>OX411553.1:51532133-52849633 GCA_948146395.1 Fragum whitleyi
ATACTATGTACAAGACTAGTCTCAACTCACCCAGCAACGGTCCCGTAGTTTATGTCATACCTCGGTTATACATTGACCAAAACTTGACATTTATGGAAAAAATGAAGAAAGGGAAATTGCTAAAATAATTTATTGATTAGGTATTTCATTAAATACCGTTTGTATTTTATTCCTGTGAAAGCACCTGCGAAGTCGAGTTAGTAATAATCAGATTTCAAGTAATGGAAACGACAGGGTTCAAGTTCGAGTCAAATAAACCAAGTTATATCGTAAGTAGGCGTATACAAGCTGTAGCTTAGACATTTTGCTCGCCCACTGACAATATTCAATGTTCTTTGAACGATTAATAAATAAACTCCCAGTATATGGCGCGCTTCTATGTTAATTGCCCTGCGAGCATGATAACAAAACGGTACTAACTCTTTGTAAATTATACTCCTCTTAACACGTGCACGTGTACGTGCAAAGCGGCTTTGCAAGGACATGTGCACGTGCAAAGCGGGCTATAATTTGCAAACAAGCTTCATCGGTTTGTAGTCCTGAACACAGGGCTGATCTTTGACTTCAATCCCGGGTGGTCCCTCTAACACGTGACTTGTCCAAGCTGATAGGTCTACATGACAGGCGAGCTATGATAAATAGTCTCATTTTTGAAAACACGAAACTTGAGACAAAATGATATAATCGCAATGTGCGTATATTCTTACAATGTGAATAGGAATAATTATTTTGGAAACATTCAGAAAATGACTCTCGCAATAAATCAAACCGCCGACCCATAAAAGGAAAGAATTATTTGTATTTCTTTTCGCGCCATATATTTTTGTTTCTCTTAAGCTCCCCTGACCGAAAGTGAAGGCGTTGTTCCTGTCCGTCTGTCTGTCTGGCCAATTCTCGTTTACGCCACCGAGTCCACACTTTTTTCGGATTTGCTTGAGTTTTTCAGAGGATGTTTGTCGAAAATAGGGCTGATTCGTCGGAAACCATGGGAAAGGGGTCTTGTAGATTTTCACTGAAACGTTCGCGTTTGCGCAATAAAGCCCACTGTAAATTTAATGAAATTTTCACAGGTTGACTTTAGGAATTTAGGAAGTTTCCTAATTAAATGGGGACCGATCCGTGAAAAATATGTGAATATGGGACCTAAGGATTTTGGCTAAAAATATCGTTTAGCAGATAAAAACCACGATTACTATCGGATTTACTTGAAACTTTCACAGGATGAAATTTTTGTTAGTCAGTAGAGCGTCTCAGGCCCTTTGTTTGTGCTTGTTTGGATATAAGGAAGATTCGGAATAAGTTTTGATGTCGTTGGAAATACAGAAAAACTGAGGACGAAATATGCAAGTGCAGATTTAAAAAAAAAAAAGATAATTAAATACAAAAAAATGATAAAAAAGATCTAATGAAATAAATAAATAAAAATAAAAAATGAAGAAAAGGTAGTCTTCGGAAATCTTCTTTCATTTTTTGACAAATCCTCTAAATGTTGCAGGTAAAAATGTTATCTAAATATTATCCTAAGGTATTTACGTCGGGTATTTACACACAAAATTTAATATTTTTTTAAGTTTTTTTTTTATAGCTTGCATTCTTCTTTCTATTTAACAACTACTCAACGAATTGATGATATTTTAAGGAACGTTTGGAATTGAACAGATCATTCCAATGTAAATACAGTTACTCTACATGAGTCGATTTTTTAATCCATTTGAAAGCTGTATATCTTATGTTTATCTTTTAAATATTAGTCAACATTGTAACATAGGAATGTTAATTGAAGTCTAGGTACAAATACATATACTCGTTAGTTTCTTCTTCTTCTTCTTCTTTTTTTTTTGTGCAAAGATAGTTTTAATCAAGATTCAAACTTGCAAGTCAGGAAATATAAATTCTCAAAATAAACAAACATGAATCACTTCGTATTCCTTTGGATGACTTGATCTCGAAACTGTGTGGGTGGGTTGGATGGACTATGTGGTGTCCGTGGTCTAGAGGTAGAGCGTCGGCCTCTTGACCCAAAGGTCCTGAGTTCAATTCCCGGGAGCGGCTATCGATCTTGGTTCTTTCATTGGCCCACACATTCGGCGCGAGTACTGGTGAATTTTTCAGGAAGCAGAATCGAGAGGGATTAATCTAAGTTGTAAGAACTTGTTTCCCAATCGATGTAAAATAAATAGGTTTAAACCTAAACCGATGGACTACAAAAACAAATAATTATAATTCATTAAACTGCTGTTCTACTGATTATTTCTAGGAATCTTTTATTTTTCCCGAATACGATCTATCATTCCTCAAGCTCTCTATTACTCAAAACAATATAATCTATAGACAGGCAAAGATTTCTATCTACCCTTGCTATAAATATGATAAGCGATGCTCTGTTTTCTATTTCTGAGATTTCAAGCATATCGGTGTGAATTCCTACAGATTGCTAAACAGTCCTTTCAATTAATTTTAACTGGTTTGTATCATGCTATACCATACCAGCATAGTAGTTCTAGAAATGGTACTAGTAGAATTATTGTATAAAATGCACGTCTTCGGGTTGTTATGGACATACTTTAACGGACAAAATTCGGGCGTTAAGTAATAGTTATAGTTCATTTCTGACAATTTACGCGATATAACCTAAGCGGAGCGTTAGCGGAGCGCAGGGTTATACGCGTAAATTGTCAGAATATGAACTATAACTGTTTTACCGATCGGCTTAATTTTTCACCAAATAACTCCAGCTCCAGTGAGTTTTACGTCAATCAATGATGTCAGTCAATTTTGTTGCGTCATACATTATTCAATCAAATCGCCGCAAACAAAAAGGGGAGGGGCGCATTTAATCATTGTCTAGCTTTCATTTATATTGCGTCGTTTGGCGAGACGGTTTCAATGGAATAATTACCCTTTAGTCGCGTTTGGCGATGAATACCTTGTGGTTGCAACTATAAATATGTATTTCATATTCTATTTAGCAAGCTATTCGCGGACGATATACATCCATGAGCATTTTATTTGTGAAAAAAATACGAGTTACGTACCGCGAGATAATCATTTCCAATAATACTTGCAGCAGGCAGTTTAGCAGGCAATTAAAAATGACGCACCGGAAGCCGTTGTTTTTAGTCCCTTTTTTCAAGTTGCAAAAACGTTTGCGAGCGACGATGATTTGAACCCTGCTTTGCTGATAAGTACACGTTTAAAGCGGAGCAACTTTTCGCTACGGTTTTTGTTTTGAACCCGGGGTAAGTTTTGATACCCAAATGAAATTTTACCTTTAAATGGGTCTCGTATATTTTCAAGACTAGTCTAAAATCCCCGGATCTAAAATGCCTCAAAGTAATTTAAGCTATTTTTGAATACTTAGAATAAGATTCTATACAGATTCTATTTCATTTCAACTCTCGTCTTTTTTATGTCAACTGAAAAAAAAGGTGTTACAAGAAGGTTCAATTTGAGTAAATTTTAAAATCGGAATCAGTATATTAGTTTATTCCTCCCTATTGGTTGACATGTACATGTATATTCAATTAAAAAAATCTCCGTTTTGTTTATCATTTGAATGTAAGAGTTGTTGAAAACCCACAGAAATAGAATAATCAATAAGCGTTTTCGTATGCTCGATTACAAGTAAAGTGTCCTTCAAGACCGTTCACCAGACAAGATATGCCGTCACTGTCTGGTTTGTTCTAAAATCTCCGCCCATAGTGACATAAAGTCACGTAGCACACTTATTCGAACAGATTGTCGGGTTATGCGATATATTATTTGAATTTCAAATGAAATAGCGGTCGATCATTGGCTGAAAAATTAGGGCGATCGGTAACGGGAGAAAACGTGCATTAATAAGTAACTTCATGAACAGTTAACGGTCGGCTTTTTCTTTTACTTATTTATCCTCGAGGGGGCCAATACAGTTTATTAGTTTCTATGTCTTATACTAATACAGAGCATATACAAAGACTTAAATTCGATTCTTGTGTTAAATTTTGACGTCTTAAATTTACCAAGCAACGTTGGTAAAACAAAATGAAAGGCGCAATGCGTAACGTATTTTTTCCGGCACAGTAGTGGGTTTGGAGCTAGTTTAAAGCGTTCCATTGAGTCATACTGCAATCTTTATTTTAAGGTTCATGTAAAGTGTTTGAGGCCCAATTTTAAAACACTTCATTTGCCAAGAAAAAGGGAAATGTCCAGGTATATTATATATCAAATTGAAGCTATTTATGAGCACAAGGAATTAAGCAACATTAGACTGCCATAGCTATAGCGGTAAAGCAAAACATTGTGGAAAAGGGCCATTTTGTACAGAACAAGCAACTGCATGACTGTTGGATAAAATTAGCTCATATTTTAACACATTACAGTCTAAAGTACGACCCAGGTACTGCTACAAACGTTGGTATAAGACTCGAGCCCAAAATGTAGTTATGCAAGCATCTTATTTTGACTAATTTTATAAACACATATGTCATATATGTCATTCCTATTTAGTAAACGTGTAGATCTTTTTAGGGTATGGTGTGTTATCACAACATGAATAGACATTAATGGTTTATTTACCTGTAAGGTTGTTTAGCAATATATCAATTTCTATTTCACTGAATCATAAATATAAAGTAACTTATTATAGATCTGTGATTTCAAAACTATTATTTGAAATAAGTTACAGAAACTATTTCACAATACTATGGTGTGCTGTTGCACCATACCTAGCATCTATTTTGAAAACAGACCAAACCGGTTTGACAAGTATGTTGACAAAATAAATGGAAATTGATTGTTTCAAAGGAGCTTTTTGAGACTTAGTTTTATATCAACGGTTGTAGTAATACCTGGATAGTACTTTAGTCTGTACTTTGTTAAATTATGAGCCAATTTTATCCAACCATCATGCAGTTGCTTGATCTGTACAAAATGACCCTTTTCCACAATGTTTTGGCTTTATCGCTATAGCTATGGCGGTCTTATGTTGCTCAACTGCTTGTGTTCAAAAATAGCTTCATTTTGATATACAATATACCTGGACATACTGCTTTTTCTTGGCTAATGAAGCGCCCTTAAAATTGGGTCTCAAACACTTTACATGAACCTTAATAAATACTATAGGCAAATAAAATTCAAATAAAATCAAATAAAAACGAAACGAAAAAAAAAAAAAAAAAAGCGAGTCAATTAACCCTTTAGTACATCTGCATTAAAAGGCAGCAAATTATTTAACTTTTTATCAATACAAGATGAAATGTTTTAAAGAGCATAAAAAACTATGTTGGCCCGAAAGCCGGAGTCACTGGGTCATTTCATAAAAAGGTTATTTCTATGTAGTAGCATGTAAGTTTTGAGTTATTTAAAGCTCATGTAAGGTAACGATTAAATATAATGTTGGTTTGAAATAGCTAATGCTATTAAATTGTACTTAATAAGTCAAGATAATGAAACATAAAGTAAGGGTGAATGCAAGGAGTTGGAAATTTGCCACATTGATTTGAAGATTTAAACCCCCGTCACACTTTCACGTCTTCGTGTAAGCCTGTAAGTAAAATGAAGGCAATTAAGGTGTTTGAATTTTTTGAGATTGCAAATGGGTGACAAGTGCTTTTGATCGCCCTTCTATCATATTTGCGAATTTGAATTTGAGTATTCAAGGAAAAAATTTGTTTTTTTCTCTTTTTTAACCGAACATATAAGGGAAAAAAAAGAATCGTGATTCATACTACACGGCAATGAACAACTTCGCTGGATATCAAGTCGTTTATTCGCATGCAAAGTCCAGAAAAATCTTAATAAGAAATCAAAATGAAAAATAAGCCCTATGAAATTCCGATTTTACCCTTTCCTATTCACTCATGAGAGAATACCTAAGAAAATATCGTTGAAAAATAAGAAATTCACTGAAAAGATATTTATCCCTCTCTTCCCCCGCCCCGAAATATTCCTTCACAAAGAAGCTTTTTTCAAATATCAAACACTGACATCTGTAACTCCTTAATTTGATGTCGCCTAATTAATCAAAATAGAAACTCTGGAAACATGTAACATCGTCTGCAGTGTATGGAAAAAAACATGATACAATGTGACAGATGTTTTAATTGTCCTAGTTCTGTGACATTACAAGTAAGCAAGGCTTCCAGCTTAGCAAGCATGTTGACCAATCATGGTATGGCTTATAAATTCAATGACGTCAACTTGGCTTGTTTGACGGGAAATTTAGTGGAAATATTAGAAACGCTTGTCCCACTCGAATAAGGCATTTACCTTGAACAAAGGGCTGTCAATTGATAACTTCTTTTTTAAAAATGATAAATTGAAAAAGAAATAATGCTGCAAATAGACAAATCGACCACTACCGAATTTTGTCCAAGAACTGTACTAGTTCGGATGATGTACTTTATTCATCCCCTTTTACAGGACGATCGCTTTATTGTATCATTATATTTGAGCATGTGTGTGACATTTCCAGCAATATCACATGAACGCATGGCAAAACCTCTGGTACATCCGCACAATCTGACCAGAGTCTTTACTTTTGTGCTCTGTAGATAGATGGTATAGAAGGTATTATCCCTTCCCCAGATGGTGAGCCAATATATTCATTGTGTTGTGGGTCTTTAAGTGCTGATCAATGCGTGGCATTGCTGGAATGTTACGCGGATATTCAACCATAACTGAGACGATTCTGTTGGGACATAATTTGTTACTGGAAGAATTATGTTAATGTTTTTTTAGTATATGTGCCCCCCCTTCCGACTTGATATGAAAATAGTGAATTGAGAAAACACTTTCTCAAGTGATCACCTTTTCCTTATAGAGGGATTAAAGGCAACCAACAAACTCCACGAGAGCCGTGTCATGTTTGAGCGCCCTCAGTGACGATACCTTTACGAAGAAACGTTTGAATAAATAATCCACAAATGTGCCATAGGCCCAAAAGGGGACATAAACGCATTGAATTACAGGTGTGCACGTAAATAATTCAGGCGTCTGCATATATAGAAGAAAACACGTTAATTTACGCACTTTGATCGAGAGTACATTAAAGAACACGTGCACGCATTAATAATATAGGTGCGCCGAAAATATTAAGCGTGAATGATTAAATTTAAGCGTTTTGCATGGTCAAATTTGATTTTGGATTTTGCAAATTCAAGTTAGAACGTGATCGTTTTAGTTCATACACAAGCACACTTATAATTTGAAAGTGCGTCAGTAAATGCTTGCTCGTGCGTCCTTTAAATGACAGGTACACCTGTACCAATTCTTTCGCCTACCCTTGCGTTTTATAAAACGTATACGACTTATTAAACTTTTGAATGGATCCTCGTTAATGTGATGAATGCTAAGCTTTTTATAAATAGTTGATTTCAAAAAAGAGAGAGAGAGAGAGAGAGAGAGAGAGAGAGAGAGAGAGAGAGAGAGAGAGAGAGAGAGAGAGAGAGAGAGAGAGAGAGAGAGAGAGAGAGAGAGAGGTTTTTTTCTTAAATGAATACTCCCTCTTATTTATATCTCCGTAGAATCGCATTGACGCATAACGTGTCGTCTGACACAAATTCATACGCTTAAAGAAATTCAGATCCGTTTTAAGGCTATCAAAAGTATCGTAACTATTGGTCCAAATGACTGTAGTTGCGATATTTCACATACCTTCGATGATGTATGGATAGACCTGTGAATATCATTACTTGATAAAAGTTGTAATTTATTACGGGCTGTGGGATAAAAATTTCCATATATAGGAGAAATGTCACACAAAAAAGGATATTTCACAATTACAATGCTTATAATATACGGTTTTATGGCGACTGATCGCTACAGTTTCCTTACCGTTTTTCGAAATCTTACAAAATGAGAGAAGATGCAGACAAAAAATAAAATAAAAGGTGAAAAACAATGGCCATCCTTTTCCACAATATGTTCTCAAGTTTAAAAATTACTGGTACGTTAAATCCAGAGAAAGTGATTTTAGTCCTAAATATGTGTAAGTTGGTAAGACAAAAATATGTCTTAAATGTTTGGTGAAACCGGCCCCTGTACTGTAACTCGAATTCGGTAGTGTGACTTGTGATTACAGCACATTTGTATACAATCGACGAGTCAAAATAGCGAATTCTACTTTTTTTCTACTTTTCTGCCTCAGAAAGGCCATGTAAATATTTATTGTCTAGAAAAAAGGATCATCTGGGAACGGCGTCATAATCATTATTTCAAATAGAGACATAACTCAGCAGAGAACAACCCGTAGTCGTAGTTACACAAAAATTACTTAAGAACGTAGATTTGCAATTCTTGATTATAAGGTCTGCAGATAGCGAAAAGTTTCGTCCCTGTCAGCCTGCGCTGTTCGCGCAGTCTGGCCAGGGTCAGTGGATTTTGCAAGTCCCAGGTGGTCAAATGGTCAAACTACACATGACGGGTAAAAAAGGACATAAAACACTAGAAACTTACTTGTAATTAACGACAGGATACGTTGTATAGTGGCCTTTGGCATCCACGTCAGGTGAAATAAACATGAGAATAACAACAACACAACAACACGTGTACATTTCCAACTTTCTAGTCCGGGACATGTTTGTTTCACACGTGTATATTTAGTACTTGTGCACGTTTATTGAAGTTTTCCCTACTTTCGGTTCGTCACAAAACCGTCATGATTTGCCCTATGTTGTAGGTTCCCTTCGGAGATCAACTCGCTAATAAGGAGAATTGCCCTCTGAAAACATATTTTAGTGTAAGAAGGAGAGAGATCGAATGAACACTTGCAAAATTTCGGGCGCAATTGTAAAAGTAACGTACATTCTGGAAGAACAAACGATTGCGTGGAATGTGACCTGCCTTGCGATCAGCATGACAAAACGGTGCAAACTGCGAATTATACTAGGTTTTGCACGCAAGTGTGTTTAGCAGGGTTGAATCGAAACTAGGTTATCCGTTATAAATGTTGGTTCTCAGCGATCATATCTTAGAAAGACCCAAACGTAGGAATAGAGCTCTCTCTCAGTCTGTGTGTGGGGTTTGAGGGGGGGGGGGGGGGCTGTGAATAGGGTAACGCCCCAATATTTCTAAATTTATTTTCTGCTTTTGCACACATTCATCAAATTGTCCAAATTAACGCCCCTTCCGTCTTTCTCTCTTTCGTTCAAAGTTTCTAACTATCGTCCTCTCCCAATTTTAAAATCATTCGTTTGAGGTATTGACCTGGGGCCTGTTATACTAAGCATCTTACATTTATCTTTTTTGCGTTTGTCAGAAACTAAATTTGCTTCTGTAGTAATAATTAGTTATGAAATTCTGCTATGTATTATCTCTTAGAAGACGATTCCAATAAGATATTGCAAGGCAGAATCTAACAATGAATGAAAACACCAGGTACGAATTATGATTTTGACTAACAATCATTTATTTTGGTAAGAAATTTAGTAAAATGGCCCCCTTTCTATCTTATGTTGAACTATAATTAAATTGATTTTGGCTATTTTCCTCAAGCCCTTTGTACCACGTACCTACTAAGTTTATAAACGCTATTGTGACGAAACTTGCGTAATTAAACCAACAGAAAAATGATCGGCTTCTTTTTTTCCATTTCTAAAAAAGTATTTAACCTGTGCATTTTCTTTAAAAAAAAATATCGACCTCAACTGTTTGCAAATAATACACTGCTATGCAAGCAAGTACGCAAGAGCACATGCAAAGCGGAGTGTAATTTGCTAGCAGTTTACACCGGTTTTTTCATCCTGATAACATGGCAGTTACATTTACTATTTCTATAGCTCCTAAATAAGACCAAATACTTTCAGCTTTATCTTAAGTAAATAAATCCGCAATATTTGAACAAATTTTAAACCATTACGTATATTCCGTTTAGTGAAATACATTTAAACCTACACTACCATTTCACAGTGAACGAATTTTTGAAGTAATTTAAGAGTCGAGACGTTTTACATGCCCCTCTCTGCGATAGGTAAATCCAATAAAAAAAATTCAAAAGGTAGTTTTGCCCTTCACTCCGAGAAAATAGCCCCGTATTCAGGATGCAAACACGTTTACGAACGTTTAAGAAATGTACCCGCTTTGCACGTAAGTATGCGTGCAAAGCGGGTACCGTAATTAAACGTTCGCATTTGTTTTTGATGTGAAGGCAAGGCATATATATCAAAAATGCAAATTGTTGTGAAAACTGATGATTCAATTTTTCAAAGTAATCTATTATACACATTCTAAGCGAATTGCACGCGCTTGACTTTCACTTTGGACGTTCAATTTACCATTTTCTTTTAGCTGCATTTTTATATTTCTATTTTTTCCTTATGGTTTTTTTCGTTTGTATAGGGTTTAATGTTACTTTATACATTATTGCAGTTAAATGTCGGCTTCTTATGTAAAGCAGAGAACATCGTGAAATTGACAAGATGAATGTTTTGTAATGATTTTGGAATGAAATTGAATGAGTGTGTGGAGCGAGTTTTAAGTGAAATTAAAGGGAGATTCTCCAACATCGCTTATTTTGTTCGAGATAAACAAAATTGGCAATATTTATTCACTCCCTTTAATAATATATGAATACAGGTTCTATGAATAGTTTTCTATGTCTTCTTGAACTCATTATACACTTACAAAATTCAGTTGAGCCTGTGCGTGACATTTCCAACAATTTGAAATGTGCATGAGGAGCAAACATTTGGCAACCTAGACAGCCACCTACTGTAAATATAATACTATCTCATGGTGTACTAGTATTTTGAGACCTTATCAATGTACTTAATGCACAGTGAAGACTCTGGTCAGACTGTGTGGATGCGCAGGCTGGCCAGAGGCTTTGCTATGCACATATAGGAAATTGTTGGAAATCTCATGCACAGGCTCAATTATGTCAGTGAAATTGTGGATTATCTACAAAATTTGATTTTAAATGTAGTTGCTGTAGCGTTTTTGAATGGTTTGAGTGAGTGTTGGAGTGAATTAATGGAGCGCTGAGTGAACGATTAAGGACGTTTTTGATCGGAACTACAGTCAATTTCACAATGTTCTTAACTAAACCTACCCGTGGTTCCACGTCGTTGATAACTCACACCAGTACAGCCAGTTCTGTTTTTAGGATTACCAAACGGTGCAAACAGTTTTCCAATTGTACCCCGCTTTGCACGTGCACGTGCATGTAAAGCGGGGTACAATTGGAAAACTGTTTGGTGATCCTGAACGCAGGTCTGGACATTCCATCCGAGCCACAAGCTGCTGATTCTACATCGGGATTACTAATTATCATACGCCCGTTGATAGGGCATAAATGGCTCGCGTCACAGTGACTTTTGTCGAATGTCAGATGGAAGTTGGCCAGGCCGGATTTCGCACTCACGATCCCAGTACTGTCGACACAATGCTTTACCGCTGAGCTGGCCGGCCTCGGCTTAACCTCGTGGTGTTCAATGATATATTTTTTTCTAAGCTTTATTTTCCACGTCCATAGGTATGTGAGGGTCGTGGGCATCCCTCTACATACCTTACAATTGCTATGTTAGTATGGAGATGTTAGTAACATAATTAAACATGAAAAGGACAGTTATCAAAATAAAGTTGCATGTCTAATTTCATACTTTTTATATTGGATATTTTGTTTTATTAAATTTTTGGTAGTATTTTATTGTTTGCAATACTAATTGTCGAGCTGACGACCAAAGTATTCTGATTACAGCTATAATAAGCGGGAATCACAATAGTTCAGTGGCCTACTGACATTGTGATTAAAAACTTTGTTCGTTTATAGTATGTTTGTAATAAAAAAATTGACAAATATTTGGTTTTACATAATATATCGATTTTTTTCTTTTGAGTAGCAAAGATTGAGGATTATGTTAATCTTATATCATAAAAATGATCTTTTATCTTTGTTAAAAATTTTGTTCTAACATCTAACATAAAGTATACCATTTGTATTTATCAATGCGTTATCAATTACAGTGGTTTAAAGCTTTTTTGTGCGAGTGTGCGTGAGTGCTTATGTATATATTCATGTGTGTGTGTGTGTGAATGACTATATGGGTGCTTGTACACTTTATTATTGAATATGAGTATCTATTGAGTTGTATAGTGTGTGTGGTGCATCGTCTTTTGGTGTTTAATGATAAACTTTTGTTCTGTCCTATACACTCAAATGTTCAAATTTTAGGAATTTTCAACTTATGGATAAGCTGTTTCTAGCCGGTTGTTAAGATTTATACGATCTTCGACTAATACAAGAGAAACTTTTCGGATAAGCTGTTAATATAATCTAATAGAATAGACGACTAAATTGTGATCGTAACTAGAGAATCCAAGTTTCATTTGTGACGTTTAGACTGTCGGCAAACGAAATAATTGACAATACATTTTGAATTTTATTGGATGGTATATAACGTCAGCATCGCAATAAAGTTTTCAACTTGATGAATATTTAACGAGCAATGCGTTTTATATTACACCAAGCCAGCACAATCTTAATGAAAAATTCAGAATCGGTCCGGTATTTTTAGATTCTTCGGATTACTTAAATATTTCCATTGCTTTTATATTTCCATTGCTAGAACAAGCTTATGGCGTAATTTTTCCGTAATTATGACGTCACAGTGCTTAAATATCGTAAATGCCTATGCATCGTATAGGAACTTGCGACATGAATGGCCAATGATAACTATGACGCCAAACAACATGAAGTTCGGCGAAACCGAAATATAACGACTCTATCCGAAGTAAACTCAACATCGGACCGATTTTCGGCTTATTTCTCAACAGGGACGGCATGCCTTAGTATATTCGTACCGTTAAGGGTTGTTGAATTAAAATAAACCCTGCATGTTGTCTGTTTTCTCGACCTGATTACGCATAACTGAATTATACTGATTTAGATAATCCTCAACCCCGGATGCAGGCTCTATAAAACGCCAATGAAGCAAATTTTATAATCAAAGGACTGAGAGTAATGCGGTCCTTCTATTAACCATGGAAGCTATAGCTAGTCTTGGAAAGTGCAATCCAGTGAAGGACACGTATATGATAACTAGATGGTTTTTCCCAGGACAACTCGAGACCTCATTTAAACGCTTGACCCTTAAATGTGTCCTTGACCTTTGCGACATCTGAAACTTTCTTTAAAATAGCTTACCTATTTATGATGGAAGACAATTGTGTCAAATTATTTGGAAATCTATCCTTAAACGAAGGAATTATTGTCCGGAGAAATTTGACGAACGGACGTACAGACGGACGCACAAACGGGCGCAATAGCGCAGATACACCAAATTATAATCGTGACAACAAATTACAATATCTCGCTCACCGCAGGCTGTCTCCACAAAAACATCCTTTAGAATCTTGGAATTTTGTAAAACTTTCAAATGCGTTCTATTTACCGTCAGTTTACTTTGCTACCACCCTAGACTGGCCCCCGCCCCACTGATCTGATGTATTAGGAAATGGACAATTCAACTAGAGCAAATATAATTTCTTATCAGCTTATATTCCTCTAACCGGCCGATCAGTTTTTGAGGATATGTGAAGTACAATTTTGTAATTGGAAATAGTAAAACATGACACAAAACATAATGGCAAACGGACACAACGGAAGAGTGAAATTTCCATCCGTTCTAATACGCTTCTTAAAAAGTGATAAAAGCGGCGGGAAATTTCGAAAACAGAACGGGAAATATCGGACGCCTAAAGGATGTAGCAGAGATAGCGAATATATGTTTATCGGAAGTCTTGCGTATGCAAAGCGTATGTGCAGGGTAAGAAACAGATGCAAAGAGTCTTTTCAACGGATGGGAAAAATCCATACGTTTTACATCCCCAATGCGTCCGTAATTGCAGTGGGGCCGGGTCTTTACACTTACTGACAGCCTAGGAGCCAGGCTACTACCATCCTTAAACAACACATTAGATTCTGTAAGAAATCTACGAATTTATCGATCAATGATCACATTCTGCAAAAGTCAACGTTGATTATGTTACGGTGCATCTGATAAAACGTATTATCCTTTGGGAACTCCATTTGGGAACTCCGTAAAATGATTATTTCAAAAAGAGTTTGATTCTAGTATAGGACAACCAGATGTCGGATTTCAAAAATTTTTCATAAGTAGGTAGATCGATAATTCTAAATTCAGAAAATTAGATAAGTGCGAAAAGTTTCGACCCTAATCAGTCGACTGCCTTCCGCGCAGTCTGACTGGGATCGACACTTAACGCACTACCAAGATGGTCCTTTTTCGCGTGACGGGTCGCACTAGTAAAGAATTTGTTTATCTATGTCATTTTTTTCTTCACAGTTTCATAAACTAGGTGATAAATAATTACATGCCCTAAACATGTGTTATATATTAGTTTTTTGTCGTTTATGCAAAACATGCCCTACAGAATAAGCGGTGAGTCGGCGAAACAATAAATAAAACAATACCCTTCTTTTTCAACTAAGTAGGCCTATATATACGCCTAAACATACTTTAGCTACATTCTGCCTCTTATCAACCAATGTTGTTGTTTTTTTTAAAATCAGTAGGGGCCCATTTCTAATTTGAAGATGAGAGATCAATTAGTGGGAGTTAGACAATTGCTTATGTGAACCCCAATAATGTTACCTTCGTTAAATGAATTTATTTTTATTATTATTAAACATACACTGCCTATTTTAACAAAAAAAAATGACAATTTTTGCGTAAATCTTTTCTCAGTCTGACATCACTTTTTTATCAGCATATTTATGAAAACAAGCTTAATTGATTTGAAAAATATAAATAATAAAAAAAAAAAAAAAACAAAACAAAAAAAAACACAGACATTTTTGTCACAAAATGAAGTGGATAGAAAACGATGATATTAAAAAGTTTTCTAAAAACGATAATGCTAAGAAACACATTTTGGATTAATTACTGTATGTCACGAGAGAAAAGGGAAATCTACAATTACTAGACTGCATTGAACTTCATGGGAAACTTCAGAGAGTTCAAACTCTATCACAGGGTCACATTTTGTCAACACCTTGGTATAACGCATAAGAATTGTTATAAAATAAAATGTAGCTTAGTAGAATCCTGTTTTTGCATGTTCGAGCCCCCTTTACAGAAACCCTGGATCCGTCGTTGGTAATAGTCTTTTTCTACCGACTTAGCTACATTCATGGAGTTTATTGGTAGGGCTCCAGACTTCTAATCCTTAAGCCCGTGGTTCGAATCCCAAACGCAGCAGGAAGTTTTAGAAAATACTTGCTAATCCCCGCCCATTTACACGTGAAATAGTAAAAAAACATACAAAAAACCACCAGAGGCAGCTGCGCGTTAAACGGTGCTCTAAACTGGGCACGTTTAAGAACCAATTGGGACTTATAGAAGAAGTTCTATCTGCGTATGAACCCTGATTTCCATCTTTCCACTTGTTCTCTCTCATGACCCTTACCATATATGCCTAAGCGGGTGGGGGGTGGGGTGGGGGGGGGGGGAAAGACGATTCTAATGAGATATTGCGTGGCAGAATTCCATATTTGGTTACTACCTTAATTTTTGACTTACGCAAATTTTATAAGCATATTTTGTCAGATTTCCAGAGGGTTTATGCGTCTGCTTGCGTGCGGGGAGGGGGTGAGGGGAGGGGGGGGGGGGGGGGGGGGAGAAGACGTAGGGATCATTGGTCTCTGTCTTAACCCATGCATGAGATTTGATCCCTTGTAATGATTATGTCTTCTGCTAATGTGTAAGGTTAAACACGTTTTAAAAATATTTGCAAGTCACTAATATATTAGAATACATTAAATACTTAATCGCTAAGATTTGTTTATTTAGTCGTAAATCCATCTGCAAATTTGTATTACTTAGTCATGACCTTATTTATTATGTCAGATATGTGAACTCCTTAAAGAGACGGAAAAAATTCCCAAACACACACAAAAAACTTTTTGAATTAAAAACCAAATCACACCGTATGAATATGCGCACCTGATTTATACGTAGGTATGATTATGTTTTAGTTTCATGCTCAATGAAATAAACAAATATCCTCTTAATATCCCAAAATTAAATTTAATCTAAGAAAAATTTGGGTTTTTACAAAATTGAACAGTTTTGAAACTACTTCATTCACAGGCACAGGTTCGATCCACGACGGCGGCACTCATCCTTTCTGACTATTTGTCTACCACCAATGGATTCATAATAATCGTAGACCTATGTGGGATAGCGGCTTGAGGCTAGGAAAGGATGTGATGGTAATACTGGTGTGAAATATACCAGGAATCCAGCCTCTGAGATATAACTGAAAGATTGTTGAAAGCGGCGTCAATACCGATTCAAACAAACAAACTTTTTTCACAAGAACTAATCCATTATAAGTGGGTGCTCATATTTTGATTCGCGGAGTATGCTGTTTTTGTTAATAAATCTCAAGTCTCAATTGTTATAGACAAAACTAAAATTCAAATCATTTGTTGGACGACATGATCTTAGACCCGTCCAATTTCAAAGTATTTGCAGACGAGAAACTATAAGTATATCTCAGAAGTTCTGTGGCGGATAGCTGGCCTCGCTCCTGACATAAGTCAAGAAACACCTCTAAAAAATTTAAACGTCTTGTATCCGCAAAATTTATGTCACCCCGTCACGCGAAAAGGGACCATTTGAGTAGTGCGTAAAGTGTCAACCCTTGTCAGACTGCGCGGACTGCGCAGACTGACTAGGGCCAAAGCTTTTCGCACAATGCTTATTTTCTAAATCTAGAATGTTCAATCTACCTTCTCGTGAAAGAATTTTTGAATTGTGACCTCTGGTTGACCTATGATGGTCCCAATCTCTTTTGCAAATATTTGTTTAACGGAGTTCCCAGATGGTCCCTTTTTCGCGTGACGGGTCATATATAGTAATCGATATGACACAAGCAAATCGTTAAATGGCTCCATAAACGTCGTAATTACAGCTCGTCGAAGCCGTAAAGACGACGTTCAAGGCGTCCACCTAAGGAAATTGATTTAATCAAGATTGCTGAAAGTGCTTATAGTCATCTCACTATAAATAAGTGTTATGACTGGTTAATCTTTTTAACACCTGCTACATTTTTGCTTTTTGATTCGCTGAAAAATTGGTTTTTAAGCCGGGCCCTTAAAAGGGACCAAATAGTATTTTCTTCCCCCAAAATCGGACCTAGAGAAAGCATTCAAAAGTTTTCACCGAATACCATGAATTAAAAATTGCTTCTTAGAAGTAAGGTTATTCTTTCCATCATTAAAAAAAAAATAATAATAATAAAACCACACACACATTCACAAAACAAAACCCCAAACCGGGCGGTTGTACTGACGCACGGACATAAATCGCAAGGAACATAGCCAGGTAGCCATTGGCCAGTGGAATTTAAATTTAAAGAGAAGATCTTTAGGCTCAATCAAAGTTTAAGGTCAACAAGCCTTTCTACGGAATCTTTGAAAGAATTTCTGTGTAATCACGTTGAAGTGCATATCTTCTAACATCAAATATTTTTATCAGCGGTCACGTCAGGCTGATTTAACGCTTAGTTGACTCGAAAAGAATTCCTTGGATAATTCTCTAATTTAAGACATTGGGTTCGTCTTTCTTGAACACTTTCATGTATTTCGAATTTTTTTACTGGTCCAAATTGAAAGAGGTTGCAGACGATAATAAAAAGTAAGAGCTCAATACTTCCTGAGTGTGGATGTGTGGCCACGGGAAAAATACAACAACAACAACAATCCTAACAGCTATTCAGTAAATTTCAATTTCGTTTCTGTTAGAATAAATCATTTTCTATAAATATGCATTATTACCTTTCGTTTAGAATTTGATTTGGTTTTGTTTTCTACAAATGTTCTACAAATGTTCATTATATTCATTACTACTTTTTGCTAATTTAAAAAAAATCAAATGAAATCACCCGAATCAAACAACAGATGTATCGAAATTCACATTGGCCCAGTTTAAGAAGGGATGTTGTTTTCTGACACATTCGTTTTAGTATAAACAGACTGGCCTGCCATAGCGATGCAACCGTAAATGTATAAGAATGGTCAGTCCTACGTTCAGAATGAG
Organism: Fragum whitleyi; assembly: GCA_948146395.1. Classification (NCBI taxonomy): domain Eukaryota; kingdom Metazoa; phylum Mollusca; class Bivalvia; order Cardiida; family Cardiidae; genus Fragum; species Fragum whitleyi. The sequence goes on from OX411553.1 coordinate 51,550,178, forward strand.
AAATCACTCGTGATTTTTAAAACGGTAAGCAACTTCGCTTTTGCACTTTCATCTAATCTCGGGTTCTCTCTCTCTCTCTCTCTCTCTCTCTCTCTCTCTCTCTCTCTCTCTCTCTCTCTCTCTCTCTCTCTCTCTCTCTCTCTCTCTCCCTCCCTCCTCTTTTTCTCTTTGCTGACGAACTTGACATAAAAATCAGTATGAAATCTAATGACAAACCGTCGACTACTGTCGCAATGGCAGTACGTCATTACTAAAATTTTAAGAAAAGGGGTACATAAAAACGCGTATTAAGAACGGGGTCGTTGAAGAAAACGGTCGCTAAATTTACAAATACGAAAAATGATTTTGATTGAATATGTATACAACTGCGAAATTCTCCCTAATCCTATGCTATTAAAACTCTCTAGATTCGTCTCATTGAGACGAACCTAGTGAGTTAACATTGGATCCATTTACCATAATTCTTATACCTATGCAGGGCAGCGACCATTGGTTGGTGTCCAGGTTACCGTATAGTTTAAACAAAAGACCAAACAACACAAGTTTTCAAGGAATTTCTTGTCCTGCTTGGTTTGCAATAAATCTAATTTTTTTTACATCGATTGGGAAACAAGTTCTTACAACTAAGATTAATCCCTCTCGATTCTGCTTACTGGAAAATTCAACAGTACTCGTGCCGAATGTGTGAACCAATGAAAGAACCAAGATCGTTCTCGCTCCCGGGAATCGAACTCAGGGGCTTTGGGTCAAAAGGCCGACGCTCTGCCTCTCGACCATTAACATTTAAAGCCCCGTTCCCACTGTCACGGTTTGGACCCCCGGTTAGTCCCGGATGAGTGGTCCGGGGGAAACCGTGACAAACCGGGAATACAACCGTGGCGGCACCGTGAATATCCTGGACCATCCGGGATGAACCTTGTTGATCCGGCAACCGACCCCGGATGTTTTAAAATGTTTAATACAACCGGCAGTCACCGGGACTCACCGGGAGGATGTCAAGAATCGGCTTAATCCGGAGAAACACCGGCATATTCCGGGGCAAGTCCGGTTCTCTACCCTGGCTCAACCGTGATAGTCCCTGATGATCCTTGGACATTTTCAGCTTAGCCCCGTTCCCACTGTCACGGTTTGGACCCCCGGTTAGTCCCGGATGAGTGGTCCGGGGGAAACCGTGACAAACCGGGAATACAACCGTGATATGAAGGGGCGATACCGGCGGCTACCGGCGACGACCGGGGTTACACCGGGTCGTACCGGGATCAACCGGATCACGCCGGCCCCTGCACCGTAAATACACCGTGGCAAACCGGGAACAAATCGGGATAGTCCGGGGTCGAACGGGAAGATCCTGCTAGTAAACCGGGGGTACACCGGGGCAATGTCGGGAATATGGGAATATGAATCATTTTTTAGAGAAAAGATCCCGGATCATCCCGGAATACCGGCTCTTTCCCCACCGGGAGGTACCGTGGGTGTCCGGGACCAACACCGTGACAGTGGGAACGGGGCTTAATATTAACACTGTATAAATCGATACAAAGTCTTGTTAACCTATTGCCATACTTCCCTTAGCTAAAATATTTTTTCAAGGTTAAGCACGTTCAGATTCCAAATGAATGTTGTGTACATGTATATTATATCTTGGCGACCATAACATCACAAAAGGTTACTGAGGCCGCAGTTATGGGTTTTTTGCTACCCAGTCACAATAGATTCCTTGACTGCCGCTCAACCCCCATCATAGAGCGAGGTATTATGAACCTTAACTGGCCTCATTAATTATCGTTTCCATTTTCAGAAGATGTTTGAGCCTGTGCGAGACATTTCCAACAATTTCAAAAATTGCGCCAAGCAAAGACTCTGTCCAGCCTGTGCGTTAGCACAGTCTGTCCAGAATCTTCACTTTGCGCTATAAAGGTAGACAAGGTCTCAAACTATCTTTAGACAGACAGGCAATCTACTTATTGCACTCAATATGTGACTGTCTCAATGTTTGTAGCTCACGCATATGTCAAATTGCTGCAATTGCTGCGCACAAGCTCATTCTTTTCCCATCACGAGCCTCTTTAACAAAAGTTTTATATTAACAAGTTTTGAACAAAAATGACCCATGATGATTTCAGAGACAAGGGACTTAATTATTATTTTTGTAAAGATTTTGTCGCATTTCAGTTATACCCTTTGTGAGTCGAATATTTAATTGCGGGTTTATTTGGCGCCCACCGTAAATAACTCACATGAGGTGGTGGTAATGTGATTAGGTAGTTGATGATGATAATGATGATGATGATGATAATAATGTGAAATACTGCCAAGAAGAGTTTGACAGCTAATTTGTTTGTTTGCATGGGGCTAAACGCAATTTTCAATATTATAATATGTATGTCGCGGCTGCTGGTACACATTTCTATGTTTTTTTGTCGTTTTTCACACTAGTACAACCTTATTTCATCTAATCCACCAGCTACTCATCCCACTAAGACGTAAGGCGTTACCGCTGAGCTAGCGGGGAAGCCAGAGTAGATTGAACCCTCAACCTATAATTTCAAAAGATCACACTTTCTATTCACAAGGTCTTTGTGAGAACAGCCCTCCGTCCAGGGTGTCAAAACAGTGCAATGAGTTTTCAAATTATACCCCGCTTTGCACGTAAGTGCACGTGCAAAGCGGGTTATAATTGGAAAACTGTTTGCACCGTTTTGTGATCCTGAACATAGGAAAGAAGTTACACACAGTAGGTAATGTTTACTTACTGTTTTGAAGAACAAGTACGTATCGTAAACATTTATCAAAGATGAGTCGTTTTATATGGGGGTCATAATTCATTTTCTAAATTATATATTATTATATGATAAAGGGCTCCGGGTAATTTTAATATAATTATTGTAACAGTAAAATTTCTTAAACTATCTACAAAGCCACTGTAACAACATAACGACATTTAAACGCATCCGAGAAATGGCAAGGCAATTGTTAAGTTGCTGTAAAGTAATTGATCAAGTCGAACGAGAAACAGGTTCTTTAAATTTGAATTATCTCCTCTCGATTCTGGTGCCTTGGTAATCCACCAATAGTCTCGCCTAACGTGTGAGCCAAGAAAAGAACCAAGATAGATAGCCGCTTCCGGGGTCCGTTTTACTAATCTTCTTACTAAAAATTTAATCGTAAGTCAAAATTACAAATCCTACCTGGTATTTTCATTCATTGTTATATTCTCCCTTGCCATATCTCATTGGAATCGTCTCTAGAAGACGATTCCAATGAGATGATGCATGGCAGAATTCGTTATTTAGTTACGACTGTAGAAGCAACTTTAATTTTTGACTTACTCAAAAAATGATCGTACGATGTTTAGTAAAACAGGCCCAAGGATCGAACTCAGGACCTCTTGACCACGAGACCAACGTTCGATAAGTAATATTTTGCCGTCTGCTCAAGATTAATCAGGTGAATGTTCATGAATATTCGTATTCATTGGGACGACTGACTTTAAACAAGAGCGCTTCATGTGCGAGAAAACACTGAACTTCCATTGTCAGATTGCGAAAAGATCTAAATTGAAACTTACATAAAGTTCCAAGAATGTGGATTTAAAATCGCCATGATTACCGAAATATCACAACCTTTATAAATAAAAGTGTACATGCTAATTTCTTTTACCAATTTTATTTATTATTTATTTTTACACAACGTATACTTTATTTAGAAATGATAATTGCAATCCAATACAATCAAGATTTTTGATTGGTTTAAATCGCATCACGTGGGGAAATCCGTTGCATTTTATACTGAAATTGCAATTGCCTTAGCGTAAACATAGCCATAAATGGCTTAAACATAACGCCCTCCGAGCGTTATTTGCCATGTGCTAAGGCAATTGCACTTTATACTCCAACAAACGAAGTTAAAAGTACATCCATCCCTAAAAAAAATCTGTTCTGTTAAAAATAAATAAATAAACTAGGCCAAAACTAGCTACTTTTTCTACCGTTGACGACTCAAAATACAGGACCACAATGGAAATAAGAAGAATTAAATTTCTTCTTTTTTGTGCTATCCTTGGTAATGGGGCGCATAACATGGTTCTTTTTTTTTTCCTAATGTAATCTGTGCAATATTGTTGTAATGTTTTTCTTATTATACCATGTTCTGTACTCTTTTACCTCAATAAAATTATTATTATTAAAATGAACTTATGTGTGACAGATTTATTTATGAGTGATGGGGAAATTTCTTGTAGCCTAAACAATTGCATTTTAATAAAAGACCTAAATCTACAAAGCACAGAGTCAAGAACCTGGTCAGACTGCGCAAACACAGGCTTATCAGAACCTTTACTTTGCACACATCACAAATATCGGGAATTGTCACGCCCGGGTTCAAATCGATGGCTCAGCGAGAAATATTTGTAACTGCCTATATAAAATATAGGCAGTTACAAACGTTTCGCGCAAAGCCATCGAAATATTATTTTGACCAAATCTTTTTTTATCTGAAGCATGGAATAGTAATAAATATAAAAGCACCATATAAGAACCCAAGATCTTTACCAACATTCGTTTATAATCGCTATTTCTTTCATGTACTTTTCACGAATCATTAAGACAGTCTATTGGTGAACGGTTGTTGGTATTGCAGAAGCATTGTAATACGAGACTTTTTTTGTATTCTCCGTGATAATTCAAAAATTTAGTGAAATGGTGAACAGTGTAGAAATAATTAATATTGAGCAAGCAATTATTTGTGCATACTGAGACAAAATGAATGATAACCAACCAAAAGCACGATGGAACGATTTTTCGTTCATCACATCGTTTAGGATAAAACAGGAACAACGTCGACTGGAGGCCATTTTGAGTGAGCTGGATAAACAGAAGAAAAAATGTTTGAATTTATGTATATACAACAAAGAACGAACAATCGATGACTTGAACAGAAGAATTAAGAAGAAATCGGTCTCCGTTAGCGAGATGAACGAGAAACAAAGCAACAGAGAAACAATTGCGATTTCCATGCGACAGAGTGTCGATATCGTGAAAACGGGAGGCGGAAAAAGAAGGCGTGGAATGTTAAATTCGGAAATATTGGATAGACGAATGAAACCTCGGGTCGATGTTAGCCCTGTAGTGAGCCTTCCAGAAATAACTCCTTCTTATATAACGAAAGCCGAACAACAACTAAAGAAGCAGTCTACTTCAAATGAAAGATTCGGTTCTTATTATAAGCTCGCGCATATACACAGAATTCGTCTGAGTCGAGGACAGTTGAAGAGTTTACCATGTTTACCGGAATGCAAGCGAAATTGTTGTAAACATAAAGCTTTGCAAAGGAAATAAAAATAAAATGTACCTTAAGCCGTATCCGTTTGTTTTTCATCGGGTTAAACACCACTTTAAAACTGATTTCAGTTATATCGCGGTAACTGGTGCACCTAGCCATAAGTTTCTGTCTTTTCTCGCGCTAGTATAGCCACAATATTTCATTTGAACCACCGGCTGCTTATCCCAATTAGGCGTCAGTTAATTTCATCGCGAAATGGACACTCACCCCGATCAAAACCATTCAAAATCACCAATTCAGCGCTCCTTTCATTCAGTCCAAAGACCTACTCATATCGATCAAAACGACCCAAAATCATTTCGAAATCGTTCAAACCTATCAACATCTTATTCAGGTCAATCAGATTATTCCACGATTTTATTGGCTTGTGTGGATTTTCAAGTATCTGAATTTTCCACGAACCACACACAAACAGAAATGTACGTATAATTTCTAATAGGGAGGTGATAAATATATCTAATTTTGTTCATCTTCAACAAAATTAGCTATATTGGATTACCTCCCTTGAATTTCACTCAAAACACGCTCCATATACTCATCCAATTTCACTCCAAAGTCGTTCCAAAAATCATTCATCTTTTCAATTTTACGATGTTCTTATCTTTATTACTTGCCATCTGCCAATTGGTAGGACACAAATGAACGGACGGTCCAAGGTTAGACCCACCCCTCTTCCACTGAGCTACCAGGCTTCAAACTTAAGGTAGTTGACCCGTAATAGATCATCGGAAGTATTTAAATTTAACAGTGTTATCCCAGGTTTCCTAATGATTTTCATTTCAAAACTCGGTCAACATTGTCAAATATCATAAGGTCCGAAATGATGCGGATCTATCACGGTTCAACTACCTTAAAGCCAGAAGTTACCAGTGGCGGTTCCAGGTTTACTATAAAGGGGGGTTCGAACATACGAAAGGGGGGGGGTTAACGCCTATCCTGCTTTATTTAAAAACTGTTTACTAGAAAAAAAGTTACAATTTTTCAAATAAATCAAGCTAGCCTCAATATTTTCCTATAGAAGATCAAGACGTATTCAGGCAGTGCTTGCTAATATCAAACAGCACAACAGTGCTGGCTGATCTTAGTCTACACTGTCTGTCAAATCTTTGTGTACAGCAGGAATGCGTGGTAATTTCAATAAGGGATTGAAAGAAATTCTACTTGATAATAAAATAATTTGTCTTCGTTTGAACACCCAAACCACATCCGAATCCGCCACTGGGTACATATTTTCATTCGATTTTGAGAGCAGTCAGGCTCACTGTCAGACTGTTGACATTCAACCCGCGAAGTGCGAAACATTAGTTCTTATTTTTTCTCGAAAAAATCATAAGCCATGTCAACCAACTGCAAAAAAAGTATAGATTTGATCGATTTTTTCGCATTTCATAGATGTACCATCTTTCTACACACTAAGAGTTGTATCAACCCAACTTGAGTAATTATTTGAAGTTTCATTTACTTGGAATAACCTATTGTAGAGAAATCGCCCAAGATAAATAGTTTGTTTGTTTATTTGAATGGGGTTTTACGCCGCTTTCTTCCAGTTATATCGCAGCGGCTCGAGTGCCTAAAAATGGGTTCCTGGTATTTCTCCCATCTACTACAATCACATCCTTTTATAGCCTAAAGGCTCGAATTCAGTACCTTAAGATTGACGGTCCAACACGCTACCAACTGCACTATGACGGGGGCCTTCTCTGGATAGTTGATTGATTGAATGGAGTTTAACGCCGCTTTCAACATTATTTCAGTTATATCGCGGCGGCCGGAGCACCTAACAATGGATTCCTGGTATTTCTTTCACCTGTACTACCATTACATCCTTTCCTAGCCTCCGACTGCTATCTCACATAGGTTTACGATTATCTACCCATTGGTGAGAGACAAACGTCGGAAAGGATATTTGCCGCCACCGGGGATCGAACTCACGACTTCCAGATTAGAAGTCTTATGCCTAACCAACTGCGCTATGCTGGCAGCTGTTCCTTCTCTGGCTAGACAGAAAAGATAAGATGATCGAGTGGTAGCTATAATGCTCATCTATGGGGAGCATCACTTAAGTAAACCACTTACATACATTTAATAACATCGTTGCAGGCAGACAGGTGGATGGATGATCAGACAGATAAGGTAATGGGTAGATGCACAAATGTAGAATGATATATGTACATGGCACAATGTGAAACAGTCGTAACAGCCTATCAAGGGATAGGTAATTACAACCACAACATGCTGAGCCAGCAATGTATGCCCATTGTCTTTGGAAAAGAGTTTTAACTATTTATTTTACATCGATTGGGAAACAAGTTCTTACTGCTTAGATTAATCCCTCCCAATGCTGCTTTCTGAAAAATTTGCCAGTACTCTCACCGAAAATGATGACCAATGATAGAACTGGGATCAATAGTCACTCATGAGAATCGAACTCAGGACCTTTGGGTCAAGAGGCCAATGCTCTACCTTAAGTCCACGGACACAGGACTTGGGTATACACAGAAAGACACAATTTGTAAGACAAAACTATATTCTTTATTTCAAATATTTACTCTCTTCATTCACCTCCTAATAAAAATGACAAATAAGTAAACAAAGCCCTTATTTACAATGTATAAAATAATCTTAAACAATAATAGTGTTTTTTCATATACATGTATAGCATTGCCCCCTGCTAAAAGATGAACTTCATATTGTTACCTTATTTCATAAAGTGAATATGGTTTATATCATCGTGAAATTGATATTCACAAAGCTCAAAACCATTTAATATCACTCACTCAACACTCAATTCATTCACTCCACACACTCACTCAAAGCACTGAAAAATGCTATGAATTTTTTCAAAAACCAACTGAAAACATTCAAAATTCAACATTTCAATCAAATCAATCAAATAATTGCATGGTTTTATTTGCTGACATTGATTTATAAGCACCTATTTTGTCCGTAAGGGCACAAAATCAGAAAAGTACCTTTATTTTATCAAAGGGAGGTAAAAAATTATCGCTAATTTCATCAAATTTGACAGAATTACTTTACTTCCTTTGAAAATCAATCAAAACTTAATCCTAACACACATTTAATTTCATTCCATAATTATTCCCAAGTCATTGCCATTGTCAATTTCACAATGTTCCTAACTGTTTGGGTTTCTTCATTATACAGACACATGATTCAATGTTTGCAATAATGTGAAGATATGTGACCTTTTGTGATCTTCCAAGGTCACATTTCTTCACCTAATTGCAAACATTTTGATTGTATGGTCGAGGGTTTTTTTCCACACTAATTTGTGTGGAAAAAAACCTCTACCATACAATCAAAATGTTTTCTTAATTAAAGTATTTTATTAATTGGAGCTTCAGATAAGAGGGGATAAAGCTATTATAAAATCTTTAAATATCATTGAAACCCTATATTGTGGGTACTCATTCTGAATCATATTGTCAAAACAATTCCTGCATATAGGATTTGTGCAAGTACTATTTGATAAAATAATTTCATTCGATTTGAAATCCAAAACAACCCCTCTATCTGTAGCTTTAAATAATCAGGAAAACATTCTTAAGAAATAGAACTTTTTTTGCAACAAGCAATTCCTTCACTTCTCACATTGTTTTATACCACATTTTTCACTTCATCTGAAAAACGCAGGAATAATTGTCTACAACAATATCTTGATTTAAACTTGTCCATAACTTCTTACCTTATACCAGGTTAACACTCAAATTATCAAGCATTGCATCATCCACAATTTCTTATCTTATAGCAAGGCTAACACTCAAATTACCAAGCATTCCACAGAGATGAAGTTAACAGTACAATTTAACTTTTTTGTCTTATTTAGACAATCATCAATTAACTTCGAAAATCTTACAACAAAAGCTTTGTCAAACCAATTGTCCTCCTGTCCTGTCAGGATTAAAAAGCACAAGGGAGTGTCTAAAGCTTAAAACAGGTATTAGAAACACTTCTTTAATACTTTTCGGTGGTTTATCGAGAAATAACGGTAGATTATCACTTGATAAACTCACCGCAAAAGCAGTGAAATTATCAAAAACTTATACCCTGCTTTTGTGCATTTGGTCCTATCTGACGTCATCTATGCGGGGCGAAATATGTGACGTCACAATGAACGTTGCATAGCAATCACGTGCAAAATGACGCGCTTTATGAAAATATGTCCTAGGAATTTCACATTTTGTCTCATTTTTGCATTAAAGAAATAGAATAATCATTTGTTTTTCGAGTAAGATCGATTGATATTTCATTTCATGAAAAACAAAAGCTATATTTTCACTCCTGGCTCAGCCACTCCTGAAAATATAACTTTCATTGTTCACTCAACGAAATATAAATTGATCTTACACTGAAACAAACGATTATCCCCTATTTCTTTGGGTATGCAGGGTAATATTTCTCAGGTGCTTTGCTTATTTTTTGTTATCCTGCCCTGCATTCAGGATGAGAAAAAACAACATGAAAACTGTTTGCAAATTAAATCCCACTTTGCATGCAATTTAATGTGCAAAACAGGATACAATGTGCGAACTGTCAACAGTTTGTGCAATTTTGTTATCCTTTAGCAAAGGGCTGATCACTTGGTAGTCAATAAGGTTTAATACTCAATTGAGATTTGCCGTTTCGTTGACCTCAGTCAACCACTACTGATCGTCTCCCATTTGACCACCCACTCTCTCTCCCTCACCCCAATTAAAGCCACCAGGTCTCTCCTCGGGTAAGGGGGCATAATCTGGATTGTCTTCTGGAGGGTCAAACAAGTACTTACTGAAAAATAATACAATTTGTTTGTTACTTAGCTAATTAGACTTAAAGTACCTTTGTTCCCTTGACCATGAAATTCAAGGTGTCAAAGTTGTTTAAGCCCTTATCCTGCTGATTTTAAATTTTGTTTCTCGCAAAATTAAAGGGGCATTTCAACTTATGTGTACCCAAAATGAAGCAAAAGATATGACCGCATGTCTGTGAAGATTAATTATAGCCTTCACTGTTTGCAAACATTTTGTAGGTGTCATGAATAGTATGAAAAGGGTTAAAAGAGGAGTCATAGAGTGAAAACAAGAGCACCGCCAACAGTTGCAATGCTCGACTGCAGGTACTTGATAATGCAAAAATTAAAGTAAAAAAAGAGGCATAAAATTGCTTCCAGCCTTATCCTCCATGATAGCCTGGATTGGATAGCTCTTGTGACTGTGAATACACAAGCCAAGTTTCATGAAGATATCTTCAATAACAATAGAGATATGACCAAGGTTAAATGTAGTCACACCAAGGCCTATTTCTACACAAATGCAAACGACAACACTAACCACGCCAAGGTGATCATAACACCTCAGGTTTTCTCCAAAAACAAGAGGGCCAAAACAGCCCTAAACTGCTCATCTGAATTTCATTGGTCCAGTGGATCTCATCCAAGTAACTGTAAAGTAAAAAAAGAGATTTATATAAATGAACTATATAAATGAACTAAAAGCAACAATAACATGACTCCTTGTATAAAAGATGGTGAAAAAACAAGCATTATATATTATATATACTTGTACTCACAATATACTGGGTGTTTTTAATATTCTAAACCCTCCTTGTTGCTGTGGAAACACATCTTCTAAGAAATAATATATATGGCCAATGGCTATTCCTGTAAATAAACATGTACAGATATTTATAGAAACACAATACATGTGTAGAGAAAGCTCAGCCAGACACAGATGTAACTGTCAATCAATTCATAGGATTCTGTTTTGACTTTTTAGTTAATCATCATTATATAAGTAGAATGGATTCTTCAGGATATATACCTTTAACCCTTGTCATGCTGAACCTGGAATATTCCTGCTTTGGCAGGAGCTATAGACAAACAACAGCATGCACATATGTGCAGCCTGATGTTAGTCTACACCACCTGTTTCTCACTTTCAAACCAGAATTGTCAATAGATTTAGTTTTTCAAATAAAAATTGACCTACAGTTGGTACTTTCAGTGCTTTTTGCCCTTTGATTTTGATGAAAATTTTATCTAAAATTTATTCAGCATGGCAAGGTTTAAAGTATGATCTGTAAGATAACCTTGGCTTTGATGAAAATAGATACTTATTGAACAGTGGTTGTCTGGTGGAAGAGTGCTAGTCAGATAGCGATACCAGCTAACAAAAATCTTAGAGGATCTCAAGGTTTGGGGCCCCAACAGTCCTTAATAACATTAACTGTAACATCTATTTGTATGAACAGGAAACAACTTGGCATGTAATTTGACCTAGTGACCATCTTTTTCATCCTACATAACAATTTTTTGAAGACTCTGACAAATATCTACATTCTACAAAGATTTTTAGTAAATGTTTACAGACAGATAGATTGAAGACGGATAGTCATTAGCACACCTTGAATACTTCTTAGCTCAGGTGAGATAAGATAGCTTACGTAAACATTTTTGAAAATGAATTTGTTTGTTTGTTTTAATGGGGTTTTACGCCACTTTCAACAATCTTTCAGTTATATCGCAGTGGCTAGAGCACCTAAGAATGGATTCCTGGTATTTCTCCCACCAGTACCACCATCACATCCTTTCCTAGACTCCACCTACTATCCCACGTAGGTCTACGATTATCGACCCATTGGTGAGAGACAAATAGCCAGAAAGGATGAGTGCCGCTGTCGAGGATCGAACTTGGGACCTCTAGAATAACAGTCCTACATTCTACCAACTGCACTTTGACGGCCGAGAATTGTTTGTTGCAAGCAATTCCTTCTTTGTCTACAAAGTTTTCTTCCCTAAAAAACCCAGCTATTAAATGTTGTCTGCATTTGATTTTGGATCAGTCTAAAATTTTGTCATTCGGTAATAATTTAATTCAAGTTGATTCCATCAGATTTCATGCATTCTAATTAGCTGAAAAATTGCTTTAATTTCTCAATGAAATTAATTATGACAAGAGCCATGTCTCACATTGCCAACCCCCGCCGTGAAAGCTTGATAGTAAACTGAAGCCTGATAGATTAAGGATTTTTATTTTATTCTTTCAGTGATTTACCCCCTACAAAAATCTAAGTCTTTAAAATAACAAAGGGCAAAAACTGGAAATTATGCAAGTAAGAGTTAATGTGCACTGCACCTCTCATTCATTAGATCTATCCACCCATTAAGTTTCAAGTTGATAGCTATTATACTTTAGGAAATATGTTCTGGACAAAATCTAAATATTTAAAATAACAAAGGGCAATAACTCCAAAATTATGCAAGCAAAAGATGTTGTTCTTGTGCACTGCACTTCTTCTTCATGAGACCAATCCACCCATAAAGTTTCAAGTTGATAGCTATTATACTTTAGGAGAAATGCTCTGGTCAAGTTTAGTGACAGAATGATGGACGGAGACCATTACTTTATCCCCTGCCGAAAACTGCGGGGATCATTATGAACCTTTTTTGTAAGCTTGCGCAAAAAGTAGTCCCATAAGAAAACTGTTTCATTGTCGACAAATATATAAATTACATATTTGGCATAATGATATCAATAAGATTTGAAGAGATTATTTGTTGATTTCATGGAGGTCTGAAACTTAAAACCAAATCACACTCATGCATGCATATTCATAGTGTGATTGTGTTTTTAGTTTCATACCTCTATGAAATTAACAAATAATCTTCATCTATTAAATTATTTAAGACTTTTGTAACAAGCTCTTATTCAGATACTTGAATTTATCATACAAGGCTTACTTACCCATTAAATCCACAATTACAGAGTTCCCCAGAAGTAACGAGAAAGCGAGTAAAACCCATGGCAGATATGGTGCTTGAAAGTTCATGAGACCAAAGAAGTTCATTCGAACATAAGGATTTCTTCTACTCCATACATAAACTAACATTATGGTGAATGCACTTCCTAAAAACACTAAATTTACAAATAAAGCAGTTATCTGAATTAAAAATTAAGGATAATAAATTCATCTTGAAGTAGGATGTATTTCTTAAGGTTAAAACTCTTTAAAACTCCCTTTTTAGGTATTTTTACACTTGACCTCTAAATGAGACCTTGGTCATGATGTTACTTGATATTTTCTATAATAGTTTGTGAATGTGCAAGGCATTCTACATATAAACAGTTCAAATGTTTCATCTTTTCAACAATATTTTCTCCCCAATTCTAACAACCTGCAGATATCGATGGCTTAGTGCAAAACAGTTGTAACTGCCTATAAACATATACAACGCTGAGCCATCGATATGCATTACATTCTTGACTGCACCCTCAAGTTTGATAACAGATTGGTCTAAATAAGACAGAAGATATAACTGTTTGTACTGAATCAGAGAAAAGACAAGCAGGGTCCCAGGGCCCCTTAATTTGGGACTGGGACCCTCAATTATTTCAGAAAAAGCCTATAATCCTTCAGCAAATTTGGACAGTAAAGGTTAACAAAAACATCGCAAGCGGGTGCCAACGCTCGGCTGTTAATTATTTCTTGAGCAAGTGCAAATATATGAACTTGGTACCAACAGAAAGGTCTTGTACCAAGGAATGATCATTTGAAATATGAAGGCTCTTTGACTAACCATTCAAAAATTATGACCAAGGTTAAATTTTTTCAAACAAATTTGACCTTGAAAAATGACCTTGACCTTGACCTTAGTACCTACAGAAAGGTCTTGTCCTAAGCAATGATAATGTGAAATATGAAGGCTCTATGACTTACCATTGAAAAGTTATGACCAAGTCTATTTTTTTTTAAGAATTTGACCTTGAAAAATGACCTTGACCTTGATTGATGACTTTGAACTTAATACCTACAGAAAGGTCTTTTCCCGAGCAATGATCATGTGAAATATGAAGGCTCTTTAACTTACCATTGAAAAATTATGACCAAGGTTAATTCTTTAAAGAATTTGACCTTGCAAATGACCTTGACCTTGACTGATGACCTTGAACTTGGTACCAATAAAAAGGTCTTGTCCCAAGCAATGATAATGTGAAATATGAAGGCTCTATGACTTACAATTCAAAAGTTATGAGCAAGTATATTTTTTTAGAATTTGACCTTGAAAAATGACTTTGACCTTGACTGATGACCTTGAACTAAGTACCTACAGAAAGGTCTTTTCCTAAGCAATGATCATGTAAAATATGAAGGCTCCATGACTTACCATTCAAAAGTTATGACCAAGTTTAAATTTTTTAAAGCAATTTGACCTTGAAAAACGACCTTGACCTTGACTGATGACCTTGAACTTGGTACCAATAAAAAGGTCTTGTTCCAAGCAATAATCATGTGAAATATGACTTACCATTCAAAAGTTATGACCAAGGTTAAAGTTTGTCATGCCAATGCCAAGGCACATGCCAACATCAACAACAACCATAACACGAACGACGCCAAGGTGATCATAATACGTCGGGTTTTCTTCGAAAACAGACAAGCTAAAAATTGTTAGTCATTTCCCCTGTAGATGGTAAACTTAACCTGATCTGCATTCAAGATAAAAACTGTTGCGTTATGTTTGGCAATTTTGCCCCGCTTTGACTGTGAAATCACACACAAAGCAAGGTACAAATTCTGAACTGTCTCAAATACTTATGTTTTCTAAACACAAAGCTGATATTCTTCTATTTTCAATTAGTCCAAATTCATGGAGTCATAAGGAGGAATAATTTATCTGACTCCTAGACGCCCCCTAACCAAGTCTTAATGACTAACCATGTCTATAGATATGCTACCAATAGCGTAATAGGAAAATAATTTCTACACTTTCTTCTTTTATTTTATCTTTTCAAAGTTTAGGTTCCTACTTTGAAATTTCATAATTTTAAAAACAAAGAATTAACTATTGAACAAATTCTAAAGAAAGGATACAATCATAAGGGTTCCCCCAAATAAAAACATAAAGAAGAAATCTGCCGTTTTCCCTCTAAAGGAGCCTTCTTCTAGCATTCTACAATATCTGTACGTAAAAATGAGATTAAACAGGAAGTTAAAACCTATCGGACCAAAATACAGGAAGTTTGTGACCAGTCGCCATACCTGAAAATACAAAAGATGAACATCGTAAATCAGTTTTTCATCGGGTTGTGTGTTCCAAACTTATTACGTAATTTTCTTTTTCCACTAATTTTAACCCCGGAATATTCCTACTGTTGTATAGATAAGTATAAATAAGATAAGTATAGATAAAGATGAGCCTTCGCATATGTGCAATCTGATCTTAATTTTTACTGCTAGATTATCCTTTTTAAACCAGAAAAAATGTGAAACAAGAGGGCCATAGTGGCCCTTAATCGCTCACCTGAGTTTACTGTCTGTAAGAGCAATTTCCTTTCAAGATTTGTGACTTATAGATAGTACTGGCTAATGCTATGATGCACATTTGATCAGTGGATATCATTTTTTTCCATTTACACTTTATATCAAAGTATTCAAGGGCAAAGGCGATTGAAAGAAAACACATGAAAATAAATATTAATAACAATGAACTTTAATAATAAAATTTTCAAAGATACAGTTCTTTACAAAATCATGATTATAGTACTTTTACAAATTGATTCCACAATTTACCCATTACTAGAATTGATTGTTTTAAAGCAGATTACAATGCCAAAGTTGCAGGCAGATCAAGTTAAAATTTAAATGAAAAGGAATATGAACAGACATAAAGGACAGGTAATGTGTGAAAATTACAAGCACTATACATTCAGCCATAATGACACATGCAATACTTGCGTGAGAAAAACACTAACAATATGTTTAAAATGTCAGTACTTAAATCTTTTTATTGAACTTAAACAATAGATAAAATTGGACAACAAATTTACCAATATATCTGGTTAAAGTATGAAAAATATCCTTAATTAAGTTTAAGTAGGTCTATACTTTGTTTCTCAACATTCGTTTGAGACATATAATTAACAAAGGTTTAGTACATCTTTTTAGTATCTGAAAATCCATTTAACAGATAATTATAGGTAAAAAATTTTACTAGTTTTAACCAAGTTGCCAAAATCAGATGATTTTGTGGTTCTACATGTAAGTGAAATTGCTCCAAATTGTAGGATTACCATAATAGTACAGAAAAAATATAGATAAGTTAATAAGACATCAATATCTATATTCTTCTTCTTTATGAAACAGCATCAAGTGATATTTATTTCAAGCTCTTTAGACCTGAACAAAGAATAGCTTTATCTCATCAATTATAATTACAAAAGTTTCTAAAGGTCCATGTTGAAGATTTCAACAAATTTCATGTAATTAGCAGCTCCAGCTTGGTTTAAAATCCTTGTCTCATGACACCTCAACAGACTTAGGATTTAAATTCCTTGCTCTCACCACTGAGCTAGACATGGTCCTCTCTTTGAGTATCATAAATAAATAACTTTAAATTACTCTGAGATATTGCATGTAATTAGCAGCTCCAGCTTGGTTTAAAATCCTTGTCTCATGACACCTCAACAGACTTAGGATTTAAATTCCTTGCTCTCACCACTGAGCTAGACATGGTCCTCTCTTTGAGTATCATAAATAAATAACTTTAAATTACTCTGAGATATTGCATGTAATTAGCAGCTCCAGCTTGGTTTAAAATCCTTGTCTCATGACACCTCAACAGACTTAGGATTTAAATTCCTTGCTCTCACCACTGAACTAGACATGGTCCTCTCTTTGAGTATCATAAATAAATAACTTTAAATTACTCTGAGATATTGCATGTAATTAGCAGCTCCAGCTTGGTTTAAAATCCTTGTCTCATGACACCTCAACAGACTTAAGATTTAAATTCCTTACTTTCACCACTGACCTAAACATGGCCCTCTCATTGAATATCATATCTAAATAGCTTGAAATTATTTTCAGGAGATATTTCATGTCATCAGCAGCTACAGTTTTGCCTTAAATCCTTGTCTCATGACACCTCAAAAGACTTAGGATTCAAATCTGTGCTTTCACCACTGAACCAGACTTAACTCCTTTCAATATTATTTCTCACAAGACTGACAAGTCATGACAACAAATTTAATTTCCAGGTCTGAATTATCCTCTTTACAAAATATTTCACATAAATTTAAAGAAAAAGGGCATATTAAATGTAACATTTTTCTCTTCAGACAAACAATTGACATTTAAAAACAAATAAAAAAATAAACATATAACATAGGTAGAATATGCTATTTGACCTCCTGTTTGTACAGAAATACAAATGTACACCAAATCAAAAAAAAAAACACATATTGTAGGTAGACAGTAAGCTACAATGTCATAGACATAACCCATTTAGTTTATTTTCATAAGGCAGTAGCCATCAACAGCCAAGTAGTATATATATGAACCCTTTCCTGCTGAACTTGATTTTATTTCATACAAATTGCCTAATCAAGGGGCATTTCAACAAGTCTGGTTCAAGTCTGGCTCAAATTATCAGGCAAGTAGAAGGTAGAATGCAGACAGTATAAGATAAAATCACATGTGTTAGTGTGGTGATCTTATTCTATATTGTCTGAAAAAACTTTGAGTACAGCAAGAACAGCAGAATAAGAGTTAATTTTATTATCCCATTTAAAAGTGATCTTTTCAGGTCATTGCAATGCATGCTGAATTCAAGTCTAATAATGACCTATGAATTTATTGCCCAAATTAACTTGTGCTATTCTCATGAACACTTTCATGAAACAGTCAATGTGTTCTTATTCTGGTAATGGGTGAAATGTTAATTCAAAGCACATTATAAATTTACATCATATAATAATAGGTAATCATTAACAACTGTTTGTTTAAATGGGGTTTTACGGCGCTAACAATGGATTCCTAGTATATCTCACATCAGTAATGATTAACAAGATTCAAAGAAAGGGAAGATAAACTAGATCTGTTGCAAAGCAAAATAATATCGCCCACTGGGGCTTTGTTTGTTTGAGCATGGTGCTGCTTTCAACAATCTTTCAGTTATATCACAAAGGATAGAGCTCTTAACAATGGATTCCTTTTTTTAAAACCAGTATTACCATTACATCTTTTCCTAGCCCCCAGCAAGGTGGGAGAGTATAACAAATTATATCATACAAACAATTTGTAGTTATCAGTTTACTCATTACCAAAAAACCAAATTTCAGGCTAGTTAAAACTGATTAAGTTGTTGATACTTTGAAATGGAAATGCTTATGACATACAAATTCCCCTTTTCAAAACTATTCTAACAATCACAATATCTCTGATTTTTGCTTTGATTATTTCTTGATTTGTCAACTGTTTAACCCTTGTCATGCTGAACCCGGAATATTCCTGCTTTGGCAGGAGCTGTAGACAAACATCAGCCTGCACATGAGTGCAGTCTGATGTAAGTCTACACCACCTGTTTCTCACTTTCAAACCAGAATTGTGGGTAGATTTAGTTTTTCAAATTAAAATTGGCCTACAGTTGGTACTTTCAGTGCTTTTTGCCCTTTGATTTTGTTGAAAGTTTTAGCCAAATTTTATTCAGCATGACAAGTGTTAATCATTATGAATTTGGATCGGTTTGAAATTTCAGCTTCTGGTAATGAGTACAAGTAATTCTTTTCAAAGTTTTGTAGAGTTAATGTGGCCACCCACATCATTATGAGAACCACAAGCAATACCTACCCATATTAATGGGTTGGTATTGTAGATAAAAAACGGTGGGTGATGTTTAAAGAATAAAGCCTTATGATAGTTAGGTATAAAAGTACACAATCTTGTGATCTGACCAGTATGTTTCTACAACACCCACATTACCATTTCTGTTTGACAACACCACATCAAGAATAGTCATATAGTCTGTTGTAGGAGTTTCATTTAAAACTTTACAAGACAACTTTTCTTGAATTTTCTTCCATATTTCTTTATTTTCATTTGAGTAGTTAAAGTTAAAATCTCCCATTATGACCAATGGTCTACCTTTGTTTAAATGTGGTATGAAATCTTGTTCAAGACAATTCATGAAATGATGCTTTGTTGTGCCAGGAGATTTATACATAAATGCTACCTGAAAGTTTAGTGAGCCATATGTTAAACTGACTAACATGAATTCTACATTTCTAGAGCTGTATAATTTATGACTATTGATGATCACATCATTTTGTACATAAACACATAAGCCATGCGCAGGTCTTTTTCTTGAATAATTATCTTGATCATTTCGAAGCAGATTAAATCCTTCCAAGGTAAAATCAGATGTTTGATCTTCACTGTGTAATCTAGTCTCTGCTAAACCAAAAATATGAGTTGAGATTAAATTTGGATCAGCTTTGATATCTTCATAATGTAGATGTAGAGATCTGCAGTTATTGAAAGCAATTTTGAAGTGTGTCTTTGGATTAACTGATTCTAAAGGGGTAAAGCATAAATCAAGTCTAGCTTCATTCAGTAATCTGTCCATTTCTATCTTCACCTGGCTATCTATTTTATATGCTGCTTCATTGAAATTCAAAATTTGAAGTTTTTCCATAGATTTTACTCTACTGACTGCAACATAATGTAAATGTGGGACTTTCCTTGTTCTTCGCTGTGACAAGTCTATTACTACACTGTCTAAAGTAGTTCCTTGTGCTCTATGTACAGATCGTCCAGCTGAAGGCTGAAGAGGAAACTGAATTCTCTGAAATGTTTTTTTATTGTAAATAAATGTCCTCTCTACATCAAAAATTGGGGTCCATTTGTCATCAATGTTGTTATTGTAAAATCCTCTATTTCTATACTTCAATCTTGTTTCAATTCCAGCATTTTCATCATGAAAATGAACCCATATGATACTAGGGCGGTTTGTTTCAGCTTGTCTGTTTTCAATGAATTTCACTGTACAAGATGCACCATTTGCTAAACCATCTTCTGTATTGATATTCACAGTCAGATCATATATCATGTTAACAACAACTGTCAAAGAATGGTGTAAATTTGCAGTAGTGTTTGGGTCAGTTGGTAAGCTAGCTAAAGCATGGTCCTGTTTCTCTTTAGATAAAGAAGGTGCAGTAACTGAATCGTGCGAAGGAATTACAACTTTCTCTGTGTCTAGGGAACTTATTATAGAATCATTAAATAAATGCATGAAATAGTTTTCAGCAAAAAGATGTGGGGAATTAAATTGATAATGATCTTGATCTTTTGAAACAATGCAATGTTGTAATTTGGTTTTGTCATCACTTGTTAAAGCATCTACTCTCAGCCTGTTTAATAGTTCAGCAAACTCTATATCATCTTTCTGTCTCATTATTTCTGTAAGTTCAAATACCTTAAAATGTTCTTTCCACAAGTTCATTGATAGTGATGAAGCCCCTTGAGACAGATCATTAAATATCCAGTCACCACTTACAGGTTTTAGCTGGTAAAGATCACCAACAGCAATTACACTTACACCACCAAATGGTATTCTTGTTCCTTTCAGTTCCTGTAGTCTCTGATCAATGAAACTCAACATAGTACTGCTTACCATTGATATTTCATCAATTATAACAATTGACAAATTACGGTATTTAGATCTGAAAGTATTTAGACTATCACATGTTAAGGCTTGATTAGACTGTTTATATTTCTGTTTAAAAGCTGAAGAAATAGTTGACCCTCCAATATTAAATGCTGCTTTACCAGTGTAAGCACACAAAAGAATTCTAATGCAATCATAATTTTCACCTTCCTTCATGTTAAGCATCCTATACAAAGTTTGGTACAATGCTCTGATAACTACACTCTTTCCAACACCAGCTCCACCTGACAGAAAAGCATATAATGGTGAGTCATTTGTCCTGATCCAGTGGATAACATGGTTGTAAAATTGCCTTTGCTTTGAATTCAAACATTGCAGAAGTTTTCTGTAATCATCTTCAGACAAGATGCTTTCACTCACATTAACCTGGGACGTTGAAACACACAATCCTATTTCTTTACCAATATTATACTCTCTGTGTTCATTAACTCTATCTGGATTGAAATATATAAACTCTTCAGACTCAACTGACTCTTCCTCAGCAGTATCAGCTTCTACTTGTTGAGTACCTGGAGCAATTTCATCATATGCATCATATTCTGTTTCTACTTGCTCTCTTGCTAATTCAAGTTCATCAACATGGTGCTCATACTGCTTGCATTTGTGATCAATTATATGTCTAATACTTTCATAATGCTCTTTGTATGACTTATGAGAACCTATCAGGTCTTTTTCCTCATCTCTCCATGGATGGAATAATAAGATCTTTTCTCTATAATGGTTTTCTTCATCTGATTTAATATTAAATCTCACATAACGTATTACTTTATTTGTTCTACGCCTCCTAATAGTTATGCCATTCCGGAGTTTTAAGATAGTTTCATCTGAACTGAATTGCTCATTGCCACTATCATGTTCGTCCTCATTATGTTCTTCTGAATCCTCGAATTCTGATTCATTTGGGTATGTAATATCAAGTTGAGAAACATAGTCAGCTAAACACCACCCATTCAAGGCATTAGGTCTTCGAGCATACCTTTTACAAACATTATCAGACATAACATCAGTTGATTGATCTGGTAACTCATCAAGTGCAGATTTTGATTTTAAGAGCTGAATACGTTTTTCAGGGGTAGATGTATTGATAAAAGTAACATCTCTAGTACTTCTTGTTAAAGACATCTGAAGAACAAGGTAAACTGCTTCTTGAGCACTAACTTCAACACTGTTTGAAAATATATTTCCTATGTGTCGGACTTGTCTTTTAATGTCTAAATTTCCATTACGGGCTTCTTTTGCTGCAGCATACAGTAAATTACTCATGCCTCTTTGAGATTTGCTTATATATGATACAATGTACATTGCACAAGCATACGGATCAAGGACAAATTGAATATCAATATTTGCTTTCCATGCTTTCAAAATATTTCTATTGTACATATTTACCCTGATTTCACTTGGATTTCTCTGTAGAAAAACTTTTGAAGCTGCTAGTGAACTGCGGATACATTTCAGATATTCTGATTCAGGCATGTTTGCAACAGACTGAAGAAACTGTTCATAACTCATATTATACCCATCTTTATCATCATTCATTTTTTTCTGAAGTTCTTTGTATTTCTTTTGATACTTATCCCTTTCTTCTTCAAGGGGATCTAACACAATTGTTGTTTGAAGAGGAGGTAATGGGTAACCAAATCGACAAATTTTATCTTGCTTTTTACGACAAGTTCGTGAATGTTTGTGCACTTGAAGGTCAGTGAGTGGTTTAATTTCATCCTGTGAGTTACTACACTGCAAGTATTTATCAACATAGTCAACTATTTCCTTATTTGTATTTTTGTTGAATTTAGGTGCATTTTCAATCCAAACAAGCATATGGATATGAGGAGAACCTCGTTGTTGAAACTCTACTCTGTAGAAGTAATCTGTCACTTTACCAAGTGGTTCATGGTCACTCTTTAAGACAGTGTTAATAAACTCCTGAACTCTATGATCAAAATATCTTGAGCATGTCACAGGATCTTTCTGTATCAGGCTAATTTTCTGTTCCCATGTCAGATTTTCTAGTTCCTCATCAGTATAGTCCACATTTTCATTCAGATTTGCTAGCATCTTTAATAAATCAGTCCATCTTGTATCAGCAGAAGACAGGGACATAAACCATGTTGGGAGACCAAGCTGTCTGATCATTGCAAAAACATCTTTCTTCTTCATTTCTAGATAAGCAGGAGAATTGCGAAGTTGCTTAAAAATATAATACCCATTATCTTTTTTAACAAAATTGTTAAGATAATCAGAATCTTTGGCATTTCCAGCAGTAATACTTTGGCCATCTGTTTGACATCTTCTGACTGCAAGATTCACCTTGTCATTTAATTGCTTCATTTGAATCTTTTTAAGTTTGAAAAATATATTTGGAACACTATTTGCAGCACGCCTGTCTTTACTCCTCAGTTCCCACTTTGCAATATCACTATAATGAATTGGTACTGTTCTTTCTTCATTTGCCTGTCTCCTTTTTCCACAAAAGATTGTAGGAAAGCAAAGATACTCAGAATCTCTGTCTTGATAAATGCTCAAAGGTTGTTGACCTTCACCAGGTGCAAAAGTAAATGAACAGTTTCTGTTTTCCTCATTTGAATCCTGAACCATGGTATCAATATTACCAACATTTTCTTGGTAAATTTCTTCAGCATCTGAGTCATATAGTTCTTCATTTCCTTTCATTTCATTATCTCTAACTGATTCATCATCCTGTTTACAATCTTTACTAGTTTGTGGGTCCAGATATTCTTCAAGCGTTTCAGATGCAGTTACTTTTGCTATCCACTCATCATCTATTTTGACTTTTGAGTCTTTGTATAAGTCACTTGTTTTCATCAACCAATCAAGAGCAACCAATACCTTCAAGGGTCTAACATTTTCTGAGAAGGCGCAAGATTTATGCGAAATCTTCTTTTTTAACTTAACTGCGACAGTAACGTTCTCATTAAAAGGTCTTGGTAATACATTTACAACTGGTTGTATATCAATCGGAACATTAATCACATTTCCTTTAATAGATAGCTGGCGACCTCTAGGTAATTCTCTAATTTGCATAAAAGGTATGCGTAATGCAATCAAGCGCTCCTCTAAAGCATATAGATCAAGCTCCCTTGGCTTTTCTGGCCAAAACATACCATTAATAACAGACAACTTTGGGACTTTTCCTTTAAGAATACTGCTTTTGCATGTATTACATACCCATTCTTTGTTAGAAACTGATTTCAAACCAGTGAGATATTTAGCAGTAATATTGTCATCCTTATTTGAAACCTCTGAGACACCTTGCTTAAACCAAGTTTGATGACAACAACTACAGATGTATATTGGCCCAACAGCAATATTTTGATGGAAATTATGTATACAAACATCAATACTGGATCCATATTTTCTTTTCTTAGCAGCTGCTACTTCTTGATCATGAAATTCAGAGTCTTTCCTCTTTAACACTTTTCTACCAATATCAGCAATTTTTTCCATTTGAACATTTCTTTTGATTGATCGCCACTCTTGTTTCTTTATACGTTCTTTATCCTTAGTAAATGGGTCTGATCTAGCTCTCTTTTTCGATGCATTTTGATAGATTTTCTCCTTAGCTTTCATAGATGGTGACCTTCTAGCATTTCTCTTAGCTTCAAGTTCAGCAAATCTGAAACCTTCATTTTCTCTTTCCTTGCGTTTTGATTTTCTTGTACATACCCTATCTTTTTGTTTTTGTGCTGCACTTAATCTAGCCTTTCTTTTCTCTTTCATCTCTTTTACCTTGAAATCATTATCTAGCCTGGCTTTGTTCTTTGAAAGTTTAGAATGTATTTTATCTTTATGTTTTTGGGCTGCTATCTTTCTTGTCTTCCTTTTCTGTTCCAACTCCTTAAGCTTGAAATCACTATTCAATCTAGATTTATCCATTGATTGTTTTGTACTTATTTTGTCTTTCTGCTTTTGAACCAAACTCTTTCTTGCCTTTCTTTTCTGTTCCAATTCTTTTAACTTGAAATCACTATTTAATCTTGATTTATCCATTGATTGTTTTGTACTAATTCTGTTTTTATGTTTTTGAACTGCACTCTTTCTTGTCTTCCTTTTCTGTTCCAACTCCTTTAACTTGAAATCACTATTCAATCTAGATTTATTCATTGATTGTTTAGTACTAATTTTGTCTTTACATTTTTGAATCAAACTCTTTCTTATCCTTCTTTTCTGTTCCAACTCCTTTAACTTGAAATCACTATTTTGCCTAGCTTTGTATTTTGACAGTCTTGAATTCAGTTTGTCTATCTGTTTTTGCTTCAAACTCTGCCTTGCTTTTATTTTGATTTGTGATTCTCTTCTTTTAAATTCACTAGAAAGCCTTTGATTTCTTTTATAATTCTTTAGATATTCTTTTCTACTGATAACTCTAGTAGTTTGTTTCAAAGATTCTTTCAATTGTTGATCAATAAAATATTCCTCCAATAGACCTTCTTCCTTACTGATACTTGACATATCTTTCTTGTCCTTTTTAGAATTCTTTATTGATGTTGAAGTGCTTAGATTTGTTGCCAGATTTTCATTAGTAAAGTCTTTATCCAAAGCATTGTATGGTAAGAAATTAATTGGAAGAACTTCAAATTGAGATTCAAGGTCAATTCTCATACTATCATAAAGTGCATACAAGTAACACACCAAGTCTTCAAGGCAAGCAAATGAAAGAAATATAGATTTACCATCGGGATCAGAGAGTCCATTTTTACCATGGGAATGAGAGTCAAAAAAGTAGTAATTATTACTGTCTTTGAAAACAGCAGAGCATATTGCCCCAGTCATCACCAGATTATATTTTGATATATCTAAAGAAAGCATAAGACATTCTTGCAATGTAGGAAGAGCAGAGTCTGTATTTTGTTGAATGGTTAAACCAGACATCACATCTGACTTCAGTATTTTATATGTCTTATTTGAAACATTGACCACAGCTGGAATTTCATCAAAACTTAATAGTCTATTGCTAAAACTACCCAGGTCAGAAATGACTTTTTGATATAAGACATCACCCTCAATTAAAACTTTATCCAAAGTTGTTGTGTCAGTGATGCTACTTGCATAAAACATTGCACAAACACAGTTCATAACACACTGGCTTCCTCGAGACTTTTCACTGAATATTAATGTATCTGCCTGATGAAAAGATCCAAAAACAACTCTCTTTGCATTTAAAATATTTGAATAAGGTGTTGCAATAAGAAGATGTTCTAACAAATTATGTTGCATTTCTTTGTTAAGGGTGTATGATTGAATATCTTTAATTGAACCATTCTCATGCAATTCATGTTCTTTCAGTCCCCTGTCTGTGAAAACTTCAAAATCATTATCTACACAAACATCTGTTTTCAAATTCATGTCACATCCTTCAATTGGCAAATTCATAAAGCAATCATCATTTGGCAAATTCATTAAGCAATCTTCATTTGGCAAATTCACATGGCAATCTTTACTTGCCTGCACATGGACAGGACTTGGTACAGCTGCCTGCACCCCCACAGGACTTTGTGCTGCACCCTGCACATGGACAGGGTGCACTGCCTGCACATTGACAGGGCTTGCAAATGATTCACTTTCTTCATCTGTATGCCTTGCTGCAGCTCGTCTTCCTCTTAAATAGTCCCGTCTCTCTGCAGCACGTTGGGATGATGATTTCTTCTTCAATCTAGGCATGATTGACCTGAAATGAAAATAATGATATTTTAAACAAAAGGACTACAAAATTACCAAAAAATTAACATAATCCTTATCCTAATGAATTTATATTTAATTTCAAATAAATAGCCTATTTCAAAACTATTTTAACCAATCAGGCTCATACATTTCAAAATCTATTCGAGTAGAAAGGAGGCAGTGTGAGCTAAGATAAGACTTCACATCTAAGCAGGCTCATCATAGTCTTTACTAAGATATGATTTAGTTTGTCAAGACATAATAACTCAGTAACATAAGCCTAGGAATTACTCTAAATCTTTATCATTTTCTTTTTAACATACTATGAATATATCTAAAATACGTACTTGATATGAAAGCAAAAATATCATTTATGGCTGAAAAGTTATTATAAAAATCAAGAGCCCCTAACGAACATTAAACAAGTGCTTATAGTTTTGTGCTAAAACAAGGTAAGACAATGAATGCAAAGGCACTAAACAATCAAATGAAGTTGTCGAACTTAATTATGTAGTAACGCCCTTGTAACCAGTTATCAGTGTGTGTCTTTTATGTACATTTGAACATCACTCATGATAATTGGATTGAGCATATGACTTACTTACAGTATGAAGAAAATGGTAGAATCCAAATTAATCTGCTTTAAAGAATAACAGGTCTCCTCCACACACTTTATCACAGATCACAATAATATATTGTTTCCAAACTGAAACTCCTAATGATTCACAAAGCACTTCAAAATGTTACATAGAATTAATTGTCACAATATCACAAAAACACAGAATTAAATGTCACAATATCACAAATACAATAATGGTATTATAGTTCAACAAGAGATTCACTGTCAATCTTGAAGTATTTGGTAACTAGGATATTCTTTTTAATCTGAAATAAGGATAGGGGTGTAAACATAAAATGTTCAGGAACGCTAATGCCCTTGTACTTGTGTACATGTAGCAGCATTTTTGCAAGCTTGGCCTTGGTTAATCTTTACACTGTCCTATCAACTTGAAATCAAATAATGGGCGTCTATGAGATGTACCTTCATGCCAAATTTGAGTATTTTGCATAAAATACCTTTGCAGTTATAGAAATGATGTCAAGTTTACGTTTTAAGTTAGGCAAGTTTCTGACAAACAGCTGGACATGAGTGAAACAATATGGCCCTAATCTTTTCGATGAGAGCAGAACAAAAATGCTTCTAGTATGTAACTTAACTTTCGATAAGTGAAATAGACTATAAATTATTACAAAAATATCATTTACTTATAAGTACATGTTACCCTGAAATTGGTGAAACTTTTAAACTATCTTGAAATGAGTCTGTTTGAATGTTTTTAATATGAAAAATTCTATAAGAAGAAATTTATTTTTTTTAACAAACTACTTCACTTAAATAAAAAAAGTAGCTAATGATTTGATTTTTCTTAATTTGGAAAAAGTATATAACAGAAATGATAAGTAAAACATTGAATATTAGAAATTACGTTATCAACAAGGCGGTATGACCCAGTCTGAGGCCCTTCTGATGCACAGGTGGGTTGATTTTCCATTGATCAACATTGTTTCCTGTGATCATTTTATATATCATACAAATGATTACAAAAAACGGTACAAAACATTTAATTTCAAACTTAATTTGTAGCAATTTTTAACACTCACCTGGTACGGTTTGACGTCTGACATGTTTTTTTCTTTATTGTCAACATATAATTGTATCTAATTTTGTACAAATTTATATGTTTATAATAAAGTAAAATACATCAGTTATGTAACATTGCCTCTTAAACAAAGACAACAAGAGATGTTTGTATAACATTTATGCCGCCCCCCCTCCCTTAAGTGCAGATCAATGGCCTAATCTTTGTCAATCAACAAAGGGCAATATCTCAAAATAATGATTAGTAGTTATGGTTTTTATGCACTGCACTTCTCCTAAATTAGACTGAAGTTTCATGATTCTAACTTGCATATATTTTTAAGATATGCCCTGGACAAAAAAAGGTCTACAAACGGACCAACCTACCAACTGACCCACAAGTCCAAAGAAATATACTCCCACTTCTTCAAAGAATATTCTTTTGAAATGCTAGAGTACACAGATTTTTCACTGAGGCAATAATAATGGGTTACAAGGGTACAGTGCTGATTACAATATATGAGCAAAATATGATCTGGCTGTGCTTTGAGTGTAATTCAAATGCATCTGAAAGAAAAAAGAAAAGAGAATGTAGATTTGATATTATGACCTAATACTTTACAGATTTTGGGACTGTTCTTTAATAAATAATCATAATCATTTTGGCCAATTTTTAGATTGATTATGCAAAAAATTATGGCCTCTTATTTAAAGTTTTTGAAAGACTGAAAGACTTGACCTTGTGACCTAGTTTTTGACCCCAGTTGACTAGAGTTGACTTGATTTAGAACTTGTTAGATATCTAATTAAGACAAATATTTTGACTAATTGTCAGGTTGATCAAGCAAAAAATTTAGCCTCTGTAGTGCAAACAAGGTTTTCTTTAAATTGAACCTGTGACCAAGCTTTGGACCCAAATTGACCTAATTGACCAAACTTGTTGGAGATTTTTTCAAGACAATCTTTCTCACCAAATTTTAGATTGATTGGAAAAAAATATGATTTTGATTGTTCTTCTAAAATGAGACCTTGTGACCTAATTTTTGACCTCAGCTGACTCATTTTTGAACAAGTGTGAGATTATATCAGTACAACTATTCTGACCAATTCTTAAGATGATCTGACAAAAAATGAGGTCTCTAGAAAACATACAAGATTTTCATATGATTTGACCCTGTAAAGTAGTTTTTCACGCCTGTCGACTCTATTTTAAATATAAGTGTGATTTGTTCAAGACAATTATTATGACCAATTTTCAGGTTGATAAGGCAAACAATTTTGCCTCTAGAGTGCATACAACAATTTTCTGTGATTTGACCCTGTGACCTACTTTTTGCCCCCAG
The DNA here is from genome assembly GCA_948146395.1 of Fragum whitleyi. Classification (NCBI taxonomy): domain Eukaryota; kingdom Metazoa; phylum Mollusca; class Bivalvia; order Cardiida; family Cardiidae; genus Fragum; species Fragum whitleyi. Next base: position 51,579,681 of record OX411553.1, read on the forward strand.
TTGACCAACTTTCAAATACATCAAACATTTTATCAAGACAATCAATCTGACCAATTTTCAAGTTGATCCAACAAAAAAATCAGCCTCTAGAGGGCATACCAGGTTTTTTCTAAGATTTTACCCCGTGACCTAGTTTTTGACCCCACTTAACCCAATTTTAATCTTGTCCAAGATTTCATCAAGACAAACATTCTAGCCAATTAACAAGTTCATCGGGCAATAAATGTGGCTTCTAGAGTGCATACAAGGTTTTTCTATGATTTGACCCCATGACCTAGGTTTTGACCCCAGTTAACCCAATATCAAAGTTGTCTGAGATTTTATCAAGACAATCATTCTGACAAATTTTCAGGTTGATTCGGCAAAAAATGAGGTCTCTAGAGTGCATACAAGGTTTTTCTAAGATTTGACCCTGTGACCTAGTTTTTGACCCCAGTTGACCCAATTTCAATCTTGTCCAAGATTTCATTAAGACCATCATTCTGACCGATTTTCTGGTTGATCAGGCAAAAATTGTGGTCTCTAGAGTGCATACAAGGTTTTTCTATGATTTGACCCCGTGACCTAGTTTTTGACCCCAGTTGACCCAATTTTGAATTCGTCAAAGATTTCATCAAGACATTCATTCTGACCAAATTTCAGGTTGATTGGGCAAAAAAATGTGGCCTCTAGAGTGCATACACGGGTTTTCTTAGATTTGACCCTGTGACCTAGTTTTTGACCCCAGTTGACCCAATTTCAAATTCGTCCGAGATTTTATCAAGACAATCATTCTGACCAAATTTTGGGTTGATTGGGCCCAAAATGTGGCCTCTAGAGTGCATACAAGGTTTTTCTATGATTTGACCCTGTGACCTAGTTTTTGACCCCAGTTGACCCAATTTCGATCTTGTCCAAGATTTCATCAAGACATTCATTCTGACCAAATATCAGGTTGATTGGGCAAAAATTGTGGCCTCTAGAGAGCATACATGGTTTTTCTAAGATTTGACCCCATGACCTAGTTTTTGACCCCAGTTGACCAAATTTGAAACTTGTCCAAGATTTCATCAAGACAATCATTCTGACCAAAATTCAGGTTGATTGGGCAAAAAATGTGGCCTCTAGAGTGCATACACGGGTTTTCTATGATTTGACCCTGTGACCTAGTTTTTGACCCCAGTTGACCCAATTTCAAACTCGTCCGAGATTTCATCAAGACAATCATTCTGACCAAAATTCAGGTTGATTGAGCAAAAAATGTGGCTTCTAGAGTGCATACAAGGTTTTTCTATGATTTGACCCTGTGACCTAGTTTTTGACCCCAGTTGACCCAATTTCGAACTCGTCCGAGATTTCATCAAGACATTCATTCTGACCAAATATTAAGTCGATCGGACAAAAAATGTGGCCTCTAGAGTGCATACAAGGTTTTTCTATGATTTGACCCTGTGACCTAGTTTTTGACCCCAGTTGACCCAATTTCGAACTCGTCCGAGATTTCATCAAGACATTCATTCTGACCAAATATTAAGTCGATCGGGTAAAAAATGTGGCCTCTAGAGTGCATACAAGGCAAATGTTGACGACGGACGATGCACGACGCACGACGCACGACGGACGACGGACGACGGACATCCACCTAACCACAAAAGCTCACCTTGAGCACTTCGTGCTCAGGTGAGCTAAAAAGGTTGTTTTTAAAATAAATACTGACTAAACACTTTGAGTTTAATGCAACATTGTCAATATTTTTATTCAGCATGCCCAGAGATATAGAGAACAAGTGCATGTCGTATTGCGATGCAATACAGGAGTCCCCCACCGGATAACAAAAAATCCTTTCTTATAATATATCTTCTACTTACTAGATCTATAACTGTATACAAAATTTGAAGTTGCTAGCACATTAGGTTTTGAACAAAATGTCCCAAACAAAAATATAAGAGTAAAAACAACCAATAGCAAAAACTCCAAAAGTGGGCGGAGAAGAATGATTCTTGTACATGCCACTTGTCCTCAATGAGATCTATAAGTGTACCAAGTTTGAAGTTGCTAGCACTGATGGCTCAGGAGATATGGTCCGACAAAAATGTCAAGATAAAAAACAACAACGGACAATAACTAAAAAAGTGGATGTGGCAGAGTAACAGTTCTTGTGCATTACACATCTTCTCAATGAGATCTACCAGTGTACTAAGTTTGAAATTGCTAGGGCTTATGGTTTAGGAGATAAGTACGGGACAAAAATGTAAGGATAGAAACAACAAAGGGCAATAACTCAAAAAGTGGACATGGCAGAGTGACAGTTCTTGTACATGACACTTGTCCTCAATGATATCTATAAGTGTAGCAAGTTTGAAGTTTCTAGCACTTATGGTTTAGAAGATATGTTTCGGACAAAAATGTGAAGTAAAAACAACAAAGGGCAATAACTCAAAAAGTGGGTGTGGCAGAGTAACAGTTCTTGTACATGACACTTGTTCTCAATGAGATCTATATGTGTACAAAGTTTAAAGTTGCTAGCACTTACAGTTTAGGAGATATGATCCAGACAAGATGTAAGACTAAAACAACAAAGGGCAATAACTCAAAAAGTGAACATGGCAGAGTAACAGTTCTTGTACATGACACTTGTCCTCGAAAAGATCTATCAGTGTACAAAGTTTGAAGTTAATAGCACTTATGGTTTAGGAGATATGATCCGGACAAAAATGTAAGGGTTAAAACAACAAAGGGCCATAACTCAAAAAGTGGGCGTGGCAGAATAACAGTTCTTGAACATGACACTTGTCCTCAATAAGATCTATAAGTGTACCAAGCTTGAAGTTGCTAGCACTTATAGTTTAGGAGATATGATCCAGACAAGAATGTTAGGCTAAAAAACAACAAAGGGCAATAACTCAAAAAGTGGGTGTGGCAGAGTTATGGATCTTGAACATGACACTTCTCCTCAATGAGATCTATAAGTGTATAAAGTTTGAAGTTGCTAGCACACATAGTTTAGGAGATATGATCCGGACAAGAATGTAAGGCTAAAAAACAACAAAGGGCAATAACTCAAAAAGTGGGTGTGGCAGAATAGCAGTTCTTGAACATGACACTTGTCCTCAATGAGATCTATAAGTGTACAAAGTTTGAAGTTGCTAGCACACATAGTTTAGGAGATATGATCCGGACAAGAATGTAGGACTAAAAACAACAAAGGGCAATAACTCAAAAAGTGGGCGTGGCAGAGTAACGGTTCTTGAACATGACACTTCTCCTCAATGAGATCTATAAGTGTACCAAGTTTGAAGTTGCTAGCACATATGGTTTAGAAGATATAGCCTGGACAAAAGTGTGACGGACAGACAGACGGACGGACGGACAGATGGACTGACAGACGGAATCGAGCAAACCTATAGTCCCCAACCGGTAACAGGTGGGGGACTAATAATATGTTAGTGTCTTAAAATATAGATGTTATCTGGTCGAGGTTGTGAGAATTTATCATGACAAGGCTCTGCCTAGGCATGATAATTTCTTACAGCCGAGACAAGGTAACATTGATATTTTAAGACATTTATATGTTATTCTATTTATCATGCAATCATTTTTCAGCGCTTTAATATTATAAACCCATAAAAATCAGAGAAATTCAGGTTAAAGTGTATGCAAATTGTTTCCAAAAATAGACTACCTGATATCATGTTATGTTATCAGACAGGCGATATCAGCTCAATACAGGCTTCAATGCATGATAAAACATTCTTCAGTAAGCAAGAGTAGGAGTGTTGAATTCACATGCCAAACTTGTCTAACATGGTCTTTTTTTACTTGCAGGCAAGTGCATTTTTCAAGGGCACTTATCCATGGACATGTAAATACCAGGGTATTGCTTGGAAAGGTACTAAATTGATTTAAAACATAAATTATCCTGTTGTTTATACCTAAGGATAGAAAACATTGTTTTTAAATAAGAAAATGCTTGGTTCCATCATACTTTTCATTAAACACAACATTTTCTTAAAATTCCTCAAAGGTTTGCAGACAATTTAACCCTTGTCCTGCTGAATAAATTTTGGCTAAAAATTTCCATAAAATCAAAGGGCAAAGAGCACTGAAAGTACCAACTGTAGGTCAATTTTTATTTGAAAAACTAAATCTATTAACAATTCTGGTTTGATTGTGAGAAACAGGGGTGTAGACCAACATCAGACTGCACATTATGTGCAGGCTGATGTTTGTCTATAGCTCTTTCTAAAGCAGGATTATTCCGGGTTCAGCATTACAAGGGTTAATTTAGTCTTAGATTCTGTACAAGCAACAAATCATTATTAACTATATCAGGGATATGCAGAGATAATCCATATTTCCACACCCTGGTACATGACTGAAACAAACAGAATAGTGATTATGACTTACTTGGTAATGTTTGATGATAAGATCTGGATTGAAGTATATCTGAAAAGGTGTGATCACATCTAATTGCTGAAACAGAAGAAACCAAGATTTGTCATATCAACAACAAATGCTGAAAAGTACTGACACTGCAGGGATTTCCATGAGCTCATGTTTCTTTCGATTTGGACCCAAAATTTATTTAATGACCCCCCAAATTTAAAATGAAACCGTTTTTACCTTATTGTTAGAAGGTGGGTCATAAAAAATACCCGAAGGAAAAGATTCTGCACTTGCACACTAAAAACTTAAAGACCAAGATTAATCCTTATATAATTGAACCCCCCCCCCCCCCCCCCTCACTTTATTTCATTTTTTGAGACTATTTTTAATAGTCAGTCTTTTTTGAACAAATAAAGTAAGATTTATTTTGTATTCTTTCACCGTTCTATTTATTTCTCATTTTTTTGTTATTATTCGGGTTTTTTTTACAAATTTCTTTGTTCTTTTGATTCTACACCAAAGAAACGTGATTTGTTGTAGTGACAAAATAGTTCTAAATACAGCTTGAAAAAAGCTGTGGTCATGAAAATCTGGTCGTCCCTGACAAAATTGGAGTTTAATTGTGCAATTGATTGTGTCAATGAGTGCTTAATAATATCATTTTTTGTAATAATTTCTAATTACCTTCTTGTGCTAACCATCAAACACTAAGAAATAAGTTGTATACGTCCATTTAGAGACTATTCAAGGCCTGCATGTTGTAAGCAGTTGAAAATATTAATTGATATGGATTAATTTCTTACTACAACCTCTTTCTTATTATAAAACTCACATTTGAAAACTTTCATAACTTTTTTTTTCTTAATTTTATTCTTCTTTTGTGTGTTATGTGAAAATTTGTTAAAATTGCATTACCAAATTTCTTTTTCTACTAAACAAACAACAACATTAAAAAAAAACAAAAACAAGATGTGTTTGTGAAACACTAATGTCCCGGTAACAGCATTTTTTTCAAAGTTTGACCTTGACAGATGACCTTGACCTTGTCACATGACCTTGACTTTGGTACCAGCGGATGGGGATCATTGAGATCTATCATCATGCCAAATATGAGCCTTGTATCTTGAATAGGCTTAAAGATATTGGCAATGTTAAGTTTTTTGGTTAAGTTTTGCAGACAGACAGACGGACAGACAGACAACGGTAAAACAATATGCCCCCGATCTTTTGATGCGGGGGGGCATAAAAAACTTGTCAATTTACCACGAATGAAATATGAACTTCTTTTTTAAAATGTCAACAGAATAAAACTATAGATGCAAAATTATTATGTAGAAATGACGGTCAAATATTGGAATATACAAGGTGATTAACTCCCTGCCGTCACACTGAGATAAACAATTAGCTTATCAGAAGCTTATCAGTACGACCTGAGATACACAACATTCCTTAAACTAGGTCTTTAAGCCTTCTCATTATGGTTGTCAACCTCTAATGAGAAAAAATAAAAATACCGGTAGGCAAGGTGTGGGAAAGATTTGGAAGGCAGCCGCATTATCACATTTCAGTTTAACAAAAGATTGGGAAACAGGGGTGAGGAATTCCCATGCCCGACTTGTCCGACAAGGGTTTTTCTATCTGCGGACAAGTACCTATTTCTTTTCCACTTGTCTGCAGACAAACGAATTGGGGACAAATCTTGGAATGGTACTTAAAGGAGAAAAGAGATTAAATATATAAATGTTTGTTTTAAAAGGTTAACTTTTAATTTAAAAATATTGTTTGCAATGAAGAAAGTGCTGGATTCCAGCATTTTCTTCTTTGAAAACAATAAGTTCTCTAATTTATCTATTCTCTTTTTTTATCTGAAAAGTTCATGTTGGTCCTAGACAAATCGAAAATCATGTTTTACTGATCACGGAACAAGTAATTTCTAAAGGACATGTGATGAAAGATAAATATCTAAAAAAACCTCTATCTATACAGAGATGAATGGCCATTTACATAGCAAACTTGACCTGAAACAGCTTTCAGTTAGAACAAACATAAACAAGGTGCCAAATTGTCACAAGATACGCCCGTCACACTGCTTAGTATTAACTGGGGGTTTGAATAGAACTGAGGTTATTTTAAATGAATATTTTTTGCACCCATGAAGTTTCATGATCCTAGCTATTATACTTTTAGAGATATACTCCGGACAAGATTCTAGTATGAAAAACAACAATGGGCAATAACTAAAAAAATAAGTCAGGTAGAATTATGGTTATTGTACACTGCACTCCCCCTTGGTGACATCTATACACCCATGAAGTTTCATGATCCTAGCTATTATACTTTTACAGATATACTCCGGACAAGATTCAAATCTGAAAAACAACAAAGGGCAATAACTCAAAAAAAAGGTCAGGTAGAATTATGGTTATTGTACACTGCACTCCCCCTTGGTGAGATCTATACACCCATGCAGTTTCATGATCCTAGCTATCATACTTTTAGATATATACTCAGGACAAGATTCAAGTCTGAAAAACAACAAAGGGCAATAACTCAAAAAATATGCCAGGTAGAGTTATGGTTCTTGTACACTGCACTCCCCCTTCGTGACATCTATACACCCATGAAGTTTCATGATCCTAGCTATTATACTTTAAGAGATATACTCCGGACAAGATTCTAGTATGAAAAACAACAAAGGGCAATAACTCAAAAAATATGCCTGGTAGAGGTATGGTTCTTGTGCACTGCACTCCCCCTTCGTGAGATCTATACACCCATGAAGTTTCATGATCCTAGCTATTATACTTTAAGAGATATACTCCTGACAAGATTCTAGTATGAAAAACAACAAAGGGCAATAGCTCAAAAAAATAGGCCAGGTAGAGTTATGGTTCTTGTGCACTGCACTCCCCCTTGGTGACATCTATACACCCATGAAGTTTCATGATCCTAGCTATTATACTTTAAGAGATATACTCTGGACAAGATTCAAGTCTGAAAAACAACAAAGGGCAATAACTCAAAAAATAGGCCAGGTAGAGTTATGGTTCTTGTGTACTGCACTCCGCAATGATTAGAAGAATACAATTGCCTTTTTGTCCAATCAACCTGAAATTTGGTCAGAATCATTGTCTTGATAAAATCTCGTACAAGTTAGAAATTTGGTCAAGTGGGGGCAAAAATGACGTCACAGGGTCAAATCTTAGAAAAACCTTGTAGACACTCTAGAAGCCATATTTTTTGCTCAATCAAGTTGAAAATTGGCCAGAATGACTGTATTGATGAAATCTCAGACAAGTTTGAAATTGGGTCAAATGGGGTCAAAAATAAGGTCACAGGGTCAAAACTTAAAAAAACCTTGTAGACAATCTAGAAGTTATTTCTTTAGCTCAATCATTCTGAAAATTGGTCAGAATGAATGTCTTGATGAAATCTAGGTCAAGTACGATATTGGTTCTTAGAAAATCCTTGTAAGCAGTGTAGGGGCATCATTTTTTGCCCATTCAACCTGAAATTTGGTCAGAATTCTTCATCCTTTTTTAAATCTACTGTAAACAATTTTTGACAGTTCATTCAAGTGAGCAATTTAGGGCCACTGTGGCCCTCTTGTTTCCTTCTGTTTTCCTGACTTACACTATTGAATAAATGTATTTCATTTTGAATTCAATTGGGGACCAGGGAATAATTGGGACCTGAAAGAATTGGAACCATAATGTCCCTCGGGTTCATGCAAAAAAGGGAAGACCCAGTTTACTATATACTACTTTATTCTAGTTTGCTTGTGGCGAAAGCTAAAGCCACTAGAGTCGCTCTTGAAGACTCTCTGCTAATGTTTCGGACTTCAAGTGACAGAGTAATGCTCCGGACAAAGAAGTGGACGCCGCCGGACGCCCGGAGGCCACGGGTGATCCCATACTACGTCCCGTCTTCGATGTGCGTGTAAAAACATTTGATGTTTCTGATCATCAATTTGGCGTCAAATCTGGGGGACCCCAAATCTGGACTTTCCCAATAATTGACTAAGGTTTGTGTTCACCCTAGCAATTTTGAGCTATCTCAATTTTGGATGCATGGAATTACCTACATTATTGAGCCTCGAATAAATTTTATAATAGGTTTGTTTGCCTGTAAAAGTGATCCAGTGTAAATGTGTAAAGAGGGCGAAACAGACAGACTGTTATAAATTAGTCTTTGACTTAGCTTTCAAAAAAACTTAAACCATTATCAGAATATGAAACAAAATTCAGTAAAATAATCTCTCTCAACATGCAATACAAAATTAAAGTGAACGAGTGGCAATAAACGTTTCAAAATTGGAAAAGTCGGGGGGGGGGGAAATTGGGGGGAAAAATCAATTCAGGTAAAATCGAACTTTCGTATTCGATAAAAGTCAGGAAAATGTTCTTACAACAGCTATTGTAGTAAGCACACAAGCAGTGGTGTATGTCCTCGTCATTGGAGGCATTTGCCAGTACTCCTGTTGGAAAGATTGGGCCATTTTTAGCTGATTTTTACACTACTTTCGCATTTGTTTACGTTTCAGAAATTCACCGGAAATAACTAAGGACACGTAGTACGCATGCGCCTTGTCTGGAAATGCCCTGCTATATCCCGGGGATTTAAAGAAATTTGAGTGTTTCTCTCCGCCAAATAAAAAAAAATGCAATAATGAGAATAGTATCTCATTCAATCGATTCTTAATGATGAATACCACTTGATCTTTATGCATGAGTTGACGGATGACTTCATGGGTCACGTGATATTTACATCCGGGGAATCGCTGTAGGCAGAAAGATCTACCAGTTGCATACACAAATAGTAAAATATCCAATATTCAAGTTATTGGATTGTACATTTCTAATGATTATTCCCTGTTGACAAAGGTGTCAAAATTTAGATAAATCATCCAACCTTTTGATTATGCAGTTGTCATCACATTACATTGTCTGTGAAAAGAATATTTCTCGTCGAAAGATAACCACCCAGAAATGCATTGAATGCAGACAAATCGCTGTTGAGCAACTGATATATCGCGCATTCGACATTAATTAAGCTGTATTTACGGTATTGTTCACTCATAAAGGAAATATAGTATATCTTACCTATACTGAGCTGATTCGAGTTTCAATGCCGATTTTCCTTTATCCCATTTCCGTTATTCATCATGTCACAGAAATTTCAAACATTGTGAAAGGTTTTTACGGCCCTTTTCCCTTATTTGTCTACAAATTATTAATCCAATTATTAGTTTAATCTGTAAATTTTGAGAAACCACCTACTGTTGAAAACCGATTTGCTTCCGTAAAAAGTCCCCCCGCATATTTAGAAATTTGGTTAATATGAGATAAATAACGAATTTCGCCAACTTAACAGCTTTTCTAGTTTAGAGTGTAAAATCCTATCAAAGAATTTCATTATGCGACATAAAAATATAATCCCTCTATTAACACAAACATGTGTCATAAAGTTCGCTGTCACGTTCTAACGCAATGATCCATACTACAAGGCCGCGGAATCTCTTTCATCTGACCGTAACCGGATGCGCTTATCGATATTGCCCATGTCATAAAACAGTATCCGCTAATCACACACTTGCAGGTGTCATAAAGACAAACTTCTATAACATGTGATAAATTTTAATTGATCTGACCGTGACGATGCATACGCCACTGATTGATTGCTTTCATCACAACTTTTACCCATTCATTAGTGATAAAGTGTGAAGTTTCATTTGACACAAATCTTTAAATGCTTTGATTAAATATTTCATTTAAGATTCCATTTCAGCGGTCCACATGATTTTTCAATTCTGAGCCGCGTTCATTTTGAAGATCGATCTTCCGTGTCTTGAACAATCTGTCAATACTAATAGTTCTTCCTCAAATTTGAAAAAAAAGCCGGGATAATTTTTAATCAAATATAAGTTAGGCCTACTGCATTTCTGAAACGCAGCGTTTGCTTAAGCGGGAAATAGAAGCCGCCAAAAACGAAAATGTACTCCGAACCATTTTACTTTTTTGCTTCATGTAGTTCCCAGTGAATAATAAGAGGGTTAAAAAATCGAATTTTAACGGGTAGGAAAGATATGGAAGCACACGTAATTTATTTATTTGTTAAAGATGAAATCATGTGATCGTTCTTTTGTAAATCTTCGTTTTTTACCCCGAAAAGACGACAAAAAATAATCTTGAAATTGAAAGCGTTGGTGGCGAACGAAATATCGCAATACAGGCTGATTAAAATGGATTTGCGATGTTCTGTTGCTCAACGACGACTTTAACTACATTTCAAAAACAAAAATATAAAATGAACGTGAGGGAAAAAAAAGTTGAAAGTTCTGAAATTCTGGCGAGTGAACGAATTAGTGTTACAAGTCACTTTTCCCCCAAACGTTGTTTAACCCGAGTCATCTTAAACTCGGTAAAATTACTTTATTGGAAAGGGTTAATGAATTTAAGTTATTCATCTTACGTTTTCCCCAATAACATTCAACACGTATGACCATTTCGTCTGATTTTACCCTTGGAAACGGCGCGACTTCGGATACAACAGATCGCGATCGGCTGTAGTTACGAAGTTTTATTCTACTTGACGCCGTGAACCAATTAATCTGAGTCAAACTTTTTTATTTAGTCAATGTCATACAAATTCATTACGTTATGGAAAGCGGTAAAGAAAGTTAACTTGTTCAAGTGGCGGATGCAAAAAGGGGTTCAAGGGATTCAAACGAACCCCCATCTGTAGTCTAGTTGTTTCATTTTTACACAGAAATTCAAGCAAAACTTTGTAATACTAGGAGAATCTTCTCTCCCTTTATTGTACATTAGTACCCTTTTTATAGAAATCCTTCATCCACCGCCGTTTTCACCCAACTTTCTATAAAAATCTTAAAATACATGTATAACTATATCTGGGGTTGTCACAGAAACGGTGCAACTTCAGCTTTGTCAGAACTTTCATGTGTGCTGTAGACTGAGTTACGAATGTTTGAAAACCTAAATACTTACTATGTTTCATACATAATTTTCAACTTTCGTTATGAATGACGTGAAAATTGACCAAAAGAAAACATCAAGTTTACAAAGGAAGAATATTTGCGCTAAACCACGGACACGTGTTTTAGAGTCCCAGTCGAGCTAAATTGCGCAACTCGAGCGTCTATACAAGACAGACCCTAGGCCATGATTATTCAAAGATTCTAGGTTACAATCTTTCTAAACAAATGCATTATTTAAAGAGACAAAAAACTAATTCTAAATAGCTAAAAGATCTATCGTCGATGGCAACTTCGTTCAATAAGTCGGACGAAATAGTCTAATCTCGGGAAGCTTATAAATCGCTATTACGTAAGAGATTCTTTAAATATCGATTGATCATTAACGGGAAACGTTCGTACAAATAATATTTAATTTTCTTTTTATCTTAAATTTAAATGAACGGTTGATTTTGAACCAGTTTTAATTGTCTTCTCGCATAGAGATCTGACTCTTTTTGCCTACCAGTAATGCGCATGCGCGGGAAATTCTCAATATAAACAATAACAATCAACTCTCCTATAATGGATTTGATAAACATGTGCGGACGGACGAGTGGAAAGACCGAAATACACTTGAACACCAAAATGTAGCGAAATACACCAAAACATAAAAATACCGAAATACTCAAATAAAAGAAAGGGGGGGGATGTCCTCTCATCAGCGGATCCTGTAAGGGGTTCAAACATACAAAATTGGGGGGGGGGGGGTTCTTTTTGGACATACCAACGAATATGCCTCAAGATTTGTTTAACACCAAAAAAATAAGTAGAAAACTGTGCAGACTGATCTGAATCTTTACCATTTGCGAAACCTTTGTTCACAATCGAATATATCTTGAACAGCAAGAGAGGAGTCCAATTGAATTCTGTGTGAGAAGATAAAGATGGGCTTCAGAGGGGGTTCGTTCTAACCCCCCGAACCCCCCTCTGGATCCGCCATTGCCTCTACCTGTTCGATGATACATACACAGGACTCAAATACCAAAATACACTCTAAACAAGAAAATAAAGTGTATTTCGACATTTAATATAATATGTATATCTCATCTGTACAGTAAACAAAGACAAGATAAATAAATACCGAAATACAGTCCAAACAAGTAAAAAAAAAATGAAAAGCAAAGTTAAAATAAATGTTTGTAATTCTCAAATTCACACGATAGAAGCGGTGTAAAGCAAAAAACTGGAATTTATGATATAGTCCTGCGATACGGATGAAAACGTTCGCAAAACATTTTGAAAATAAGACTTACTGCTCTACCGCCGAACATTGCAAGCGACGTCATACTTTTTTATTACTTGACTGTATATTGGCAAAGTAATCGTAACTTTATATGTAAGCGCTGAGATTGAAAATAAACTACATTTTGTAACTAGAAGTGAATCTTACCATGATATACGACTAGAACGTTCCCATGATATTATTTCGAGTAATGAGTACCAACAGTTAACACTAGAGAAAAGACTATGCTACCCTTTATTCTACCATGTGCGTAAAGTGGCCAAATATATTGAAAAGACATTCATGAAGCGTAGAAAGGCTAAATGTAGCCTTACGAATTCTATAACTGATTAACAAAGATCAGGCATTAATTTTTGATAGCATTTGTTTGCATTTGGTTGTATAAGAAACATCATTTTACAAAATTCTTTAATGCACTTGGAAATACGATGACCGAAACGCGAAACTACAGTTCACTCGAGCTATATTTTGTTAGTGTAGATGTGGAGTTATTTCAATGTTGTTTTACTGATTTTTAATAGCCTAACATTAACTTTATATGTGAATTGTGCTAATATTAGAAATTTGCGATTTTTGAAAAATAATTTAGTAAGAAAATAGCAGACTGAAAGCAACTTGCTCACCATATTTTCATTTTCTGATTACAATGTACGGCGAAGAGAGAACAGTCCTGTTTTGAGGTGTTATCGTTGTTACGTTTTTCCCCTCTATTATTGCATTGATTTGTTCATTCGCCATTATTTCGAAAAAATGCCCTACTCTATCATGTGACATACCTGCTCTAGTTTATTCCACGAATTCCTCACTTTCGATTGTAAAATATGTTTATGCTGTTGATAATAATGACAAATGTTTAGCGAGATGAATATAGAAAATAGAGAAAACGAGTGCTGACATTGATTTCTTTGCCTTGCATATGTTTATATATCTTTGTCTCTACTTTCTGAGAATTGCCGTCTTTTCATGTAGCATACCTATTTAATCTCTTACCAAAATTCAGAGAAAGTTGAACAATCATTGTGCATGCATGTCGCAATTTCCGTCCTTTAAAAAGAAAGGCGTCAGCGATGCGATTGTTGTTCCTCCTCCCCCCCATTGATTGGCCACATAGAAGGATAGGTTTACATAAACCTTTTTATCAACTTTCTATCATTTTGAAACATGGTTAATCTATTTTTGACTGCCTATCAGATACCAGTACTATATGTACACATATGTAATAACTATTTCTGCTAAAAAGTGAAATATAGGCCCATGGGACCGGGCGTTATTTATTATGTATACTAAAATTGTATTCAATTGTGTTGTTACAGATGTCACTATTATTATAATTTAATTACTGTTGATTAAACCATTATATTGTTTATTATAGTAAAACAGATTACTCAGATGCATGGAATACATCTCATGTGGATTGTAGGCAGGGAAGTGATCTCTTGACGTGTTCTAATTAAACGTCAGTGGATCGAATCTCTATAAGATCTGAATATTTTGTTAACTATTTCTGATTTTTCCATAAATTTTCATTTATACCCAGCGCTTGATATAATATACACCTCTTCCTATTCCATATTTCAGCATTTTTCATAGTCTGATTTTTTGTGTTTATTTAAACAAACATGCATTATTTGAATTATATAATTTTTTTTTTTTTGAAAAAAATTGAAGACATTAAGTTAGCATGCTTTAGTGCTTATAAGGCCTTTCTTTAAAATCATTTTTAGCTCAACTGGAATAAGTCCAGTGGACCTTATGTCGTGGCCTGGTGTCCGTCGTAAGTGCGTCTGTGTACCCGTTAACTTTTTCTTTAAACACCTTCTTCTCTGAAACTGCCGTTCAGAAAATTTCACAGGAATGATGCTTGGGACATGCTCTTTCAGATTTGTTCGTAACTTCTGATCGGGGTGATGACATATGCTCTACGGGCTGCCGCGTCAATAAAAAAAATGGTGTCATAAAATAAAATTTGAAAAAAAAATCTTCTAGTCTTAAACTTTTAATCAGAATTCAACCAAGCTTCAAAGGAACAGGGACTCTCAATATGACAGGAGTGATGCTTAGAACATTGATTTTAAGATTTGTTCTGGAAATTCTAATCGGGCTGATGACAAAAGCTCTACGGACTGCTGTGTCACCTATAATGGTCCCGTATGATAAAATGAAAAAAAAAACCTTCAGCTCTGAAACAACTATTAAGATTTTAACCAAACTGCACAGGAATGATGTTTGGCACATGCAAATAACATGGGCTCTACGGGCTGCAGTTTCACTGAAATATGGTCCCATATGATGAAATATAAAGAAAATTTTCTTCTCTGAAACAGCAGGTCAGAATTTAACCAAACTTCACAGGAATGATGTTTAGAACAAGCTCTTTCATATTTATTTGTAAAATTCTGATTGTGCTAATGACATGGACTCTATGGGCTGTCGTGTCACTGAGAAATGGATCCATGTAATGAAATATATATATAAAAAAGTATTATTCTCTGAAACTACTGTTCAGAATTAACCAAAACTTCATATGAATGATGCCTTGGACATGTTCTTTTAGATATCTTTGTTAAAATCAGATTGGATTGATAAGATGGGATTTATGGGCAGATGCGTCACCGAAATTATTTGATAATAAAATAATCTTCTTCCGTGAATCCTTTTGCCAGAATTCAACAAATCCTCAAAATAACGATACTTGGAGAATGCTCTTTCCGATCTCTTCGTTAGATTTGGATAAGGTTGGTAACATTGGCTCTAGTGGTTGTTGTGTCACCGAATAATGGTCCCATATGAGGAAATAAAAGGAATTGTCGTCTCTGAAACTACTTACCAGAATTCAACAAACTTCTCAAGAACGATTCTCGGGACATACTCTATCAGCTTTCTTTGTTATTGGGTGATATAATGCTGCGTCATGGAACAGGGGGCCTTTGTGATGCATCATTTATTGTTATCACAACTTGTACATTTAATGTCACATTTTTTTGAAAACAAGAGGGCCGTTGGCCCTGGTTCGCTCACCTGAGAAAAAAGCTTCATTACCTAGGTATGTCCATGCAACCACAGAAACTAGAAAGCCATGAATGGCTTGAGTCGCTCCACAGGCTTGAAATTCTTGTAAAAGCAAATAAATGTTTTGACTAGATTTTTAGATATTTGGGGTTCTACTGATGTTGAAAATGATTTTCAAAGTTTCAACTATATAACAGATAGAGAAATGACCTCTGCTATTAAAAGACATATTTTTCATCAAATCAAAATAATTTTTGACTGCTTGATAATGGGTCACCCAAAGATCATACCAAAAATGTTTGATTGATATCCATCATTTACATTCTGAGAAAATGTTTTTCATAGTTTCCACTATTTAACATATTGAGAATTGACCTCCACCCATAAAATGTATATTTTTCATCCAATCAAAATAATTTTTGGTACACTGATAAAGGGTCACTCAAGTATCATTCCAGTGAAATTTAATTGATATCCAAAAATCAATTTCTGAGAAAATGATTTTCAAAGTTTCCACTATATAACTTATAGAGAAATGACCTCCGCCCATAAAATACATATTTTTCATCCAATCACAATGATTTTTTGTAAACTGATAAAGGGTCACTTAAGGATCATTCAAGTGAAATTTGGTTGATATCCATCAGTTACATCCTGAGAAAAAGATTTTCAAAGTTTCCACTATTTAACATATAGAGAAATGACCTCCGCCCATAAAATACATATTTTTCATCCAATCACAATGATTTTTTGTAGACTGATACAGGGTCACTCAAGGATCATTCAAGTGAAATTTGGTTGATATCCATCAGTTAGATTATAAGAGAAAATGATTTTCAAAGTTACCAATATATAACATATAGAGAAATGACCTCCGCCCATAAAATGCATATTTTCCATCCGATCACAATGAGTTTTTGTAGACTGATAAAGGGTCACCCAAGGATTATTCATGTAAAATTTAATTGGTATCCATTGATTAGAATCTGAGAAAACTCACTTTTTACCATATTTGGAAATAAGCCACGCCCATTAAATCCATGTTTTTCATTGGATCAAAATTTCTTGAACAACTTTGAAAGAGGGTCACCCAAGGATCATTCCTGTGAAGTTTGGTTGAAATCCATCCAGTAGTTTCTGAGGAGAAGATTTTTAAAGAAAAGTTTACGACCGGACGCACGCACGCACGCACGCACGGACGGACGCACGACGGACACAACGCCATGACAATAGCCCCAGTGGCTTTCAGCCAGTGGAGCTAAAAAGAGATTTTCACTTATTCAATCAGATAACATTTGAAATATTCCCCCCCCCCCCTGCTCCTCCCCTGGTCATTATTTATTTAAGCTTTTTTCATAGAAGGTCTGTGATCAGCAAATCTATGCCAGATATACAGGCTGAGTCTGAGACTTTTAAAGTTTTCTTTAATGAGTTGAATAATCCATGTCAAATATAAAGGCTGTAGGGATTCAAAATTCTCAACAAAGCACTCCCCCTCCCCCAAGATGCTCTGCACTTGGTGAATCTACAGTCATGATTTTAGCTAATTCAATTAATGTCCATATGCTGATCATCCATACCAATTTTCAAGTCTGTAGGACTCTTGGTTCATTAGTCATTAGAAGAAGTTTAAAGATTTCAAAAATGATCCAAAGTACTACCCCCTCCCCAAGACACTCAGCACCTGGTGACCCAACAGTTCTGATTTTAGCTATTTTTATTAATGTCCATATATTGATCACCCATAACAATTTTCAAGTCTGTAGGGTTCCTGATCCAGAAGAAGAATAAGGTTAAAGATTTCAAAATTGATCCAAAGTACTACCCCCTCCCCCCTAATGCTCCGCATCTGGCGACCCTACATTCATGATTTTAGCTATTTTCATTTTAGATCCATATGCTTATCATCCATGCCAATATTGAAGTCTATAGGGCTCCTTGTTCATTAGAAGATGAAGGTTAAAGTTACAAAATTTTCACAAAAGTACTACCCCCTCCCCCCTGGTGCCCTGCACCTGGTGGCATTACAGTCATGATTTTAGCTATTTTTTTTAAGGTCTATGAGCTAATCCTCCATGCCAATTTTCAAGTCTGTAGGGCTTGTGGTTCAGAAGAAGAAGAAGGTTAAAGATTACAAAATTTTCACAAAAGTACTACCCTCTCCCCCCTGATGCTCCGCACCTGGTGAATCTACAGTCATGATTTTAGCTACTTATATAAAGGTCCATATGCTGATCCTCCATGCCAAGTTTCAAATCTGTCAGGCTCCTGGTTCAGAAGAAGATGAAGGTAAAAGATTACAAAATTTTCACAAAAGTACTCCCCCTTCCCCCCTGGTGCTCCGCACCTGGCAGCCAAACAGATATTATTTTAGCTATTTTTATTAAGATCTATGAGCTGATCCTCCATGCCAAGTTTCAAGTCTGTAGGGCTTGTGGTTCAGAAGAAGAAGAAGGTTAAAGATTACAAAATGTTCACAAAAGTACTACCCTCTCCCCCCTGATGCTCCGCACCTGGTGAATCCACAGTCATGATTTTAGCTATTTATATAAAGGTCCATATGCTGATCATCCATGCCAATATTCAGATCTGTCAGGCTCCTGGTTCAGAAGAAGATGAAGGTAAAAGATTACAAAATTTTCACAAAAGTACTACCCCCTCCCCCCTGGTGCTCCACACCTGGCAGCCCAACAGTTATTATTTTAGCTATTTTTATTAAGGTCTATGAGCTGGTCCTCCATGCCAAGTTTCAAGTCTGTAGGGCTTGTGGTTCAGAAGAAGAAGAAGGTTAAAGATTACAAAATTTTCACAAAAGTACTACCCTCTCCCCCCTGATGCTCCGCACCTGGTGAATCTACAGTCGTGATTTTAGCTACTTATATAAAGGTCCATATGCTGATCATCCATGCCAATTTTCAAGTCTGTAGGGCTCCTGGTTCCGAAGAAGAAGAAACTTAAAGATTACAAAATTTACCCAAAGTACTACCCCCTCCCCCCTGATGCTCTGCACCTGGTTGCCCAAAAGATATAATTTCAGCTATTTTAATTAAGGTCTATGAGCTGATCCTCCATGCCAATTTTCAAGTCTGTAGGGCTTGTGGTTCAGAAGAAGAAGAAGGTTAAAGATTACAAAATTTTCACAAAAGTACTACCCTCTCCCCCCTGATGCTCCGCACCTGGTGAATCCACAGTCATGATTTTAGCTATTTATATAAAGGTCCATATGCTGATCATCCATGCCAATATTCAAATCTGTCAGGCTCCTGAATCAGAAGAAGATGAAGGTAAAATATGACAAAATTTTCACAAAAGTACTCCCCCCTCCCCCTGGTGCTCCGCACCTGGCAGCCCAACAGATATTATTTTAGCTATTTTTATTAAGGTCCTTGAGCTGGTCCTCCATGCCAAGTTTCAAGTCTGTAGGGCTTGTGGTTCAGAAGAAGAAGAAGGTTAAAGATTACAAAATTTTCACAAAAGTACTACCCTCTCCCCCCTGATGCTCCGCACCTGGTGAATCTACAGTCATGATTTTAGCTATTAATATAAAGGTCCATATGCTGATCATCCATGCCAATTTTCAAGTCTGTAAGGCTCCTGGTTCCGAAGAAGAAGAAACTTAAAGATTACAAAATTTACCCAAAGTACTACCCCCCCCCCCCCTGGTGCTCCGCACCTGGTGGTCCAAAAGATATAATTTCAGCTATTTTAATTAAGGTCTATGAGCTGATCCTCCATGCCAAGTTTCAAGTCTGTAGGGCTTGTGGTTCAGAAGAAGAAGAAGGTTAAAGATCACAAAATTTTCACAAAAGTACTACCCTCTCCCCCCTGATGCTCCCCACCTGGTGAATCTACAGTCATGATTTTAGCTATTTATATAAAGGTCCATATGCTGATCCTCCATGCCAAGTTTCAAGTCTGTAGGGCTCCTGGTTCCGAAGAAGAAGAAACTTAAAGATAACAAAATTTACCCAAAGTACTACCCCCTCCCCCCTGGTGCTCCGCACCTGGTGGCCCAAAAGTTATAATTTTAGCTATTTTTATTCAGGTCTATGAACTGATCATCCATGCCAAGTTTTAAGTCTGTAGGACTACTGGTTGAGAAGAAGAAGAATTTTTAAAATTTTCTTAAAATTTCACCTTTTGTTGCCATAGCAACCAGAGTTTTTCATGGATTTCAATTCTTTTAGCTATTTTTGAAGGGGACCACCTAAGCAACATTTCTGTAAAATTTGGAGTTGATTGGCCCAGTAGTTTAGGAGGAGATGTCGTTTAAAGAAATTGTTGACGGACGCCGGACGACGGACGACGACCGACGACCGACGACCGACGACCGACGGACGGACGCCGGACGAAAGGTGATCACAATAGCTCACATGAGCACTTCGTGCTCAGGTGAGCTAAAAAAATGTCATAAACCTTTGTCCCGGCAAGAGACCAAGTTCTTTTAATGCTAGAAAATGCGCGGTCTGGATCAAAGCAAAAAACATAGACGTCAGGGTGACACCACTGGCTATTTATAACTAAAAAGGCAAACAGAACCTTAAAGGATAAAATTGAATCAAGAAATATAATAAAACATCAAAATGCCAGAAAGCAAGTAAAGACAGTATCGAAATCAGAATATTCAAGGTGAGAATAAGAAGTTTGTTCAAACTACCGTTTGCTTTGTCTCAGAAAATAAATGTTTGATGTCACAAGTTACTAGGCAAATTACACAAACTACAAATTACTTTAAAAGACAAACAAATATTTACATTAAGATGTAAAATACGAAAGTCTTTAATTCTTTGATTAACAAATTATTAAAGGACTTGCATTTTTTGCAACTGACAAAACAATATTTCGCAGGTAAGAATTTTAGATCCACAAAAATGTCTTAAGTTGAAAATATTTAACCAATCCATAGAAAATATCAGCACAGAGGGATTACTCTTGGTGCGTTTTAGAACGAATTCTACTATTTTTCTGATTCATTGCTATCAGCCCAGAGTTGCATGCGCGTTTTGCTCTCCCATTTTTACGAATGTGATCATTCGTCGACCCACCTGTAGCTCACTAGATTCAATACGGGAACCGGATTTTATGATGGTTGAATGAGGGTCTGTCAGACTGATCAACTCTTGCGTGGCAAAAATGACATAATCTTAGACGAAAAGACTTTTTTCATGAAAGAATGAATACAAAACAATCATACTGTCTGAAAACGCGATTTCAACCGTAAGTGGTATTAGGGTTGTCTTTACATGATTCCACAAAAATTGCATTTTTTAATAAGTAAGATTATTCGGATTTCACTAAAAATAGAAGGCTTTCGGATGGGAATACTTTCTACACAACTCAAAGAAATGTAGATCGGTGTTCTCAGAAATGTTTTAAATTAGAAAAAAGATTTTATAAGCGATAAGAATGCACGAACCTTGATGGAGATAACTAAGATTGGAACTTTTAAAATTCCCTGGATGAGTTAGAAGTAGCATGAGAGAACTTTTAGGAACGTAATTAGGCTTAGTCTACAAATCCGTTTTTTTAATATATTTACATGTACACTATGGAGTTCGTTATAGGCACAAATAAGGCTCATTCCCCACACCGGAACGGGCACAGCGAATCGCGTCTCTATCGGCCTACCTATTATTCCGTTCGGTTTTCCTTTTAATTGTGTTTGTTCTCTCGTCTACCTTTCTTTTATTGACAGGGTTTACTGTCATCTGACCTTGGAAGTGGAATGATAGACTGTCCATCCAAAGAGGTTTGTACACATGGAGTTGGTATTGGATGGTTCGGATAGCGAGATTACAACCTGTCACGCTGTTCTTTGGTCATGGTTATACTTGTTGTAAATCTATCGTGGGAAGAAGCGAGGCTATAATGACCCTTTCCTATGATGGCACTCCTCAGAGACCTTTACTGACCTAGAACCAAATCTTCAAGTGTTTATTGATTTTCAGTCAACGGTTTGCTTCAATACCTGATTGATTGATTTAGATTAATTGGTCTATGTCGGATAAATGGCATCTTGCCTGTAAGATTCATTTACTTTTTTCTTGAGCATTAGTTTAAGCTTTTCATTGAATCACTTAAAAAATTCGGCGGAAAGGGTTATTTCTGTCAGATTCTCCAATTGCTTCGTCGATTAGCTTATGTCTTGTATTTTGTTTTTAATTAAGAGTGAACAGTACATTCGTTGAATCGGGATACGCAGTCTAAATGGCTTTGACCAAAGCTTGCTCTTCATCTGTTTCAATTAGAAGTCTTGTAAGGTTGGTTCGTCCTCATTTTAGTCTGAGGTGAAACAGAAAATGGCCGAATGACTCGGTCATAGTTTTCGTGTGTAAAATAGGGCCTATAAGGATAGGGGATTCATTTGTCCGGGTTCTGTTCACAACTTATTGCTTATAACACGTGACTGTAAGAATCACATTACATTAGCTAAAGTCTTATCAATTTCAAGTTGGGTATAACCCGGTGCGCACATTGCCTTTATATCAGAGATTTGATCATATGTATAAAATATGACGCACGGTTTTTTTTTTTTTTTTTTTTTTTTTGCTCAGCCGTATAACGGACAAAATGGCGATTTTGAGAAACTTTGTTTTCGATTAGGTTTATGTGATCTGACAGAATTTTACGTGGAAAATTGTAATCATTTGGATGAAACCTGGCTGCTTTTGATAGATATTTTTACTTGTCCTTTATCTCTGAATTTTCGGGCGTTTTTAGCTCGTTGTATTTTTTTCTAAGTATGTTCTTATGAATTTTTGTTAATATTTTTAAAGCATATGATCAACATCAATCAAAACGTTTATAGGCAGTTTCAGGACTTAAGACGCGCATTACCATGGGCAGCTAAGCCGGAAACACACCTACATTTTTCGCAAACAATTCTCAGGCCTTTCATTCAACCAAGTGAATCTTTTTTTGTAATTCTTATCCAACTTTACGGATGTAAAATACCGGTGAACGGAAACAACACGAGACTTTTCAGGCTGTTCACTTAGAGGGATGTATCCCATATGTTGTCGATCTGCTTTCTAAAGCAATATCTTTCCTGTTTGAAAAATATCATAGTGAGATCCCGTGTTTTGCTCACTAAGTAATGTGAATTCGTTGCTCCACTATTTAAGTTAAAGAAAACACAGCCGTCTGAAAATAACAATGTTTGTTCATTGATCTCCTTGAAATATTTGAACTGTTATTTAATAGACAATAGACAAGTTCCTTCTTACCAGTAGGAATATAATCAATTCTTTCTTAGCTTCTTTTAATATTTTTACAACGCATTTAGTTTTATCATTTAAGTTTGTCTTGAAATATTTTCTTCGAAAGGTTGTGCAACGGATGAAAGTGATTCGTCATTTAAGTACTGGTTTTGCTCCGAACGCGTAGATGAAGAAAAACTCGCATCGCTATATGAATAATCATTTAAGCCATGTTTTCGATATAATCAGTATTAGTATAGATGTTTAGAGCAATGGTTTCTTAACTATTTGTGCAATTCCTAGAATTATCTTTGGAATCAGGCTTTTCAAAAAGTGTAACAAAATAATTAGGATCTCGTTCTGACGTTTTAGCAATAATTTGTGTCCAAATAATACATGTATGTACAACTGTAGATTTGTCGGTAACTGCACGTCCAACAACTCTTCTGGTTTGAGGTTCCGATGAGTATTCAGCGGGAAGTTGGGGCGGATGATATGACTTGTTTGGTTTATCACTAAGCATCACTAAGAGCATAGCTCTGTTCCATGTCAGAAAAGGAATTTATATTTTGCGTCGAGGACAAGTTTAGATTAGCTGCTTAACAATATTTGGCTGTCACCTATGAATTTGCTAGCACTACAAAGTTCATCATGTATTATAAACTCTAGCGACGTTATTGTTATAATGGTATTTTCGACCTATAAATACACCATACAGGTGAGATATGCATATTTCGTCAAATACCGAATTACCCGATACAACTTTTCATTTCTTGTTAAGGCTGTATTTCGGCATTTTCCTTGCCTTGCCGAACTGTACAGCTGTGGTATGCGTGTTACACCAATACCGAAATACACCTTTTTTAAACTGTTCTGATGCATTGCGGTAGTTTCGACCAATAGATGTACTATACAAGTGGGATATGCGTGTTTCAACATATATCGAGATACACTTTTTTTATAAATAGTTCAGGCTGTATTTTGGTATTTTCGAACTCATGATGAACTACACAGTTGAGATATACAATGTCATAAAATAGCAAAAATATCCAGCCCTTTTATCTCTTTTTTGGACTGTATTTCGGTGTTTCCAATGTCTTGGTGAACGGTACAGGTGAGGTGTATGTTTCATCAATTACCGAAATATACCTTTAAAAAACTAGATTGGGTTGTATTTTGGCATTTTCGACTTTTTTTTTATGAACTATTGAGGTTCGTTCTGCATATTTCATCACATTCCGAAATACGCCTTTTTATCACTTGTATATGCTGTTTTTTGTTGTTGTTTTTCAACCTCATACTATACTACAAAGTTGATAATGTATGTTTCACCAAATACCGATTAACATATTTCTAACACTAGTCTATGCAATATTTCGGTATTTTCAACCTTGATATACTGCAAAAGTACGATATGTATGCTTAATCAAATACCGAAAACTCCCTTTTGGAGCTTGTTTAGCCTAAATTTCTGTTCTTTCGACTGCTTGATGTACTGCAAAATTGAGATAATGAAATTATGCTTGTTTCATCAAATACCGAAATACACACTTTTAAAACTTATTTGGTCTGTATTTCGGTTTTTCGATCTTTACATGCGCTATACAGGCAAGTTATGTATTATTATCGAATACCAAAATACACATTTTTATAACTATACTCAGTTTTAAAAGAAAGTGTGAACGTTTAAAATCTCAATATCATGAAATTTAACACAAAGGTAACCGAAAGAAATTTCGTATGACATACGTTGAGACCATTGACTAAAGGTCCTTTGAGGGAAAAATCCAAAGCACGCATAGAAAATTAAGCTTAGTCGCAACCTTTGACTTGAGTTGCTTTGCTTGCGATGCACTCCGTGGATGAATGATTAATTAGAAATTGCAAACATTTCATCTCTTGTCATACACACCCTAAGAACTGTTACAACGGAAAAATACCTCTGCATGAAAACATGTTAAGGATTCGCAATGAAAACTGCTAAGGCGTCTGCTAATTTGTTTGAATACATGTCGGTTTCGACATTATTTGTACAACCAAAAGACACGTTAGACTTTTTATATATTCCTATTCCATTCCTTGAATATGGAATAATCTTGATCGAAGTATTTTTGATATTGATATTTCGATAAAAATGATTTTTGAGGTAAATTTGATCGAAAAACAGTGTTTTGTCTACTTCTTTTTTGGAATTTTAGAACAGAGAGAAGAAATATTGAAACATTTTGTCTGTTTGGCGTTAAAACCCTTAAGTCTCCTCTATTATACCCGTTATCTGAAAGGAATCTCTTTGTTTCGAAACTTATATGCATTATTTCAATTTTATGTTTATGTTACGAACTCTGCCTATTTCTTTTGGTATGCTACAGTCTCTTCCCTACAGCGTTACAAACTCTGTCATTGATATTGCATACAAAAATACCAGTTTTCTTGACGCCAGGATTTTCAAAAACACTCAAAAAAAAGCGCAAAGAAATCCGAGTTATCTTATATCTAAGTCTTTTCTGCGAAATACGAGGTACATGGGAGAAAAGTCCAAAAACTTCATTTAATGCGATATATCTAAAAATAACAATGATCTCCTTTTAATTTATGAAAAACAGTATGCATGCCTTCCTTCTTTTCATTTATATCTGTCTTACTTTCAGGATAAGAAAGCACTCGCAAATGTTAATTAACGAATGCCATGGTAAAACATTCACCTGCTTTAAATGAAATCGAAATGGATTGAACATTATTTAAATCTCTTTTCGCTGTTACGATTGTTCGCTCAGCCTTTCTCAAACATGAAACTTTTGTTCAAATAAATCTAAATCTGCTGTTTTTAAAAATGGAATAATTGGGGTCGTGGTGCTCATTCTATACCTAGACATGATTACAAATGGGTACCATCAGCCAAGTGTGTTTTTTAAGTTGCTTTGAAATTCTAAGGAAAATATGACCCTGAGGTGAAATTATCTAAAAATATAAATCTAAGCACAAAAAGGTCCTGTTTCGCATTTTGATTGAAAATGGACACTAATTTGCATTGAAGTAAATACGAGAATTGCAGGGAAAAGAACCTTTATTCGGTCTATATAAAAAGCCAATCAAACCTTCTGAACTTTCAACGAGATTTGTATAAAAAGGTCAAAACAGCTAGACGTGCTCTGATCTAAAAAGTTTTCTGAGAGGATAGACCCGCCGAATTACTGGATGATTATAGTTTAGTTTTTAAGTTTTTCGAAATCACAGGACGTCCATGAGAGCCTGGGAATCTCTAATGCCTTCTTCTCTGCGAAAAAGTTCAAGAACTGGTTCTAGAACTTAAATGACAATTCAAGAACAGTCGAACTAGCTCTTGAACCAGTTCTTGAACTAGATCTTGAACTTCTTGTACTAGATATTAAACCGGTTCTTAAATTTGAGTTCAAGGGTTGGGATAATTTCCCCAATTATCATAAAGCCCTTTTTGCATTAATACTTCACCGCCCTGACTCTAATGCTACAACGAGTATATGGTAATCAAAATTCCTTAATTTCCTTTTTCCTTTGATGTTTTTCGAACTAATTTCGAACAAAAACATTCTGATGTTGGTATAATCATTCTGTGAAAGTTTGAAGTAAATCCGATAGAGATCGTGGACTCTTTTGGGAAAATAAGTGTAAGTTAATAGACGGGCGGACGGATAGACACACGGACAGACAGGAAATCATGGTTAGAATAGCTTATAAATCCCATTCAATTAAATAAAACATAAGAAATGTTTTCCATAAGAATCTGTAACCTATATGAGTGATGTAGTTACTATACTGTAACACTCTCTGTCATGCACCGTAACATATATTTTATTATATTTTTTCGGTTTTTTTTTATTTTCAGTTGTTATTATAGGGAGGAAAAATATTACCAATTATATCAATTTGAATTATTGTTTGGGAATGCATGAATTTCCAATATGAAACGCAATCTAAAAGCTTTAAATGCCTTTTCTTTGAAAAATGACACACATTACTTCTTATTTCCCTTTAATCTTCAATGTTCTAGTTATTTGCAGGATAAGATATGAAAGTAAATGATAATGCGGAGTATCAGGCTGTAAAAGCTACACTTATTTTTTTTTTAAATTCGATGGATAAAAGACATTATTTTGATAGGCGTAGCGTTTTTGTTTTCCGTAAGTACAGAAATCGTGACTGTTTTCATTGCGAATCCTTAACATGTTTTCATGCAGAGGTATTTGTCCGTTGTAACAGTTCTTAGGGTGTGTCATATGTC
This sequence comes from Fragum whitleyi, assembly GCA_948146395.1. NCBI lineage: Eukaryota > Metazoa > Mollusca > Bivalvia > Cardiida > Cardiidae > Fragum > Fragum whitleyi. The sequence goes on from OX411553.1 coordinate 51,606,791, forward strand.
AAAGAATAAAATCACATGTAAATTACAGTTCTAGACAATGCTACGTACGGCGTGGATAAGCTTGCGGGTGGCACAAGTAAACAACGATGTGTCATTTAAACAGGAAAACCTAAAAAATATCAAGCGATCATTGATTTTCCCTTAAAAAGCTAAGTTGATCCTGTGTGTGGTTTCTGTTGAGAAACCTGAGATGTTGCAAAACAACTTTCCATCGTTTGATGGGAGATTGTCGGGCTATCAACGGAGCGTTTGCTAATGTACATGTAACGGAATTCTAAAATTTCATTCGGAATTGGTAAGGAACCATTATTTCACCTCTCAAATTTTATTTGAGCGCAACAAAGAGATGGAAAGAGATGGAATTTTAAAGGGGTCAATTTTAGTACCATATAATTTTGCCCATTGAATGCACTCCAGCAAAACATTGTCGTAATCTGGTTTGATGCCTAGTTCTAAATAGACTATAGTTTTACTTTAGACTGGTAATAAAAAAGTAAATTGCAAATAACGAAAGTGCACACTTTCTTTTTGAATTGAGTATAGTTCATGCTGTCTTTCGGTATTTTTGACCTCTTGACGAACTACACGGGTGAGATATGCATATTAAATCAAATGTCGAAAAACACCTATTCATCCCTTGCTTGGGCTGTGTTTCGATAATTTCCATGTCTTGGTGAAACAGTACATGTGATGTTTGCATGTTTCATCATATACTGAAAAACACCAATTTATGATGTGTTAGGGCTGAAGGCACTATTTTGGTATGTTCGACATCTTGATGTACTACACAGGTGAGATATGCATTTAAGTAGTAATAGAGACTTAATGCAATTATTTGCAATTAGCAATATAGCTTCTAAATAAAGTAGTTATGTAATTAAAGGAAAAATAAATCAGACCAAAGTTGCTGTTCTTTTAAACGAAGATTACGTCATTGGATTGAATACTTTTTACAGCTCTAACAATAAACCTAAGCCTTTCTGATATTTCAAACAGATTCATTACATATTGTCTAAAAGAATTTCTTTTCTAACTGCGTTTAAAACAGATTGCAAACACTTTCAAATCGCATTTTATTGAGTATATTTTATTTAGTTTATTTGATTATTAAAAGAATCATGTTTGGGAAAGCAATGCTGCCAAATAAGTTAAAAGCCAATCTTTCAATACTTTAAGAAATAACATTTTTCTCTCGTTTCAAAATTTTTGTTGTGTTGCTTTATTCAGTAGTGTTTTGGGAATTAATTATCTATACTCTGTGAAAGATTGGGGATCTATCACACAGACACAATAGATAATTATAATCAAATTATCATTAATAATAATAATAATGATAATAATAATGATAATAATAATGATAATAATAATATAAATAAAAATAATAATGATAATAATAATAATAATAATAATAATAATAATAATAATAATAATAATAATAATAATAATAATAATAATAATAATAGTTGTAATAATAATAGTGATAATAATAATAATAATAATAATAATAATAATAATAATAATAATAATTATTATTATTATTATTATTATTATTATTATTATTTTAATGATAATAATCAAACACTTATGTTGATTTCGCATCGCAAATCATTTCCAGTGAGATTAAATTTTCAGACGGTTAACTTTGAAAAGCTGTGTATAGAAAAAAACAAAAACAAAAAAATGTATATGGAATAAAAAATAATGTTTTCTAGAAGTTTTTGAAAATTTGTAACGGCAACCATCAAACCAAAGAAATATATTTTCAAATCTCTCAGAAAAATTTGCGCTGGTTTTACCTATGGTGAATCGATATTGGGGCCGGTTTGACTGATTTGAGCTGGTTCGAAGAGGTGCCGGTTTCACTGTTAAGCTTTTCGTGCCGACATGGACGTCATATATATGTATTATTGTAAAGTTAGCAGACATTTCTCCATATTTCTGACTTATATTTTAGTATTTCGGTATATTTTGATAAATTGCGGTCTATTTTGGTATATTTCGGCTTATTTTGGTATTCATGTGTATTTTGGTATTTCCATACACCGTACCGGACTATTGCAGTATTTGTATTTTTCACGAACGTTGGAATTTTACATAAACAAAACGAAAAAAAGAAAATCAAATATCTTTTCCATGTAATGGCATCAAGTTACTCATCCTCTCCAAAAATGTATAATGATTTAGATGAACTAGAGAGCAATGAATTCTCTGAAAAGGAATACTCAGACGAAGGTAATGCACCCCTGACTCTTTAGGTCCTAAAGTATTTACCGAGTGTTTTACTGTTTCTATGCTTCTAGACTGGGCCAGGGTGATACCTGTCCTTCACAAGGCTGTTCTTGATAGTTGTAGTTGGGAGTGATTCCGGTTTCTTCCGCATGTCATGTTGCCAGTTGGCCGGCTTCCACTAGACTCCACAGTACCCGGATAGATTGGTGCCCCTCATCAACTATTCCCGCCACACTTCAGGGTCATGACCTCGTTGTTTACCAACCTTTTACCCGACGTAAACCACTCGTCACAACATTCCCCCCCGACTTTCTCTAAAAAGGCTTGGTTTCAATCATGACTTTCCAGGGCAGGAACTAAATTCTATCGAAGTGTAGTTAATCCAGGGTACTGGATTCCAATGGCTAAAAGCCATACACTTTGGAGCTAAAAGCTCTCATAATGTTTGGTATCTGTGAAGAGCTAAAAGCTCTGTTACCATTCTTAAAGACAATATATACCAGCTAAAAGCTGGGCATAACTTACCAAACATTATTGTCTAAGTCGGCCTGACTGCTTGTGGGTAAAACTGATACGGCTAAAAGCCAGTACCAAATACTGATACGGCTAAAAGCCAATACCAGCCTGTATGGAGGGGAATGTCATGAGCTAAAAGCTCTCCCCTGATCTGTCTGTCTGGACTTGGGCCTAAAAGGCACCTTTGATTGACTAGTTCAATCCTTTGTCAACTACTACTTTGCCTTAACCTGATCACTTTACTTGGTTACCTTAGATACTACCACCCTGAGTTATCCCTCTTGGAGAATTGTAAGCCCTTACCTGTGCAGTAACCTTTATGTCCCATCAACAAAGGTATAAATTAAGCCCCTACGCCCTAAATATACAATGGCCAACAGAGCTTGGGTCACTAGGGGTCACACAACCCAAAACCCTGCGCCTATATTAATGACTATATATCGAACAGAACCCAAACCTACTCCCCACGGCCATAACCTTGCCTTTAAACTGGCAGAACTAATAGTTCAGAATGACAAAATACTGTCCGTAAAGATATTAAAAACTGAAAGGGCTACAGAATACCCCCAGAGTCCTGTTAGAATGGCTTACTGTCATAAGATATATGAAGAATATTCCTTAAGACCTTAAGATAAACTGACATAGAACAAACTAACAAAAGTCTGTCCTAAGCTGACAGAGAAAAGGCTAAAAGCCTATTCTAAGAAAAACTGACAGAAGATTCATGAGAAAGACTCCACATAACCTTAAGATAAAAACTGTCATAGAACAACTAATAAAAGTAGTCCTAAGCTGGCATAGAAAAAGCTAAAAGCTTAATCTAAGAAAAAACCTTCCCTTTGTCAATGTTACCTGCACAGCTTTTCCAACCTCCCTTTGGTAGATCTGTCTTAATGCCAGTCTCAATCCAATTTTCAGACCATGGAGCCCCAAAGAATGATATCTTTGAGGTGCATCCGCCTTCCATGTCTGACCCTAAATGGTGAAAGGTGTGCTAAGCCTTTACACCGACTGACCCTTTTTATTTTGATCCCAAAACCCTTATGGATCCCTTTACCAAGTAAACCTGACTTATCTGAAGTGATCATTAAAGTATTTCAGTCAAATACTTGAGAACTATCTGGATTGTGCCAAACTAAAAGATCTCCCGGTTGCAAGTAATAGTTGCTTTTGAGAGATAATTACTAAAAGCAATTACTCCCTTTACTGTGTCCTTACCCTTCCGGAATTTTCTCCTAAATGCCACTCTTCATGCATATTGCTTTGCATCACTATAACTTTAAGGCACATTGCAGTTGTTCTTAAATTTGATCAGTACATGTAGGCTAAAAGCCATACCAATAGCTGATCTTTCAACTTCTATTTATCTGATTGTTCAAGTTCTATTCAGCTAAAAGCCAAAACAGAAACTTGATCCTAGATAATTTCTTAAAAATTATATGGAACATCATTTTGTCCTGTGAAGTACTGCTTACCAAAGGCTCACTATAACTTTTGTCCCTAACATCATCTTGGACTTTTTGAGGTTTCTTTTTATTTCACTACCAATTTCCCCCCGACTTTCTCAAAATTCGACAGGATGAAACTGTTAAATTCTTATCTCCTGTAGTGTTTTTTTCTAATCGCATTGGGGAAATGGTTCGTAATAATGCTCTGAGCTGGCCAATTCTCAGGCAAAATTACCAATCTGTCTCCTCAGTTAGCCTTTGCTTGTCACATTTAGACTCGACTAGTCTTAAAACTTTACTACCTTGTTCAATTTTGAACGAGAAATTGCTTGAATTTGAATTCTTGCAGAAATTAGAAGTGCCTTTACTTTCCCTAAACTTTATTTCTCAAAGTCTTGGCCAAAAATACATTTTTACCCATTTTTATTTAAATTGGATGGAAATATGTGATGCTTTACAATAGTGCCTTTTGAAAACTTCAATCTCAAATTCTTACTTTTACAATCACAAACTGTCAATCTTTCGTTATGTCTCTCCTGCGTCTAAAAGACAACAGCCTGAACACCTAAAAAAGATGACCTTTAGCTTTAGCCAAAACTTGGCTGAACTGTTGCAATTCTCTGAAAGAATTCTTAATTTCATTGTGAACCAATAAAATCTTACCTTAAATTCACCTTGTACATGAAGGCACTTTATAACTTAACAGCAAACATTCCTGTTCAATCTAAAAGACTGAATACTTTGTGCTGATGCCCAAGCTAAAAGCCTGAAAACATCCCTGTGGTAGCTTAGAATTGTCTTCCTTTGCTGCTGCATGTCCTGTCTAAAAGACATGAACACTCCTGTTTTGCATGGTATTAAGTATGAAGATATGCTTGTTTGTCAACCATCTTCAAGTGGCATGGAGAACAATACTGGCATTATTTAATCAAAATGGCTTGCTGTCTAAAAGACTCGCAAGGATCTGTCTAAATGTGTCTAAAAGACAACATATCATGGTGTAAGTGCTGAAATGACTGCTTTTTGAGCTGCATTTGACCAACTGGCTTTCGTAGAATGCGTTTGCAGCTTTCTGTCTACAGAAATGTTTAATTCACAAGATTTCATTAGTGAAATAGGTGCGTTGCTTCTTCAATTGGTTGAATAGCTATTAATTTATTCAAAAACCTGTCATTATTGGAGCAGGAGAATGCATGCTTTTCTCCCCCTTCAAAACAAAAGGTTTATGCCTAAAAACGACTTAACTATATATTTTAGATAAATTTCAGTCTCAAGAGCCAAAATAACTGTTAATTTATTTTCTTTTATTTCAATTTCTTTTCTCAGCTTTTTCTAGAGATAACATTTCAGAACTGTGTAAACTTGCAGTCTTCTGGGGGACTTGAGAAAATTATCTAAAAGACAAATTCACTCAACTTCCCTTCATTTTCCAAGTATGCACTTACTTGAATACAAATCTGAAAGTGAACTGAAAAAATAAGGGCGGGCCTTTCTTAAAACAGTGGGTGGGGCATGACCTAACTGCATAAAAATTTACAAATCACCCTTGCCTGAAATTATGGTCAGTTTTAATTTTCAGAGACTTCAGTTTGCATTGGAACGGCTAAAAGCCGGTTCCTGTCTGTGGACAACTACAACTAGTTTCAAGGTTAAAAGGATAAAATCCATTAAAACCTTCTAAACTGACTTGAAAATTCGTTCAAGTAACTTAAACAACCTTGTTTCAGTGTTCTAGAAGCTTTCAGAAGCCAAAAAGTGCCAAAAATCGTAAGTGGAAATGGGCGCGAAAACCCATGACAAAATTATCAGCTGATGTTAAAATGAACCCAAAGAACTTTTTTTTTTTTTTTTTTTCGTCGCCAATAAAGTATTTACCGAGTGTTTTACTGTTTCTATGCTTCTAGACTGGGCCAGGGTGATACCTGTCCTTCACAAGGCTGTTCTTGATAGTTGTAGTTGGGAGTGATTCCGGTTTCTTCCGCATGTCATGTTGCCAGTTGGCCGGCTTCCACTAGACTCCACAGTACCCGGATAGATTGGTGCCCCTCATCAACTATTCCCGCCACACTTCAGGGTCATGACCTCGTTGTTTACCAACCTTTTACCCGACGTAAACCACTCGTCACAACAGTCCTCTTGATCTTGATTTTTCTTTGGCGATACATCCCAACTGGACAATCCCTCGCCGCGAGGTCCATAAAATTAATCGCCCTCTGGCCTCGAATCCTGGGGGTGCCAGTCAACTTGTTCCTCAGTCAACTCGTTCCTCAGTCAACTCTTGGTGATTTTGGTCAACTCGTTCCCCTAAATTGGTCAACTCGTTCCCCAATCGATTTTTCCTCTGTCAACTCGTTCCCCCAAAATTATCTCATTTTCACTGAATATTTCAACAGACGTTTTTGTACAAAAAATAATTAGGAATGTTATTCTATTGCAATTTTAATATTATTTTATTGAAAATCGATATTCGGAATTTAATTAGCCCTTTACCATTGTACGATGCTGTCCGGTGATCTTGCGCACTTAAGCAATGCAAACTCCGATAATACAGTGAAAAGGCTAACAAGGGTATCGTGGCTGTTTGGTGTGTTAGAATGTTCTATTTAGAATTCGTTGATGTGAAAGTTTAATAGAACTTGAGTTAGAACTGAGCAGGATTCCATTGTGTAAACACTTACCACCATGTTTTTTCTCTGCATACAACTGTCCGGTGAATTTGCACAGTCAGACAATATGACGTCAGTCTACTAAAGATTTAAGGCATGGTGGCCAGTTAAAGCCATAAATTTAAATAAAATCTTTTAACAAATATAACAATAAATTTTATCAGGTAATAAACTTTTAAGTACAACTTTAAATAAACATTTCTACAATGAAAGGGGTGTTATGTCTATTGTTCACTACAACAAATTGGGCATTTAGAATCACCATTATCAGCCAATTTTTCTTTTACTATTAAAAAAACATGGCATTTATTGTCCTCCGTAAATTAAAAAATCGGCTCCCGCCACCTGGGGAATTTCCATTCATGATTTTGATAATGGCGGGAATTTGAAATGTAAGCATATAGCTGCTCCAGGCCTGTGTAGTGTTCGATATTGGGTAGACTCATGACCAGGTGCCCGGTTAGCTCAGTTGGTAGAGCGCCGTGCTAGTGTTAAGGGGGTCGTGGGTTCAAGTCCCATGTCGGGCACAACTTTTCCTCGATAGTTACTTCAATGGTGTCAGAAGTAAACGGAGAACGCTGGGTTCGGCCATTTGGGAGCGGTATGGGACCGGTTCCAATTGGTTAAAAGGGGGAGGAGTGTAGTGTTCGATATTGGGTAGACTCATGACCAGGTGACCGGTTAGCTCAGTTGGTAGAGCGCCGTGCTAGTGTTCCAGGGGTCGTGGGTTCGAGTCCCATGTCGGGCACAACTTTTCCTCGATAGTTACTTCACCTGTATAAAACCTACATATATCGAGTTAAATGTGATTTTCATGACTTAGATTTTTGATAAAAGGGAGTTTTATATATTTTCCTCTTGGTTGGACTAATCACTCCCTGAAAAAGACAGACTAATTCGAAAAACGAGCGTTCAAGGGAAAGTAGGTCAGTGGGCAGACTTCATGAATATTTAATGAGGATGACGTCACGCACAAACAAAAATAACACCGGGTATTTTTTATCATTCAACTTACCTTATAATTATTCTGGAATGAAAATTTTAGAAAAGTTGTCGGAAACTATGAATGTTGACTATCAAACAAACTTCCGGAACAGGAAACAACTGACTGCGCAAGAATACCGGACGGGCAAGATGACCGGCCACGACAGTACCAGTATATATTTTTCCAACGAAGATACATTTAAGTAAATCTAGCATTTGACTGGAGATTTCAACGGAGTTTATTGTACACAATAAGTTAGGAATGTTTTATTTCTTTTTCTTTTCTTTAATATTTATATGGAAAATTGATTGTCTTCCATTAATTAGCCCTTTAAGAAATTACCAGAATATATATTTTTAAATCGAGAAACCAAAGGAAACGAAAATTTAATATCAAAAGTATTATATGTAAAAGTGTCGTAAAGTGGGGTTAGATATGGGTTTTTGGCGTTATGATATTTTTTTTATTTTTCTTTTTAATTACACACATGTCATGCTGAATCCGGACTATTCCAAATCAAATATAGGATCTGCTCTCCAGAAAACCTGTCTGAATGAGGTCACGTCACTTAGTAGCATTTGGGTTTTGCACGATAGACATGAATTTATTATGGGGAAACGACATTTTCTCTTGATTGACGATAAACAACTAACTTTCCTGGAGAACGGATCATATATTTTCATCATGACAATATTCAATAGCTTTGTTGCAAAAAACCATCCGCAAAACATTAAAGGTAATTGATACTTTAATCTAATTCACACCATTAATGACAAAGTCTAATTGACTTTCAATTACAATAGAGAACTTCGAATACACCCCTTATTCTCTTAAAATTACTATAAGCAGTATGTCTTTATAAAATTTGCTAAATTTTTTTCTTCTTTTCTATATCCGACAGTATATCTATAACGTTTTTTTTATCTATGTTTTTCGTCTTGTGTCTTGCCGGACGGCCAGAAATTCTGAAAAAAGAAATATAGGATTGATAAAAAAATTATTTCATTTTTTCGTTTCGCCATTAACTTTTATTTGTTTCAAACCAGCATTCTTTTTTATATCTAAATTTTCAGCCAATATTCAATCAGTTTTCCGTGAAAAATCGGAGGGTTAAATCGGTCTTAAAATTTTAGGTTAAAGGGTAAATATCATAAATTTTGCAATTCTTTTTTAAAGACTTAGCAAAATATCTCATTTTGATTACTTTTAACCCATTCAAACGAAAAAAAAAAATATAAAATTATTTCAAATATGTATGATTATTTTCGGGGTTGTTCGAGTTGACCGAGGAAAAATCGAGTGGGGAACGAGTTGACAGATTTTGGGGAACAAGTTGACCAAAAACGCCACGAGTTGACTGAGGAACGAGTTGACTGAGGAACGAGTTGACTATAAGCCAATCCTGGCAGGTTCGACTCGGATTACGGTACAGTGCTATCGGTTAATCCTGAGCACTGAAGAAAGTCGAAAGTCAAATTCGTATAAAAATACCGCATATACAGAAACAATCAATACTCATCTGAGCTCATTTAGAACCTTGTCTATGTTAAAGACTTTTTGGGGGAACAAAGGCAGAGATATGCCCAGGCTGCGCTATCGGGAATGCTGCTAAAGAAATTGCACACGGCGCAGAAAAAATCAAACCCATGGGCCAAACCGCACGCTGAATTACATATTTTCCACCATATCGGTGAAGAAAAGGTTCTTAGATTACTAAACAAGCTTGCTCCAAACAAATCATCGGCACCTGACAGGCTTAATTCTAAGGCCCTCAAAGAACTGAAACAAGAAATATGCAAACCCCACACAAGAATCTTTAACCAATCACTGCGAACAGGAGACTGTTTGGCGTATTGTTTTGTATTAAACAATTTTCAATTTACACTCAAAGGGTCATACTTTGTTATGGCCCCAGTCGTTTGTCCGTCTGTTTGCATTTTTTAGCTATCATTCAAGCTCATGTTACTGACAAGACAAGGTTACTGACAAGCACCTTCGGGTGTATATGTGCCGCTCTGCGAAGCTCTTGTTCACTTAGATGTTTCCACCATCCAGAACTCAACAGCCAAGGTAGGTACCTGTAGGTGATGTTTTTGTTAATGTCTGCAATAGTTAGGGGACTGACATTAATTTAATTAAAGGGGTTTATTAAAATTTTATGGTATTCCATTTGTTACTATTGTAGATACAGAAGATGCCAGCGAGACAGATGCTGCTAAACAAGAGACACAGTACACAGAAATTAAAGAGCAGTAAGCACTTTGATTTTGGAGTTTTTTAGCTAAACATCGGGGCTTGTGCTATCCTGTGATATTGCAGAGTCATTGACTTCCTTACAGGTGTATTTTCAAAACTGAGCTCTGTCGTAGGCGTTGGGTCCATTACCATAGGTATATCAGGTATATTTAAAAAGCATATGATAAGAATTGAATGTGTCCCCTCCTTTTCAACTTTGAAAGTACATCAATTAATTAACCTTAAGATCTAAGACAAGCAATAAGTTTCATTTGAAAGGTAATTTGTATCTAAAAGGTATTGTTTAAACCTGTTTTATCTATTTTGAAAGAATAGCACAGGAATTTAACCGTAAAAGTAGATTTCACGGCTCACCGTGCAAAATCTACCTATAGCATGAAATTTCTTGGGTTCAACAATGACTTTTAAGCGGTCAATACAACAGAGATGAAATCATGAGTAAAATTTCAAAGGTTAAAATGGCAATTGAACTTTTCTAGTAAAGAAAGGAAGTATGCAATTGATTTGAGAAATAAGAAATATTATATGAAATGCATCATGGAAATTTTATGGAATAAAACTTAGCTATGACCCTTGAAAATTTCTCTCAAGGAGGTCACAATGACCCCATTGAGAGATAATTTTGAGGGTCAAAATGAAATAGTTTCAGATTTGAGGGGTCAAAACCCTGGTACAGTGGTCAAACACAAGCCTTGTAAAATGATAAGGATTCTATGAACAAAAATTGATCACCAGGGCCTAAAGAATCCACTTGTCCTCTCATATATTTATATATAAACTTAGCAAAAAAAGAAACTTTACATACTTGTTGGTCTGTTTTGAATGACTTACAGTGGCTATAGGCCAACTTTATTTACATGTGTTAGTTGGACTAGCTACAGAGACTACACAGACGCAGGATTTTGTGCGATTGAAGCGAGTCCGAGCTAATGCGTCTGTAACTTCCGGTTTTGGTCACATACTCATGGTGAGCTACCCAAAGTCCATTTTGAGTAATTTTTGTTACTCACTCACACTCATTCCTTAGCATCGGCACGAAAAAACAAAACTGTTTGTACATTTTTATTCAAACGGGTATGTAACAACAATCGAATAAAGGCAGGAATCAAACTACAGGTATACATAGAGCTTGAATGTCTGTTTATAACGTCACTCTTAAATTTGGCTGACAGGACAGGCCATTCACATTTTAACATCTCGGTTTAGAACTGCCGCGCCCGGTTAGGACAATTGGTTACGCGTCTGGTTTGCATTCATCGGGTCGTGGGTTCGACCTCTGGCTTGGCCGTCTTTCATCCCATATTTGACAAAAAACATTGTGATAAGTGTTATTTCTGTCCTACTTAATTGGCAAGTGATACGCCTAGGAGAGAATGGCAACTGATGCCTCAGATGACAGCTCTAGCTGTACTGTGAGAAACGACAAGAAACTAACGATAGGTGCACCAGCGGTCAAATTTTAAAAGTAAAACTATCGAAAGTGATCTTTAAACCCATATTAATTAACAAAAAAATCAGTTACAACCACATGAAATGTCGGCCGAGTTGAGATAGGCCACTTTTGACGTCATGTAGAGGCCCTGTTACCATGGCATATTTTTGAATTCATTTCATCAAAGGAAGGATAACTGCAAGACAAGTATGCGTATTTAGCTCAGACCCTGGTCTATCATGATATTGGAACTACTCTTATCACGAAAACGTCAAGGACCTATACTCAAAACAGCACCGACAATCTTGATTTTATTTCTGTGATTTTTGAAATCGACCCCTTTGTCCTTTGACCATCAATAAAAACCTCATTTTACAAACATCCGGTACTGACCCTTCCATAAACCGACGGATATTGCCTTCACGTTTCAAGTAATAGTAACATTTGTATTCTTTATGGTTTCATAGCGATACTACAGCCCTAAGTAAGTCATGTAAAGTTTCTTTTTTTGCTAAGTATATATGAGTAAGAAATCCTGGAGGGTTAGTGGAAATTCAAAGATAGTAGTCTACCTGTTTGAGTGATAATTATTGGCCCAAAAATATAATGTCATATAAACAAAATTGCAAAATGAAAGTCCTAGCTCTGAAATCACTGGAGAGGATTTTTTTATTTCAATTATACAATTATCAAAGTTATATTATTTGAAATTCAAATCAGGTGGTCTAGACTCAAGTTAAACTGCACATGATGTGAGGGCTGATTTTTGTCTACCTTTCTGCCAAACGGGAAAAGTCTGGGTTCAGTGTAACCAGGGTTAATATTCTCCTAGGTTATAACTTTCAAACCAATTTTGAGACATGTTATTGGTTTGAAAGTGCATCTTATCAATATGCAACAACAATTTAAAGATCATCAGTCAGGGTCAATAACCAAGGTCAAAATTGTAAATAAATGCCATTGTTAGGTATTTATATTTGCTTGGCTGGTTTTGTAAAAAAAACTGAGGTATTGCTATAGCCTTGGTGTTTTTGTTGTTGACATTGACATGCAAAAACTGACCTTTTGTGATATATCTGGTACTACTAAAGTCATTGGCTTGAAGCTTTGTACACATGTTCTGTATCAAAAGAGGAACATATACTATCAAGGTTAATAACTCTATTTGCATTTTTGTAAATTGTGCCCCTTTTTTGACTTAGATTATTTAATCGCTATCTAGCCCCGAGGCACCCATAGGCGGTGCCCTTATTTAACAAACATATTTTGTATCAATTAAAGAATGTATCAAGACAAGCTAGCCTTTCTCAAGAAACAATTAAAACAGTTGGAAGAAGGTACGCTGCCGGAATTTCAAAAGAGGAACAAGAAGATTGATCAGCAGTATAGAGAACGATTAAAACTGACGGAGGTTTTTAAGGAGTATGAGGTGCGCTTTTTAACCCATTGCAAGGATGTAACTTCCATTACGCACATGACGCAAATGTGTAATAGAAATAAATCCTCCTTTAAAAATGTCATTGAGGAATGATCATAACATCGAAACTACTTATTCAAGTTGTAGTTACGATGTTTTGATTATTCACCAAGGCTCACAGAAAAGGGAGTTTACGGACGACATTCATCTTGTCACAGAATTAGGAAATAAAAGAATTTAAGATTTATTGCTATTTGCTGCAGAAAACCATTACATTTTTGGCAAATGGAGAATATGCTTGTAATGATTACACCATAAGGAGGTACTCCAAAGTTGGAGGGCCATACTCAGGGAAGACAGTGGTGAACACTAACTATTTTTCAATGGGTTTCCACAGGAGTCCCTTCTTGTTAGGGCAATATCCCTCCAGATAACTAGGAATCTCTTTTTTCACTACACAGCTCAAATATTCTAATATTTTTCCAAACTAAGGTTATATAACTCCACTTTGTTCCTTACCTTTGTTTGGCATAAAGCAGAGTTATGGAACCTTGGCTTGAAAATGGTGGATCCTGATAGAATGAACTTCTAAATTCTTTAAAAATTGAAAGATTCTAAAGGAATTCCTTTCTAGAGCTAACTGGATCCTTCCTAATAATTATGGATCCTCGTGATTCTGGGACACTGTTAGTATCAAACCCTGGTTGATTGATAGATAGATTGATAGACTGAAAGATTGATAGATGGATAGATTGATAGATAGAATGCCTTCATATTTTTTTCAGTTGGAGGTTATAGAGAGGGAATACAAAAAAGAGAAGAAACTAGCAGCTAGAGACTTTGAGGTGATATTTTAATTAAAGATATAAGAGGAAACCATTGGATAAGTTAGAAAAAACAGTTACATAAAAACTTGTTCATGTATTAACCTTTTTAAGGTAGTGGACCCGTAATAGTTCCCCAACATTTCTGACAGACCTTATAATCTTTCACCATGTTAACCAAGTTTTCCTAATGGAATCATTAGGAAACCTTGGTTAGCATTGTTGAAATTCAAAACACCCAAAATGTTGCAGAACTAGTACAGTTCCACTACCTTAATACTGTTCAGAGCATATCCGTGATGTAGACAAAGCTTAGACAGACAGTATAGTCAAAGATTAGCCTGCACAGCATGTCTGATCTCAGTCTACACTGCCTGTCTGCTTTCTACGTAATTGGTTATTTGTTTGAAACAAAATTTGAATTCAACAGGATAAGGGTTAAAGAAATACTTGTGACCAACAATAAGCTTTCTCAAAATGATAGCAATTATTTTACATTTTACATAACAGCCTAGAATTGCAGTTATGAATATTTTTGGCACCATAAAAAATAGATTTTTATGAGAATTTGTCACTCTATATTTTCTTAAGTATCAGTGCTTGCCCTCTTAAGTAGTAACTGATATCCCTATACAATATACTTGGAGAATTAATGAGGCTGTGGGAACTTGTTTTCCAAAAGATATTTAATAAATATGTGACCTGTCACGGGAAAAGGGACAATCTGGATAAAGTGTACAGTGTCTTCCCTAGTCAGAATGCGTAGATTGCGCAGACTGACTAGGGTCAAAACTTTTCACACTTCCCTTATTTTCTGAATCCACAATGGAAAATCTGACTTCCAGTGAAAGAATTTTTGAAATGCGATCTCTGGTTGATCTCTGCTGGATCCAATCTCTTTTTCAAATATTTATTTTACAGAGTTCCCTGGTGGTCCCTTTTCGCGTAAGGGTCAAATATGTTTGAACCATAGTACAGTGGTCTCGCGTTATCTCGAGAGGGCGAAAAGTCGAATTCATGCGAAAGCTCAAGCTCGCCTTCCGGTCCCGACGCATCTTACTCTATTTTCTTGTTGGTTATTACTGCACTTACTGGAACGCGCGATTGCTCGATCGCTCGAGCAGCTATCTCAGTCCCGTGGTCAAATTTTACTGCATTCACTCGAGCAAAGGGGTTCACACCTTTCTGACATCTATTGTTTTTCATCAAAATTAACTTACAGCGGGTATTTGTTTCGGCCCATCGGCAAGAAAACCTTAAGGCTTTTTTTCACGGGGTTTCGACAAGTCAGACAACTTGTTTTCACACCTCCTTGTATGCCACGCTTATTCAATTTTAGGGTTGAAATGACGGGAATATAATGATCGGAAAATAATTTTGAGACTTTGAAACAACAATAAAACAAATAGGCATTTTTGTCGAAACATCTTATGAAAATCATCCTCGAGATTAATTCAGCAAATTATTCACCATTATAATTAAAGGTATTGAAGATTGCCCACCGAAACATCATAACTACACTTTTTTCAGCTGTAGTTTCAATGTTTTGGTCACCCATCGCTAGTGTTCGGCACCAAATCGTTGTTAAAGAAAAATGAATTGATTTTTATTTGTCTTGAATGAAGTAAGCTCAAAAAAAAAAACATTGTGAGAAAAGAAGGAATTGCTTGCAACCTCACCTATCTTCTGACTGATAAAACGTCTAAAATTTTGTCATTTAAAAACGATGGCTACGAAAATATTGTAAGGAAGAAAGAATATGCATGATTTAATGCCTCTCATTAAAATTGCTAAATGTATAGAGAAAAGACACCACTAACAATGACGCCAACCCCTAAATCGACTTTTTTTTTATTTTGTCTGTTTTCGACGCTGACAATTTGACCAAATTAACAAATTGTTTTATATCATAAAATCATTGGTACTTCATAAAACTATTTTTCTAGGAGTATTTTACATGGGTATTGCATATTTTGAAGGCACAATATGCAAAGATAAGTTTAAAACGCGGTGAAACGTCTTCATAGAAGACAATTTTGCGTACTGGCATTAACTTGAATCATGCGATGACTCAAGCAAATTGGTCGGTCCCGTGTGTGTTCAAGATATTGCGAGACCACTGTATTTCATAATTTCTAATATTGTAGGAGAAGAAGATTGACTTGAAGGAAAGTTTGATTGCTGACTTAGAAGAGAAGAAAAGAAGTATAGAATTAGAACGAAGCCAGTTGGAGCTGACTGGAGGCCATTCTAACTTTCTACTCTCTGCATCATTAGGTAAGTGGTTTTGATAATAGATTGATAAGGTTTCTTTGTATGGAGTTAACAGCACCTTCAACTGTAAACCTCCTAGGCTGGTATTCTGTGTTATTAATGAGCTGGCAGGGTGTGGCTTAGCCGTGGCTTGATTTAGTGAGTTTACTTTTCAATATTTTGGGTTATTTCAAAATTGAGTCAGCATTTAAGGTTAATGTGTGCAAATAACTATATCCAAAAACCAATCAGATTCACGTGCTTGGAGAAAGTGACATCTGTCATCTGTCAAAGTCAAGGTCTTTTTTATGGGTCAAATATGTGGAAATTTTAGACTGAACATCAATTTTAGTATTGCCATGGTCTACAGTATTGAATGAATTTAGGTTGGCTGTAGATTACTGTATTGTATCAAACTACTGTATCTGAAAAATGGCAGTGGTGTGGGCATAAGTCTTTCACAACCACATCTTGTCAAATTTGGTAACATTGATTGTGGGTAAGTGAAAGCTACTGTTCTATTAATTACAGATACAATTGAAATCAAGCCCATGTCTACAAGAAAATTACGACGCAGACCAAATGATCCGGTTCCGATTCCAGAAAAACGGAGAAAACCTTCACCTGATATCCTTTCCTATGGTTTACTGTGTTCGCTTTTAGCTTTGAACATTCTCTCTCACCAAAGGGTTGATAATTGTAGACCTACGTGAGATAGCAGCTGGAGGCTAGGAAAGGATGTGATGGTTGTACTGGTGAGAGAAATACCAAGTATCCATTGTTAGGTGCTCCAGCTGCCGTGATATAACTGAAAAAATGTTGATAGCGGCGTTAAATCTATTTAATCAATCAATTTGGCTTTGATCAAGAGTAATGAAAAAATAACAGCAGGAAATCAAGAGTCTTCTATTTAAGGTAGTCAAACCATAATAGTTCTGCAACATTTTGGAACACATCTTTCACTATGTTGACCAAGATTTCCTTATGATAAGAGAATGGCAGTTTAGTACATGCTTTGTTTATAAATTAAAAGCATTATTATTTATTGAATATGCATGTAATTGTGAATTTCTCAAAAAATCCTATGTTGTTATAATTCAAAAGAATTGTCTCATTGAGACGATTCTAATGAGTTTTATCAACATAGGATTCATTTGAAATTATTTAAAGACCAAAAATATAAACTTTCTAAGATATTATGATATATAGAAGGGGATTTTGAAAGCGGTCACTTAATAAAAATAGTTGCTTAAAAGGTGTAGTTGCTTGAGCAAGATTTATTGTACTAAGAAATATGCAAGGCGGCCATGTTGCTAGACACTACAAGCATGAATTTTGTCCTTGCACTATCTATGGTAGCGACTTATCATCTTAAGGAAGGAGGAGGGGGGAATTTCAAATGGCCAAATGAAATGGTAGTGACAATAAAACAGAAATACAAACAATTCAGTCCATGAATCTTTAGATTGATTCCTTAACTCATTATTACCTCAGATAAATTTTGAATTAGAGGAGAATGAGGTCATGGATGACCTCCGTATCATTAACAAAGTCAGCGGGAAACCGTTAGGTCGTAAACCCATACAGCCAATTAGCACAGTGGATATCATTATGGACGTGAAAATAGATGATGGCAGGCTCTACTACGATAAAAGATGGTATTGTAGAATGTCTTTGTACTGTAAAACTTGTATTATGTGAATAATTAAGGATAAAATACAATGTACTTTCTTGTGACAAATAAGAGAAGTCATTTTAATTGCAAGTATTAATCATAACAAAATTGTACTTTGTACCCTTTCTCTGCAAAACAATTTTACACCTAACTCAAATAAAATGAGTTACAAGTAAGAAATTTAAATATAAGAAATTTTAGATTCTATCTCACATGTAAACAGTATAATTCAGGTGAAAAGATCTTTTGATTGACAAAACTCATTAGCTATCATTCAAGCTCAGGTGACTGATAAGCCAAACTTTCTGACAAGTCCCTGCGGGCATATATGTACCGCTCTTTTAAGCTCACCTGAGCACAAAGTGCTCAAGGTGAGCTTTTGTGGTTAGGTGGATGTCCGTCGTCAGTTGTCCATCGTCTGTCGTCAACATTTGCCTTGTATGCACTCTAGAGACCACATTTTTGGCCAGATCAACCTAAATTGGGTCAACTAGGGTCAAAAACTAGGTCACGGGGTCAAATCTTAGAAAAACCTTGTATGCACTCTAGAGGTCACATTTTTGGCCCATTCAACCTGAAATTTGGTCAGAATAATTGTCTTGATTAAACTCGGACAAGTTAGAAATTGGGTCAACTGGGGTCATAAACTAGGTCATGAGGTCAAATCTTAGAAAATACTTGTATGCACTCTAGAGGCCATATTTTTTGCCCAATCAACCTGAAATTTGGTCAGAATGATTGTCTTGATGAAATCATGGACGAGTTCGATATTGGGTTAACTGGGGTCAAAAACTAGGTCACGGGTTCAAATCTTAGAAAACCTTGTATGAACTGTAGAGGCCATATTTTTTGCTCGATCAACCTGAAATTTGGTCAGAATGATTGTCTTGATGAAATCATGGACGAGTTCGATATTGGGTTAACTGGGGTCAAAAACTAGGTCACGGGGTCAAATCTTAGAAAAAAATTGTATGTACTCTAGAGACCACATTTTTTGCCTGATCAACCTGAAATTCGTTCAGAATGATTGTCTTGATGAAATCTCAGACAAGTTTGAAAATGGGTCAACTGGGGTCAAAAACTAGGTCACAGGGTCAAATCTTAGAAAACCTTGTATGCACTCTAGAGGCTACATTTTTTGCCCGTTTAACCTGAAATTTGGTCAGAATGATTGTCTTGATAAAATCTTGGACAAGTTTGAAAATGGGTCAACTGGGGTCATTACCTGGGTCACGGTGTCAAATCTTAAAAAACCTTGTATGCACTCTAGAGGCTACATTTTTGCCCAATCAACCTGAAATTTGGTCAGAATGATTGTCTTGATGAAATCTCGGACGAGTTTGAAATTTGGTCAACTGGGGTCAAAATATAGGTCACGGGGTCAAATCTTAGAAAAACCTTATATGCAATCTAGAGGCCATATTTTTTGTCTGATCAACCTGAAATTTGGTCAGAATGATTGTCTTGATGAAATCATGGACGAGTTTGATATTGGGTCAACTGGGGTCAAAAACTAGGTCACAGAGTCAAATCATAGAAAAACTTGTAAGTTAACCTGAAAATTGTAAAAAAAGGATTCTTAAGTTTTAGAGAAGCAACAGCATTATTAAGCTAAGTGACATTTATTCATCATTCTCTTTCTAAACCTGCTTTTGAAAATTTTAGACAGTTCATTCAGGTGAGTGTTTTAGGGCCACTATGGTCCTCTTGTTGTATTTATCAATGAGTGCAGGCTATGTACTCCATTATGTATTATATTACAGGTTCCATAGAAATCAGCCTATTATAGTAGAATGTAAAGAGACTGGGAAGTTTAGTGGAGTCATCACAGCTATAGGAACACAAGAGGTAAGGGAAAGGTTAACAGTAGTAATTAACCCTTTGCTGTTTAATCCCTGCTTTTTACGTGCCTGTGATTTAATGATTGAGAAAACACTGTGAAAAAAGAAGAAATTGCTTCTGACAAGCAATTTCTACTTTTTCCACACTATTTTCTACCCTACTCAATGGTTATTTTTATATACGCCGTCGGAGGCGGACATATATTGGTGTCATCTTGTCCGTCCGTCTGTCCATCCGTCTGTACGTCCGTCCACTTTCTTGTCAACGCAACTCTCCTAAGTTTCTGGCTGAATCTTCTTGAAACTTGGTCAATGTTATCACCTCAATTGGTAGATGTGAATGAAGGAAGGATTTTATGGTTCGTTGATTTTTGCCCCTTAAAAACTTAGTCTCTGGTCCACTTTCTTGTCAACGCAACTCCTCCTAAGTTTGTGGCTGGATCTTCTTGAAACTTGGTCAATGTTATTACCTCAATTGGTAGCTATGCATGAAGGAAGGATTTTATGGTTCGTTGATTTTTGCCTGAGGTATGCCCCTTAAAAACTTAGTCTCTGGGGCTTATTGCCTCAGTTATGCCCCCTTAAAATTTAGTCTCTGGGGCTTATTGAAATTGCAGCCTTGTGAATGCAACTTTTCCTAAGTTTCTGGCTGGATCTAAATGAAACTTGGTGGATGTCATAACCGAAATTGGTAGATGAGCATGAATTAAGCATTTTATGGTTCATTAATTTTACCCTAAATTATGCCGCCTTAAAACTTAGTATCTGGGGCTTATTGAAATTGCAGCCTTTTGAAAGCAACTCCTCCTTACTTTTTGTCTTTATTTAAATGAAACTTGGTCAATGTCATCACCATAATTTGTAGATGTACATGGATCAAGGATTTTATGGCTCATTTATTTCACTGAATTATGCCCCCTTATAACTTAGTGTCTGGGGCTTATTGAAATTGCAGCCTTGTGAAGGCAACTCCTCCTTACTTTTTGTCTTGATTTAAATAAAACTTGGTCATTTTGAATTTGGTTCTGTCAAAATAAGTAGTGTCTACAATTATTTTCGTGAAACAGCTGCAAAGTGGCTGCGCGTTTTGTGACGATGGCACTCTTTTTTAATTAAATCAACTTTAAATTTTTGTCTGCAAAACCTTTGAATTTGGACAGGTCTAGAATTTTGTAAAACAGGAAAGGGTTAATTGCTAGTCCCTGCACTGCCACTGCTGCCTGATAAACTTGTATGTTTTAATGTAAGGCATTTCAAACCACAGGCCTAGTACAGTTGAAACGTCTTAATACAGGGATGTGGAATTCCTATGCCCGACTTGTCCGACGTGGGCTTTTTCACCAGCGGGCAAGTACATCTTTCTAGGCAGCTTGTCCGTGAATAAGTAAATACCAGAGCAAATCTTGATTTAGTGCTATAGTATCTAGGAGAAAAGTTGTCCTGTGTTTGTACCAAAGGGAAGAAAACATTGTCTTAAATGAAGAAAATGCTAGGTTACAGCATTTTCTTCATTGAAAACAATGTTTTCTCAATAATTATCATTCCATTTTTTTAAGGACAAGTTCATTTTGATCCTGGACAAGTGAGAAATTGACTTATACTTGTCCCTGGACAAGTGGAGAAAATTCATATTTCCACACCCCTGCTTAATAGCATTATAGCAACTCAAATTTGTTAATTTCTTTGTTGCTGTTAACCAGAAGTTGCTATTCAGAAGGGCTATTTTTGTCTTCAAATCTTTTGTTTGTGGACAGGGTCAGTTTCAATTAATCAGTGAGCTACTATTATCGGGGTTGTAATAAAGCAGTGAGTTGCTATTATGAGAGCAGCAATAAAGCAGTGTGTTGCTATTGGGAGAGCAGAAATAAAGCAGTGTGTTGCTATTATGAGAGCAGCAATAAAGCAGTGAGTTGCTATTATGAGCGCAGCAATAAAGCAGTGTATTGCTATTATGAGAGCAGCAATAAAGCAGTGTGTTGCTATTATGAGCGCAGCAATTTAGGAGTGAGTTGTTATTATCAGGGTTGCAATTAAGAGAATTCTATTGTATTGGTGATGCTTTTTATATTCATTATGGGGGAAACAAGTTCAAGGTCAAACTTTGTGGTGTCAGCCAGAATCAAAATTTTTGGGCAGCAGGTTTGGGCAGTTGGAGTCACTGAGGTTTGAAACTACTGATTCCTCTGATCCCTTCTATCATCTGAATATTTATGAAAATTTTCTCTCACCAATAGGTGAATG
Source organism: Fragum whitleyi (assembly GCA_948146395.1). Lineage (NCBI taxonomy): Eukaryota > Metazoa > Mollusca > Bivalvia > Cardiida > Cardiidae > Fragum > Fragum whitleyi. The sequence goes on from OX411553.1 coordinate 51,628,574, forward strand.
CATGGGCATAACTACCATTACACACATTATGTACATTATGCAAGTGCCCAATACAAATAAATCCTCTTTTGAAAATATTGTTGAGGAATGATCAAATAATTGTAAGAACAGCTTATTCAAACTGTTGTAATGATGTTTTGATTATTCATCAACGCTCAAATCATATAAAAAGAGGAGCAAGTGGAGGGCATTTATCTCTTATCATAGTCCATATGATGCCTTTATCCTATATATTTTATGTCGCTGTTATTGTATACAGGTGATAATATTGTGAAAAAAGGAGAAATGGTTTCCTCTTTCAACAATATTTTATATCCCATTGGGTGACTAAATTTCAAATTGTTCTCACTTCAAATGTGGGCTGCAACCCCTAATTATTAGGTCAAGTCTAAATCTCAAAAAGAAAAAGTCAAAATTTTGGAAAAAACAAAAATTGGTAAATTAGTTCACAATTATTTTTCAGATCTGGATCAGAAAAACGTCAGACAGCAGTAAAATCAAAGTATATTTATCACAGTTACAGAAGGGCAGATTTGTGTTGCGGCGTAAACAAACATAATTGTGTTATTTCATTTGAACTCTACTATGAGAAAGCTAATCAGGACAGACACAAATCAATCCTGTATACTGAATGGCAAAATGCTTAAAAATGCCTGACAATGGAACTCTGCTCTTGCACACAAGTGTGTGTGCAAAGCTTGGCACCATACCTTAAACATTTTGAAAATTTACTCAATTTAGATTGACAAAATGTTTGTGTGCAAAGCATGACACCATTTCTTAAAAGTTTCAAAATTTTCTCAATTCATAGTGCCAAAATGTTTGCAAATGTTTGAAAATGGGACCAAGCTTTGCACACATTTGTGTGTGCAAAGCTGGGTGCCATTTCTCAAACATTTTGAGAATGTTTTCATCCTGAGCACAGGACTGGCTGTTGAGAGGAGTGAAAATTAAAATTTGTAATTTGAGACTTTTGTACTAGTCCTATCCAGAAAAGTGAAAGTAAAGACTCTGATCAGATGTGCAGCTGATCTTTGTCTTTTCACAGCTGAATAGTAATATCATATTCTTATCATTTTCTGTTAACAAAGCTCATTAATGTTCTTCATTTTGTCCTCATTTTCATATGTTTTTTTTTAAATTGCAATAAAAGTGAAAAAAATTTAGTGCTTAGCCTTTAATCATTTCTAAAACTACAAGCATTTTTATATGCCCATCCAAGGGAGGAGCATATTATGTGATTACCTTGGTGCATGGTGGGCCGGCTGCCTCCACTTCTTTGACTTACAACTAGGAAGTAATATTCCTTCCATGATTTCCGAGTACAATGCCTAAGAACCGTAAATTTACCTAATTTAATTTTCATGTTATTTTCCTCTGTTGTTTTTCCTAAGTGAACACCTAGCAATGTGAAGGTGTATCTTGTGAATGTTTGCCACCTTGTGTAAAATTATGGTTTTAAAACCATCTGAAACTTCTTTCAATTTGAACCTAGGGCTTGTGCTAATGTTTGAAACAGGGGAGTCATTGACTCCATAACCATGAAATTCTAGGGGTAAAAACTGATTTGAAAGAGGGTGTAATCACAGAATGAGTGAATAATAAGTAGAATTTTGTGGGTTTAAAAGTCAGTTGACATTTTCTTGTAGAATTATTAAGTAAGCAATTTTGACACCTAGAATTTCATGGTTAAGAAACCGTAAATTGCTCAAGACAAGGAAAAAAACAAGTATCAAACAATTAATTAAAGATCATGATGCATTTAGATTAAAAATTAGTTCTTTCAAACATCATCTTGATATCATTTGAGCCTGTGCATGACATTTCCAACAATTTGATATGTGCGTGAAGGGCTAACATTTACCAACCTTGACTGCCATGTAGTATAATTAGGAGTTTGCCGGACTGTCTGGTGACACTTTGAGATCTTATCTATCTCCATAGAGCATTGTGAAGACCCTGGTCAGACTATGCAGATGCACAGACTGTCGAGAGTCTTAGCTTGGCACACATTTGAAATTGTTGGAAATGTCATGCACAGACTCATTTAGCTTGATTGGTTAAAGGGCTAATGTCATAGCAGTTTGCCCATTTCGTAGCCTTAAAACTCTATGGGCCACAATATGGGGTTTCTGTAATTTATATTTTTAACAAAATTTTCTTCTCCAGGGTTGATCCAGAAATTCGTAAAATGGGGTTATAAAACTTATGAAATGTTGACTACCAGAATAAAAATTATACATTCATTTAATGCAACATTTGTTAAACAAATTTGGAAATTTTCGAATGTGTAACTTATATAGCGGCTGTAACATTACTAATCTAAGACATGGACCCCGCACGTAGGTGGGGGAGCAAGAACGTCATATGCGACGTCATTATTTACTCTTTTCTACATAGTCTTCATTTGCTCGCATGCCTTTCTAAAACTAATAGATTAAATTGCAGAAAGTATCCACTTTACATTTGGAATTCAAATTTGTGTACAGTTTCAATATGAATAGTATTTTTATTGAAGTGGAGACCAAAATGCAGGACCGTTATGTTAGAAAATAAGGAGAATCAGCCGGGACGACTTCGTTCTCTTTAAACTCCAATTGATCATTCTTTAAAACCTGACACTCTTTGAAAAAACTGCTCTGAATGACTTAATGATATTTTTTTTTCTAAATTATGTGAAATGTTTTGATTGGTGAATAACCCATGATCACTACTAAATTTTAAAAATAAACGGAATTCACATTTTGATGTTGACGTCAGGTCACTATTCACTCGAATATTCAATATAGTTTTATTCAAAATATCCCGTAACCGTAAATTCTCGCCCAAAAATGTTTGATCTGACAATTTATTACCTACTTGTGCATTATTTACTTCTTGTAAGAAATTTCAAACAAAATTTAAGAACACTTTTGGAAAATTTGATTTATGTATCTGATTTCAATTACTTTTTAAGCTCCCCCGCCTTAGCATACATATGTTACTATGGTAACGAAATTCAAGGCAGCTTAATATGATTTCGAAAAAAATAATAACATTTGTGCTCTTCGAAAATACTGAATTGCGCACACAACAAATTATACACTGAACAAGCTAGAAATGCAAAAGTAATAAACCCATTTTACGAATTTCTGGATCATTCCGCATATGCAGCCCTGAACCACCATACTCCGGCGAGCGATATAGGACAAATATTTCGTTTTCTTGCAATGCTTTCAAAATTGGCCGCCACCATAGCGCAGTTGGTTAGGCATAAGACTTCCAATCTGGAAGTCGTGGGTTCGATCCCCGGTGGCGGCAAATATCCTTTCCGACGTTTGTCTCTCACTAATGGGTAGATAATCGTAAACCTATGTGAAATAGCAGTCGGAGGCTAGGAAAGGGTGCTATATGTTCCGGCCGCCGCGATATAACTGCGAAATTGTTGAAAGCGGCGTAAAACCCATTCAAACAAACAAAAGCTTTCAAAATTGTATTTCTAAAATTCGGGATTTCAGGGAAAATGGGCGACAGGTCAGTCGGTATTACAATCAGTAAAAACGTAGAATTCAGTTTCATTTTAATTCTTGAGAACAACATAGGAAAACAAGCATTATGTTACAAATGAAAAACGATTATTGATAATATTTTACAAAGATTCTACATATATCCATACACAGTCCCTGACCTTGTATATTTGGGGAGAAGCCCTCGTGTCCTTGACTTTGGGTCCGGGAATAAGAACGACCCAATTAGATTATTCACAGCCATGAACATAAAGGTCAAGATCCCGAAAAGGATCCAAAAAAGGTTCATCTCGATTTCCTGTCCGTAGAGCTTACACAGTCCACAGATTACATGTTTGGCTTGAATGATGCTGAGTTGAGCCAGTATACCTTGATATAAACTGTTGCCTAGCAACCGCCACGTGCTTCTGGACATTTTCTGTAATAACGTCCGGGGGACGTAGTGCCTGGACCTGCGGACCATGCTGTAAAAAAAAATATGAATTTGTTCTTTGTTTGAATGAGTTTGCCCTGCTTTTAACAGTTTTTCAGTTATATCGCCGGCGACTGGGGCGCTTAATTAAGGAATACTGTCTTGCGTTCAGGAAAACAATCGTGGGAAACTTTTTACAAATTACACCCAGCTTTGCACGTAAAAATGCGTGCACGCAAAGCTTGTATAATTTGAAAACAATTTGCCACGTTTTGTTAAACCGAACGCCTGCGGTCAGGATGATCACACGGTAAAAGTTGTTTTCCAATTTTAACCCGCATTGCACGTATGTGCACGTGCAAAGTAGGGATAAAATTGCCAAACAGTTTACGCTGTTGGTGTGTCTTCCTGAACGCAGAGCTGGACTGGTATTCCGCACCCCAGTATAGGTAGATTTTGCCCGGTGAGCCGCGAAATCTACTTTAAACGGTTAAATTCCCGTGCTATTCTTTCAAAATAGATAAAACAGGTTTAAATAATACCTAAAAAAGATAAAATTATCTTACAAATGTATCATATGCTTTTTAAATATACCCGATATACCTGTGGTAATGGACTCAACGCCTACGTCAGACCTCAGTTATGAAAATACACCTATACTACAATTGCATACTTTCCTAGGTTTACTTTTGTCAGCTCACCTATTGTCGGAAGGGAAATATACCTTTGCCGGGGATCGAACTGCGGTGGTTCCAGGATTGAAGATTGGGAGTTTGACGCGCTACTATCTGCTGAAAGGACAATTCGCATGAGCTAGTACACTTTAACTCTTTCCTTTACTGTTCCCGTGGTTTTATACTAGGGAAATATTGGCAAAAAAAGAAGAAATTGCTTTTAACAAGCATTTGTTTCTTCTCGCATTTCTACCACAAGGGAAATAAAGGGTCATAAATCTTACAAAAATGCTTTCAAAGTTATTCCCCTTGATTGCCTGGATAGCTCTTTTGACAGTGAACACACATGCCAAGTTTCATGCAGATATCTTCAATGACATCAGATGTATATGGCCAAGGTTAAGTACATGTATTTCACGCCAACAACAACGTCAACGCGCACGACTTCAAGGTGAGGAAAGTATACCTCGGATTTTCTCCAAAAACAGTCGAGCTAACAAAGAAGACCTAGTAGCCTATTTACTCTCGGATCTTAAACAAAGATATGTGATAGATATATGTGTCCTGAAAGATATGTGAGCCTGTGCGTGAGATTTCCAACAATTTTATGTTAGTACATAGCAAAGACTCTGTCCAGCCTGTGCATTCGCTCAGTCTGACCAGAGTCTTTGCCATGCGTTTAGTAGACAGATAAGGTCTCAAAGTACTAGTACACCATCAAGTAACATGAAATTTACTGTAGGTGGCTGTCAACGCTGCTAATTATTTGCACATCAGGTAGATGTCAAATTGTTGGAAATGTCACGCACAGGCTCATATTTAGGTTACCAGGTCGTTGTATATGATTAATTCGAAGATCGAGAGCCAGGGTGCTGGATAGTGTCCGCAAATCTCGACTTTGGAAGAAAGTTAAATAAATGAATATCATATTAATCAACTTTGATTATCTAGGCCGATATTATGATCATGTAGGCATGTGCAAGGTTTCAAAGCAATAAATTTGGTAATAAATGAGTTTTGGCATACATGTATACGAAAGTTGCATGAAAACCTTTAACCACGAATTTCTAAGACCGAAAAGTATTTAAATTCAACTAAATTAAATAATATCAATGAAATGGAACTTTGACAACAGTTTGGTGCTATATTATAGTCGCAGACGCGTGTGCAAAGTTCGGATGTAATAGCTTAAGTAGAAATAGAGATATTACTGATATATAACAGTTGCACATGAAAACTTGACCAAGAATGTCTAAATCTGAGAAGTGCTAAAATTCCTGTAATTAAAAGATGTTCACAAAAGCATGCGGCACAGTTTCAAAGCAGCCTTAGTAGAAATTGATGTAGTAGTTTCAAGCTAAAACTTATCAAATGCATTATGCCAACGCCCGGATGACCGGAATAGCCCCCTGCCCAATTCTACGAATAGTCGACCTTAAAAAAAAAAATACCGACAAAACCCGACATACTGCCGCTTAAAAAAAATTAGATTTTCATGGGCGAAATTAAGATTTGAACCATATCAAAGTAAGTTTAGGTCAAAGCAGGTCAATGACCCTTTGCTTTTGAATATGGACAGTCAGAGACAAGATTTGAAGTCGAGCAACAAATAATTTATTGTTGATAATGTCTGCTGTCTTTAAAATATGAGCAAACAGGTCTGATTGGACATCATACACATTTATTTATTTATTTATTTATAGTGTTCAATACGGCATAAGGAACATATTCTAAATGCTGTATGTATGTTGGCATTTTAAAAATTTCCAAATATGGTGCAATTATTAAATTCTAGTCTGTTTTGTCTTAATGCTTTCGTAAGCACATTTTGACATTCGATGGATTTATAAAAAATGGAAAAAAACGGAGTGTGTGTTGCCATGTAATGTTTTATTCTTTCTAAATCTTTAACGTGTTTCTCTCAAAATATTAAGGATCATTTACACATATGTTTGTGACAATTTGGTGACCCTAACTAAATTCTGTTATCCAGACAAGATTTTTCCTATGGTAGCCTATAGAAAAGTTCAAGGTCACCTTGGAATTCTTTAATCAAAAAAACAAACAAAAATAAAAGCAATACTTGGGTCATTTTTACCCGGTCAATGTCAATTCCTGCGTCATTTTTGTTGACTCTTGCTCAATTTTCAATCAAAATATTTCCAGTCATGCAATTTAGTCCATTGTATATGCATTATCAAATTCTCTCAAAACTTACACAGGATGATTCTATGGTTGTTTGGAAGGTCCTAAGAGAAAATTCAAGTAGACACGTGAAAAGAAGATATGAGGATAATTGATAAAACATATTGAAGGGGATAAAGGCCGGTTGGCTATATTCACTCTACACGCATTTTTTAAACCATTAGAATTCCTGAAATATCAAAAATATCAAACATAGTAAAAAACTTGGTAATCATTAGAGCATCTCAGGTCTTCAAAGGCCTCTTGTTTGGCATGGCAAGATGGTGGCTAAGTATCGGGTGGTTTATATTTCCTCACTTTGTTGACAGTCGACATATAAACAATCTTTAAGTGAATCGTTAAATCGTTGTAGGGGCACCAAATCTCGTAATTTCAGCATGAAACTGAACCAACCAACAGCGTTATAGCAAAAATTTCGACTTCTTCCGCTGTTTGCGTTCTCTAATCCCCCCCCCCCTCCTTCAGCTAAACAAAAAAATCTATCACTGGAACATAACTAATAACAATCACACCGCCCTATTGTTGTTAATTAATACAAAGATCTTATAAAACAAAATAGCTGCTATTTTAACTTCAATTTACATGATCCTGATTGTGACATTTCCGACAATTTTACCTATTCGAAAAGCAAAGACACTAGCCAGCCCATGCACCCGCACAGTCTGGACAGAGTCTTTACTATGCGCTATGTATACTTAGTTCCAAAAGAAAGTGTGCACTTTTGAATTTTGAATACCTCTAAAATTATACAATCTATCGTCATAAAACGTCGTATGACTATCCCAAGGAGCATGTGCAAACGATATTTGAAATCGCGGGATGAGCAAAAATATTCATCTGAATTGAGACATTTGATTTTGTATGATTTGCATGTGCATCACGCGCTAGATGCATAATTGTTCTGAAAATGTATTTTGCTGAATCTTTGCGGCTTTGCTAAGCATAAAATCACATTTTCAATACAATTGTGCATGATGCTTCAGCGTAGTTTGAATACCAATAAACGTCGTTGAGTAAAATCGAACCTTGTCAGATTTAGAACGTCATTAAAATTGGTTGAGCATTCCTGTTCCAATAGCATTCGAGATCATAATTTTGAAAAGCCTTTAATTAGCAAATCGAGATGTCAAAGGACGCAATAGCGCCATTCAGCGACAAGTTACAAGCCTAACAACGTAGCGATGTGTAGCGTTGAAGTACACGTAACGTCTGCATAAAAATTAAAACTTTTGTTTGGAAATGGCTTGGAATGGCTTTTAAAACTCTTTATTGCAACATCAACACATAGCTCTTACCAAAGAAAAAAATGTAAGGAGGTCAAATCTCACTAATTTTAGTTCTGCCATCGCGTATGAAGCATGCGATACTTTATCCAAATCTGATTTGACATTTAATTTTAAAAGGTCTTGCCTAAAGTATGGTATCAAAATTTACTTCATAATTATCTTCCAACTTTGTAAAAATCAAGAGAAATGCAAAAGGTGAAAGTGCACACTATTTTATGGAACTAAGTATACATAGATCAGTTGTTAATCGCTATTCATTCGATAAGCAAATAATCTAATTGCATTGTGGTGTTTATGCTGCCTCTCGCGTATGCGTAATTGTGGAAAATGTCACGCATAAACTTCAATTAAAGTACAACTAAATTCAGATGCCAAATTGTGTTTCCTTTCGAAGGACGATAAATGTACGAGCATAAAACTAACGTACCTGTAAAACTAACGTACCTGTTTGCTGTGGTCCGGTAACTATCTTCCACCTTGAAAATTATATTTGATGTGTTTTTCCACTTAAGTAAATGATATATTGGGTTTCAGTATTATGTTAACGTCTGAATGTACCAACGATTGTCGTGGTTATAACGTCATGGTGAAAACGTCATTGACGTCTTTGAAACGTAATCTCGTATGACGATTTTTACTGGAATATACGTTATTCTTTAAGTTCAGATTATTTTTTCGTAATACATGTATATTATTCTCCATATTTATGATAACCGTAATGTTAATGATTAAGGATACTTTTTTTATGTTTTACCGATCGCCCTATTTTTTCCTCCAATGAAAGGCCGCTATTTCGTTTGAAATTCAAAAAATATATCCCATAACCTGACGATCTACTCGAAAAAGTGAGCTACGTGACTTTAGGTCATAATGGGCGGGAACTACATTCAAAGTCAGACAGTGACGTCATAATCTTGTCTGATAAAATGTCCCGAAAGACCATCAACTTGTAATCGAGTATTCATAAAACATATATATAAAAAAAAGTTTGTGAATGTTCTGTTGAGGTTATCCATATACACAATTACTCATTAAAGGATGAGAAAATTCTTGAATAATTTGTCTGCATGTTAATCAAGACAAGATTTAGCGGAAAAATCAATGATTCTGATAATAAAATATTAATCTATATGGTATACAGCAGCAGGAATGAGATCGGCGAGTTTGCTCGAACCGAGCCTTTCTTTTAACCACATTTTCACATTGACATAAAGAAAAGAAAAGACGACAGGGTTGAAACAATATAAAATTTCACTTCTTTTTTAAAATGAATACTTTGGATCTTTTGAACGACATATTAATTTAGTAGTACTACAAATGTCCTAATCTTAACAAAATGCAATCAAATGCTCCTATGAAAGGTATTCTACTTGTATGCAAAATAATTGTAGAAAAAATACAAAATGCATACTTAAAGGATTCTAGGAATACAGACATTTGCAGAAAGAAAGTGATTCGAAAGATGTAAGGTATGTGATAGCTGACTAATATCGAAAAACAGTGTGACCCGTTTAAATGTGACGTATCGGTTTGGAACCAAAACTTGGTAACTAGAGCTTGTCAATGCAATTTGAATGTTTTCTACTAACATCTTATTGCAAACTTTATATAATTAATAATGAATATGCCGTGGTTCTTTTTGTTTCAATGGGGTTAAACACCGCTTTCAACAGTCCTTCGGTAATATTGCGGAGATGGATAACAATGAATTCCTGGTATTTCTTACACCAGTACTACCATTCCTTTTCTAGTCTCCAGCAGCTATCCCACAGTGGTCTACGATTATCAACCCATAAGTGGGAGACAAATAGTCGGAAAGGATGAAAGCCACCATCGGCGGTCAAACCCGAGGACCATTTGAATGATAGTCCGACGAGCTAATACTGCGCAGCTGAATATGCCGTGGTAGATAGCCTAACTGTTTTTTTGTTTTTTTTTTTTTATAAAAAATACAAAATCCCTAAATGGAAGCATAATAGATCGCAAAAAACTAACTAAAAGGAATACTAAATCCATTAGCAGCAATCAAGAGGTTTTGTTCACCGAACGTTCTCAACTGATATTGTCTCGCCAAATGACAAAATGATTACAGAAACCCGACGATGATTAACTTTGCTCCTCCCACTTTTTGTTTACCTCAATTTGATTGAAGAATGCATGACGCAACAAAAATGAATGACATCATTGATTGACGTGAAACGCATCTGAACTAGCGTTATTTGATGAAAAAATAAGTCGATCGGTAAAACAGTTATAGTTCATATTCTGACAATCTACGCGTATAACCTTGCGCTCCGCTAACGCTCCGCTTAGGTTATATCGCGTAAATTGTCAGAAATGAACTATAACTATCACTTAAATTAACAATTTCCGGTAGTGTAATAATTCCGCGAAATGTCGCAATCGGGGTGAAGTGGGCGGATTCCTCCGAATACGTCATAGACGTCGAGAAACAGCTTTAGGCAGGGATAGCCCAGTCAGAGTTTATTAAAACATTTGCGGCCCATCACGTGAAAAGGGGGCATCTCAAATCTGGGGACTCCGTAAAATATATATTCAGAAAAAGGATTGGATACCAGAAGGCGTTTTACGGAAATAATCACTATAGATTCAGAAAATTATCATTGAGCGAAAAGTTTCGACAATAGTCAGTCTGCCCAGTCCACGCAGTCTGACTACGGTCGGCGCTTAAGGCACTTCCCAGACGGTCCTATTTTGCGTGGCGGGTCACACAAGTTTATACAGTTATTTCATTTCTTAGCTATGTAATTTATTGGTGACAGTGACTTAAATAGATAACAGTTATATTTTAAAGAAGAGTGTCTGACTCCATTGGAGTTTTTTATGGGTTATGTAATTAATCACATGTATAATAATAATCCTAAGAAATAGACAGATTTAAGAAATAAATACAAGTGAACAGAGAAGCCCTGTTCACATTGTAATCAACACAGTACTTAAATTATGAATTATAAGCGCATTTGATCCATGTGATGTGACGGACTTTGTATACCACACTCAAAGATTTTTTATTTTTATTTTTATTTTTTTTTTTTACAAGCAAAGGACTGTACTCGTTCACAAATTTAAACACTGTTTTTTAATAAAAAAAAGTGTTTTAACAAGTTCTAGAGAACTTTTGTTCGCAGTTTTTATTTATCGCGATGGTCTACCTGAGTTTTTACTGGGGCCGATGAAGGCCAGGACCTTATCAACTAAGATTGCATTTAATAAAAACACTCAGTATTTCAATATTTCGGCAAAAAATCAATTGCCTTTTTCGAGAAAAATGAATCACTCTGATCTGGTTTCGGCGCGGCCCTCCACCTTATGTTCAAATTTCGCTTCAGTGAGTGTCTCCTTAGAGATTAAGAGAATATTAATCAATTTCATTTCCGTCTCGTACTGGTAAGAGTTGAAAATGTTCAGAGGCGGATCCAGATGGGGTTCGGGGGTTCAAGGTGTCCCCCCTCTAAGACCTATTTATTTTATTGCCGTACGAAAATTCGATCAAAATCGGGTATTATAGTAGGACAACGAACCCGGTCCAGGGTTTTTAATGGCGTCAAAATAGCGTCACAAAGACTTGTTAATGTTTGTTGTCCCACCCAACTTTCAATATTATCTTATTTTTGCTTACTCTCTTCTCTCATACTCTCATATCAGTCTTGTTCAAATCATTGAAATGTTCTCTGGATGAGCTGTAGCCACACAGTGCATTGGATAGGTATGTAGCTTTAGGGATCAACTTAAAAATGTGAAGCCTGTTTAAAACAGTCTTCAATTAATTTTTGAAGTTGAAATACAGTCGGAAAGGGGTCCACTTATATCCTATAGTTTTGAGATTCCTGGCTACTTATTTTGCAGTCCCAGACCTGCGTCCATTCACACCCTGTCGTAGGGAACACTCCTTTTACAGTCCTGTGTCCGCCATTGACGTTCTAATCATTTCACTCGTAGAAGAAGCTATGATACCCATTGACCCGCGAAGATACGATTTTATGGAAAATGATATTAGAAATATTACACAATGAAATTCTATATCTATGAATCCTTCAAACAAATTCATACACGGTATAATGATTTTTCTTGTTTCATACCAGAAACCTAAATTTATTATATAAATTTTAACCAAAAAATAACCTTTCATTTCTCATGATTAAATAATATCACTGAAATGAATAAATGCTTTAATTGAGATTAAATGGTCACCGTTGTATATACCGTAGCAGTGTTTTGGGGTGAAACCAGTCTAAGTTATCAAAAACTTCCAGTCTTAGAAAATGAATAAGACGACAGTAATGAAATCGATTGTTGTTTTATTCTTGACCTTTGGTTCTAATCAACTTCCGGTATTTTGACAGTTTCAGAAATAGAAATTACAAAAAAAAAAGATTACTCATTCACCGATGACAAGCAGGTAATGACGATTTCAAACAGTTCCTTTTCCTAAAATAATATCTCATATTCATAATCCAATGTATGTTTAATGGAAACCTGTCGTAATGAGAAACAGCAGTATGTTTTCCGTATAAGATTCTTTTGTCCTTTGCGTTGGCATAAAGGGTGCATAAACAGGGTTGTTGAATGCCACACTTGTACGACATGGGCTTTTTTACCTGCGGACAAGTTCATTTTTCGACACCATAGTCTATGGACAAGTAAATAGGAGTGAAAATCTTTGAGCAGTAGTAAACGGATCGCTAGCGGCTAGAGGAGAGAAATCATCCTAATGTTTGTATCCAAAGGTAGAAAATATTGCTTTTGGTGAAGCTCATTGCTTAATTAATTAACAGATATTGTTTTCTCAGTATTTTTCTTAATATTCATTTGTCCATACAGGGATTTATTCTGTAAGTCTGACATCAACAAAATAGGGTACAAATAACTCAATCATTGGGATCATAGGGGTGCTTTCTTAAATTTCGAGAGTCTCTGCTTTAGGTATCGACTATTTCTTAGGCTGTATTATCTTGTATTTTGTAGATTTAGAGCTATTCCTTGGTCAAAGGTAAAGAAATTGATAGAAGTATATTTATATTGGCTTACAGTCAACTCGTTCCTCGGTCAACTCGTTCCTCAGTCAACTCGTGGCGATTTTGGTCAACTCGTTCCCCAAAATTGGTCAACTCGTTCCCCAATCAATTTTTCCTAGGTCAACTCGTTCCCCGAAAATTATCATGTAAATTTGAAATATTTTTTTATTTATTTTTTTTTTTTTCTTTTGAGTGAGTTAAAGTACCCAAAATAAATTATTTGAATAAAGTCTTTCAAAAAAAAAAAAAAAAAAAAAAAAAAAAAAATGCAAAATTTATAATAGTTACTCTTTAACGTTAAATTTTAAGACCGATTTTACCAACCGATATTGCCCGGTGAATATTTGCCGAAAATTTATATATTTAAAGGGTTACCGTTGTTAGAAACATATAAAGATTAAAGAGGAGATGAAAAAATAAATTAAATTTTGTTTCAGGCCTATATTTCTTCTATTCTTTTTTATCATTATTATTTATTTATTTATTTATTTTTCAGAATTTCTGGTTGTCCCACAGGACATGAGAAGAAAAGATAAGATAGAAAACATTATTAGTCCCCCACCGGTTACCGGTTGGGGGACTATAGGTTTGCTCGATTCCGTCTGTCTGTCCGTCCGTCCGTCCGTCCGTCCGTCCGTCTGTCCGTCCGTCTGTCCGTCTGTCCGTCACGCTTTTGTCCGGGCTATATCTTCTAAACCATATGTGCTAGCAACTTCAAACTTGGTACACTTATAGATCTCATTGAGGAGCAGTGTCATGTTCAAGAACCGTTACTCTGCCACACCCACTTTTTGAGTTATTGCCCTTTGTTGTTTTTACCCTTACATTCTTGTCCGGATCATATCTCCTAAAGTATAAGTGCTAGCAACTTCAAACTTTGTACACTTATAGATCTCATTGAGGAGAAGTGTCATGTTCAAGAACCGTTACTCTGCCACGCCCACTTTTTGAGTTATTGCCCTTTGTTGTTTTTACCCTTACATTCTTGTCCGGATCATATCTCCTAAAGTATAAGTGCTAGCAACTTCAAACTTTGTACACTTATAGATCTCATTGAGGAGAAGTGTCATGTTCAAGATCCATAACTCTGCCACGCCCACTTTTTGAGTTATTGCCCTTTGTTGTTTTTACCCTTACATTCTTGTCCGGAACATATCTCCTAAACTATAAGTGCTAGCAACTTCAAACTTTGTACACTTATAGATCTCATTGAGGAGAAGTGTCATGTTTAAGAACCGTTACTCTGCCACGCCCAAATTTTGAGTTATTGCCCTTTGTTGTTTTTACCCTTACATTCTTGTCCAGAACATATCTCCTAAACTATAAGTGCTAGCAACTTCAAACTTTGTACACTTATAGATCTCATTGAGGAGAAGTGTCATGTTAAAGAACTGTTACTCTGCCACGCCCACTTTTTGAGTTATTGCCCTTTGTTGTTTTTACCCTTACATTCTTGTCCAGAACATATCTCCTAAACTATAAGTGCTAGCAACTTCAAACTTTGTACACTTATAGATCTCATTGAGGAGAAGTGTCATGTTAAAGAACTGTTACTCTGCCACGCCCACTTTTTGAGTTATTGCCCTTTGTTGTTTTTACCCTTACATTCTTGTCAGGATCATATCTCCTAAACTATAAGTGCTAGCAACTTCAAACTTTGTACGCTTATAGATGTCATTGAGGCAAAGTGTCATGTTCAAGATCCGTAACTCAGCCACACCCACTTTTTGAGTTATTGCCCTTTGTTGTCTTTACCCTTACATTCTTGTCAGGATCATATCTCCTAAACTATAAGTGCTAGCAACTTCAAACTTTTTACAGTGATAGATCTTGTTGAGGACAATGGTCATGTTCAAGAACTGTTATTCTGCCACGCCCAAATTTTGAGTTATTGCCCTTTGTTGTCTTTACCCTTACATTTTTGTCCGGATCATATCTTCTAAACCATAAGTGCTAGCAACTTCAAACTTAGTACACTGATAGATCTTATCAAGGACAAGTGTCATGTAGAAGAACTGTTTCTCTGCCA
This sequence comes from Fragum whitleyi, assembly GCA_948146395.1. Taxonomy (NCBI): domain Eukaryota; kingdom Metazoa; phylum Mollusca; class Bivalvia; order Cardiida; family Cardiidae; genus Fragum; species Fragum whitleyi. The sequence continues at coordinate 51,643,722 of OX411553.1, forward strand.
TGTCACTTTTTAGAGTTATTGCCCTTTGTTGTTTTTTAGTCTTACATTCTTGTCCCGATCATATCTCCTAAACTATAAGTGCTTGCAACTTTAAACTTTTACAGTTATAGATCTATTAAGTAGGAGGTATATTATAAGAGAGGATTTTTTGTTATCCGGTGGGGGACTCCTGTATTGCATCGCAATACGACATGCACTTGTTTTATACAGATTCTGTCAAATTTAGAAAAGAAGAATAAAATCTTTTAACAAATTTTGTAAAAAACATACTGCTTATTGTATTTGAAATTAAATCTTAAGTTAAGATGGTAATGGATGTCTATTGTAATTGAAGGTCAATTAGACTTCATGATCAATGGTATGAATGAGATTAAAGTATCTATTACCTATAATGATTTGCCTCTGGTTAATTGCACTTACAGGTAAGTATTGTCGCACAAGATTAACACTCTTCCAAACACGTGCATATAATACGTATCCAATTAAAGATTTATAATAGGTAGAGTTTTCTTTTAATCGGTAAGTAATTATTCTGGTTGATTTTCTATTATTGTCAATTGATTTTGTTCTTTCCTCAAAATCATGTGAATAACAATTAAGCCTACATTTGTGTGTATATAAAACCAACCTGTTGCGTTGGCCGCTTCTGGGTAATTTGCGTTTCGTTCAATCATTGAACAACAATCAAACATCATCTTTCCTGTAGGTTCATTTATGGACGTTCAAAACTACAATCTATATTGAGATATTATTACGAGATTTCGAGCGCCCAACGAAATTTTAACTGATTAACATATTGGTTTATTTCGTTACTGATCATTTCCAATAGGTTTCAGGTCATGTCGGTTCACACAGCGCAACGTTAAATCTCTTGTCAGACTCTGCGAATATATACGAGGATATGGTTTTCACTTTGCGAATAAGTAAATTTTTATGCATGTTATATGTTCTCCGTACAATGTTGATTTAACTGTTGGTGCATGATACGCTCAACGAGTTACCCAAACCAGCATAACTGCATTTACATTTATTGTGAAAACGTACAGCAGAAATCTATTAACTACTGCTTGATTTGGCTGAAATTAATAGGTTCCGGTCGCCGAACGACCAATTTAGAAATATTGAATGGTCGTCTTTAGTCCTTTTGGCATAAGTGGCACACCCCTCTGCAATGCAAGTTCTAATCCTATGTAGAAACGTAGAGGGTAACCTGAAAAAAAGAGCATTTGCATAAAAATGTTGTTCCCCTTGATATTTGTTTGTTTGTATATACCCAACGTCTTTATATTGTATTATTGTTAAAAATAAAATTATATATTTTTAAAGTTTTTATAAATTAAATTATTATTTTGTGTGTGTGTTTTTATTCAATTCTTCCATCCTCCAATTCAACAGCAATGTACATCCGCATCTTGTACTGAAATGCTTGCATTCAATCGCTATTACAATCCTGGTACCGAATACACGTAGCTTACTTTCCATCTTGACCCATTACCCCAAAAGACATATCTTCTTACGTGATTTTTTGGTCAACACCTTAAATATCTTTAATCAAAGCAAGAATTTCGAGAACTAAATTAATGCAATAATTATGACTAAAGGATGAATAGCTTTGTATGGCCATTTGTCCTTTTGATATACATGTATTGTTACAACATACACTGTGATCCTGTAGTAATTCCTGTTTTACAATAGTTCATAATAATCACTCGCACCGCAATTGGTACAAAAAAAAAGAATATAACCTTGCCAACTAATTGTGTAAAATAAACTTTGTTGAAATCCGTTGAAATCTCCAGTCAAATGCGAGATTTACTTATGTATCTTCGTTATTGCAATAGAATAACTTTCCAAATTATTTTTGCACAAAAACGTCCGTTGAAATATCCAATGAAAATAAGATATTATTTGGGGAACGAGTTGACCAGGGGAAAATCGATTGGGGAACGAGTTGACCAATTTTGGGGAACGAGTTGACCAAAATCGCCACGAGTTGACCAAGGAACGAGTTGATTGAGGAACGAGTTGACTGGCACCCTTTATATTTAGGGCTCAACTTCAGGAAAGATTTGAAGACTTTTTAAATCAGAGAGTCTATGGGATTCTCATGACATAGTTTTGAGGATCCTAGCTATTATTTATGCGCTTCAGATGTGCAAAACCTACATCCCGTAAAACCTTATCCATTTTTTTGAGGACTTACTAAATAATTTAAATCTTGGACAAGGAAAACATTTGCTTTTACTTTTTCAGGGACATGTGGTGAATAACTATTTCCCCTGCCCTAGCTTAAGTATTCAGGAATTTAATGACAGACCTTTTCTATGTACAATTTTGTCCCCGAGGAAATTAATCAACTCAATTTAATATCCTTATTGTTTGCGTAGAAAATTAGTTCAATTTAAAGGGGTATGGAAATACACAGTTTCTCTCCACAGTTATTCTCACTTAATTGTTCTTGGACAACTTGCCATTTCAATGTAACCAGTGGATTTTAAATGGCAACTTGTCCAAACTGAACATTCAGATGTCTGAAAATTCTGTTATTCTGTGTTAAAGATGAGGATCATTTTCTGTTAGGCTAATATCACCCCATATTTTTTTCTCTGAAGAACTACTTAATAAAATTTTTTTGATCTTTAAAAGCACTTAAGACCTTTTACTTCAATCTTTTTTCATTAATTTTGGATTAATATGCTATTATATTCTTGATTCCAGATTCACTTGTCCTTGAACAATTATGGTCTTGAATCTTACTCAGCAAACTTAATTCAAAAATATTTTCTTCTTACATCACTTAATTTTATTATTTTCTGTCACTAGAGCTGGTATGTAGGTGATTGTACAAGGAGAATATACAGAAATGTACAGAGAATTCCAGCGGTCTGAAAGCAGAAACACGATGAACCTTACACAGGCCCCTGTTTACACCCCAGATGAGACAGCAGCCACTTCTCTTCTACAGTATTTATCAAGTGAACAGTTGCAGGAGTATATGAATGATGCCAGTAAAATTGATACTATTATTGCAGATCTTCCTCAGGTAATAACAGTGGAATCTTTTTAGTTGCAACCCTGATAATAATCTAATGAGTGCAAACAATATGAACAAGTAGCTCCTTATGTTTAGGGGTATATAGGAGTCAGCTTGTCAGTTGGGCCGTCAGTGTGTTGGTCCCCCTGTAGTATTTTCTTATCCACTCAATTTCTCAGCATCTAAAGGGCGAATTTCATTGAAGCTTTACAGATGTGATTAGTATCAGGCAGAGATATGCAAGTGAAATTCTGGTTAAGATCCATTGACTTTTGACAGAGTTATGGCCCTTTGATGGAAAATGGCTTTTCATTATCGACAAAGTCTTGTAGGGGGCTATAAGCTCACTTTGCGACAGTCTAGTATTAGCAAGTTCTAGTTAATATAGTCCACCAAAGGCTAAATAATGTCACATTATAATGTTTATTTTGGATTCATCTCTATACACATATTCGTAAACAAATGACATTTGAGATAAAGCAATATAAATATTGACTAACTCAAGTTATCAGAATTCTTTTCCATTTCTACACAATTCCTCATAACACCTGATAGATGCGTAGTTTGGACAAAGGATTAGAGTATTTCAAATATCATTAATATGAAACGTAAAACAACTATCCATTGATGGATGATTCGAATGACATCCTAAAACAGAGGGTTTTGTTGTGAAAAAAAAAAGATTTTAGATCGACATTGCTACCATTTGATACTTATCAAGGCCACTGAATTAACCATGTCCAACACAAACTTGTGCTTTATGAACAGACCATAAAAAACACAATAACATTGTTAAAAACAAAGAATTTTGCTGGTAACAAAAAAGTTCTTCATTACTGGCAATATGAAGACTTAAAAAAGCAACCTAGAGCTGGTGCTCGGGACTTTCATTAGCAATTCTTGTGCTAGTTTTTCAACCCCAGAAGTTATTGACCCCTTAATTATGAATTTCTGGGATTTATAGGTACTGTTGAAAGGCTCGAAATAATAAAATGAGTTGATAAAATGTAAGAAATGTCCTGTTTATACTTGTGGAATTATGTCGTTCATATCTTTATAAGAGATTCATTTGAAATATAGATCTCTTATAAAGATTAGATGAAGGCAATTAGTTTCAACTTTTCTTTTTTCTAAAAAATCAAGAGGGCGAAATGACCTGACAGAAAATTCTAGTGGTCAAACACGAGTCCTATTTTAGCAATGTACTTATTGAAGAGTGTCAGACTAACTGAATTATTTGATTTGTCAGACAGTGTCTAGACAATTGTGACATTTCCAATAATTTCAAAGTGCACAAAGCAATGACTCTAGTCAGTCTGTGCATCCGCACAGTCTGACCAGTGTCTCCACTATGCGATTTGTAGATAGATGAGGTCTTAAGGTAACTGAACACAGTAAAGCAATCCTCTTCTTCCACTAAGCAACTGTCTGGACTGCTGTATGTTTGCACCTCATACAGATGTCAAATTGTTGAAAATGTCACACACAGGCTCAAAAAGGGTTTTTAGATGACCAATCGCTCCACTCATCAAGAACTTTTCCATCCTTTCCAAAAAATCATGTGATTTTCGAAATGAATCAAATGGGCAAATTTATTTTTTCCTTTCAGACCAAAAGCATGAAGAGGGATTTGGAGAATATGTCGGTAAAAAACAGAAGTGTTGCCGATTATAACATAAATCTACGGCCAAAATTTGAAAGCTTAAAGGCAAATGTTGCAAATGATTATGAGAAAGTGAACTCATTGAAAATGTCTTTGGGAGAAGATATCGCAAAATTAGGTAAGAACATTCGCATACAATTTAATTCCAGTTGTGTTCATCAATATTTGTGCATTCTGAATGGCTGAAAAAGTGGTTTTATTCCCCATTGAAAACAATTGTGAGTACACAGTTGTTTTGTAAGCTTCCACAAAAAGTAGTCCCATTAGTAATATGTTTCTTTACTAACAATTATTTTCATTTTTTTGTTCAGGACATTAATTCGTAAGATATGAAGAGAATATTTGTTGATTTCATAGAGGTATGAAACTAACAACCTTATCACACTCATATATGTATCTGCTTCATGTATTCATACAGTATGATTATGTTTTTAGTTTCATCCCTCAGTGAAAACAACAAATACTCTCTTCATCTCTTAACTGTTATGCAAAAGTAGAATTGATGGATAGCTGGCTCTGCCCCTAGACCACTATCATGACATGCCACAATCGGGAAACCTCAGCGATTCTATGCAATAGACCTCAAGAATGATATGGGCGCAGCCATGAAAGCATGTAATTTCGCATAAGGGTTTATGTGACGAAAGAATGATGTTGCATAAAACAAAATCAATGGAATGATAAAAGAAGGCATATTAGAATTTGATGCAGTGTTGTACTGTGTTTTGTCATCAAATTTTAATATGTCCAAAAAATTTCATTAGACAATCAGAGAGAATTAAAAAAAATGTTTTCTTCAAGGGTGTTAACCCTTTCCTGTTTTACAAAATTTTGGACCTGTCCAAATTCAAGGGATTTGCAGACGAAAATTTAAAGTGGATTTAATTTGAAAAGTAACCATTCAGTAGGGTAGAAAATAGTGTGGAAAAAGAAGAAATTGCTAGTCAGTAGCAATTTCTTCTTTTTTCACACTGTTTTCTCAATCATAAAATCACAGGCACGTAAAAATCAGGGATTGAACAGCAAGGGGTTAACTAACTGAAGTACAATTGGAATTACTTAAAAAAATGACCAAAAATTACTACACTTACGTCCAAGATACTTTCCAGGTTACAGAAAAGTCCGAACAATGTTGGAAAAACATTATTTTTCTGCAAAATATTTCAGAGATGAAGAGAGTATTTTTTGATTTCATTAATGTATGAAACAAAAACCTTATCACATTGAAGAATACAAGAAGCGGATTCATATATGAGTGTGATAAGGTTTTTAGTGTCATGAAATCAACAAATATTATCTTATAATTTAATATTGGATTTGTCAAAGCAGTATTCTTAAGACTGTTACCGACACTACTAGAGGCTAACAAAATAATTGCATGATCAAAACTTATTTCATTGAGAAATAAAAGCAATTTTTCAACCAATTATAATGCATATTCTTTGAAAGAAAGCAATCTTTTTATTCAGTGAAGAACTATTGTGGAGAATAAGGAATTGCTTTGAACAAGTAATTCCTTCTTTTACAATGTTCTCCCAAATATGAAAATTCAGACTTGGTACCTTTAGCTTCTACTACTTGACTCCTAGCTGTTACACTTTCATTGTTACAATTTTAGATAGCTACTTACTTTAACAGTTTTTAAGCCATCAGCAAATACCCAAAAGTGTGCTGTTTAGATTCATGGGTGAATTTGATGAAATTAAAGGCACTTACAATAGTTTTGCAATGGCCCACTGATGATCAGCCTGCTTAATGGCTTGGAAATATTTTTTTTTCATATCATATAATTTGAATTGCTTTCAATGAGTATATATTTCAAATGTTTTAGATTCCCTTGCTGGTAACCAGTCCCGTGACACGATGTTGGCGATATTTCAGACAGAGTGTGCGACGGTGGATGAAGAATCAGAGGTAGTGAATAATATCATTTTGTCTAATCCTATTTTTCCAAATTTTAGACTGATCCAATAGAAAGGGTTTTCATGCAAATGAAAAGAGGGTGCCATTTGGAAACAGGATTCGACACTAAGGGGAGTCAGGGGTTACAAGACTCCCTGTATACCAATTGGGACTCCTTCTGTTTGCAAATAAGGAGTCTGATGGACTCTAAGGATCATATGAGAATATTTCGGAAAACAAATGCACAGAGCAGTGTCCTTTTTAACACTTGCCAAAACTGTAGTTGTAGATCTTATCTCTACAAAAAGTGTTGAAGAAAACATTTGTTTGCATCTAGTAGTGTTTTGAAAAACAAAACAATAACTCTTCTTTGGAAGACCATTGTGGAAAAGAAGAAATTGCTTATAACAAGCCATTTCTTCTTTTCTACAATGTTCCACCGTTATGAAACTTCAGACTCTTTACTACGAGCCTGGACTCCTTGATTTCATGTGTTAGGAGTCCAATTGACTCCTTAATTTGAGGATGTAATGTCAACCCCTGGAAAAGAGACCAAACTTTTTGGAAGAAAATTTTTGAGAAAGGAAAAAAAAAATCTCTTTGATGTTATTTTATTCAGTGTAAAATTTCTAGGGACGTAAAATCTATTTTAAAGATAGGTGTTTAATGAAGAAACATATTGGTTCGAGATAACCAAAATTTATAAAGCTTTAGATACAATGCTTTCATTGTCCATCATTACCACAGATATGAGTTGACCCAATGTCTGCATACTTTATTGAACTGCATATTATTGTCAGTGTGCTTCTAAAACCATGTAAGTCTAGCTTATTCAAGCTATAGTCACATGAATTTGGTTGCTCATTGACGTTTTGATAAATTTTAAACCTTTTTCTTTGTGTACTGAGAATCCTCTTAACTAAGATTCAGGAATGGGGACCAATGGACAAGATGCCCCCACCTGGGATGTGAAAATTGCCCCCAGCCTCTAAATCTTAAAGATTGCTGTTTATCCCTTTGTCGAAATTTCTAGTTTTCTTGTAAGCCCCCCTTAGATTTGACTGTATTTGATTTTTAGTCCCCTACCGGCGAAAGCCGATGGGGCTATAGGTTTGCGCTCCGTCCATCTGTCTGTCCATCTGTCTGTCAGTCCGGATTTCAGTTTTCCGGACTTTTTTTCTTAACCCTTGGAGATATTGAGCTGATTTTTGGTATGTGAGTCGGCATCAATGAGTTACAGAACGAGTTTAAGTTTGGTTCCTGTCCATTGATTTTTGTGGAAGATACGGATGCTGGACTTAGAAATAACCAGGAAATTTCAGTTTTCCAGACTTTCTTTCTTAACCCTTGGAGATATTGAGCTGATTTTTGGTATGTGAGTCGGCATCAATGAGTTACAGAAAGAGTTTAAGTTTGGTTCCGGTCCATTGATTTTTGTGGAAGATACGGATGCTGAACTTAGAAAATTACCAGGAAATTTCAGTTTTCCGGCTTTTTTTTCTCAACCCTTGGAGATATTGAGCTGATTTTTGGTATGTGAGTCCGCATCAATGAGTTAAAGAACAAGTTCGAGTTTGGTTTCGGTCCATTGATTTTTGTGGAAGATACAGATGCTGGACTTAGAAAATTACCAGGAAATTTCAGTTTTCCAGACTTTCTTTCTTAACCCTTGGAGATATTGAGCTGATTTTTGGTATGTGAGTCGGCATCAATGAGTTACAGAAAGAGTTTAAGTTTGGTTCCGGTCCATTGATTTTTGTGGAAGATACGGATGCTGAACTTAGAAAATTACCAGGAAATTTCAGTTTTCCGGCTTTTTTTTCTCAACCCTTGGAGATATTGAGCTGATTTTTGGTATGTGAGTCCGCATCAATGAGTTAAAGAACAAGTTTGAGTTTGGTACCGGTCCATTGATTTTTGTGGAAGATACAGATGCTGGACTTAGAAAATTACCAGGAAATTTCAGTTTTCCGGACTTTTTTTCTCTACCCTTGGAGATATTGAGCTGGTTTTTGGTATGTGAGTCCGCATCAATGAGTTACAGAACGAGTTCGAGTTTGGTTCCTGTCCATTGATTTTTGTGGAAGATACGGATGCTGGACTAAGAAAATTACCAGGAAATTTCAGTTTTCCGGACTTTTTTTCATAATCCTTGGAGATATTGAGCTGATTTTTGGAATGTGAGCTAGCATCAATGAGTAACAGAACGAGTTTGAGTTAGGTTCCGGTCTATTGTTTTTCGTGGAAGAAACGGATGCTGGACTTAGAAATTTCAAGGAAATTTCAGTTTTCCTGCATTTTTTACTTAACCCTTGGAGATATTGAGCTGATTTTTGGTATGTGAGTCCACTTCAATGAGTTACAGAAAGAGTTTGAGTTTGGTACCGGTCCTCTGATTTTATGTGTAAGATACAGATGCTGGACTTAGAAATTACCAGGAAATTTCAGTTTTCCAGACTTTTTTTTTCTTAACCCTTGGAGATATTGAGCTGATTTTTGGTATGTGAGTCTGCATCAATGAGTTACAGATCATGTTTGAATTTATATCGGTTCATTGATTTTTGTGGAAGATATGGATGCTGGACTTAGAAAATTACCAGGAAATTTTTGGATTTTTTTTTCATTATCCCCAGAGATACAGAGCTGATACATAAAATCTTATACAACTAATATTTTGGACAAGTAGCTATACCTTTACTACCAAAAAAGATACTGTTCTAGGGATATACATATTAATCCGGTAGGGGACTTGGTATTGCTATGCAATACTTCCAAATGCTTGTTTCTTCAATATTTGACTCTTTATGTTTTTACAGGAGATTGCTACAAAGTTCTGTGATGGAAGTATAGACATTGACAGTTTTATAAACGACTATTTACCAAGGAGAACAGAGGCCTATAGTAAAAGAACAAAACTAGAAAAACTTACAGACTTGTTAAGGCACGGTGAAACAACACAGTCAACATATACGTCATTTTCAAACGCTCAGCATATGCCTTCAAAAACAATGCCGGGACATTCTAGTGCGAATGCAGGTTATGGAGCACCCTACCCAACCCCGTATCCCCAGACACATCAGTTTGGAGGAATGCCACACCCCTATAGATGAAGTGTGTAACAGCAATGATAAAATGTGAATAACTAACCCTAATATTAGAAAACAAAATTATTCCCATTGATCAAATTTTTGAATAGTTAAACAACATTTCTAGGTTGATGTCAATTGCAATTAGCGAGAGAAACAAAAGAGGAAAAAGAGAAATTGCTTGTTGGAAGCAATTTTTCCTTTTATCATATTGTTTGTCTTGATGAACAGATATTAGCACCAGGAGCATAAAAACTAAAATGTTTGTGATAATTAATCCCTTAACCTGCTTAATTTAAAACTTTATTCCAAACTATTTGCCAATTTGCGGGACATTTTGATAAGTTCTGCTCAAGTTTAAGGTATTGGAACAGTAATATATCCACAACATTTCGGACCACATGTTCTTCCACAATGTTAACCGAGGTTTCCTAATGATAATTATTAGGAAACCTTGGTTAACACTGTTAAAGTTCATGTCTTCAGAAACATTGTGGAACTATTATCGGTCTGCCACCTTAACTACAAAAAATTGATTAGGAAGCTGACTGCATATTCTTAAACCAGACTGCTTTTTTGAGGAGGCTGATGTTGGTCTATGCTGTCTGCCAAAGCTTTGTGTAAAACAGGAATATATTATGAACAGCGAGAGAAGAGTTAAAATGAGATTTAAAAAGTTTGTGTAAATTTAAATTGATGCACCATAAATCAAAGAGAAAAAATGTGAAGAAGAGGACATTGTAAATAAAACCAATTTCTCCTTTTCTCATAATGTCTCTTTGATATAAGTGACAGTGAATAAATTTCTGCGGCATCAAAGCAAGGGGTTGGTAACATGGTATTGTGATTGAGAATTAAAAAAACCCCACATTTTCAAAGATATAGACCAACATGAAACCCCAACACATTTGCATATGTGATAATCTAGCCTCATGGATGTTTTTTTTTTCTTTTTGAAGAGGCTAACTAACTGGAATGACTCTCTCTTGTTAGTGTTAATGTTAATACACCCTTGAATTATTAGAAAGTTTTTGACCCTTAGAGTTTTCTCTTAAGGAGCTCCAATTGACCCCCTTTGGAGAAATTTCTAAGGAACAAAATAAGATATTTTCAGATTTTGAGGGTCAAAACCATTGTTTAAGGGTCAAAAGCAAGCCCTGTGTTGATCCTGCAGCGGAGAGGCTGATCCAAGACTTTGCCTACTTTTATCCATCATTTAACATGAAATTTTGTTGGTTCAAATTTGTTCCGTTTCGGATAGTGGACCCATAAAAATTCCCCCACTTTTTGAAGTAATGAACTTTAACAGTGTTAAATGAGGTTTCATAAGGAAACCTGGGTCAACATTGTGAAAGATCATGAGTTCTGAAATGGTGCGAACTATTACAGGTCCACTACCTTAATGTTAGAAACAGGTCAAGAAACATTGTGGATTTAATATCACAATTTTTTTCCGAAGGGAATAGAATAAACATTTGATAAAACACTCAGTATTCAGTATTTGGGCAAAAATTGCCTTTTTCAAGAAAACGAAAAATATTTTAACACTACTACATAATAATTTTAACTGATACAGCCATTTTAAATTTTTATCTCACAAAGGATATGACGTCAACGTCGTTTTTCCACGTTCAGGCGACGTTGACGTTCCCTCGCATAATCAGACGTCAACTAACGTTATGTGGAACTGCGCGTCTTTTACGTGGATTTAATTGCTCTAGCAGGGATTGTGCTAGTGTTTGAAATCGAGGAGTCATTGATTCCTAAACCATGATATTCTGGGGGTCAAAACGCATTTTTAGCCCTTTCCTGTTTTACAAAATTTTGGACCTGAAAGTTTTGCAGACAAAAATTTAAAGTGGATTTAATTTGAAAAATAACCATTCAGTAGGGTAAAAAATAGTGTGGAAAAAGAAGAAATTGCTTGTCAGAAGCAATTTCTTCTTTTTTCACAATGATTTCTCAGTCATAAAATCACAGGCACGTAAAAAGCAGGGATTAAACAGCAAAGGGTTAAAACAACAGAAAAGGCAAATTTTGTATAGAATTTTACAGGTTTCAGTGTGAATTTTGTTGAAATAATATAAAGGGAAATATTTATCAGTAGGATTCTAAATAGTATTTTTAATGTACATCATTGAAAATTTTAGTGATAAAAACCCAGATTTGATCCTTTGAATTTTTCTCAAGGGGGTCAAGATGGGAGTAATTTCTAAGGGTCAAAAAAGATATTTTTAGATTTTTGAGGGTCAAAACCCTGTTTTAAGGGTCAATCACGAGGCCTGTCTAGACTGTGAACTCTAGAATACAAACAAACAAACTTGAATAAAGGAAAAAAATCTTCTTACAAGACATTTATCTTTTAATCATGTTCTTTTCTACCGATAAATCACTCATATTTTGAATTTGCAATTTTCTTTTGCAACTGCATCTTTTTAACATACACTGTTAAATAGTTTTGTGGGTTGAATAAGATGTGCACTTAAACATATTTTTTTTCAAGAAAGGAAGCAAGATCGGAAAACATTGTGGAGAATGAAGAAATTGAATTTTACAAGCAATTTCTTTATATTAAACAATCTTCCCTTCTAAGACCACAAAGTTTATTTAAAATTTCACCCTTATGAATAATTATTTGCATGTTCCTTTATTTTGGACCAGTCTTATAATTTGTAGCTGTGTAACATTTAAGAGAAATTTATAAATTAAATCAATGTTTCTTCATCAGATCGAACAATTAGATGAATGAAATTTGCATTGATTCCCCCCTTCCTACGTTTGTGTATGCATAACACCCCTCCCCAAGTGTAAGTTATTTATAAGCTCCCAAAATTGTGATTGAAATAATCTACATATGTTAGAATAATTTTAAATGTATATGATATGTGCAAATAGTATTTCACAAGCATTATGAGGAGATAAATTGCTCATTTATTATTGAAAACAAATGTGTTTAAAAATAAATAATATAAATGAATAAAAATTAAGGTTGAGCAACAAGTATGGTTCACTTGTATCTATAGCTTCAGGATGCTGAAGTTATGATGATTTAGTTGCACTTCAACAATAAACTTCATTTAACCTTCTTGTGCATCGCTTGGCTAGAACACCCTTGTGAATTTATTCTTGAGTGAATATTGTGGAAAAAGAAGGAATTGCATGTGACAAGCAATCCCTACTTTTCATGTTATCAGAAACTAGATGACAGATATCAACAAAATTTCACTGGAAGTATACTCAGGCCTGACAAATGGACTCAAGCCTGTGGAGCAAACCCGGCCCTCAAGCTCCTCTAGTTGAATAATAGATCAGTATACATCAAGGGGTCAGTGCAATACTATTGTAAGTGTCTATGAATGTATAGGCACTTAAATTAGTGCTGCTCTGACTCCTCGAACTGTCATGTAGTCTGTAAATTCTTGCCTTGTTGCACATGTGAAATTATGCAAAAAGAAAAAAAGTAATGATTGTCTGTTTTCATGTACTTTTATGGAAAAAGAAGCTTGCACAGGGTCAATACCTTTTGCTGGGTCAAGATGGTACCTTTTGGCATAACAGATTACAAACATATGTGACCTGTCAGGCTGTTAAGGAAAAGGGGACCATCTGTGAATTCTGTTAAATAGATATTTAAAAAAGAGATTGGGTCCAGCATGGATCAACCAGAGGTTTCAATTAAAATATTCTTACATGGGAAGGTAGATTGATCATTCTAGATTATGAAAATTAGCGAAGTGCAAAAAGTTTTGATCCTACTCAATCTGCGCAGTCTGACTAGGGTCGACACTTTACACTCAACCAAGATGGTCCCTTTCCCCATGACGGGTCATATATGTTCTAAAAAACTTGCACCTGGTGAACTGTAAAGAGTCCACCAAATTTTGGTCAATTGAGGTAGTGTTCTTCAAGATCATTTTTTCAGACAAATAAGACAAGACTTTTTGATTGCATGTCATCAGTGGGTGCTTAAAACTCGTAACTTCAGCTTGGACAAGCTGGATTCATGAGGATTTGATTGCTTGCTTACGATATACATATCCATGGTAAAAATTCGCTTGCTATTTACCGTACCTCCAAACACAATATATAAATAATATAGCATAATTTTCACTTTATCCTATTTTGTTTTAACTCACATTGAGAAGAGTGTGTGTTCCAGCAATAGAGGATTTAGTTGCAATGTTTAAGGAGCATAAATATTCATTCAAGCTGTATTTAAGAGGTTCTGGTTGCCCATCGTCAAAATGATTCAAAACAATACTCTAAATTCTTCAGACATTTTGTTTGGGCCACCAAAACCCTTTGATACAGCTTTATTTAAGCTATATTTACTAGGTCTTTGTGGCCCATCAACAAAGGATTTAGTTGTTATACTTTATAAAGCACAAACGCCCATTCAATGGGCGACCAAAACATAATAAATACAGCTTTATACAGCGACGGATCCAGGGTTTCTACATAGGGGGTTTGATGTATGCCTAGAATTCAATTAATTAGTCCCATAGTATCCCTATCTGTATAGATAGGGATACTATTGGACTAATTGCTCAAACTAAACTTATCTCTGTACCTTATTTGTAGAATTTGTAGTGCCTGTGCTTCGAACATTACAAAAAGGGTGTTGTTTTGCTTGTGATGCAAGGTTTTGATTGAATTTGTCAACTACAATGGAGTTATTTTGATACAGAGGGGATTTGTTTGAACCCCTCCCCCCCAACCCTCTCTGGATCTGCCACTGTTTATTCTAGCGGTATTAAGATTTTTCTCGCACATCGCCAGTATGTGGATTTAAGAAATGGAATTTTGATAAGTGTCGCTGAATGAAAGAAGTTATTCCAGAGAGGTGGTGGTTCTTGCAAGATATTTGTTTGTTGTGAATGGTTCTGTGAACCTTCATTAATTTTTGTACTATACAAACAGACATTTTGTTTTGAGTAATATAATAGACCCTGCTTATAATGATCTTACATTAAAGATCTCCGATTAATTTGTTTTGTGTTTGTTCTTAGTCAAGCCATCCATTTTAAACAGCGGGAGTTCTAAGTTTTTTGACGGAATTTTGACAGGTCTTTCATTCAAGCCCCATTCCTAAAAATGCTAGTGTTAAGTTGGTTTAATGGAGAGCTTTTCTGGCATTTCGAACCATAGCGCCCTACCACATTATTACCGATTGCAGAGCTTTAGGTAGAGGGAGTTTGGGGAATTCAAATTAAATAATTTCATCAATACTTGCACAAATCCTATATTGCGGATACTCAATAGAATTGTCTCGTCGAGACAATTCTAATGAGTATCCACATTATAGAGGTTTTATGATAAATAAAGATTTTAGACTCGAAATATTTCCTCTTATCTGTACCAATATTTAAAAACAAAATTGTATAGTCATTACCCTGTTGTTAGTTTTGTTGTTGTCAAAGTTGTTAGCAGATCGATCAATTTAAACAATCTCTTTGATTTTTGAATACACACATTCATTTTTATCCCCCACCGTTCGGCGAAAAGGGTATAGTAATGGTCTCCGTCCGTCCTACCGTCATTCCGCCACTAAACTTGTCCGGAGCATATCTCCTTAAATAAAAAAGGAGAAGTGCAGTGCACAAGAACTACAACTCTTGCTAGCATAATTTTGGAGTTATTGCCCTTTGATTAGGCTTCAGTTTACTACCAGGCTTTGAAGGCGGGGGATTGCCATGTCCGACATGGCTCTTGTTAGAAACTAGAAATATTCGTTCACTACCAAAAAAGTAATCCAATTTAACAATGCATTCGTATGTCATCTGAGAATGAAATGCGGGTATTTATTGTGATCGATCATTGTTCGTCCGTCCCACAATTTCATTAAAAATATCTTCAACGAAACAAGGTTGCACAAATTTTTTAGCGTGAACTTTCACAGAATGTTTCTCACCAAGTCACCTTTGGCATATTGTTGACAATTCGATGGCTAAGCGAGAAACAGTTGTAACTGCTTAAGTGGCTGTCACGCTACAGCGTATGAGAGAAAGGTATTGGCACCTGCGAATAAAAGCTGCTTATATAACTGCTCATTTTCATTTGAGCCTGTGTGTGACATTTCAAACAATTTGAAATGTGTGCGAAGCAAAGACTCTGGTCTGCACAGTCTGACTAGAGAACCCACTTTGCGTTTTGTGGACAAATAAGGTCTCAAAGTAGATAGTTAGACAATCTTCTAATTACTCTATGTAGCTGTCTAGGTTGTTAAATGTTTCACCTCACGCACATGTCAAATTGTTGGAAATGTCACGCACGGGCTCATTTAGCAATTTTTCCTGGATAACGGGTCATTAAATCTTGATAAGTTCAAGTTTAAATATAATTGCTGATATTTTTCATGCGTTGTTAAAATGGCCAAAACGATGTAAATAGGAGAATGAAATAGTGAAACCTAATTCAGCGGTGTTTTCTATATTCACTCTAGGGTCGAGGCCTCCGTCAAAGCGTAGTGGTAGCGAGTCGGACCATCATTCAAAAGGTCCCAGGTTCGATACCCGACGGCGGCACCCATCCTCTCCTGGATGCTAGGAAAGGATGTATTGGTAGTACTGGTTGGAGAAGTAACAGGAATTCATTGTTAGATGCTCCATACTTCACGATATGACCGACAGATTGTTGAAAGCGGCGTAAAACCAGGCATGATAAATCTACCTATACTACCTGCACATGAAATTTTGAAATGCGACCTGTTAACCTCTACTAGAGCCGGGCGCTTTCAAATATATGTTTGACCATGGGGTCATGGCGGGGTCTACGTCGTGTGTCTGTTCATCCGTTCGTGTCTGCGTGGGTAAACTTTTCATATAGCATCGTCTCCTCCTTAACCGATGGGTGGATTTTGACGAAACTTGACAGAAACGATCCTTGGATGATCCTTTTCTAAAATTGTTCAATTAGGATTGATCACCAAATATGGGTGTGGCAGGGCGGGGCAATTCTTCACTTTGAAATCTTTAAAAATCATCTCCTTCCAAACCATTGGGCAAATTTCAATGAAACTTTGTAAGAATGTTCCTTGCGCGACCCCTTTTAAAATTTGTTCGCAAAATTTTGATTGGTTGATAAATATGGGCGTGGCAGGGTGGGGCTTATTTTGGGCCCGAAATTTTTGAACGACATCTCCCCCTGAACCACTTGGCCGATTTCAATGCAACTTTACCGGAATGTTCCTTGGGTAACCAATTTTAAAACTTTTCGGAAAATTTTGATTAACCGATTATTCTGGCGGTGGCAGGGTGGGGCTTATTTTGAGCCTGAAATCATTGAAAGACATCTCCTCCTAAATCCAATGTTTTAATAAGATGGGTAAAGGGATGCCGGTTCATGGTAATTGAGTATTTTGGTGCTATGTGTGCCAGACCCAATCAATCGTTAAAAAATAGGTCTTTAGAGATTGTTATTTTCACTCTAAGTAAGCTGTATTTAATGAAAGTATAAAGATGTTAAAGCCAGTGGAACGATACAGGCCCTCTCGGGCCCTTTGTTATTATTCATATTATTGGTTTATATGGTGGTTTGGGGCTAATTTCCGACCCCTATGTGTTTGACCGGGTTCACAATTATTTTTAGCGGGACGGGTCCCATTTTTGTACCAAAATAGACTTGTCTGTTCCTAGATTCTCGTAAAATTCTGGGGCCCGTTTTAATAAACTTCTTACAAAAAAACTAGAAAGCCTGAATGGCTTGAGTCGCTCCACAGGCTTGAAATTCTTGTAAAAGCAATTAAAAGTTTTGACTAGATTTTCAGATATTTTGGGTTCTACTGATGTTGAAAATGGTTTTCAAAGTTTCAACTATATAACATATAGAGAAATGACCTCCGCCAAAAAAAGACATATTTTTCATCCAATCAAAATAATTTTGGCTGAATGATAATGGGTCACCCCAAATCATACCAAAAGTAGTTGAATGATATCCATCAGTTACATTCTGAGAAAATGATTTGCAAAGTTTCCACTATATAATATATAGAGAAATGACCTCCGCCCATAAAATACATATTTTTCATCCAATCACAAATTTTTTTTGTTGACTGATAAAGGGTCACTCAAGGATCATTCCTGTAAAAATTGGTTGATATCCATCAATTACATTCTGAGAAAATGATTTTCAAAGTTTCCACTATATCGTGACATATTGAGAAATGACCTCCGCCCATAAAATACATATTTTCATCTAAATCACATTTTTTTTTGTAGACCGATAAAGGGTTACTTAATGATCATTCCAGTAAAATTTGGTTGATATCCAACAATTAGATTCTGAGAAAATGATTTTCAAAGTTTCCACTATATAATATATAGAGAAATGACCTCTGCCCATAAAATACATATTTTCCATCCAATCACAATAATTTTGGTAGACTGATAAAGGGTCACTCAAGTATCATTCCAGTGAAATTTGGTTGATATTCATCACTTACATTCTGGGAAAACGATTTTTAAAGTTTTCACTATATAACATAAAGAGAATTGACCTCTGCTCATAAAATGAATATTTTTCATCCGATCACTATAATTTTTTGTAGACTGATAAAGGGTCACCAAAGGATCATTCATGTAAAATTAAATTGGTATCCATCAATTAGAATCTGAGAAAACTTACTTTTTACCATATTTGGAAATTAGCCACGCCCATCAAATCCATGTTTTTCATTGGATCAAAATTTCTTGAACATTTTTGAAAGAGGGTAACTCAATGATCATTTCTGTGAAGTTTGGTTGAAATTCATCCTGTAGTTTCCGAGGAGAAGATTTTTAAAGAAAAATTTTACGCACGGACGCACGACGGACACAACGTCATGACAATAGCCCCAGTGGCTTTCAGCCAGTGGAGCTAAAAAAAATCGTAAGTCAAAATCACAAATTGTATCTGGTGTTCTCAGTTATTGCTAGATTCTGCTTTGCAATATCTCATAAGAATCTGCTTTATTAGACAATTCTCATGAGATGATGCATGACAGAATTCCATAGTTACTTACTACTGTAGAAGCAACTTTAATTTTTGACTTACGCAAAAAAGAGCGTAAGATGTTTAGTAAAACTAATCGTTAGTCAAAACCACAAATCTTATCTGGTGTTTCATTCGCTGTTAGAATCTGTCTTGCAATATCTCATTGGTATCGTCTTTAGACTCAATTCATGAGATAATGCATGGCTGAATTCCATAATTATTAACTACTGTAGAAGCAACTTTAATTTTTGACTTACGCAAAAAATGATCGTAAGATGTTTAGAAAAACAGGTCCCTAGTCCTAAGGATCTCAGTTGAATATATTGCCCCGTATTCTTACAAAATCATAAGAAAACATACGACTAGACTGCGCCAAACTTAGGACAGATAACTCATTTGGTAGAACGTCTTAATGGAAAGACATTGAGCTCCCTGTGCAGCTTCACTGTGAATTGAAAATATTCTCATGGCCCAAGGTTATAAAACTTTTCTCAGGCTCAGGCTCAATTTTCTCAACTTTTAAATCAAAATAAATGTATTAAAAAATAAAAGATGATATTAATGAGTTGCTTTTTATAACAGCTTATTAATAACATCTTTTATATTTATACATTAAAATGAGTAATAAAACAAATCTCAAATTTCAATTTGAGAAAATTTTGAATTGAGCCTGAGAAAAGTTTTATAACCTTGGGCGCTGATTGTATATTCTGACTATGGGTCTAAAATACCTATGTGGTCGCTCGAGAAATGATTCTTTTCTGTCTTTTACGATCTTCTGTGTCTACACATTGATCGATCAAGAATCTGACCGAGACTCTCGATACTCCTGTATGGTCGAGATCTTATCCTCGTAGCTTTTGATAACATATGATAAGGCATACGATTTAATGTTAATCGAAAAAATATGAAACAGCTTGATTAACATTCCTTAGGTTGATATCTAAACCTCTGGCGATTTTTCATATTATTTTAGTCAAAGCCATTTTATAATTACACGTACTTACTGGTATAAAGTAAAAACTCAAATTAACGATCATTGGCAACTGACCTTTACTCCATTACAAATAATGTCAGTTACAAGTTTAAGAGATGACAAGGGTCTAAACAGATTCAAGATTCAAGATAGTTTATTGACTCAATTTAATACAGTTTCTCGTCAAATGACTACGGAAATGATGTAAGAAAAGAAAGAAAATGGTTGTAACAAGAAGTTTCTCCGTTTTCATAATATTTCCATTTAATTTTAGGCTTATCGCTTGTAAATGCGATAATATGAGCCAACTAATCAAAGAAAATGATAAGGAGTATGGAATTTTCTTTTCTTGGTGAGTAGATGTGTTTTATCGTCGTCCATTCCAAAACTTCGCTGGGCCTTTTATTTCTTGTTGTCTTTTTTATCTGGAAGGGAAGTCAAGTTTTATGTAAGAGATGATTTTTTAGTCACTGATACATGGAACTAAAAACCTGTCATCACCGTATGAACTGAACTGGACTCACGCATCTGTGAAATACGGTTAAAAGTTCCATTACCCAATGAAAAAATACATGTATCTCCGTTCTTACCTAAATGGCCTCAAGTTATATATCGAGGGTTCAGCACAAAACAGTACAAAGTGTATATATAGTGTAAAATCATTGACATGACTGACCGTAACCTCTATTAGCATACATTACATGCTAGACTGATTGTCACATGGTATTTCCTTTAGGTCTCGTTTAACTTCGTGAACCAAGTTTCATAATATATACCTATTAAATGACACTGTGATGAGTAGATACTTGTCGTTGCACGAGGAAAGATTAAAGAATCAGATGACGAAAGACAGTGGTTCGAGTCACTATGACAGCATATTTATTTTTCCTCTAGGTTTCAATCAATTTTATAGATTTTTTTCTTTTGAATAATGTTGATTATCACTCGATTCTCAAAGAGATTTGCGGTATGTTATAAACTTTGTTTTTCCCGTTAGTTTCTTTTCTTTTTATTTGTTTGAATGGGTTTAACGCCTCTTTTTATATTTTTTCTGTCATATTGCGGGGGTGAAGAGATAGAACGTAATAAATGAAACACGCTGTGCAAAACAATCATTGTCATTCAAACGTGAGGTAACTAGTCAAATGGGGGCTACAGAAAAAAATAAAAAAAAATAATTAAAATAAAAAAAGAAAAAAATAATTAAAATAAAAATAAAAAACAGTTGGATGAGAGCAGATTTGAACTCGTGATCCCTGCACCTGTAGTCATCAGACTGGACCTCTCTACCACAAAGTCAAACAGTGTGTAATGGAATAATTACATTATTTTTAAAATCCATACACTACACTTTCACATGACGATGTTTTTCGAAAGCTTGCGGCTACCCTCGATGATAAATGTATTCATTGGTTAATTTATTCATTGCATAAAGGTCAAGTCATATCAATAATTTCACACTATACAATGTGTATACACTGAGTGCAGTCTTGCACTGAACCCTCGATTATGCAATTTCAGTAGTGTCCATCAAGATTCAAATATTCTGATTTGCAGAAAATTGGTTTCTTACTTTCAAGAAATCAATTTTGAGAACATATAGCTATTCTTTAGAGCTTGCGCGCATAGAAGTCCCCTAAAACCATATTTCATAATTGTAAAAACTTTTACTTTTGAGCTCCATTTTAATTAATGACATATTTTTTTTTAAATTTACGTATAAAACCCAATGATATTTTACGAAAACGCACATTCTATTCTTCTCTTGAATAAATAAAACAGAATCTTGTTTTGAGACAATTTTCACGGAGTTCTTAGCTTGAAAATTTTGCGATTTGATTTTTTTTTTCATGGGGACATATGCATTTTTCACCAACCAATCATAGCACTCAAATTTTGTTAGAAAATCTCAATTTGATTTAGCACATTAAAACCATAAAACAACAGCAAGATTTGATGGTGGTTTTTTTTTTCATCTAAACGTAAGATTTCAAGGCGATACGCTAGACAAGAATGCCAAGACTGGGTGTTAAATCAGGTTGTCGGGCTCATGGTTGTGACTTGGAAAACAGCCTCAAATATGTGTCATCCGATCGAAAGAGAGAGCGAGAGCGAGGGAAAGAGAGAGAGAGAGAGAGAGAGAGAGAGAGAGAGAGAGAGAGAGAGAGAGAGAGAGAGAGAGAGAGAGAGAGAGAGAGAGATGGAGAAAGAGAGAGTGAGAGAGAGAGAGAGAGAGAGAGAGAGAGAGAGAGAGAGAGAGAGAGAGAGAGAGAGAGAGAGAGAGAGAGAGAGAGAAATGTTGAAAATGTCGTGTAACAGCAATAAACAATTATAAAAACATGACGCGTTAATTCATACGTATGCGACTTTGATTACTAACCAAACTGCGTTCACAACATCATAGCGCTCGCACACGCCCAAGAAATGGTACTTTGCATTGTCAAGTGAAGAGAAGTATCAAATACGTGAACCAAGACAAAAAGATTTTTTAGTGCCTTTTATCTTAAAAATAGGAATAAGTTGACCGCACAGGCGATTGTTTCATATCCCTCTTTTTATCATATAATATAAGACCTTTGTTACAAAACTCATTCCATGAAAGATGCGTTTGACTATACCTTTAGATTTGTCATCCTTGGGCGGTTCTGGTGGAGCGACGTTTTTGCGGACTCCGAGAC
This sequence comes from Fragum whitleyi, assembly GCA_948146395.1. Taxonomy (NCBI): domain Eukaryota; kingdom Metazoa; phylum Mollusca; class Bivalvia; order Cardiida; family Cardiidae; genus Fragum; species Fragum whitleyi. The sequence goes on from OX411553.1 coordinate 51,666,031, forward strand.
CCGAGATTGGCTCGATTACCTTCCACATGACTTTGGTGGTTTCTTCTACTTCGTAGACGATTGGGTGGTTCTTATCGCGCGTACACGATAGGGTGATTCTTATTGTAGTACAGATTCATAGAAAGATGTGATTCATACCTAATTAAATTAAAAAAATCATATGACAAGAATCATTTTATATCACTTATTGCAGGTTTGATACAATATTCTTATGTGTCTGGTTTAAATCTACTCATTCTTAACATCGACTGGAAAACATGTTCCAACAACTTCTGCTTCCTGTATGGTTTACCAGTACTAAAATCGACTTTGTGAGCATACAAAAAGAACCAAGGTCGATAGCGAAATTCAAACTCGGAATATGTATAGAACAAAGCAAACGATCTACCTCTAGACCATGGATACAACATTGATTTCTTTAAGAAATACTTGGTGTGCAAACATCATACCAAATGTGTGAATGCTCAAAACTGTTTTCATGGTGCTATTAATAAAATGTTTTTCCAACTAGACGCTCGATTTGATAGTCGAAATTAAGAAAAAAATAAGTTTTAAAGAAAAAATTAAATTTACCAAACTTTGACGTATCGAAGCTAAGTGAATCAGAATCGCCATGAAGTTGTTATGAACATACGCTTCGTTTTGACTTTTGATTTTTATAACAAAATTATACGTAATTTAAGAAATATCTTGCATGACATACGACATATTCATATTATTTAATGGTAACGAAGCATTTAATATCAAACTCAAAACAGAATAGAAACAAGACAAATATCCCACCTTTATCCGCGTTGTTTATGAAAAAAAATCCATATGATCACGCGACCAACAATCCCTCTTGCTTAACGATACGTTAACGTAAAGGGCAATGACCGAGCGTGTAATACTTAATTGGATACAAACACAAAGATATAAATATAAGAACTTCGCATAAAAATACAAAATACACCAGGGCAATTGATCATATTGTGATCTCGCTTTACATCCTTCAACTCGACCTACAGCTGGAAGTTTACGGATCGCCGACATAGCTTCTAACGTCTGACGAGGAAAGTCGTTTAAGGTAGTGGACCCGTATTAGATCCACAACATTTCGGAACTCATGACCTTTAACAATATTAACCCTGTTAAAGTTAACACTGTTAAAGGTCATTTATCCCAAAGCGTCGTAGAACTATTACGGGTGCACTACCTTAGGAAATCAATTTGTCAGTTTATCATAAAATTTATGGGGTCATTGTATGAAAAGGGCAAACTACTAAACGCCAAAAACACGGATTGAGTAAGATGTAGTTATGGCCGTTAAACTCGCCAAATTACGTGAATTTTAAGCCAAGCCCCCAGAGTACAAAAATAAGAGGCAAAAGCAGACACTTAGATGAAATCAAAGCACTTAAAGTACTGATGGTGAACGTTTCAGGTGGCATTGAAGAGTGATATATTGAATTCGTTGAGAAAAGAGAAATTATATATGTAAAAATAATTAAGGGAAATGTCTCGACAAAGTTTCTGCAATTCTCACTGTAAATTCTATTTGTTTTGCATGTCGAATTTTTTCTCATATGTTACAACGAAAAAGAAAACAAGAAGACCAGGATGGTCCTAGATCGCTCACCTGAGTCTCTTTGACCCCTGGGACATCACATTTATTAAATAGACAGATGTCAAAAAGGAGATAATTTCTTCATAAGATCAATACCCTTGAATGTTTTCAACCAAGAGCAAGAAGGATATGCCTTTTCACTCTTTGATTCTATGTATAAAAAAAAAATGCACCCGGGTGGAGCCCAAATGTGACCGAAGGGTCTTGATATGAATAAACTTGGTAGAGGTCCACTAGATGGTGCTACATACTAAATATTAGAGCTGTCTGCCCTCTGGTTTCACAGAAGAATATTTTTGAAGATTTTCCTGTTTTCCCCCATAGTGCTCAGATGAGCTAAGGGATGCGCCCGTGTGGAGCCCAAATATGACCCCTGGGGCTTGATATGAACAAACTTGGTAGAAGCCCACTAGATGATGCTACATACCAAACATAAAAGCTGTGTGCCCTCTGGTTTCAGAGATCAAACAGCAGTCCTTCGGCATTTTGACTATGAAACATAATCCGTTAGGGCTCTTGAACTTTAATGACCTGAATTGGGTCCCCCATCCCCCTAGTTCAAAGACCACTGTCTTCAACCATAACGCTGTCATTTTTGTACTGACTTTTTTTCTCTTTTTGTAATATACACAGTTTTGTTAAAGAATGATCATTTGATGCGATTGTGTAAAAAAAATAGAAAAGATTTATGCAGGAAGGTATTTTGTACAATAGGTGGCGGTATCAAAACAATTTTTTTTTTTTTTGACAAAATATATATACATGCTAAATATAGAAAAGGTTTCTTTCACTGAAAAATCTCGAGGACATCACTGAGGTGACCATTCCATTCCTTTAAAATCAGGGATAAATGATAAAATTAAAGTAAAAGACTTGCAGGAAATGTTCAATCATACAAGGACATGTTATCTAAACCAGTTTCCTGAAACATCAAGTCAAATATTTTGATCAAAGTGTGTTCTCAAATGATCCCAAGCTTTTTAATCAGAAGCACTGTTGTCAACTTTCACTTTCATCCTCCGTATTGTTTTGTTGAAAAACTTGGTCATCCAAAATGGTTTGAGCTGATTTGATTGGTTGTTTGGCCTTAAACAATATGATGTATAAGGGGGGGGGGTCTTATAGCCAATGAAATAGTTTGAAACTAAAAAATATCATTTGGAATGCTTCTTATGAAAGAACCAATTCAGTGATGTCCTTGTAAATTTAGGGTGGTTTTTTTTGCTCATTTATTTCATAAGTACAGTAAATCTTTTGTTAAGCGACCACTTTCGGGACTGCACAAAAGTGGTCGCTCATGGGAATGGTCGCTTGATAAAGTATTCATGACAACTAAAACATATCTATTTTATAGAATATATAGAATGTCGGTTAAGTCTGACTAAATTCTATGATATTCAAACCCATTGGAATCGTCTCATTGAGACGATTTAAATGAGTTTTAACAGCATGAGATTCAATAATAAGCAACTATATGTTACAAAATGTCCACTTTTTCAGAGATTTTGCTTCACTGTAAAGTTTTTTTTTTTTTATAACTGTCCCTTAATAAACGTGTTAGCTCGAGCAATATCAACTGTATACGGCCATACTGTAAACAAAATCATTTCTCCAAGTCGCACGTGGCACACGAGTAAAACCTTACGACAAACTTACCATGGGAAGCACACGTTTGTGAAGAGAGCTTGTGATAGCAGGATGTGTAGAGTTTAGGCTTTAATTCAAATTCATAGATAATTTTTTTGTCTTCTGATCATAGAAAAAAAGGTCTTTCAATTGTTTTGTCTTCTGCCCATAGAAAAAAAGGTCTTTCAAAATTGTGGCGAGGCCTTTTTTATGACAGTCAGTATATATGACCGTAAAGATCTCGTTATTTCAAAGTTTATCTATCCGCTTAAATCGTAAATTACCTAAATCTAAACGCATTTGGTGTATTAGAATAAATGAAATTGTTGGTATCCATGAAAGAGTTTCCAAAGTACAGTTAACAACACCGTGAAATTGACCAGGTGAATGATATTGGAATGATATAGGAATGAAATTGAATGAGTTTGTGGAGCAAGTTTTGAGCGAATTTATTTGGAGGTAATCCTATATCGTAAATTTTCTTCAGGATGAACAAAATTTGCTAAATCGATCACCTCCCTTTAATAAAAATACATCCCAGTTTTATACATGGCTTACTATCTCTCAAGAACCTATGAGACGCAAACAATTTGAATTATGTCAGTGAAATCGCTAGTAATGTCAGTATGTCAGTAAAATTTATTTTGAATGACGTTGGCTATTTTCTAATTTTCAATAATTTTGAGAGTTTTTGAATGGTTTGAGTGAGTGTTTGGAATGAATGAATGGAGCGCTGAGTGAACGATTTAGAATGGTTTTGATTGAGATGAATGTCAATTTCACGAGATAACTAACTGTAATATAAAGTTTTTGCGAAAACTATTGTCCATGATGACCACCATTCCAGTATATTTCTTCTTCTGTCATAAAAAGACAATCAGTTAAATCGGCTGCTGTTAATCAGGTCGGATTTCTTCCAACGTTGAACCGCTTTATAACGATGATTCCTCCTTCATATATTGATCGATTTTCCTGGTCATTTCTCAGAGTGGCCCTTTTATTTGACCATATGCATATTATGTGTGTTTTTATATGTCACAATAGATTTCGTGTCTGTTGATTGTTTAGTAAATTCGATTAGCAAAGTAAGGTTTTGCTACTCTTTCAGAGGTACTGATCAGCGTAAATTCATTCTAAAAGCTTTATTTCTCAACAAACCCCATGTTGTTGGTACTCATTGGAATCATCTTGACGAGACGATTCCAACGAGTACCTACATAAGGCTAGTTCTATGATTAATAGAATACTTTAGCTAAAATAAAAAATAACCCCTCACCCCAACCCCAACCCCCAAAAATATAGCTCTTTTAACTTTTTACTTTATGCTGTTTATGGGTGAGGGAATAAATGGATAAACCATGAAAAATTGAATGAATGCAACCTGTACAAATGTTTACACTAGAATGAGTCTTAGAAAATATTTGCATCACGCAATCACTTGGCTCATTTACTCGTTGAAGATGCCTCTTTCTTTTTGTCCGTTTTGTTCTTTTTGTCTGTAATTTGAAAAGAACAGAAAAAAATTCAAAACTGAAACATTTTCTATTCACATGATCAGGGCTACGGTTATTGGAGTGTGATGACAATCTATGTATGTGATCCGTCACGCGAGGGACCGTCTGGGAACTCCGTAAAATAATTATGCGATAAAGAAATGGGTTCTAGTACAGGTGAACAAGGGGTCGCATTTCAGTCATTCTTTCACGGGAAGGTAGATTGATCATTCTACATTCAGAAAATGAGTTAATTGCGAAACGTTTCGACCCTAGTGAGTCTGCGCAATCAACGCAGTGTAACCGGGGTCAACACTTTACGCGCTACCCAAAAGATCCCTTTTCGCGTCACGGGTCACATATATATGCCATTTTCCATTCCGAACGGTTATTTTCTATAGAAACTTACAATAGTTTTGTGTTAACCCATTGAATCGAATTCTATACCCAGTGGGTACTGGGGAGGGGGGTGTTCAGTTTCCAATTCCTGCTTACCCTTTTACTGCCTTATTGCCCCTTTCGATAATTATCGGACAGAAATTGGATCGTTTTCAAGCACGTTCTCCTTACGGATGGTACCGGATATATATAGGTGTATTTTCAAAACTGAGCTCTGACGTAGGCGTTGAGTTCATTACCATAGGTATAACAAAACATATCATATCTTTATTTTGACATTAAGCTCAAAGGCTCATATTCACAACATGAAATGATACAAATGTAGCATGTTAAGGAAATGACAATCAATGTGTAAGAGATTATACATATAACCGTATATCGGGTATATTTAAAAAAGCGTGTGATACGAATTGAACGTGATAGTTCAATTCGTATCACATGTTTTTTTTATGTTATGTTATGTTATGTTATCCCTCCTTCTCAACTTTGAAAGTACATGAATGACAAGACCTTGCGATTTTAGGCAAGCAATACGTTTCATTTGCAAGGTAATTTGTATCATTTTTAGGAATGGTTTAAACCTGTTTAATCTTTTTTGAAAGGAGCGCACGGGAATTCAACCGTTAAAAGTAGATTTAACGGCTCACCGCGCAAAATCTACCTATAGCGTTTGTTTGAAGTGGATTCTTAGGAAACTGTTTTACCGTTACATTAAAAACATCATCCCTGCTATGTCAACATCATTTAGAATACCACGAATTAACTCAATCGGGAGCCCTCGGCGTTTTTAAGGAATAAACCTCTAGACTAATCTGAGCGCAGCCAAGAAAGCGAGTGATTTCCACGTGATTTGATATGACGTCACTGACACCAAGAAAATTTGCGTGAAACAAATTCAACTTAATCTATATTAACTAGGTAAATGCTAATTCAATAACAAAACGCGTTCTTTTTTCATTTTTTGGTAACAACTTATTATTTGGCCAAATTTTTTAAAAGCTGCATAGACTTAGGGAAGGGAGAAATGTTTTTCATCAAGTGTTTTGACCGAAGCACCACCAGAATCCGAATCGCCAAGGAAATGTCTCAATATTAAACACAATAACGTCAAAGGCACTTTCAAGTTTACGGGAAAAAAACCGAGCGATGTTCCGAATGGATATCTTCCATTCGGAAAATCGCTCGGGGTTTTCCGTTAACTGGAATGTCTTATCCGTAGAATCGCCGAGGATGTCCGATTGGTTATTCTCTAGAAAATGTTGGGTTTTTTTTTTTTTTTTTTCATTTCTGATTCGGAGTATCGTTACGGCGGTTCATGGACGGGACACGAAATGCTAATTTACTGAATGCATTACGGAAAAGACCGAATGATGATCCGAAGGGATATTTTCTATTCAGAAAATTGCTCGGACTTTTCCGTAAAGTAGATGGACTTTTCCGTAGAATCGCCAATGGTTCCCAATTGGTTATTTTCTAGGAAAGTATGTTTTTATTTTCGATTCGAAGTACCATCACGGTGGCAAGAAACGTGACAAGAGATCTGCTAATTAACTGTATGCTGACTATACCTTTATTTTTGTCGTCCTGTTTGGGTGGAGGTGGTGGGGTAGGTTTACTTATTGGCGTCCTTGTACCCGCCATTGAATATTTCAAACATTTCCGTGTATCATCTGGTTTACGATCCGACATTATTAATTGTTCAGGACTGAAAAAATCGAAACAATATCAATATGTCGATAACTATATTATACATATAAGTTATACAAAAAATAATTTGATGTCAGATCCAGCCTTGTACTACAACAAAGGTATCAATTGAATGTGTAGATTTATAAAGAAAGTGAAATTCAGGCACGTTTACACTCGATTAGATAATGAACTGAATGTGAAATTATCAGGATTGGTTTTCAGAAGCGACTCTTTATGCTTTAGCTTTCGTCCAAATCGAACTAAAACAGATTCGTATGAAGAGGATAATGAGCTTTTTATTTCTGATTTGAAAAATTGCCCACGAGAATGCTTTAATTATTAGGCGTTGAAAAACGAGAATGCATATAAAAAACCTGCATGTTTCTACACCGGACCGCGCACTGTCCATTAGAAAAAATAAATATCACTTTACAAGTGATAGTGCTTACCATAGGCCATGGGCCATTTGTTTTTCTTGTTATGAATCCTAAATTCGGGAAAGAATCGCGGGGTCACCGCTTTAATTTCACTTTATGAAAATCAACTAACGTTATCTATTGAATCCTATATATCTGCTATCAGCACTACGAGAAAACTACGAGAAAAAATATAAAATGTGACGTTTCATTTTGGCTACAGTGTCCGTAATAAAACAAGATCAGCGAAAATAACCTGAATTTTTACAATTGAAATATACCCGAGTTTCATCGTAGTTATTGTCCGCCATATCGCCTGTTTCTACACAGTACTAAGAATCACTACACTGTATCAGGTATACGACTGTGTTTTGGATTCAACCCGAGATCATAAGCAGTTCAGAGATTAAGGAGGTCTTATATAATCGGCGAATCCATGGTTTCTACATATGGGTGTGATGTTGGCCTCTAGAATTCGGGTAATAAGTCCCATAGTATCCCTATCTATATAGATAGGGATACTATAGGACTTATTGCTCAAATTCTTTAAGCCAGATAACGTTCATTTGTAGAATTTTAAGTTCCAGTGGTTCGCACGTTACAAGAGGAGGGTTTTTTTTCCTTATATTACAAACTTTTGATTGAATTTGTCCACTATAATGAAATAATTTTGATACAGAGGAGGTTCGTTTGACCACCATCCCCATTCCCACCGCTCTGGATCCGCCACTGTCTTTGAGGTTGTGATAAGAGAAGAATAACGCAAATACCGTTACCCTGTATGCCGTCATGGACGATTTTTGTTCCGGTATCCAGTGACCCGACTCCGCACTACAGTACTTTCATTAAGCAGTGGATCGCGCTATATCGACGCTAGAGGTTAAAATTTAAAAGTCCCAAACAAAAAAAGCTATTTCCAACGGCTTGTCTTACGGCGACCATTATGACGTTATTTCTCCATTCGTTTCGTCATTTTTCATTCCAAATCTGTGTGAAGACGTTTTATTCCAAAAACGTTAATAAAATGACATTTCATTCACTACATAATAGAGAACTACATGGACGGTTCAATGAATCTGAATTGCATCTACTGTTTCAGACGAGCAGATTTTGTAGAATTTTACATTGATGTCTTCACTTAGTAACGCTATCGAGGAATTCATCGCGATACACCAAATCTTTTTAACTATACTTAGCAAAAAAAAAGAAACTTTACATGACTTACTGAGGGCTGTAGTATCGCTTTGAAACCATAAAGAATACAGATGTTACTATTACATGAAACTTGAAGGCAATATCCGTCGGTTTATGGAAGGGTCAGTACCGGATGTTTGGAAAATGAGTTTTTTATTGGTGGTCAAAGGACAAAGTGGTCGATTTCAAAAATCATAGAAATGAAATCAAGATTGTCGGTGATGTTTTGAGTATAGGTCCTTGACGTTTTCGTGATTAGAGTCGTTCCAATATCATGATAGACCAACGCCTGAGCTAAATACACATTCTTGTCTTGCAGTTATCCTTCCTTTGATGCAATGAATTGAAAAATATGCAATGGTAACAGGGCCTCTACATGACGTCAAAAGTGGCCTATCTCAACTCGACCGACACTTCATGTGGTTGTAACTGTTTTTTTTTTTTTTTTTTTGTTAATTAATATGGGTTTATAGGTCACTATCGATAGTTTTACATTTAAAATTCGACTGATGCACCTATCAATAGTTTCTTGTCGTTTCTCACAGTACAGCTAGAGCTTTCATCTGAAGCACCAGTCGCCATTCTCTCCTAAGCGTATCACTTGCCAATTGTGTGGGAGACAAATGACAATTATCACAACTTTTTGTCAAATATGGGATGAAAGACGGCCGAGCCAGAGGTCGAACCCACGACCCGATGAATGAAAACCAGACGCGTAATCGATTGTCCTAACCGGGTGCGGCAGTTCTAAACCGAGATGTTAAAATGTTACAGACGCATTAGCTCGGACTCGCTTCAATCGCGCAAATTCCTGCGTCTGTGTAGTCGCTGTAGCTAGTCCAACTAACACATGTAAATAAAATTGGCCTATAGCCACTGTAAGTCATTCTAAACAGACCAACCAATATGTAAAGTTTCTTTTTTTGCTAAGTATACAATTACTGTAAATATTAAAACAATAAAGAGTTAGATCTAACGAAGTCTTGGTATTAACAATAATCGCACAAAGCACCAATCAATCCGATTGAAAACTCAAATCATTTTTAAAAATTGAAACTTCTGCCTCGGAGGCCTAGTGGTAAATGTTCTCGACCCATGACTGCCGCTGGTGTGTGTTTATGGGCAAAACTCTAAATAGCCAGCCCTAGTTTACCCAGCTGTAAAATTTTGTAGCAGTATGTTTAAACCCCCGCCTCTCTCTCAGGGACGTGAAAACATCAAGCTTGAGTGTTCGAGAGCGATCCTTTAAGAGTAAGCTTTCGTCACTATCGAACTGAAATAAATTAGTATAAACTATAAACTAAATTGAAATTTATCAAAGATGTGATTTTGGACGCAAAATATTTTTCATAAATAAGAAATTTTTTTTATTTACTTTCTTTTTTCATTTCGGTTTATGTCTTTCATTACTTTTATATGAAATGATCACAGATTTAGTCGACTTGGAAGGGGGATAGGCGGAGTCGAATTTAAAATCCTTAATACAAGTACATAAAAGACATACAGGCTTGCAGACAGATTAGTAGACAGATTGACGGTGACATGAAAAACAAAACAAACAAAAAAACCCCACATACCTTGTAAATTGTAAAGCGGATACGGCTAATAAGCCTTCTTTCGTAATTGCATATTATGTGCATGTCACTTGAAACGCGATCTTCTTCCGTTCTTTGAGTAAGGGGTTTTCCCCTCTCTCTACTTTCCATTGTGTGACTGCAGTTTTAAATGAAGGTCTTTGGTACTAGTGTACTTTGATGCTTGTTTTCGAACATCTAATTCAAACTTTAAGATTCTTTTTGAAGCTGTAGTTATGAGATTTCCAAAGACAACAACCACAACAACAGACATTAAAACCTAAGAGACATGTGCGTGTCCAGATTTATTTTTCAAATGGTAGGGGGTTTCCAATTGAAAATGTAATTTTCGCATAATATGCCTCAGTTTGCGATTAAAATGATGTACTTATAGCTAGAAAAAAATGGTAGTTCATTGCTCTTGTCCACCCATTGATCAAATGCACAGTTATTCTTTATTTTCCATATTTTCTTACTTAATAACTATATATTTTTGCAGAAATTCCAGGAAGATGGTATTGTTTTTAGTACATGTCAACCAAAGGGTGCATTTCATGTATAAATCAAAGCGCTGAAAGCACTGGAGGTGGACGTTTCTGGTGGCATTGTGGTGAAAATAAAACGAGACGAAAAGAACTTATCCATGTAAAATGTGATTTAACTTTTTGTTAAGCCCATGTCTCATATTTTTTCACGAAGCTTGATTAAAAACATCATAAATCATAAATGGGAAAACGAACATTTCTGGTATGCCTGTCAGCATTTGGGAGAGAAAAATAAATGAAAGACCTAGAGATTGACAAAAAAATAAAGGGTTAATAGGCATAGCGCCCTTGTTCTAAATATTTTAAAATTGGGTTGAACGGTTGATTAGAAATACGCTATCCGCGGGACGCTATAGGCAGGTCTAATGCTATGGAAAATACACCAAATATTTTGATGTAGACAATGTATGTATGTCCAAAAATGGCTCTTTATTGTTTGAAGTTATCCGGAGAATCAATGTCGTAACTCCGTGCATCACGTACGGTATCTGACGTCATTTGGTCCCCGGGCCCGGTAAAGCGCAAAACCTCCCGAGAAAGTACTGAGTATTTCCCTTTTGGGGTGTACCATCTGGGAAGGTATTGCTCTTTAATATCAACGCAAGGAGACTTCTTTGCGAATGCGATCGTTTTCCGTTACCCATGCAATAAAAGAAGGAAGATAACAAACCTAAGTGTAAATAACAAAAAGATGCGAAACGTAGACCGCGCGTCGTGCGAAATAATATCCCTCACAGCCCCCGCAACGGCATTTAAATCGGCGGAAGTATGCCTTAACTCAGTAGAATTCGAGTTGCCTATATATAAGATAAGACGATTGTCTGTATTAGGCGACATAAAGATATATAAGTTAACAAAAACACATATTGTCTACCCGAAATAAAAGCGGAGAACCCCTCAACGTGGACCGTAAGACTTCATTTTAGCTTTCCTTAAGTTATTTTTAAGAAAACACCGCGGACTGAGTTAATAATCGATTTTAGATGTTTGTGATAAAACTGTCCTAACTCCCTGTATAGCTTTATCTGAGTTACGGCATTGTAGCCACAACCCGAACAAACGTAAAATTTCTGGAAAGTGTACAGGATTGATCACCGGAGAGGATTCGCCTAGAAAACATTGCACTTGTGCCTCCGTTGAGCGTTTCTCTCCCGAAAAACTTTGAAAGAGCCAATGTCCTCCTTCCGCGTACACAGGTTAAACGGTAATTCGAGTTAAGCGGAGTAGGCTACCAGCTATATACAGAATACATGTACATTATCGATAGCAGATGGCGTAGTTTAATTAATTCTAGAAAGATATTAAAATGTCCAATTTGTTATCGGAAGACCCCTCAACTGATAGTAAATGACTTATATTTTAGGCTCCTTTCGTAGTAAAAGTGTTAAAACAACGGAGAGTGTCAAAAGTTAACTTTTATGTGTTCGAGATCAGAGTGTCCTAACTCGCTATAGTAATACAAGCGATTTACGACTTTCTTATCACAATCCCTAAAACAGCAAAATTCCAGGAAATGTTCGGGATTGTTCACCGAGGTGATTAGACCCAAGAAGTTCTGCATTAATGAGAGATCTTCCTAAAATCCGAGTATGTAAATGCGGGATACCAGTTTAGCCACCTAGTTTTTATCCCCCTTGGTTGCAGCTCACTCATTTTTTCTCCTATACAAATACATGTAAATTCAACATTTTCAAAACAATGACCCAAATTCCATAACATTCGTTTGGCTATATGGGTGTCTAATATGAAAAGATTGTCCCTAGGACTCTTGAAAAATCCCAATTAAACCAGATCATGATGCATTGGATTTTCCGCAAAATCAGCTCAAACACACGTACCGTCTAAATTCCAACACAAAACAGCAGGCTCAATTTACATCCCCCTGGAGTACACGAACCAGCTGAACACAAAAGGTAGACCTGAAAAAAAAGAAAACATTGGCTTACTTACTGCAAAAGAATACACTGTCAAAGATCTAACCATAAAAGAGCAGAAAGTTCTTCTTTATATGCCTTCTTACACACTTGAAAATGGGTTATTTTTTAGGGACTATTTCAGCACCCTACGACCCCGGAAGTACTTGGCCAGGTGACCTTACACCCCTTACACCACGGGAAAACCCAATAGGCAAATCTCCGCCTTGTCTATAAATTGCATTCTTGCGCGAAACAAAAATTCGGTCTAGGATTAGCAGATGATTTCGCATCTAATAGGTGTCTTTGATTAATATTCTAATTGTATAGACAGTGCCATTTTCAAAATGCACAGTTGTCGAGCGGAGGTAAGTCTTGTAAAAAAAGAATATTGAACCAAACCCGATACTCCTTTTTTGAAAAGCTATTAAAAACTGCCAGGATTGTTCTCACGTAGTACTAACACTGGGTGACATGGAAACGTCCCCCAAAAATATTTTACTCGAAATCAGAAATGTGCTCGATTTCCACATACTTTTTTTTAAATATGTATATTTTGAAATGTCTCAAGTTCAATTAATCAAGATCAAGTATACATCTAGAGGACTTTGGGTATTAAATAGGATCTATATAGGATCTGCCAACATAATTAATCCGTTCTCCTGGAAAACCTGCCTAAATGACTATGAAATTGACAATAAACATCACATCCGATTCTAAAAAAATGGAAAATATGTGCTATTCGTAAAACAAGAAATAGAGGATAATCGTTTGTTTCAGTGTATAATCGATTTTTCTTTAATGCTTTTTGGTGGTTTCTCGAGAAATAACGGTAGATTATCACTTGATAATTCACCGCAAAAGCAGTGAAATTATCAAAAACCCTGCTTTTGTGCATTTCACCCTATCTGACGTCATCTTTGCGGGGCGAAATAAGTGACGTCACAATGAACGTTGCATAGCGATCGCGTGCAAAATGACGCGGGTTACGAAAATATGTCCTAGAAATTTCACATTTTGTCTCATTTTTTCAATAAAGAATTAGAATAATTGTTTGTTTTTCGAGTAAAATCGATTTCATTTCGTGAACAACAAAAGCTATATTTCGCGTTCAAATATAGCTTTTATTATTCACTCAATACTAGCTTTTGTTGTTCACTCAATAAAATGTAAACCGATCTTACACTGAAACAAACGATTATCTTTGTATTTCATTGAGTGAACAGTGGGAACAGTATGAATTTATGTTGTTGTTTTTTTCTTAAGGGAAATAAATGCTTTGTACCTGTATGTATAACCATTTTCCCACAAGCACTTTATGCTCTGAAAATAACGAAGAGGGAAAACATTGTTGAAAAGGTAGAAATTGCTTGTTATAAGCAATTTTTCTCCCCTTTTTCAATTTATTCTTCTATATTTTGCATTTTAATTCAATTTAAACGCGAATTGAATTCACGCCTGTTATTCTTTTGAAACTATATTACTCTTAAACTGTTTTTTTTTTTTTTTTTTTTTTTTTACATTAATTCGGTCAGTCAATTGAAATTACAAAGTGACGTCATTTTAGCTGGTTTCTGCATTAATGAGAGATCTTCCTAAAATCCGAGTATGTAAATGCGGGATACCAGTTTAGCCACCTAGTTTTTATCCCCCTTGGTTGCAGCTCACTCATTTTTTCTCCTATACAAATACATGTAAATTCAACATTTTCAAACAATGACCCAAATTCCATAACATTCGTTTGGCTATATGGGTGTCTAATATGAAAAGATTGTCCCTAGGACTCTTGAAAAATCCCAATTAACCCAGATCATGATGCATTGGATTTTCCGCAAAATCAGCTCAAACACACGTACCGTCTAAATTCCAACACAAAACAGCCGGCTCAATTTACACCCCCCTGGAGTACACGAACCAGCTGAACACAAAAGGTAGACCTGAAAAAAAAGAAAACATTGGCTTACTTACTGCAAAAGAATACACTGTCAAAGATCTAACCATAAAAGAGCAGAAAGGTCTTCTTTATATGCCTATTTACACACTTGAAAATGGGCTTATTTTTTAGGGACTATTTCAGCACCCTACGACCCCGGAAGTACTTGGCCAGGTGACCTTACACCCCTTACACCACGGGAAAACCCAATAGGCAAATCTCCGCCTTGTCTATAAATTGCATTCTTGCGCGAAACAAAAATTCGGTCTAGGATTAGCAGATGATTTCGCATCTAATAGGTGTCTTTGATTAATATTCTAATTGTATAGACAGTGCCATTTTCAAAATGCACAGTTGTCGAGCGGAGGTAAGTCTTGTAAAAAAAGAATATTGAACCAAACCCGATACTCCTTTTTTGAAAAGCTATTAAAAACTGCCAGGATTGTTCTCACGTAGTACTAACACTGGGTGACATAGAAACGTAACCCAAAAATATTTTACTCGAAATCAGAAATGTGCTCGATTTCCACATACTTTTTTTTAAATATGTATATTTTGAAATGTCTCAAGTTCAATTAATCAAGATCAAGTATACATCTAGAGGACTTTGGGTATTAAATAGGATCTATATAGGATCTGCCAACATAATTAATCCGTTCTCCTGGAAAACCTGCCTAAATGACAATGAAATTGACAATAAACATCACATCCGATTCTAAAAAAATGGAAAATATGTGCTATTCGTAAAACAAGAAATAGAGGATAATCGTTTGTTTCAGTGTATAATCGATTTTTCTTTAATGCTTTTTGGTGGTTTCTCGAGAAATAACGGTAGATTATCACTTGATAATTCACCGCAAAAGCAGTGAAATTATCAAAAACCCTGCTTTTGTGCATTTCACCCTATCTGACGTCATCTTTGCGGGGCGAAATAAGTGACGTCACAATGAACGTTGCATAGCGATCGCGTGCAAAATGACGCGGGTTACGAAAATATGTCCTAGAAATTTCACATTTTGTCTCATTTTTTCAATAAAGAATTAGAATAATTGTTTGTTTTTCGAGTAAAATCGATTTCATTTCGTGAACAACAAAAGCTATATTTCGCGTTCAAATATAGCTTTTATTATTCACTCAATACTAGCTTTTGTTGTTCACTCAATAAAATGTAAACCGATCTTACACTGAAACAAACGATTATCTTTGTATTTCATTGAGTGAACAGTGGGAACAGTATGAATTTATGTTGTTGTTTTTTTCTTAAGGGAAATAAATGCTTTGTACCTGTATGTATAACCATTTTCCCACAAGCACTTTATGCTCTGAAAATAACGAAGAGGGAAAACATTGTTGAAAAGGTAGAAATTGCTTGTTATAAGCAATTTTTCTCCCCTTTTTCAATTTATTCTTCTATATTTTGCATTTTAATTCAATTTAAACGCGAATTGAATTCACGCCTGTTATTCTTTTGAAACTATATTACTCTTAAACTGTTTTTTTTTTTTTTTTTTTTTTTACATTAATTCGGTCAGTCAATTGAAATTACAAAGTGACGTCATTTTAGCTGGTTTCTGCATTAATGAGAGATCTTCCTAAAATCCGAGTATGTAAATGCGGGATACCAGTTTAGCCACCTAGTTTTTATCCCCCTTGGTTGCAGCTCACTCATTTTTTCTCCTATACAAATACATGTAAATTCAACATTTTCAAACAATGACCCAAATTCCATAACATTCGTTTGGCTATATGGGTGTCTAATATGAAAAGATTGTCCCTAGGACTCTTGAAAAATCCCAATTAACCCAGATCATGATGCATTGGATTTTCCGCAAAATCAGCTCAAACACACGTACCGTCTAAATTCCAACACAAAACAGCCGGCTCAATTTACACCCCCCTGGAGTACACGAACCAGCTGAACACAAAAGGTAGACCTGAAAAAAAAGAAAACATTGGCTTACTTACTGCAAAAGAATACACTGTCAAAGATCTAACCATAAAAGAGCAGAAAGGTCTTCTTTATATGCCTATTTACACACTTGAAAATGGGCTTATTTTTTAGGGACTATTTCAGCACCCTACGACCCCGGAAGTACTTGGCCAGGTGACCTTACACCCCTTACACCACGGGAAAACCCAATAGGCAAATCTCCGCCTTGTCTATAAATTGCATTCTTGCGCGAAACAAAAATTCGGTCTAGGATTAGCAGATGATTTCGCATCTAATAGGTGTCTTTGATTAATATTCTAATTGTATAGACAGTGCCATTTTCAAAATGCACAGTTGTCGAGCGGAGGTAAGTCTTGTAAAAAAAGAATATTGAACCAAACCCGATACTCCTTTTTTGAAAAGCTATTAAAAACTGCCAGGATTGTTCTCACGTAGTACTAACACTGGGTGACATAGAAACGTAACCCAAAAATATTTTACTCGAAATCAGAAATGTGCTCGATTTCCACATACTTTTTTTTAAATATGTATATTTTGAAATGTCTCAAGTTCAATTAATCAAGATCAAGTATACATCTAGAGGACTTTGGGTATTAAATAGGATCTATATAGGATCTGCCAACATAATTAATCCGTTCTCCTGGAAAACCTGCCTAAATGACAATGAAATTGACAATAAACATCACATCCGATTCTAAAAAAATGGAAAATATGTGCTATTCGTAAAACAAGAAATAGAGGATAATCGTTTGTTTCAGTGTATAATCGATTTTTCTTTAATGCTTTTTGGTGGTTTCTCGAGAAATAACGGTAGATTATCACTTGATAATTCACCGCAAAAGCAGTGAAATTATCAAAAACCCTGCTTTTGTGCATTTCACCCTATCTGACGTCATCTTTGCGGGGCGAAATAAGTGACGTCACAATGAACGTTGCATAGCGATCGCGTGCAAAATGACGCGGGTTACGAAAATATGTCCTAGAAATTTCACATTTTGTCTCATTTTTTCAATAAAGAATTAGAATAATTGTTTGTTTTTCGAGTAAAATCGATTTCATTTCGTGAACAACAAAAGCTATATTTCGCGTTCAAATATAGCTTTTATTATTCACTCAATACTAGCTTTTGTTGTTCACTCAATAAAATGTAAACCGATCTTACACTGAAACAAACGATTATCTTTGTATTTCATTGAGTGAACAGTGGGAACAGTATGAATTTATGTTGTTGTTTTTTTCTTAAGGGAAATAAATGCTTTGTACCTGTATGTATAACCATTTTCCCACAAGCACTTTATGCTCTGAAAATAACGAAGAGGGAAAACATTGTTGAAAAGGTAGAAATTGCTTGTTATAAGCAATTTTTCTCCCCTTTTTCAATTTATTCTTCTATATTTTGCATTTTAATTCAATTTAAACGCAAATTGAATTCACGCCTGTTATTCTTTTGAAACTATATTACTCTTAAACTGTTTTTTTTTTTTTACATTAATTCGGTCAGTCAATTGAAATTACAAAGTGACGTCATTTTAGCTGGTTTCCTGGTTACTCAATGTCAAATTCTGACAATTTGATCTAAGTTGATTTCACCAATTGTCATGCCTTCTGAGAACTGGTTTCATACAATACAAAACGATTTCGAGCATGTAGCAAAATAATGCTTGCAAACAAAGCCATAAAAATCGTCTTAAATACTGTAAAATTCTGCAAAATATTTGCTTTTTAGCTCGACGTCATTAAAGTAAAAGAATTTAAGAAACAATTTTACTCTGGTCGGAAACTAAATATCATTGTATGAATAAATCGTCTTCGCGTATTAATGACCTACGTTATGGGACAACCTCAGATAAAAAAAATCACATATCTGAAAAATATATATATGGCCAAGGACCCAATCGGGACCCCTCGAAGATTCTACTGAATAGACCTCGGGAATAAAACGGGCGCAGCCATGAAAGCGTGTCACTTCGCTTTTGGGTTTATATGACGTCAAAAACATCAACGATCCAGCTAAGGATGGCGATGTATAAAACAAAACCAACGGAAGAATAAAGGGAGATAGATTATAATTTGATAACAAAACGCATTACTTTACTGCGTTCTGCCAAAGAATTATAATGCGCCCAAAAGATCTCCACAGACGATTGGAAAGAATTAAGACAACGTGTTTTTTTAAAAGCGTATTAAATAACCGAAGTACCACCAGAAGCCGAATTACCTAAAATATGACCCGAAATTACTACACTTACGTCCGAGGAACTTTCCAGTTTACGGAAAAGCCCAAGCGATGTTCCGAATGGCCAAGAACCATGACACAAACAGCAAATCGTTGAGGGCTTCATTAACATATTTAAGCTACGGTTACGGCATGTTAAAAAGTCTTCCATTGTACGAAAACGTTTCATAGATATTGTCAGAGTTCTTCAGTCGTCCCATCATAAGAGAGAGCTTGATTGGTCAGTCAGTTATATCATACATACGATCCGTCACGTGAAAAGGGACCATCTGGGAACTACGTATGATAAACATTTGCAAAAAGATTGATTCCAGTACAGGTCAACCAGAGGTGATGTTTAAAAAAAATCTGTCACGGGAAGGAAGATTGATCATTCAGAAAATAAGTCAAATGCGAAAACTTTCGACCCTAGTCAGTCGGCGAAATCTGTGCAATCTGACTGGGGTCGAAACTTTACGCACTACCCAGGTGGTCCCTTTTCGCGTGATGGGTCACAATTATTATTGACAGCAGTGACCTGTTAATTGGGATCCAAATAAAAAAAATGTTTTCTTATTCGTTGATATCCCAATAAATCTCGTATGCCCTTAAAATGGTCTGTTTTATCGGCATGTAGGGTCAAGGTAAAAGGGGGTAATGCATGTCTAAATTCGAAGATTTTTTTAAATAAGCCTGGGCATTCGAAACATCACTCGGCCATTTCCGTAAACAGCCACAGACCTCGGATGTATGGGCCAACTTATTTCAGGCCCGGGCGGGGCCCGTTTTTGTTGTTATCTCAGCTTGAAACCAGCTCAGCGTTCAGGCTAAAAATATGTTTCAAACTGTTTTCAAATTATATCCCGCTTTACAAGCAAGTGCACGAGTAAAGCGGGGTATAACTTGAACCGTTATATCATCCTAAACGCAGGGCTGGTTTCAAGCTGAAAAAACAACAACAACGGGCCTCGTCCGGGTCTGAAATAAGTTGGCCCAATGTAAGGCGGATGGGTATGTAACAAGATCAATGATTATTCACACGCGCTTTCTGCTAGTTTTGGTTAAATAAGTTCAAAGATAAAAATATGCTTAATTTGGGGCATTTCCTTTCACAACAAGAGGCCAAAAAGGGCTGTACCGCTCCACTGGCTTTGATGACCCCTGACGTTCACCCTGTCACGTCCATTTTTGGCGGTCAATAAAAAAATCTTGAGCAATTTAAGTAAAGGGTCATCCAAGGAACATCCGTTCCAAGTTTCATGGAAATCGGCCAATTGGTTTGGGAGAAGACGATTTTTAAAGATTTGAACATGAATAAAATGCCCCCCC
This sequence comes from Fragum whitleyi, assembly GCA_948146395.1. NCBI lineage: Eukaryota > Metazoa > Mollusca > Bivalvia > Cardiida > Cardiidae > Fragum > Fragum whitleyi. The sequence continues at coordinate 51,685,914 of OX411553.1, forward strand.
CCCTCCCCTAAACACCCATGTTTCGGGGTCAACCAAATTCTTTTTAAAAGTTTAAGTAAAGGGCTACCCAAGGAACATCCATGCCAAGTTTCATTGTAATCGGCCGAATGCTTTGGAAGGAGAAGGTTTTTAAAGATTTTAACGTGAAAAAAATGATAACCCCTGCCACGCCCATATTTGGGGGTCAATAAAATTTTCTTGAACAATTTGAGTAAAAGGTCAGCCAAGGAACATCTGCATCAAGTTTCATTGAAATCGGCCAAACGGTTTGGGAGGAGAAGATTTTTAAAGATTTTCAGTGAAAAAATGCCCCACCATAACACGCCCATATTTGGGCCAATCAAAATTTCTTGGACAATTTAAGTAAAAGGTCACCCATGCCAAGTTTCATTGAAATCGGTCCCATGGTTAGGGAGGAGAACGTTTTTAAAGATTTTAACGTGAAAAAATGCCACGCCCCTATGAGGGGGGATCAAAATTTCTTGAACAATTTAGGAAGAGGATCACCCAAGGAACAGTCATGCCAAGTTTCGTTGAAATCCACCGCTTGATTTGGGAGGAGAAGATGTTTAAAGAAAGATTTTACGCACCAGGGACGGACGCATGACGGACACTCCGCCATGATAATTGTTCGCTAGCCTTCGGCCAGTGGAGCTAAAAGGGGGTCCTGGTCGAGAAAAATATGTAGTCGAATAAAAATTGAATAAAGTCAATCAAAATATTTATCAAAATTTAATGTAAATGTATAAAAGCAAAGTTACAGAATTAATGCAAGTAATGGAATTGTGCCTAGAAAATGGCGGAGTTCCCATCAGACTATCCAGACTCAGTTTACATCCTAAAGCTGCTTCATTTCTTCTTGTCTTTTTTGTCTGAAAGAAAAAAGTACATTATGTCGTTGGGCAACTAAAAGCTTGTAACTACATCTTGAATAAGCTGGAGTTATGAGGTTATACGTTGTCTATCAACAATTAGCGAAGCTAAAAATTACACAGGTTTTTTAATTCATAATTACAAAATGGCGCTTTTTGACATCAAAATATTTATAAAAATCAAAAACAGTGTGGCTATAGGATATTGTCTATTACGATATGTTCTATCAATCATGGAAACAGTCCTTCGTTTTCGCACAAGAGACCCTGAGGTAAGCATGTAACGTTCTTCTGACTACCTGGAAAAGCCTATAATCATTAAACTACGTGTATATCTAAACAATAGTGTACTATTTTCAAGAGCTGTCGTATGTTCCATGTTATTATTTTAACGTGTTTCTTTAGCGCCAAATCTTCCTTCAATGTCCTATCTTTATATGCAAAACAAATCTGGGTAAAATTCTTTCAACTTTCACGCTAATCAAGCAAAAGTACAGGCGCCGTTTTTTTCACCTATGAAGATGACAAGGAATCTTGCATAGATAAGGTGAAATTAAGCGTCAAGAAAGAAAATACGCAAAACTACTTGTAGTAAAAAAATAACAAAATTTGACACGCAAGGCTCTAATTTACCCCTTAAAACATCGTTTCCATGTCGCACTATTTTTTCTAAAGGATATACTTTTATCAATTCCTGAGAAGTCTCTCAGAATAAGAGGATGATTCAATCAAAATGACATTAGGCCATTTGAATGGAAAAATCCCCGTTATGATGGTACAATCATTCTATGCAAGTTTGAAGAAAACCTTATGAAAACAACAATAAAGCAATAACAAGAAAACATATTTCCTGCGTATTCCTTGGCTAATTTCGCCTGAGACTCTGTTTATTTGCCGTGAGAGAAATCGGAAAATCACAGATGATCGACGATTTCCGCCTATTCGCTTAAACATTTTAAAGTTTACTGAGGGCATGATTACTACTACTCTCAGATGAGTGATTGAGAGCGATACCCATTACCGACTGAGCTATAACATCATGCTCTCACTCGCTTGTAAATATTTATATATATTTTACTAACGGTTTGTGTAATTAATACTCGGAGATCTTCCGAAGATATACGGAATATGCACAGAGTCTCGGGCGTAATTATCCAAATTATACTGACGGTGAGGGGAACACGCCTTCGCTATGTATAGCCCTTCTGTAAGTATTAACTTAAAATGAGTGACGTTACGTTAATACGTTCGAAAAATCGTGAGCTGCACTTGAAAGCGTTCCCTGTGGCATGAATTACCATGAATTAACTATATGCTGACGTTACCTTTATTTTTGTCGTCCGGTTTGGGTGGAGGTGGTGGTGTAGGTTTACTTATTGGCGTCCTCGTACCCACGAACGATTTCTTCGTATCATCAAAACGATCCGACATCGTAAAAGGGCAAGGACTGAAAAATTAGAAATAAATTATGAATAAAGATTGTTAATTTGTATGGGGTTTGGCGCTACTTTCAACATTATTGCAATTACATCGCTGCGGCTGGTGGACCTATGCTGCTGCATTGGTTTCCTGTAGTTTCACTCACCAGTACAACTACAACATTTCACCTGAGCCACCAGCTGCTCATCCAATCAAGGCTTACTGCTTATCTTAAGCCCATTGGTAAGTGATACTGGTGACACAATGAATTTTGTCATATGTCGCGTGAATGTTGGCCGAGCCAGGTTTCGAACTCAAGACCCAAGGATTGTTTGTCAAAATGTGTTTCCGACTGAGTATGCCGGGCTTGTATAAATGTGACCCGTCACGCAATAAGGGACCTTCTCGAAAGTGCGTAAAGTGTCGACCCTTGTCAGACTGCGCAGATTGCGCAGCCTGACAAGGGTCGAAACTTTTCGCTCTTCACTATTTTTTCTGAATCAAGAATAGTCAATTTACCTTCCTGTGAAAGAAATTTTGAAGTGCTCCCTCTGGTTGGCCTGTTCTAGAACCAATCTCTTTTTCCAATACTTATTTTACGAAGTTCCAAGATGGTCCCTTTTCGCGTGACGGATCACAAATATTTATTCAGAACAACAAGGTAATATCAACATTAACCCTATCCAAAGACATGTTTCTGCTTTTTTCAATTCTTTCAAGTCAGCGAAGACTTAGATCAGCCTACACATACGTGCAGTCTGATCTTAGCCTGGACTGTCTGCTTTTTATTTAATTTTTGGAGGGGGTGAGGGCTGAGCTAGACTGGTTAAATGTCTTAAAAGTTGACAACAAATCGAAATTCAGTTGGACAAGGGTTGAATAATAGAACTTTTTAGGTATGGATAGGAGGGTAACCCTTATTTCTCAACAAACCCCTATGTTGTGAGTACCCATTTGATTCGTCTACAAAACTAATAGGTACCAACAACAAAGCCGTTCAAACTGTTGAACTGTTTGAATTTGAAAATACAAAATACACCAACTATCAGTATAATCAATAATTTTCAACCTGGCGGAGCTTAACTCACGGGTCGTTGCGTGTAAGGTTAAAGTAGAGCTAAAATTTGAAATAAAATTACATCAATAGAATAAGGGCTAGCACTGAAATAAAACAGTATATGTAAAATAAGGCAAAGTAGTAAAAAGACACAAACCTTTAAGTGTAACGTACCGAGACCTTTATTTGACACAAGAATTAATGTACAGTGGTGTGTATGTTTGACAGTTCGAATTGGTATAATCCACCTAACATAATGCGGGATGATTTGTATGTGCAATGAGGGATATCGGTTGGTTATCTCCCTTGAAATACTCCCAAAGGAGGAAGGGTCCAAATCAGTGTTTACCTTGGGTTTTATCCTTATTTCCTTTGCACTATAAGATTTAAAGATAAGCTTCAATTCAAATATTTCGCAATTTATAAGATAGGTTTGATTAAGAATAAATATTAATTTTCTACTTTACTTTTCAAAACTTAAACATTAACACAAATTGCATAAATTAGTATTTGGCATTTACAAAAATAAAAATCGCAACTTCCCCATATAAACCAAGGATAAAACCAAAGGAAATTTCCTAAAAGGACCGCTAACGATTTTGGAGCACCTTTGATTTAATCCACAGAAAAACAAGGGAGATAACACACAAGTCTCCCATTATCCTGTTCTGGATTTGTTTCCGTAGACGATCAACTGGTTACACTCCTGTCTAAAATTTGACCAAATGGCAAAATACTCGAGATGAACTACGACTGCAAAGTCGAAAACAAAACCAAGGGTAATCGAGACATGAATGAAAACATTTTTTCCTTTGTATAAGAGTGAGATTCATAGGCCTGAGGGTTTTATTTTACGATTAGACCAATTATAGACACACAATGATAATTGTGTTATAGCGAGAAAAAGTGTTATAGCCAGAGGTGCGTTCGTTAGAGCGAGATTCTTAAGATTCTTATTAAGATTTTTAAGATAAAGCGTTTGGTAGAGAAAGATTTTTAAGCCGCTCAATAAGAATCTTAAGATATCTCAATGAGGAAACGTAGATGGTTTTGCATTGGCTTAAAACGAGTAGTCATGACGACGTCGAATATTTTCACTCAAAATATCGAAAATCGTTCATTACTACGCCTTAAAAATCTCATTTAGATGGATTTTTCATCTTGCTCTAACGGACGCACCTCTGGGTTCAGGTTCTCCTGAAATGAACCATTTATTTCATTGGACAACGGTACTTCTGGGGCAGATTTTATAAAACTTTTCCCATTCTCAATTCAAAATTGTCTCAAATTTCAATTTGAGATTAAAGCCATAATTCTGTTTAAATACTCATTTTAATGTTTTAACATAAAAGATGATATTAATAAGTTGTTATACATAACAACTTATTAATTTTATCTTTTATTTTCATACATTTATCTAGTTTCAAATTTGAGAAAATTCTCAGTTAAGCCTTAGAAAAATTTTATAACCTCGGACACTGATTGCTCAAAGAATAAAGAGGCGTGTACCTAAAAACACCTTTTCGCCCTTTGCCATTATAACGTCGGTTGCTATAGGTAGATTTTGAGCGGTGAGCCGTGAAATCTACTTATAACGGTTAAATTTCTGTGCTATTCTTTCAAAATAGATAAAACAGACATAAAAAAATACAAATTACCTTTCAAATGAAACTTAGCGCTTGTCTTAGATCTTAAGGTTTACTCGTATACCTATTGTAATGGACTCAACACCCAGGTCAGAGCTCAGTTTTGAAAATACACCTATACATAGTGATGCGATACACCTGCTCTTCGTTCAAGATGACAAAACGGCGCGAATTATACCCCGCTTTGCATGTGCCCTTGCATACACAGCGGGATAAAATGCAAGCAGTTCGCACCGTTTTGTAATCCTGAACGAAGGGCTTTTATTCTATGTTTGAATCGAAGGCCCGTTACCGTTACATGGTCGCAAGTCACGTGGGACAGTGTTAGGTTGCTTTTTAGGTAAAAAAAAAAAAAAACTGGTCTCACTTAAACAATTTTATACAGAATTATTAAAATAAAGGAGACATATCTTTCATTGCAATTTTATATTGAAATACCTATTGAATTACTGTCCCCAATCTCGACCGAAATGGTAAGCACATCTGCTCGGCAATCAGAGCGGAATGAAGCCCATGGTTAGAAACTGACTACTTTTTGACATCAGTATAAAAGACCCACACGTTCTAAATCTTACAGGTCCTTCCTGTTAGTAACATTTATTTTTCAATAATTGAAAAGGTTTTTTAAAAGAAAAAAGCAGTGTGGGAAAATTCAGAAATTGCTTGAGATAAATATTCCACCATGTTTTGCATAGAGTAATGGACAACTTTAGAATTGAATAGTTTTTTCCCAAACTTGACTTATTGGCAATATACTACTCAAAGTTTGCTAACTTTATTACTTTTTTCTAGTTGAATATTTTGTATCATTATTAATTTATACAAGTATTTTTTTTTTTTTTTTTTTTTTTTTTTTTTTTTTTTTTTTTTTGTTTCTGAGAACTTCTGTGTTTTAGGGTTTCAGATCTTTTGAAAGAATAATTGTCTGGATGCTGCTGTAAGAGAAAGGCTTGCCCAAAGGACATAAGGGTAAAAAAATAAAAAAATTCTGTACAATTCAATAGCGCGTGTGATATCCCCGGACTTCGATTACGGCCTGACAACGCCTGTGCATATTGCCTATAAGCCTCTTGATCTTATATTGTGGAATTTGATCTCATTCTTCAAGAAGAGCCTGTCTGACCTCCCGTACCAATATCAGTTGCATCGTGATGAACGTCATTCAACCGATTTCTGATGATTTCTGATGGTTTGGGTACTTACAAATTAAACCCTGTTTTGTACGGTAGTGCAGGTGCAATGCGAGGTACAATTTTGAAATAGATTGCACCATTTTGTCATAATTAACGCAAGTCTGGTTTAAAGGTTTATATCGTTGATGTAATTCCATAACCTCGTTACTACAGCTCTTATCAAGATGTAGTTACGAAGTTATAGAATTGCATCGACGATACATTGGGACAGATGGGACAAAGGTACCCTTTTTCGAAAACTGCGTGCAGGCATGTTTAGGATAGAAAACGAGTGCCGCGGTATATGGGAAATAGACACGAGCGTCAGCGGGTGTCTATTTCCCATATACCGTGGCACGAGATTTTCTATCTGATTTAGACCACGCTTTTCTAATCTTGTCTGTATTTTCTAAACAATGAAAAAGAGTAAATCTCGTTTTTTTTATTACTATAATCATGTGAACACATGCTGGAATGACTTATGAATCAATTTCCGTTACCAATTTCAGTACTTTTGCATTTTTGCGACTGTAGAAAGTCTTTAGGAAAAAAGCTCTATAAGATTCTCGTCATCTTTTTGAAATGATTCTGCACATAAAACCTGTCGAGACACAAGTTGCACGACATACTTCCATCGTATTATCCATAATTAATGCACTGGCAGGGCGGAACCTAAGTAACGGGTCGTTGCACTTAAGGTTAAGGGAAATCAGCTTTTATCTAAAATAACCTACTTCTAAAGAGAGTCGACATAAATAACTCGAGACCTTAAATCATAGATTGGTAACCAAATCCTCGTAAATTCATCTTAATCAAGCCGAAGTTACGAGGCCTTGGTAACCAAACGATGAAATGTGTTCACTCTCTCAAAGCACGTGAATCTATTAGGTTTTAGGATACAGTTATTTGCACGCGTTAATGATGATTACCGACTAAAGTTTGAAAGAACCCAAACTATTGAAAAGTAAACTCGCCAAATTATGTCACGGTTAAGTCCCGCCCTGCCAGTTCATTAATTACGCAGAATATATCTGTAAATTCAACGCTCGGATTTGTATCTGTGATATATACTCTTGAAACAATTTTCTCTGGTAAATTCGCTTCAAGCGTGGTCTAATGATGGCTTTAGAAGAAAATAAACATAACAGATATTGTCTGGTGAAAATTCGCCACATGAATCTTAAAAACACCCCTCATTGGATCAATTAGAAATCTCGAACAACCCCTTGGTGTCCCAGAGTGTCCGGGTAACGGACAAATAGCCAGACCAAAAAACTAAATAAGAACGTTCCTCCTTTGAACTTTCGCAAACCCCGAGTGTCGGGCGCATGATCTGCGACAGACGGAGTCGGTGTGACTCATGCTGAAGGGCAAGTAATCAATATTAGCGACGGGAAAGACCATTGAACTTTACGTCATAAAATCATCATAATCATCATCCGAATATAGGGCTGTATTCCGTTGTCGGAATGTCGAAAACCCTGTGTAAAGTTCTGGCATATGCCCGATAAAACGCTTTTTTGTACAATGTACAATTAACATGGATGGGTGGTGACTATTGATGAGGTGCGAGGGAAAATGCTTACAAAAGCAGACGTGAAATAAAAAAAAATGTGTATAAATGAATACACTTACTCTTTCGTGATGCGCAACTCCATTCATTGATGTGTTCTCAGGCTTTTTAAAATTTCAACCAAACTTGGTACAAGTGTTCCCTTGGTGACCCTTTTTAAAACCTGTTCACAAAATTTTGATTGAACGCAAAATATTTGCGTTGCATAGCGGGGTAGTTTTTTACCTTGAAATCTTAAAACGTCTTCTCCGTTACCGATGGGCGGATTTCAATCAAACTTGGCACAAATATTCTTTGGGTAACCCTTCTCAAAATTTATCCGTGAAATTTTGATTGATAATCAAATGTATGCGTCGCAGGGCGGGACACTTTTTGACCCTGAAAGCTTTTAATCTTCGTCCCTGTAACCAATGGGTGGATTTCAACCGAACTTGGCACAAATGTTCCTTGGGTGACCTTTCTCAAAACTTGTTTGTGAAATTTTGATTAAACTCAAAATATTGTTGTGGCAGGGCAAGGCCTTTTATCAATTGGAAATCTTATAGGTATCAACATCGTAAAATTGGCAGCATTGATTTTGGAATGATTTGGGGATGAAATTTAATGCGTGCGATGAGTGAGTTTTGTGTGGAATTAAAGGAGGTAATCCAATATCGCTAATTTTGTTCAGGATTAACAAAATAAGCGATATTGATTACCTCGCTTTGATAAATTATGCTACAAGTTCCGATTTCTTCAAGAACCTAGCTTAAAATATCAATGATATATACTTAGTTCCAAATGAAAGTGTGCACTTTTGAATTTTGTATATCTATGAAATTACAAAATCTATCGCCATGAAACGTCGTATGACTATCCCAAAGAGTATGTGCAAACGATATTTGAAAACAAAAATCGCGCGTTGAGTAAAAATATTCTGCTAAACTGAGACATTTGATTTTGCATATTGTGCATGTGCATCGCGCATTAGACCAATCATTGGTTTGAAAATGCATTCAGTTGAATATTTGCGGCTTTCCTAAGCATAAAATCACATCATAAATACAATTTTGCATGATGCTACAGCATTGTTTGACAACCAATAAACGTCGTTAAAAAAATCGAACCTTGTTAGATTTAGAACGTCATTAAAATTGATTAAGCATTCATGTTCCAATAGAATTCGAGGTCGTCATTTTGTAAGGCCTCTATTACGCAAATCGAGACATCACAGAACGCCATAGCATCATTCAACGAGAAGGTACTGGCCTAGCAACGTAGCATTGTCTAACGTTGACGTACATGTACCGTCTGCATAAAAATTAAAACTTTTGTTTGGAAATGGCTTGGAATAGCATCTTAAACTCTATAATGCAACATCAACACATAGCTCTTACCAAAGAAAAAGTTGTAAGGAGGTCAAATCTCAACAATTTAAGATCTGCCTGAGCGTATGCAGCATGTGATACTCTATCCAAAACTGATTGGACTTCTAATTACAAAAGGTCATGACTAAAGTATGGTATCAAATTAACTCCATAATTTTTCTCCCATTTGTAAAAATCAAGAAAAATGCAAGAAGAGAAAGTGCACACTTTCTTATGGAACTCAGTATATCTGAACTCGCGATTTTTTTTAGCTATGTTTTATTTTGGATGTATTTTTTTATCTTATCTTTTAAAGTGATTTTTGGAGCTTTTTTGAACGGTTTGAGAGAGTGTTTGGAATGATTGAATGGAATGCTGAGTGAGTATTTAGAATTGTTTTGATTGAGATAGATATTATATTCATGATGTTATTAACGGAAAACGTCTTTTTCTCCCAAACCAATTGGGCTATTTCAACCAAACTTAGTATAATTGTTCCTTGGTGACCGTTCTTGAATTAGATACACGAAATTCTGGTCTGTCCATTGAGATCGGTGTGGCATGTTGTGGCTTTTCTCACTACGAAATAAGTGAACAACATCACCTCCTACAATTTTAAATGAAACTTTGCCAGATTGTGTCTTTGGTGACCCTTTTTAATAAATTTTCGTGACATTCTGATTGGACCATAGATATGGGTGTGGCTGGGTGGGGTCTATTTTCGCTTTAAATTCTTGGAATAAGATCCCCTCATCAAATAGGCAAACTTGAATGGAACTGTACCAGAATATTAGCGAAATCCACTGGACCGATTAAATTCAGGTAAGCGGCTTAAGGCCATTCTGGTCCTCTTGTTTAATGAATCTCGGTTCCTGTCTGATAAATTGCCACCAGTCTTTTATTGTAATGAAAACAAGTCTTTCTGACTTTTTGTGATTGGTTTGGACCAATAACAAATGAGTTGACAAACCGTTGAAGCATTACACCGTAAAGGTTCTGGGGAAGGGGGGATATTCGCGGTAACATGGATTGGTCTTTTGTCTTTTTAGAAAAATAATGGTAGATGCCAAAACATCTCTGTATTTTTGTGTATACAGTAAAACATGTGTTAAGCGACCACTTAAGGGACCACCAAAAAGCGGTCGTTTATGGGAATGGTCGCTTAATACGAAATACTGTGATAAATGTGACAGTTCATTTTGATACCATTTATAGATTGTCGGTCAAGTCGTACTGAATCTTATGATGTTCGAACCCATAAGAATCGTCTTATTGAGACGATTCTAATGGGTTCTAACAACATAAGATTCAACAATAACCAATTTTTCTATAAGAATGTCCTCTTTATCAGAGATTTTGATTACGATGAAGGGACTTTTTATGGTGGTCACTTAATACAATCCGTCGCTTAATAGACGTGGTCGCTCGAGCTATATCGACTGTACTTGCAATTCTAGTGGATTGCTTCTCCGGATTACTTATTTGGTTGCATATCAAGCCCCCAAAAAGTTTTCTTTTTAGGATTTTGATAGACCGTTCCTAGGTGCATGCTGTAGATCGGGACCCGTTGCCAGCTAAGCGGGGCGGGTAATATTGTTGTCTATAGAGGCCAAACTGTAAAAGCCTGTTCTTTCAAAAGATCCTGATTGTACTGCCTCGATGGTGACACTTTTAAAAGGGCGTTGCTTTCCTAAATACAGGTAGATTTTGCTTGGTGAGTCGTACGATCTATTTTCATATATAGATTCCCGAGCTCAGTTTTGAAATATACCTTTTCTTAATCATTCAGCGACTGTTGTTTTATGTGGTAAACCTGGGCCACATTATTTTCAAAACAACCGATAATATTGTGGCGCATATTTAATTATTCTTTTTCGTGTATAAAACCGAGGATGTAACATTTGATCTTTCTTCGAAACGCCATTTTAATTTGTATTGATACATAAATATTGCTCTCAAGTTTTTTTTTCCGAAAGGGCAACGTTTGATCATAAAGACCATATTTTTTTTTTAAATCCGGAATTTAAATATCGTAATTCTTTAAAGTATAACGTATCTCGCTACCAAGGTTTCACCTTAAGATATGTTCTTTCGGCTGAAAATGATTGATTTAACATCCGTGCTTATTTTCTTAATACAATATTGATGCAGTGATGCGCATTGACCCAACTTTAAATTGGTCTCGTCTACATTTATCGATTTCTTTTACATATAATAAGCAATACGGGTGGGTTGCACTCATATACAAAATGTAGTATTATGGATGTATAAAATGATGTAACATAAGATGCATCTTTACGCTTCTATCCTTCTAGAAATTGACCCCCACTCAATTAGCAATAGAACAAGAAAATGTTAATATAGACGAAAGATTTAAACCGTTTAATAAAATGGTAGGATCACATTTCGTGACAAGTAAAATTACATTCGTTACGTTTTTCTTCCGCGGTAACATAGATCTGTCGATTACAAAGGCATTAAATATTCTTTCATGATTTGTCGTGTTTTGTAACAACGGTTCTATTAGAATTTAACATTACAAAAAACATGAAATCAAATGAAAGTCAAAACTGAAATACGGGCAAATTTTAAAAGCGAAATTCTGGGATATAACGTATTTTACCAGTATTTTCGTTACATCTATTATTTGCATTCAGTCACTTCGAAATTAATCAAAACTCTCTTAGCTACAGCTTAATTGATCAGTATTATTATTATCAAGTGTGTTGCTAAAGTTGTCAGGTGAAAGGCTCAAAAATATTTCCTATGTTGAGTATTTAAAAGTAACGTATTTTACAATTACCCTGGTAGTCATGGTATACCTGGCAACAAATATAAACCTGATATAAAGTTGCGAAAAAGTTATATTTTCCCAAAATAAAACGAACACAAAAACGTTGTTACAGAATACAAATTATAAGCCACAATAAAGTTTTCTATATGGAGTATTTAAAAGTAACGTATTTTACCATTACATGGATAGTTAGAGGATAAAAGCTTGTAATTATAGATATCATTTTCGATTGTGAAAAAGTTATATTCACCCAAAACGGATAAAGACCACAAAAAATCGCGCAAGAAAAGCTTAAGACAAATTAGTTTTTATAGAATTCACTGAAAAAAGGAACACAGCCTTTCATTTGCCTCCTTTAAAAACTTATAATAATGACAGACATGTAGACGAAAATATATCAAGATAATTGTGTATGATGTTAAGAAAACAATTAGTCTGTAGATTAAAGGCAATTCAATGTGATTCTGCTACGCAAAGCTTACAAATGCCCGTCATTCATAGCCTATATGCCATAATAATCGAATTTTACTCCCCTTTGCACCTAATGACCTTTGACCTAATTTATTGACCTTAATAATGATATTTCGGTTGGGCAACAGGCAGATTCTGAAGGAGCAGATGTTTCTCTTCAACTTAAGCCCTGTTGCCCATCATGCCGCGAAAGTGCCCAGAAACTCGATTTCTATAGCACTTATTCCAATATGACCGCCTGACTAATACAGTTAACAACATCGTGAAATTGTCAAGATGAATGATTTTGGAATGATTTAGGAATGAATTCGAATGATTGTGTTGAGCGAGTTTTGAATGAAGTTAATGGGAGGTAATCCAATATCGCAATTTTTGGTCAGGATAAACAAAATTAGCGTTATTGTTTGCATCCCTTTAATAAAAACACATAAAAGTTGTATACATAGCTACCTATTTCTTCAAGAACTTATGAGACGCTAATAATTTGAATTATGTCAGTGAAATCGCGATTTTTCTCTATCGAAATTTATTTTGAATGACGTTGATGATTCTATATATTCCACTGGGTTTGATCGTTTTTAATGGTAATAGTGAGTGTTTGGATTGAACAGGGGTGTGGAATTCCTATGCCCGACTTGTCCGACACGGGCTTTTCTACTTGTGGGCAAGTACATTTTTCTAGGCCACTTGTCCGAGGACAAGTAGATACCAGAGCAAATCTTGATACAGTACTAAATGATCTAGGAGAAAAGTCCTCCTTTTGTTTGTAAAAAAAGGGAAGATATCATTGATTTTAATGAAGAAAATGCAGGGTTACAGCATTTTCTTCATTAAAATCAATATGTTCTCAATATTTATCTACCAACTTTTTTGTGGACAAGTTCATTTTGATCCTGGAAAAGTAAGAAATCAGTTTTTACTTGTCCAGGGACAAGTAGAGAAAATCTGTATTTCCACGCCCCTGTTGAATGAAAGGAGCGCTGATTGAGCGATTTATAATGAATGGTTTTGATTGAGGGGAATGTCAATTTCAGGATGTAACTAACTGTACCACCATAGAATGGAACATACGCACTTAATTCGGACCTGTTTTTGAGTGTTTCATCGATGATGTAAAAAACCTCTTTCCCTAGCTCATCATGTAGGAGGAGGACATATAATACGTACTTAATGATTTGTATGAGAAAAAAATATCTAACGAGGTTGGGAGAATTGATCATTGTCGAGGCTCTGCCGAGACAATTATCAATTCCCACAACCGAGTTAGATATTTTTTCCATACAATACATTAAGTACGTATTATTTTTATCTTATAACCTCTATTTGTCTTGTTTCGGTCGATGTTCAAGTTCTATTTGAAATTCAAGTTTCTAAAAATAACCGCATTATATCATTGTTATAAAAGTAACTATGTGATATCATAAAAAACACATATGGGATGTTTTCACATGGATAATTGTAGAGTTATAAGATCTGTTTGCTATACAATTGATGTAGTAAGCGATAAGAAACAAAAAGGGTGAGAAAAGTTCGATCTCTTTTCATCTAATAAACTGAATATTCTCACTCATCAAATGAAAACTATCAAAGGAAGTCTTGGTGACAGTAATGAAAATTGCAGTGTATGAAATTTTAATGTTGTTTTCTTATCTGGTCGACCCGATATCTCCGAGGCGATTTCTCACAATATTTCTTCCTACTGGTTGTCCCGACGCCCTTATTAATGCTTCTGTCAACGATTTGGTAAGAGTAAACACATACCGATTGAGTTGTCCGATGCAGTTACCTTATCGAACAGACGTCAAAGCGGCCAGCATTGACCAAGTCTACCAGATATTTTTTTCATAACGTATGCAAGACGGACTTATTTAACAATTCTAAACCTGGCCCTTTTTAAGGCTTAAAACTATTTTTCTGGGTTCAGCCCCATTTTAAGAGCACAAAATCACGAGGGAAATATTCGGTATTTTGCTTTTGCAACAAAATAAATCAGAATTTTTCAAAGCCCTTTAAGCGAATCGCTTGTACATTGAATGCTCAAAACATCTGCGTTACTTCGTTTTGAGTTGACAATGTGTAGAAGGAGCACGTGTTGCTCGAAAACCTTAAGCAAATCATGTTTAGTCATAAATAATAAATCAAAATGGTTACTTTTTGACACGTGTAGAAGAAATGTTAGACCACGCTTGAAGCGAATCGTCCAATCAGAGAGCAGTATTTCAAAAATATAAATCACAGATACAACTCCTAGCATTGTATTTACAGATATACAGTGAAAGTGTGTCGTGCACGTGAATCTTTACAGATTTTGTGTGCCGTGTCATTTTAAGAAGGTGTCGAGCATATTATATGATCGATTTTTCCAAAAAGACTTTCTACAGTTGCAAACATGCAAACGAGCTGCAATAAGTAACGATAGTAGATTCAAAAGTATAGTTTCGGCATAATTACACATAGTAACAGTAATATCACAGATACTTTAACTTGTTTTCGTTGTCCAGATGTTCGGGCAAAAAATACAGACACTATTAAAAAAGCGTGGTCTAAGTCAGATAGAAAATCTCGTGCCACGGTATATGGAAAATAGACACTCGCTGAAGCTCGTGTCTATTTCCCATATACCACGGCACTCGTTTTCTATCCTATACTTCTTACTTTTCACGATGTAAAATGCCATACAGAGAAAAAGAAATACCAGTTTTTACCGAGGCGTTATTTCTTGACATCAGTATTCATTAATGGCTGTATAGTCAGTTTGACTTCTATAAGGACCAACCTTTTCCTCAATTACATAAAATTGCGTTTGAATGAAGGATTTGTTCATGGTTAAATCTTAATTTCTACTTAATATCATTCCAAAAATTATTTTTTTCGAAAATGAAATGATTTCAAAATAATGATTTTGTCTATCTGATTTATGTTAATATTTTCGCATTTCCCGCTCTTAAACACGAGGGGTAATCATATAGTATAAACACGTGGTATTATACTAAACATTTGACCGAAGAAATGTCAATTATTCCTTTTAAGGATATACAAATTAGCAAATCGACGGCCTTTCATCTTGAACTTTTATATCACGTGAATTGTACCGTTATTACTCGCTTGCTTATCTAGTTTTCCTCGTGAAAATCCAAACGTCTCCTTAAAATAATGCTTTTTGATTGGTCTTAATAAGGCAATATGAGTTTCATCTCAGAATAGATAAAAACAATTTTCAATTATCAGGTCAGACTTTTTTAGCAAAGAGAATAAACTTGCATTTGATATCCTAAGGAAGTAAAATTTTCGAAAGAATTAATCTTATTAAAATACTCAGTTTTATACTGAAATAAATCACTTAAACAACACTTTTGACTCAGATCTATTTTTGAATGGACAATTTGCTGTTCCGTTTAGTCACAAGAAGGCACGATATGCTGAGAGTAAACATGTAGACGGACGGACAAAATCGGCATTTTACTGTCAAAAATTCTGAAAAACAAAACTCTTCGTGGTATTAGATGGAAAATATGATATGACAAGAAAAAAATGTACGATTCATTTATTCTTTTCTGAGATTTTCGAGGAAATGTTGTTCGATATAGAAGTCAATCGAACTATATAAGAGAGTTAAAGCCTTTTCTCTATTTTTCGACTGAAAAATCAAACATGTCTAGGCATTCATTTGCGGCTTAAGTAATTGTAATTGAGCGGGGGTTAACCACCTTTTAAGATCTTTGTATGTGTTTATACTCATGGGCTGAATAAATAATAATCTGTTAAGAATATGAATTTTAAGTAATTTGTAATTATTGCATACAATTAAGATATCCCGTATGTGTCAAAGATAATCTCGATTTCAATCTGTCACGACAAAGCTTTCCTTGTACACTTTGAGTATCTCCATGCCAAGTTATGGTTGCATTTTTAACCAGAGTAACACACCAAGATCGCCTAAGTAATCCAAGGTCAAGGTCTTCAAGTAATAACAATGTAAGACAATCTTTCCTCGTTGTATTCTTCTTCAGCAATCCTAGTTCTAGCTGGAACTCACACCATCCATCTTTCGTGAAATCGTTGGAAATAACAGCAAGAACATTTTCACACGATTCGATCGCATCAAACATGATGTTTGCTCTTGCCCCAAGATCTGCGTCTCGGTCCCAGACAAAAAGTTTCAGTCCAAATTGTTGCTCTATGGTATCGATAAGTGTAGTGTGTACGAAATTACTATCTTCCTCGTGGTATATGACATATATGTAAGGTTCCTCTTGAATGCTATCATTCCTTCCTCTGTCAACCACCATGTTAGAATGTTTCAGGCGATACCAACAATACATGACATGCCATCGGTACCTAGCGCCAATCAAAACACCAATGAATGAGATAATAACTATCGAACCGAAAGAGGATGATAAAATTAGAATGAGATTACAGTATACCCCTGTCGGTCTATAATTTTTCAGTTGTTTTTTATTCCAGCTTGTTGGAACGCGGCAGGTGTAGTGAGAGGGCCATCCTTCTAAAGATATATTTGTACCACGTGGCTTCCCGTATTCTCCGATCCAATTTCGAAACCAGAGGTTCTCACAAGTGCATGCAAATGGGTTATTTTGCAGTTGAAGTCTAAGAAGTGTTGCCCTTACTTGTTTCGGAAATGATTGGTGGCTAAGTATTCTGATGTTATTTGCGGCAGCACTTGGATGCATAAGTCTAGACGATCCAAGAAGCGACTTTCCGAAGTCTTGAATACGATTATGATCAACATTCAGAAATCGTAAATTAGTTAGTTTTGCAAGCAGGTTCTCTGGAATATTTCTTAGACGATTCGAATTTAGGTATAACCTTTCTAAATTTTCTAAAGGAGAAAGTAATTGTGTTATGTCCTCGTCACTTATTGCATCCATGTTGTTACCCGTCAAGCTCAAATATCTTAACTGTCTACAGCTTTCAAAAAAACCCTTCTCTGTATGCTCATGTTTGAATATGATCCCATTATAATCCATTCGAAGATGTTTTAAGCTTGTACTGTTGAAAGCATATTTATCAAACGAAATACCTTGGTCATTAAACCTCATCATTTGACCAATACGGAAATCAACGAAAAAATTCAGATGCGCAACTACATTCAATCGGGAACCTTCGGCGATTCTACGGAATAGACCTCGGGAATAATACGGGCGCAGCCATGAAAGCGCGTCATTTCGCACGTGGGTTTATATGACGTCACAAACATAACTGAGAATGACGTTGCGAAAAATAAAGTCAACGTAAGGTTAAAATTGGACATGTTATGATTTGAAAACAAAACGCAGTGGCTTACTGCGTTTTGATTTCAAATTATAACATGCTAAAGTGATCTTCACAGACGCTTGGAAAACTTTAAAGAAATACACTATTCTTCAAGCGTATTTGTAAACCCGAATTACCACCAGGAACCGAATTACCGAAAAATGCCCAAAAATTACTACACTTACGTCCGAGGTACTTTCCAGTTTACGGAAAAGTCCGAGCGATGTTCCGAATGCAACAACATTGTCTGGAATATTTCTAAGAACATTGGCGTTCAGAACTAGGAGTTCAAGATTCGTCAAACAGCTAAAATCTTTTTGTGTAATAAAACTAATGAAATTATTGTCTAGGTACAGTTTCCTTAGGCGTGGGTATGTATTTCTATTCGATGGGCAGAACTGTGGTGCATTTCTTGTGAGTTGATTTAGTGTCAACTTTAGTGTTCCTAAATTAGGATGCCCTTCTGAAGCGTTAAACTCCGTAATGGCGTTTGACCTTAACCGTAGATATTTTAACTTCTTTACTCTTTTGAAATCTTTCATATTTACATATGAAATGCTATTTTCATCCAGAACAATCTTTTCAATGCGTGAGCTACTTAACACATTTAGCAACTTCTCTGGTATTTTCCCAGAGATACTATTTTTCAGAATACTAAGGTCTCTGAGCTTCTTTGTGTTTCCAATTGCTGTAAATAACTGTGACTGATTGACTTTATCATTTCCTTTGAAAACAAGAATAGTTAAAAACTTTAAATGTTCAAATGCATCACTTGTTACATTTATCACGTTGTTGTCTTCAATAACAAGTTTCCTGACGACAAGACTCGTGATGTTTTTGAAAAGCGAGCTGTTCAGCACTGGTAGATTGTTTTTGGACAAATTTATGTAATCTATTGACCCAGGAAAGAGTGGTATATAGGACAATTGACCGTTGGACCCATCGCACACTGCGGCTCCACTTGTACAACAACAAAAGTTTTCTGCACATGGGTAATTATCCTTTTGACAGTCGTTTTTAGAGCGTTCCACACACGAACAACATCTTAAACTCAGTGTGGCAAGGTAAAGTATCACACACTTCATAACTGCCGTCTTTCAAAGTACTTGTTAATATGTACAGTAATATGTCAACAAGGCTTCGTATCGATAATTCATTTATAACAGAAAGTATACATTGCAATGTTGGAACCCGACAGGGGTGCAAATTAAGTACTATAATATTTACACTATTTATAAATAACATTTTCGATGCTCTTAGAAAAGCAGGTGTCAGAGGAATACAAGTAAACGAGAGCGACCTTGAAATTATCTCATTGTTATATGCAGATGATATTGCAAATACAAGCGACACAGTATTAGGTTTACAAAAACAGATAAATGTTTTGGCATCATTCTGTCAAGATACAGGCATGAAAATCAATTTATCAAAAACGAAAGTTATAGTATTTAGAAACGGGGGATATCTGCGCGACAATGAAAAGTGGTTCTATAATGGAGAACAAATTGAAACAGTATCTAGCTATAAATATATGGGGTTATTTTTCACGCCGAGATTGATCTGGTCCTTTGCAAAGTCTAACTTAGCTTCTAGGGCCAAAAAGGCAATAATTTCTTTGTATAAATTACAATCGAAAGTAGGATCCTTCGACATGCAAGAATCCTTTAAATTATTTGATACAATGGTAAAACCAATATTATTATACGGTTCTGAATTATGGGGCACTGAAATATCAAAAACGATAGAAACAGTACATGAACAGTTTTGTAAACGTTACCTTAAACTTCCAATGCATACCCAAAATATATTAGCTGTTGGTGAATGCGGTAGATTGCCTTTGTATATCGATTATTTCTGTAACACTATAAGATACTGGTTTAAGGTTCTTAATATGCAAGAGAATAGATATCCTTTCATTTGTTATAAAATGCTTCGGAAATTAGACGAAGTAGGCCGAGTCACATGGGCTACGAATGTAAAAGAGTTGCTTCATAAATATGGCTTTGGATATGTTTGGTTAAACGAAAGTGTTGGAAATGAACTTTTATTTATGAAGACTTTTAAGCAAAGATTGATCGATACCGCAAGATCTAATTGGCGATCCGAAATCTCAGAGTCTTCAAGGTCTAAACATTATCGCTTTTTCATGCCAGAGCTTAAAGCTGCTGAGTATCTATCTTTTAATATTCCTATTCCTTTTAGAATTGCATTGACTAAGTTAAGATGCTCAGTACATAAACTAAACGTAGAAACTGGAAGACACTCAAGAATACCATTAGCTGAGAGAATTTGTAAATTTTGCACGTTAGGTAAAATAGAAGATGAGTTTCATTTCGTGATGGAATGTCCATTTTACTCTGATTTACGAATTCGTTATTTTCTAAATGTATTTACAATATCAGTAAGTAAAGAAAACTTCTATTTGCTTCTAAATTCGGAGAAAAATGTATGCATTAATGTAGCTAAGTACATATTCTATGCAATGAAACGTAGAGAAGAAAACGCAAATGCATTAAGTTAACAATCTTTTTATATACATTTGATAATTAAACTGTCTTATCAGTAGAATTATCATACTATGGGTCTCCCAATATATGGCTTGTATCACCGATCGCTTTTTGAAGTATGCTTATCATTTTGAAATGTACATACTCAATGGCTCTTTTAACTATTATAAACAAAAAGGTTTTGTTAATGGACTTAAACTGTATTGCATATGGCTGCCTACATATATTGTATTGTATTATGGGCCAGAGACCTTAATTACTTCAAATAAAATATTGTCATATTGTCATTGTCTTTCAAAGTACCGTTTTGATTAATATACTACTCAAAATTTGATAAGGACCTCTTATTAGATTGCCCTTGACCTGAAACTAAGAAGAAAGGTGTGATAATTTCTTCTGATTATGAAAATATTGTCGATTGACAAAATTGTTGGGCTAAAAAGCGAATGTGTTAGCAATTTATGAAAGCGGTACAGTGTTTTAAATCCAACTCGGGAAAAAATTGCTGAAAACACAGAATGGGAGGTGATTTTTTCTTCTTCTTTTTGAAAAAAATAGAGTAATTTTATTTACTTTGGTGTAAATGTGCTTGTTTTAGTCATTAGATTAATATTTCCTACGTCCAGCGTCTTAGATTTATAAAAAAAATCGGATGCTTTCATTATGAGATTTGAATCTGCCCACCAATAGCGGTTTGCTGCAATTTCAGAATCGCGGTTGGCTTTACTAGGCAGGCAAATATTGCAGCCTTTTACATTTTCAAGATATCAATAAGCAAATCAATGGCTGTGAACTTTGTAAGACAGTTTATCCCCCTTTAAACTATAGTCTATTTAAATTCTTTGTTAACCTCCGCACCTTCTTTGGGCAGCGATTTTACTGTGCTAAATGCAATCAAAACAAAGGAAACAATTCCAGAGGAGATCTTACAAATCTAAGATGTTATTGATTTATCAGGAAAAAAATCATTGTGGCTTTTTGAACGCATTTTAGGCCAATTTTTCATTTCACTCTTAAATTTATTCTTGGTGGCACTGATTACGTACCCTAAGGTTATGGTCGATAACGAATACGGATACAATAACTCTTTTTGAAGGAAGACCATGACCAAACATGTCAAATAAAGGTCATATTGCAAGATCTAGATTCCCGAGAAATCAGAAATTGTACGCGCTTATTCAATCCCAATCTGTGGTAAAAGAACAACTGTTTGAAACCTCCATAGACCTTTATTTGACAGGGCATTAAGGAAAACAGAGAATCATCATATAATACAAGTAGAATTCGCTATTTGACTCGTCGATTGTATACAAATGTACTGTAATCACAAGTCAAAATGCCGTATTCAAGTTATACTAGTACCTGAAGAGAGCAATTTGAAGAGAATGGACCGTCTATAAAAGTCCTAAGTATCTAATTCAGTTTACCATGACATAAACATGCAACAGACACCAACAGAAGGCATCAGTGTCAAGTCACCCTGATCGGGCTCTTTAAATCCCATTTCGGTATCATCAGAAGGCTTGTTTATAGTCTGAGAAGACAATTTTGATCTCAAATTCAATATAAGAGCATACGCAAGCAATTGTACAATCTAATTAAGTCAAATTTCATGAATTTTCCAAAAAGCTAATTTGTCTGTCTCTTCTAGTTATCCCGTATTATTGTTCCTACAAAGTTTAAAGCCCCAGTCTGCGTTTAGACTAAAAATCGCTCATTCGTGAATATTCTTTGAATACGTTTTCTTGATTTAGTCTAATTAAAGATGAGTTACATAAAAATAAAAATCGATCGACAAACAGGTTTTTTTGTGAAACGCATAATCTGTCGTATAAGGTAAACTATGTAAATGGGATTTTGGTCACGTGAAATACGCCCAGGTGCATGAGCGGTAAAGGAGAGGTATTCAAATTGTAGTCCGAATTTTTCGGGTCATAGATATTCATCAAGTTAGGCCTATAGTTAAATCATCGCGTTATAATCATTTGCATTACCGAATATTGGAATGACAGATTCAAGCTTATCTTTGAGAATAAAAGTTTAGTTTTTGTGTACATAGTCTAAGATCTTTATCATACGTTTCTGAAAAGTTCACGAACATAGACTGGGACTTTAAAGCACAGTGACATTTCAATGGGTCATCAGTCCTTTGTTGTTTTAGCAGACAGTTATTGTCGAGTGAACTTATTTTCAGAATCAAAGCAAAAATGTTGATACTCTATTTGTAAGAAAAAGAATAATCTTTTGTTTTTTCGAGTAAGATCGATTTAAAATTCTTTGAATGAAAAACAAAAGCTTTGTGTTCACTCATGGCTCAGCCGCTCGTGAAAATATAGCTTTTGTTGTTCCCTCATTGACATAAAAATCGATCTAACACTGACACAAACGATTATCCGGGTAGTTATACGTTGATCGGTAGGGAATATTATTATTCGTTTCAAAATCACAATTTATCTTTTATCTCAAATGTCGAGTGGGAGTTTGCCAGGCTGTTTCACAAAATGTGCTTTGAAATTGAACTTTAAAAAGATTTGATAAATAAATTCCATTAAAGAGTATTCCTTCACTGATTCCTTTGTCTCCGATTGTCTTAACAAATTCAATGTCCGAGTAACCTGAAAGTCCATATGATTAGGATCTTAATCAGGTGATCTGTATCAGAACTTCAGCCTAAAAAATAATAAAACGTCTTATATGTGAGCCTGAATAAATGAATAAAACATAAAAAGACTATATAAGCAATAAATTTGTCAACCTATATATTTTACAATATTGGCAATAGTTTGTTGTTTGATAGTCTTGTTTTACGGATGTAAAAATATAACTATTAAATTGGGAATAACGAGAGTGAAATTTAGTTTACGAATAATTCCTTATTGAACATGTTCAAAAAATTATATGTATTTATCAATGCTTTCTGATATGATATCACATCTTTTTTTTTAAAAAAAATTAAAGATACTCGATACTTTTATTCGAGTTTTCTGTAGTGTTTTTCGATGGATTAACGTGAAAAACGGTAGTTTATTATTTGATAATCTCACCACCTAAACAGCAAATTTATCAAAACGCGTATCCCGCGTTCGTTTATTTCACCATATCTGATTTAATCTTAGCGGAGCCCAATAAGTGACGTCATCATTTACGTTGCATGGCAATCATGTGTAAAATAACGCGCTTTAAGATTTTTTTCCCTAAAATATTCTCATTTTGTCACATTTTTGCATTAAAGAAATATGGATGATTATTTTTCGAGAAGATCGATTGGTATTTCATTTTGTGAATAAAATAAGATATCTATTCACTCATGGATCCATTGCTCGTGAACATATAGCTTTTGTTGTACATGCAATGAGATATAAATCAATCTTACACTGAAATACACAATTATCGTCTAATAATCTCTGATTTTTGGCATGTCAGGGCATCTTTTTCGGATATTATTTAAAGTTTACTCGCTATATACAGATATTCGAGTTATCTTCAATGATCTTTTAAAAATGACACCAAGAAAATATACCAATAAACTTACCGTTTGATAATAGATAAACAGTATTTTGTAGCACATAACGCACATCAAAGTCGTTTTATTGCGAATGCTGCCGCCTACTTGTGTATGCTATTGTTTGATTGTTGTTTTCATTTGACTTCCTTCCTTCTTTAATTTCCTTTCCATTTCCTTCAATGATGATTGCATAACCATCTGGATGAAAAATAAAGCTCACAATACACTTTATACCGATATTTTTTTTTTTCTTTTTTTCCACTTTTTTCTGAAAGCGTGAGCAGAACTGTTCCGATGGAAACGTATTCTAAAAAATTCATATTCGAATATTCGTTTTTAATATTCGAATATATTCTGCTGCGTTAGCGTACGATCTCTCAGGTACAATATTGCTACTTTCATGATTTGACAAGGGGGGCCTAGTGTTTTCTGTTACTAACTCGCTAGTTTGCTCGTCTGTTGCATTGCAATCGCCATCCCAGCTACTAAGTATTTCAGCAACTACACTGGGTTCAGGGATAGTTTCATGATTAATTGGTAAAATTGATGTTTCCTGACTCCTACTTTGATTTGGCTCTGGTTGAATTCTTTCGGGGTTCATTGGTTGGCTTTTGTTCTTGGTTGATTTCTCTATATTCTTCACACGTTTAATTAACTGTGCATGTTTCTCATTCACAGTTTCTACCCTTTTATTGTCAGCCTTTGTTTGAATTAATTCTCTGATCTCTTTGACATCATCTTTCAATAATCTAATATCGGTTTTTAAACAAGCATTGCCATTACTCCTTTCATCTGTAATTCTACTTATTGACTGAGCGTTCGTGTGTACTTCTTCTCTGATTTCAACTATGTCCATTTCTAGGTCAGCTTTTACCTTTTTCATCGATTCCGTTAATGTTTTAACGTCTTCTTCAAATATACACTGTCTATTTGTCAACTCTTCGTTCTTTTGTTTTAGAGATATTACATCGGCTTTTAAAGAATTAATAATCACCTTCAAGTTTTCAATTTCGGCATTGTTTATTATTCCTGAGCTCAAAATACTATTGTCTAAATTTGTGATTTTGTGGGTCGATACACTCAGCATTTCTCTCATTTCATGGAAATCACCTCCTTCTAATACTTGGATAAGACCATGAATATCCTTTGCTAATTTTTGGATTTTATTTTCGCCGCCATAAGCGTTTTTACGTCGTTTTAACTCTGCGGTTGCCTCGTATGGATAACCTTCAGACGCTTTAACAGCTTCATATAATCTGACTCTTATATCCTCTAAGTCAGAATAATCTGCTATAATTTGGTTGATGAATAAGTCTTTTGTTAAATTGCATGCTAATTCTGATAAGTTCGAAATTAGGGAAAAATCATCAATTTCCCTCTGTCCGTTAGTTAATATAGATTCATTCAACGAACTGCAACTCTTTGAATTGGTTGTATTTAGAGTGTCACGTGGATTTTGTCCCTTTAATAAACTGCAAGCCATTGTGAACAACTAACAGCAATGTGGTCAGTCAAGCGTGAAATTATTTTGGTCATGGCCCGTGGGCATTTTCTGATTTGGGTTATCCATTACCCCACCCATATACATAACATAGCGATGAATTATTACAATGTCAATTCACTTGAAATCTTACTTCAGAAAATGCCTCCTTTCCAATACTGTTTTCTCTCATCACTATCCACTAGAAGTAAATCGCAATCGTCTTTAAACAATCGATATTGATCTCAATTTATGAAAGCATACAAAAAGGCGTCCATTACTCTTGACCGGTGTCGTCAATCGTCAATCGAGATGTCATTGAATCCACAAGGGGGGTTGCCTTGCGTTCCTTACTGTTATTTGGAGAATCCAATCACAATCAAATTGGAATTATTTGTCTTGATTTTACTTTAAATTACCTTTTCATGTGACAATATAAATTATTACACTGTGAAAAATGTGCGATCAAAAGTTCGTGGAAACATAGTGATTCAACTTTTGATTGCGACGTTTTTGGCGTTGACAGACCAGAACATATATTTTTGAATTCGTTGTCCCAAACTTTATAACAAACGCCGCGCGGCCGTCGGTTTTCAAATGAATTCGTTGAGGCGTATCGTCAACTTCGACGTAGAGAAAATTTGCAAGTAGGTTTCAACTCTCCAAAGGTGTTATATTAACACATTTATACATTGGTCGATAATTCTCTGTCAGACTGCTGATAAGAAGATTTGCAACCTGTCATAATTATTGATTGTACGTGTGCCTTCTAAGCCGCCACCATTGCGCAGTTGGTTAGGCATAAGACTTCCAATCTGGAAGTCGTGGGTTCGATCCCCGGTGGCGGCAAATATCCTTTCCGACGTTTGTCTCTCACCAATGGGTATATAATCGTAAACCTATGTGAGATAGCAGTCGGAGGCTAGGAAAGGGTGTAATGGTAGTACAGGTGAAAGAAATACCAGGAATCCATTGTTAGGTGCTCCGGCCGCAGCGATATAACTGCGAAATTGTTGAAAGCGGCGTAAAACCCATTCAAACAAACATACGTGTACCTTCTTGACACTAATATACATTCGATTGAAGATAAATATGAGAAAATTGTTTCAATATTCGTTAATCGATCGGAATGCAGAATTAAGAAATATGAGCCTGTGCGTGAAATTTCAAACAATTTCAATTGTGTGCATATCGAAGACTCTGGCCTGCCTGTGCATCCGCACAGTCTGACCAGAGTCTTCACTATGCGATTTGTCGATAGATAAGGTCTCAAAGTATCTGTAGACATTTAGGCAATCTTCTAATTGCACTATGTAACTGTCAGGGCTACTCAATGTTTGCAACTCATGCAGGTGTCAAATTGTTGGAAATGTCACGCACAGGCTCATATAATATGTGGCCCGTCAGACAAAAAGCGGCCATCTGGATAGTGCGAGAAGTGTGGAGTCTGGTCATTTTGCACAGGCTGACCAGGCTCGAAACCTTTCACATTATTTAGACTTTTCTGAATCTAGAATGACCAATCTATACTTCCTAAAGATACAACTTATTTGAAATACGCCCTCTGGTGGGTCAATTCAAGACCAAATCTTTGTTTCAAAAATGATTTTACTGAGTTCCGTGATTGTCCTTTTTTGCGTGTCGGGTCACATCTGATAATCTAATTATGGTAGGCTGGCCAACGACACAACATGAAATATTAAGAAATTTCACGCAAGGATCTGTAGCAGATATTGATTTTTTGGGGTGAGACATTGAGAGCTGCACTCTTTTTGCCACCGGAAATCTCATTGAAACTGGCTTGATTAGAGAAAGTTCTCAAAACATTATGAAATTTGGTAAAATTTATCACCATATTTTTTTTAATTTCTCATTAGAATTGGCGAAATTGGCGAAATGGGATATGTCTATTTTAGCGCATTATAATCCGAGTCAGAATTATCCCTGTGTCGTGTAATATGTTTTCTTACTGAGACATCATATGATACAAAGTTGACTTTCGAAAATCAAGCTATGAAAGGGCACCTCTTAATTTGTAAGCAATGAAAAATGCACTTTATATCTAAGTGCATGTGAACAAAGACAAATGGTGCACGCTCTCCTAGTCATTCACACCTAATAAGCCACTTCATCGAAAGAAGGTCACATCTTAAGTGAATTGAACACGCCAAATTCTCAGCGACGTTAGTTTCGATCTTCACTGCATTATGTTGACACGCTGTAGTAACATGCTCTTGAGGTTAAAGGGAACTATTACATTTCACGTTGTCGACTATTATAACAAAAGTCTATTAATTAATAGCCCATAATAGAGCATTTTGAATATAGCGTGATCCGTTTCATCAATGGGTAAAGCCGTCATTTTCAAGATAACTCTCCCCACCCACCAATTTTTTACAGTGGAAGGTAGATTGATCATTCTAGATCCAGAAAATTGGTTAAGTGCAAAAGTGCGACTAGGGTCGACACTTTACGCACTACCTAGATGGTCCCTTTTCGCGTGAGGGGTCACAAGTGATTCAATTCCATGTCAATTATATTGATCTTGGATGGACCGCTAGAAAATAAAATGTATATATTGCTTAAGAATTAAGCATAGTTTTATCAAATGTTGAGATTAAGAAAAACTTCGTAAGATTCAGCTACATGCGATGGCATTCGGAATTCCCATGTGTAAATACACATTAAACTTGGTTCATAACAAGATGCTGACGAGTCGTTCAAAATAGTCGACGTTAAGCAGTATAAACCGGAAGTTGAATGTGGCCATGAACTGCAAGTTATAATTTATCACATAATTCTGAAAGTTCTACCCAAAATGAATAGATCTTGAAGATTTCGTTAATTTTGTTCTGTCAATTTTAAGTGTTTTTGGCCCCCAATTTTATTTCCCACAAATTTTGAATTAAGAGGTCGACTTTGAAATACGCATAAGTATATATAAGTGAAAGTGTCATTAAGTACACTCATGAAATATAAACTAATTTGATCTTATAACTATACATACAATTTGCATACACTTTCAACCTTTTTTTGTGTGTGTGTGTGTGCGGAGGGGGGGGGGGGGTAAGGTTGCATTATAATGAAGCACTGAAAAATGACTGCACGATAAATAGAATACGCCTCGTCATGATAAATTCTCCCAACCTAGACCAGATAGAACGATATCTTAAGACACTAACATGATATTCTATATATAAATAGCACAGCAAAGTAGATTTTTTCACCATTATCGAATTTTATTTTTTTTTGTGTGTGTGTTGGATATCCCGATTAGAACTCAACACGAGTTGGCAAATTGTCACAAGATATGCCTGTTACACTGTTTGGTATCCAAGTATGAAAAACAACAAAAGGAAATAAATAAAAAAAAAATAGCAAGCTAGAGTTATGGTTCTTGTACACTTCACTCTGTATTCATGAGAGTAAGTTTTCAACCAAGTTTCAAGTCAATCTGACATAAGATGGCAGAGTTATGCCCCGAGCAAAGACATGGGCGCACTCTGCCCTCCGGACGTAGCTCGCTCGGACGTGGCGCCATGGGTGATCACAAATTCGCCCAGTCTTTCAACGGGCATAGAAAAATCTAAAAAGAAAAATTGTTTTAAATAACGCCCCTCGTGATTGGTCATTTCTGTCCACCGGAATTTAACGTTGCTAAGCGTCGACGTAAACGACGTTATCACAAACGCTGAAGGCTCTTTGACAACGTCCACGTTGAATTCTATCTGAAATTATTTGACGCATTGTATGAAAGATAATGGGGAAACAGTCGAAAAGAAGATTTAGAAATATTTGTTGTTGGGGTGATTCAAAGGTAAGTCATCTATAGTCATACTTTTTAATATAAGGATAATCCGTAGTTTCTTACTTAGTATAGAAATATTTTGAAAACAAAATCAAGATTATCTTTTGGAAACTTTCTTTTTTTTTTTAAAAAAAAAAGGGGGGGAACAGTTATTGTACAGATAAAGTGGCGGATCCAGGAAGGCGGGGGTTAAATCGAACCCCTTTGTAGCTAAATTATTTCATTTTCATGCTTACATTCAAGGAAAATTGTGTAATACTATCAAAACGAACTCCACTTTTGTATGTTCGAATCCCTTTAACATAAATTCTGTATCTGTCGAAGAGATACATGTACAATAATCATATGTGACCCATCCTGCGGAAAGGGACCATCTGGGAACTCAGTGAATTAAATTTTGGAAAAGGATATTTGGTCTAGCATGGAACAACCAGAAGTCGCATTTCAAAATTTCTTTCACACGAAGGTAGATTGATCATTCTAGATTCAGAAATAAGCAATCTTCCAAAACTCTCGACCCTAGTCAGTCTGCGCAATCCGCGCAGTCTGACTAGGGTCGACGCTTTACACACTACCCAGATGGTTCCTTTTCGCGTGACGGGTCACGTATCTATCTTTACATGTCAATGGTTTTAATTTACCTTGGCTCCTACAGTTGAAGAGGAACTATTGGCTTGCGAAGATGATACATACCGTTGTTTACTCTTGTTTTCGAGATCTATGTAGGCATGGGCCTCTTGGATCCGTTTCGAATTGTTTTTATCTTTGCCAGTCCGGGTTCTGGTCCATAGCTCTCAGCTTCAAACTTGACTGGTCGAGATTCCAAACTTTATTCAATTTATTTTAAAAACTATTTACAGTTCTGCATAATATCACATCACTGGGCAAACTGTTTCACTCATCTACAATCCTTAGCGAAAAGAAAATTTTTCGCAACTGAGTATTACAACGTTGTTTGAATATTTTTTTTAATATGACCTCTAGAGTGCAGGTATTGATTATTGATTGTTGGAAACAGCTTAGACTTATCAATTTTGTCATGACCATTCTGAATCTTGTAGACCTCTATTATATCATATCACATTTTTTTCCAAAATATGTAGTATGTAGTGGTATTAGTATTATATTTTATGTAGTAGTGTTAGAATATTTTTCGTTTTCTTGAAAAAGGCAATTTTTGCCGAAATATTGAATACAGAGTGTTTTATTAAATCTCTATTATATCGATTCGTTATCTTCTATGTACCAGTGTTGGCAATCAAAGTGTTTTCAGCCGCTCAGTATATCTTAGATCTTTGAGTTCTGGTAGAAGTTGTGTCGCTCTGCGCTGTACCTAATGCCTATTTGGGCTGCTGTCCGACACCCTGTCCATTTGTTCACTTCTTTATTTAGGCCAATTTAATAGAACGACAGATGCGCATCAAATGTGTTCCGATTTTTTACTTACATGTCTCCTCTGAAAACGTTGGGTTTTCAATGTTTTTGAATATTCTAATTAAACGAGATAATGCTAAACTCGATCGTGGATTTGACTTGTTAGCTATTAAATCTTCGCTGGGAGGTCTTCGACTGACAAATTATTATAATTTCGAATTGTTGACCAAATCGTCGTATTTTCATTTTGTCGATATGACATTGTCGGTCACCAACGATGATATTCATATAGCGATCGTCGGAGATCTTTGGGCAACTTATCTATATTTAAGAGCTGAGAGAGTTTTATATCTTTATTGATCTATATAGGCCTACAATCAAATACATAATCACACTGAATACATGAATGTGATTATGTGTTTAGTTTCAAACATGCATGGAATGAACATATACACTCCATATCTTATAATTTAATATAATTTAATATCATAAAGCATAGATGAAAAAATAAAAGAAAGAAACAGATTTCACGAGTCTTTGAGGACATGGCTAAACTTTTTTTTGAAAAATTAATACTAAGATAGTGATCTGGTTGCAAAGAGATTGACAATGAACCTCGTTTTTATGACAATTCTGCACGTTATTGATTATTTAGCAACATGTTTGCGATTGATCGCTTGAAGGAAGTTCAGCGATTCATAGTATCATTAACTTATTTCTGACCATGGGCGGGTATTGTTGCCCGCTAAATCAGAGTATCTTTCGGTCAGCGGACTACCAGCTCTAGACTGGTCCAAATATCGACTATTAGAATACTCTAGAAAAGGCTATTCTGATATTTGATAGTGAGACCAGTCTACAACCGACCCGAAAGCGGGCCAGAAATGAGTTGGCCCATATCTCTAACTTTACTTGACCTTACGCAATCGCAGTTTTATGGCAAATAACCCGTGCTTCTAAAGAACCATAAGAACGATGCTACATTTACGGTAACGGGCGGCGTTAATGTTGACAAATACTATGACAATGTGTTAAACAAACTAAATCGTACAGACATGATTATGCCCACATAGTCTTAACTTTTTGAATATCAGACTTTGCGAGACATATTCCGTTCAGTTATGTTTTTTATCTATTAAAACTAAAAGAAAACTTACCTTTTTAAGGATGGAGGCAACTATGAAAAACAGAATAAAGCCAAGAATAAGTCAAAGAAGGCAGCGGATGTGGAGGTCCTACGTCAAGAGGTAGACGAGTTAGGCGAGATGTTAGAGTCAATGATAAAATCTTTGGATGCAGCTGAAGAGAATTTTAAAGCAATGGAAGGAGAAATTGACAAATTCTTCAGCGAGTCTATGGTAGAGAAGATGTCCGAGAAGTTTCGGTACAGAGCACCACTGATGTTGGTCCACTCTGAAGTTAAACCCAGCCATGGTGTGAAAACAAGCTTTACAACAGATGACAAAGTGTATGGAGTTCATGATCGTAGTGATATCTTTGAGATTTCTGGTAAATTCGGAAACACAAATGGAGAAGGACTTGGCCTTGCAAGAGGAAAAAGGCAATTAAAGGTATGGTTTTTGTTGTTTTTTTATAGCGGGTCTTTTCAATTAAATGTAAAATTCCATTTCTTAACGAAAGTTTCCAGAGAAATAATTTTGAAAGGCATTCATTTTATCATGGGTGATATAATCTGATATAAAGAGGGAATGATTATATCCATATTTCCTTAAAAAAAATCTTTGAATACTAATTTCATGCGTGTACTTCAAACGTTGTTACATCAAATCTTGAAATGATAATTGTTTCACTCGTTTCTTTTCATTATGAAAATCGTTTAACTCTTTTTCTAATTTAAATAGGAGAAAAACTTCATCGACCTTTGTGGACTGACCAAGATAATTCAACCGTAAGTGTCTTATTATTTCTTTTGATTAATTTATTTTCGCTCTTCCTTGTGCTTTGAGTTTGTCAGTTTTGCGCGTTAAACAATTTTCTAGGCTTTCGTCAATGATTTTTATGAACCCTTTTATAATTCTTCACGTTACCATCAATATTTTTACGGATCATTATACAGTCAATCTTGCTCGAGTGACCACGTCTATTAATCTACCGTTTCAAAATACCATTCTTTAAAACAAATTATCTTAAAAAGTAGGTACATATAGTAAGGTTGTTTGTCCAATAATTATTAAAAATGAATCCTATTTTGTTAGAACTCACCAGAATCGTCTCAATCTATAGAGTTTTAACAATGTAGGATTAATGAGAATTTCGCAATAATATGCTTATTCAGTAAAAAAAAGTATGTTTTTTATTTGTAAACAAAACGTGTATTAAGCGGCAATTTTTGCTATCGACCGCTTTTTTTTGTGGGCCCCGTTAGTTTTACAAGTTTTACTGTATGTATGTATAATTTTCCAGGCTTCCACCAATAATCTTTATGACTCGTTATATATTTTTTCAGACTACCCAGTATGCAGGCAGTACTTCACCATGAAATCCTGACTACTTTAAACTTCCCATTCAGAGTCACTCTCAGAGACCTCATGTTGGGGTAAGTTTTGTTATCAGATTTATCTAATCCCCCAAGATTCGCACCCTCTGATTGTCTGGCAATTAGTTCTTTACCTCATCGAAAACTAGTGTCGGAATACAACTTTTCAGTATGTTTTTGCATGTGTTAAACCGTCTGAAAATCTATATATTGATTGGCGATATTAAATAACATGAATGAAGAAAATATTTATTTCATTGTTTTCATTGCATCATAGTTATCTACCAATCTATTTCACATAGTTTCAACGGAGTGCTAAGGTTTTTTGAAATAACAAAAAGATAACAAACAAAACCCCGATTCTATGTATTAAGTGGCTATACATACTTAAAAAGCAAATAATTCTAAAAGAGCTGACGAAGATAAGAAATCAATTTCCAAAAGTAAAAAGCTAATATTTTGACAATGAAATCGTTTACAAAGGGATGTGCCTAGGTCTCGGTGGTTTAAACGTTAAACAAACGGAAGCTAACTAGACATGAAATATCAAAACTATATAATAATTTCTTCCAGAAACAAGTTCAGTGAAAATCATGCCCAGTTTCTCTGTGTTAACTTACTGATTGCTCTCAAACACCTTCACAGCCTGAATATGATCCATGGACAAATCTCTCCCAGTAGAGTGATTTTCACACAGTTTGGATATCCATGTTTGGTAAGTAGTCTTGTATGTCTGAATATGATCTTTGAACAAATCTCTGTCTGTGGATTGATTTTCACACAGTTTGGATACTAAGGTTTGGAAAGTTGTTCCGTATGTCTGAATATGATCCTTGGAAGTATCTGTCCCAGTAGAGTAGTTTTCACACAGCTTGGATACCCATATATGTTAGGTAGTCTTGTGTGTCTGAATATCGTCGATGTTATCATAAAACCTCGTAACTGCAGCTTGATCAAGCTGCAGTTACGAGATTTTAGAATAACAACGACTATATGATCCTTCAGTGGACAAATCTCTCCGAGTATCTAGTAATTTTCACAGTTTTGATACCCATGTTTGGTAAGTAGTGTCGTAGGTCTGAATATAATCCATGGACAAATCTTCCTCAGTAGAGTGATTTTCACTAACGTTGGATACCCATTTCTTAATTTTCGAATTATATTACATTTTACTTTTTCTATTTGAGTGATGTACACAATTATTAAAGACTCATTTCTAAAGGGAATGTGACTGAAATTTCAGGCGTCACTTGACCCCCCCCCCCCCCTTGAGAAAATTACCCACGATATTCACCTCCATGTGTTAAATGTCGTCTGCGTCTTCTTCAAATTCGACCAAGTCGAAAAATGCTCCGTCTTGTAATGGATTAATATTCACTTACTCTAATAGTAATCTATCCTTTGTAGACTGGCGTTGACACCTTCCAGACCTATGTTGATATATCTAGACCAAAAGCAAGAATAGAATATAGAAGTCCAGAACAGGTGAAAGGAGAACCCATCACAGAGGCTACAGATATGTTTCAGATGGGAATACTGGTGTATTCTATGATCTATAGAAAGTAAGTAATCCCACCACTGGCGTTACTGACGTATAACAAAAGGGAATACCGGTATAAGAGATGATCTTTGGAAAGTAAG
The DNA here is from genome assembly GCA_948146395.1 of Fragum whitleyi. Classification (NCBI taxonomy): domain Eukaryota; kingdom Metazoa; phylum Mollusca; class Bivalvia; order Cardiida; family Cardiidae; genus Fragum; species Fragum whitleyi. The sequence continues at coordinate 51,720,350 of OX411553.1, forward strand.
TTATCCCGTTACTGAGTCGACATACGTGTCTAAGATGGGAAATTTGGTGTAGGAATATTGGTGTATTCTATGATCTGAGGAATGTAAGTTATACCATCACTGAGGCTACAGATGCATTTCAGAAAAATTGGTGTTTTCTTTAATCTATGGAATGTAAATTACACAACATTGAGGAAACTGACGTGTTTCAGACAAGGGCGGGTATTCTATAAACTACAGCGAATAAGTTACTCCATCACTGGTGCTACAGATGCGTTTCAGATAGGAATACTGGTGTATTCTATGATCTAAAGAAAGTAAATCATCCATTATTAAGGCGACAGACGTATTTAAGATAGGAATATTGGTGTATTCTATGGTCTATAAAAACAAGTTATCCCATCACTGTCGTTTAAGATGCAATTCAGATAGGAAATCTTGTGTATTCTATGGTAAGTTATCCCGTCACTGAGGCTACTGACATGAACAGATAGGAATCTGGTTTATATCATGGTCTATAAAATGTTAGATATTCCATCACAAAAAACTTTTGTGTTCCATTTTGATACATGTTTGAATACCATAGTTTTCTAGGGTACATGTCTAGAAAGATAACTATCCCGATGCTAATCAGTTCTATTTCTTATTTTCAAACAACGTGTTTACTGTTCTACTACTAGTTCTATATGCTGTATTCTTTGTTCATGGCAACTAACTTTACAAAATCAAATGTTATATTCAACGATACAATTTTTCAGATCTCCATTTAAAGCAGACACCTACTACAAGACAAGGGCAAACCTCCTGGATGATGATTTCATTCCAGAATTCGAGCATGGCACGCTTACTGATGGTGGAAGATGTTTTATCAAGAAGCTTTTAAAGTAAGTCTATAAAACTAAAACAGACAAAATAGTGCAACAAAATCCCTCTATAGGGGTCTTCGGTATGACGTCACAGCCCACTAGCCAATAAAAATGGTTGGCGTTGAATCGCCTCGCTCTATTTAATTAATGTAATTATCGCCTAATCTAGATCACTATTTTCGCTGAATTTGAGAAAAAAGATGCCAAAACTATATATTTTTGAAAAGTTTATCATCCGAACTTTTCAAAAAACATGTTTTTAAAGAAGATTACACGATTTTAGAATTAATATCGCTGCTTTGAAATCACCCCTCGATATTGTTGATTTTCTGCACACATTAATCATTTGTTTACCGCTGATTTATCTTGATTTGATAAAATCCTGATTTAATGTCTTTTTTTAATATCTTACAAATATATAATTAGATTTATTTTTTGTTTATGCAAACAAAATCGTTTGGTAAATCGGCATTGGTCGTCTTTCCCGCTCGTTCAAAAATTAACCATTAAAAATACATCCAAGTAAAATCTGTAAGACTTTAAATAATTTGGCACGTTACAAATTCGCCTTAGATGCCTAATGACATTCCCTAATTAGGGTATGTAGATTGCTTGATGACCAGCTGTGTTATTATCGATTTTTTACCAACCCTTTCATCTTGATGAAAAACAGTGAAATGGTATTTGAATTGCGCTAATAAACTTCGTTCAAATAAAAAGGAGTCAAAACTGAAGATTTTTCCTATGCTAAGAATATTCCATGACCGACGGACGTATGATTTGAAAGATTGTAAAACGGGCGGACAGACGTACGGATTGATGGGAGGACTGGCAGACGCGTAGCCGGATTGATGGGTTGACGGATTAATCAATGAAAAGCACGCAAATTAATGAATAACATAAGAAAGTTAGAACTTCAGACGTATGATTGAACATGATGATGCATGTAAAGGGGAGTGAATGAATGAATGAATGAATGAATGAATGAATGATTGAAGGAAGGAAGGAAGGAAGGAAGGAAGGAAGGAAGGAAGGTAGGAAGGAAGGAAGGAAGGAAGGAAGGAAGGAAGGAAGGAACGAATGAACGAACGAACGAATGAACGAACGAACGAACGAACGAGTGAATAGCATTTATCTATAGCAAGTTATAAATGAGCCTGTACGTGAGATTTCCAACAATTTCAAATATGTGGAAAGCAAAGACTCTTGTGCATCCGCACAGCCTGACCAGAGTCTTCACTGTGCGTTTAGGAGCTAGAAAAGGTCTTAAGTATCTTTAGACAACCGGGTATCATTATATTTACGGTATGTGGCTATCTACGCTGCTCAGTGTTTGTACCTCACGAACATTTCAAATTGTTGGAAATGTCATGCACAGGCTGCTCAAATGATTTTGATCATATCGAAAATATTTATATCAATTGCTGCGGTGGATCAAGGATTACTGTAAAATGGTTTCGAACTTAAAATATAGGCGGTGCCCTTTCCTTTTAATGCCCAGTTTAGATTGAATTTCACTATAATAATTAAATGACACCCCCTCCCACCCCCTACCCCAACCCGTGCAAACCCACTTTGGATTTGCCAATGATTAGATTGATTTAAAATAAGTCTACATTTTTGCTATTTCTTACAAAGATTACAAAAATGTGCATATTTGGGTGACTCTTGCATCTATAATTTCAACGAGATGGCTTTCGGAGCTTTGTAATCTTAACTGTTACTTTTCTTTAGTTACAATGTTTTGAAGCATGTGGAACTTTTTGTATGACAGCATGTTATTTCTATGCCTGATTTAAGATAATATTTGATGTGTAAACCGAGATTTCACACATTATGCTTAAAGACTTGTTGGGTCCAAATGAACGCCACCAATCAGTGGCGTATGACATGGGTAATTGATTGATATATCGTCACGGCCAGATCAAAGAAAATTCGAATTGTGGTATAAACAGTTGCATAAGAAATGGGCAATCTTTATGACACGTGCACGTGTGTGTGAGAAGCGGCTGCCGTATTTTGATATTGGCGATACTGAATAGGGTTATGGTCAGATCAAGGAGATTCGCCGTTTTGTATAGATCATTGCGTAACAAATGGATATATGACACATGTTTGTGTGATTAGCGCAGCTGATAATTTTTCATGTCGCATTTTGAATATTCCCTGTTAGGATTTTTATACCTTACATTATGTGTTCGAAAAGCAGTTTCGTCCGAATTTAATGTGTCTGGCGATATTCGCTTATTATCTTATAAGACCTTTATTTATAAATATGTGTGTGTTTTCCTCTCATCAGTTAAGTTTGGTTATAAATAATATATAAATAGTTTTATGGTGCTTCTCAATATTTACAGGGAAAAATGATTAATGTTGTTAAGATACTTAAGGATTAGTACAAAATTCTATGTTTGGATGATCTGAGATGGGTTGAATGTCGTTACTGAGATAAGGAAAAAAATCAGCATTGAAATTCACATCAACTAGGAATAGGTAAGATATATCATATTTTATTGCTGAGTGGCCAAAATGACGTAAATACAGCTTAACTAGATTCCTACATTCGATAATTCGGTTGCTCAACTACGATTTATTTGGATTCCTAAGCCTCTCCGGGTGGTTATCTTTCGACGCAAAGCATTCATTTCAAAGACATTGTCACATGATGACAACTGCATAACCAAACGGAGCGATGATTCGTCTACACTTTGACACCTTTGTCACTTGGAAAATATCATTAGAAATGTATAGTCTTATTACTTGAATATTGGATATTTTGCTCTTTGTGTATGTAAAAATGGTTGGCAACGCCAACCACTCATATTTTGATGACGTCATCGATACCTGTGCCGAAGTCCCCTATTACAACCACTAAGAGTGGCCATTTAATCGTGATGGCCGCATTTCCAAGGTTTGGTCGGATGACTGCTCAAAAAGCGGACAGACATTGAAAAACGTGTTGAAATTCTAGGAAAATTTTAAAACACATAGCCTAGACTTTAAACTAGTTCTTTGTTTTCAAAATAAAAGACAGGTCTGAATTCAAAGTGGGTGACGACAACAATGAAAGTACGCGCAATTTGTAAATCAACTGCCCTGTGTGGGGTGAAACAATATACAAGAGGACCATGATGGTCCTATATTGCTCACCTGTGTATATTTGTATAAATTAAATATTATCAAATTTTCCAGCAAAAGTGGTAATTGTACTTTTAAGACTTGTGGTCTCTAGAGTGTAAATAAGAAAATTGTCATTTAGGCCCCTTTTCCCATGATATGAAACGGATCCTTCCCATTTTCAATAGGATTCATTCTTGTGACCTGAAAATTATTCTGACCAAGTTACATGATGATTGGTTCATATTTGTGGCCTCTAGAGTGTAAACAATTAAATCGTTGACGCCTGACGATGCACGACACACGATGGTCATTAAATGATCATAAAAGCTCACCTTGAGCATGATGTGCTCAGGTGAGATAATAAAATATATTGGGAAAAGGAGAAATTGCTTGATAAAAACAATTACAATTTTTCCGAAATATTATAGCAAGAATCACAGGGACGAGGAATCATGTGACTGCAGGAAAAGGGGTTTCAAAAAGAATTGATGTTTGAAAAAAACAAATTCATTCACGCATTATTATATCATGCCAATGACCAGATGAAGAAGCTTTTTTCAATATACACAAAATACTTCGTAGTATAAAGAATTACTTTGAATTTGAATGACTCGAGTTGATCGATTTACAACACACTTCTTTTTGCATAAACCTTTATGCGAATGTATGAAGTACATGTATGTATTTTACAGGACAAACTCAAATGACCGATTCAAACTTGAAACCTGTAGGAAACCACTAGACAAAGCAGTAAAGTAAATTTTTATCTGTATTTGTTTCTGTATTACATTGATATAATTTTTAGTATTTATTTAAATGTGACCCGTCATGCAAAAAAGGGACCATCTGGGCACTTCATACAATAAACAATTGAAAAGAAGATTGGTTTTAGTAAAGGTCAATTGCTGGTGGAATTTTGAAAATTCTCATACCGGGAGGAAGAATTATCATTCTAGATACAGAAATCAGACATATGCTTTAAGTTTCATTCCTAGTATGCCTACGCAATTGGTGCATACTGAATAGGATCGAAATTTTCCACATCAACCAGATGGTCCTTTTTGCTTTACGGATCACAATTGAACAGATCTACAGATACAGTAAAAAACCTCTTCTGCAATTGACAAGATGAATGATTTTTTAATGAAATTGAACGAGTTTTGAGTTAAATTCGAAGGGCGAAATCCAATATTGCTAATTTTATTTCCTCCCTTTCATAAAAATATGTATACAAGTTTTATAAATAGCTTCATATTTCTTCAAGATCCAATCAGAAGCTAACTATTTCAATTAAATCAGTGAACTCACATTTTTTTCTATTTCTATTTATTTTGAATGAAGGTCTTGATTTTATCTTTTTAAGTCATTTTGGACCGTATTTGAGTGAGTGTTTGGAATGAATGAATGAAGCGCTGAGTGAGCAAATAAGAATAGTTGTAAGTACATTCTACCCATTGGTATTGTTGTTGACTGGATCCCACAAATTGAAATTCTAAGATAATTCTTTTCTCTTTTACAGATGGTTCAGCCTATTAAGCCAACATGAATTATTAAGCCAAGTATACCCATCCCCATTCAAGGGACCTCTGATGAGAGAGATTGTAGCCGATTGAACATTTTTGGGTTGATTATTTTTTCATTTTTATTATTTTTTGACTCTGTATATTTATAAGTACCATGTACAAAGAATAAAATATTAAAGAATTTCATATTTTACATTGTCTTTTCAATGCCTCCCTTATTATCATAAATATCAGGGACTAACAATGTAGTTAATATTGTATTATATATTCAGGGTCCATGGACATATTGATGGAGCAGTGCAAAACAGTTGAAAAAGATGTTAGTTATGAGGTATAAGCCGCCCATCCAAAAAATGATTGAAAATGTGGCAGAATTTTGATTGGTCAATCAATTTTTGATACACACCATGAGATATGTTAATTCTACAGACCCAGGGTAAAAGTAAAAACAAATCATAAAAAGATTTTAATTAGTTTCTAATTTTAATAATTCCCCAATCAGAATCATTATCAACAAGAACAGCCTAAATATGAATGGAAGATGAGAGAATGTAATTTTAAACAGTGTTTCAAACTTGTAACCAGGATGGCTAGATCAGCTATGCGTTCAGGATGACAAAACAGTTGCAAATATTTCAAGAAGTGGTACCCAGCTTTGGGTGAAAGAATACAGTCCTGCGTTCAGGATGACAAAATGGTTCAAACTGTTTGCAAATAATGAACTACTTTGCAGGCAAGAATGCATGTAAAGTTGCGGTGTTATTTGCACTGTTTTGACATCCTGAACGCATGGCAGGTATGCATTAGCTGTATACTTGCTTTTCATCTTGACCACAGGGCAGATTTGCATTCTGGACGACAAAAAAAAGTTCCAAATATCTAATTTTTAGTACTAAGTTTAAAGTGATCAGTATTTCATATTTGTTTTGTTCATTATATTGTCATTTTAACCTCATAACTACAGCTTAGTTATGAGGTTTTGGAGGAAAATTTATGATAAATCTACCATTTTTTGGCTTTTTCTTTAAAAAGCTTGAAATTAACTTTAAAAGAAATTGTTTTATAACACAATGGAAAAGGAAAGCATATCTTTTATATATAAATGAATTAGATTTTATCTAATCTAAACTGTTTAACATAAAGATAATTAAATAATATTCTATACAATTATCATCTGAGCAGAGTAGTGTTTTTTCCTGGGTTTCACCAGTACACGCATAAACACACATCAATCAAAATTTGAGACTAGTCAAAATTCAAACAAACTTAAGACAAATAAAACAAAAAGAATTTAGATCAAAGCCCAATACTGGCCTTGTGGGTCAAATAAATGTGACCCATCTATGAGGGAAAAGGGGTCCATCTTGGAGGTGCAATTTACTTTTTTGGGGAAAGACTTTTTAACCCTTGTCATGCTGAATAAATTTTGGCTAAAATTTCCATCAAAATCAAAGGGCAAAAAGCACTGAAAGTACTAACTGTATGTCTTTCTGGTTTGAAAGTGAGAAATAGGTGGTGTAGACAAACATCAGACTGCACATATGTGCAGGCTGTTGTTTGTCTATAGCTCCTGCCAAAGCAGGAATATTCCGGGGTTCAGCATGACAAGGTTAAAAATGTGACCACCTGATGATCTCTACTGGAAACCATTTCTTTTTCACATGTGTATCTTATCGATAGTCTTGTTTTTCCTGCCAGGTCTTATATCGATGGCTCAGCACAAAGCAGTTGTAACTGCCAATAAGCATTATAGGCAGTTACAACTGTTTTGGGCTGATCCATCAATATGAACATGTAAATACTTGTTAAGCTAAAAATTGAGTAATACAGTTTAATCACAGAACTGGTATACATTGAGAATCAAAGGAAAATTAAACGCTTTATAAAAAGGAATTAACATTTAAAAGAAATAATAACAATTCTTACTGGTCTATTATTAACAATTAAGTACTTGAAAAAATAAACAAAATTAAGTATACAATCTTAACTTATTTTCAAATTTTGGGAGATTGATTCTTTTTTGGCTACACGAAATACTTTTTGATAAGTGTATGAATAAGACATTAAAAAGAACGGTATTGTTCATATAGGTACAAAAGTTGGCAATTCTTTGAATCTAATAAGAACCCACACTATTTTCTATCCAAAATTCAAGATTACCCCCCTTTTATCTTTACCCGAGAACATTAAACTTTTTATTTATTTTTTTTAACTTACATGAAATGAGAATTTACTCAAACTTTACTTTTGAAAAAATTAATTGATTTCTGCCTGGTAGCTACAGAAAGCTTTTACACAAAAAAAGTTTAGGCTAAAATAAAGCTGTAATTAGAATTTAAAACTTGAGAAAATGCTCAGTTGAGTAACACATTTTATTTGAATCTCAGGCACTGAAAATCTTATGAATGTAACTGGATTACAGTTTTTCCTTGTATTTCTTGCCTTCTACTATGATAGTGATTCTTGAAAAATTTTGCAGAATAAATTTCTCATCCCCAAATTGGCATAATTATTAAACCTTGTAGAAACAGCTTTGAAATTAACCAAGCTCAAAACCAGTAATTTGATTTAAACAAGTTGATATGATTAAGTAGAATCCAATATGCTTTCAACACCCAAAGGCTAAGGAGTAAGCCCACTCCTTGTTTAGAAACTTTCAATCCATTTATAATATTTTACCCATTCAACAAACCTTCAAACAGGTCTGGGGGCCTGTTTTACTAAACTTCTTATGAAAAAATTAATCAAAATCACATATCATACCTGGTGTTTTCAATCATTATTAGATCCTGCCTTGCAATATCTCATTGGAATTGTCTTAAGAAGACAATTCCAATGAGATAATGCATGGCAGAATTCCATATTTTGTTAAAACTGTAGAAATAACTTTAATTTTTGACTTACCCAATAAAATATCGCAAGACATTTACTAAAACGGCCCCTAGTTCATCAAAGTTGTAGAACATGATTCAAAGATAATGTAATTTTAGAAGGCTTTTACGTTCTGGGTAGAAAACATTGTGGAAAATGAAGGTATTGCTTTCTATGATCAAATCATCAGTTTTATTCTATAATCATATAACTACAGTTTGACCAAAGTTGTAGTTACAAGGCTTTATAACTAAACAGATGAAATTATTTTCCTAAATATTTTTTTATGCTTTTACATATCCAAATGTAAGAAGGTTTGTTTGGGTAGATCAGTCACTGAAGCATGTATTTTAGTTTCCTTAGTTTATACTAATTTATTTTAGTTCGATTGCGACGAAAGCTTAAGCTTATAGAATCGCTCTCGAACACTCAATCCTGATGTTTTCACGTCCCCGAGAGAGAGGCAGTGGTTTAAACCCACTGCTACCCATTTTTACAGCTGGGTGAACTAGGGCTGGCTATTAAGTGTTTTGCCCATAAACACACCCCGTCGACAGTGGGGCTCGAACCACGGACCTCCAGGTCACGGGTCGAGTGCATTTACCACTAGGCCACCGAGGCAGTCCTTATTTAGCTAAAATTTTAAACATTCACTTCTATTCTAGTTTACTTTCTGATTTAAATTTAGACGATTCCATTCTGAAGGTTTATCACATCACTCTTAAAATCCCCCTTTGTCCCAAAAAATCAATGTGACGCTGCTGCAGCCAGTGTATTCTGTTCCCCTATCCCGCTGTCCATTTCTATGATGGAGTTGGTAAGACTCATTGTAACTTTGTTGTAGCACGAGTCACACACCCGCTCGTTGGTGTGAATCATCTGATGGGGTAACGGAGCCGTCTCCTTACAGCAGTTGTGACAGAATATTAAACCACAGTTCCTGAAAGTTGGAGAACATAATATTAACAAGAGCCATGTCGGACATGGCCATCCCCCACCGTAAAAGCTTGATAGTAAAACTGAAGCCTAATATATAAAGAATTCTTTTGAACTTTAAGAAATTAACCCCCTACAAAATCAAAGTGTCAAAAATAACAAAGGGCAATAACTCCAAAATTATGCAAGCAAGAGTTGTACTTCTTGTGCACTGCACTTCTCCTCCATGAGATCTATCCATCCATACAGTTTTAAGTCGATAGCTATTATACTTTAGGAGATATGCTCCGGACAAAATCTAAGTATTAAAAATAACAAAGGGCAATAACTCCAAAATTATGCAAGCAAGAGTTGTAGTTCCTGTGAACTGCACTTCTCCTTCATGAGATCTATCCATCCATAAAGTTTCAAGTTAATAGCTATTATACTTTAGGAGATATGCTCCGGACAAAATCTAAGTATTAAAAAGAACAAAGGGCAACAACTCCAAAATTATGCAAGCAAGAGTTGTAGTTCTTGTGCACTGCACTTCTCCTTCATGAGATCTATCCATCCATAAAGTTTCAAGTTGATAGCTGTTATACTATAGGAGATTTGCTCCGGAAAAAATCTAAGTATCAAAAGTATCATAGGGCAATAACTCCAAAATTATGCAAGCAAGAGTTGTAGTTCCTGTGCACTGCACTTCTCCTTCGTGAGATCTATTCATCCATAAAGTTTCAAGTTAATAGCTATTATACTTTAGGAGATATGTTCCGGACAATATCTAAGTATCAAAAATAACAAAGGACAATTACTCCAAAATTATGCAAGCAAGAGTTGTAGTTCTTGTGCACTGCACTTCTCCTTCATTAGATCTATCCACCCATAAAGTTTCAAGTTGATAGCTATTAAACTTTAGGAGATATGCTATGGACAAAATCTAAGTATTAACAAGATGTGTTTGTGAAACACGAATGCCCCAGGAACGGCATTTTTTTTTCAAAGTCTGACCTTGACCTTGTCACATGACCTTGACTTTGATACCAGCAGATGCGGATCATTGAGATCTATCATCATGCCAAATATCAGCTTTGTATCTTGAATAGGCTTGAAGATATTGGCAATGATAAGTTTTTTGGTTAACTTTTGCAAACAGGCAGACAGACGGACGGACGGACAACAGTCAAACAATATGCCCTCGATCCATCGATGCGGGGGCATAAAAAAAGTTTATCCTGTATTTATTTTTTCTTTTTCAACTCACCTACAATGATGTTTCCTTTTTAACATGGTAAATGTATTGTCACAGCCCGCACAACTATTGACGAGATGATCCGGTACCCAGCGTGTAATGTTGACCTCGGGGTCGTCCATCTGGTCCCAGCTGGCGTCTGACGCAGGATTACTGTAGGTACTATGGATTGAATGCATATCACAGCTTCCTGGTGAACCCTGGAGTAAATACAGAAATATTTTTCTCAAACTTTTCAACTAAGATGTCCATTTTTTTCTTGCAGCAAATTTCATGAGGGATTATTCTAAAAGTTACCATTAATAGGAGTCTTTGTCAAATCTTTAGATCTATTCTATCTAGTCAAACACATCAGCCCCGCATTCAGGGTGTCAAAATGGTGCATACTGTTTGCAAATTATGCCCTGCTTTGCATGTAATTACACATGCAAAATGGGGAATAATTAGCCAACAGTTTGCATTGTTAACTCATCCTGAACGTAGAGCAGAACTCATAGTTTAGAAATTACCAATACTGCATTTAATAAAACCAGGATTTACAAGTGATTTTATCCTTAAAGACTTATTATATTTGATGGTATAAAAAAGATCTAGTTCTTCTTAGCAAGACGAAGTGTTTCATTGAGTTGTGAAAGAGTAACATACCAAGTCTAATTTATAGTCTGGATTACACAGCCCTTCACCATTACACGTCGACGCGTGTTGGGCTAGCAGTAATCGTAAATGGGAATTCTCTTCCCTCATTGCACTCAACTGTTGCTCGTACTTCGAGCAGAGTTTCTGAATCTGTTGTTGTACTGGATCGGTGAAGGTCGTCAGCCCGTCTGCGTCTAGATGACGACTAACACCTGTCTGATGTCTCGGGACTGAACTATCTAGGGACTGGAAAAGAAATAAAAGATCATACAAATGATACTTTATCAGTCAGGGTTTGACACTAACAACATTTTGCCAACAGCCTGAGGGACCTGTTAGCCAAAAAATAATACAGGTCCTCCCTGATAACAACAGATCCTGCATGAAAACCATGTTTGATTTAGGGGATAAATTGCTAGGAAATCATTGTTGGAAAAGAAGAAATTGCTTACAACAAGCAATTTCTTCGTTTTCTACAATGTTTTCCATTTAGTCATGCAAATATTAGTATTGGAAAGGCAATTATTTTTCAAAACACAACAGATTTGACATACTAAGTAAAGCCATTAATGACAGGCCTGAAGGACCTGCAGCATTTTCAGGTCCTCCCTAAAATCGACAGGTCTCGGGCTCGAGGACTTGTGTTAGTATCGATCCTTGATATTTAGACAGATCTAAGTGTAATTACAACTCTAAATCCCCAAGACATGATTTCTTCTTTGTTTGACCAAGGATTTAGTATGACAACAGCAAAATAGAGTTCCAAAGTACTAAATTGTAGGACTCAAAAGGGTTCTTGCTTAAGGGTTTGTTTCTTGCTTAGGGTTTGGACTACCTTCTTTAATCTTTTTTTTATTTCTTTTTAGCAATCCTCACATTTTTATATTTATGTGACCTGTCACGCAAAAAGGACCACCTGAGTAGTATGTAAAGTGTCAACCCAAGTCAGACTGCGCGGATTGCGCAGACTGACTTGGATCGAACCCTTTCGCAATGTGCTTATTTTCTGAATCTAGAATGATCAGTCTACCTACCAGAGAATGAATTTTTGAAATGTGACCCCTGGTTGACCTATGCAGGAATCAATCTCTTTTTTAAAATATTCATTTTACAGAGTTACAAGATGATCCCAGATGCCAGTTGGTCACATATATTTCTGGATAAAGCTGCACAAGGTATTTAAAAGATATGTGCCCTTTGGGAATCACATTCAGGAAAGAATTGAAGACACATACCATGTTTTTGCTCTAAGCAGGGGTGTGGAAATACGAATTTTCTCCACTTGTCCATGGACAAGTAAAAGTTGATTTTCTCACTTGTCCAGGATCAAAATAAACTTGTCCACAAGAAATCGAATGGTAAATATTGAGAAAACATTGTTTTTTAAGAAGAAAATGCTGTAACCAAGCATTTTCTTCATTAAAGACAATATTTTCTTCCCTTTGACTTTTCTCCTAGATCTTTTTGGTTCTGTCCCAAGATTTGCTCTGATATTTGCCTAGAAAAATGTACTTGCCCACAAATGGAAAAGCTTGTGTCAGACAAGTCGGGCATGAGAAATCAATAAGTCCATTCTACCCTACCTTTCCTTCACTTCCACTTGTTCCTGGAGTTGGTGGACATGTGGAATTCCTTGACTGTGGACTGACAGGCGTACCAAATATTGGCGGTGTTGTACTGGTCCCCGGCGAGACTCCAGAATATGCACCATTGTTGCCGTTTAACCCACCTTGAGCCAAAATACAACACAGTTTTAGACTAGCATGATTTTTATCTGGAACATTGAGCAAACCATCATTGGAAAAGGAGTTAGATTTGGAGTTAACATTGTCCAGAACACTCGGGTCAGTCAAGTCACTCGTACTTGTACTAATACTGTTCATTTGTTCCCGATATTTGGATTGAAGAGATATTGTGGCTTTATCACATAGAGTACATAAAGATTCGACCTTCTGAACTGCTACACCATTCTGTGCCGTAGATTGACTTTCACCATTTTGTAAATCTTCTGTCACCGTGTCTGTTGAACTCTCTAGTGATGGAAGGTACTGTTCACTTTTAACGGCGTAAATTGCTCTCTGTCGTATCTTCATGACAGCTATGTTATCATAAGAGTTAGAATGAGATGAACTATCTCTACTATTACATGATCTATCAGTCTCTGTTTCTAGACCATTCGTAGAACCATTTATCTCAACACCATTCTCTACATGGTCCTTATCACTGCTATCTTCATTTTCAGAAATAGTTTCTATGGAATTGGAATTTTCACTACTTTCACTAATATGTCTGTTACTATGGCCATTCATTTCATGAATTCCATTACTATTACCATTGATATGATTATCCTGATGTCCGTTTTCTATAATACCATTTATTGGATGTCCATTTTCTTTATGTCCATTTTCTGATGATTTATCCGACTCTAATTCACCATTACTACATCCTTTCTCTATTTCACCATTATGATTACTAGATTGTGTATCACCTAGACCATTTTCAGATGTAATATTTGTTTCAGTATCACTAGTCTCATTACCAACATCATGTGTATCATCAGGAATGTTATGTGAGCCATCGTTCTCCACACTGTTGTGTACCACATCTTTACCAGTATTATCCATATCACTATGCACCTCGGTCAGTGTATCACCACTCTCACTCACAGACACGTTATTATCCGAACTTTTCACACTTTCACTAGAACAGCTTGTATCGCCATCAATAGCATGAGTTAACAATTTCTGGGCCTGTTGCTCACCATGATCTGTAGCGATATTAGGATCACTTTTTCTACGCCCTAAACTAGAAGTAAGTTCATCATTAAGACTGGTTATATCGTCACAAGACCGTGTTTTCTGTAGACCTCCTGGTTCCATGTCAGGTGTCGGAGACGGAGCGTAGGCAGTGTTTGTGTCCTCTGGTCCAGCCACAGACGAATTATTCGATAGATATACAGATTTCCATAGTAACAGATTCTGTACATGAGTTACTGGATATATTACCTGAAGAGTAAAAATATAATTTTCAGAATACACATAATCCCAAATTCATCTTTTTAAACCCTTGTCATGCTGAATAAAAATCCTTGGCAAAAATGCATCAAAATCAAAGTGCTGAAATTACTGGTTTCCCTGATTGTGAGTCAGTTTTTAATATGAAAATATAATTTTTCAAACTTATCTGATTTATAAAAGAAAATCAGGTGGTATCGACAGAGATCAGACTGCACATGTGTGCAGGCTGATCTTTGGCTCTGCCTCCTGCCAAAGCAGCAATATTCTGGGATCAGCATGTCTAGGGTTAAAAGACAGATTTATCAAGCTTAACAACATTCAACTTTCCTATAATTTTTTTTCATTGTTTTTCTTTTGAATCATCCTTTTATTAATGTAAATTAGATTTTTTGAGCAAAAGATATTTCTGATTATATTTGTAGCTGGTTTAAGATACAATATTAAGAAAATCACATAATATTAGTCTAATACACAAATGACAAATAAATGTTACTTTCCCACAAAAACACGACATTGCTAATACCTAGGTCGGCCTCAAAAATAAATCTATGCAAAATTTTACAGTAATTATTACTTTCTTCATGGGATGTAAATTATTGATCAATTGTTTGACTTTTCCTATCTTGATCTTCAAATCTACTGCCTTTACCATTTCCCAATAGAAAGTTAGTTATCTTGTTGAGACAATTCCAATGAGTACCTGTAATATCAGGTTTCATGCACTTCAGTACAATAAGCCTTACCTCGCGGTCTTGTGATGGAGCATACAAATGATTGCTGAATTTTTCATGTTTCAAGAGACCCCAGACAGAGGCTGTTAAGTTGAGTAGACCCTCCTTCTTCCTGTCTTGTACAGTGTTACACAAGAAGGTACCAAACAGGTTGGAGTATGTGTGATGCACCAATTTTATCTGAAATTTATACAGAAAAATATACAGTCTATCTTTCTTAAGTGACCATTTCTATTAAGTGACCATATAAATGAAGTGACCGTTTTCAAAATTCCCTTCTTTAAACCAAAATATCCTTTCAGGTAGACTTTATTGGTCTAAAAATTATTGTAAACAAATCCTATGCTGTCAAAACTCAATAGAATCGTCTCATTGAGACGATTCTGTTGAGTTTTAACAATAAAGAATTAGTGAAAAATTTTGAATAACATACAAACTCAATTAAAACTATGTTCCAATTTTTTTTTAAACAAAACATATATATACTAAAGGACCAATTTCTTCAATGAGTGCTTCTTAGTGGTCCTGTGAGTGGTCCCTTATTAAATGTTTTACTGTATAGCTGTCCTAAACTAGAAAGCCATGAATGGCTTGAGTCGCTCCACAGGCTTGAAATTCTTGTAAAAGCAAATAAATGTTTTGACTAGATTTTTAGATATTTGGGGTTCTACTGATGTTGAAATTGATTTTCAAAGTTTCAACTATATCACAGATAGAGAAATGACCTCTGCTCTTAAAAGACATATTTTTCATCAAATCAAAATAATTTTTGGCTGCATGATAATGGGTCACCTGAAGATCATACCAAAATGTTTGATTGATATCCATCAGTTACATTCTGAGAAAATGTTTTTCATAGTTTCCACTATTTAACATATTGAAAATTGACCTCCACCAATAAAATGTATATTTTTCATCCAATCAAAATTATTTTTGGTACACTGATAAAGGGTCACTCAAGGATCATTCCAGTGAAATTTAGTTGATATCCAAAAATCAGATTCTGAGAAAATGATTTTTTCAAAGTTTCCACTATATAACATATACAGAAATGACCTCTGCCCATAAAATGCATATTTTTCATCCAATCAAAATAATTTTTGGTACACTGATAAAAGGTCACTCTAGAATCATTCCAGTGAAATTTGGTTGATATCCATCGATTACATTCTGAGAAAATGATTTTCAAAGTTTCCACTATATAACATATAGAGAAATGACCTCTGTCCATAAAATGCATATTTTTCATCCAATCACAATGATTTTTTGTAGACTGATAAAGGGTCACTCAAGGATCATTCAAGTGAAATTTGGTTGATATCCATCAGTTACATTCTGAGAAAATGATTTTCAAAGTTTCCACTATATAACATATAGAGAAATGACCTCCGCCCATAAAATGCATATTTTCCATCTGATCACAATGTTGTTTTTTAGACTGATAAAGGGTCACCCAAGGATCATTCATGTAAAATTCAATTGGTATCCATTGATTAGAATCTGAGAAAACTCAATTTTTACCATATTTGGAAATTAGCCACGCCCATTAAATCCATGTTTTTCATTGGATCAAAATTTCTTGAACAACTTTGAAAGAGGGTCACCGAAGGATCATTCCTGTGAAGTTTGGTTGAAATCCATCCGATAGTTTCTGAGGAGAAGATTTTTAAAGAAAAGTTTACGACCGCACGCACGCACGCACGGACGGACGGACGCACGACAGACACAACGCCATGACAATAGCCCCAGTGGCTTTCAGCCAGTGGAGCTAAAAACAACTTAATAACAGCAAATTAGTGATCTATATTTTCTGTCAGCAAAAAGTGGAAGAGGTGTTGATAAAACATTTCATTTATTTTTTTTTCTATTATCAATCAAAAATTACCTTTGAATGGTGTATTTTTTTCCTGCTTTAAAAAAATGCCATCTGTATTTATATCTATAGTGGGCAACCCCATTCTTGTAACTATAGCTTGAATCATCTGGGGTTATGGGCTTTTGGTAGCAGAACTACATTATTTCTATCCTTGAGTTTATATTTATTACAAAGTCTGTTACAGCAAATAATGTTTAAAGCCAGAAAACCTTAAAGTATTGAACTTGGTCCATGCTAAAATTGTAATGGAATATTCATTATCTATGTAGGTGATACACTTAACAAGCCATTTACAAATCCCTTTAGAGTGAACATCTAAATTGTATGTGTTCTGTCAAAGTACATTGCTTGAAATAACCCTTGAATTTACATTTCTTAAAATCTTGACTCATACCTAAAATCACAACACTCACTTCAAAAACTAAAACTTTAGTTTTGAGCATTTTATTAAAGGAAGACAGTCTTTGCTCTGGAATCCTAAATGAAAGGCCTCTCTTGAAAAAAGGGCCGAAAATCAAAAAGGGGAAAGATGCCTGAAGACTTACAAGAAAAGCTTCATTAAACTCAAATTCACATGGAAACTGTGTGAGGATCTGATATACACAGTCTAACCACTGTAAGAACACAGGACATCTCTCATTTAGATCCTCTGTCAATGCTCCGTTACCACAACGATCTGCAAACTTGTGGCCAAACTCTAACCATTCTCTCTCTACTATCATTTTAAAGCCCTGTAAAAAAAGACAATAATATAAGTTAATAATCAGTTAATATGTATACAATAATATAAGTTAAATCAAACTGTAATCCTTACAAAGAATCTGAGGATAACTGAAGATGTTTGTGCAAGGCAGGAATTGAACCCATACACAAGTGACGAATGATTTAAAATCCAGCGTGCAATTCACTAAGCCTTAGAAGATCTTACTTGATGTAATTCGTAGGCATTAAATTTAAACCTTAGAAGTTATGCAAGAAGGATAGAGTAGTCTCCATTAACATAATTATAAAATTAAAAATAGGAATAAACAAGAGCTGTCACTGTAAGATGACAATGCCCCCGACACCGCTTTGATTTTAAATTATGGCCAATCTATGTTGAAGGTCAAGGTCATCCAGGGGTCAAGGTCACCAAAGTATGTGCCTACAGAAAGGTAATGTACCAAGGAATGTTGTGGTAAAGTATGATGCGAATATGTTAAGTAATAAGGAAGTTATGGCCAATGTTAAAGTTTTTGGACGGATGACGGACGGACGGACGGACAGACGGACGGACGGACAGACAGACGGACGGACGGACAGACAGACGGACGGACAGACAAGTCAAATTTATGATGCCTCCCTATCGGGGGCATAAAAATAAAATAGGAATTTCCGACACAAACTTATGCACTTTCTGCAATTCGAGGGAAGAAACGATAATCCATATTTTCTTTGAATGCGATAAAGTTAAACCTCTGTATACAAATATAAACCTTAAAGTACGAGAATTTTGCGCTCATTATCAGTTAAAATGTTCAGATGTTATCCTAGGTTGTGAAAATCGCCCCCAAGTTGATATTTTGTGTTTAATCTTAAAACGATATATATACACGTGTAAACCGAAAAGCGTAATTCCATCAGTAAAGGGTTTAAAAAGACAGTTAAAATTAACACTCGAAATACAAAAAAAATCTAAATTTTATGAGATGTTTGATGAAAAATGGGCAATAGTAAAGGGTATGGTACACATGACTGATTGATGAATCCTTTTGTCAAATAATCCACAGAAAAACCAATTTATCTCGTTTCCTTACACACCATGTTCAATTCATTCATTTTTTCGCATTGTTTAGTTTTTTATACCTTAATTTTCTATAAAACTATTCATTTATCCATGATAAATATAAAGTAAGCATATACTAAGGTTTGTTCGATTTATCAAGCTGATTGGCACGCAAAAATCTTAGTTATTTAAAAACTGCTGTCGTATTTAATGCCAAATAATAAAATGAAGTGCGTTTGAAACATTTACATACTTAAAATCACATCTGTCAATAGTACCGACAGTCGTCTTTCAAAATTAAAAAAAATAATTACAATTGGAAAAATTAGCCTTAGTATGAAAGACAAAAACGCAAGATCAGATCAAGTCATACCACAAAAAAAAAACGATAAAATATCAATTCTTATGATTCTCATGACAGTCAGCTTGATAAAAAATAAATATTTGCATACAAAACTAGGTGTTAAGATTCTTTATATTGATATGATATTATGAATGTATATGTGTATCACCATGTCATCATGGATGAATTAAAAAAAAAACAAAAAAAAAAAAAACACATAATTATGAAAGAGAATATTTGTTGATTTTATGGAATTATGAAACTAAAATCCCAAACACAATGTACAAATAACTTAAGTTCATTCATACACGAGTGTGATTTGGTTTCCTACCGCCATGAAATCAAAATATACTCTCTTTATCTCTTATAGATAATTTAATATCATTTAGCTCATATGTAAGAAACAGATTTCTTATCGGACAGACAGTTATGGGACTACTTTTCTGCAGAAACTTACAAAATATCTGCGCAAAAAAAAATGTTTTCGTTGAGGAATAAAACCAACTTTTCAAACAAAAAGAATGCTAAAATCTTGAATGCCCCAACCAAAAAAAGGGATGTCCTTAAACATTTAAGCTCCCACACAAAAGCAGCCCTGCATTCAGGATGACGAAACTGTGCAAACTCTTTGCAATTTTTACCCAGATTTGCATGTATTCTTGTGTGCAAAGCAGGGTAAAATTGGTGAACAGTTTGCAACATTTTGTCTTCCTGAATGCAGGGCAGGAGACTTGCATATTCCTTGTCAATATCCCTTGTCCTTTCAGAAAACTTAAGGTATCCAAAGATTAAGATCTAAATTTAGCAAAGGATAACAAGAGGACCATGATGGTCCTATATCGCTCACCTTCGTATCTTTGTCTCATTTAATAAGCAAATTTCAAGCAAAGGTCATAATTTTTTTTTCCTTTGATATGTTATGGATCCTTCCCATTTTCATTAGGGTTCATCATTGTGACCTGGCAAACATTCTGACCAAGTTCCATGATGATTGGACAATATTTGTAGCCTCTAGAGTGAAAACAAGAAATTTGTCATCAAGGCCCCTTTTCCAGTGACAAAGCACAGATCCTTCCCATTTTCAATAGGGTTCATCCTTTTGACCTGACAAACATTCTGACCAAGTTTCATGAAGATTGGACAGTATTTATGGCCTCCAGAGAGTAAACAAGAAAATTGTCATTAAGGCCCCTTTTCCCGTGATATTGCATGGATCCTTCCATTTTCACAAGGGATCGTCCTTTTGACCTGACAAACATTCTGACCAAGTTTAATGAAGATTGAGCAATATTTGTGGCCTCTAGAATGATAACAAGAAAATTGTCATTAAGACCCCTTTTCCCGTGATATGGCATGGATCCTTCCCATTTTCAATAGGGTTCATCCTTGTGACCTGACAAACATTCTGACCAATTTTCATGAAGATTGGACAATATTTGTGGCATCTAAAGTGTAAACAAGAAAATTGTCATTTGGGCCCCTTTTCCTGTGATATGGCATGGATCCTTCCCATTTTCGATAGGGTTCATCATTGTTACCTGACAATCATTCTGACCAAGTTTCATGAAGATTGGTCCATATTTGTGGCCTCTAGAGTGTAAACAAGAAAATTGTCATTAAGGCCCCTTTTCCCGTGATATGGAATGGATCCTTCCCATTTTCATTAGGGATCATCCTTATGACCTGACAATCATTCTGACCAAGTTTCATGAAGATTGGACCATATTTGTGGCCTCTAGAGTGTAAACAAGAAAATTATCTTTAAGGCCCCTTTTCCCCTGATATGGCATGGATCCTTTCCATTTTCAATAGGGTTCATCCTTGTGACCTGACCAACATTCTGACATTGGGGGGGTTTAATAATTTCTAGGCACATACCTGTTTAGTTCTATAATATGGATCTAACATGAGTTCAGCTAGAGAGACAATCTGTGGCGTCCTATCCCAGCCATCAGAACAATGCACCAAGACTGGTTTACCCTCTTTATCAATGGAAGACACGGCTAACACACTGGCCCGTAATAAACTAGAGATGTAGTGTAACCAATTGGTCTTCTCAAGGGCTGATAACCAGCTGGAAGTAAAAAGAGTTTGTTTGTATGTCTAAATCAAGTTTATCACCACATAATTTAATATTAAATACTTTCATCAAAGTTCTTGTATTCTGATTGGCTAAAAAATTGTTTTCATTACGAAAGTCATTATGAAAGTAATTTTGAGTATGCAGCAACTTTGTAAGTTTACACACGAAGTAATTTTAAAAGAAATCATTCTTTATATTGATAAATCTTCACATTTTTGCTTCATGATATTAAATTTAAAGATATGAAGAGAATATTTGTTGATATTATGGAGTTCTGAAACTAAAGACCTAATCACACTTATGTATGAATCCACGTGTCGTATTCATACAGTGTGATTAGGCTTAAGTTTCATACATCCATGAAATCAACAAACACTCCCTCAATCTCTTAACTTAACAGCCTTTCAGTCATATGGTTTCAACCTATTCATTTACATCAATTGGAATACAAGTTCTTTCAACTTAGATTAATCCCTATCAATTCTGCTTCCTGTAAAATTAAACAGTACGCCAATTATATGGGCCAAGTCACATCAAGGCTGTTTGAGCACCTAACCATGAATTCTGTATTTCTCACACTAGTGCTAGCTCTACATCTGAGCCTAAAGCTTTTTATCCCACATTGGCAAATGATTATCCAGCTTATGATGGGCGACATATGTCTGTATGGATATTTGCTCAGATTGGTGATCAAACCTGTGACCTCCTGAGTGGAAGTCTGAAGCCATACTAACTGAACATTTATACTGGTTCAGCTCATTGCAATGGCCTGTATAATAGTGGCTCTCTTTGAAAGGTAGAGCTTTTAAACAGCTGATTTATTGTACATCAATTGGGAAACAAAGTTCTTCCAATTTAGATTAATCCCTCTCGATTCTGCCTCCTGGAAAATTCACCAGTACTTGTGTTTAATGTGTGGGCCAATGAAAGAACCAAGATTGAAAGCCACTCACAGGAATTGAACTATGGACCTTTAGGTAAAGAGGCCGACACTCTACCTCTACACCACAGACACTACTGTTAAATTTTGAGGGGTTAGTGCAACACTATAGTAAGTGCCTATGAATATATAGGCACTTACAGTAATGTTGCACTGACCCCTAGATACACTTTTATACAGGTCACTAAACAAGCATGATTGACATTTTGTAAGAAAATAGCTAAAAATTTCAGAAATCCTTTAACAGACGGGATTTAATGTTTCAAGGAAAGCATCAATTCTGAACAGATGCTAACATTTCAGTTGGCATTCATTTTTAATCTCGGTTCAGATGATTTCAGGAAAATTGAGCAAAAACATTGCATGAACATCAATGATTAAAGTTTTTTGTGACATTTAAGTATTGCATCTATTTTTTGTATCTAACATTTAATATCGACATTTTCTCACATGAAACCAAAACCACCTTATTATCCCTTCTAGCCACATATTGTAGTTTTTTCTTCCAAAACCACATAACTACAGCTTGTATAAAGCTGTAGTTACGTGGTTTTCAAAGAACATTGACCAGAATTGTCAATAAATTTAGTTATTCAAATAAAAATTGACCTACAGTTGGGACTCTCAGTGCTTTTTACCCTTTGATTTTGATGAAAAACTTTTAGCCAAAATTTTTTCAGTATGACAAGGGTTAAGAAAGCACATCAGCGCTGCATTCAGGATGACCAAATGGTGCAAACAGCTTACCTGCACGTGCAAAGCAGGGTATAATCGGCAAACTGTGTGCACTGTTTGAATATCCTCAACGCAAAACTGATATTGAACTGCAAATCTAATGTACCTACCTTGCTTGATCTGGGTTACTACTACACAGTGTTCTAAAGGCTACAAAATTCTTCCTAATGGTGTGAATGTTGGCCAGGTTCATAAAC
This sequence comes from Fragum whitleyi, assembly GCA_948146395.1. Classification (NCBI taxonomy): domain Eukaryota; kingdom Metazoa; phylum Mollusca; class Bivalvia; order Cardiida; family Cardiidae; genus Fragum; species Fragum whitleyi. The sequence goes on from OX411553.1 coordinate 51,743,202, forward strand.
TGAACTTCACAACTTTGGTAATATTCTGTAAATGGAGAACAGAGATATTTTTACAATAATCCACCCTATTGACACTTCTTTTAACATTTGGCCATATCAAAATTGAGAAATTGTTTTTTTTAGTTCTCAATCATATTGCGACAGCTGGAGCACCTTACAATTAAATTCTGGTACTTCTCACACCAGTACTACCTTTACATCTTTTCTAAGCTTCCAGCTGCTCTTTCACTAAGGTGAATAATTATCCATCCATTGGAGGGAACATTGCTTGTTTGTTTGAATTGGGTTTTATGCCGCTTTCAACAGTTTTTCAGTTATTTTGTGGTGGCTGGAGCACCTAACAATGGATTCCTGGTATTTCTCACACCAGCACTACCATTACATCCTATCCTAGCCTCCAGCTGCTATCCAACATAGGTCTATGGTCGTTGACCAATCGATGGGAGACAAATAGTCATACAGAATGAGTGCCACCGTCAGGGATTGAACCTGGAACCTCTAAATTGATAGTCTGACACGCTATCAACTGCTCTTTGACGGCAGCTCCCATTGGTGGGAGACAAATATCTCAAGGGTTTGTGCCATCAATGGGTATCAAACCCATTTTTCTTGAAGATGAAAATTCCAATTAATATGTACTTTTAAAACCTTCATAAATAATCAAAGTACTGCAGTAGTATTACAATTTCCCCACAAGGATATGCCATACATTTCAGAAAATCCAGTAAATTCCACACTTGCACACTTTTATCATTATTGTTGCACAATTACAAAATGTTGACAGGTTTAAATTGAAAGAAGGTGCATTAGACAAATTCAAATTGACAACTTGTCACCAAGGCATAAATAATGTGGAAAATGAAGTAAATGCTAACTATAAGCATTTTCTTTATTTTTAAAAACTTCCTCAGCTTATTATATGAAATCACTGCTTTACCAACATGGTTAAACTTTATTTTTTTTCTATTTCTTTGAAAACAAGAGTATGACATTGGTCCTATATCGCTCACCTGGCGCAGTACAAATCAAACTTACCAGAACACTCTACCCCTCCACCCTTTAATCTGTTAGCTGAGGCAGCACTATATGATCTACAGTCCATTATCAACATCTTCTTGGATTCTTTTCTTTCTTCCTCTACTGAAAATTCAATTTTTCGTTTAATCTATTTTTCTTTAACCTTGACTTTAACCCTACAACATACGTATTCATGAGAAGCATCTTTATGCTGTATAACAGCCACTTATGTTGAATAGTCTTTAAGCTAAATACAGAAAATTGTCTAGTTTGAAGGTTAAAGTTTGGACATACTGATAATTAAACAGATGAAAACAGTATGCCCCAAGCTTATGCTGTAGAATATTAAAATTAAATGTATCAAATATTAAAGCTTGTGGTATCAATCTTCAAAACTCAAACTTGTGGCTTGCATTTCAACCATTAAAGCCTATCTTTCATTATTTTGGTAATGGCTTTGATAAATATTACATGGAGATTTTAACAACACAAACAGTTGATTAAGTATCATGGTAATCCTACAACAAATAAGTATTGGGGGATCAAGTGGCCATTTTTGTATCTAGGTTAAAGTGTGAGGATGTGTTTTTCATTTTATGTTTCCAAAAATGAAACATTAAAGTTGAATTTTAGAGCTGAAATAATCCCAATCCCTGTACAGGCAAGGATATTTGACCTCATTTCATACTATTAAAAATATTATGGGAAAAGAGGGAAATTGCCTGAAACAGGCAACTTCTCCTTTTTCTCACAATACTTTATTAGCATTTTCAAGAAGGATGATTTCTTTTCAAATGCCACTAACTTTACAATGTAGTCTGCAACCTCTTCGATTTGTATCAGCCAGACATTTTGGAAAACTGCAGAGTTAACTAAAACATCCCTACAGATGAATCAAAGCCCTGAAGGGCCTGAAAGTCGCTTCAACAGATGTATTAGTTAAACAAGACTTGCTTTTTATGACCCTATCAGAGAAGGTTATAAAAAGTATTGAAGGAAATGAAATTAATATTGAATTGTATATAACAAGAGATGTTTGTCTCTTAAAAATTAGATCTATTGAACCTCTCCACAATAAATTCTATGCACCTTTGAATTTTCAAAATTGTGACCTGTCATGCTAAATGGGACCTTATCCGAACTTCAAAAATCCAAATTTTGACAAACTTGTCAGACCCAGCGCAGGTTAACCAGATCCCGTATGCAAAAAGTGAATACAGAGTAAGATAGGGTAAATACCCCAGATTTAGAAAATTACATAAAAGTGAAAAGCGTCGGCCCTAGTCTTGCTGCGTGGACAGTACAGACTGACTAGGATCAATATTTTTCATACATGCCATAAGTTTTTTCTGTCACAAATGACATTTTGAGACGGGATGAATACAATCATCGGTTTTCATTGAACAGAATGATAATTTTCGAAGTGAAAAAGATGAAAATGTTACCACTATTCTGGCTCAAGTATCTAAAAAAAATACACAAGTTTCACCATATCTCCTTATTTTGACTTTGATCGATTTTAACGTTGGTGGGTGGAGTAATTTGGTGAAAATTTGTTCATATCTGGGAAATATTCCATAGAATAAAATTCTTCTTTCGAGAATAATGCTTCTTTATCGATTGACAAGAAATGTCGATAGATAAATTTTTAAGAATATCTAATTTTATTTGGTCCTAAATCAGAGTTTCTGTCAAAACGAAGCGAATAACAACCGATGAGAAAATGGCGACTGTATCTATATGAGAGCGTGTCTGAATTACTGCGCATTGGGGAACTATTTTTTCGATGCTTTCCAGTGCTCTCACTAGGGTTTTGAAAGTAGGATTCCAGGAATCCAACTTCAGAAAAAGTTGGATCCAACACAAAAAAGTTAGATTCAATCATTATGAGGGTTGATTTTGTACCATGCAAAACTATGATATTGAAACGACAATTTATTAACCTTCTACTACACAATCCAATGGTTTAGTCACCAGAATGGTTATCTTAAGGAAAACATTGATTGAAATGAAAGAATTGCTTGTAAAAAACATTTTCTTCTTTTATCCCAATGCTTTTTACAATTTTTTATTCATTTTTGGAGATGGGCTCAGTAGATGACAAAACTTTTCCCGGTTCAGTTTAAAACCATATATACTCAGTTCCAAAAAAAAGTGTGCACTTTTAAAATTCGAATATCTCAAAACTTACTCGATGTTGTTTCACAAAATTTTGCTTGACAAACCTCAACAGTATTAACCATCGATACTTTGAGAAATAAGGCATACGGAACTCATTGACTTAAGACTAGTAAAGGATCCTTGATATTGAGTGATTTGCTTTTGTATCCCACAGTTGATGAACAACTTTTTTGGAATCGCATTCAGTTCAATTTCTGTGACCTACCTAATAATAAATTCACATCTGAATGACAATTGTACGCTATAAAACAGCGTAGGTTGACGTACAAATTTCGTGTGTGGGCGAAAGTTAACCCCGTGCGATGAAAACTTTTCATAAAATGGAGTTACCACTCATTCTCCAATAGAAATGATATGAATTCGCTTGGGCTTTCTCTGTTCCGTATCAAATAATATTGTATAACGCTTTTTCACCGTTGTATCTGGCGTAATTGACCAATCAACGTAGCGATTTCTAACGTTGGCGCTGGTGTGACGTCTGTACGTAAACTCAAACTTCTGTTTGGAAATGGTAGGGAGTCCCAAGTCAAACTAGGAAATACTTTAAAAGCAAATTTCTCGTTACCAGAAAAGAAATTCTAGAAGGGCCAATCTCAACACTATTTGTGCTGAAGATGTGCCCACAGCTAATGCAACTTTTTTGGAAATCGGATTTCATGCCTCGTTTCTAAAGGCTCATATCTAAAACACGCAACAGATTTTACGAGCAAGGGTTCCTCCAACTTTGCAAAATATGATGAAAATAAAAAAGTGAGACTGCACACTTTCTTTTGGAACTAAGTATAAAACCAATACAGAAGCAAGTCTTTGAAACAGTCATATCTTCTTTTTGCCAGAAGTTAAAAAGAGGTCAAAAAATGTTATTGTATTTACTTAGACTTTAAAAAAATCACAACATATAAGTCAATGCGATGATTCTCTTTGCAGATTTTGCCAATTGAGAGAAAAAATTCAGAATTCATTTTCATTACAAAAGATTGTATGTTTGAACTGCATTGGTTATCCCTCTCTATTTTTTTTTTTTATTTTTATTTTTTTTTAGATTGAAATAATTAAACTTTCCGAACCACTTGTCTCTTGATTTGTGTTCTTTTTTTTTTTCATTTCAACACGTGTCTGATCAGTAGGCTGATCCGGAGCTTTCCATTTTCGAAATACGGTATCCGACGAAATTAAGCACATGCACGGCGTTTCAGAAATTCACAGGTAGTGGTAATTCGTTTCGTGTTTTTTTTTCGGAACATTTCTTCAATTAAATAATTGTTTCAAGTCAAAATACCGATTTTTAAAAAGGTAAAAGAGATTCGGGACAGTTCGAAGGACACGGACTAATCATTTACTTGTTGCGAACAAATCGGGTCAATTATGTTGTCTTACGATTGTCTTTGTCTAAATTGGGGCCCTGCTCGAATTCAATAACCGGTATATAATTAGTGAATCAACTGCTTTGATCAATATATTGATAGTTCACGTATTTCGTTTATGCCTAACAATCGCCAAAACACATTGTCGGGCAGAGTCTAGATTCCATTCATTGATAATCAAGTTCCGCCTTCAAGGTCTACGAATAACTGATTACGATTGGCTGTTGGCGTCAATTAACGCCACGCCTACCGCGCCCATCTATCGGACTTCAGATATGGCTATTATCGATTTTTCACGCGACAGTTAGCCTAACTTACGTAAACAATCAAATACATGTTATACAAAACCGAGAGGTTATAAGTCGGGACGCGTGGCTTAGAAAAACTTGTCGTCCGGTGGAATCCTTTGATAGGATTTTTTGTTGTCCGCTGGGAAAAGTTGTCGTCTCAGACGACACTACTGTCGTTTCCGAGAGTCCTGCTTTCAACGAAAACCCCTTAACTGTATGTAAAAACAAATTGTGGTTACGAGGTTTTCGTTGAAAACCGATGTTATTCTTTTTCTGAAACGCGTCTGTATTACTGCGCGTAGTGCACTATTTTTTCAATGGCTTACGAAAAAAACTCGTAACTGCATATTAAACAGGTGTGGTTACGGTGTTTTTTGTTTGTTAGTTTTTGTTTTTTGAAACTCTTTCTCTGCCTCATATGGCGTTTAAGAAATATTATGTATATTTCTTCTACAACTTTCATGCGATCGCAAAATGTGGCATTGTTTCGTTATGTTTATTACCATAAAGTGCGGACAAGAAATCAGAGATCTACTTTGTCTCAAAACAGAAATACAGAAGACGTTAAGAGGTCTGTCTTTGACCTTGTTTGACCTGTCCAGAAAACTTCGTACGGCCACAATAAGTCGCAGCGCGAGCGCAAGCGACTTAAAAATTATGACAATTACCTTCTGTTTTATCCCCAGAGTTCCCCTCTCCAGGGTTCATGGCACAGGCCAATGGAATGGCATTTAGCAAGTTTTCGTCATCATCATTACGCCAGCCAAAAAATCCCATCTCTGGTTGACTGCATCGCACCAATACTGCACCATTTTTCTTACTCCTGAAGATCAAAGGTGGTTGATTTAATGGAGTTTCAAACCACTGATAGAATTTCACTTATATCACAGTAGGTGATCAATTAAATTGGGTTAAAGGCAAAGAACAACAATATTTCAGACATAAAGGCTGGGGCACTTAAATGCAAATTCCTGGTATTTCTCATACCATCACAACCCTATCATCCTTCCCAAGTCTCCAATTGTTCATCCTAATCAGGTTTGTGGTTATCCATCCCTTATTGGGGGAAAATAATTGGAATGATAACTAGTATTCTTCCTGGCATTAAATCAAACCATGTGCCTCTTCATTAAAGTCTAAAGTTCTACCACTATGAAATACTGAGCCCTTGTAATGGTTAAATGTACCGGTACTAGCAGCTCAAGAAAGAATAGTCTAAGACCAGTATTTTTCCTGCATAGCTTTCATGGTTCAACCAAGAGCTGTCAGAGACGGATTATGCTCACTGAATAAGGCATTGTCACAAAAACAAGAGCCATGTTGGACATGCACATCCCCAAGAAAGAAAGCTTGATAGTAAACTGAAGCCTAATAGATTAAGGATTCTGTTGTACTGTCAGAGATTTACCTCCTATAAAATCTAAGTATTAAAAATAAAAAATGGCAATAACTCCAAAATTATGCAAGCAAGAGCTGTAGTTCTTGTGCATAGCACTTCTCCTCCATAAGAACTATCCACCCATAAAGTTTTAAGTTGATAGCTATTACACTTTAGGAGATATGCTCCAGACATAATCTAACTATCAAACATAACAAAGGGCAATAACTCCAAAATTATGCAAGCAAGAGTTGTAGTTCTTGTCAACTGCACTTGTCCTCCATAAGATCTATCCACCCATAAAGATTCAAGTTGATAGCTATAATACTTTAGGAGATATGCTCTGTGCACAGATTGCAAGGACTCAATTATGGTGTTATATTATACAGCTAACATAAAGGTAACAAACATTGAACCCCCTTTTTCCATGACATATTTTTAGACACAAATTTCAAATAGTTTATGTTAAAGGGCATCCGATTTCCTACTCAAATGTGAAATTTCATCAAATTCTGACTGAACATGAGACAAGGAGAAATAAAAGAATAACTGTATTTTACACGCTAAGGTAAAGGTAACAAACATTAAGCCCCCTTTTTTCCATGATGTATTTTTTTTTACTTAAATTTCAAATTGTTTATAGTAAAGGGCATCTCATTTGCTACTCAAATATGAAATTTCATTAAACATTGACCATTAGACAAGGAGAAATTTGAAAAAACTTTTTCTTTACCCTAAGTCCCCTTTTCCCGTGACAAGGCCTCAAATCCAAAAACCGTCACAGAAGCATCAACACTATATCATTACGAAGTTCACATGGTAAGTGTCATTTGATTTGGCCCAAAGGTTATGGAGAAATAGGTGGGGACGGATGGACAGAATTACGGACAGATTGACAGACAAAGCGGCGGCTATATGCCCTCCCTTCGGGGAGCATAATAAAATACCCGTCACCTGCATCAGGGAAGATCTTCTTTGGCTTAGTGGTTATTAGAACATTGGTCTTGTAAACCAACAAATTCAATATAACTTGTCTGTGTGTTTTTTACCCTGAACCGCGTCATTTATTTTCAGCTATGCTTCAGTTAAGGTCTTGGAAGTTTGTAAGAGTAAGCATATCACATAAGCAAGTTAAGTTTTGCTTAAGGGGAAAAGGTCATAGTGTATCTGCCTATGAAAATAATATATAGGACAATACAACACCTCATGTGCAATGGTATCATTTAAGCCACTTTTAAGGGTCAATACAAAGCCCATGTTGTTTTAAGCCCCAATTTTTATTACTATTAACTAGGATCCTCATCAGTAAAACCTTTCACCATATTCAAGTCCAGAATATACAATATGATAATAGTAACTCAAACCTCCACACTACTGATGGAAACCGCCTCAGTGCCCTAAATCCCGCCACTCTCCGTAGGTTCTCGTCAGACACGGATTTCGGAATGATGTGTTCTGGGGGGTAGGAGGGACATAAACTGTAAACAGAAAGCCATGCAACATAACTATTCATAAATTGAACAACTGCAGTGAATAGAAGATAATTATTTGTTTCAGGGTAAGATTGTTGTATCTTTTATCATATGAACAACAAAAGCTATATTATCATGAAAGGGAAAGTTTTCTAGCAGACATGTATGAGATGCAGATTGTTTTACTTATACTATTCACCTTTGTGACCCTAAAACAACAGGGCACTTCCAAGTTGCAGCATCTTAAGTCAAATGGCTCATGAGTTGAAGCAAAGAATGACATTTTGACATACCCTTGTATGTGCCAATAGTTACATTGACAACTAAATATTTTTGCTCTTGGCCCGAGATTATAAAGCAATTCTCATTCTCAGCTGAGAATTTTCTCAAACTTAGAATTCAAATAAATGTATGAACATAAAAGATGTCCATATATTTATTACCTGATTGATACAGAATTACAACTTAAACCTCAAGTTGAAATTTGAGTAAATTCTGGTTAGAGAATGAAAAAAAGTTTATAATTGCAGGCCCTTAACTCTAAATTTCATCATAATGTAATGTGCAGATAACAAGTTCGCTTTATGTTTTGTCTCTCTGTAAAGTATGAGTGTTTGAAATGTCAGTTCACCCTCAAATTCAAACTTGAGTTTTGACAAATATTCAGTAAACAAATAGTTCATGAAGTCCACCTACAGGTGTAGTTTGTATGCATAATTTGAATAGTTGTCATAACAGGAATTTCATATCAAAATACGAAATAGGAGCTCCAGATTGAGGGTGTAATTTTCATCTCAAAATATAGAATTTCATTATCTACCACCCTAATTATGGATCAGTATGAAACAGTTGTAACTGCCTATATATTTATAATAATTTCAAACTCAGCCATTGAAATTATCCTTTTTTGTGTGTACTTATCAGAATTGTATATCATGATAATTGCAATCTAATAAAATAAAGAATTTTGATTGGTTTAAATCGCATCACATGGGGAAATCCATTGCACTTTATTTCTGTATAAAATGCAATAGGTATTTCGGGTTCGGGAAACCTCCGATCTTCGATCTGCATTTCCTGTGTTGTAGGAACTCGAAATTCCCTCGTTTCCCTTCCATATCATAATATTGCTATTTAATATATTAGAAATTAAGATATTTTCGAAAGAATTTATTATTAAAGTATGCAGCTCAGTTTCTGAGTCGATATTTACAGTGAGTCGACGAAGACCACCAAGCAACCCTCTCAGCTAAGCCCGATCACAATAGTTTCGGTTTAAAATGTTGAATAACTTGTCAAAATTATGTTTTGATCATAAGTACCTCTATGAATGTCAAATTGTCGTTTATTTGTGTACCATTTGATTAACTTTATGCCGTTTAACTTCGATAGCGAGAAAAGAAATACACGATCTAAAAATAGATTGTGTAATACGCGCAGAAAGTAGACTCGAAACTTTAATGTTTAGCCGAGTATTTTAATAGTTTCTTAGACCAAGAGGATTGCAATTATAAGGGCCGAGTGTCTTTTTCACAGCGTTTATTGGGGTATAAAGTGCAATTGCCTTTGCACATGGCTTAAACATAACGCCCTGGCGTTATTTGCCATGTGCTAAGCCAATTGCACTTTATACCCCAATAAACGCAGTGAAAAAGACACTCATCCCTATAATAATTCCAATGAGTACCCACAACATGTGGTTGTGATGAGGGCTAGCAGTCTCTCCTACACAAAGGCCCATCTATTGCAGAATTACTTGGATCATCATTTAATGAAACAGGCAGTAATGATGACTTTTTGGCTTAAACTTAGTAAAATTTCTTAATTTCTTTGTAAGCTTTAAGCTCTCTTTACTTCAAACTTCCATTTAATTCTACTTTCCAAAAGTCTTTAAATTTCTGTATACCAACAAGCTTTATTAGCGTAGAATTTCGTTTGTTGCATTCCTTCTTAAAGTGTAAACAGAATATGTGCTATTATGTCTAACTTCATTTAATCTCTACCTACCTATCATCTCCATTGTTTTCTGTGTGATGGAATAAAACTTCATTTTATCTCTACCTAACTAAAGTCTATGAACTGTGAAACTTTGTCGAGATCAAACTTTATTTAACCTCTACCTACCTAAAGTCTCTATTGATTTCTGTGTACCGCCAAGCTTTATTGAGATCAAACTTCATTCTCTCTATCTCTTTGGTAAAACTGTAAGCATTCTCAGCATCTGTTTAAATCAAACAATTGAATTGAATTGAATTGGGGTTTTACATCGCTTTCAACAATCTCTCAGTTATATTGCGACGACTTAAATCAAACAAAAAAGAATCTAATAGTTTTGAAGTTATTCATAAAATTTGACACTTTTCTGAATTTGATCATATTCAGCCAGTTTGCTCAAATAAGCAGAATTTCTGGACATTCCACCTGAAATGGGTTTTTTTCCCACCTAAGCCATCTACCATTTGCAATCTAAGTAATCAAAGTGCTGTCAGCACTGTAAATCGTACATCATTGAGAGGCTGGGATAGTGCAATAGTTCGCCAATCAAAAGGGCTCAAATTTGGACAATAAGAGTTGGTAAAATCTTTAAATTTGTGAGTTTTTTGTCTTAACAATCCATCTTTTCGAGGACATCGCCAGCTCATCCAACCTCGTGGGTCCGATTTTGAAAGTTTGCTGATTCGATAGCCCTCTGCTAGTCTAAATTATTTCTTAGCAGATTTTTACGTTGTTATAATGAGCACGCGCCAAGCTAAAAGCTTGTCTGTTAATATTATTTCTCTCTCTATAGAGTTTAAAAGCCTGTTTAGCAACAAACATTTTTCATTAAACTATTTACAATTTTGATTACCAACATGTTTGTATTTCAAGCATTGGGTTTTCCCAAATACTGTAAATGCATTTTCCCTCAAGAAACACGTGAAATCGCCAACTATGCTATTTATATCTTTTGTTTCTGACCAATCGATTAAATCTAGCAGCACTCTATGATTATTCATGAGTTGTTCTAAAAATAGATCGCTCTTGCTGCTATCCTATTTCAGTTTATCGTATGTTTTTGTCGGTTTATTTGTTGTTGAATAATTTTTCTTCATACTCAAATTTGAATTTAATGAAAATAGGATTGGAGCGTGATCAGAGTGCTCATTGAAATCAAATATTTCAAAATTACAAAATTATTTCTATTTGTTAACACATGCGAAAAAAAAGTAAACTTCCCACGCTCCCTGTTTGAGTGCAGACGACTATTGACTAATGACAAACAAGTTAATTGACACATTGCGAGCAGACGATGTCCATCTGAATTTACACGTGGTCTGAATTTACGCGTGGTTTTTGACCGAGTGATAATCATAACAGAATTTGATTGGTTGTCAGCCCTACAACTGGTAAATGACCGTTCGAGAAAGTTCAGAGCAGTAATATTGTAAGTGCTACAAATTAATTATACAGTTAACCTATTGTGCGTTTCAACTCCTTTACTCAACCAAAAATCTTGTTATAAACACTGAAAATACTAACTGGTAATTACTAAAAGCGAAAATTACATCAAATTTTGTATTAGCCTCTTCTCTATTTGTCGAAAAGTAAATAAGGTATAAACAAAGTTTGTAGATTGTGACTGAAAAGGCCGTTTCTTCGGTGTTTGAAAACACATAATTTGGTTTGAACACATTGCTCAGAAGATAATGGTAAAAATGTACTGGGTCAAACAGACTGGATTTCTGGAAAAGGGTAGATATAAATCTACTGCTTCGCAGTACGATTTAAAAATGAAAAAAAATTAATAGAGTCCCATGCTCTAGTAAAACCCCATCCCCCATTTCTTAGGTTGTTTTCAACCATTTTTGATGTGATTTTAAAAAATATTGAAGCCCCTAATACAGGCCCATACCCATGAAATCAACATGGCTAAAAATTCAACAGAGATTCCATGCACCGTTCCCCAAATCAAATGTTAATATTTTGTGTGGATTATGTTTTTTTTTTTTTTTTTTAATTACAAGTAGGTATAACTTATTGTTTATGGTAAGTAATTTTTGTGTGTGGCCATGATTGATTGTAAATACATATATTCTTGAAACTTTGAAGAGCCTATAAAATCCAAAATAGCCAGAATTGAAGCATTGACTTTCAGTCAACTATTTAAGAGAATGGCAAAAATAACATGGTTCTCCTAGTAAATGCTATAAGTATTCCCCCCTTTCCTAGCATTAAAACCATTTACTTTTTTTCTTTTTTTTTTTAGTTTTTTCATTTGAACAATCATATGTATGACTGTTGAGAGAAAATAAATCTTCAAATAAGAGGGAATCAACTGTCAGGAAATTCAAAATAAAATACATGAGCCCAATGCATGCCTATTGCTTTACTTCTTGTATTATTTAATAGCAGAAATATGGTAATCTTATAATCAAAACCCACACTACAGTACATGAGACTTCTCAAGAAAAAAAGGACGGGTAATGCCTATAGGAGCAAAGCTGTTAAATGGTATAATTGTGTATTCAATTATGCTCTTTTATTCAAATGTGACACATAGCTATTGGCTATAGGTCTTTTTGTTATGTAATTTCTCAATAATGATGATTTAATTGATATATTGAGATCAGACCATTAAAATTACTATCTGATTTTGACTTTGTTAAGTTTTCATTCAAAAACATGTTTATTTCAACCCTTCCTATGCTGTTTAAGACATTTTCTTGCTGTACACAAAGTTTTGTTAGACAGTATAGACTAAGATCAGCATGCACAGTTGTCTGATCTCAGCCTACACTGCTTTTTTTATAAATAATTACTGCGGGGAAAACTGGAGCCATACTGGCTGAAATTCTTTAGTAGGGCCTTTGACTATTGTGAGGTGAACTGAAAGAATGTTAAAATTGGCTTAATTCCAATTGAGACAAACAAACCCAGCAACTGCCAGTGTTTTTTAGATAATTTAGCAGGACAAGGGTTAATGTTTCTTAAATGAGCTGAATAGGAAATTATCAGAATTTGTCAACTCTTGGATAAATTCACATTTGTGATCCGTCAATAAAAAAGGGACCATCCTTTGAAAAAGAATTGGATCCAGCATAGGTAATCAAGAAGGCATATTTCAGAAATAATTACAGTACTTTAATGTAAATTGTTAAATGTAAAAAAATGTTAAATAAGGAAGATAGACAAATCACTCTAAATTTGTTATTTGTGAAAAGTTTCAACCCAGGTCTGCTGCACAGATTGCACAGCCTGACAAGCTCGATACTTTTAGCATTTCCCAGATGGTCCTATTTTGTGTGACAGGTCTAATTTACATAAATCTTGATTTTTGTCTTAAACTGCTTATCTTTTGTTTCATTTAAAAAGACAAAAGTCTGGGGATCAAATCTTGGATTCAAGATTGACAGTTCAATGCTCAACGAATTTTGCCATTGCAGAAATCACATACTAAAGGGTAAAGCATGTCAACTAATGAGAACAGAATATTACAGCTTAGATAAAGCTTAGTCTTCCAGATGAAAATGCCCTTGATCGAAGCCATCATTACCTACTTACCATTTCATAGATCAAGAAAAGCGTTTATGACATGTTTGGTGTAATATATTGCATGTAAACAACATCCTATACCTCCCGATTGTAAGGTCAGTTACTCCAGTTGACCTAGATGTGAACCCAGCGGTACAGCCAGACAAAAATTACACATTCCTTTGTAATATTACAGTACAGGTATACTAAAGACTTAGAGAGGGTTAGTGTTTACTATTGTACATGTATTATCCAATTATATTGACCTGACAATGGCTTTAATGAAGGGAACAAGAGCCATTAAGGTTATCCACCATTCAATTTATCTGGAATTCCCATTCTAAAGGTAATCCAGTGCCATTGACCATTTTTTTAAGCACACTGTAAAACAACTTGAAAAGAATCTGTCTTTCAAGATGGCCTCACTTCCCAAGACCGTGATAACAATTATTTATCTTCTTTCCCTAAGAGCCCAGCCCTAAGGCACTGTTATTCTATGAGAATATACCTTACTCTTTTTCCACGCAATCCTTTTTTTTTTTGTTTTTGTTTTTTATCTTTTTTCGATAAAAGGGTGAAAAAAATTGGAAATCAAAGAAATTCAGATCATACAGTATCAAATATTATCTTGGTTTTACAGAGAAACAATATTTTCTATCAGTTATCTTGGTTATACAGAGAAACAATATTTTCTATCAGAAAAAGATTTTCAAAGTCAATATATATGCTGGGGAAGTGTTGAATTTCAGCTAGTAATTCAAAAGTTTAATCCCTTTCTGTTCAGTCCAGGGATTTTACTTCACTGTGATTTCATACTTGAGAAAGGACTCAATATGAAAGTATATAGTTACTCAATATGAAAGTTCATTAAATTCTAGCCACAAGAGTCTAATCTAGACAAGGAGAAATTAGAGAAATTTTTTTTTTTTTTTTACATTAAGTCCCCCTTTTCCATGACAAGGCCTCAAATTCAAACCCAGAGAAAATATGGCGGCATTACCACATGTAAAGTTTGATTCGATTTGGCCGAAGAGTTATTGAGAAATCTCTCTAGAAGAATGGATAGGTTGACAGACAAAGCTGCGGCTATATATATATATATATATATATGGTATATGTGTGAGCTCTCATTTTGGGGAGCATTAAAATATTATGGATTAAAAAAGAAATTGCTTGTAAAAAGCAATCTCTCCTTTCCTAATAATACTTTCAACCAGATAAGACAGTTTGATCATAAGATGCATCCACTTTTTAGGTGCCATCATTCTGCACAACCTGTAATTTCGAAAATAAAGGGTTTGAATTTTTTATGTCACTGAGAAATCAATGAATCTGGCCCATTTCAAATACATGTATAAATAATCGCGACAATGACCAATAGAGTCCTAACTCAGAAAGACAACAGTTACTATTTCCTTACCAACAGAGAAAGTTTGATTGCAGCTGTCTATAGATGTATCTGAATCCCCTCTCTTGTCAACGCACCAGGCGTGGAACGAGTAAGCAAATACATCTTCAAGTTTCTTACATGGTGCCAACTTGACCACCAGACGTTTATACCATTCCTGACATGCCTCATTTGTTGGAAAGGAACATCTGAAAGAAACAACCAAGTAGATAATTAGCTATACTACAACAAGGATCATTTGGTTGAAACTCATCCAGTAGTGTCTAAGAGGAAGATTTTTAAAAGAAAAAGGTAATGACCATATGCACAGACAAATAACAGACACAGCGCCATGACAATAGCCCCAGTGGCCTTTGGCCAGTGGAGCTAGAAATAGGTTGTCTTTGTGTTGACTCTGACAATAAGAGCTTAATTTGAACATTTTGTTCCTTCCCTGTGACCTTGATGTGATTGCAACAATCTTTAAAATGAAAAATGTACACATAAGAGAGAAGAAGAAGTGCCAAGTACTTTTCTACATCCATTTATCTACATGATTATCAATGGAAGACAGAGTAAAAAAAAATCTAATCATCAAAGTCTAAATTTCTATTTTTCATATTCAAAATTGGGAGAAAGAGGACGAGGAATTATCAACAATTTCAAGGAAACCATCGACAATTTCTAGGAAACCTAAGAATTCTTTTTCCTAGGAAGCCACTCAAAACTAGAAAGCCATGAATGGCTTGAGTCGCTCCACAGGCTTGAAATTCTTGTAATCAAAGTTTTGACTAGATTTTTTAGATATTTTGGGTTTTATTTATGTTGAAATGATTTTCAAAGTTTCCACTATAATTACATATAGAGAAATGACCTCCGCCAATAAAAGACACAATTTTCATCCGATCACGATAATTTTTGGCTGCATGATAATGGATCACCCAAGGATCATACTAATGAAGTTTGATTGATATCCATCAATTACATTCTGAGAAAATGATTTTCAAAGTTTCCACTATATAACATTATAGAGAAATGACCTCCGCCCATAAAATACATATTTTTCATCCGAGCACAAACATTTTTAATAGACTGATAAAGAATCACTCAAGGATCATTCCTGTGAAATTTGGTTGATATCCATCTCTTACATTCTGAGAAAATGATTTTCAAAGTTTCCACTATATAACACATAGAGAAATGACCTCCGCCCATAAAATACACATTTTTCATTCGATCACAATAATTTTTGGAAGACTGATAAAGGGTCACTCAAGGGTCATTCATGTAAAATTTGGTTGATATCTATCAGTTAGTTTTTGAGAAAATGATTTTCAAAGTTTCCACTATATAACATATAGAGAAATGACCTCCGCCCATAAAATACATATTTTTCATTTGATCACAACGATTTTTGGTAGACTGATAAAAGGTCACCAAAGGATCAATTATGTAAAATTTGGTTGATATCTATCAGTAAGTTTCTGAGAAAATGATTTTCAAAGTTTCCACTATATAACACATAGAGAAATGACCTCCGCCCATAAAATACACATTTTTCATTCGATCACAATAATTTTTGGAAGACTGATAAAGGGTCACTCAAGGGTCATTCATGTAAAATTTGGTTGATATCTATCAGTTAGTTTTTGAGAAAATGATTTTCAAAGTTTCCACTATATAACATATAGAGAAATGACCTCCGCCCATAAAATACATATTTTTCATTTGATCACAACGATTTTTGGTAGACTGATAAAAGGTCACCAAAGGATCAATTATGTAAAATTTGGTTGATATCTATCAGTAAGTTTCTGAGAAAATGATTTTCAAAGTTTCCACTATATAACATATAGAGAAATGACCTCCGCCCATAAAATGCATATTTTTCATCTGATCAAAATAATTTTTGGTAGACTGATAAAGGGTCACCCAAGGATCAGTCATGTAAAATTTTATTGGTATCCATCAATTAGAACCTGAGAAAAGTCACTTTTTACCATATTTGGAAATTAGCCACGCCCATTAAATCCATGTTTTTCATTGGATCAAAATTTCTTGAACAACTTTGAAAGAGGGTCACCCAAGGATCATTCCTGTGAAGTTTGGTTGAAATCCATCCGGTAGTTTCTGAGGAGAAGATTTTTAAAGAAAAAGTTTACGACCGAACGGACGCACGCACAGACGGACGGACAGACGCACGACGGACACAACGCCATGACAATAGCCCCAGTGGCTTTCAGCCAGTGGAGCTAACTAGCCTTGCTATATTTGGCAGACAATTGACAGCCACCCCTCTGACTGTCTTTCTCTTCATACTTTAATCATTCAATCTCAGTTTAGTTAGATTTGTGCAAGTTAGTTTTATTTCACAACTCCATGAATTTTTTTTTTTCAGTTTGCACATTTTTTAGTATGCTTGTGCACAAAAATACTTCCAAAAGAAATAAGTGTTTGAATACAGGGATATGTCCGGTTGATTTTTTTTTATAATATAATATATATGATAATATAGACTATAGTCTATATTATCATTTACCGATCGCCCTACTTTTTCCTCAAATGAAAGGCCGCTTTTTTGTTTGAAATTCAAAAAATATATCCCATAACCTGACGATTTGCTCGAATAAGTGAGCTACGTGACACTAGGTCATTGAGGGCGGGGACTAAATTCAAAACCAGACAGTGACGTCATAAGCTAGTCTGATAAAATGTCCAGAAAGACCCTTTACTTGTAATCAAGTATTTATAAAACAAGTTTTGTGAATGTTCTTTTGATATATGCTTATACACATTTTCTAACTAAAAAAAGGAGAAAATTCTTCAATATTTTTTTTCCTGTATGTTAATCAAAAGAAGATTTAGCTGATAAATCAATGATTCTGATAATAAATATTCATCTACATTGTATACAGCAGTAAAATATCATCGACGAGTTTGCTCGAACCGTGCCTTTCTGTACTCCACATTTTTACATTGACATAAAAAGAAAAGACGCCAGGGTTGAAACGATATAAAATATCACGTCCTTTTTAAAATGAATACTCTGGATCTTTGAACGACATTTTGATTTATTAGATCTAAAGGCCCCAATCTTAACAAACTGCAATCAAATATTGCTATGAAAGGTAGATAAAATGCCTAGATCTACTTCAAGGATTAAAGGAAATATTTGCAAAAAGAAAATGATTCGAAGCATGTTAGGCCCATGATAGCTGACCAATATCGAAAGCCAGTGTGACCCGTTTAACCGTGACGTATCGGTGGGGAACAAAAACCCGGTAACTACAGCTTTCAATATCCCATGAATGTTTTCTATTTAAGTATTGTTGCAAACTTTATATTATTGATATGAATATGACGTGTTTTGGTTTTTTTTTTGTTTTGTTTTTTTCTTTAATTCATTTTGTATGGGGTTTTCAACAATATTTCAGTTATATCTCTGAGGCTAGAGAAATTAACAATGAATTCCTGGTATTTCCTAAACCAGTAGGCCTACCACTATTCTTTCCTAGCCTCCAGCTGCTATCCCACATAGGTCTACGATTATCGATCCATAGGTGGGAGACAAATAGTCGGAGGGGATGAGTGCCGCCGTCGGAGATCGAACCCGGGACCTTTTGAATGGTAGTCCGACTCGCTACCTCTGTGCAGCTGAATATGCGATACAAAATCCCTAAAGGAACGCATTTTGTCCGCAAAAGAATAACTCAAAAGAATACAAAACCCACTAGCAGCAACAACGAGGATTTGTGCACCGAACGTTCTCAACTGATTTTGTTCTCGCCAAATGACAAAATAATTTCAGAAATCCGATGGAAATTAATTCGCCCCTCCCACTTTTTGTTAACCTAGATTTGATTGAAGAATGTATGACGCAATAAAAATGACTGACATCATTGATTGACACGCAGCCCATTTGATCAAGCGTTATTTGATGAAAAATAAGTCGATCGGTAAAACAGTTATAGTTCATATTCTGACAATTTACACGTATAACCTAAGCCTTGCGCTCCGCTTAGGTCATATTGCGTAAATTATCAAAAATGAACTCTAACTATTACATATATTATAAAAAAACAAACCAGAGGGACATATTCCTGTGGTTTGAATGTATATGATTCAAACTTTGCATTCCTTGGGTATTTGCATGTATTCAAATTCAGTATTCCAAGGGGCCCCAGCTCACAACTATTGTAAGTACCTATTAATTTATAGGCATTTACAATAGCAGGCTGTCCAGCACCTCTTGTTGAAAAATTAGGGCTAATTTTAGGGACAAAAATTCGAAAAATTAGGGCTAAAATTAGGAATCACAATGATAAATAAGGGAATTTTAAACATCAAAATTGACCTAATAATGCATTTTTCACAGGAGAAAAAAAATAGATATAATTTTATTACAATAAAAGAATCAAAGAGTATCATTGCTTTATGTATTCTGTTGAATATGGCAAGGAAAAAATATAATTTCTGTATATTCTTGTCAAGTTCAACAACAAAAGCTAAAGACAAAGGCATTCTTCTGTTCTTTTGCCCTCCACTTGAATAAAAGTTAATCCTTATCATAGATATTATATTATATTCAAGACATATCCTATAGTAAGCAAAGGCTATGGCAGACAATATAGACTAAGAACAGCCAGCACAGACATACAGTTTTGATCTAAGCACATACCCTGCTCTCTTCATAATAACAGATATGGTAAAAACTTGGTAAAGACTATGAAAGGTCCCATAAAATGTGCAGTTTATTTAAAGCAAAATTTAGCGATGGAATTAAAATCTCTTACCACTAAAATGCCTATTGAGACACAACACAGCTCTGATCATCATTATACATGCATTGTGATAGAATTTTAGAAGGGTTTTGAAATATTCAGGCAAACAAAGTGCCCTGTAAACAGTAATGTGAGCAAATAGATATTATCATTGACAACACTTGGAAATAAAATACCTTTCAAAAAGGATCTATGTTTTATAAAATACCATCATAAGCACCACCGCAGACTTCACCAAAATCATACAACTATAAAGCTAGTTTGAGAAAGGCTGAGCCAAAATTGTTGACTGTAGAGTGGTTATCAGGAAATTATACTTGAAAACCCCTTGTTTTGCTAGATTGAACAGCACACGGACAGATTCATTATACAATAAGACTGTTTATCTTTTCATGCATTTAAGCACTATTTCTAAGGCACATTTGGAGAATTTAAGCCAAAGTTTGATCTTTAAAATGGGTAAGAAACAAATACATGTAGTCATTAAGGTACTTAAAATGCTTATACATTATGTTCACAGAACTTTCATTAATTCAGAGAAAGGTAAAGCCACAATTTTGCCCAGCAGAGGGGCTGAAAGGAAATTTTCAATCACATCTTTGACTTCATGTCAAAATATTGAATTCAATAGCAAATGATTTCATGGAGAAGTTTGAGCTAAAGTTGTATGGAAATGGTCAATTAGACAAAGTTTGTCTATATAATAAAAAGAATGTAACACTATATTCACTGAGGGTCAGTCCATTCTAATGGTTTCTGCTTTTGTGCTTTATTAAGTGAAAACTCAACATGACTGACACCAATGACAATATTGACCTGCAGAGTTGAAGAATCAAGAGATTTCAGATATTTAACACAGTAAGAATGTATTTAGGCCGAATTGTTGAGAAACTTTCACATCGACACATATTCTCTCAGTCAGACGGTTGACCGTGAAAAACTGAGAAGGAAAATTAGGAATTGCAAGAAAAAATAAGGGCTTTTTTAGGAATTTGCTTTGTTTTCTTCAATTTTTTAGGAATTTTAGCCAAGCTGAAAAAAATTAGGATTTTTTAGGAATTTTAGGGACGCTGGACAGCCTGCAATAGATTTGAACAAATCCAACTTCTTATTCAAAGGAAGTTAATTCCACTGGGTAAAGGTAGATAACAATTAAGATCAAAGTCCACAAATTGCTGATAAAGCTTTACAATGCATGAATTTTGCATGTCTCAAGGACAAAGTCAACCTTTTCAAAATGCTTAAGTATTTAATAACAGAGAGAGAATCACATATCAAATTAGTAAGAATTATTTTGTTGGATCAAGGCAAATTAATGTCAAACATTGAATATTCCAGCTATGGCTGGAGGTATTGACAAAGATCAGCCTGCACATTTGTACAGGCTGATCTCAGTCTATACAACCTAATTCCCAATAAAACCAGAAAAGAAAAGTTAAAACTATATTTTCAAAATGAAAACTGAGCCACAATTTGTGCACCCTATGCTTTCAGAGCAGACTGCTTTAAAACAGAACTTTTAAAATATCCAGATTGTCCCTTTAAGCTTGGTGACTAAGATAATATCTCCCACAGCTGTTGACATGGTATTTATGACTCAGATTTAATACCAACATTTCTATAGAGATCTCATAACACAAACTGACTTACCACAAAACTAGAATCGAAAGTACCTTAATTTCTGGCTTTCAGAATTTTGGTAGTCAGCAATATTAGTCAGATTCATACAAAATATGTATATTGAGGGGTCAGTGCAACACTATTGTAAGTGCCTATGAATATATAGGCACTTACAATAGTGTTGCACTGACCCCTCAATATTTACTGTGTTTTCATAGCAGGGGGTATAAAACAAGTGGCCCAAGAGGGCCTGTATCGCTCCACTGGCTTTAAAATCTTTAGACTTTCATTAAATAAAGCTTACTTTAAATGAATACATTAACACTCCAATATCTCCTAAGACCTATTTAGTAATGATTAAATGGTTCTGGTCCATATTGCACCAAATTACTCAATCACAATGAACCTGCAAATCTTGACCAATCTTATTAAAACATAAGGTTCAGAAGATGTCGTTCAAAGATTTCGGGCTCAAAATAGGCCCCACCTCACATGCCCATATTTATGGACCAAACAAAATTTCTTGAAAAATTTAAGTAAATAGTCACCCAAGAAACATTCTGGTAAAGTTTGATTGAAATTGGCTGAGTGGTTCCGGAGGAGATATCGTTCAAAGATTTTGGCCTCAATATAAGCCCTGCCCTGCCACGCCCAAATTTATAGGCCTATCAAAAAATAGCAAATAACTTTTAAAAAGAGACACTCAAGGATTATTCTGGTAGAGTTTCATTGAAAGCAGCCAAGTGGTTCAGGAGAAAATATCATTTGAAAATTTCGGGCTCAAAATAGGCCCTGCCCTGCCAGGCCCATATTTTTCGTCCAATCAAAATTTCTTGAACAATTCCAGTAAAGGGTCACCCAAGGAACATTCTGTTAAAGTTTTATTGAAATTGGCCCAATGGTTCAGGAGGAGATGTGGTTCAAAGATTTCAGGCTCAATTTGAATAGCCCTGCCCTGCCACGCCCATATTTATGGACCAATCAAAATTTCTTGAACAATTTAAGTAAAGGGTCACCCAAGGAACATTCTGATAAATTCATTGAAATCGGTCTAGTAGTTCAGGAGGAGATGTTGTTCAAGGATTGTGGGCTCAAAATAAGCCCAACCCTGCCACGCCCATATTTATGGACCAATCAAAATTTCTTGAACAATTTAAGTAAAGAGTCACCCAAGGAATATTCTGTTAAAGTTTCATTGAAATCGGCCCAGTGGTTCAGGAGGAGATGTTGTTCAAGGATTTCGGGCTCTAAATTAGCCCCGCCCTGCCACGCCCATTTTTATGGGCTAATCAAAATTTCTTGAACAATTTAAGAAAAGGGTCACCCAAGGAACATCCATGCCAAGTTTCATTGAAATCGGCCCAATGGTTTGGGAGGAGAAGATTTTTAAAGATTTCAAAGTGAAAAAATGCCACGCCCTGCCACGCCCATATTTGGAAGCCAATCAAAATTCTTTGAACAATTTAAGAAGGGGGCCACCCAAGGATCATTTCTACCAAGTTTCATTAAAATCGGCCCATTGGTTTGGGAGGAGAAGATATTTAAAGAAAAAGTTTACGCACGGACAGACGCACGCACGGACACACGACGGACACTTTGCCATGACAATAGCTCGCTGGCCTTCGGCCAGTGGAGCTAAAAAGCATAGATTGCAAATATTTGCAGCTAGATATACTTGATTGCATTGGATTTAATACCATTTATAACAGTGTTTGTTAAATCACAGTGGGTGGTGCACCTGACAGTGGATTTAATGTAGTCTAACAATTTTAGAGTATCATTATTAGTCAGCACCTCTTTTTAGAGATTCTTTTCAAAATTGAATTTATAAATAATTTTGTTCTTTTTTGCTCAACAGAGATGTAGCCTTAAATCTACCTGCTACACACAGATATATTGAGTTTAGCTTGACAACGATAACAATTTTTGAGGTAAAACAGTTTTCTTTTCTTACCTTACAACTGTTGCATCTTTACAAAGGGCGTACAAGTAGAAAATATCTCGAACTTCCACACTCTCAATCAAGCCCAACGGAACATTGCTGAAGGACTCTTTATAACGAATCAGGAGTCGAAAGTTAGACAGGACAATTATTCCGTCAGTTGTGCGACCTAGAAACTCTGCTGACTCTCCGTTAAGGAGGGGAAAAGGGACTCTCAGACTGTCGTCCTCGGAAACCAGCTTTTTAGGAGGGAACCCATCTGTCCGCTTGATGTTCTCCATGCTGGATAACTCAAGGTCAAGGCCATTCTGCAAAGAGAAAATGTAAATTCAGCCTTGGGTTGACAATTCCCACAATCATAGAAAAGAGAAAATGTACAGACTAAGATCAACAGTCTAATCAGTCTTCACTATGTGCTCTATTACAGATTGCATAAACCTTTTCTTTCAGATTTAAAATTTCTGGCTTTCAATTTTGCAAATTTTGAAGACATTTCAACCAGAATGACTCAAGTTTTTTCCCACAAAGAGCTAGTCTAAGGCAGATAGTGTAGACTAAGATCAGGCTGCACATCTATACTGTCTGCCACAGCTTATTTACAGTAGGAATAGGTAGATCATCAACAGCATTGAAAGCGTTAAAGTTGCTCATCTCCACTATTGTCATTGACATAATTTGATGGCTCAGCATGAAACAGTTGTGACTGCCTATAAACACATAGGCAGTTACAACTGTTTCACTCTGAGCCATCAATATCAAAATTTAGAAATAGCAGATAGCTGGCATATTTGCTATAATATTTTTCATTTAGATCAAGGTTATTCACACTTAAAATTGACTGGGTTTTAAAGCTACAAGTTTATTTTAGTGTAAAACGTCTCCAATTTTCTTTATGACAGATATGTTAAGTTTATTGCAGCCCACATAAAAGAAATCTCAATAATTAACATACTAATGTATTCTTTTAAAACAATAACTCACCTTGAACACTTCGTGCTCAGGCAAGCTAATAAAACACCACAGACACATTTCTAATACACTAATTAATGTAATTACTTAATAATAACTTTTCAGTACCATATATACTATTTCTTAACTGTACCTACAACCTAAAAGTTCTTAATTAATTCAACCTCTTTTGGGGAAAACTCTCGAGGAAATTCAGAAATTTCTTCTGAAAAGGGCTGACTAGCATTTTATTAACCTAAATCTATGTTGCCTGAGTACAGTCCTTTGATTATTTTGTGGAAAACATGAAACATCAATTATTAACATATACATATTTAAAAAAAAAAAAAAAATCCCAAAGTGTCATTCCCATTGAAATTAATCATTTTTCAACCAATTTGTGATTTACTTTTACAAATGCAGTGGTACAGATAAGAGAACCAGTCTAAAATCATTATTTCTCTATGAAACCCTATGTTGTGGGTACTCATTTGAATCATCTTTACGAGATGATTCAAATAAGTAACAACAACAAAGGGGTCGTTGTGTAATTTAATTTTTTTATAGAACTTTAATTTAAAATCCTAAATACCCCCTCTATCTGTAGCTCTACAAATGTGGAGATCAGTATCTTCTCCCTAAAAAAATTTCTTGTCATTAAATTCCCATAAACATGGAAAGTGGTTTTGAAACTTCACTTTTTATCTTTCCTTTTTACCCTTTTAAAAAATCATAGCAGAGTGCTTAATACAATGACAAGCAAAACAATTCAAAGATTTTTGATTGATTGATTGAATGAAGGTTTACGCCGCTTTCAACATTTTTTCAGTTATATCTCAGCAGCTGTACAACCACCACACCCTTTCCTAGCCTCCTGCTCCTATCTCACATAAGTCTACAATTATCAACCCATTGGTGAGAGACAAATAGTCTGAAAGAATTATCAAACCTGGGACTTCTAGATTGTCCGACACGCTACCAACTGCATTCGTCTTACTAATCTCTTAGCTCTATCAAGTACCATTCCAAGATTTGTCCTCGATTAACTTGTCCATGGACAAGTGGCAAAGAAAAGTGCACTTGCCAGCAGGTAGAACTAGAACTGTTGCAGAGCAGACCTATACCCCCCACAAGCACTTTGTCAAAATGCAAGTGCTATTAGTGCAGAATGTGTTTGTGACAATTATTGAGGTCATATGCAGCATTTGCAAGAAGTTTCATGATTGTAGGTCTCTTGGTTCTTGAGCGAGTATGGAAACGAAAATTCAACAAAAATTGACTGTAACCTTTACCTTTGACCTATGTGACCCAAAAACAATAGGGCACTTCCTTGGGTCATAAGCAACATATGCAGTTTCATGATTGTAGGTCACTTGGTTCTCAAATTAGAGTCTGGATATGAAAATTGAACAAAGGCTGACAATGACCTTGATCTTTGACCTATGTGACCCAAAAACAATAGGGCACCATCTTGGGTCATGAGCAACATTCTTATTAAGTTTCATGATTGTAGGTCACTTAGTTCTCAAGTTAGAGTCCAGAAACAAAAAATTGAACAAAAATTGACTGTGACCTTGACCTTGGACCTATGTGACCTAGAAACAATAGGGCACTTCCTTGGGTCATAAGCAACATTTGCATAAAGTTTCATGATTGTAGGTCACTTGGTTCTCCAGTTAGAGTCTGAAAATGAAATTTCAACAAAAATTGATTGTGACCTTGACCTTTGACCTGTGACCAAAAAACAATAGGGCACTTTGTACTCTACTTCTTTGGTGGGGGGTATAAAAACCCATGCATGGATGACAAGTCTGGCATGGGAATTCCAGACCCCTGACATATACTTATGTCAGGTGAGCAAGATAATGATTATAGCCCATAACTTTGACCTTGACCTTACAAAATTACTACACCAATTGTTTTTTAAATCAATATATCAATGGAGCTATGCCAACAGCAGGCTTCTAATGAATTAATGAACATGTCTGACCTTGACCTGTCATCCTTTAAAACTTTTGAAGTTTCTTATAGATTGTTCAGATGGCAACATCTTCTCGTCCAGAAATCCAAGCAACATTGAGATCGGAAATAATTCTATTTACTTATCTAGACCATTCTAACATTCAAAATAATATGTTTGTGTCGAAAATAAGGTCATGTCTACCAAACAAACATGATAATTAATCATACACTTGTTATCTTACAACCTTCAGAATTTGTCACTTGCACGTGTTTCATCTGTAATATTACATCATACCACAAATGTTATATCAAATACATCAGTCAAGGGGACATCGAAACACCATTTTAAGTGCCTATCTATTAATAGGCACTTACAATAGTATTGCGCTGACCCCTCTGATTATTATTCTGCCCTGTGTCCAGAACAGCAAAGTTTTCTCCTTGAGGTTGAATTGAGTTAAAAGTGATATTCTTGCAAATTTTGGCAGGAAAATAAGCTACAGGTCTCAAAACACCAACATGTGTGTGCTTGTGAAAAACAAATGCCCCTGAAACAGAATTTTTTTCTTCAAAACTTTGACCTTGAAAGATAACCTTGACCTAGCCTGGGATTCAGGAACTGTTTTTAGAAGTATTTTGCTAACAAGGTTTTAACTCAGTTGATAGGAACTTACAGGATGGTATAAAATAATAAAAGTATAGAATAAATGTTATTGATACTATGCCCTATTTAACGGAATGATACCAGTCTATCCTTGACCTTGTCACATGACCTTGATATCAGAAGGTGTATATCACAGCGATCTTCATATGATCATTGTATCTTGAATGGCCTGGAACTAATTGGCAATGTAAGTTTTTTTGGTTAAGGTAGTGGACTTATAATAGTTCCGCAACATTTAAGAACTCATCTTCTTTCACAATGTTGACTGAGGTTTCCTAAAAATCATTAGGAAACCTTGTTTATTACTGTTAAAGTACTTCCGAAATGTTGCTTAACTATTGCAACTCCACTTCCTAAAGTTTTGCTGACAGAAAAGCAGACAGAATGAAGAACAGACAATGGTAAAACAATATACCCATGATCTTATTTGATGTTGGGGCATAATAAAGTGTAGATCTATATACAGAACTGATAAGGTATGAGAAGAAGATTTTGCAATTTATATCAATTGCT
Organism: Fragum whitleyi; assembly: GCA_948146395.1. Taxonomy (NCBI): domain Eukaryota; kingdom Metazoa; phylum Mollusca; class Bivalvia; order Cardiida; family Cardiidae; genus Fragum; species Fragum whitleyi. The sequence goes on from OX411553.1 coordinate 51,770,232, forward strand.
GTGTTTATATCAAGAAATATACATAACAGTATATATGTGCAAGGGAAGGAGATTTTTGAAGTTTGTACTGATTTGACTGTTATATAAGATAGATTTGTGCAGAGGTAGGAGATTTTGCAATTTGTAGGGATTAGTCACAAGAAAGATACGTGTGAAATATGAATGTTGCAATTTGTACTTATTTCTGTATATTATGTGAAAGATATATGTGTGTAAGGAAGCAGATTTTGAAATTAGTACCAATTTGCTAGGTACCCAAGATAGGTATGCATAAGTAGAGGTAGAAGATTTTGCAATTAGTACCATTTTGCCATGACTAAGCCAGACTGAAGCTAACATGGTATGGAGGTGACTGTAAGCTGTGCTCTTGTAAGTTTCTGAAAGGGAGAAATACACTGTTACATCTTTTAATTGGTTAAAGCGCTAATGAGGTCATAGGTCAATACATATTTTGGAAGCAGCGTTCACAGCAGCACAAATAGTAACACTAGTCACAATTGATTGTTTCAATGGAGTTTTATGCCGCTTTCAACATTTTTTCAGATATATTGCAGCGGCTGGAGCACCTAACAATGGTTTCCTGGTATTTCTCTCACCAGTACAACCATCACATCCTTCTCTAGCCTCCAGCTGCTATCTCACATAGGTCTTTGATTATCAACCCATTGGTGTGAGACAAATAGTCGGAAAGAATGAGTGCCGCCACACAAGTCATAAGGACAGTAATCAAAATATTTTCAAACTGAAACTCGGTGAAATGTAAAAAATGTCCAAAATAGTAATATTCAACTTCATAATGGCAAATGAGACAGGTTGTAGTAATAACTTATTCATGAACACATCTAGAAGATTTGTGATGATGTTAGGGTTTTGAGTAAGTCCTACTTCACATCAGCATTTTAAAACAGGGGTCATTTCGATGGGTCCGTCAGGGGTGTGGAATTCCTGTGTCCGACTTGCCCAACTCGGGCTTTTCTACTTACGGACAAGTACATTTTGCTTGACCAATTGTCCATGGACAAGTGAATACAAGGGCAAATCTTGGAATGGTACTAAATAGATCCAAGAGTTTTTACATCAAAGGATAGAAAAAATGTTTTTGATGAAGAAAATGCTGGGGGTTAGCATTTTCTTCATCAAAAGCAATATTTTCTTAAAATTGGTCTGTTCTCCTTAATCTCCTATGTTGAGGACAAGTTATTTTTGACCCTGAACAAGTAGAATATCATCTTTTACTTGCCCAGGGACAAGTCGAGACATTTCATATTTCCCCAGCCCATGGTCAGTGCAACACTATTGTAAGTGCCTATCAATATATAGGCACTTAAAAAAGTGTTGCACCGACTCCTTGAAATTTAATGAATATAGCTGTATGATAGTCTTTAGCCAAAGCAATCACAGGACAGTGAGGACTTGTTCGTGTGGCTGCTAAAGGGCACCGCTACAAATGTCAGTCAACAGTGTGAGCTCTCTTTGTAGCCCAACATGATTGTTTGTTTGTTTGAATGGGGTTTTACATAGCTTATAACATGATTTCAGTCATATCACCATGGCTGGAGCACCTAACAATGGATTCCTGGTATTTCTAACACCAGCACTACCACCACATCCTTTCCTAGCCTCCAGCTGCTATCCCACATAGGTCTAGTATTATCAACCCATTGGTGGTAGATTTATTATTCAGAAAGGATGAGTGCCGCCATTGGGGATCGAACCTGAGACCTCTAAATTGACAGTCCAACTCATGTAGCCCTAATGAAGAAAATGACAAAATCAATATGAATTATCAAAAAAAAAAAAAAAAAAAAATTAAAAAAACCTACATTCTATATAATTGCATTTCTTTTTGTATAATACCGGTACAACTCTTTCAATTACGGCAGTGATCAGATAAAGAAATAGTAAAACAATTTCATTTTTTATATTATTTTCTAAAATACCTTTCAAGTACTAAAGTCTTTACCTTAGTTAATAAATTTTAACCAAGGGTTAGAAATCATAACCATATTTAGTAATATACTGAATGAAGACACTTCAAACAGTGGTGAAGATTTACAATAAAACTTGGTCCCTGGCCAAATCTTGTCGACTAAGCAATGTAATTGTTTACATACCAGACCTATTTTTTTCACACCAAGGTCACACAACACTATATGAACCAGTTTTTCTACCATTGAAACTAGATTTTGAATAAAAATATATCACCTGTGTTTCCCATATTCATAATTTACAAGCATCAAGATTTACCCATCCCATGAAAAGATTTTGTCATCTAGCTGCTAAAGGATTCATTACAATCATTCCCAGGAAAGTACTTGAGGCAGATAAAAATCTTTGTCATGATAAACAAGTTATAGCACTTCTATTTGATGATATGATCCGGTTTAAACTGCTATAAATTATATACATTTTAAGCTTTGTTGTGCTCAAACCGGAATATAACTGAAGCTTAAGCAGGAGGTATGGTCAAAGGTCAGCTTGTGCACATGTCGATGGCTCAGCGTGAAACAGCTTCAACTCCCTATAATCATATATGGAGTTATGACTGTCTCGCGCTGAGCCATCAATGTGCAGTCCAATCTTGATCTTTACCACCTTATTTTCCTTTTGTAAGTAGAATTTATCCACATGGGCATACTTATCATAATTTCCCTATTGGTGCCAAACAAAATAAGTCTTTGTGTGAGGTTTTCAACAATTTCATATAATGTGCCCTTAACACTCAGAGCAGCATATCAATCTATAGATAGCTAAACATAAATGAGCCTGTGCGTGACATTTCCAACAATTTGAAATGTTCGTGACATGTAAACATTGAGAGGCCTAGACAGCAAAAACACTGTAAATTTAAAGTTTCATAATTGTCTTCAGATACTTTGAGACCTTATCTATCTACTAAACACATAGTGAAGACTTTGGTCAGACTGTGCAGATGCACAGGCTGGTCAGAGTCTTTGCTTTGCGCACATTTCAAATTGTTGGAAATCTCACACACAGACTAAAATAAATCTAATTTTTTCTTTTTTAAAAATAAATCCCAACAATACCCCCTCTATCTGTAGCTCTATTATAGCTCAGGAAGGTTGATTGATTGAATGAAGTATTACTCCGCTGTCATCAATGTTTCAGTTATATTGCAGCGGCTGGAACACGTAACAATGGATTCCTGGTATTTCTCTAACCAGTACTACCATCATATCTTTTCCTAGCCTCCAGCTTGTATCTCATATAGGTCTATGATTATCAACCCATTGGTGAGAGACAAGAGTCGGAAAGAATGAGTGCTGCCATTGGGGATCGAAACCGGGACCTCTAGATTGACAGTTCAATGCGCTACCAACTATGCCATAACGGCGGCATAACTCAGGAAGGACTGACTGGTGATCATGCATTTAAACATTTCTAACCAACACCATAAATCTTTAATGAATAATCAATGATCTTCAGTTGAAGAAATCCTATCAACTGTTAAAACCTACTACATATTTTACATTAATTTACTGATTGATTCCAGCAAACCAAGTTCGATGGATTGATCCAGCAAACCAATTTTGATGGATTGACCCAGCAAACCAATTTTGATGGATTGATTCCAGCAAACCAAGTGTGATGTCTCACTATTGTCTTTGGCCAAAATCAACGCTTCCTTCAGGATAATAAAGCACATAAGGCTCAAAGGGAGTCAAATGACCTTGAATCTGGCATTAAAAGGAGTGACAGTGTATTGATGACAGAAGCCCCAATGTAATATTTCTATAAGCCTTGTCATGGATTGATAATAACTTCTTTGAGAAAGCACTGTCCATTGGACTCCCAACTTATGAAAGGCGGCCATTTTTTATAATAGGAGAACACTGTGGAAAAGAAGAAATTGCTTGTTGTATACAATTTCTTCTTTGTAGACTGAAGACTGAAGCTCATATAATAAATTTTTATCACTTAAATATGATTCTATTTGATCAAAGACAACTCGCTCAAATATTTTAGAAACAACACTAAGAATTGATACAGGTCGATAATTTCCCACATCAGTCTTATCATTCTTTTTAAACAAAGGAACAACTCTAGCTGACTTTAGGTCAGGTGGGACAATACCTTGAATCAAAGATAGATTAATTACATTGGCTAGAGGACCAGCAATGATAGATGAGCAGTCAAGAATAAAACGTGCAGGGATCCCATCTAATCCAGTAGATTTGTCTGCATGTAATTTGTTCAAATACCTTAAAATAGTATGTTCATTGACTAAAGAAAATGAATAATTGTTTTTCGTTACACCCTTTGCAGAATAAAAATTATTCACAAACTTCCTACCAAATTTTAAAGAAGGAAAAGGTAATTTAGACACAAGCTTCTCAGCTACAGTCCTGAAAAAACTGTTAAAACTATTTGCTACCTTCTGACTATCAAAACACAGACTACCATCTAAATTTAGTGCAGTACTATCACATGAGGATGAACAATTTTTCTTAGATGGCATTCCTAGGTCTTTCAGACATTTCAAAGTGTTTTCGAATCATTTTTATATTCATTACAAGAATCATTAAAATAATTTTTCTTTGCCTTGAATATAGAATATTGAGCTTTATTCCTTAAATTTTTGAAATTGTCATAATTCGAATCAGTTCTATTATTTCTGTATGCTGACCATGCCTTGTCTCTAGATTTAATGCAATCAAGGACTTCTGCATTTATCCATGGCTCGGACCCATGTTTGATTCTGATCTGTTTTATTGGTGCAATATTGTCAAGTGCTTCGAGAAAAATAGATTTAATGACAACCATGCTTCGCAGACATTATCACTTAACATGACAGGGCACCAGTCAGCAGACAATAACAATAACTGAAATGATTCTTTTGAGTAATTTTTACAGGATCTCATAGTAATGGTTTTATGTTTACCTATAAAATTTTTACATACTTTCCTAGTGCAAAATACTAAGAAATGATCACTTATACATGGATTTGGTAATGATATTGTAAAATGGTTTATGTCTTATCTTATTGACAGGAAGCAGTGTGTTGATATTAACAAAACTCAGTCTTCATTCGAAAATATATCTTGTGGTGTACCACAAGGGTCTATCCTTGGTCCTCTCTTATTTTTAATATATGTGAATGATATGTCTGCAGTTGTAAAAAACAAACTTCTTCTTTATGCAGATGACTCAGCTATCTTAGTTTCAGATAAAGACAGGTCCTGTGTTGAAAAGGCGTTGTCTGATGACCTTAATAAAGTAAGATCCTGGCTCATCGATAACAAATTGTCTTTACACTTAGGAAAAGTCCTTGTGATAACAATTTGTACAACCTGTGTTATATTGCAATTATTTTCGCAAAGCCTTCGGCTTTCGCATGTATACACTAGCATGTCGTCCTGACGCGCGCTATTTAAAAACACACCGTGATTTAGTCTATACCCGCCCTAAACCGGAAGTCGGTGAATCCACATGTCTCATAGTTGTTCTGGCGCTCACCGTGGTAAGATCGGTAAGCAACTATTACCGTTCTCTCATACCAAGGACGCAGTCCTGGTAATTTTTGGAAAAAGAAAAGATTATTCAAGGCTCGGACGTAGTCCTGCCTATTATTCAACAACTATCAGCGACGAATTTTTCGTCTGAACTGCACTGACGCGGACGTGGTCCCGACCATTTTTATTTTGGTAAGTAAGTTGTTTTTCATATTTTGTTACCATGAGCAGTGCTGAGGACGATGTCCTCAGAGTTTCTATCTCTGATAATGAACAGTCAGAGTTCTCGGGGTTTGACTCGAGTGAAATACGGGATTCAAATCGTATTCCGCCGGTAGCAGCGGAGGAGACTGTTGAGACCGAGAATCCTGGTCAACATGAACTTGTCCCGAGTTCAAGTAAGGGCAAAGGACCCAAGGACAAAAAGAAAAAGAAAATTTGTAAAAAGTCTAAAAAGAACACTGTGGACTTGAATAATTTGTCCTCCAATGACATTCAGAAATTAAGAGAGAAACTGGGCCTTGTTGAACCCCAGAGTAATTTTGACATGGTCAATATGCCTGAAATACATGTTGAAGTAGATCCAAATGACATTCAATTATCGGATGAGGAAAATATTGCCCCTAGAAAACGCATGGCTAGTGATGATTCTGCCAAAGGCAATTTGATAGATGCTTTGTTTGGTAACGATAATGATTCCGATACCGACGATGAATGGGGTTTGCCTAAGCTTAAGTCTGTTGAAAAGGATAAACCAATCGCTCAGTCCTTGGCTTCTTTGATAAATTCTTCTTGTACGTCTCAGGTTGATACAGATGGCTTAGTCTCTAAGTACAAGGTTCCAGAAAATTGTGATAAGCTTGTTCCTCCCATTGTTAATAATGAGGTTTGGAAAGTTCTTGATAAAAGAGCTAGATCTTATGACCGTGCGTTTGTTGATATCCAAAATCTAGTTGCTGCAGGCATGGTACCCGTCATTAAATTGGCAGAAATTCTGAAGCCTCACATCATTGCCAATAAAGAAGCAAAACAAATGTTGAGTGATGTTTTGACTTTAATGGGACAAACACAATATAATCTGTCTCTCCGAAGGAGATATTTGATTCGACCTAATTTGAAGAAAAAGTACTTCAATTTGTGCAATGTGAATGTTCCTATTACTACCAATCTATTTGGGGATGATGTCATGAAAGAAATTAAAAATTGTGAAGCTGGTATTTCTTTAGCTAAAGACAGGTTCAACTATGAACAGAGACCTATGAGAGGCCGTGGAAACTGGCGTGGTCGTGGTCGATACAGATATCAACCCTATGGTAGGGGACAGTCTAACCAGACTTGTAGTAATCCCCAGAGAGGTGGTTATGGTTATGGCAGGAAACCACGTACTGCTTCAACAACTAGTACTGCCCCAAACGACAACTAACCAATGTAAGTAATGTTGGTCGATTGAAAAATTTCATACATGAATGGGAGAAATTTACAAATGATCCTTGGATTTTACAAACAGTTCAAGGTTATTGCATAGAGTTTGATTGTTTGCCTGTTCAATCTAGTTATCCCAAAGAAATTAATTTTCCTGAAGAGCAAAGACAAGTTGTTGATAGCGAAGTTAATGAGCTTTTAAATAAGGGAGCAATTGTAAAGTCTTCTTGGGAACAAGGGCAATATATTTCTAATATTTTTGTTGTTCCTAAGCCAAATGGTAAATTCCGCCCTATTATTAATTTGAAACACTTGAACAAATTTGTTCATTATGAGCATTTCAAACAGGAACATTTCGCAATTGTTTTGCAACTTGTACAGAAAGGGGACTTTTTTACATCAGTAGATTTGCAGGATGCATACTTTACTATACCTATTGCTGAATCTAGCAGAAAGTTCCTTAAGTTCTTGTGGAACAACACTCTACATCACTATGTTTGTCTTCCTTTTGGTCTCAGCTCAGCCCCCCGCATCTTTACAAAGATTCTTAAGCCAATTTATGCTTGGTTTAGACACATAGGCTTACGTTGTGCATACTATATTGATGATTCACTAAATTTGGAACAGTCTTCATTTTTGTGTTCTAAAAACACTCAAACTCTATGCAATACATTGAAATCTTTAGGTTTTGTGATTAATGAGAAAAAATCTGTTTTTGTTCCTTCTCAAAGAATTATTTTCTTTGGGTTTGTATTGGACTCAATTCTTTTCATGGTTTTCCTCACTGAGGGAAAAGTACAAAAAATCATTTCTAAAGCCCAGAGGTTGTTAGATCAAGATAGTGTGTGCATAAGGGATTTAGCTTCCTTCATAGGCTTAGTAGTAAATGCTTTTTACGCAGTTCTAGAAGCACCATTGCATTATAGGGATATGGAAAGATGCAAAGTTTTGGCCCTAAATGAGCATAATTCAAATTTTGACAGTAAGATCCATTTAAGTGTTTTATGCAAGGACCAGATTAAATGGTGGGTTGAGAATGTTGTGTCTAGGAATGGCAAGCCAATCAGACCTAGGTCAGTTGATATTGTTTGTAGAACTGATGCTTCTTTGGAGGGTTTTGGGTTTTTTGTTGTTTCTACAAGTGAGTGTGGAAATGGCAGATGGACCCAAGTTGAGGCTCTACATTCAATCATTTATTTAGAACTGTTAGCAGTTTTTAAGGCATTGACAGTAGCCTTTTCAAACATGAAAGACATTCATATTTCTTTTCAATGTGATAATACATCAGCTGTTGCATACATTAATGATATGGGCGGCATGGTATCAGAAGAAATGGATAATTTGGCTATCAGTATATGGAACTGGTGCATTGAGAAAAGCATTTATATTTCTGCAACTCATATAGCTGGATCCGATAATTGTACCGCGGATTTTTACTCCCGGGATTTCTCTGATTCAACAGAGTGGATGTTGAAAAAAGAAGTTTTTGATAGACTAATTTTCCATTTCTTTATGCCCGAGGTAGATCTTTTTGCCTCGCGTTTGAATAGACAACTTGAAACTTTTGTTACTTGGTTTCCCGAGCCAGGTGCTTGGAGGAATGATGCTTTTTCTTTAACATGGTCATCACTTAAGCCTTACATGTTCCCTCCCTTTCATCTGTTAGGGAGAGTCATGAATAAAATTTTGTCAGATAAGGTAGATTTGGCTTTGTTAGTGTTTCCATTATGGAAATCACAGCCGTGGTTCCCTTTGATTTTGGCAAACATTGTGTCTTTTCCGGTCAGATTACCAAGGCATCGAGATTTACTGACTTTGGCACACAACAAGCAGCCCCATCCTCTGTGCAAGTCCCTAAGGTTGATCGCAGTAGTTGTATCCGGGAATTCTTCATGACATCTCCTATTCCAGAAGAAGCTACAGAAATTATCATCCGATCATGGCGTAGCGGAACAAGGAAACAATATGACTCAGCCTGGAAAAGGTGGTATTTTTGGTGTGCTAGGAAACATTTCAATCCCTTTTCATCATCTGAAGATAAGGTAATATGTTTTTTGCATATTTATACAAAGAAGGGAAATCCTACTCAGTGCTTAATACACATAAGGCTATGCTTTTGCAAACCCTTCCTTTTTTTGGTAATTCTTGGTGTCAAAGTGGTAATATTTTCATCTGTAGATATATGAAGGGTGTGTTTAATTCTGTTCAACCTAAGCCAAGGTATGGCATTACGTGGGATGTTTCTGTGGTGTTAAATTACCTGAAGAATTTGTATCCTCTAGATAAACTTTCTCTTAAAATGTTGACTTTTAAGACAATAGCTCTTCTGGCCCTGGCTACGGCTCCGAGGGCGCAGACGTTAGCTTCTTTGGATTTAGACTTCATGAAGACAGGTATGAATAATATTGTTTTTCTCTTCCCTGTACTGTTAAAAACAACTACAGCGAAAAAGAAAAGTACTGTTTTTAGTATAAAACATTACAGTGATGAAAGACTTTGTGCCATGCATACAGTTCTGTTCTATATTGAGAAGACTAGAGATATTAGGAAAAGTAGAATATTGTTTATTTCGTATGTTACTCATGATAGTGTTACAACAAGTACTTTAGCCAGATGGTTGAAACTTGTCCTGCAGGCAGCAGGTGTTGATACAGGTGTATTTAAGGCACATTCATATAGAGGTGCAGCTGTTTCTGCTGCTATGTCTTCTGGTTGTTCTTTAAATAGCATTCTTAAAACTGTTGACTGGTCATCAGATAAAAATTTCTATAAATTTTATTATAGAGATGTTGTTAGTAAGGAACAAGTACGCTTTATGCATTCAATGTTTTCTTGAATAATATATTTATTGGGAGATTCGTATTTTGTTGCCTTTCTTTAAAGATGCTAGTGTATACATGCGAAAGCCGAAGGCTTTGCGAAAATAATGTCCCCTCATCCAAGCTTTAGTGCAGGATGAAGGGCATTATTGGAGTAAAGCCGGAGGCCGAGCATGTATACACCCTCCCGTATAGTTCAGATAATTACTATAATGATTAGAGTTACTTCCCCCAGCCCTTTCTTTCATAAAGCGGCAACAAAAGTTTTTAAAGTATGAGACATGTGGATTCACCGACTTCCGGTTTAGGGCGGGTATAGACTAAATCACGGTGTGTTTTTAAATAGCGCGCGTCAGGACGACATGCTAGTGTATACATGCTCGGCCTCCGGCTTTACTCCAATAATGCCCTTCATCCTGCACTAAAGCTTGGATGAGGGGACATTTTTAAGTAACGCTCAGTTAAACTGTGATAATCTTGTCATATTCAGCATTATGTCTCTCTATGTCAGCCACATCCAAGCAGGGGTCCGCAATGGAAATAAGAGATCAATATCTCTTTTTTGCGTTAACCCAGGTTTGGTGGTGGCAGACATGATTTATGAACATACTGTGATATATATTTTTTATCGATATGTATTATTACATTTTATCATGTATTGTCAACATCTTTTACCGAATAAAATCTATCTATCTCTATCTTTCAACAAGTTTCTCCACCTTCAGACCTGAAATACTTCCAGATCCAAACAAATGTTGCCAACAATTAGGGAAGTAAAATTATCTAGATTTGTCAAGAGTTAAAGAGAATAATGCCATGACACTGCAGTTTTTGTTCATATTATTCTCATGATCCTTGGAGTCAATTAGACTCCTAATTTGCAAAATGAAGGAGTCCAAACTGGTAAACAAGTAGTCTTAAACTCTCAGACTCCCCTTCAAGTGTAAAATTCTACTTATAACTTGAATTTTGTTAAAGTAAATAGCAAAATGTTGAGTTTGCAGTTTAAGCTTTAGCAAACAAACAGAAAGATACCGTAAATCATTTATAGATGGCAAAATAATCATGATGTATTATCAATACAGGGGCGGACAAATTTTCCGAGTTTCAATTTTCGGTTATAATAGAAGCGGATAAAAGAATTCCCATGAAGGAGTGTTTCTCAGAAAACATTATGTCAAGGAGTGTCGATTTTTCTGACAGTAAAACTATACATGATTACTTTATTTTGCTGACATATGAGAACAGCTGAAACATTGCCAAATGTCATTGTTAAGTTCTATCATAAAATTGTTGAATAGACCAGAAACTTCCCAACCTAAAGTGAACCATAATCATGATCATTTTAAACTTAAACCCTTATCCTGCTGAATTTAAAAAGAGGATAATCGTTTGGTTCAGTGTAAAATCGGTTTATATTTCATTGAGTGAACAACGAAAGCTATATTTTCACGAGTGGCAGAGTCACGAGTGAAAATATAGCTTTTGTTGTTTGCGAAATGAAATATTAATTGATCTTACATGAAAAACAAATGATTAGTCTATTTCTTTAATGCAAAAATGAGACAAAATGTGACATTTCTAGGACATATTTTCGTAAAGGGCGTCATTTTGCGCGTGATTGCTATGCAACGTTCATTGTGACGTCACTTATTTCGCCCCGCATAGATAACATCAGATAGGGTTATATGCACAAAATCAGGGTATAAGTTTTTGATAATTTCACTGCTTTTGCGGTGAGATTATCAAGTGATAATCTACCATTATTTATCGATAAACCACCGAAAAGCATTAAAGAAATTTTAATAAAAAATATTGCTAATTTGCAGTAAATTCTTACCTCTTTTCCTCATAATGATTCAGTAAACAAGAGGACCCTGAGGGCCCTAAATCGCTCACCTGATATTTCAAGTAAATTATCATTAAGACTCCATTTCCTATGATATGGCGCGGATCCTTCCCATTTTCAACAGAGGTCATTCTTGTGACCTGGCAAACATTTTGATCAAGTTTCATGAAGATTGGACTATATTTGTGGCGTTTGGAGCTCTTCCGAGAAAATTGTCATTAAGGCCCCTTTTCCCGTGATATGGCATGTATACTTCCCATTTTCAAATGAGTTCATCCTCATGACATAACAAACATTCTGACAAAGTTTGGTTGATTGGACCATATTTGTGGCTTCTAGAGAGTAAACAAAAAAATTGTCATCAAGACCCCTGTTCCTGTGATATGGCACCCATCTTTCCCATTTTCAATAGACTTCATCCTCATGACCTAACAAACATTCTGCCCAAGTTTCATGAAAATTGGACCATATTTGTGGCTTCTAGAGTCTAAACAAGAAATTTGTCATTAAGGCCCCCTTTCCCGTGATATGGCACAGATCCTGTCCATTTGAGCAATTTTCATAAGGGACAACCCAAGGAATATTTCTGCCAAGTTTGGTTGATTTTGACGCAAAAGTTTAGGAGGAGATGTCGTTTAAAGATATTGTTGACAAAATTGTCATTAGGGCGCTTTTTTCCGTGATATGGCATGGATCCTTCACATTTTCAATAGACTTAATCCTCATGACCTAACAAATATTCTGACCAAGTTTCATGAAGATTGGACCATATTTGTGGCTCCTAGAGTGTAAACAAGAAATTTGTCATTAAGGCCCCTTTTTTCGGGATATGGCACGGATCCTTTCCATTTGAGCAATTTTCATAAGGGACCAACCAAGGAATATTTCTGCCAAGTTTGGTTGATTTTGACGCAAAAGTTTAGGAGGAGATGTCGTTTAAAGATATTGTTGACAAAATTGTCATAAAGGCGCCTTTTTCCTTGATATGGCATGGATCCTTCACATTTTCAATTAACTCCATCCTCATGACCTAACAAACATTCTGACCAAGTTTCATGAAGATTGGACCATATTTGTGGCTTCTAGATAGAAACTAGGAAATTTGTCATTAAGGCCCCTTTTCCTGTGATATGGCACGGATCCTTTCCATTTGAGCAATTTTCATAAGGGACCACCCAAGGAATATTTCTGCCAAGTTTGGTTGATTTTAACCCATAACTTTAGGAGGAGATGTCGTTTAAAGATATTGTTGACAAAATTGTCATTAAGGCGGCTTTTTCTGTGAAATGGCACGGATCCTTCCCATTTTCAATAGACTTCATCCTCATGACCTAACAAACATTCTGACAAAGTTTCATGAAGATTGGACTGTATTTGTGGCTTCTAGAGTAGAAACAAGAAATTTGTCATTAAGGCCCCTTTTCCCGGGATATGGCACGGATCCTTTCCATTTGAGCAATTTTCATAAGGGACCACCCAAGGAATATTTCTGCCAAGTTTAGTTGATTTTAACCCATAACTTTAGGAGGAGACGTCGTTTAAAGATATTGTTGACAAAATTGTCATTAAGGAGGCTTTTTCTGTGAAATGGCACGGATCCTTCCCATTTTCAATAGACTTCATCCTCATGACCTAACAAACATTCTGACAAAGTTTCATGAAGATTGGACTGTATTTGTGGCTTCTAGAGTGAAAACAAGAAATTTGTCATTAAGGCCCCTTTTCCCGTGATATGGCACGGATCCTTTCCATTTGAGCAATTTTCATAAGGGACCACCCAAGGAATATTTCTGCCAAGTTTGGTTGATTTTAACCCATAACTTTAGGAGGAGATGTCGTTTAAAGATATTGTTGACAAAATTGTCATTAAGGCGGCTTTTTCTGTGAAATGGCACGGATCCTTCCCATTTTCAATAGACTTCATCCTCATGACCTAACAAACATTCTGACAAAGTTTCATGAAGATTGGACTGTATTTGTGGCTTCTAGAGTAGAAACAAGAAATTTGTCATTAAGGCCCCTTTTCCCGGGATATGGCACGGATCCTTTCCATTTGAGCAATTTTCATAAGGGACCACCCAAGGAATATTTCTGCCAAGTTTAGTTGATTTTAACCCATAACTTTAGGAGGAGACGTCGTTTAAAGATATTGTTGACAAAATTGTCATTAAGGCGGCTTTTTCTGTGAAATGGCACGGATCCTTCCCATTTTCAATAGACTTCATCCTCATGACCTAACAAACATTCTGACAAAGTTTCATGAAGATTGGACTGTATTTATGGCTTCTAGAGTGAAAACAAGAAATTTGTCATTAAGGCCCCTTTTCCCGTGATATGGCATGGATCCTTTCCATTTGAGCAATTTTCATAAGGGACCACCCAAGGAATATTTCTGCCAAGTTTGGTTGATTTTAACCCATAACTTTAGGAGGAGATGTCGTTTAAAGATATTGTTGACAAAATTGTCATTAAGGCGGCTTTTTCTGTGAAATGGCACGGATCCTTCCCATTTTCAATAGACTTCATCCTCATGACCTAACAAACATTCTGACAAAGTTTCATGAAGATTGGACTGTATTTGTGGCTTCTAGAGTAGAAACAAGAAATTTGTCATTAAGGCCCCTTTTCCCGGGATATGGCACGGATCCTTTCCATTTGAGCAATTTTCATAAGGGACCACCCAAGGAATATTTCTGCCAAGTTTAGTTGATTTTAACCCATAACTTTAGGAGGAGACGTCGTTTAAAGATATTGTTGACAAAATTGTCATTAAGGCGGCTTTTTCTGTGAAATGGCACGGATCCTTCCCATTTTCAATAGACTTCATCCTCATGACCTAACAAACATTCTGACAAAGTTTCATGAAGATTGGACTGTATTTGTGGCTTCTAGAGTGAAAACAAGAAATTTGTCATTAAGGCCCCTTTTCCCGTGATATGGCACGGATCCTTTCCATTTGAGCAATTTTCATAAGGGACCACCCAAGGAATATTTCTGCCAAGTTTGGTTGATTTTAACCCATAACTTTAGGAGGAGATGTCGTTTAAAGATATTGTTGACAAAATTGTCATTAAGGCGGCTTTTTCTGTGAAATGGCACGGATCCTTCCCATTTTCAATAGACTTCATCCTCATGACCTAACAAACATTCTGACAAAGTTTCATGAAGATTGGACTGTATTTGTGGCTTCTAGAGTGAAAACAAGAAATTTGTCATTAAGGTCCCTTTTCCCGTGATATGGCACGGATCCTTTCCATTTGAGCAATTTTCATAAGGACCACCCAAGGAATATTTCTGCCAAGTTTAGTTGATTTTAACCCATAACTTTAGGAGGAGACGTCGTTTAAAGATATTGTTGACAAAATTGTCATTAAGGCGGCTTTTTCTGTGAAATGGCACGGATCCTTCCCATTTTCAATAGACTTCATCCTCATGACCTAACAAACATTCTGACCAAGTTTCATGAAGATTGGACTGTATTTGTGGCTTCTAGAGTGAAAACAAGAAATTTGTCATTAAGGCCCCTTTTCCCGTGATATGGCACGGATCCTTTCCATTTGAGCAATTTTCATTAGGGACCACCCAAGGAATATTTTTGCCAAGTTTGGTTGATTTTGACCCATAAGTTTAGGAGGAGATGTCCTTTAAAGAAAAAGTTGACGCCGTGATGGACAGACGGACAGACGGACGCCGGACAACGATCGATCACAATAGCTCCCTTGAGCACTTCGTGCTCAGGTGAGCTAAAAAGCATGAAAAGTAGGCTGCAGTCAGACTGCTTATATGTGCAGGCTGATCTTTGTGTTTACTGTCTGCCAAAGAGTTGTACTATACAAATAGGTTGTTAACATCAGGGTAAGGGTTAAAGTTTTACAACTCTCACAAACATTTAACATATTAGCATTATATATAATAAGGGGCGTTTCTTGAAAAAAAAAAATCTTAATATAGTCATGTGTTTGATTGAATGAGGTTTTACACCGTTTTTAACAATCTTTCAGTCATATCACAGCAGCTGGAGCACTTAACAAGTTCAACGGATTCCTGGTATTTCTCACACCGGTACTACCATTACATCCTTACCTAGCCTTCAGCTGACATCCCACACAGGTCTAGATTAACAACCCATTGGTGGGAGACATGTTGTCTAAAAGGATCAGTGCCGTGGTCAGATATCGAACCTGGGACCTCTAGATTGAAAGTCTGAGGGTGTTACCAACTTGAGGAGTTAGTGCAACACTATAAATATATAGGCGTTTACAATGGTGTTGCACTAGCCCTTCGAACATTGCTATGACAGTTGCTTTACTTTACACATATGTAACAGTCACTTAAAATAGAAAGATAAAATTACAGATTGACTTAATAACGGCTCTATCAACTTGTTTACTGAATGATTGATTGTTTCCTACAAAGCAAGCTGAGGAATTCCAGTCTGAATAAGCTTGAGTTCATAATTTGGTTGCTCACTGACAACTGCACAAAAGGAATCATCTGGGAAGTAAGAAACGTCCACACTGGTCGGATTGTGCAATATGCAGAGTCTGACCAGGGTTGGAGTTGACACTTTTCGTATAGAACCGATTTTCAGAATCTAAAATAATTTTTCCGTCCTTTATGAGTATTTTCCCAATGCACCTTCTAGATGACCTCTGCTGGATGCAATCATTGTTATGATACAATTCGAGGGGTCAGCGCGACACTATTGTAAGTGCCTATAAATATATAGGCACTTACAATAGTGTTGCGCTGATCCCTCATGTATTTATTTCACAGGGTTACCAGATGGTTCTTTTTCGTGAGACGGGCCACATATATCTAAAAGGATTATCCTGGTTTTCAGTCAAGGAGAGTAAAAAAAAGCTACAATAAAGGATTGTGAAGGAAAAATGTCATTTGCCAAGTCTATATATAGACTATAAATAACCAAAATAGGATTGGCTTATAGACAGGAGATTTGGCAGAAAATATAAACTTGTCAGACTGTACAGAATGAATGGTTTCTCTCAGACCATTGTTGAATGTTTTGTTGTGCAAATAGTTGTAAGAAAATGCCACAAGATGGCATTTTTTTTTTAAAAGATTTAGGTTTTGAGTAAGAGAAATCATCTCAGACACATAAGCTTGACATTTGTTAACCTCAAATTTTCAGTAGTATAGTACATGCAGGCCTGTGTACATGCATCTTTTATACTTAACCCTTGTCATGCTGAATAAATTTTGGCTATAAATTTTCATCAAAATCAAAGGGCAAAAAGTACTGAAAGTCCAAACTAGTTCAATTTTTATTTGAAAAACTAAATCTATTGACAATTCTGGTTTGAAAGTGAGAAACAGGTGGTGTAGACTAATACCAGACTGCACATATGTGCAGGCTGATATTTGTCTATAGCTCCTGCCAAAGCAGGAATATTCCGGGTTCAGCATGACAAGGGTTAATTTAAAGTAAACCAAGTATCAGTATGCCAACAAATTAAAGGAAGGTATAAATTGAAGTAAGTAAATATACCCTTGAATTGGATTATCATTTACCTTAATCATTTGTAAAGTTCTTAATAATGAAACACAAAGTCCAAATTGAAAATGAGAATCTTAATATTCTGTAAGTGTTTTTAAAGGTACAATGTCATGTACCAACTATAGTGGCCTATCAAAAGTAATGTCAGGACTTGTGTTTAAGCCTCATGAATTAGGGGCTTTTACCCATGTCAAGGGGCAAAGGACTCCTAAATTTCAAAAGCAAGCATAGGTCCTTAATGGCAAAAATTAAAGATACCTTATCTAACACAGAGATCATTGTGTTCAAGGGGAATCTTATATGAGGTTTTGACTTCTGAAGATCTGCACTTGACTTCATAGTAAACCAGTGTTTCACATGAACAGTGTCCCGGGATCCCGATGGATCCCAAAATAATAGGAAGGATCCCGTAAGATCGAGCAAGGGATTCCTTCACTCAGGGTCCTTTAATATTTAAAGATTTAAGAATTTCAGATACACCATTTCAAAGCCAAGGTTTCTGGTTCCATAATTCCACTTTGTTCGTTACAAATGGAAGGTACCAAGTGCAGTTATAGAACCTTAGCTCGGAAAAATATTAGAATACATCATTAACCCTTGTCATGCTGACCCGGAATATTCCTGCTTTGGCAGGAGCTATAGACAAACATCAGCCTGCACATATGTGCAGTCTGATGTTAATCAGGGGTGTGGAAATACAAATTTTCTCCACTTGTCCCTGGACAAGTAAAAGCGGATTTTCTTCTCGTCCAGGATCAAAATGAACTTGTCCGCTAAAGAGTAAATAGAAAAAAATGAAAAAAACATTGCCTTTTGATGAAGGAAGGTATCCAGCATTTTCTTCATTAAAAACAATGTTTTCTACCCTATGATAAGAACATTAGGATGATTTCTCTCTTAATTCTTTTAAGTAACATTCCAAGATTTGCCGTGGTATTTACTTGTCCTTGGACAAGTGGCTTAGAAAAATTTACTTGTCCTCAAGTACAAAAGCCAGAGTCGGACAAGTCGGGCATGGGAATTCCACACCCCTGTATTAATCTATACCTCCTGTTTCACACTTTCAAACCAGAATTGTCAATATATTTAGTTTTTCAAATTAAAATTGACCTACAGTTTGTACTTTCACTGCTTTTGCCCTTTGATTTTGATGCAAATTTTTAGCCAAAATTTATTCAGCATGACAAGGGTTAACCTACCGTTATGTTGTTTTTCTTGCTGTTTGATAACTGTGTAATGAAGATTTTAGCGATCCCTGGTTATCAGGTGGGATCCCTGTCATACCAAGTAGAGATTCAATTTCTTGTGGAACCCCATTTAAAAACATTAAGTGTCCACCACTGTTAACTAGTGACTACAGTATCAGTATGCTTACAAATTGAAGTGAGGTTTAATTGCATGAAGAAAAGTATTTTGAGGTGATTTAGAGCAGGGGTTCTGAAATATATTGAAAGTCATCTTGTCCATGGACAAGCCACAATCACAATCTGGCTTGTCCGTTTTAAGCGCTTTCTTGTCTGTTCAGACTGTTCTTTATCATAAACATTTTTTTCCAAATAAATAGTCTTATTTTTTTCTGCCATTGAAGATACTTTGGTTTTGCTACAAGAAGCATCCATAAAATAGTCTCACTAACTGTTAATATAAGTATTATGGCATTCATTTTTAGAAAACTGCTAACTTTTACTTTAAGAAAATATTACAATATTTTCTTGAGACTCTTCACTTGTCCATGGACAACTTAGCAAGGAAAATCTGCTTGTCCCTGCAGTTTAATGGGCGACTCGGACAACTCAGGCAGCTTATTTCAGAACAACTGAAGAGTACCCTTAGTATAATTGTCTTGCGGTTTTTTTTTGCAAATAGACTGTCACAGTCTTGATACAGACTTACAGCCTACAGATAGAGGAGGTATTTTGGGTTTCAAATCGAAATGTTTAAAAAAAAATACTCGCACAAATCCTATTTTGTGGTTTCATTTTGGAATGGTCTTTCAGAGATGATTCAAATGAGTACCAACAACATATGGTTTCATTTAGAAATAAAGATTTTAGACTTGCATTCCCCCCTCTTATCTGTACCTCTGTATGAATTTTAAATTGAAATTAGATATATCCAAAACTTAATTAATACCAGTTGGTTAAATAGAAATACCTTCACATAAAGGCACACATAGGAAATATATCGAGTTCAAAGCAGTGTAAAATCATAACAAGTCAAAAGTAACACAAAATGTTGAATTTCATTAATTGTCTGCTTCCCAAAATGACATACAGTGTGCTGATACAAATGGGTCAGCATATAACTCATAATTGAGCCTGTGCGTGACATTTCCAACAATTTGGAATATTAGTGAGGAACAAACATTGGGTAACATAGACAGCCACATACTGTAAATATAAATTTTATCTGGTGGTCTACAGTTACTTTGAGACCTTAACTATATACTTAACGCATAGTGAAGACTCTGGTCAGACTGTGCGATTGCACAGGCTGGTCAGAATCTTTGCTTTGCGCATATTTGAAATTGTTGGAAATCTCACGCACAGGCTAATTTATATTTTCATAGGCACTTAAAGTAGTTCAGGGCTTGTGCTAGCTTTTTAAATAAGGGAGTCATTGACCCCTTGACCATTAAATTCTGGGGGTCAAAATTTGTTTTGAAGGGGTAAAAAAACATGAAGATTTATCAGTCTTTAAGTTAATCTATATATAACTGAAACTTTTTTCTATGTTGTATCAATTATAAAGATTTTTTGTAATAGAATGAAGAAAAACAACTGATTTTTATATAACGTTTACATTGTTTTATTGCTTAGGTTGCACAACTGGAAATTAAGTGGGTCGGTAGGAAATTTTTGAGGGTCAAAATGGGATTTTTGGGAGTCAAAATCCTGGTTGAAGGGTCATACACGAGCCCTGTAGTCTTTCACTAACCCCTGATAATATGGTATTGCCTCTGATAAAAGAATCACCACATTGTTTAATATAGAATACACCTATTATCATTTACAGACTAAATTATTCAATTTTACATAGTAATACTATATAGATCAATTTAAGGCAATAACTAACAATACCCGATTAATCAATCACATCTCATTCATTGATATTTCACAATGCAATTCTTCACATTAATAAGTACAGGGTATTGGAAAACTTGTTAATCACTTGAAAATCAATTACAGCACTATAAAGCCATGCTCATCTGCAAGTCCTTGATAGTGAAAAGTCGTAAAAAAGAGGCATAATTCTTAAAAAGGCACATGGAAGATAGAATCATGGGTTGCTCTTATAATTGGTGAAGGGACATGCCAAATTTCAAGCAAGTATCTCCAATGACCAAGGTTACAAGTTTATCACGTGACCAACACCTACAACAGTTACAAAATCTACACTGACACTAGGTCACAGGGAAAATGAATAACAATTTTAACTTAGGGGGCCAGGCTTCAAAAATTCATTAAAGGCATAGGGGTTATCCCCCCCCCCCCCCCCCCCCCCCCCAAAAAAAAAAAAAAAATCTAGGGACCCAGCCAAAAATTTAGGGGCCATGGTCGACTGGGCCCCTGCTAGTCTTTTTCCCTGTGGAACCAGTAATGAATCACTTATTTTTTTTTAAATCTGTATTAACCCAGCTCAATAATGATTTATATTCAGAAGAAATTGAATGATTCTTTAAAAATCTATGTGTAATTTAAGCAAGTCCTTTAATAAAAGTTTTATCAACATATCAATGGGAAAATAGAAAATATCTAAGACTGTAAATTTATATTGACTGAAATAGGCCAAAAATAAGTTGATGTCTATAGACCTTCAACGAAGATCTTTTTATTTTCCATACATAAACCCTTGTCTTGCTGAATAAAAACACTGACAAAATTGCATCAAAATAAAAGTACTGAAAGCACTGGATGCACTAACTGTGAGTCATTATCTATTAAATTTCAAACAACAGTTATTAAACTTCTCTGGTTCAAAGAGAATAATCAAGTGGTAGAGACTAAGATTAGACTACACATATGTACAGTCTGGGCCTAAGGTTATAAAACTTTTCTCAGCCTCAACCAAGAATTCAATAAGTTGTTATTTATAACAAATTATTAATATTATCTTTTATGTTAGTGCATTAAAATGAGTATCAAAACAGAATTACAGCTTTAATCTCCAATTGAAATTTGAGAAAAATTTTAATTGAGAATGAGAAAAGTTTTATAACCTTGGGCCCTGATCTTTGTCCACACCGCCTACGAATTCCTAGTTGAGCCATGAAAAGGACCAATTATTCAAAGAAAATATCTTATTCTTTTTTTTAATATGTTATTATTTCATTCTGTGTGTCCAGTTTTTTTTTTGAGAAATTTAAAATTACCAAAAAAATTAAAACAACTTACCACGCTGTCATGCATTATCCTTCTGTCGGTTCCAATTTACACAAATCTTCGAAAATTAAAATTGTCAAACTTAGGCTCCGTCTTTTTCTTAAAATCCATTTTAAAATTCATGTCTTTGTAACTAAGTCTAAGTAAAACAAATGGTTTTAACCAAATCATGTTTCTTTAAAATTTGATTCTCTAAAAAATTATAATCTAAATTTGGACAATTTTCAGATCACACAAATTATAGTAAATTTCATGAATAATCTGTTTTGAAGAGCACTGAACGCCAAATAACTTAAATTCCTTATTATTATGACAGTACTGTCTGATTATTCAGGATCATCCATTGTTATTGAATCACAACAGGAAGATGTATTATCACATGACCCAATCAGTGCCTAATCAATACACAACTTTAGGAATTCCCAGCATCTATTTTAGGAAACTGAAAGTAGATTCCAAGAAACTTCCCATCAGCAATGACAATCTGATGAAATACACATCCTTGATTATCTTGACATAATCCAACCACCTTTATCTCTCGCTGCCTGTCCTTATCCCAAACCTGAAGTAAACAAAACAACATGTTATCATTCTACCTACCATATCTCCTCTAATAATAGCATACCTACATTTTTTACTAAAAAAACACGCTTTAAATGCCTGAATTTTTGGAACTATTTGAGACTTCTTCTCTAATTTGAGATGAATTTCCTCTAAACAATCATTTTTATATGATTGTTTAGAGAAATTTCCCTTCAAATTAAAGGAAAAAGGCCTAAAAGACATCAATTTTAATGATATTTTAAATCAGAAAATGCAGACTGAATAAAAGCTCCCTGACCATGTTATGTTAAGCTCCCGTGAGCATTTATTGGGAGAAATATGGTATTACAACTACACAAAGTTTTAGACTGGTCAAAATCATCAGAAGTTCCAGATGAAATGATTTTTATGAAATCTTATATTTGTCTTTATTGGTTGAACACATTGTGTAAAATGCAAAAATGCTCGAAAAAGCAATTTCATCAATTTTCTACAATGTTAACTTTACTTTCCTTTTCTAAGGGGCATCAAATAAATGGACTTTGTGGAATTGTTTAAAGTGTCTTCATTGATTTCAAAACAAGTTCTTTATGAATTCATACCCGTTCGGTATATAATAATTCATCTAAACTCTAATTTGAGAATGTTCTACTGAAAATTGTTAAATTTTTCGAATTTGAGAGAGGACAACAATGCTAATGGCCAGAACTTTAAGTTTCTTTTTCTCCCAGGGATGTCAACACTGCAGGAAATGAAGAAATTGGATCAAAGTGCCTATTAACTTCTTCATCTTCTTTCTGAGGATGGTGATAGAGCAGGATTTTTTTGGAACACATTAATCAATAATAAAGCTCAGGAACCTAGTAGTATAGATGCTTGACTCCTCACCTGGAAGTCGGAGATTCGAGCCCCTCCGTTGCCAGGGTCTGTGTATGCACAATACACTTAATAGCTGGCCCCAGTTCACTCAGCTGAAGAATTTGGTAGCAGTGGGTTTAAACAACTGCATTTCTTTCTGGAATGTGAAAACATTAGCAGAGTCTTCAAGAGCAACTCTATTGGCTCAAGCTTTTGTCACAATTAAACTAGAATAAATTAGTATAGACTAAACTTACTTTGATTATATAAAATGTATAAATAGAACTGCAGGCCCCCCTTTTTGGCATGAATGTGAAGGATCTTATGGTTCAAATTCTTTCAGGTTCTTATTATTCAATGGTCCCCAATTGCAGGGATTATTTTGGGATGGGCCGTACTGATTTTGAGGACAAACTATTTGTTTTAGACTAAAACTGATTACAGTTTTGGATGGGCCCCATGTATAATCTATTCAAATCTGATGCTTATTTCAATCTAGGATAGGTATTAAGGATTCTTCGGCCCACCACTTTTCCAAATGGCCCCTCAATTTTGCAGATGGCCAATTGAAATCTTAGATTTAACATGTCAATGAAAGGGACATGGGCCATTGGCCCATTTCAATGGCCCATCATGAAAATGATCCAAAAATATTGCTGCAATTGAATTCAAATTGAAATACATTTATTCAATAGTTAAAGCAAGGAAAAATTCGGGAAAAAAGGAAAATCTGTGGGGGAAAATCAAATTTTTCTTAATAACTTCAACTTATAATTGCTGTCCCTCAGGCCAAGAGAACCTTCAACAAAGCATAAACTATCAGTCCTCCCTGAAATTTACAAGTCATAGGCCAGAATGATAATGAATGGCAGTGTCAAACCGTGGTAAAGGTTAAATGTTTAATATTTCTATTATCATACCAATCACATTATAATATCTAGTATCTACAATTACACACTCAACAGTTCAATCTTTGGTCAATCAAAACTTATATATGGGTAACCAAAACCCACTAACTACAGACAAAATTATTTTAATCCAGATGTATTTATATGAGGATTTTGTCCAAGTTACCATAAACACTTTCATAAAGTAAAGTAATAATTGTTCTCTCTTATTTGCTGATTTTTTTAAATTCAAATCGAGTTGCATTCTGTGCGCTTGGGGTAAAAATATTGACTAGCTTAAATGAAATTTTATTGGGTTACTGTGGTAATCATTCTATCCTTCAATAGAAAAGTATTTTGAAATGCAACCTGAAGTTGATGTCCGTTGGAAAATTCCACCAGAAGGTGACTTCTATTAGAACTAATCATGTCTTTAAGGTAGTCGACCCATAATTGTTTTGCAACGTTTCAGAAGTAATGAACTTTTGCAATGTTAACCGAGGTTTCCTAATGATTTTTATTAGAGAAACCTCGGTCAACATTGTGAAAGTTCACGGGATCTGAAATGTTGCGGAACTATTACGGGTCCACTACCTTAAATATAAATTTCTTAAAAGAGTTTTCTTCAGGTCCTTTTATGATGGGATACATTTATTTGGAGTAACTTCTGGTCACACAAGGTCATGACCAGGCTATTAACAAAGGATCAATTTTATTGCACTCCAAGTTTATCAAGTTAGGATAATATATGTACATTATTGACCTATTTTCTTAACCCTTGTCATGCTGAATAAAATACTTTGACAAAATTGCATTATCAAAATGAAGAGCTGAAAACATTGGAAGCACAAATTTCAATTCAGTATTAATTTTGAAAGTAGGGTTAAATCAACTTTTTTTCTGCTTTTAAAGTGAAATCGGGTGGTACAGACTGAGATCAGACTGCACATGATTATGTGCAAACTGATCTTTGTCTGCACCTCCGTCTAAAGCAGGAATATTCCATGAGAAGGGTTTAAGCCTTCAACAGGGATATCAACAAGAAATCATAAACCCTCTCTTGATAAAACAATTAATTTTAAGATAACTAGTTGATAGCCTTTTAAATTCATGAAATCCATGGTGCAGTGGTTGAGGCAGTGGCTGCAGGATCTCACAAGTGAAAACACAATGTGCAATGTCAACAAATTCTCATATAGTCAAAGGGATCATTGGATTTCTAACTTTTAAAATAAAGAAGTCCTGTCTAAGAAAAAAAGAAATCTCAGACTCCTGGACTCCCCTAAGCGGTGATATATCAGCGGCAGATTCAGCATTTCTATAAAGGGGGTTCAATGTCGGCCAATAGAATTCAGGTACATGTAACTTGTCCCTAGGTATCCAAATCTATATAGATAGTGATAGTATGGGACTAACTGCTCAACTCTATATCAGATTTGAACATTACAAAAAGGGGGTCGCTGTTCTTGTGTTGCACACTTTTGATTGAATTTGTCCACTTCAAAAAAGTAATTTGGATACAAAGGGGGTTCATTAAAACCCCCAGAACGAATGAACCCCCTCTGGATCCGCCCCTGTAAATTAATATTTTCAGAATGACATCTTATTGAAAATGGGCTAGACAAGAATTTACATTATTTTCTCATGCAGTTATCAGGGTTTGGCACTTGGGGGAATTCAGATGGCCCTAGGCTGGGCCTTCTCTGGGGGTCGCCATTGTCGCCAAATGCGAAAATGAAATGAATTTGGGGATAAAAAAATGAAATTGGCGAAATGACTGGCGACAAAAAAATCTGAATTTTGACCCATCAGCGATTATTGATTTTGACATAGGCTGAGAGGATATTGAGTAGACACATTCACGAGTGACTCGCAATTGATTGCGGGAAAAGGCATGTGTGTGAACTTGTATCCTCTTGGCTACCCATAACACTTCTGTGATTGTTTACAAAAATTAAGAGTCAATTAAATGTTAATTGACATTTAAATATGATCCCCTCGACAATTTTTTCGAAGAAAAATGGCCCCAAATTTGGCTCCTAAAATCCAAATTTGGCTCCATTTTTTTCCATTTGGCGAAAGTTTTGGCGAAAAGAAATTAAAGTCCAGAGAAGGCCCTGCTAGGGACAAACACCAGATACTTTTGAGAGACAGAGTCCTGGCTACTTATTCTAGAGTCACAGACTTGCAACACCTGAGTCCAGGGAAAAAGATTGAGAGGGGCCCAGTCGCCCATGGCCCCTGGATTTTGGGCTCGGCCCCTAGATTTTTGGAGAAAATGCCCAACCCTTAATGTTAAACATCAAATTTTGTCAGTCTGAGCCCTTGTCATAATTTTTTGTCTTTTTCACTGTGAGTCCTTGTGTGGTGACAGTGGTCTAGAGGTAGAGCGTTGGCCTCTTGATTGAAAGGTCCTGAGTTCAATTCGCGGGAGCAGCCATCGATCTCGGTTCTTTCATTGGCCCACACATTCAGCGGAAGTACTGGTGAATTTTCCAGGTTTGTTTCCTTATGGATGATCAATAAATAGGCTTAAGACACCTGTGTCTTTCAAACCTGTCAGAGTTTGTATATGTTTAAAACACCCGTGTCTTTTAAACCTGTCAAAATTTGTTTGTTTGATTGTCTTTTACAGAAATTCTGGATCTATCTTTGTATCAAATTGATATAATAAATATATGGACAGTAGCCATTAGTTAATTTGGGTATAAAATCACTCCTCTACACAAGACGTACATAATGCAGGACAAGACTGTACTCAGTGAGAATTGGTCTCAGGCCTGTGAATTGAAGCTGGTGTGGTAAACAACTAATTTTACCACACATATTGACTCTCTACTGGTTAGAGACCAATTCTCCCCAAGTACCAGTTCTGGCCAACAGACCATTTTCACATTTAAGACGCAATATCCCTTTCCATCTTTACCGCCAACCAGGGTGGTTTGCTATAACTGGTACTCAGCAAGAATTGGTCTCCAACCAGTATGGATTAGAGACCAATTCTTGCCAAGTACAGGGAAAAGACTAGCAGGGGCCAAGTCGCCCATTGCCCCTAGATTTTGGGAAGGGACCCTAGATTTCTGCCTAGAAAATGCCAATAACCCTCATGTTAAATATTGAATTTTGGAAGTCTGGGCCCCTAAGTTCGAATTGTTTATCTTTTCCCCTGAAGTACCAGTTCTCGCAAACTAACCAGATTCACAGTATAAACGGATAGGAATCCCTTCTCAAGTACAAGTAATGTTGACAACAACTTCTTTTATTCAGAAAATAATTTATTGTAAATGGATATTGCATCTTTACTGTGAAAAAGGTCAGGTGGCAAGAACTGGAATGTCAGTCATTTCACTATTGAGACGTTTCCTACTAGGGACGTTTCACTATTAGGACATTTCACTTTTGGACGTTTCACTACTGTTTTGAAATTGTTTAGACGTTTCACTACCCATTTTTATATAGGGATATTTTGTGCCATTTTATTTTGTTTGTTTATCTAATTTCATATTTGAAAGCAAGTTATTTATGCAATTAATTATTTAATTGATATAATTCTATTTTAATTACCTAGCTTTATGGTGTATTTCCAATCACCAATTCTCATGAAAATGATTTAAGCTTATAATGTTCACTTTAAAATCCTCCCATAAAAAGGAATAATATGTTGTCTGGATTATTTAATCTAATTGGGTTTTGTAAAAAACAGAAAAGAAAGAAAAAGAATAAAAGTTGATTAAAATAAACTTTATGCAATCTACAGATTAAAAATTGGCAATGAAAGAATGTGATGAAAAAGATAAAATGAAACTAACTTGACAGCATTTCTTTTATTTTTGACAGGGTTTTCTTAAATCATAAGATGTCTGATTGTTATTAAAAATCAGTTTTTTGTGGAAAGGAAATTATTCACAATGAGAAAATAGAATATATTTTTGAAACATGGCATTTTGATTTTTATGGTTTTATCAATAACTTTTTTTGAGAATATATGCAGATATATTTGATATTAGAGTAGATTGAGTAGTATAAAATGAAATCCTATGTAAAAGAGAAAACAGTTTTAAAGCATCTCCTAACAGCATTTATTTCAGATTCATTATATTATATTTAGCCAATTAAAGGATTAATCGTTAGATTGATATACTTGTAAGAAAATTGTTACAGCTAAGGGTTAATATTAAGTAGTGTATATTCCAATATACATGTACATGTCACCTTTTTAATGTGTGCCACACTTATCAGAGCATTTCCAGTAGCCATTATAACACCTTTTCTGATCTCTTAAACAGGTCACAAATCAACAAATTAACCAGACCTGCATGTCTCCAAATAAGTTTTAAATAATGTAGTAAATAAAAAGAGGCACAATATTAAGAACAAATTTATATTACTGAAAAATATAGAATGATTTTATCAAAAGGTTCTAACTTTTTTCTATTTTTTTTCTCAGTTATATCAGATTATGAAAGTATTTTTTTTTCTTTTTTTTTTTTTTTTAGTCATTCCTCCTTGTGAAAAATCTATTAAAAGATAAGTGTTGGAAAAGATTAATTTGAGAAAGAGATTTTTTATCTTGTGTTAATGTAACTTAATTATTTACAAAGAATTTCCCATTGTTTAACATATTTCTTTCAACAAATGAAAGATTACAGGATGGATAAGAAATAACTTCTTAAGGTAGAATGTTCATTAAAAAAATCTTGCTGATAAAACTTATACTTTAAATCATATAACTTCACAAATGTAATCTGCAATCCATTATTACTGAATTACTTTTGTTTTCCCTATGAAAATCATAGGTGGTGTTATCAAAACATTTTTTTAAAAAAAGAAAAAGTTTATATATAATTCTAAAAAAAGAAATTATCTAAAAAATTGTTCCTATAAGTTCTTTGACACTATCACCTGTGATGAAAATGAAAGATCAGGCTGAAAAGGAGTTTCATATACAACGCCTCTCATAAACCCACACTATTGATCTGCCATTGAAAAAGAAACAAAGCTTTGGATGTAAATTACATTCATCACAAATGCAAATAAATTTATAACAAATCATTTATATCATAGTCATACAGATGATTTATAAAGACAACTAAGAGAGAGGGAATTTAACTTATTCAACTGCACTCAGTCTTGATACCTGGATACCTGGATACCTGGATCGTAGGGTCAATATAGTAGATATAATCTGTCGTGACCCCTCTGATATGCTGTTTTGGTAAACTTCTCCAACGTGTAAAGTGACCTTGTTCGTCTCAGAGTGCATAACAAGACGGTTTAAATTTCTTAATGTTCCAAATCTCAGCGTTTAACCTTGATTTAAACTGATTGACACTATCAGCAGATATGGTTTCGTCACTTAAATTGTTCCAAAAAGAAACCGATCGGAATGTAAAACTATTCAGTCTAATGTTGAGATGACACTTCTTGGTTTTGAACTTTAAATAATGACCTCTCAGATCATCCTGAGCCAAGGAAAACATATTGTCCCACTTCAATTGGTCCAAGTTGTGTAATGATTTGTAAATCTGCACCATATCAGCTCTGTCTCTCCTGTACTCCAAACTAACTAATCCTAATTTCAACAATCTTTCCTCGTATGTCAAATGGGCTACTTCTGGCACTAGTTTGGTAGCTCTCCTTTGAATGTCTTCTATCATCTTGATGTGTCTTTTCTGGTAAGGGGACCATACACATGAAACGTATTCTAGGATGGGTCTGATTAGAGACTTGTAAAGTGGCAGGAACATATCCTTATCCAGACACTCAAAAGATCTGCGTATCAATCCAAGTGTTCTCTGTGCCTTGTTTGTAATTGTTGTAATATGTTGGTCAAAATCTAGATGTTGGTCGAAGGTGATCCCAAGATCTTTCTCACACTGAACAGAGTCAATGACAGCATAATTCCCATCAGATTCTTTCATTGTGTAACGATAGTTGACGTTCTTGGCACCGATGTGAAGCACCTTACACTTTTTTGCATTAAAAGCCAGTTTCCATTTGTTACTCCACTCGTTCAAATTATCCAGATCTGATTGAAGTTTTTCATGGTCTTCTATGGATGATACTTTTGAATATAGTTTTGTATCGTCAGCAAACACCTTAACAATGCCGTCTACAATCTCTGGCAAGTCATTTATAAAACATAAGAATAAAACTGGTCCAATTACATCCTTCGTTTAAGCTTTTAGTAAACAAAATTGCTAGAGGTTTGGCCAACTCATTCCTTGCTTCATATAGAACCTTTGGGTGAATATTATCAGGGCCTGGCGATTTCTCCGGTTTAAGCGAATTAAGTGCTTTTAAAACATGCTCTGTAGACACTGTAAACTCATCAAGTTCCTGACTGACACTCCTGGTATGATGTAATTGTTCGGTAGCGTCCATATCTGATCTAATAAACACACTGCTAAAAAATGAATTCAAAACTTCTGCTTTATCAATGTCAGATTTTGCTTCTGAGTTGTCAGATCGATTCAACACCCCTATTGATTCTCTGGTTTTTCTTTTAGAATTCACATATCTCCAGAAGGACTTGTTGTTACTTTTCACTTCAAAGGCTATTTTTCTCTCATAACTTCTCTTGGCTTCTTTAACCTGGTTAGCACATGTTTGCCTGGCTTCTGCATACTTTGTGTAATTGTTTTGAGATCTAGAATACTTATACTTTTTCCAGCACTTACTTTTCTTAATAACTGCACGGCGAGTCAAATTGTCCAACCAAAGTGGTGAATTTCTCTTGTTACCATTCATTTTCATTTTCCTCTCAGGAATGTATTTTGAAGAAAGTTCTTCTATAACCGATTTCAATGAATTCCATGCTTCGTTTACTCCCTTATCGCTTAGAAGGTCATCCCATCCAACCTTGTTAAGCTCCGATTTAATACTGTCATAATCTCCCTTAAAATACTGTTGCCGGACAAACTGTTCATCATTATTCTCAACATACAAATTCAAATTACAGCTAATTACTGAATGGTCACTTTTTCCAAGTGGTTGCTTAATGAAAATTGAGTCCTCGTAAATCATAAACTCTTCATTGGTAAATAACAAGTCCAGACAACTTGGGTTTTGTCCGTCCCTAAATCTTGTAAACTCGTGCATGTAACATTAACAATTTCAATTGTAACAAAGATCGAAAATATTGTTAGCTCTTGATATTTTCAAATGAATCCATTTAATACTATCAAATTTATAAAAGGCTAATAATTTATAGTAATATATGATCAAAATATATATTAACATTGTTTGGACGTTTCACTACCAAATAGTAGTGAAACGTCTTGGTAGGAAACGTCCAATAGTGAAACGTCTAAATAGTGAAATGACTGCCACCCCAAGAACTGGTGCACAGTGGGAATATGTCACCAACCAGTAATCTTTGTCAATTTCTGCTTCTTCTACGACGCAGGGCTTTTCAGTGTGTCGTGTTGTGAGAAAGAGTTTTAACGACTTTTGAGTAGAGTCTTAAATTCTTCTACTGATTTTGCATGCACAACCGGAGATTCAAGATGGTTCCACTTGATTATGGTTTTGACAAAGAAGGAGTTTTTTAATTCCAGCAGTAGATCCATGCACTTTACCTTCATGGATGATTCTATATCTTTAAAATTATTTCCATCTCATCTTTTCACTTAGATAGATTTAGCAAAAAGCAAATTTCTGCAATAGCTTTGGTCAAAATTGAAGTAAAATTTGTTTGCAAATCATTGAGCGAGGAAAACTAGCAAAAACAGCCTGGTCTGGCCGTGAATCAATCAAGACTGATCAATATGAAAGTCTCAATTTAGAAATCTGTAAATTGATTTACGAATTTGGTTACTAGGAAGTACAGGGTTCAAGTACTTTGTCTGGTGTAAAATGTCAAGTTGATAAACATTGCAGGATACGCGACAGCTACAAATTGTAAAACTTTCTTAGATAAAACCAACTATGTTAACGAAGAAAGAGATTATTTTCGCTTCAATATATTTAAAATTGCTTTGAAATTATCAGACATTCACTTCAAATTTTACCTTAAGTGCTTATTAAGCACAAAATCGCTGAGATCTTCCGTCAAATACGCACAAAATGGCGGATACTGTCAACAGAAATGACGTCATTTGGAGGTGGTGTCCAACCAAGGTGAAGGACGCACAAGGGAAGTAACCCTGACGGCTTTTTACGAAGACGTAGAAAATTACCCCCTTAAGGTTCATGTTAAGTGTTTGAGACCAAATTTTAAAGGACACTTCATTAGCCAAGAAAAAGCAGAATGTCCAGGTATATTGTGTATCTAAATGAAGGTATTTATGAGCACAAGCATTTAAGCAACCTAAGACCGTCATAACTATAGCGATATAGACAAAACATTGTTGAAAAGGGTAATTTTGTACAGAACAAGCAACTGCATGACAGTTAGATAAAATTCGCCGATATTTTAACAAAGTACAGTCTAAAGTAATACCCAGGTACACTGCACACATTAAAATGAAACCCAAACATAGCAGATAAGGCCTGTGTATGACATTTATAAACAATTTCATGTGTGCATAATAGATTAAAAAATACCCTCTGATTCAGAATAGAGACATTGGGTCCGTAGCTCTCTATTTAGCTCTTAGTAAAGACTCCGATCAGACTGTGTTGCTCCACAGGCTAATTGGAAATTTCACCTTGCACAAGGGCGAAACTACCATTACGCACATTACACAAGTGCGTCATAGAAATAAATCCTCCTTTGAAATGTATCATTGATAAATGATCATAACATAGAAACTACAGCTTATTCAAGCTGTAGTTACCATGTTTTGAATTTTCACCATGGCTCTTTTCACAGAAAGGGGAGCAGAGGGAAGGCATTCATCTTTTGTCACTGTCCACATATCGCCTTTATCCTATATTTTTTATTTTGGTCACCTTCTGGGTGTGTATAAATTTTAAAATCATAGTTAAGCCTATGCTTGCATACACAAGAAATTGTTTGAAATATCAATGTGTAGCCGGGTGTTTGTACCACATGGATTCAGCAAATGATGATTTAGCCCTAAAAAATACATTTGAAAAAAGTCTTTATTAAATTATAGGCCTACATGATTTTTTTTTTTAATAAGAATTTTTTTGGGGGGGGGGGGGGGGGGGCTAAATCATCATGTGCTGAATCCCTGTGGTTTGTAGGTTCTTGGTGCACAAGCTAGCTTTTAAGGAGACGTGGTGAAGCACTCACTTAGGACAGAGATCCCTGGTTCAAAGCCCCACAGGAATCGAAAGATTAATTCTCAGTTTACATTAGGTGCTCACAATCCACATCAGAAGGTGGTTATGTAGTTTATCTTATAATTAAACAAATATCCTTGTTATAACATCCCATATGATATTTTAAATGATATCACAGAGTTATTTTTAGAACAAAGATATAACGCGGTTATTTTTAGAAACTTGCAGTTCTGTTAGAAACATCTATGAAAACAAGACAAATAGAGGTTATAAGATAAATATAATATGTACTTAGTGTATTGCATGAAAAATTATCTAATTCGGTTGTGGGAATTGATAATTGTCTTGGCAGAGCCTTGACAACTGACCAATTCTCCCAACCTCGTTAGATATTTTTTCTCATTCAAAACACTAAGTATGTATTATATATAATATACCTTCAGGTTACAAACCAGTCTAATCTTAGCTAGGCTACACTGCATTACTACCATTATGCACACAAACTACCATTACGCCAATGTTTAATACAAATAAATCCACCTTCATTTTTGAATGACCAGAACATCGTAACCACAGCATATTCAAGCTTATTCATGCCAAAATTATTTGAAATTGCCGGGGTCATATTTTAGGGGTCAATCAAGTTTTGAGAAGGGTCACCCAAGGAATATTTCTGCCAAGTTTGGTTGAAATTGGCATATTGGTTACTAATGAGAAGATGTTTTAAGATTTTGGGGTCAAAATGCCATGCTCATATTTGGGGAGCCAAACAAAATTCCACAAAAACAAGATGTGTTTGTGAAACACGAATGCCCCCGTAACGGCATTTTCTTTTAAAGTTTGACCTTGACAGATGACCTTGTCACATGACCTTGACTTTGGTACCAGCGGATGCGGATCATTGAGATCTATCATCATGCCAAATATTAGCTTTGTATCTTGAATAGGCTTGAAGATATTGGCAAGGTTAAGTTTTCGGGTTAAGTTTTCGGACAGACGGACAGACAGACAGACGGACAGACGGACAGACAGACAGACATGAGTAAAACAATATGCCCGATCTCTCGATACGGGGGCATAAAAATTTGTGAAAGGTCACCCAAGGAATATTCTGCTGAGTTTGGCTGAAATCTGCCTATTGGTTACTGAGATGTTGAAATAATTGTTGACGACTTCCACCAATTTTTTTTTTGAAAAGTTCAGTGTGCTTAAGTAAGCTAAAAAGGGACACATTTCCCTAAAAAAAGCTTGTAGAGATACCCTCCATATATTGCTCTTATGGTAGCTAATAATCATGCCAGGTTTCAAGTTCACATCTCCAGTAAAAGTTGTGATCTAATTTGTCACGCTAAAATGGTTTATGATGCCAGGGTCATAGCAATAGCATAACTTTTTAACCTATTGATTGTGTTACCTTAATGGGTGTAACACCATATGCTATGGCCGCTACTAAAATTTGACTGATAATGCTAAGTTAACAAGAGCACCGCCTTCAGGTGCCTAAGTTTGGCTGTTGAGTGCTGGATGGTAGATAAAATGCGAGTCGAAAAAGGGGCATCATTTGCACAAAATGCATCTAGAGTAATTCTTATTGATTTTAAATGTTGCTCTTCTGATTGTGAGTATGTGTGCCAAGTTTCAAGTGAATGCTTTCAGTAGAACCAGAGATATCACAAAGTTTCAGTTTTTGTATGACAACAACAATGTTGCCAAGGCTATATCAATACCTCAGGTTTTCTCCGAAAGCAGGCGAGCTAAAAATGCTACTGGTATATAGAAGTAGACTCAGAGTAACAGTTACTTTTATCATTTATTGATTCATTTCTTATTTCAAAAAAAACAAAAAAACTTTAATATGACAAAAAAGTGTCTAATAGCAAAATGTGTGCATATATATTAAGAACATGAACCCTTGACATACTGAATCCAGAATATTACTGCCTTAGTAGGGGTTATAGACAAAGATCAGTCTGCATGTATGTGCAGTCTGATCTTAGCCTATACCACCTGATTTCCTTTTCAAAACCAGAAAAGTTTAAAAATAATATTTTCAGAAATTAATACTGATTCCCAAACTATGTACCCCGTGCTTTCAGCCCTTTGACTTTCCTGCAATTTTGCGATATGGTTTTTAATCAGCATGACAAGAGTTAAATGACATTTTGAGAGCTCAGCATAAAACATTTTGAAATGATTATTTTCAAACAGACATTACAATAGTTTTTGGGCTTGATCACTCAATCAATTTGAATATCAATTTTATAAATATAAATTGTAGCATGAAAACTGACTTTCTAACTTGTCAAAGAGAAGTGTTTTATAATTAAGCTATCATTCTCTTAAGCAGCCTGAGTTGCATTTTTTAAGATTAACATAACAAAGATTCCTTGTACACAAAATCTTGGTAGACAGTATTGACTAAGATCAGTCTGCATATACATGCAGTCTGGTCTTAGTCTATACTGCCTGCTTTCTGCTTTCTTGAGAAGAACCTTGTGACACTCTGGATCAGGGTTTATGCTAGTGTTTGTAATTAGGAAGTCACTGACCCCTTAACCATTAAATTCTTGGGGTTAAAACGGATTTTAAAGGGGTCAAAAGAGAAGAAAGAGATAATCATGAGTACGAATGTTATAGGTGAAAGAGTCATCTGACCTCTTCTCTTAGAATTATGGAGTAAGCAATTGATTTGTAAGATTTTTGATAGTATATCGGATGCATCTTTAAAGTTTTGACCCTTAGAAATTTCTCTCAAGGGGGGTACAAAGACCCCTTTGGAATAAATTTCTAAGGGTCAAAATAGGATATTTGAAGATTTTTTGAGGGTTAAAACCCTTGTTTAAGGGTCATACACAAGCCCTACTGGTTGAAATGATTCAATTTTACTTCAGCAGGATAAGGGTAAATATTTCATATCAGCATATCATCGGTGTTCTGCTAAAATCTCGTAACTACAGCTTGATTAAAGCTATAGTTACAAGGTTTTGGTAGAAAATCGCCAGTATCTTACATGAATCTATTGAAATACTATAGCAATATTGTTGTGTTTTTAATTTCTTAAAGTGCTTGCCTGATACAAGATTAACTATATCAAGCAAGGGAAATGTAGATAACAAAATGTCGAAAGCATAAATATAAAATCAAAACACTTGTGCCAAAGCAGGGGTGTGGAATTCCCATGCCCGACTTGTCCGACTCGGGCTTTTGTACTTGCGGACATGTAAATTTTTCTAAGCCACTTGTCCAAGGACAAGTAAATACTAAGTCAAATCTTGGAATGCTACTTAAAAGAATTAAGAGAGAAATCATCCTTATGTTCTTATCATAGGGTAGAAATCATTGTTTTTAATGAAGAAAATGCTGGATACCAGCATTTTCTTCGTCAAAAGGCAATGTTGTTTTTTTTCTCAATTTTTTCTATTTACTCTGTAGCGGACAAGTTCATTTTGATCCTGGACGAGTAGAAAATCCGCTTTTACTTGTCCAGGGACAAGTGGAGAAAACTCGTATTTCCACAGCCCTGGCCAAAGTGAATCGATTCTCAATCTTTCATCAGTAAATGTCCGATTTTAGCCTATACTGACTGTTTTCTACCTAATTATTGTGACAAAATCTCTTTTCCAGATTGTCTGGAATGTCAGAAAGATTGGCAATTCGTCTTAAAACAGAATTTAGCAGGATAATCAAAAGGTTTCATGCTGTAATCTGTCTTTTTTCAATCGACTCAGTAACATTTCATTATACTCAATGTCTAATCTCATTCTGTCTTGATGATCCAGACACTCTTCACCGAATCTTTTCATGTCGTTTTGTAAAGTTTGAATGTTATTTTCTACTGACAGTAAGGGAAATGACAACACGTCTAATCTGATCTCCGAATGTCTTTTCCTCGGTCTTTTCCCTTTATCACCCAAATCAAATTCCTCAGATTTTCTACGCTGACCTCCGAATGATTTTCTTCTGGCTGGATTTTGACCTTGATTCCAGTTAATTTTCGACAAATTATCGTATGAGCTGAGTTCAGATTCCCCTTTAGCTAATTCTTCTTCTAGGTGTTTGATGAAATTTTCAGACTTGGATTGTTCATTTTTGATTGCATCATTTAAATTGTTTGCCCTTTTCTTTGTGATGACAATTTCACTCGGTATGTCCGTAACAATGGCATGTTTTGCCTTTCTTTGAGACCTCTCACTTGCTTTCCTGTATGCTGCTACCTCTAAGGTCATATCTAGGGACGGAGAACCTGAAATAAAATAACTCATAATTCAGACAAAAGGAATTGGCTTTTCGGGCCTGAAACTTCTATACAAATTCAAAAGGGCTTGAGCCATTGTTAATTGAAGTAAGAAAACTTCAGTTTTTGGGTGTCAAAACTCTGGTAATCCACATGCCCCAGTTCATCAAACTCTATGTTGTAGGTACATGTTATATTCAAAATCTTCTTATCAAGATGATTTCAATAAGTATCAACAAAATAGAAATTTGAAGAAAAATATATTAGAGAAAAGGCTTTCTAATACAGACATTTTATAGTGTCATGCTGTTTAAATTTATCCATAAGCAGTTTGTTTGTTTGCATGGGGTAAAATGCTTTTTTTTAATGTTTTTTCAGTCATATTAAAGTGACTAGAGCATCTATTAATGGATTTCTGATAATTCTGCCACCTGTATTAACATCCTTTCCTATTCTCAACATACACTGCCCTCCAAAAGTTTCTTCACACACACTTCTTTTAAAGATCTTTAGCTTAAGTAATTTAAAACAAAGTTTTATATTATTTTTATTAATAAAATGTATACTTTATATCTTTATTGCAATGTATCAATTAAGAAGCAATACCAGAAATGGCAAAATCATGTAAAATCGACAAAATCAGAATAGTTCACCATTTTGCCAAATTTTCTATCAAGGGGATCAACTTCTGTCAATATTTAGTGTAGCCTCCATTAGCAGGTAAGACAGCCTGAACATGCATCTAGGCATGCTATTTACAAGTCTCTCACAACGTTCCACTGATAATCAGCATTTTCTCCTTTTGTCTCAATATTTTCTGTTATACATTGTTCTAAAATAGTATCTTTATCAACAGTCATTTTGTTGTCTAAAGTAGCGTTCAAATGGGAATAATCAGATTTTAAGTAATAAAAACTAATCTATAACTTTGTTTAAAAAGATTAAAGCTGAAAATCTTATAAATGAAATGTGTGTGAAGGATCTTTTGGAGGGCAGTGTATTTTACTTATTAGGCTCCTGATTATCCATCCATTGGTATCGAACAAATGTCGAAAAAAGGGGACCATCTGGGAACTTTTAGAAATAAATAATTGAAAAAAGATTTGGTCCAGCATATACCAAGCAGAGGTCACATTTCAAAAATTCCCAAAGTGTTAAAAGTCTCGATCCTAGTCAGTCTGTGCAATTTGCCCAGTCTGACTAGGCTTGCGCTTAACGCACTACCCAGATGGTCCCTTTTCGCCTGATGGGTCACAAAGTCACCACACCCCATGATTAAAGATTGGATGTCTGATGTGCTTGCAACTGCACATTGACGACAGCACATAGATGCGTAGAGGATAACAAGTTGTGGCAGACTGTTTGATAATTATATCCGAATTTGTATGTACTTATGCAGTCTAAAAGAGTCAGCACTTAAGGCACTAATCAGATGGTTCCTTTAAGCCTGATGGGTCACAAATCTATTACCTTTAAAGCTGTCCTCTGTCTCCTGGTGTCTCCATTCTACTGGGGGATTAAAGTCCAGTAACTCTGTCTCACTGTAAGCCACTCTTAATTCCTCTACACAACCCATCTGTAATCATATTTATAACACAGTGAACTTCATTATATGAATATTTGGTTTAGGATGTAATGAAATTTTACAGTGTTAATTGAGGTTTCCTAATGATTTTCATTAGGAAACCTCGGTTAACATTGTGAAAGATCATAAGTTCTGAAATGTTGCGGAACTATTACAGATCCACTACCTTAAAAGTCATAAATCTTTGTTGCGTGAAAAAAGTTGTAGCAATGAGTTTTTGTCACCCAACAATGACATGACATCATCTTTGTGAATGAAGCCCTCGTAATTTTTGCTCAAGAAGGCTTAAAAGTCCTTGGACAAAATTTCATTAAAATCAAAGTGCTGAAGGCACTGGATGGATGCACTTACTGTATGTATGAGTCAGTATTTATTATTTTTAAAATATTTTTTTACAAACTTTTCTGGTTTACAAAGGAAAGTCAGATTGTATAGTGTAAGATCAGACACTAACTATGTGCAGCCTGATCTTTGTCTATACACTCTGTCCACGCAGCAATACCAAGGGGTAGCATGACAAGGGGTAGAAATTTTCTTCTTAAATACCTTTCCAGTGTCCATATTATAGTCTCTAAAATCTGCAGTGGCCATCTTGTGTTCCACACACAGTGGTATAATCTTACTAAATGGCAGGTGCACATAAAATGGTTGGCAGCCAACTTCTCCTTTATACTGTTGACATTTATCCTCAAAATCTTCTTCAACATGTCTCAGTAAACTGTTCAAACTGAAACACAGAAGTTATAAAATTGTATGCACATCATATACACAGTAAACTTTGCATTATATACAGATTGGTCCGCACACAGCTAAATGGTAGATGTACATGTATATAAGATTGTTGGCAGCCAACTTCTTTTTATACTGCTGACATTTATCCTCAAAATATTTGAAAACTTGTCTTAGTAAACTGTTAAAACTGACATACAGGAATGATCAATTCATACACATTATTTTCAATTTAGTTGGGTGAAAGAGTTACGATGCATACACATTAGTTGGTTAAAACACACTTAAATTGTAGATGTATATAGAATGGTTAGCAGCCAAGGTTTCCTTCAAACTGCTGACATTAATCCTCTAAATCATCTCCAACTATAAAACAATTTTTTTCAAAATTAAACAAAGGAATGATACTTAACACATGCACCACCTACGGGTGCCTACATGCGAGAGTTTGTTTTTTTGATAGTGAACAGAAGTGCCAAGTTTCAAGTAAATGCCTTAAAATATACCAGAGAAATACCACAAAATGTCAAAGTTTTACTGAAAATAGCCAAGCTTAAAATGTAGCTATATTTTATGATAGAAATTAAGTCCTAAATTTACTGAATTGTGCTACAAAAACTTCTTCACACAACAATCTCTTTGACTTTTACAGTTTTAGATTGCCTTGACACCAAAAGAAAGGTCTTATGGCAAAATAATGAGAATATACATTTGCTGCACATCTTTCCAATATAGAGGCATTATAAAAAATGTTGAATTTAAAAAAAAAAAATAATCAGACTGATAAAGGCTACAAATTGAAGAAATTGGAGAGCATTCAACAACTCTTTAATGCGTTGTGGTGTTTAATTGAGTTATCTCAGTAGATCATCATTTGGTGATTTTACAAGCCAGTAAAATAACAGAAATATTGAATCTAGATTTTAAATTCAAGGGGTTAGCACAAAACTATAGTAAATGACTATTGATATATGACCCTTGTTTTGTTGATTTGACTCGGACACCATTAAAACAAGGCCCATGATACCACTATCCTCTATTAGGTTGCCATATAATCACATGTAAATTGACACATTTAAAGAGAATCTATTCGTTAACTTTCACATTTCATCTCATTTTTGCACTTTTACACTTGTGAATATACTGTGCACTCTATGAAAGATAAACAAATCATAAACAGAAACAAACAATTATTCACTTTGTAAGAGCTTTGAAAGAGTTAACCAGAAAGAGTATAAAACCACATATCTTACTTTGCCCAAATAACCAGAGATTTTACTCCAATACGATCTGTACAGTACTTGTTAACATCTTGTTTAGCGTCTGACCACAGCTCCGACTCAGGGTTAGATATGATGAACTCAGGTAGTTTGAAGTAGTCCAGAATTTCTCCCACATACTCCATATAACCTGGATCATTCCAGTGTTTGGCTGGGAGATCTGAAATTATACACTAGAATGTGATTGCTTGGTGTAAAATAGTTGTAACTGCCTATTATTTAAAAAATTGTACCTATTTGAGATGTGTAGGCATATCTTGTCTTAACAAAACAAACAAAAAACAGCCCTGATTACGCTCCAATATGTTTCAATAGATTTGACCTTCATGACAGTCCGGAGCTACAGATTGAGGGGGTATTTTAGTTTTTAGATCAGAGTTTTGCTATAATTTTAGCACAAGTTCTATGTTGTTGGTACTCATTGGAATCGTCTTGTCAAGACGATTCAAATGAGTAACCACAACATATGGTTTCATTGAGATGTAAGGATTTTAGACTGGCTTTACCCCTTTTTATCTGTACCTCTATGACACAGCAAGAGTTCCTTCAAATGACACAACAACTGAGGATAACAAATGTGAGAAAATAATTTGAAATCCATCCATGTAGATTGATTGATTGAATGGAGTTTAACGCCGCTTTCAACATTATTTCAGTTATATCGCGGAAGCTGGAGCACCTAACAATGGATTCCTGGTATTTCTCTCACCAGTAAAACCATCACATTCTTTCCTAGCCTCCAGCTGCTATCTCACATAGGTCTACGATTATCAACCCATTGGTGAGAGACAAATAGTCGGAAAGAATGAGTGCCGCCGTCGGGGATCGAACCCGGGACCTCTAGATTGACAGTCAGATGCGCTCTTCTACCAACTGCGCTATGACGGCGGCTTCCATCCATGTAGAAGTTATGGCTGTATTGCTGACCAAAAGCAGACTTTAATGATATGATAGATTTATAAGGTTATAGGTTAGGTTTTATAGGGTTATACAATAATAGGTTAAGGTATAGGCCAGGACAGATCACAGAGTTGATAATGGGGTAACACCATATTTAGAATGGTCTAACACACTGTTATATACATATATATACTTACTACATGACTCTAGAGACACAAATTCTGGTATAGGCCAGGATAGATCACACAGAGATGAAGATGTAACAACATATTTAGCATGGTCTAACACACTGTTATACAGCTCTAATACACTATTTGGACTCTGAAATAAAATTGTTATTCAATGATAGCTTTATCTTCAATCCAGTTCTTGCTCAAATGCTTCAATCAAATGCATATCAAAGGAAATTTAGGTTCAATAAATTATAGATCAGTTGAAAAGCCTTGTTTTTGACAAAAATGGTTTCAATTAATCAATGACTTTCAAGAATGACTGACTTTGTTTAACCAGGATTTTTTTAAGGTTTAAAGGACTTCTTTTCTAATATTTTTTGTGGTCAATTTCAAATGGAACAATCCGTCAGACAGTCAAATCATCCTCTTTAACTTTGAAGCGAATCTGATCAGATTAAAAGACTAGTTACATTCACATAAGAATGAAAAGTGACTTCCACAATTGGAAACAAGAGCACTGCTTACGGTGCCTACGTTTGGTTGTTGATCGCTGGATGGTGAATGAACTTGCTGGGTGGTGGATGAAATGGAAACAACTGAATTAGATTATACACAATTTGAGACAATTTCAACAAGAGGCCCAAGAGGGCCTGTATCGCTCCACTGGCTTTAAAATCTTTAGACTTTCATTAAATAAAGCTTACTTTAAATGAATACATTAACACTCCAAAATCTCCTAAGACCTATTTAGTAATGATTAAATGGTTCTGGTCCATATTGCACCAAAATACTCAATCAACCTGGGACCATTGACCAATCTTATTAAAACATAAGGTTCAGAAGATGTTGTTCAAAGATTTCGGGCTCAAAGTAGGCCCCACCTGACATGCCTATTTATTTATGGACCAAACAAAATTTCTTGAACAATTTAAGTAAATAGTCACCCAAGAAACATTCTGGTAAAGTTTCATTGAAATTGGCTGAGTGGTTCCGGAGGAGATATCATTCAACGTTTTTGGCCTCAATATAAGCCCCGCCCTGCCACGCCAAAATTTATAGGCCTATCAAAATTTAGCAAATAACTTTTGAAAAGAGACACTCAAGGAACATTCTGGTAAAGTTTCATTGAAATCAGCCAAGTGGTTCAGGAGAAAACATCATTTGAAAATTTGGGGCTCAAAATAGGCCCAGCCCTGCCACGCCAATATTTTTAGTCCATTCAAAATTTCTTGAACAATTTAAGTAAAGGGTCATCCAAGGAACATTCTGTAAAAGTTTCTTTGAAATCGGCCCAGAGGTTCAGGAGGAGATATCGTTCAGGATTTTGGGCTCAAAAGAGCCACGCCCTGCTACACCCATAATTATGGACCAATCAAAATTTCTTGAACAATTTAAGTAAAGGGTCACCAAAGGAACATTCTGATTGAGTTTCATTGAAATTGGCCCAGTAGTTCAGGAGGAGATGTCGTTCAAAGATTTTGGGCTCAAAATGAGCCCCACCCTGTCACGCCCATATTTATGGACCAATCAAAATTTCTTGCACAATTTAAGTAAATGGTCTTCCAAGGAACATTTTGTTAAAGTTTCATTGAAATCGGCCCAGTGGTTCAGGAGGAGATGTCGTTCAAAGATTTTGGGCTCAAAAGAGCCAAGCCCTGCCACGCCAAAATTTATAGGCCTATCAAAATTTAGCAAATAACTTTTGAAAAGAGACACTCAAGGAACATTCTGGTAAAGTTTCATTGAAATCAGCCAAGTGGTTCAGGAGAAAACATCATTTGAAAATTTGGGGCTCAAAATAGGCCCAGCCCTGCCACGCCAATATTTTTAGTCCATTCAAAATTTCTTGAACAATTTAAGTAAAGGGTCATCCAAGGAACATTCTGTAAAAGTTTCTTTGAAATCGGCCCAGAGGTTCAGGAGGAGATATCGTTCAGGATTTTGGGCTCAAAAGAGCCACGCCCTGCCACACCCATAATTATGGACCAATCTAAATTTCTTGAACAATTTAAGTAAAGGGTCACCAAAGGAACATTCTGATTGAGTTTCATCGAAATTGGCCCAGTAGTTCAGGAGGAGATGTCGTTCAAAGATTTTGGGCTCGAAATTAGCCCCACCCTGTCATGCCCATATTTATGGACCAATCAAAATTTCTTGCACAATTTAAGTAAAGGGTCTTCCAAGGAACATTCTGTTAAAGTTTCATTGAAATCGGCCCAGTGGTTCAGGAGGAGATGTCGTTCAAAGATTTTGGGCTCAAAAGAGCCAAGCCCTGCCACGC
Organism: Fragum whitleyi; assembly: GCA_948146395.1. NCBI lineage: Eukaryota > Metazoa > Mollusca > Bivalvia > Cardiida > Cardiidae > Fragum > Fragum whitleyi. Next base: position 51,814,358 of record OX411553.1, read on the forward strand.
CAAAATTTATAGGCCTATCAAAATTTAGCAAATAGCTTTTGAAAAGAGACACTCAAGGAACATTCTGGTAAAGTTTCATTGAAATCAGCCAAGTGGTTCAGGAGAAAATATCATTTGAAAATTTGGGGCTCAAAATAAGCCCCGCCCTGCCACGCCCATATTTATGGACCAATCAAAATTTCTTGCACAATTTAAGTAAAGGGTCGTCCAAGGAACATCCATGCCAAGTTTCATTGAAATCGGCCCAATGGTTTGGGAGGAGAAGATTTTTAAAGATTTCAAAGTGAAAAAATGCCACGCCCTGCCACGCCCATATTTGGGGGCCAATCAAAATTCTTTGAACAATTTAAAAAGGGGGCCACCCAAGGATCATTTCTACCAAGTTTCGTTAAAATCTGCCCATTGGTTTGGGAGGAGAAGATGTTTAAAGAAAAAGTTTACGCACGGACGGACGGACGCACACACACACGGACGCACGACGGACACTCTGCCATGACAATAGCTCGCTGGCCTTCGGCCAGTGTAGCTAACTAGAGCTAATGCAATGCGGACTTACACCCCCACCTTTGCCCCAGTAAAAGAGCCATAAGTGTATGATGTGTTTGCAACAAAAAACTAAAACAAGAGCCGTCAGAGACGGATTATGCTCCCCGAATAAGGCATTGTCACAAAAACAAGAGCCATGTTGGAAATGGACATCCCCCGCCAAGAAAGCTTGATAGTAAACTGAAGCCTAATAGATAAAAGATTCTAACAAAGTCTAAGTATCAAAAATAACAAAGGGCAATAACTCCAAAATTATGCAAGCAAGAGTTGTAGTTCTTGTGCACTGCACTTCTCCTTCATAAGATCTATCCACCCATTACGTTAATTTCAAATTGTTTATCTGATTTGCTACTCAAATATGAAATTTCACTAAATTCTGACTGTTAGACTAGGAGAAATTTGGGAAAAACTGTTTTTTACCCTAAGTCCCCTTTTCCGGTGACGAGGCCTCAAATCCAAAAACAGTCACAGATGCATCATCACTATATCATAGGAAGTTCACATGGTAAGTTTCATTTGATTTGGCCCAAGGGTTATGGAGAAATAGGTGGGGACGGACGGACGGACGGAATAACTATTTTTCATGCCAACGTTAAGGTAACAAACATTTAGCCCCCTTTTTCTATGAAATATTTTTTTTTAATTTAATTTCAAATTGTTTATAGTAAAGGGCATCTGATTTGCTACTCAAATATGAAATTTCACTAAATTCTGACTGTTAGACTAGGAGAAATTTGGGAAAAACTGTTTTTTACCCTAAGTCCCCTTTTCCGGTGACGAGGCCTCAAATCCAAAAACCATCACACATGCATCATCACTATATCATAGGGAGTTCACATGGTAAGTTTCATTTGATTTGGCCAAAGGGTTATGGAGAAAAAGGTGGGGACGGACGGACGGACGGAATTACGGATGTATGGACAGAAGGAGGGACGGACAGACAAAGCGGCGGCTATATGCTCTCCCTTCGGGGAGCATAAAAACAAGATGTGTTTGTGAAACACGATGCCCCCGACACAGCATTTTTTTTCAAAGTTTGACCTTGACAGATGACCTTGACCTTGTCACATGGCCTTGACTTTGGTACCAGCAGATGCGGATCATTGAGATCTATCATCATGCCAAATATTAGCTTTGTATCTTGAATAGGCTTGAAGATATTGGCAAGGTTAAGTTTTCGGGTTAAGTTTTTCAAAGTTTGACCTTGACAGATGACCTTGACCTTGTCACATGACCTTGACTTTGGTACCAGTAGATGCGGATCATTGAGATCTATCATCAAGCCAAATATAAGCTTTGTATCTTGAATAGGCTTGAAGATATTGGAAAGGTTAAGTTTTCGGGTTAAGTTCGGGACAGACAGATGGACGGACGGACAGACAGACAGACAGACGGACATGAGTAAAACAATATGCCCCCGATCTCTCGATACGGGGGCATAAAAAGATTTTTTTGACACAGTTCAATTGTGATCTTGACTTTTGATCTTCATGACCCCAAAACAATAGTGTAATTCCTTGGGTCATGGGCCACAATTGTATAAAGTTTCATGATAGTATGTCAATTGGTTCTTGAGTTAGAGTCTAGAAACAGTTTTTGGTCAAAGCTCATATGTGACTTTCATCTTCATGACCCCAAAACAATAGGCAAGGAAGTGGAATTCCTATGCCAGACTTGTTCCACACGGGCTTTTTCTACCAGTGGACAAGTACGTTTTTATGAGGCTACTTGTCCATGAACAAGTTAAGACCAGGGCAAATATTGAAATAGTACCAAACAGAATCAGGGAATTCATTTGCTTAATATTTGTATCAAAGTGCAGAAAACATTGATTTCAATTAAGAAAATGCTGTGTTCTAGCATTTCTTCTTTAAAGACAATGTTTTCCCAAAATGTATTAATTCACTTTTCTAGCTGACAAGTTCATTTAGAACCTGGATAAGTAGAAAATCACCTTTTACTTGTCCAGGGACAGACAAGTGGTGAATATTCATATTTCCACACCCCTGCAATAGGGCACTTCCTTGGGTCATAAACAATTGTATACAGATTTATGATTCTATACAGTAGGTGGGGATATAATGAGTACCAATAAACAGGGAGTTAGTGATTTTTGATTAGATTTTATTCTAAAAATGTATCTATTGTTCTGCTTACCCTTTCAAGATACCCATTTTCTTTCCTCTGTTTAAGGTTTTGTAACATTGGAGGGTAAAACAGCTTGATCAACACAGTGTCTATAAAGTCCCTTAATGTAGACACCTTAAGTTGTGGAGGGGGTTCACTCCTATCAGCTATCCACTCTATTCCCTCACACACCTACAAGTAGAAAACAGATAGGTTCAGTAAAATTGGAGGGTAAAACACCCAGATCAACACAGTGTCTATAAGTCTGTTAATGTTGACACTTTTAGTTGTGGGGGATATTCACTTCTATCATCTAACCACTCTATACCCTCACACACCTACAAGTGAAACATAACCTGGTTGTGGGAAAAAAATACGCCCTTGAAACAGCAGTCTTTTAACAAGTTTGACATTCACTGGAGACTGCAGTTTCATCAGATGATCTTCTCATCATAATATGCTTTTCTCACATAAATGTTCTTGTCTTCTGTAACAAAAAGCCATCAGAGATATCTTTGTCTTACACACATGTACGATCACATTATGAAATGATGTCATAATGATATCATTTCCCACACCTTTTCACTGATATATTTTGTTATCTAGGCTTTCTAAAAATTGTTTTTTAATGTACAAAAATTTATAAATGTGAGAAAAAGAATCTGTTACTTGATTTTGTTTTAGACAAGCTGATCTTTACCTCGTCTGGAATAGAAAAGTTATTAAGCTCACCAAGGCTCGATAAATTATATTTCAATTCTAGACTCAGTTAAGATCAGCTGGTCTCAAACAAAATCTCATGACAGATCCTATATATCTCTGAGAGGTACTTCCAAGGCAAATATGAGTAATTAATCCTGTTTACGTTCATTTTCCTGAGCTGACAAATATCTCCTTCGACTAGATACTCATGATATCATCTCAATGTCTTCCATGTCATAAATGATGCTCTTCTGAAATTTTTTTGTTCAACTTTATTACTCAGTCTCCCTTTTTCATTGAAGAAATAAATGATTGTTAGTTTTACTTGTAATTCAGAAAATAAATGAACATGTCACATGTGAAAATGAGCCATGTCGGACATGGCCACCCCCTACCATTAATGCATGATAGTAAACTGAAGCCTAATCAAAGGGCAATAACTCCAAAACTATGTAAGCAAGAGTTGTAGAGCTGCACTTCTCCATGAGATCTATTCACCTATAAAGTTTCAAGTTGATAGTTTTCATACTTCAGGACATATGCTCTGGACACGTTTAGTGACAGAATGATCGCCAAATGGCAGAGGATAATGAAGCTTTTGTTGTTCATTTCATTAAAAACAAAATCAACTTACACTTGCGATAAACAATTTTCCTCTACATCTAAAAATATATGTTCACACAAATTATCCCTTACCTATCTATATTCCAATATTTCAGAAAAAAATGGCCTTTTCTAAGAAAAATGAAACAAATCTTGTCACAAGTACATAATACTAGAATTCAATACAGCCATTTTATTTTGTTTTAGATAAAATAAAATGGCTGTATAGACTTCTAGTATTATGTAGTATTAAGATTTGTTCCATTTTTCTTGCAAAAGACAATTTTCGCTGAAAATTTGAAAAACCGAGTGTTTTTATTAAATGTTTAATTCTATTCCCTTCAGAATAATTTTGTGATATTGTATCCTGTACCTTATTGTAAAACTCCTTCTCAGTCACTTGTACACCATGATATAGACTCTCATCAAACTTTACTTCCACAAAATGGTAGTCAAAGATGAGTCCATCCTCAATCAGCTCTTCTAACTGAAGGTTATCTGACACACAACTCAAACTGTCATGATTCCCATAATCCCCTAGTTCCATCGCCATGATGATGACTAATGAGATGGCTTGTTTTGATCTCCCTGCTTCAAGAACACAGCATAACCTTTCTATGTTGTTTGACCAATAGCTCTGAAAGGAAATAAGAAATGTCTGTTAGATACTCTTAACCCTTCTCACACTGAATAAAATCATCGGCAAAATTGCATAAAAATCACACTGGTCAAAGCGCAGCATGCACTTATTGTGATTAGTATTCATTTTGAAAAATCTTCAGGTTTAAAACTAGAGCTGTAGCCCCCAAAGGCTGACGAGAATGCCCCCCCCCCCCAACCACCACAAAGGCTTTTCTATGAAGGAGTTGAATTTGAAGGGGCATTTTATGACCTCTTTTTAAGTTTTGCAAGTTTAAATTTTGACTACTCCCCCCCCCCCCTCCTTAAAAAGTTCAAAGTGGCATAACTCTCAAACTAATGATCGGATCAGGATGAAAATTGCAGGTGCACAACTTCATATGACAGGAAACAATCTGATAAAGCAAAATTGGTCCAAAACTGTAGGAGGAGAAGAGGACACAAAATTATGTCTACGGACGGACGGACAGACGACCTGATTCCAGTATACCCCCCCTTAACTTCATTGTGGGGGGGTATAAAGACAAATCAGGTGGTACAGACTATGACCAGACTATGACCAGACTGTATGTTTATGCAGGCTGATCTTTATTCTATACCTCATGCCAAAGCAGGAATATTCTGACATCAGCATAAGAAGGAACAAGTGCATGTCGTATTGCGATGCAATACAGGAGTCCCCCACCGGATAACAAAAAATCCTCTCTTATAATATACCTCCTACTTACTAGATCTATAACTGTAAAAGTTTAAAGCTGCTAGCACTTATAGTTTAGGAGATATGATCCGGACAAGAATGTAAGACTAAAAATAACAAAGGGCAATAACTCTAAAAAGTGACATGGCAGAGAAACAGTTCTTCTACATGACACTTGTCCTTAATAAGATCTATCAGTGTACTAAGTTTGAAGTTGCTAGCACTTATGGTTTAGAAGATATGATCCGGACAAAAATGTAAGGGTAAAAACAACAAAGGGCAATAACTCAAAAATTGGGCATGGCAGAATAACAGTTCTTGAACATGACGCTTGTCCTCAACAAGATCTATCACTGTAAAAAGTTTGAAGTTGCTAGCACTTATAGTTTAGGAGATATGATCCGGACAAGAATGTAAGGGTAAAGACAACAAAGGGCAATAACTCAAAAAGTTGGTGTAGCAGAGTAACAGTTCTTTAACATGACACTTCTCCTCAACAAGATCTATCACTGTAAAAAGTTTGAAGTTGCTAGCACTTATAGTTTAGGAGATATGTTCGGGACAAGAATGTAAGGGTAGAGACAACAAAGGGCAATAACTCAAAAAGTGGGTGTGGCAGAGTTATGGATCTTGAACATGACACTTCTCCTCAATGAAATCTATAAGTGTACAAAGTTTGAAGTTGCTAGCACTTATACTTTAGGAGATATGTTCCGGACAATAATGTAAGGGTAAAAACAACAAAGGGCAATAACTCAAAAAGTGGGTGTGGCAGAGTAACGGTTCTTGAACATGACACTTCTCCTCAATGAGATCTATAAGTGTACAAAGTTTGAAGTTGCTAGCACTTATACTTTAGGAGATATGTTCTGGACAATAATGTAAGGGTAAAAACAACAAAGGGCAATAACTCAAAAAGTGGGCATGGCAGAGTTATGGATCTTGAACATGACTCTTCTCCTTAATGAGATCTATAAGTGTACAAAGTTTGAAGTTGCTAGCACTTATACTTTAGGAGATATGATCCGGACAAGAATGTAAGGGTAAAAACAACAAAGGGCAATAACTCAAAAAGTGGGCGTGGCAGAGTAACGGTTCTTGAACATGACACTTCTCCTCAATGAGATATATAAGTGTACAAAGTTTGAAGTTGCTAGCACTTATACTTTAGGAGATATGTTCCGGACAAGAATGTAAGGGTATAAACAACAAAGGGCAATAACTCAAAAAGTGGGCATGGCAGAGTAACGGTTCTTGAACATGACACTTCCCCTCAATGAGATCTATAAGTGTACCAAGTTTGAAGTTGCTAGCACATATGGTTTAGAAGATATAGCCCGGACAAAAGCGTGACGGACAGACGGACGGACGGACAGACGGACGGACGGACGGACGGACGGACGGACGGACGGACAGACGGAATCGAGCAAACCTATAGTCCCCCAACCGTTAACCGGTGGGGGACTAATAAAATGTGGATATGTTTACAGATTACAATGATTTTTTTGTCCTTCTCTGCAATCTTTCCAACACTTACATTACCAAAGCAAAACAAGATGTGTCTGTGAAACACAAATTCTTTGAAACAGTAATTTTTTAAACAAATTTGACATTGATAGATGACCTTGACCTTGGAACCAATAGATGCATATCATTGAGATGAATGATCATGCCAAAATATAAACGTATCCTCAATATGCTGGAAGTTATTACCAAGTTTTTGGGGTAAGTTTTGCAGACAGACAAGACAGACCAACAGATAGACAGACAAACAAACAGATGGATGGACAGACTGATGGATAACATAACATAGCATAAACAATATGCCCCCCAATCTTTTGATGTGGGGGCATGAAAAATTCAATTCATATCCTTTTCAAAGCCTCTTCATGGTTAATTCTCCAATTCTCAACAAGATAACATTGATATTTAAAGAGACTTATATATCATTCTATATTTTACTTACTGATTTAGGATCTTGCAGATCTCTCACAGGAGCAGGAAGTACAAATATCATCCCACTGGTACCCTGCAGTACTCTATCTTCCTTCATACTGTCAATATCACTGGGTACCAGGGTCCCTGTAATGGAGCGTACACACACTCCCAGATGTAGAATACCCTTATTGGTCTTCCCCTCTCCAAGCATGTGGGATGACTTACTCAGGGTTAACACTTTACTCTGTCAATACAAAGAGTTTAATATTACACATGTACCGTATTTCCTCTAATAAAAGCTCCTTCCCTAATAGCAGCACTACATTTTTTACTGAGAAAATTACTTCAAATGCCTAAATTTTAAGAACTTGTTGAGACTTATTCTCAAATTTAATGTGAATTTCCTCTAAACAATCATTTATATAATTGTTTAGAGGAAATTTACCTCAAGTTAAAGGGTAAGAGCCTAAAAGACATAAATTTAATGATGTTAATGTATAGATCCCAAGAGCATTTATTAGGAGAAATATGGTGTTATAAATGTACAAATATTTCACCAAGGCCAAGTCAAACCAATATTATTACCTATTTGAAGAAACAAGATGTGTTCGTTATACATCAATGCACATGCAGCTTTCCATATTTTAGAAATTTTCAATACATTTGACCTTGACTGCTGACCTATTGTACCAGTAGAAAGGTCTTCTCACAAGCAATACTTGGCTTTAATATGAAGACTCTATCCCTATGCAATCAAAAGTTGTGGGTTGTAATCAATGTAAAAAATTTTTAGGGGACAAATACACAGGACAAAAGCAATATCCCCTAGATCTTTATGCATATACATAAACATGTTGAGAAAGTTTCATCCAAATCCCATTGAGAAATGAAAGAGTGATGCAAACTTTTATGCCAATCCACCACCCAACTTACTTTCAGGAACTGCAAATCCAATATAATTTTCCTTTTAAAAAAATTGGTCTCTTCTTTCTTTCTTTTCCATTTCTTTTTTTTATTTTATTTCCTGCTAAAACTTTGTTATATGGTGAAATAATTAATCATTGACCAACATGCTGTTTAAGGTAAGACCTGTAATAGTTCTGCAATGTTTCAGAAGTCGTACTGTATTTCATATAATGCCCTCCCTAATAGTAGCACCTTAACAATTTTTTACTCATAAAACCCACTTGAAGAGCCTGAATTTATGAACTTGTATTGACATATTCTCTAACTTGAGGTGAATTTCCTCTAAACAATCATTTATATGTTTGTTTAGAGGAAATTCACCTCAAATTTAAAGGAAAAAGACCTAAAAGACATACATTTTAATGGTTTTTTTTCAATCACAAAGGTATACAAAATAGAAGCTACCTAAGCATGCTATGTATAGCTCCTGAGAGCATTCATTAGGAGAAATACGGTAAATTTCAAGAGTGTTAACCAAGGTTTCCTAATGGTTTCATTAAGAAACCTCAGTTAATATTGTGAAAGACTTTCTAAATGTTGTAGAACTATTACGGGTCCACTACCTTCACACACCTTTTCATTACTGAGATGCTGTGGAGGTGATCCAAATGAGAATTTTCTCGTGAACCAATCACAGAGGAGCTTAGTGGCCATGTGATCTACACGCCTTGGTTTATTGGCTGGTGTCTCCGGTAGGCTGATCAACATCTTCCATTGCATATGGACTTTGTGGGATTTATCTGTAAAATAGAGGATACCTTTGATAGAGGACCCAAACCTCAGCTTGCACTAATGAGGTAATGGTTGACCACTAATTGTATCCTTTAAACCAGTCATTTAAATTTCTGAACTTTATGAAAACAAAGCTCCTAAAAACAGCTTTTTTAAAACAAGTTTTACATTGAAAACTGACCGTAACCTTAAATGAATAAGTAGTTTTCTCACATAGCTAGCCCTGTATTCTATTACGAGAACCATCAGAGATATTCTTGTCTTACATATACATAGGATCACATTCTAAATGACTTCATCATTGCATCATCATCACATGTTAACACGGTATTCATAGCATCTGTGAATAAGTTTTAATGTACTAAGCTGCTGTTTATGAACTGAAAAAGAATCTATTACCTGATTTTGATTGAGACAAGCTTATCATTACATAGTCTAGAATAGAAATGCCATTAAGGTAGTGATTCCGTAATAGATCTGCAACATTTTGGGAGTAATGAGCTTTAACAGTGTTAACCGAGGTTTCCTAATGATTTTAATTAGGAAACCTCGGTCAACATTGTGAAAGATCATGATATTCAAAATGTTGCAAACCAATTACGGTTCCATTTCCTTAAGCTAGCCAACGCTCGCTTAATTATATTTCAACTATAGACTTGCTTAAAATCAATTTGTCTCAAACAAAAATCTCTTGATAGTTTTATGTATCATAGACCACTCACCATCTGCAGCCCTTGTTTTAACCTTCTTTTTAAGTATCTCGGACACCGTTTTTGTAACATCTTCAGGTTGCCACGCCAAAGCAGTCTGCATTGTTCGTCGTAGGTCCTGTATGGCGTATTTATATTCATTGGCCTCTCTTTCCTTCATAATATCATAGGGAGACTGAACTGTCAACTTGGCTCTTTGTCCAACTAAGAACTTCTTATCGACAATTTTACTACCCAAATGTCCTGTCATTTTTTTATTCTGTTCTTCAAGTGTAACCATGGAAGCAGATGGCGGGAATTCTGTTACAGCGCGTTTAAGCTTCAACACATATTTATAATATTTTTTCCAGATTTCAAAGAACCGTTTGGTGCGTAGAATTTTGATAGCTTTCTCAGCTTTTTCCATAGCCAGCAGTCGTTTTGTGACATCTGTTTCAAAGACATCAGATGCAATATCTTTACACAGAGAGTCGCTGACTTCATTGACATACTCTATATGAATCTCGTCTGTAACTCTTTCTATTCTTTGTTTCTTTAACTGATGCAAGACCTCTCTGAAAAAATAAATAAATAGAATATGTTTTTTATTTTATTCAGGTAAACAATTTAACAACATTATTTTACTATCAGGAAGTAAGATTTTGCTGGATATCTATCTGTTCCTTATCTATAAAATAGGGAAATTATTCAACAGAAAAATTTTATAATCAAACTCATCTAGCTTTTATGAGGGGAATACATGCAGGGAAAATCTTTTAAGAAATTATCATGTTAAAGAATTAGACAGATGAACTGACACAAATGGGCTTTAAAAAGAAACTCTTTTGAAATATCCATCATATCAATTCAAATGTCAAAGTAAACACAAACAACAATGACGATGGGGCAAGGAAGAGAACATTGCTCTTTTTTCTTAATAGCCTAGTCTAGCTGAAAATACTGTGCTATTATTATTTTTCTCAAACAGATAGACTTACTCAAAGGATTAGCGCAATACTATTGAAAGTGTCTTTAAACATATAGGTTCCAGAGGTACAGATAAGAGGGGGTTGACTCGGCCTAAAACCTGTGTTTCTTAATGAGCCCCTATGCTGTGGGTACTCATTTGAATTGTCTTGATGAGACAATTCAAATAAGTACCAACAATATAAGGTTTGTACAATCATTATTTAAATTCTTTGATCTTAAATCCAAATACCCCCTCTTTCTGTAACTCTGGGTTCTTATAATAGTTTTGCACTAACCCCTCAAACAGTTGGTTTTCGGTTTTGTGGTAATGAGCATAACCTCATTTTCAACAAAAAAATGCAGTTATATGGCAATGGCTCCTTTAATTCCTGATGGTCAGGGAAATAAGATATAAGTTTCACTGTACCTGTATTCCATCTTGGCAAGATCATTTGTTTCATGGTATAACACATCGTACAATATCCCTTCAACCAACTCGGCAGACACTCTCTCTTTACGCTGGGCCAACTCCTCCGCTTCTCGACGTAACTTCTCTGCATTCATCTCAGCTATTATTTCCTCCACTATATCACTGCAGAGAAAACATATTTTGGAAACTAAACTGTCTCAAAGCGGACTAATGCCCACCTACAAGTGCTCGTCAATAATGAAAAGCAATTTTCTATCACAAGGCCAAACCTCTGTCAAAAGTCAATGGAATGTAACCAAAATATCACTTGCACATCTCTGCTTGATACTTATAACATCTTTTATGTTTGGATGAAATTGGCCCCTTAGTTGGTGAGAAATTGAGTGGACATGAAAAAGCTATAGACAGATGGATGGATGGACAGACCAATGGACCGACAAGTTGACTCCTATTTACCCTCTAAACATAGGGTGTTTTTTTTGTTTTGTTTTTTTTTTTTTTTTGAGGGGGGTGTAAAATGATAAGGAGAATACCTTTTGTTTTAACTAGAACTGTCACAAAGCGGACTTATACCCCCAACAAGCACTTTGTCAAAATGCAAGTGCTATTACTGCAGCATGTGTTTGTAACAAATATTGAGGCCAAATGCAGTATTTGCTTGAAGTTTCATGATTGTAGGTAGCTTGGTTTCTTGAATTAGAGTCCAGAAATGAAACTTGAACAAAAGCTGACTGTAACCTTGACCTATGTGACCCAAAAACAATAAGGACTTTCATGGGTCATAACCAGCATTTGTATAAAGTTTCATGATTCTAGGGCACTTGATTCTTGAGTTAGAGACCGGAAACAAAAAGGTCTAGGGAAAGATGGACAGACAGATAGACGTGGAGAAACCAATGAACCCCCCTCTACTTGGTAGGTGGGAGGTATAATATAATTAAAGAAACAGGAAGTATTCTTACCCCTTGTCATGCTGACCTAGACCTGTCGCTCAGCGGACTAATGCCCCTCTCAAGCACTTTGTCAAAAGAACAAATATTGAGGTCAAATGCAGCATTTGCATGAAGTTTCATGATTCTAGGTTGCTTGGTTTTTGAGTTAGAGCCCAGAAATGAAAATTGAACAAAAATTGACTGTGACCTTGACCTTTGACCTATATGACCCAAAAACAAAAGGGCACTTCCTTGGATCATAAGGAACATTTGTATAAAGTTTCATGATTGAAGGCCACTTGGTTCTTGAGTTAGAGTCCAAAAATGAAAATTGAACAAAAGCTGACTGTGACCTTGACCTTTGACCTATGTGACCCAAAAACAATAGGGCACTTCCTTGGGTCATAAGGAACATTTGTATAAAGTTTCATGATTGAAGGCCACTTGGTTCTTGAGTTAGAGTCCAAAAATGAAAATTGAACAAAAGCTGACTGTGACCTTGACCTTTGACCTATGTGACCCAAAAACAATAGGGCACTTCCTTGGGTCATAAGGAACATTTGTATAAAGTTTCATGATTGAAGGCCACTTGGTTCTTGAGTAAGAGTCCAAAAATGAAAATTGAACAAAAGCTTACTGTAACCTTTGACCTATCTTACCCAAAAACAAGAGGGCCGTTGGCCCTGGGTGCGCTCACCTGAGAAAAAAGCTTCATTACCTAGGTATGTCCATGCAACTACAGAAAAGGAGATTTTCACTTATTCAATCAGATAACATTTGAAATAATCCTCCCCCCCCCCTCTGCTCCTCCCCTGGTCATTATTTATCTAAGCTTTTTCATAAAAGGTCTGTGATCAGCTAATCTATGCCAGATATACAGGCTGAGTCTGAGACTTTTAAAGTTTTCTTTCATGAGTTGATCAATCCATGTCAAATATAAAGGCTGTAGGGATTCAAAATTCTCAACTAAGCACTCCCCCCTCCCCAAAGATGCTCTGCACCTGGTGAATGTACAGTCCTGATTTTAGCTAATTCAATTAATGTCCATATGCTTATCATCCATACCAATTTTCAAGTCTGTAGGACTCCTGGTTCATTAGAAGAAGTTTAAAGATTTCAAAAATGATCCAAAGTACTACCCCCTCCCCAAGACACTCAGCACCTGGTGACCCAACAGTCATCATTTTAGCTATTTTTATTAAGGTTAATATATTGATCACCCATGACAATTTTCAAGTCTGTAGGGTTTCTGATCCAGGAGAAGAATAAGGTTAAAGATTACAAAATATATCCAAAGTACTACCCCCTCCCCCCTAATGCTCCGCATCTGGTGACCCTACATTCATGTTTTTAGCTATTTAATTTTAGATCCATATGCTTATCATCCATGCCAATAATGAAGTCTGTAGGGCTCCTGGTTCATTAGAAGATGAAGGTTAAAGTTTCAAAATTTTCACAAAAGTACTCCCCCCTCCCCCCTGGTGCTCCGCACCTGGTGGTATTACAGTCATGATTTTAGCTATATCTATTAAGGTCTATAAGCTGATCCTCCATGCCAATTTTCAAGTCTGTAGGGCTTGTGGTTCAGAAGAAGAAGAAGGTTAAAGATTACAAAATTTTCACAAAAGTACTACCCTCTCCCCCCTGGTGCTCCGCACCTGGTGAATCTACAGTCATGATTTTAGCTAATTCAATTAATGTCCATATGCTGATCATCCATGCAAATATTCAAGTCTGTTGGGCTACTGGTTTAGAAGAAGAAGAAGGTTAAAGATTACAAAATTTTCACAAAAGTACTACCCCCTCCCCCCTGGTGGCCCTGGTGATTTTAGCTATTTTTATTAAGGTCTATGAGCTGATCATCCATGCCAAATTTGAAGGCTGTGGGGTTTCTTATTCAGAAGAAGAAGAAGGTTAAAGATTACAAAATTTACCCAAAGTACTACCCCCTCCCCCCTGGTGCTCCGGATACAAAAAGGTCTACGCACTGACGGACAGATGGATGGAGGGACAAATGGACGGACAAACAGACATGGTGAAACCAATATACCCCCCTCTACTTCGTAGGTGGGGGGTATAATAAAAACTTTTAGCAAATTTGTATCAAAATTAAAGTGCTGAAAACACCAAATGCACCCATCAAGAGTCAAATCTTGAAAATATAATTTCTGAAAGTTTGTGATGTGAAAAGCTTATTCAGGTGGTATATACTAAGATCAGACTGCATACATGTGCAGGCTGATCTTTGTCTATACCATCTGCCAAAGCAGGAATATTCTGGATTCAGCATGATATGGGTTGAAACACTCATGCCCCTGAAATGTTTTATTTTAGTTTGATCATGACCTTGTCAGATGACTGGCCTTAAAAAGATATGGATTGGTGAGAGGAATCTTTATTTCAGATAAGAGCATTGTAACTCAAATAGTTTTGATAATAAGTCACGGGTTAAGTTTTTGCAGACAAACCAGCAGAGGGATGGACAGACAGACACTGGTAAAACAATATGCCCCCAATCTATCGTTGCAGGGACATAGAAACTAATCACTCTGTTAGAATAACATAAAGCTATCAGTTTTTATCTTCTGTAAAAGAATAGAGAAATGCCTTCAATCTGCCAATTGATCAGCACTTAAGTAGTACCAGATTAAACAACTCCTTAACTTGACATCATACAAACTTACGTAGTTTCCTTTTCAACAACTGTTCTAACTATCAGGTCAGTACACTGGTCGCTAGTTTCTAACAAGAATTTCACGTTCTCCATGGCATCCTGGGATAGCTTGGTTATCATCTCTCCCGTCACCTCCCAAAATAGCACTTTGGCTGTGTCCCTTATCAACTGAAAATTTGTTTTGCAAATACAAAAATAATACTTATATCAAAATAACTATGCTTTTAACTCATAGCAAGACAACAAATACAGACTAAAAAGCAATTTAAGTAGATTCAAAAAAAAATTCTCAAAATGAAAGATTGTGGAAATGATGACAGTTTGAATGAAAAGCAAGATATAACATCATACATAAATGACTTACGGTATATCAAAACGTTAGCATTTTCACTTTTGAAATGAAATAACATCAATAAAATCAATAGGATTTTTTTCTATATATCAAGGTATCAGCATAAAACTATTATAAATGGCTAGAAATATTTCCTAACCTACATTAATTTTGCATCCAATTCTCAATGATTGAGATATTGGCTGTTGTAAAAAATAATTTAATTTGTGTTTATCAATATTTGAGCATGCTGACAGGCTGAAAGTTGGTTTTATTCCCCATCGAAAACAGTTCTGAGTACACAGCTGATTTGTAAGATTCCACAAATAATAGTCCTGCAAGAAATCTGTTTCTTTACCGACAAATCTTAACACTTTGACTTAATGATTTTTAACCCTTTCCTGTTTTACAAACTTTTGGACTTGTCCAAATTCAAAGGTTTTGCAGACGACAATTTAAAGTGGATTTAATTTGAAAAATAACCATTCAGTAGGGTAGAAAATAGTGTGGAAAAAGAAGAAATTGCTTGTCAGAAGCAATTTCTTCTTTTTTCACAATGTTTTCTCAATCATAAAATCACAGACACGTAATAAGCCGGAATTAAACACCAAAGGGTTAATTATAAGATGTGAAGATAATTTTTGTTGATTTTATTGAGGTATGTAACTAAAATCCTAATCACACTTATTTATGAATCAGCTTCACATATCCATACAGTGTAATTCGGTTTTAATTTCATACCTCAATGAAATCATCAAATATTCTCTGAATCTCTTAAGTGAAAAATATTTCTCTACCTCTGATGGTACAGTGATTGGTACAGGTGGTTTAATTATGGCAGGCTGAGTGGCTATAGAGGGTGGTGCAGCCTGATCTGGGACCTGTCTTGGCTTCTGGTCTTCTGTAAATGTAAAAAGATTGAATGAAACATATAGAGGATTAGTATTTGTTTCAGAGTAAGATTGATTTATATTTCATTGAGTGAACAACAAAGGTTGTATTTTCATGAGTGGTAGACTATTCTATTTCTTTAATGCAAAAAGAAGATAAAATGGGAAAAATACTGAGACAAATCTTCTAAAAGCCTGTTATTTTGCAAATTATTGCTATGCAACCCTCACAATGATGTCACTTATTGGGTTCTGCTGAGATAACATCAGATCTACTGTTACTTCTCGATAATCCAATGAAAATCATTAGAGAAGAATCACTTACCTCTTCATGTACCTTTTTAAACCCATATGAAATAATTCCTTTCGTTTTTAACCCTAATAACACAACAAAATTTGAGATTGGTGCACACTTTTTTTTCTACAGTGGTTCTCAAGACTCCTTTAGGGTCTCAGAATGAGGGTGTTGCAAGAATGAAAACTGTTGTATGATAGATGGAGATATCATCCAACCCTTCAATTGAAATACTGCTATGCATTCAGGTTTCAAAATCATTTGCAATACATTTCTTAAATCCCACCCAACCCTGATTTGCATTTGCCAAGTGGGGTAAATTTTAGGAAAGCTTGTTAACATTCTTAACTTTAACACAGGGCTGTTAATCTCAAAACACATTTGTGAACATTTGCTCTGCCATTTATCAGAAGTTGCTAAACAAGAGTATCACCTACAGATGAAACATTTGGCTGCAGGTACTGGATAATGCAAAAAATCTAAGTCAAAAAAAAGGAACATAACTCCTACAAAAATGCTCCAAGAGTTATCCCCCTTTGATAGCCTGGATAGCTCTTTTGATGGTGAACATAAATGCCAAGTTTCATGTAAATATCATCAATAACAACATAGTTATGACCAAGGTTACAGTTTGTTACGCCAACACCAATACCATCATCAACATGAATGATGCCAAGGTGATTAAATTCTCTTTGAATTGTTTTTTGGCACATCATGATATTCTCAATTATTCTTATGAAACCATGTATAACACATGGGCAACCAAAATGATGTAGATACAACATTTTGGTCAACCACTTACAAATTCTAAAAGGGAACAATACTAATTTCTTACATTCAAATGCATCCAACACTGCCAACAGTATGGAAAACATCAGAAAAATTGAATTCAATATGAAGTTTAACATTGCCACATATTTGACCTTGATAAATAGAGCACCACCTATGGGTGCCCACGCTCTGCTGATGAGTGCTGGATGATGAGAAAAAATCTAAGTCGAAAAAGGGGCATAATTTGTTCAAAATGCATCTAGAGTTATCCCCCTTGATAGGTTAGGTTGCTTTTTTGATGGTGAACATGTGTGCTAAGTTTCAAGTAAATGCTTTTAGTAGAACCAGAGATATCACAAAATGTCAAAGTTTTCGCACGACGATGATGACGACAACGACGACATGAAGGCTATAGCAATACCTCGGGTTTTCTCCGAAAACAGTCGAGCTAAAAACTATATGCCACCAATTTACTGAAGAAGGAGGGGGATAAAAATACTCTACCATTGACACTATCTTTAGCAATAGCTTTCCCATCAAAAATCAATCTGTCATACTGGTCAAAGCTGGTTTGTGGTGTTATTCGTTGATAGTCAAGTGGGAAGGAATCACCATTGATCATCTGTATCAGTAATTAATAGACAATGTTAACCCTTGTCATGCTGAACCTGGAATATTCCTGCCTTAGCAGGAGCTATAGACAAACATCAGCCTGCACATATGTAATAAGTTTCAGAAAATATATTTTCAAAATCAAATGCTGACTCACAATTAAGAAATACAGACCTTTCAGAACTTTGATTTAATATTTAATTTTGCCAAGGTTTTATATTCAGCATGCCAAGGGTTAAATAAGTGATTACCAAATACCGAATTTATTAACAAGTCATCTATCAATACATTGCAAATAAAAACGAGGCTTTGGTGAATTTTTATCTGTTTTAGACGAGTTTAATAAATTCGGTATTTTATGAGCTCAAATTTGATATTCTATTTATGATATGATCTGAACTTTTATGCTAGATTGAAGAAATTTCAGATATTCATCAATTAAAATTATGCCGCAAATCATATAACGCCGTTTGTACAATGATGTAAGAAAATGCATTATGACGTCATTTTCACAACGAAATTATCATGTTGCTAAACATTCTTAGCCCATTTGCAAAGTTATTCCACTACCGTAATAACACCAGTGTAATATCAAATATATTCAACAGGGTTATTTCACTCTTGCAACATAGGTCATATAATAGATGATATCAAATAAGTGGTCAGGAAATACCATTCGTCAAATGAGTTTGGTTTGAACCTATATATTTTACATTGATTGGAAAAATAGTTCTAACAAATTTTTATTGATTTGTCTTGACTCTGATTCCTTGACATTTCATCAGTACTTGGGCCAAACTTGTGGATGAATGAAAGAACCAAGATAGATCTATATTGATACTAGGAATCAGACATAAACTGATAAAAAAAAAAAAAGGCCTTTACGAAGGAATACGAAACACTTAGTAGGTTTATAATATCTTCTCCATGATTAAAATGAGAACACTAATAAAAAAACAAATGTTTCTTTTATAAAATTCACAAATTTCAAACCTCAAACCAATTCAAGACAACAAAGTTAAAGCCTGTCAATTTTCAAAGAGGTTGCAGATGATAATTCAAGGTTGATGAAATCTTAAATAGGGTAAAAACATTGTGGGAAATGCAGAAATTGCTTGTGTCAAGCAATTTCTTTGTGTCACACAATGTTTCCCAAGTTTTTATTCTCCAATTGGCATCAAAATGAGGAATTACATCAGAGACGATAAGAAAAATAAATAAATCCTACCTCTCCAATAGTAACCATCAATTTCGACTCAATGTAATTCTTAGACCTGAAAGGGGCCCAAGCCCCTTCTGGTTCCGCATACTTATTCCGATCTAAAATAACTTCATCCTGTGTCGTCTCAAAACCGTAATGACTACAAAATCCTCCAGCCTCTGAAGTACTCTCAAAGGCTAGTAGTCGAACAAGTTCATTTAATGGAATCTGTAAATATACATATAATACATATACAATATTGCAAGAGACCCTTGTGGACCAGAGACATTCCACTGACTATCAAGTTTATCCTCAGTTTAATCTGATATTTGAGGAACTTCATTGTGTCAAAAAGAAAGTGTAAATCTGAATTTAACCAAGCATATTCTCTCCTATTCTATATGTTTTACTCAACAATCTTTGGGGCTTCTGTTTGTGTGTTTCATTAATCTTTCAATTGAGCCTGTGCGTCACATTTCTAACAATTTGACATCTTGTAAGTTGAAAGCATTGAGTGGCCTCGAGAAGAAAGCTTGTCAATTTGTCTAAAGATACTTTTAGACCTTATCTACCTATAGAGCACAAAGTGAAGGTTCTGGACAGACTGTGCTGAAGCACAGGCTGGCCAGAGTCTTTGCTTGGTGCACATTTTAAAATGTTGGAAATGTCACACACATGCTCAATTAAAACCTTCCTATTAACCCTACATTAAAGCTTGATAATGTTTATTGACTCTTTTGCATAACCCAGAAAATTCAATTAAATATCACAAACCTAGAATTCCTATCGACACAGTACACAAAACTTTTGACACTGTAAGTTGTTTTCTGCTACAGCATGAGAAAAACCAAATGAGGATTTCATTTATCTCCTGAGTTAGTCAAATTTTCAAATAATCTTCAAGGTTATGTCAAGAATTTTAAGTAGTCTTACCTGCGCTGGTTTACTACCAGGTCTGTATCCTTTCATCATGGATATCAGGGCCTTGATTCTGACCTGGGTAAAGTAGCGATGCATAATACATGCATTGGAAAACGAAGCATTTTTCAACAGTCTGAAAAACTTGATGTAGTTATTACTGGAGAGGGCAAAGTACACATCCAGGGCAAATCTTACATTTGACGAGGCTCTGACTTCAGGGCGCAGTTTCTGTACCTCTCTGGAATAAAGAAATCTTTGTTGTGACAGTTTGAAACTGGAATGATGTCTAAAGTCCAATGAACTTTGATTTTGTCACTTCAAAGTTATTATGAAGTCTAGGTTTTTCATTTGTCCACCTAAGATAGGTGATATAACTTAATGTGGGATGCTGGCTTTTCAATTAAGTTGTGATCAAATTTAAGTCTTTGTTCATTTTTCAATTGCAACAATTCATAATCATGTCTTTTTTTGGAAAAGAGAAATTGTGGAAAATATTTCCACAATGTATTTTGGATTTTTTCTCTTCAGATGTCAAAAACTGTGTTGAAATTGGCTGTATAATCATAAATTTTTTAATTGGTTTAAACTTGTTTGTTTGCTTAAATGGGGCTTGACATCACTTTTAACAATTACATGTATTCAGTCATATCACACAGCTGGAGCATTAAACCCTGGATTTTTGTTACATCTACCACCCTATGCATTTGCTCATCCCATAAAGATTTAGATAATCCGTTGCAATGGATGTGTTCCACCTTTAGGGATCAAACCATGGACCCCATGATTGAAAGTCTGGCGTGCTACCAACTGCTATGATATGGCGGAATGGGTTGAGGAAAAGAATGTTTAGAATCTTTCTCACCTAAGAGTGTCTCCCTCATTCAAATTCATGAGTACAGTGTAGGCTCTGAATTCTGCTTCAGAAGGACAAAATATTCGCTGTTTCTTCTCAAGGTCGACGTAAAACTCTTTCAACGTCTGTAGACATTTTGTGAGGTTTTCGTTGTTAATCTTAGCATCAAAGGAGTGCATATCTTCCTCACATAGCCTCTCAGAACAAAAGATATGAAACCTGGCACATTTCTCGAGTAACTCTGCAGCATATCTGTCACATAACTGCTGTTGTGTAATATCCTAGAATAAATCAAATATACATGTCATACAAAACATCTACAACTTCATATACAATCTTCCTCAAAGAACACTTTCATACAGCCTAGTTTTTCAGATGTTCTTTTGTAGAATACTAAAATTGCAAACTTTGCATTCTTGATCTTAATATCTTAAAATATCTTAACTGAATCTTCAATGTGAGAAATCATTAGATCTATGAATGAGATAATTCTTATGTGTTTTAACATCATTGAATAAGAAAAGTGAAAAAGGATAAAAATATTATTTTTCTTATTTGTCTACCCAGCCATTCTTACATGCTGACAACTTATCCATTGGTTTCAATAGCTTTATGCTTTTGAACCAATAATATTATATTTTTACACTAGCTTTCAGCGGCACAGTCGCCTTCATCAGGTGAATCCTATGAATTGGACTGTTATGCACGACGTCAAGGTAACGTTACCTTGATGTCGTGTATAACGGTCCAATTCATAGGATTCTTCTGATGAATGTGGCTGTGCCGCTGAAAGCTAGTGTAAAAATATAATATTATAATCAAAAGTATTTATCTCAAGAAGAGAACTTTTTATTCGTCTTTTGAACCAAAATAACAAATATACAGTACCATTTGCAAATAAGATACAAATGTGGTTGGTTGTTGTCAAGCATTCCCTAACAAATTTTTATTCAAACATATTCTTTAATGCACCAAAAATAGTTTTGCAATATCTGATTTGGTCTAGATGTTTAACCCTTTCCTGTTTTACAAAATTTTGGACCTGTCCAAATTCAAAGTTTTTGCAGACGAAGAATTAAAGCGGATTTAATTTGAAAAACAAGAGGACCATGATGGTCCTATATCGCTCACCTGAGGGGTCAAGTCATAACTTGTCAACCAAGTTATAAATACCAGAGATTGTCTGATGTACATTTAGTATGGATTTAAAAGAAACATACTTTAATTTCCTCCTACTGCTTTTTGATTGCAAACAAAGTTATTGATGGAATTGAATTCTTTTAACAAGATCAGTAGACCTAAACTTTAAGAATATCCCTGCCAATTTTTAGATATGCCCAATAGTTTAGGCGAAGATTAACCTTCTCTGAGATTTTTGGCAATATTTTGACATTCCAATACCATAGAAGCCAGAGATTTTGATTGAATGAAATTATTTTTACAATTTTGGTAGAGCTTCATCCAAAGAACATCCCTGCCAAGTTTCAGCTTAATTAGCCAAGTGGTTTAGGAAAAGGAGAAGTTTTTCTAAGATTTTCAGCAATTTTCGGCCATTTTTCATCCTTTCTGTTACCATGCAATTCAGAGTTTTTGATGATTTGTGCTCAGGTGAGCTAATAACCATTCAGTAGGGTAGAAAATAGTGTGGAAAACTAGAGCTTGTCACTGAATGTGACTTAATACCCCCGCAAGTGCTTTCAGAGAATGAGATACTTTGACAGAAGAAGGAAAAAATGCTTCAAATATAAAGATAACTCTTGGATTTGAGACCTCTAAATTGCGTCTTGCAAAACTGACACATGTGATAAATGTTTTCAAGCTATTGAAGGAAAACTGAAGGAGGAGTTTGGGAAACAAAATTAAAAGTATATGTGTTCAAAAAGAAGATTGTCTTAAGTTCAAGTGGAGATAATTCATAAACCTGTGGGAGTTTACACTTTAAATTTGTGTCTTGCAAAACTTCAACATGTGATAAATGTCTGTATACTGTTTCATTACTATTGAATGGAAATTGCAGGAGGAGTTTGCGACACAAAATTATAAGTACATGGTAACAAATAGGAAAAAATGTCAAAGTTCAAGGGGAGATAACACATGAACCTGGGGGAGTTGACACTTGAAATTTGTGTCTTGCAAAACTTCAACATGTGATAATTGTTTGTGTAATGTTTCATAACTATTGAATGAAAATTGAAGGAGGAGTTTGCGACACAAAATTATAAGTACATTGTAACAAATAGAAAAAAAATGTCTTAAGATCAAGGGGACATAATTCATGAACCTGGTGGAGTTGACACTTGAAATTAGCCTCTTGCAAAACTTCAACTTGTGATCAATATTTGCATAATGTTTCATTACAATTGAATGAAAATTGAAGTAGGAGTTTGCGACACAAAATGATAAGTACATGTTAACAAATAGAAAAAAATGTCTAAGTTCAAGAGGAAATAATTCATGAACCAGGGGGAATTGATACTTGCAATTTGCGTCTTGCAAAACTTCAACTTGTGATGAATGTTTGTATAATATTTCATAACTTTTGAATGAAAATTGAAGGAGGAGTTTGCGACACAAAATTAATAGTAAATGGTAACAAATAGAAAAAAATGTCTTAAGTTCAAGGGGAGATAATTAGTGAACCTGGGAGAGTTGACACTTGAAATTTGCGTCTTGCAAAACTTTATTATGTGATGTATGGTTGTATAATATTTCATAACTATTGAATGAAAATTGAAGTAGGAGTTTGCGACACAAAATGATAAGTACATGGTAACAAATAGGAAAAAATGTCTAAGTTCAAGGGGAGATAATTCATGAACCAGGGGAAGTTGGGACCTGAAAATTGCGTCTTGCAAAACTTCAACATGTGATGAATGTTTCTATAAAGTTTCAAGGCTTTTGAAGGAAAACTGAAGGAGGAGTTCGCGACACAAATTTACTACTATTTGTGTCCACAGACGGACGGACAGACGGACAGACGGACAGACAGACAGGCTGATTCCAGTATACCCCCGAAAACATTCGTTTTGCGGGGGTATAAAGAAGATATTGCTTGTCAGAAGCAATTTCTTATTTTTTCACAATGTTTTCTCAATCATAAAATCACAGGCATGTAAAAAGCAGGGATTAAACAGCAAAGGGTTAAAGCTACCTTTCTAATTCCTCTCGTTCTGTTCCAGAGAAAGTCAAACCAGTCTCCCCACCTCCCATCTTCTCCCAAATTGGCTATCTCCTTTAGTAAGTAGGTCATCGTCTGCTGAAGAACTGGCAGGGGACGTAACTCATGGGGTAGAGGTTCATCCTGCCGAAATTATATCACATTATTGCAAAAAATATCACATTTTTTACAAAAATATCACAATAATAGGATCTACCCTTCAAGTATGAAGAGTATCTTCATTAAAAGGTCATGAAATACCACATTAAATAAATAGGTCAAATATTCTTCTTTTTATTTTTTCCCAGATGAGATTAACAACTTCAATATATTACCAACATAATATTATTCTTCCATTTCAAGAATTTTTTGCTGTTAGTTTTTAATATTCTTCGGATTTGTTAATCTATGATATTCTATTAAGGAAGTGCACCTGTGACAGTTCTGCAGCATTCTGGAAGTCATGATCTTTCACTTTGTTAACCAAGGTTTCCTAATGAAATCATTTGGAAACCTAAATTACACTGTTAAAGTTTTTTACTAAAGAACCCTTTTGGGATTATTACAGGTGCACTACCTTAACAGAATTTCATAGATCAAGCCAAAATCAAACTCCTGATTAAGGTAGTGGACTTGTAATAGTTCCGCAACATTCAGAAACACATGATATTTTACAATGTAAACCGAGGTTTCCTAATGAAATCATTTGGAAACCCCATTAAACACAGTTTAATGTTCAAAGTTTTTGACTTCAGAAACATTGCAGAACTATTACAGGTCAACTACCTTAATTAAGAGAAATATGGAATTCTAACCTGGTCTGGAGAAGATCTTATATATTCCTTCACAGCTCTACTATGGTCTATGACTGGATTTTTTCCAGGCTGAAATCACAAACATTCATGCAGGTTATACAAATACATGTATAAGAATCACAAAAAGGTAGTCAGGCCACTGATAACTATCTGACATAAGTTCCATGGAACCTCAGGGATCATTTTCAGAAAAGAATTGAAGACAGATTTTAACATTCTTCAAGAGGTCTAACAGTTCATATCTTTCTATTAATCTGTGTACCCTTCAACTAGAGAATATTTCAATATGTACGTTAAAAGTAATATGTAAGTGAATTAGAAATATTCTGCATTAAATGCTGAGACTTCCCAAATTTAAGAGAGGACCTCATTGATCATTTTTCGAGTCCTTAGGACCAATATGTGTTGATGTCAGACTAAAACTCAGAGTTTGATCTCTGGAGACTTTTTCATCGCAAAATTTTGCCACTTTGGTCAATGAGTTTATGTTGAAAATAAACAGTAATTTTGAATATCTATAGACAAGTTTTACACAAATCTAAAAGAATTTCAGACTTAAGTCAATGTTTCAATTAAATTAAAAGAAGTTACAGGGATATTTCTGGAATATTTAAGGATGGGCCATTGAAATGGGCCAATGGCCCATCTTCCTTTCATTTACATGTAAAATCTAGGATTTTGCTGGGCCAACTGCAAAATTACTGGGCCATTTGGAAAAAAGGATTGGCCAAAACGATTGTAGGAAAGAAAGAAACAGGAAAAAAAGTAACGGAAAAAAAGTAACAGGAAAAAAAGAAACAGGAAAAAAAGTAACAGTTTCATAAAAGTATCACTACAAAACCAAGTTATGGCTGTAGTAAAAGGACATTTTGAAAAAAAATAATTATTTTCATAATGAAATATGAACTTTGATAATTCAATTATATGTTGTGCGTTTCAATTTGGTATAAAGAATTTTACACATGCTCAGGTGTCATGGGGTACGGACAAAAGCCCCCTAGGACAAAAGCCCCCTGGGACAAAAGCCCCCTGGACAAAAGCCCCATGGGACAAAAGCCCCATGCCCTTAACTGAAAAGTGGACAAAAGCCCCATGGT
The DNA here is from genome assembly GCA_948146395.1 of Fragum whitleyi. Classification (NCBI taxonomy): domain Eukaryota; kingdom Metazoa; phylum Mollusca; class Bivalvia; order Cardiida; family Cardiidae; genus Fragum; species Fragum whitleyi. Next base: position 51,839,945 of record OX411553.1, read on the forward strand.
TATGAAAAAGTGTTTTTTTTGTGAATTTTTGAAAATAGTCTTAAAAAGTTATGATTTTTATATGAATTTGTCAATATTAAATTGTTTATTATTTAAAGTAACAAATATTTTAATCATTAAATGGAATGAAATTAAACATTTTTTGAGGGGGGGGGATTATTCCCTTGTGTATAAATATTCGTGAAAAAATGACTTAGAAAATATCCTCAATTTGGTTTTATATTTCAATATTGAATTGTTATAAAAATGAGTTGTTATAAAAAAATATAAAATTAAAAAGGTCATAACAGGTGTGAAAAGATATACTTTTTTCATAATCAATTTTGTCAACACCTTCCATTTTGTAAACTCCATGTAAAGTTATACTTGTGCTCTGGAAGGTGTTCAGTAAGTCAATAAAACTATTGATTATGTTTCAAGGATGTCATGAATGGAATAAAAGAAAAATAAAGGAATTAAATATTCAGGGTTCTCCTTATCAATGTATATTTTTTGCTTGCTGGAATATCTTATAAAATTTTCTTATAATAAAATTCAAACAAAACTGATTTTGAGGTGTTGGAAAGAGGACTTAAACAATGGCTTTTATTGCTAAGAATTATGAAAATTCGCCTTTAATAATGGTAAATATAGCAAACAAACAAAAAGAGGATCCATTTTACTTAAAAGATTCATTAAGAAGTTAAAGAAATGGAAATTTATATACCAGTATTTATTATATTGTGGGGCTTTTGTCCTAGGGGGCTTTTATCCTAGGGGGCTTTTGTCCCAAGGGGCTTTTGTCCAGGGGGCTTTTGTCCTAGGGGGCTTTTGTCCCAGGGGGCTTTTGTCCTACACCCGGTGTCATTATCTGTTATACTTGTCAAGATTTTTAGTTTGTGATCTTAGGTGTGAACTTTTACACTATTACCCAATTAACAAAGTAATGCTTATTTCTTAATGTAAAATGTGAATAATTTTGAAGCTTCAAATAATTTTTTTCTCTGTTGATTTTTTTTCTGTATTAAGTATGAAATGTTCTTTCGTAGTACTTGACCTGTTTGTTATTCACAAAAATAGCAGTAGCACAAATTAACCCAAATGTAAACTTTCTTAATGACAACAAAACCACAACCAACAACAACAACAACAACAAAAACTCTTCATCTTGCTTTTCTCCTTTCCAATATTTTTATTATAAATTTTTAGTAACTTGTCCTTCAAATAAAAAAAAGGTTCTAAATCAATGAATATTTAATTGAAATGAATTGTTAATTTTGACAAAGGTTTACAACATGCATGCTGGGCCTTTCTTGATTCTATTATATTTCATCAATTTAAAGTCAATGTTCACGATAAGTTTATATATTGTTTATTAAATAATTAAAGATACCAAAAGACTTATTTTGGAAATAAACTTCAGTGAAATAGTAGCAAAATTTGGTATAATTTAAAAAACTGTTACTTTCTTTCCTGATACTTTTTTTCCTAGCTGAAATTGTTACTTTTTCTCCGTTACTTTTTTTCCTGTTACTTTCTTTCCGTTTACCGGCCAAAACATCCTTAATACCTATCCTAGATTGAAATAAGCATTAGATTTGAATAGCTTATATATGCGGCCCATCCAAAACTATCATCAGCTTAAGCCTATCACAAACAGTTTGTCCTCAAAATCAGTTCGGCCCATCCCAGAATGATCCCTGAGTTATAAGGGGAAGCAGACTATAAAAGCTTAAAATTTAGGTAATGCTTTACAATAGATAGGATGGTCTGAAGACAAAAGAGCTCTTTGCCTTAATCATTTAACTACCGAATGAACACATAAACAAACAAACAATGATGAATAAATGAACAATTAATGAATGAATAAACAATAAATAAATGAAAGAATAATTGAATAAACGAATGAATTGATGAATAAATAAATGAATGAACGGTGCATCAATAATTAAGGTCATTTAGGGACCTTAGTAAACCAAATTGAACTTAATATGAAATGATTATGCAAACAAAATCTGTTAAGGACAACAAAATTTGACAACAAGAAGTGCTGGATAGCGACAGCAAGTTGATATCTACATTTGAAGATATTTCATAAATCCAAAGGTTCAATTTCAACTTAAATAAATGTCAGAGTAATGAATATTTGACCTTAACCAAAGTATTTGGCTGGTGACATTATCCCAGTGACTGGAAAAGCATCCCTATTCTCTGAATAGTTGAGTTCAAAATGGTACCAATACTTACATTTAAAATTAGAAAGTCATAGTAGGGAAACTGTATCAAACAAAATACAAAAAGGCATACAAGTTAGCGTTAACATAAATCACAGGGCTTGTCATTGACCCTTAAACCAGCCTTTTGACGACAAAAAAATACAATTTTTAACTTGAAGGGTCATTTTGGTCAATTCAAATTTCAATTTTGATAACCCATTAAGTACAAAAAAAGAATATATACATCTTTTTTTTTTTCATTTTGTGATAAGGGATTTATACAAAAGAATCATCAGAAACAATAAAGTGTCTATAGACAGTTTACTGATTATGTTGATTCATCTATATATATCACTACAGTCAAATATCTTTACGTTGAATGGAGGGGTCAGGGGGGAGGGGCTAGCCATCAACATCGACCAACATGACGTACCCAAGGAAGGACTGGAAAACCAATCCGAGAATGATTTGTCCAGGAAATTGTATATGCAGAAATCATTAACAGATATGTTATTGCTTGAGAAACGCGAAATGTAAACCTACAACACAAAAATCATTGTCTCTTAGATCTAATTTATGTAAATTTGTAAATAAATGGCTTGTTTGAAAATGTTTTTGTTTTGTGATTTAAATGTATGTTTTATATGATGTTTATAAACAAAGAAAAATGTAAATAAAAATAAGTATCATCTTTTATATTCGATTAATTCATCAGGATAATCAAATACGTCCGTTATTTCGCCATCAGTTTCGGTCGTACCTAAGTGTGATGATAGCCGCATATATTTTCGTCCCAAAGATTGCCTTTCATTTCTTCGTCGAAGTTTCTATATATCGAAGTTTTTTGGTGAGTCCCCCGAAGTTCGACATATAGATATTCCACTGTATTGTAGACAAGTTTTTTTTTTCATTTGATAGTAAATTCTATTTGTCCAGCTTCATTGTCTGAATCTTTAGGAGCATTCTCAGAGGTACTGATAAGACGGGGTAAAGCCTGCCTAAAATCTTTATTTCTTGATGAAGCCATGTATTGTGGGTACACATTTGAATGGTCTCAACGAGACCATTCAAATAATTATCAACAAAATAGGTTTTATGCAATGATTATTAAAATTCTTTGATCCAAATTGCCCCTTTTATATGTAGGTCTGATTCTTTCTTTGACCCAGCATCATTTTGCTACAGAGAATATATATTTATATGTTAATGTTTCATATTTTATAAGAGAATAAACAATAGCAATATGAATCGTTGAGATAAAAGGAAAAATTTCATGGTGGAAGCAAGTTCTCCTTTCCTCTCACAATATCTATTTGTAGAAACTACTTGTACAAAATAATATAAAATATACTTTGGTTAGAAAATTGTAAATGAGCACTAATGTCCCCAAAATGGTAATGTTTTAGAAGTTTATTCTTGATAATTCCTTAGTGACCTTGTCAGATGACCATGATCTTGACCTTAAAAGGTGAAGATTAATGAGAGGAACCTTTATACCAAATAAAGGCAATGTAACTTGAATACAATGAATAGTGTTGAAGTTATAGGAAAAGGCTCAGTTAAGTTTAGTTTTTGGAGACAAGGCAGCCATCAGTAAAGCATTATGCCCTCAATCTATTGATTCAGGGGTACAGAGAATAAATTACATGTTCGTGTCTTAAAACATCAATGTTATCTGGTTGAGGTTGGGAGAATTTATCATGATGAGGCTTTGCCAAGTCATGATAATTTCTCACAGCCGAAACCAGATAACATTGATATTTTAAGACACTTAAATGTTATTCTATTTATCATGCAATCATTTTTCAGTGCATGATTACAATAAACCCTTCAACTACGAAGAAATTAAGGTGAGAGTAAATGCAAATTGTTTCTAAAAATAGACTGCCTAATATCATGTTATGTTATCAGACGGGTGATATCAGGTCAATACAGGCTTCATTACATGATAAATAATAAGATTTGACAACTCACAATATTTTCTGTCCCTATCAAGATTTCGAAGGCACTTAATCGTCGTTTTTCCTCTCTGTCATATCTTTCCTTTTCTGGACACATATCTTTACATGTTCCGACAAACGCTTTCGCAGACTGCACATCCACGTTAACGGATTTCTTTGTATCTGTAACACAGCAAATGAAGTTTTGTAATTCAAAGAATTTTTTTTTTAACTCAAGGATAACACGATAAGGGGTCGAATGACTCTTATTTCCATCATGGTCCTAACTCATACCAGTTCTTATCCAACACATTGAGAGAGAGGCAATGGGTTCTAACCACTGCTACCCACTTTTACAGCTGGGTAGACTGGGGCCCTGTCTGTAAAGTGTCCTGCCCAAATACACTACCCGCCTCCAGTAAGGCTTTAACCCGCAACCACCAGGTTACGAGTCTAGCACGTTAAACACTTGGCCAACAACCAGAGCATTACCTGAGTACGAAATTTTTCAATGGTCAAAAGATTTGTTTGTAAGGCTTTAGTGTCACTTTCAACATTACTTCAGTTATACTCACTGGTAGTATTAGTTAGGTGCATTAGCTGCCTGAGTAATTATTACTCAGGCAGCTATTGCACCTAACCAATGCTACATGTTGTTTGTCTAACCAGTGCATCTAAAATCTTCAACCAAACCACTATCTAGTCATCAAATTTAGATAAACTTGTTTTCATACGTCCATTTGTAGAAAATTTATGATACATGTCACAATGATAGTTGGCAGAGTTTGGGATTAAACTCATTTTCACTTGAAAAGTTTTTAAGAAACAATACGTTGGCTCAGTGCAAAAAAAACTGTAACTGCCTATATGTTTATAGGCAGTTACAACTGTTTTGCATTGAGCTATTGATATGGAATGTATTGTTTTAAGGTTGAAAATTTACAAATTGTTAAGCTACATGACATGACACAGCTTAATTGAATATGGGGTAAACATTATAACTCAAATAGGCTATTGTGACTTGTGATTACAGTACATTTGTATACAATCGACGAGTAAAAATATCAAATTCTACTTATACATCAGACTCTTAACAAACAATATTGAAGCGAAATTCCTAGAAAAAAATTCTCCTAGTAAAGGAGAAATAGGTGAAAATAAATTTTTTAAGCTGCATCCCCTTTTTTGTGAGCAGGGCCCTAATCCAAACACAAGGAAATATACACTGGCATTGTATCATAAGGTGTTAACAAAAGCTTCATTTAATTCATTCCAATGGTTTTAAACCGAGAAATTATTCTGGACAGATAGAATGACTGATGGATTTAATGACTGATGGATGGACAGACAGACGAGGAGAGCATGATAAGAAAACGATTTCTTTAATGCCTTTTGGTTTATTGAGAAACAAAGTTTGATAATCATATGATAAACATGTCACCTAACCAGTGAAATTATCTAAAACTTTTACCCAGCTTTTGTTCATTTCACCCTATTTGACTTTTTCTAACCTGAGCCCAAAAAGTGACATCATCATGAACTATGTATAACAATCTCTTGCAAAAGGACAAGCTTTAAGAAAGTTTGTCCTTATTTTTTCAAATTTTGTCTCATTTTTGCATAAAAGAATAAGAATAATTGTTTGTTTTTTGAGCAAGATAGATTGATTTTCCACTTTGTGAACAACAAAACCTACATTTTCACTTGTGGCTCCATCACTCATGAAAATATAGGTTTTGTCATTCACTCAATAAAATATAATTTGATCCTTCACTGAAACATACAATAATCATCTATACTATACATACTCTGTCTGAGAAACTTGTCTCTCAAGTTTAATACATTTAGTTTGTCTGTTGTTGTCCTGGCAACCATTCCATGAAACTGGTTCAAGGTCACTGCAATAAGCAATATTTCTTTATTATTCAAATACGTTTTGCATGGGTACATTATAAATATAAAATATTGAATATAGGCTAAAAAACCCGACAACAAGATGTGTTTGTGAAACACCAATGCCCCCGTAACGGCATTTTTTTTTTCAAAGTTTGACCTTGTCACATGACCTTGACTTTGGTACCAGCGGATGCGGATCATTGAGATCTATCATCATGCCAAATATTAGCTTTGTATCTTGAATAGGCTTGAAGATATTGGCAAGGTTAAGTTTTCGGACAGACAGACCGACAGACAGACAGACAGACAGACAGACAGACAGACAGGCGGACATGAGTAAAACAATATGCCCCCAATCTATCGATGCGGGGGCATAAAAATTAATTAATGAGTCATTTATAAACAGATAAGAAGAAGGTTAGAATGTCCCTAAACGACTCAACTAAATAAGATAAGATGAATGAGGAGAATAAGCAGTAAGAAAAGGTTTAGATGCTGTCACCCAAGTAATATTCATGCCAAAATTTTTATTGAAATTGACCCTCTGGGTTCGAAAGGAGAAGACATTTAAAGATTTCATAATCAAAATAAGCCCCACACTGCCCTGCCCTTATTTGGCGGTCAATCAAAACTTTATGAACACATATTAAGAAGAGACAACCAATCACGTTCATACAATGAGCTTTATCAAAATTGGTCATCTGGTTAATGAGATTTAGCTTGTAACTATACAAATATCCATGTGATAACACCCCATGTGGTATTTTTTATGATATCACATGGAAACTTTTAGAACAATGACATAATGCCGTTATTTTTGGAAACAAGGCTAAAAACTTGCATTTCTGTAATAGCTATCATAGAAAACAAGGCTCACAAAATTGTAAGATTATATAATACAAACTTAGTGAATTGTATGAAAAAAAATCAAACTCAGTTGTTGAAATTGATAATTGTCTTAGCAAGCCTAGACAATTATCAATTCCCTCAACCTCGTTAGATATTTTTTCATACAATACACTAAGTACGAATCATATATATATCCGAGTTTATAGATTTTCTTACGTTTTCAAACAATTCAGTCATACCTTTTTCAATTTTGGTATCCGATGACAAGGGTGCAGGACTAGGTTCTCTAGGGGCTCTCACCGGGGCCCCAGCTACTGTTCTAGAGGGGGACTTCCTGTCACCTGACAGATTCTGTGGACCAGACATGCTATTTATTTCATCATTTACAGAATCTGCACCCTTCCATTGAGCTCTTTTAGGTCTATCTCCTTGATCTGCAAACAGAAAATTCGTTCTTGTTTTTCTAGATTTTGAACTAGTTCAAAAGAGAAGTTGAGAATTGAAATGAAAAGCTGATGAAAATTGAAATAAATAATCCTATGTTATAGAAAGATTTGTGAAATGGAGAAATTGCTTATAATTTCTTTTCTTTCAATATTTCTCAATGTTAAAACTGTCATACAAAATACAATGATCATGTGTACAGGCTATTTTTTAGCAATATACTTTTGCACTGCTATCAATGAAATCAATAGCTATCAAAATATCTTGGTATTCATTAATTCGGCAAAAATTGCGTTTTTCAAGAAAAATGAAATGTATTTTTGAAATACTGAGTGTTTTAATTAAATGTTTATTCTATTCCCTTTGGAATAATTTTGTGATATTGAAATCAATATTGTTTGCAATGAGTTGTTACTGCTAAGAAGCAATACCTTTCATTTTTTTCACAGAAAAAAGTCTTTTTCAATTCTAAGCCCTACCTGAGCTAGGTCCTAGTCTAGCAAATGGCTGACCTCCAATTTTACTTGCGGAAGACTCTGTGGGGGAGGACGGTAACTGGTATGTACTCCAGAATATCGACATCAGTGGGATTCCTCGCGCAAGTAGACGGCCACGGCGTTTAGCCTCCGCTGCTTCTTCCTGAAGTGGGAATTTGGAAAAGAGCTTAAAAATAACAGTAGTGCTAAAATTGAGAGGAAGATATTTTTTCATAACATGACCTACCTTTGGGGAGCAAAATAATCCCATTCAATATTTTTGATATTACACAGGAGTTATTACACTAGTGGAATGACTATGCAAGTATGGTGTGAACAAAAAGTTAAATTTTTGTTATGAAAATGACGTCAAAATGTATTTGCTTTCATCATTTTGCAAACAGCATTATATGTTTTGCGGGATAACCTGAATCGAAAACTTTCTAGTATTTCCTCCTTTTATCACAAAATTTCAGATCATATTATAAGTAGAATATATAATTAGTGCTCATTAAATACTTCTAAAACAGATAAAAACTTAACACAGCCTCTTTTTTTATCTGTTTATAGATGATTTGTTTAATAAATTGGTTTTTGAAAGACCACTCTTTCAATATCCCTAATTATGAAATTCTTAATCTATTATATCCAAACCTTATGTTGTAGTTACTCCAGAGTAATTGAAATCTTTTCATCATACCCATGGCATAATAAACAGATGTTTTATTTTTACTTTTGAATCTTTCTAGACCTCTGCATTAGTATAGTACAGTTTTTATATTACAATAAAATTTCATTCAATTTCATGTAAGAAATTGATAGTTAATTGTAATAATGAACCATTAAGATAAAGTTATGGCATTTTTCCACTTTTTATTTTTGTTGACACATTGAGACTTCACAGATATACAAGATTAAACCCATTTCTAATCAAAAGAGGTTGATAAATATAAACTTTACGACTAAACCCCAAAAGGACAGAATTCCTTTGTTGAAGTTGTCCAAATCTTTAATTTTTTGCCTTTTTAGGTAAAACAAAGATGTGTTTGTGAAACACGAATGCCCCTGTAACAGCATTTTTTTCAAAGTTTGACCTTGACAGATGACCTTGACCTTGTCACATGACCTTGACTTTGGTACCAGCCGATGCGGATCATTGAGATATACCATCATGCCAAATATGAGCCTTGTATCTTGAATAGGCTTGAAGATATTGGCAATGTTAAGTTTTTTGGTTAACTTTTACAGTTATTTGACCTTGATAGATGACCTTGACCTTGTCAAATGACCTTGATTTTGGTACCAGCAGATGCGGATAATAGAGATCTATCATCATGCCAAATATGAGCCTTGTATCTTGAAAAGGCTTGAAAATATTGGCAATGTTAAGTTTTTTTTAAATATTTGACCTTGAGAGGTGACCTTGACCTTTTCACATGACCTTGACTTTTGTATCAGCAGATGCGGATCATTGAGATCTATCGTCATGCCAAATATGAGCCTTGTATCTTGAATAGGCTTGAAGATATTGGCAATGTTAAGTTTTTTGGTTAACTTTTTGAGGTATATATTACCTTGAGAGATGACCTTGACCTTGTCACATGACCTTGACTTTTGTATCAGCAGATTGGATCATTGAGATCTATCATTATGCCAAATATGAGCCTTGTATCTTGAATAGGCTTGAAGATATTGGCAATGCTAAGTTTTATGGTTAACTTTTTGAGTTATTTGACCTTGAGAGATGACCTTGACCTTGTCACATGACCTTGACTTTGGTATCAGCAGATCGAATCATTGAGATCTATCGTCATGCCAAATATGAGCCTTGTATCTTAAATTGGCTTGAAGATATTGGCAATGTTAATTTTTTGGTAAACTTTTGCAGACAGACAGACAGACAGAAAGACGGACAGACGGACAACGGTAAAACAATATGCCCCAGATCTTTCGATACGGGGGCATAAAAATGCACTTAAAGTAATATTTAAGGGTCTCCAAAGCTTCAAGGGCATTAAAAAGTCTATTTGTATGCAAATACTTCAAACACTTTTCAGATAACAAGCATAAATAAGGCAATTAATTTTACTATAACAAATACACTTACATGAGTTTTAAAGTGGATGGTTGCTTGCATCTTGTTGACATTTGGAAAGACTTTGGTCACATGACCAAACCTTCTAAAATGTCGCTTCAACTCTGATTGGTTGTTAAATTTTGTTGGAACTGGTCTACAGATGATGGACACTTTACGACTGATGTCATCGGAGATTTGTCTTTGTAACGGAGTTCTTGCACCTCTAGTGGAATCTAAAATACATCAACAATTTCAGTAATTGAAGAGCACAAATTTGATATTCTATTTATAAAAGACCCAAATTTTGGTGATAAAAAGAGAAAATTATGATATTTATCAATTCATATTATTACGCTAAACATATACCACTGTTTGCAAAGGGACGTCAGGATGTCATTTTCCTGAAAAAAATATAATGTGGTTCATCATTATTAGCTTATTTGCATAATCAGTCCACTAGTATAATAACACTAGTGTAATATCAAAAATATTCAACAGGGTCATTTCATAAATTGCTATATTTCCTCACAACCCAAACAATCCCATTGATTGTTTGCTAATTGAATTGGACTGAAAACTACTAAATGATCCATATTCTAGACATGTCATTTACCTCTAAAATTAGTTTCTAATATTTTCTATGATTTGTAACCTAAATACATATTTTTTAAGCTGTATTTTTTTTTTTTTTTTTTGACGAAATTTTGGTATCTATTAAACATCCTTGGCATATTTAGATAACCTTTCTATTTGGAGGACAGTTTATTTGTATGGGGCTTAACACCAATTCAACATAATTGAAATAATATTTCAGAAACTGATGCACCTACCTATGGTTTCCGTCTTTTCTCACACCAGTACAACTACAACACTTCATCCAAGCCACCAGCTGCTCATCCCACTTAGGCGTACAACTTATCATACACCCATAGGTGGGAGACAAATGAGCCTGTGCATTACATTTCCAACAATTTCAAAAGTGTGCAAAATAAAGGCTCTGGCCAGCCTGTGCATCTGCACAGTCTGACCAGAGACTTTAATTTGCGCTCTGTATATAGTTAAGGTCTCAAAGTATCTTTAGACTGACGGGTAATCTTCTTATTACAATATGTGGCTGTCTAGGCCACCCAATATTGTCTGTTCATGTATATGTCAAATTGTTGGAAATGTCATGCACAGGCTCAAATGACTAATGTCACATTAACCTTTGTCAAATGTCGGATGAAAGTTGGACAAGCTGGGGTGCGCACTCACAATCCCAGGATAGACAGCCCAATGTGTTACCACTATGCTAGCCAGGCTCGGCTTATTGGAGGTCGTGTAAGACATGCAAAAATCAATGGGTTTTGGGAGTTTTGCTTTGGGTTAATACCACTTTCAACAGTATTGCAATTTTATCGCAGATTGTCAGCTTTCGATGGGTTCCTGCTTCTTCTCACACCAGTAAAACCACAACATTCATCTGAGTTGCCAATTCCACTTAATCAAATTACTTACTATTTGTCTCTAAGGGCTTGTCAAAATGGCTGTATAAAAGGTAAGATGAAAGTTGGCCAAGGCCAGGAACTAACTAACAACATGCTACCAACTGTGCCTACTTGCTCGAAACTAAATCATGTAGAAATCTAACATACCTTGAGCTGGTCTTTGTTCTGTGGCTCCGCCCCCTTCTGATATTCTTCCCAAACCTCTCTGTGGTACAGCTTTACCAAACAGTCTGCTTTCCTGTGGTTAAAATTTCACAATTATACATTCCGATATATAAACCTTTCCTGTTTTTAAGACTAGTCCAAATTGGAAGCTTGTATGACATATTTTTTTTTTTTTGAAAAGGAGAAATTGCTTGTTGAAAGTGATTTCTCCTTTTCAAACAATATTTTCTACCAAAAAAGAACTAGAACTGTCGCAGGACGGACTTATACCCCCCACAAGCACTTTGTCAAAATACAAGTGCTATTAGTGCAGGATGAATTTGTAACGAATATTGAGGTCATATGTAGCATTTGCATGAAGTTTCATGATTCTTGGTCGCTTGGTTCTTGAGTTGAAGTTCAGAAAGGAAAACTGAACAAAGGCTGACTGTGACCTTGACCTTTGACCTATGTGACCCAAAAACATTAGGGCACTTCCTTGATTCATAAGCAACATTGGCATAATGTTTCATGATTGTAGGTCACTTCGTTCTTGAGTTAGAGTCCGGTAACGAAAATTGAACAAAGGCTGACTGTGACCTTGACCTTTCACCTATGTGACCCCAAAACAATAGGGGACTTCCTTGGGTCATAAGGAACAATTGTATTAAGTTTCATAATTGTAGGCCACTTGGTTCTTGAGTTAGATACTGGAAATGAAAATGTCTACAGACGGATGGACAGATGGCCGGACGGACAGACATAGTGAAACCAATATTACCCCCTCTACTTCGTAGGTTGGGGTTATAATGATTTCAACTTTCATTTCAAATTGCATCCACTTTAAATTGTCCCTTTCAATTTAAATCAGTCTAAAATTTGGATAAACAGGCAAGGGTTTTTACAAAACTGCCCTTAAGCTTATGTTATGGGTATTCACCAGAACTGCCTGATAGGTTTTCATTCAAATGTTAGAATTTTAGAATGAGTTTAGGATAAAGGATTTTTTAAAGGAAAGATTTTTATTTTTAGAAAAGCTCGAAAAACCACCTCTAATTGATTTCAGGATAAAACTCACAACTCCAGGACTGAGAACCTTTTGTACAAATTATATAAATTACAAAAATACTTTATGAATGCTATGAAATTTTCTATAAACTCTGAAGAAGTCAGAGAGCTTAACAAAAGCACTGCCTATGGTTGGCAACACTCTGCTGCAGGTGTTTGATATTGAAAAAATATCTATGTCTAAAAGGGCCTCCATCATAGGGCAGTTGGTAGCGTGTAGGACTGTCAATCTAGAGCTCTTCAGTTTGATTCTTGATGGCAGCACTCATTCTTTCAAACTATTTGTCTCTCACCAATGGTTCGATAATCGTACACCTATGTGATGGAGCAGCTGGAGGCTAGGAAAGAATGTGGTGGTTGTACTGGTGAGAGAAATACCAGGAAACCATTTTTAAGTGCTCCAGCTGCCGCAATATAACCGAAAAATGTTGAAAGCAGCATAAAACTCCATTCAATCAATCAATCAATCTATGTTGAAAAGGGGATCAAAAAATAATAATTTTAATCACTTACAGTTCTAAACCCTCTTCTTACTTTCTGTTCATCCTCACCTAAAGCTGAAATGTAAAGTCTTTATATTCAAAATAACTCCATTTTTTTTAAAAGAGGGTTGATATAGCTTTAACAGTAAATTTTTCTATTTTCTTTTTTCATATAATTCTTTATCCAAAATATTTTTCTCATGTATTATTTTTTTGTATTTATTATCTATTTTTGTTTATAACAATTCTTTTTTCTAAAATTGATGGGAAAAATATTGCAAGGAAAAATGACACCACTTGAAACAAGTAATTTCTGCTTCTCATAATCTTCTCTTTCCTATGTGTCACTTATTCAATTTAAACCCAAATAGAACTGATGTTTGTTTTGGTGAGCCTTTTCAGTTCAAACCAGTTTAAAATTCTGTTTGGTCCTTACTTGTATTATGTTTGAGGTAACAAATCACACGCAAGGGCCCCAATCATGGCATCCTGCATTTCCCAGTCAAGTGTATATGATGCATATTTGAACATGTGCATAACATTTCCAACAATTTCACATGCCTAGTGTAAAGCCTCTGGTCAGTCTGTGCATCTGCACAGTCTGACCAGAATATTCCCCTTTGCACACTGTAGATAAATAAGCAAGGTCTCAGCCCTTTTGTACAGACAACAGGGGTGTGGAATTCCCATGCCCGACTTGTCCGACTCGGGCTTTTGTACTTGAGGACAAGTAAATTTTTCTAAGCCGCTTGTCCAAGGACAAGTAAATACCAGGGCAAATCTTGGAATGTTACTTAGAAGAATTAAGAGAGAAATCATCCTAATGTTCATATCATAGGGTAGAAAACATTGTTTTTAATGAAGAAAATGCTGGATACCAGCATTTTCTTCATCAAAAGGCAATTTTATTTTTTTTTCAAATTTTTCTATTTACTCTTTAGCGGACAAGTTCATTTTGATCCTGGACGAGTAGAAAATCCGCTTTTACTTGTCCAGGGACAAGTGGAGAAAACTTGTATTTCCACACCCGTGGACAGTCAGCAAATTTTCTTGTTGAATTGAGAGGTTGTCTATGCTGAATTATGTCTATCCATCATGCACATATGCAATAGTTTGAAATGTCACACATGGGCTCATTTCAAACTCTCATTGTGTTTTATAATGAATGCAGGGAAAATTAATTACCATCATTTGATGCAGTCTCCTCCTTAGTTGGTTTCCCGAACAACTGTCTGGCAGAGGAACCAGTCCTTTCCGGTTCCTGTCCCTGTGTCTGGTGCCCAGCAGGTCCCTCTTCTTTCACGTTCTTACCAAACAATGCCGCAGACCCCTCACCTGGTTTTCCAAATAAGGGTTTAGTCTCTGCCTTTGGCTTCCCAAAGAGTGAAGCTTGGGTTGGCTTTCCAAATAATCCAGAAGATTCCTCCTTCATAACATGTTTCACCTCTCTGACACCACTTTCAGTTTTACCTTTACCAAAGAGCCCTGACGGTTTCTCTTGCTTGATCAAATCAGGCAAAGCTTGAGAAGACTGTGCTGACACTTTCTTTCCAAACAAAGTATCACCACTAGGCTGTACAAATTTGCCCCTTTCATCTTTTTTACCAAATAAGGATGTTCTGGCTGTATTTTCCTGTGTTTTACCAAAACTGCCCGAAGAAGCCCCTCCAAATACCTGTGAACTAGCCACTGTTGATGTCGCGGATGGTTGAGAGGACACAGGTTTTCCAAAGGCAGAGAAAGCACTTTGTGAAACACCTGACTCTCCGGTGGCAGGTTTCCCAAACAGTGTCCTTGAAGCCCCTCCTTGACCGAATACTGCACCAGTATTCCCAAATACTGAGCTTGTATTGCTTGATACACTATTTACTGTGTTAGTTTGACCAAACCCACCTGAGCCCCCTCCTTGACCAAACATTGATGCTGTGTTTCCAAAAATTGAGCTTGTACTGGTAGTTACACTGGATACAGTGTTGGTCTGTCCAAACCCACTGGGTGCCCCTCCTTGTCCAAATACTACACTGGTATTCCCAAACAGAGAGGTTGTACTGTTTGACACACTAGTTACTGTGTTAGTTTGACCAAACCCACTGGATGCCCCTCCCTGGCCAAATACAGCACCAGCATTACCAAACACAGACCTAGCATTTCCAGAGGGACTTATTGCTGTATTTGTCTGTCCCAACCCACTGGATACCCCTCCCTGTCCAAATACAGCACTGGCAGAAATGCCAGAAGTTCTAGTAACTGGAGTCTGTCCAAAACTGCTTTGTCCAAATTGTCTAGCTTGCTGACCCAAAGATGTTGATGGCTGACCAGATTCCCCACTGGATGCCCCAAATGGATTATTCTGTGTTTGAGGCTGTCCAAACACTGGTGCCTGCTGACTAGCTGTTTGCTGGGTTCCAAACGCCCCTGAACTAAATGCCAGAGATGTTGTATTTGTACCAAATATGGAACTGACGCCTGTAGTCTGTTGTCCAAAACCAGGGACAGAGCTAAACCCACTCATCTTGGGCTCAGGCTAAGGTATGATGCCTTGAAAGACCTGTAATAAACAGGGAAAAAACATTGCATAAGACTAAAGACTACCGCGTCCAAAGCCACTCAAAAGACAGACTTGAATTCTTAGAGAGTGGAATTAATGAAAGGCAAACTTTGTACACCCTAATCTAATTGCTCCTTCAGGAGCAGTTTGATCTTGGTTTACAATGTTTTTTTGAACCTGTCTGTTTCAATACTTCGAGTAAATATTGCACTGTAAAGTCCATGGAGAAAATCAGGCTAGACTTTATGATATGTCCCCATACTGTATCACGTTGGATGAGAATTTGGCTAGCATGAGGATTAATCTGTTGGCCACTTTAGAGTTTGATGATTGTGCATGCACAACTCACTAATAAGATAAAACTTTTTGCGCATTGAATAATCAATAAATGAAATAAAGTTTAACACGTCTACTCTTGTAACAAAGCAGAGCCTTAATAATAGACCAGAGCTCCAGATAGGATGAGTATCTGCGTACTTTACGCTACCAATTGGCTAGAATACGCAAAGATATTCATCAAAATGCGAACAGATACGCATCAAAATCAGTAAAAACGCATTGTTTATCTTTACTTAGCGTACTGAGTTTGGAAAATGATGGGGTGAGAACAAAAATACAATGGAAACCAAGAAGTTTAAAAATAGATTTCTTTGCTGTAAAAGTAGTACACGGGAGTCTTTTTACCCGAACACATTGTGAACCTCCTCGCCGGCCAGCTAGGAAAAATTCTTATTATGTCACTTGCAGAGCAGTATTGAGTTTTAAATTTCTAGCATTTCCGAGAAAAGAAGATTTCTGTTCTCTGGTGGCTTGTCAGTACATTGCAAATTTTTTTGGTTGATTGACTAATCATATTTCTCCGTGTTTGAAAATGGGAGTCCAAGTAATTCATTTCAATCTTAATCTTCGCCTGTGATCAACATTTAGATTTGCAAAATCTCTTTGGGAAAAAAATCCCGGTCAGTGAAAAATATGAACTAAACTAGCAGACGACATTTAATGTGTGTGTGCATACTCAAAACCCATATTAAATTTAAATTTGCATGCATTCACAACTTGTTTGGGTGTCTTTGTTTGGGTATTTTATTTGATAGATCTGATGTATTTTTCTTCTCAAATTCATTTTCCATCCAAAATCCCAAATTGTTAATGACATCTGTGGAGCCGGTAACATTGTTCAAATAGATCTAAGACATTTTTTTGCACTCCTATCAAAACTTGGATTTTACAAGTCCAATTAAGCTCTTCCTATGGCTAAAATATTTTTTTTATCCTTTAATCTCTCAGTCAATATTAAGATAGCTCGATGTTGTTTCAAGTAACAAAAAATTACGAAACCCCCATTAAAATTTTGATCTATCCATAAAGTTTGACAGTATCTCTAATTTTTTTCATGATATTACTTTAGTTTTGCAGACGATGTTGGTACAAAAGTAATAACACCCCAAACTTTTTTTTTACAAATGTTATGACACCCGTGTAAAGTTTGACTATTAACAGGTTACAATGCTGTCTAAAATCTAGAAATTTTTCGTTTAATTCTCACTGTCATCCAAAAATCAAAGCAAGTCAATAATAGCTAAGCAGACTTATTATTTCTAGAACAAAAGTGTAGATACCCCTTTAAAATTTGACAATTAAAAATAAGACAATTTGTCTTATATCTAAGTAAGAATATTTCTTTTAAAATAGTATTTTCTTCCAAAATTTATCTTCAGATAATAGCTACTAACATGTATCTGGTGATGCTATTTCTGGTACTTAAGTTAAAAAAAAAAGTTGGTTTTTTTAAGTCCGAAAAGTGCTCTTGGATATTCTATATTTTAGTTTTGATTATCATTCTCTTCCAATTTTCTTATCTTCATCTCTTTTTTTTTTGGACCTTTTTTCTATTCACTTGTAAAAGAATGGTGCCTAAAATTAAAAGGAAACTTTTTGTAAAAGATTAATTACGAGAGAAATATCCCATCAGTTGAAAGCTTTATTGAAAAATTATAAGGGGTAAATACCCCTCGACTCAAAAAATTATCTGGAGCTCTGAATACCCCTTGAAAAAAATCATAAGGAGTAAATACCCCTTGACTCAAAAATTATCTGGAGCTCTGATAAACTGGAATATTGACAGGTCTCTAGACAATAGATGAAAAATCTGTGTATACCTATGCTTCATACATGCATCAACAGAAGGACCAGTGGCAGTCGAAGTGTCGAATTAATAACATTAGCATTAATATAGTGCTAGTTTTACAATCTATATCGTCACGTATTGAGTTCTCGACATACCCACGTTCTCGATAGTTTAATTTCTCACGAGATTTCTGCAAAGTTTTGACGTCACTGGCCTGGATTTCAATATAAATGTGTCGACTGCATTTATCCAATCTGAATTGGCCTTTTTTGCATGAAAAATATGCAATAAATAAACGATAATACGACGCATTTAAACACTTACCCCTGTACTATAAGTTTTTCACTATTTCCTTTTTACCTCTGTGCTAAAAATACTTTTTCTATTTTATCCTTCATTCAAATTTAAAACTACATGTTAATATCGGTTGAGGCACCTTTTACAAAAATGAGGTCAACCAGCTCCGCAGAAAATTCCCGCCAAATGTTATATTTATTGAGGCCCAAAAAGGGGAATATGTGTTATCTGCAATAATTGCTCCTGGTTTGAATTTTAATTTCAACCGGCGATGAAAACAAATAGTAAAATCATGAAATGTAATTAATAATTTTATTTTTTTTATTAAAGTGAACAGTTAAAATACAGAAAAACATATTTGATGAAAAAAATAACTTTCCTCAATTTTGTGTGAAATATTAAATTACGATTTATCGTGGGCATGTCATATTTTTTTTGACCTTGTTTTCATTTGGGTTTTTCCTCGATACTTATAAATGGCAAAAAATAAATTATTCAAATGCTTCTTCTATATTAATTTATCAAATGATTTTTCAACTACGATGATTCCCGATAGTGACACAGTGGATTAAGTTTTCATCCAATCAAACACTTGCTCAAATTACGTAATTTATATTTACTATCGAGAATATGGGTATGCGCCTTTTGTAAGTTACTTTTTACGTAAGCTTCGTAGATGTTTAATTTTAATAGCACAAACGACACATTGGAACTTTTAATATTACATTTTGTGGCTTAATGATTAAAGCAAACAATGATATACTAAAAAAGACACATGCTCGCTCTCTCCGCGAAAATGTGAGGGAGATAACCAAAGCCTATCGAGAACTGAGTACTCCAGGATATATACTGCCTAACTCCCCTTTCGGGCATAACAGTTAGTTTAAGGGTAAGTTAAGGGTTTAGTAACAGTTGTATCTAATGGAAATATGCTCTTAATGGGACCGCTTGATTTTAAAGTTCTCTGAAAATCAAACTAGTCAATTATGAATCTATTTTTTGGTTTAAGATAGGATTAAAATTGAATGCAGAGGCGAAAACACATTACAAATTGCTTAAGATTGCAATTACTAGGCAATACGTAATGTTTTTTATAGACCACCGACTCATTTATTACCATGTGTCTTTCCTTAGTTTAATTGAAGTTTATTGCAACCTTCATGTAAAAAGATAATCAAGAAAATTTGAATACTTTCTTTTTCGCCAAGCGGGTTGTTGTTGTTGTTTTACTGAAAAAAAGTCTCAAACATAAACATTTTGTAATTTTGAATTTTAATTTATAATTCAATGAAATATTGATATAAAAATTCGACAATGTAAAAGATTTTGTTTATCATCATAATGAGAGAGAATTTTTTACTCAATTATTCATCACATCTGGTTTAGAGATTATTTGAGGTCAGGGGTCAACTCTCAGCTGTCAAAAATGGAAGAAGACGAACTGGACATTAATCCATTCTTTAGGGCTTTACAGGTTGGTAACTGTTTACGACAAAAGAATTTATGGCATCCAAAATGAATACATTCTAATCCTAGTTTATCTACGAGTATCCTGATGTTTAGTTTGATGGGCAACCAAAACTTTGTAACTACAGCCTCAACCAGTGCTAAACAGCTAAAGGCCATGCAGAATTGTCTCAAGTTACGAAGTCCTACACACAATTTTCTTTGAAGGGTTAGAGCATATTCATTTTAAAAGAACAAAATCTTCCCCAACATGTGTCATATTCGCATGTGACCTGTCACGCTAAAAGGGGACATCTTTGAATCCTGTTAAGTGTTGACACTTGTCAGACTAGGCAGACTGACTAGGGTGGCTACTCCTCAAACTTTACTTATTTTCTGAATCTAGAATAATCAGTCTGCCTCTCAGAGCAAGGAATAATTGAAATGCGACCTCTTGATCTCTTTTTCAAATGTTTATTTTACTGAGTTCCCAGATGGTCCCTTTTTCTGTGACAGGGAAATATTTATATTTAGAGTCTGTACTCAACCAAAGCATGCAGGGGTGCACAGGCAGAAATTGAAACGTAACCCCCTTCTAATAAGTCTATTGCAAATCTGAACCTCTTTTTTTTTGACTGATGTGCTTAAAAGTTTGAATTTTTCAGACTGGTGAAATGGAATTGTTTCGATTGTACATGGTTAAGAAGTAAAAGAATAAAGCTGTTTTTTGTTGCACTCTGAGGATATGACTATATCCTATAGTAATAATCTCTCCAAATACCGTAAAAATCTAATAGAAGCCCATGCTCTAATATAACTCCACCCCCTCTTCGGATATCAAATTTGACTAGTTTTCAGAAAACTTGACGCCTCTAATAAACCCCCATCAAATCAATATCATGATGATTAACATTAAGGTCATTATGAACTTTCCAGACTGAATGTTCAACTATTATTTTGATTTAATGCATATATGATTGATTTGATTTAAGTATTTCCCACAGGTAGCCAACCCGGGTCGGGATAGTGTAATATATATTACCAAATTTTAACCACAAAAAAATCATTTTATTATTTTTTTTATCACAATACATAATGTAGACTATATTATATATCTTGATAAAGAAGATTTATATAATATTTTTTGTGGTTGATTTTTGGTAATAGTACACTATCCCCACCTGTGTTGGCTACCTGTGGTATTTCCTTTGTCTTCTGAGTGTACTGTACCCTGTAGTATATCTATGTAAAATGTTAGTCTCAATTTTGGATGTTACATATTTCATAGTAACCGGATCATGCAACCAGTCTAAAAATAGCATTGCAATCTGAGGACAGAAATCTGTACTAACAGCCATTAATCCTCACTCCTAGTCTATAGTAAATTGCATTCCTTTGGTTTAATTATTGACCCTTAAATTTGAAAAGCTAGTACCTGCCCTGAGTGTTGATCACTAATGATATCAGAAAATATCAGATTTTGGATCTCTGTTTCAAGGCTCATGTTTGACCCTTAAACCAGGGTTTTGACCTCCAAAAATCTGAAAATATCTAAATTTGACCCCTAGAAATTTCTCCCAAGGGGGTCATTTTGACTCCCTTGAGGGGAATTACTAAGGGTCAAACATGGTTTTACAGCTAAGATTTTCACCAATTACTATCTAAAGTTCTACAAATTAATTACTTGTTTCATATCATTACAAGATACAGTTAAAGTGACTCTTAAATATGCAATATTCTACAAATTGTTTGCTTTTTCTGTTGTTTTGACCCCTTTAAATTCAGATTTGACCCCCAGAATTTCTTAGATCAGGAGTCAATGACTCCCAAATATCAAACACTTAACACGAGCCCTGCTGTTTGTTACATGCGTCTTGAACGAAAATTGGTTCTAAAATTATTAATGGTATTTGTTGAATTTCTAATCACACTTATGTATCTAAATCTACTTTGGGTATTCCTACAGTGTGAATGGATTTTTTCATTCCGTACTTCCATGAAAAAAAATCTCTTCATCTCTTCATTTCATTTTCAGACTACATTTTCTAGTATCTACGACAAAGCTCAAGAGACTTGCTGTTTAATATGCGTGCCTCAATCAGCCTGTTTACAGAACGCTTTGGTTACTGAAAAATTCATAAGTAAGCAATAACACTTATAGATACACTTTTGTAAAAATATTTTGCTGTAAGCTTCTCATAACTGTTCATGGTATATTCCTATTGAGAATTAATCTTTTGTAGGCGTTTAAGAAAAAACCTAAAGATTGGCCTGCACTGACATCCAGACTTATCTTAACCTGAACTGCCTGCTTCTTCATTATTGTGGGAATATTTTGAGCAAGACTATAGTTAAATGTTCCCAAAATTTGTAAATTGTTTGAAAACAAATTTGAACTTGGCATGATAGGCTTTATATTCTATACTGATTCAGGAGATTCGAGCCTGACATATTACATGTACTTATAAGTACAGATATATAGCCCTGGCCATAATTGTTTTTGCAGTAGCAATTTTTGTGTTGTGTCAATAATTTTTTCAGACTCTGCTAATTGTAGTCTACAAGTAAGGGCTCAAATAAGAGGGGATTGTGTCAGTCCAAAATCTTAAATTTTCTCATAAAACCATAAGATGTGGATACTCATTTGTATTGCCACAAAGAGACAATTACCAGTACATAAATACCCATGACATAGGGTCTAAGCTGGAATTATTCAAATAATTTGAATCTGGGATCTAAGAAAACCCTACATTATCGTTTATGTGCTTGCAAGTCTTTGAGTCCAGGAAATTTCAATTATGAATAAAGTAAAATCAGCTAAACAGATTAATTTTGATGGTTGCCCAAAAATTTCCTTTGCAGAGTGGATACACCATGTATATATTTGTATTTTTCAGATGTCCATATTTTGAAGCCCTCCCCATTCTTTAAAGGGTAAGTTCATAAACATACATTAGCTGAATTTACATTATTTACAGCAAGTCCACAAAGCCTGATCAAGCAGATTTCATTTTAAAATGCAGAATAATTAATTGGCAGAAATAATTTTGTGATTGTAACTTAATTCCTCTATGAATGTCAAAACTGTTGTTTATTTGGGTACCATTTATGAAACTTATGAAATTCAACTGCCATATAGCAAGATAACAATAAATGATCTAAGAATAGATTGTAATGATCTATATGCTTAGAAAGTATACTTTATTGTTAAGCCATAGACTTAGGACAAGTACACGGGAATCAAGTAGGATAACATTCCTACCAGGGTCCTGTATTGTTACCCTTTATTTAACTATTGTTTAGGTACATTCTTTTCTGAAGTTGATTTCAAGGCTACTTATTAGTGAGTCACAGACTTGAAACACCTGACAGGCTGTATCCATTTATACTTTTTAGCTCCACTGGCCGAAGGCCAGCGAGCTATTGTCATGGCGGAGTGTCCGTCGTGCATCCGTGCGTGCATCCGTGCGTCCGTCCGTGCGTAAACTTTTTTTTAAAAATCTTCTCCTCCCAAACCAATGGGTGGATTTTAACCAAACTTGGTAGAAATGATCCTTGGGTGGCCCTCTTCTTAAATTGTTCAAAGAATTTTTATTGGCCCCCAAATATGGGCGTGGCAGGGCATGGCATTTTTTCACTTTGAAATCTTTAAAAATCTTCTCCTCCCAAAACATTGGGCCGATTTCAATGAAACTTGGCATGGATGTTCCTTAGATGACCCTTTACTTAAATTGTTCAAGAAATTTTGATTGGCCCATAAATATGGGCATGGCAGGGCGGGGCTTATTTTGAGCCCGAAATCTTTGAACGACATCTCCTCCTCAACCACTGGGCCGATTTCAATGAAACTTTAACAGAATGTTCCTTAGTTGACCCTTTACTTCAATTGTTCAAGAAATTTTGATTGGTCCCTAAATATGGGCATGGCAGGGCGGGGCCTATTTTGAGCCCTAAATTTTCGAATGACATTTTCTCCTGAACCACTTGGCTGATTTCAATGAAACTTTACCAGAATGTTCCTTGAGTGTCTCTTTTCAAAAATTATTTGCTTAATTTTGATTGGCCTATAAAATTGGGTGTGGCAAGGCAGGGCTTATATTGAGGCCAAAATCTTTGAACGATATCTCCTCCAGAACCACGTAGCCAATTTCAATGAAACTTTACCAGAATGTTTCTTGGGTGACTATTTACTTAAATTGATCAAGAATTTTGATTGGTCAACAAATATGGGCGTGGCAGGCGGGGCCTATTTTGAGCCCGAAATCTTTGAACGACATCTTCTGAACCTTATGTTTTAATAAGATGGGTAAAGGGTTGCAGGTTCATTGTGATTGAGTATTTTGGTGCAATATGGATCAGAACCAGTTAATCATTATTAAATAGGTCTTAGGAGATTTCAGAATGTTAATTTATTCATTTAAAGACCTGGTTTAAGGAATGTTGTATATTCTGGACCCCTACTGATAAGCTATTTGTTTATCTCTCTGAATCACCCTAGGGGGTCAATCACCCTTAATATTCTACACATGACATTGACTTTTATTGGTCATCATTATCCATTAATTGATTTGAAAAAAGTGAAAAAATAGTATATCTATATATTCTTGAAACAAAGATCATGATTTTGTAATGTCTTTAAAGCTTTATTCATTTTGACTTATAAAAACTGATTAAATAAAATTTGCAAATTAGGAAATAACAAAAAGTGATGAAATGTTCTAGATCAATTGAAGGTAGGAGTTTATATAGATAAAAAGTTTGAACTTGTAGCAATGTGAAAAAGAATTTATTTCAAAGAAAATATTTTTGTAAAATTACTTTTATCTCCTTCCAGATATGTTATAACCCATAAAATCTTGCTGCAGAATCGAAACATTGTAGCAAGAGGAGGACATTAATTACATCTTTTCAATTATTCTAAGCAATTTTATTAATGAGTTTTCTTATCATAGCTACAGCTAATTTGTGATTGAAGAATTATTTTTATGAAAACAAAATTCTTTTATCTGTGTTTTTTGATGAAGATTGTAGTTAAAGATGCATCACTTTCCTTTCCTATGCCAAGTTAAAAATTGCAGAAAAAAAGATAATAATCATTTTCTAAATGATAGAATAAATGAGATATTTATTTCTTCAAATTAATTTAACCAATAATTAAATAAATACTTTTCTTAATATGTAAAAATCAATATATGCCTGACAGCCTCTGTATAGAGTATACAAGGTGATTAAGTGAGAAAGATAAGGACCATAAAACCATTAAGATAACAATGGGTGGTTAATTGCATATCTCATTTGGGGGGGGGGGGGGGGGGGTCAAATAAAGAAGGCTTAAACCAGGTCTTTAAAGTAAGCTTTATTTAATGAAAGTCTAAAAATTTTAAAGCCAGTGGAGCGATACAAGGCCTCTTGGGCCTCTTGATTACAGAAATTCTAGATCCGCTGATGTTTAGTTGATAAAATGAATATTTTGGCAGTAATTTTGGAGTACTCAAATACCCTTGGGTAACAAGATTTCGGGTAACTGGGTACAAAATTTCATCCCAGCTCTATTTAGCTGATTATTTTAATTGTTTCCTAGATCTAAAGGATAGCAATTGTAAGGTCTGTATATCCTGTTTCATTGCGTATTGGAGTACAAGGGGGAATTGCCATTTTAACTACAGAATCTTATATTTTCAGACAAAACAATATATTCTTATATTCAGACAAATATGGTTTGTGTTGATATAACAGATAGAAGATAATTGTTTGTTTCAATGTAAGATGGATTTATATTCATTGAGTGAACGACAAAAGCTATATTTTCATGAGTGGTGGAGCCATGAGTGAAAACATAGCTTTTGGTGTTCACAAAATGAAATATTTATTGATTTTTACTCAAAAACCAAATGATTATTCTATTTCTTTATTGCAAAAATGAGACAAAATGTGAAATTTCTGGGACATATTCGTGCAAAGCTGGTCTTTTTGCACGTGATTGCTATGCAAATTTTAGTGTGACGTCACTTATTTTGCCCAGCAAATATGACATCAGATTGGATGAAATGCACAAAAGCAGGGTAAAAGGTTTTTTTTAATTTCACTGCTCTTGTGGAAAGATTATCATGTGATAATCTACCGTTATTTCTCGATAAACCGTCGAAAAGCACTAAAGAAAATGTTATTTTTTCAGACAATACATTACCTTGTATTCAGACAAACATGTAGCCTGTATCACAGATGATGGAAACCACATTTTAACACAAGAAGGTAACAACATTTATCTTTTTTTATGCATTGAAAAATCTTGGGTGAATTAATTTACCGTTGTCCGTCTGTCCATCTGTCTGTCTGTTGACAGAACTTAACACAAAAACTTAACATTGCCAATCACTTCAAGGCTATTCAAGATACAATGCTCATATTTGCTATGATGATAGACCTTGTTAATGTGCTTCTACAGATACCAAGGTCAAAGTCATGTGACAAGGTCAGGGTCATCTGTCAAGGTCAAAGCTTTAAAAAAAATTGCTGTTTCGGGGCTTTCGTGTTTTCAGAACACATCTTGTTTCAAACAAATTTAAGTAGATATTTTTTGCTCAGAATTTGTTTTGTCATTGGATTGCAGCTGTAGATACAAAATTTTGGTCATTCACCAACAATTTGATTGTTACATTAGGTAAAACACCTATATTCAAGTACCTATGGCAAGAAAGAAATCTTTACACTGCATATAATTGAATTTTAAGGGCCTTCAGTCCTTTGTTTTTATTGAAGTTCTCAAGAGTATCTTATCCATATTGATTAGAGTTAGGAATGGATTTACAGTGTGTTTTACTTTCCTTTTTCTTATTTTAGGGTTTCCAACTAAAGTTAAGGTGAAAATATTGAATGAAGAACTTGGGTATAATAAGGTAAATATATAACAGAGAAAGGTGACCCGTCATGCAAAGGGACCATTTGGAAATGCAATGAAATGGATATCTGAATCATAGCTGAAGTCACAGGAATGTAGAAAAGGGATATATCTCCCCTTGTCCTTTGCGTTTTTGATAGATCTTGACATTAGACTTTTTTTTACGTAAAACAGGATTTTCATTAGCATCCAATAGCCAAGAGTCAATGACCCTTGAGTCAAAATTTCCAAGAGTCAAAATAAAAATCTCAAGAGTCAAATCGTGACGGAGTGGTGCAGCAACCTCTCCCCCCCCCCCCCCACCTCCCCCCCCAAAAAAAAGTATTAAATTCATAAATAAAATAAAAAAGTAATTTTAAATGTATTGAAATAGATAAAATTAGGTCCAGATCGTTTTCCAAAGGTGCCTGATAATAAACTCAATAATTGATTTATAAATATTCACCCTCATAGTTAAATACAATGTCCAGTAATTAAATAACTACTAAAGAGCTTAATTTCAGACAAAGGACTTGTTTATTTCGTAAGTACAATACAGTGGAAAGAGTTTTGAAGTTGCAAATGCAAGTAAAAGCTTCTAATGATTTTTATTTTTCATAAAAAGAACTAGAGTTCAACCACGAAAACCCATGACAATACACAATTGATCCTCCTCTTGATGTTTATTGACTTACTATGTAGATTCTGTTCGAATTGTATTGAAATTATTCAAAAACATGTTGATTTTGGTAAAATCAGAGTTAAAGTAAAGAGGTTTTAGCTGAATTTCACAGGTGTCAAAAGACTGTCAATTACGATCTCCGATGCATAGCCGCTCACTGGAGTGTGTTAATTGCCAATCAAGCTAGGTGTTATTAGACCACCAATTAACTATAGGGGACTTCGGCACAGGTATCGATGACGTCATCAAAATATGAGTGGTTGGCGTTGCCAACCATTTTTACATACACAAAGAGCAAAATAACCAATATTCAAGTAATAAGATTATACATTTCTAAAGATATTTTCCAAGTGACAAAGGTGTCAAAGTGTAGACGAATCACCGCTCCGTTTGGTTATGCAGTTGTCATCATGTGACAATGACTTTGAAATGAATACTTTGCGTCGAAAGACAACCACCCGGAGAGGCTAAGGAATCCAAATAAATCGTAGTTGAGCAACCGAATTATCGAATGTAGCTGTATTTACGTCATTTTGGCCACTCAGCAATAAAATATGATATATCTTACCTATTCCTAGTTGATTTGAATTTCAATGCTGATTTTTTTTTTGTTTATCTCAGTAACGACATTCAACCCATCTCAGATCATCCAAGCATAGAATTTTGTACTAATCCTTAATTATCTTAACAACATTAATCATTTTTCCCTGTAAATATTGAGAAGCACCATAAAACTATTTAAATGTTATTTAAAACCAAACTTAACTGATGAGAGGAAAACACACACACACATTTATAAATAAAGGTCTTATAAGATAATAAGCGAATGTCGCCAGTAACATTTAATTCGGACGAAACTGCTTTTCGAACACATAATGTAAGGTATAAAAATCCTAACAGGGAATTTTCAAAATGCGACATGAAAAAATATCAGCTGCGCCAATCACACAAATATGTATCCATTTGTTACGCAATGATCTATACAAAACGGCGAATCTCCTTGATCTGACCATAACCGGATGCTCTAATCAGTATCGCCAATATCTAAATACGGTAGCCGCTTATCACACACACGTGCATGTGTCATAAAGATTGTCCATTTCTTATGCAACCGTTTATACCACATTTCAATTTTCTTTGATCTGGCCGTAACGATATATCAATCAATTACCAATGTCATACGCCACTGATTGGTGGCTTTCACATTGGCCCAACTAGTCTTTAAGCATAATGTGTGAAATCTCGGTTTACACATCAAATATTATGCTTAATCAGGCATAGAAATAACATGCTGTCATACAAAAAGTTCCACATGCTTCAAAACATTGTAACTAAAGAAAAGTAACAGTTAAGATTACAAAGCTCCGAAAGCCATCTCGTTGAAATTATAGATGCAAGAGTCACCCAAATATGCACATTTTTGTAATCTTTGTAAGAAATAGCAAAAATGTAGACTTATTTTAAATCAATCTTATTAATGGCAAATCCAAAGTGGGTTTGCACGGGTTGGGGTGGGGGTGGGAGGGGGTGTCATTTAATTATTATAGTGAAATTCAATCTAAACTGGGCATTAAAAGGAAAGGGCACCCCCTATATTTTAAGTTTGAAACCATTTTACAGTAATCCTTGATCCACCGCAGCAAATGATATAAATATTTTCGATATGATCAAAATCATTTGAGCCTGTGCATGACATTTCCAACAATTTGAAATGTTCGTGAGGTGCAAACATTGAGCAGCGTAGACAGCCACATACCGTAAATATAATGTTACCCGGTTGTCTAAAGATACTTAAGTCCTTTTCTAGCTACTAAACGCACAGTGAAGACTCTGGTCAGGCTGTGCGGATGCACAAGAGTCTTTGCTTTCCACATATTTGAAATTGTTGCAAATCTCACATACAGGCTCATTTATAACTTGCTATAGATAAATGCTATTCACTCGTTTGTTCGTTCCTTCCTTCCTTCGTTCCTTCCTTCCTTCGTTCCTTCGTTCCTTCCTTCCTTCCTTCCTTCATTCATTCATTCATTCATTCATCCATTCATTCATTCCCCTTTACATGCATCATCATGTTCAATCATACGTCTGAAGTTCTAACTTTCTTATGTTATTCATTAATTTGCGTGCTTTTCATTGATTAATCCGTCAACCCATCCGTCCATCAATCCGGCTACGCGTCTGCCAGTCCTCCCATCAATCCATACGTCTGTCCGCCCGTTTTACAATCTTTCAAATCATACGTCCGTCGGTCATGGAATATTCTTAGCATATGCAAAATCTTCAGTTTTGACTCCTTTTTATTTGAACGAAGTTTATTAGCGCAATTCAAATACCATTTCACTGTTTTTCATCAAGATGAAAGGGTTGGTAAAAAAATCGATAATAACACAGCTGGTCATCAAGCAATCTACATACCCTAATTAGGGAATGTCATTAGGCATCTAAGGCGAATTTGTAACGTGCCAAATTATTTAAAGTCTTACAGATTTTATTTGGATGTATTTTTAATGGTTAATTTTTGAACGAGCGGGAAAGACGACCAATGCCGATTTACCAAACGATTTTGTTTGCATAAACAAAAAATAAATCTAATTATATATTTGAAAGATATTAAAAGAAGACATTAAATCAGGATTTTATCAAATCAAGATAAATCAGCGGTAAACAAATGATTAATGTGTGCAGAAAATCAACCAAATCGATGTTATTCCTTATTGATAGGGGTGATTTCAAAGCAGCGATATTAATTCTAAAATCGTGTAATCTTCTTTGAAAACATGTTTTTTTGAAAAGTTCGGATGATAAACTTTTCAAAAATATATAGTTTTGGCATCTTTTTTCTCAAATTCAGCGAAAATATTGATCTTGATTAGGCGATATTTACATTAATTAGATAGAGCGAGGCGATTCAACGCCAACCGTTTTTATTGGCTAGTGGGCTGTGACGTCATACCGAAGACCCCTATTTTCCAATAATATGACACACTTCTAACAACCCTTGACGCACAGCTTCCTATTTTGAAGAGTCAAAATGACGCATCAGCTCAAATTTCCAAGAGTCAAAATTGCAACATTTTGGATTTCTGCGCGTCAAAACCCGGGGTCCCGGGTCAAACGAAAACCCTGGTAAAAACCTAAAATTTCGAAGGAAAAAAAGTATGCATGTATATATATATACATATATGCATGTATATAAAACCAGTTTTCAGAGTATTCTTGAGAACAATCTCTGTTGTGTCATAGGAAAACATCCTATTCATCAGCTATGAAAGATGTAAAAAAAACATTTATCACAGTTAAAAGGTGGCCTTTCCTTATACAGTCAACTCTCGTTACAACGACCACGTTTGTTCCCGGTAAAAATGTCGTTATAACGAAAATGTCGGTGTATTGAAAATCCCCCATTTAGGTAGACAGTTGGTGCCATTTTATACAATATACGCTGTACATCCCATTGTATATGCATATTTTACCGTTCAATATCGATAAAATAACTCTACAATACTTAAAACTGAATATTGAAACTTAGAAATCATTAATTTTCAAGAAATCTTTGATAGATTTCTGTCCTTGATTGTTCTCTACAGAATAATATTTTCCATGCACTCTCTAGGTTATCATCGCGGTTTTTGTTTCCCTGCTGTTAAAAATAGATTATGACAGTTTTGAAACATGATTTAGCTTAAAAGCTAGAGACAGTAGTATAATCAGATTAGATTTTTGTGAATAATTATGAAATCTTATTGCTTCAACTTTTCACTGATTGTCGATCAACCTATTTTAGAGTCAACTCTTTTCAAAAAAAATTCGACAACTGATCCTGAGTTATATGTAAATGTGCATAAATGTATTCTTATATCGTCTGTTTTTGATCATACGAGACCTGGAATCAATGTTTTTTGCTGGTGGCTCAGCCGTGGTTTTTTTTTTTGTTTTTTTTTCAAAATAGATCAACGGAAAATGTACGACCAAGATGTTTGCCTAACAATCAAAGTAAAATGACGACTTGCTATTTTCGCCCTGAAAAAACAACGACTAAAATGGGTTGAATTGCACTCGTCGAATGCAAAGTGGTGTAACTATATCTTTTTTGTAAATAAGTTGCGACGATATAACCCTCAACCTACCAAAGATTAAAAGACAAGACTATTTTGTTCTGGGTGGTTAAATCCTCGACAATTACCGAAGGGGAAAACCTGTTTTCACACCTTAGAATAATTTAGTATACATGCGTATGTTAGTGATTAACATATTACCGAGAGGTGCTAAAAATAACTGCTAGGAGGTTTCCAGGTAAGTGTCGATGTATTGAATAACATAATATAGGGATTTTGCACTTTCGTTTCCTAATATTTTGTGTCGATGTCGGAAAACGAGAATTCCGTTGTACGAAAATTGTGTCGATGTCGGAAAACGAGAATTCCGTTGTAACGGGAGAAAAATTAAACAGTGCAAATCCGTTCCCAACAAATTAGTGTCGGTATACGAAAATGTCAATAACGCATGTCGATCAAACGGAAGTTGACTGTACTAGATAAGCATTAATCTCAATCACAGCTGATGTAGAAGAAACATGAAAGAAAAAGAATAATATCTTTGTTTAAAATTATGCGTGATGTTAATTTCCTGTAAATGAGTCAAAGGGGTAAAAAGCAAATATTTCCGCCACACCAATGTTTCTGGTATTACAATACACCAATAAAGAGAGCATGCTCATAAGTTTTGAAAAAAATATTGTTGCTAGTAAATAAAATACTGAAAACAGCATTTGCTTTCATAACTAGAATATTTTCTGCACCTTCAACATAAGAATAAATCATCTGACATTTGACTGAAAAACAGCATTTGCTTTCATAACTAGAATATTTTCTTCACCTTCAACATAAGAATAAATCATCTGACATTTGACAAAAGTCATTGTGACACGAGTCATTTGTCTCTTGGCAATAGGTGTATGATAAGTAGGACCCTTAAGTGGGGTGAGCAGCTGATGGCTCGGATGAAATGTTAAGTTTTACTGGTGTGAGAAATAACAGGAAACCATTGGTAGGTGCAGTAACTGTCAAAATATAACTGTAACAATTTTGAAAGTGGCATAAAACCCTAAACAGTGTCCATACTTTGCAAATTGACCCTTTTCATGTGAAATGTAAAAATAAGCGGTAAACATCTAAAGAAAATAGGCCATTTTGTTTTGGAATTGATTTTGAAATGTCCCATATACTTTAAATATTATTGACACAATGTTATTTCAATATATAGATAACCATTCAATGTTGCCCTCACAGAATCGATTTATTGTCAATCACATTATCAGATTGTCAATTATATTGATTTGTGTATGGGGTCAATTAGTCAAGATTTGCTATATTAGGGACATGAAAAGACCCACTTTCGCAGAATCATGTCTTTTGCTCTCCTGAAGAAAAAATATTTTTTTGAAAAAACAATAAATTGCTGTTGTCAACAACAGTTGCTATAGATAAAGAAAATCAAGAGATGTTCAAAATTTCATAAACATGAATTTTTTCTGCAACTTCTTAAGATTTGCAACTGTTCTTACTATGCCCCCCTTCAAAGAAGAAGGGGTATAATTACCTTGCACTTGATGGTCACTTGGTCTGCCATCCATAAACTGGGTGGGTTTTTTTTTGTCTAGAACATATCTCAAAAGTAGAATCATGAAACTTGACAGGTGGATAGATCTTATTGAGGAGAAGTGCAGTGCACAAAAACCATAACTCTACTCATCATATTTTGTGAGTTATTTTCCTTTGTTGATTCACAAAGAATAGACCATTGACTGCTTTTATTGGGGGGCTTAAATGTTTTACAAACTTCTCATAATCAGATTTATTGAATGTATATGTAAAGTATGAATGCCTTATAATGATTTCTTTTCAGGACTATAAACCATACAAGATTCTTATTATAGAAAGGCCATTGGATCAAAATGTTCTAGTAAGTTTGTAAATTTCATTTAACCCTTGTGTTGCTGAACAAAAAAACATGGCAAAATTGCATAAAAATCTAACTATCAAGACCCTTAGATGCTCTAATTGTAAGTCATTGAAATAATTATATTTTATCTTTTCTTATTTGGAAAGGTAAATCAGCTTGTATAAACAACTATTAGAATTCACATCACCTGATATTTGTCCGTACCTCCTGCAAACTTAACCCTTTCCTGTTTTACAAAAATTTGGACCTGTTTTGCAGACGAAAATTTAAAGTGGATTTAATTTGAAAAATAACCATTCAGTAGGGTAGAAAACAGTGAGGAAAAAGAAGAAATTGCTTGTCAGAAGCAATTTCTTCTTTTTTCACAGTGTTTTCTCAATTATAAAATCACAGGCACGTAAAAAGCAGGGATTAAACAGCAAAGGGTTAAAGAAAGGAATATTCAAGGTTCAGCATGACAAGGGTTGATATTTACTGAGGAAAGGAAGTGCATGTTTCGTTTTGGAATGAAATACAGCTTTTATTTACTTTTATATTTCTAGTTGAATAGACCATCTGATTTCCTTTATTGGCTCCACCTGCTTATAGTCTGCAAAATATTGTTAAGGTAGTGGACCCGTAATAGTTCCTCTACATTTCGGACCAGATTTTCTTTCACAATGTTAACCGAGGTTTCCTAATGAAGATCATTAGGAAACCTTGGTTAACACTGTTAAAGTTCATTACTTCCCAGTTGTTGCAAAACTATAACGGGTCCACTACCTTAAGGTGTTGTGTCTTCTGTCCTAACTTGTTTTTCTCTCTAGTCAACGAACATTGTCAGATTCTCTTCAAACTTTCAATGGATGATTGAAGGATCTTAAGAAAGATTCTTTTCGCAAATTCTGTCAAATAAGTTTTAACAATTAATTTCTTCTCTTTTCAAATTGTATTTCCCTTAATATTTTTTGTTTCTTTAGAAAATTTGGATTACAGGTTTACGAGTAAGAAGCATTTTTTGACATATCGCTTTTGAAAAATGTATGTTTATGAATTTGTGGCAAATGAGTTAACACATTTATGTATGTGCAAATTGTATATTATATAGCAAATAAAATGTTTTGTATTGTATTGTATTATTGTATTGTATGTAAGAAAGGAAAACAATGTAGAAGTTGGTGAAAATACTGGTTTCTGGCATCTGCATATTTCTCATGGTGTTTTACTCACCTATCATCAGCATTTTTATTAGCTCGGC
Source organism: Fragum whitleyi (assembly GCA_948146395.1). Classification (NCBI taxonomy): domain Eukaryota; kingdom Metazoa; phylum Mollusca; class Bivalvia; order Cardiida; family Cardiidae; genus Fragum; species Fragum whitleyi. The sequence goes on from OX411553.1 coordinate 51,874,179, forward strand.
TGTTTTCGGAGAAAACCCGAGGTATTGCTATAACCTTTGTGTCGTTGTCGTTGTCGTGCGAAAACTTTGACATTTTGTTATATCTCTGGTTCTACTGAATACATTCACTTGAAACTTTGCTCACATGTTCACAATCAAAAGAGCAACCTATACTATCAAGGGGGATAACTCTAGATGCATTTTGTGCAAATTATGCCCCTTTTTCGACTTAGATTTTTTCCCACCATCCAGCACTCGACAGCCGAGCGTAGGCACCTGTAGGCGGTGCTCTTGTAAGCTTGGCTATTTTCAGAGAAAACCCCGAAGTATTTTGATCACCTTGGCGTTGTTCGCATTGGTGTTGGCGTGACAAACTTTAAACATGGTCATATCTCTGTTGTTAATAAAGATATCTCCATGATACTTGGCATATGTGTAAACAATCACAAGTGCTACCCAGGCTATCAAGGGGGATATCTCTGAAAGCATTTTTGTTAGAGTTATGCCCCTTTTTTGACTTAGAATTTTTGCATTATCCATCACCTGCAACTGAGTGTTGCATCCTTAGACGGTTCTCTTGTTGTTTTAATTTATGGACCTCAATGGAAACAAGGAAATTATCTTTTGTGGGTAGGTGGATGTCTCCGTGCGTTGTCCTTCGTCAACATTTACTTTGTATGCACTCTAGAGACCACATTTTCGCTGGATCAACCTGAAATTTGGTCAGAATGATTATCTTGGTGAAATCTCGGACGAGTTTGAAATTTGGCCAACTGGGGTTAAAACTAGGTCACGAGGTGAAATTTTAGATAAACCTTGTATGCACTCTATAGGCCACATAAACCTACTTTTAACAATTTTAGACAGTTCATTCAGGTGAGCAATTCAAGGCTACTGTGGCCCTCTTGTTTGTACTATCCATGATAAATGAAAACATGCCCTAGTTTAAGAATTGTGTGAGATTTAAAAGTACTGACATTACTAGCTCACTTATTCTTTTTAATTTTTAAAGCCTTTAAAAAGTATTTCAGATTTTATTGTATTGTTAACTATAATCATTTCTTGTACTGTGTATATTAGCTTTCATCCCTATATATATATCTATCTACCTCACTTACCGGTATCTATGGTTCACTTACATTTTGGATCATGTGATGATGTTAAGTTGATGATATTTCTTTTTTAGAAAAAACAAAGAGAAGATAAAACTAATGGTTCAGGAGAAGTGAATCCAAACTTTTCAATGAAAGAGTATGTATTTCTTTATACAGTAGTACAAGTTCAAAAATTAAGAATTTAAGATATCTGTAAAAATTCTTACAAATGGGGAATATATCATGGTTTATAGATAGATGCTTTTACACATTTTGTTGAAGAAAGCCCTTTGCAAAAAAAAAATGTTTAAACCCTTGTCATGCTGAATAAATTTTGGCTAAAATGTATCAAAATCAAAGGGCAAAAAGAACTGAAAGTACAAACTGTAGGTCAATTTTTAATCGAAAAACTAAATCTATTGACAATTCTGTTTTGAAAGTGAGAAACAGGTGGTGTAGACTAACATCAGACTGCACATATGTGCAGGCTGATGTTTGTCTATAGCTCCTGCCAAAGCAGGAATATTCCGGGTTTAGCATGACAAGGGTTGATAATTATCATATCACAAAATCAATGTAATTTCAAATGAGGGCAAATATTTTGTTATCAAGAATACACTTGCACTAGATGTAGTGGGTGATTAAAAATGAAAATTATAAACTAAGACAGTGTCAATTTAATGTATCCTTTTTGCTCCTCCACCTTTGATAAATCAGGACATATTATTTTGGTGTCTAAGGTTTCTGATTATCAGTTTGGTCTTTGAGTGTTAGTTGATATTAAACTCTTTAATTGGTGAAAACCTTTGGAAAGATAAATGATGTAGTCTTCAAATTTTAAATGGATATTGCTTGTGTCAAAACTTTTCTATAGGGATTAAATTGAAGGGTACCTGTCAAGCCAATTTTCAAGGTCAAATTTGGGTGAAATTAAAACTTAAACATTTGTCATATATCATGAATGTGAAGTGATATAGCCTTCATGTTTTGTATGCGTATTGTCTATGACAACTCCTTTATTACTGTCAAATAGACACTCAGCCCTTATAATTGCAATCCTTTGGTTCTAAAATTAAAATACTTTGCTTAATATTAAAGGTTCATGGCTACTCTCTGCGCAATAGATTAACCCTTGCCATGCTGATTCCGGAATATTCCTGCTTTGACAGGAGCTATAGATAAACATCAGCCTGCACATTTGTGCAGTCTGATATTAGTCTACACCACCTGTTTCTCACTTTTAAACCAGAATTGACAATAGATTAGATTTTTCAAATAGAGATGGATCTACAGTTGGTAATTTCAGTTCTTTTTGCCCTTTGATTTTGATGAAAATTTTTAGCCAAAATTTATTCAGCATGACAAGGGTTAATACACAATCTATTCTTAGATTGCAATATTTTCTGTGAATTGTTATCTCACTACCAAAGATTGCCGACATAAAGTTTTATGAAAGGTACACAAAAATATGACAGTTTTGGTATTTCTATATATATGATGAAAATTTGTTTGGTGCCAAATATGTCTGGGTGATAAAACAAAATCAGCGCAGTTGGGCTTAGTTGAGAGGGTTGCTTGATAGTCTTGATCCACTTGTTGTGAACAGCAGGTCAATATCAGAAATTCTTTCAAAGATATCTTGATTTGTAACTGATCAAATAGCAATTATAGATCATAGAAAGGGAAAGAGGTATAAATAGACTTCTTACAATACTGGACTTGCAGATCAGAAGTCAGGATTTCACAAAAGACCTATTGCATTTTATACGGAAATAAAGTACAGTTGATTTCTTGATGTGATTCAATTTTAACCAATCAAAATTCTTTATTCTATTGGATGCAATTATTAGTGTATCAACCATGTTTCGGGATAATGCCAGTTACAGGAGCACTGAAGTTTAACAATTACATCACGTTCTTACTTATTTCAGGTGCAGAGACTTTTTGTATTCATTTCCAGAATTGAAAAAGGTATGATTCCTATTCTATACAATGATGCATCTATAACCTCTCATGGACAAGAAGAAAGTAAATTTTCAAGGAATTATTGTATGAAATGATGAGGCTAAAAGCTGACTTTACTATATGTGTATATTTTACTATTATTATAATTAATAGAAGTATGCATATATCTATCTATTTGAATTCATAAATTCATGAATGAATTAAGTCCCCCTTTTGATCTGGGTGTTTTTCAAACACTATCATAGATCCAACAGCAAAGCATGTGACAACTGATTGTGGTACTCTTAATCTGAAATTGCCCCTACTGTCCCTTTGAGGGCTTCATCTCTTTATGAAATCTGAGCCTCATCAAAAACATTTTCCGGGTAACTACTTATGGAAAGATATTTTGTAGATATGTCTTCTTAATTTATTTCCTCTTTCGGTTTCACAAAATATCAAATCCACCTGTCAAGGTTAAATCATGTAATATCAAGTTCGCCTTTTCAAAAGCTGTTAGATGCCATCTGAATGGTGGAAGCAAAATTCATGTGATTCTACTTCTTGAACACAAAATTTACATTAACAAAGGTAGATTGAATTTTTGCCAGAGCTTCAGATAGAGGGGGTGATTTTGCTTTCAAAATAAAAAATAACAATATGTATCATTATAACACGATGGCATAAAACGCATATATATGACACAAGAAGAAACTACATAACACTTTATTTGCAATAAAATTCATATGTCATGTGTTTTAAGTGTGTACACAGATAACTGAGCCAATTTTTAGCTCCACTGGCCAAAAGGCCAGCGGGCTATTGTCATGGCGTGGTGTACGTCGTCCGTGCGTGCGTGCGTGATGGATTTCAATCAAATTTCCTTTGGTGACCCTCTATCAGAGGCGTGGTTAATTTCTATATATGGTAATAGGTGAGTTTTCTCAGATTCTAATTGATGGATACCAATTAAATTTTACATGAATGATCCTTGAGTGACCCTTTATCAGTCTATAAAAAATTATTGTGATTGGATGGAAAATATGTATTTTATGGACGGAGGTCATTTCTCTATATGTTATATAGTGGACAATTTGAAAATTAATTTCTCAGAATGTAATTGATGGATATCAACCAAATTTCGCTTGAATGATCCTTGAGTGACCCTTTATCAGTCTAACAAAAATAATTGTGATCAGATGAAAAATGTGTATGTTATGGGCAGAGGTCATTTCTCTATATGTTATATAGTGGAAACTTTGAAAATCAATTTCTCAGAACCTAACAAATCATTTTCTCGAAATCTAACTGATGGATATCGACCAAATTTCACTGGAATGATTCTTTAGTGATACTTTATCAGTCTGCAAAAAATTATTGAGGTCAGATGCAAAAAATGTATTTTATTGTCAGAGGTCATTTCTTTTGATATGTTATATGGTGTAATACCCAATATGGGGTAAAACAAACTTTTTTCAAAGTTCAAACTGATGGATTTCAACAAATAAAGTGAATATTTGACTACCCTTTTACTATCACCTAAATGATGAATTTTTATAGACTCATTAAATTTAATGGGTGTAAAGATTGTAGGTTAGATGAAACATAAGCATTGTTAGAATCCAAATGTGTAGAAACATAAGGTGAAAAAGGGAGCCCGAGATACCCCCTTAGAATTGGTCAGTTTAATTGAATGAAGGGTGACTCTGCACAAAGAGGTCAAGTGGTGTAAAGTGGCCTACTGAGGTCCAGAGTGGGGAAAAAAAAGCTGAGTTGACTGCACTCTAAGGCATTGGGCAGAATGAAAATATTGGATTTAATATTTTACTTCTTATAATCATTAGATAGAATTTTGTTTTGGTGACTAACAATTATTGTGAAGTAACACCCTTATAGTGGTGTTTAATGAGAAACGGAAAGATCTACCATCAAAATTTTGTGGACAAAATACCAGTTTTTAATGCAGTAACATTCTGTTAGTATTGAATTTTTTTATTTTTGGATTTCAAACAAATTTCACTGGAATGATCCTTATTTTTAACAGCCTTATCATCCTCTAATAATCATTATCAGGGTATTCAGGCTTGTGGAGCAAATCAGGCGCTCAAGCGCCTCTAGTTTACTTTTCATCATCTTTTGCAAGATGGTTCATTCTTTTGACGTCATATAACCCTTGTGCTAAATGAGGCGCTTCGTTTTCTGTGAATTTTTCCTAATGTCAATATCATTACTTTTCATTAATTTAATATCCAGAAAAATGTTCAAATACTATTTTACACTCCGAAAAGGACAAAAAAACTTATTTAAGAATTAAGATTGTGTTATAATGGATATGATTTCATTTATGTACCCATATATTGTGGGTAATCAAGATCATTGGAATTGTTCCATCATGATGATTTGGATGAGTACTCACAACATGGAATTTGATTAAAATAATTTCATTTTCGCTATGAAGTGTCAAAGAATAAAGTCTGCTGGAGGAGGAGTTATATGCAAAGCAAAATCCTCAGGCTCTGCCCTCAGATTTACCTTTTGCATATAACTCCTCCATCAAACTTTATTCACATGATTATGACACATCAAAGCGAAAATGAAATTATTTCATAAATCAAATTCCATGTTGTGAGTACTCATCCAAATCATCATGATGGGTTAATTCCAATGATCTTGAGTACCCACACTATATGATTTAGGGGAAAAAATTATCAGATTTAAATTTTCATAGCTCCCATTTATTTGGAACCCTTGATTTGTGAAAGAGTTTGCAAGAATAGATCATAATTATTTTCACAAGGGTGTTTCCCCAGGTCCTTGAAGAGTTAGAAGCAAATCTTAGACAGTTCAACCAGAATTATCTGCTTTTACAAGACTACCTGGATGAAGCTGTTTCACGATTACAGAATATTACAACAAACACCTCAGAGGTATACTTTTTAGCTTGGCTGTTTTCAGAGCCTTGTGTTGTCGTTGTGGTCATCCGGAGAAAACTTTGACATTTTGTGATATCTCTGGTGCTACTAAAGTCTTTCACATGAAACTTTGCACACATGTTCACTATCAAAAGGGCAACCTTTACTATCAAAGAGGATAACTCTAGATACATTTTGTATGAATCTTTCCCCCTTTTTCCACTTAGATTTTTTATCCACTATCCAGCACCCAACATCTGAGCATAGGCACCCGTAGGTGATACTCTTGTTAAAGTATACTTGTTTAAACTAACAGGTCTGTAATTTTGACTTGGCATTTTGTGTCATAATAACTGGTTCCCTTGTAGGTAACTTTAAAACTAATGTAACCCTTTTTTAGCTCCACTGGCTGAAAGCCACTGGGGCTATTATCATGGCATTGTGTCTGTCTTGTGTCCGTCCGTGCGTCAATGCATCAGTGCTTCTGGTCGTAAACTTTTTCTTTAAAAATCTTCTCCTCAGAAACTACTGGATGAATTTCAACCAAACTTCACAGGAATGATTCTTGGGTGACTCTCTTGCAAAGTTGTTCAAAAAATTTTGATCCAATGAAAAACATGGATTAAATGGGCGTGGCTAATTTACAAATATGGTTAAAAGTGAGTTTTCTCAGATTCTAATTGATGGATAACAATGAAATTTTACATGAATGATCCTTGTGTGACCCTTTATCAGTCTACAAAAGATTATTGAGATTCGATGAAAAATATGCATTTTATGGGTGGAGGTCATTTCTCTGTATGTTATATAGTGGAAACTTTCAAAATCATTTTCTCAGATTGTAGGTGATGGATATCAACCAAATTTTACTGGAATGTTCCTTGAGTGACCCTTTATCAATCTACCAAAAATTAAAGTGATCGGACGAAAAATATGTATTTTATGGGCGGAGGTCATTTCTCTATATGTTATATAGTGGAAACTTAATCATTTTCTTGGAATCTAACCAATGGATATTAACCAAATTTCACTGAAATAATCCTTGATTGACCCTCTATTAGTCTACCAAAAATATTGTGATCAGATGAAAAATATGTTTTTTATGAGCGGAGGTCATTTCTCTATGTGTTATATAGTGGAAACTTTGGAAATCATTTTCTCAGAATCTAAATGATGGATATCAACCAAATTTTACTGGAAATAATCCTTGAGTGACTTTTAATCAGTCTACCAAAAATTAAAATCGGATTGAAAATATGTATTTTATGGGCAGAGGTCATTATTCTATGTGTTATATAGTTGAAACTTTGAAAATAATTTTCTCAGAATGTAATTGATGGATACCAATGAAATTTTACATGAATGATCCTTGAGTGACCCTTTATCAGTCTACAAAAAACTATTGTGATCAGATGAAAAGATGTATTTCATGGGTGGATGTCATTTCTCTATATGTCATATAGTTGAAACTTTGAAAATCATTTTCAACATCAGTAGAATCCAAAATATCTAAAAGTCTAGTCAAAACTTTTATTGCTTTACAAAAATTTCAAGCCTGTGGAGCGACTCAAGCCATTCATGGCTTTCTAGTTTTCAATTCCTTAAAACCTTTATTTTGCTTGATACAAAAACCCTTTAAAAGCATTTGTTTTTCTTAGAAACCTTTAAATTTGAAGTATCAGTTATCCCTAGTATGCATCAAGTAATGCTGTTGTTCTCTAGGTTTCTGTATATATTTTTCTTCTTACTTAGAGTAAGAAGTGGACAAATACAGAAACTTATAAGAAAAAATATTGATCTGTTTAAAAGAAAAAAGAAATTAAACAATTAAACAATTAAATTAAACAATCAAAATCAGAAATATAGGGAGATTTTTGCATTAATTGCTTTTTTATATTTGTCTGACTGCCATATAATGAGCCTTTACTTTTCTTAAAATAACCTTTCCAAAATAAACTTACCTGCTATGGGGCCTGTGATGAAGATGATCTAAATTCCTCCACATTGATACATCTATGACATATTGTTTAGCTGTCAATCTGTTATTCTGTATTTAAGGTATTGGACCTGTAATAGTTTCACAATCTCTCAAAAGTTATGAACTTTCACAGTGTTAACTGAGGTTTCCTAATGAATTTCATTAGGAAACCTCGGTCAACATTGTGAAAGATCATGTGTTCCAAGATGTTGGGAAACTATAACGGGTCCACTACCTTAATTCCATTTATTTTCAAAACTTAATGAAGAACATTGTTAATGCCAGTTACACTGAGCTTGTTAAAGATACAATGCGGGTATTTGATATGATGATACATCATATAGATAGACTTCTGCTGATGCCAATGTCATCAGTCAAGGTTCTTGATCATAGTTGTGAAGGGCATATTCAAAAAGCTATAACATTTCTTATCACTTCAAGCTTATTCAAGTTACAGTACAAATGGTTGGCATAATTAAAGGTCTCATACATCCTTTATTTATTTAATTAATAAAGGATTAGGTCATCTGACAAGGTCAAGATCATCTAATAAAGTTATACTTATGTAAAAATTGCTTCTCCAAGGATATTCATGCTTTACAAACATATATGTCTCATTGTTGTGAACAGCCACACATATTTTGAAATTTTGTAAACTCCTGCCTTGGGGAATGACAGCATTTTGTTATACTTTAGTCTGTCTATATGAATGGAATCTCATTATTTCTTTGTCAGTTAAATAAGTAACATCTACTTTTTCTTCTATTCTCTCAAGACTTTTCTGTTGGAACCAAGTTCAAGGTCATCAGTCAAGGTCATTTCTCAAGGTCAAATAATAGAAATAAAAGTAAAGGAATGTATGTCAGTAGGCATTTGCACCGTCTCCTAACCTTTATCCTGCTAAATATAAATTTTATTTCAAACAAATGCCCTCTTTCAACCAGCCAATTTATGCTAAAATGATATCTATTTTGTAAAATCTTACCCTCTATTTTAGAAATGCCTGAAATCCTGCCAGAAGAAAATAGTCAATAGTAAATCAAAAGATGTGATGAATGCAACTGTTGAAACGTAAGTGTGTTATTTCATGGTAGGTGGTTATGTTTAACAATGTTTTCTTGATCTTAATGACCCTGAAATGTCATGACCTCGTCAGGAAAGAGGAAATCTGCACATCCTTAAATTTTGCGTCACACAATTTCTACATAAGAGTTTCAGCATTTCATCATTCTAACAAACACTTGCGCAATATTTCTATTTTGATTGGATAAAAAGATCTTTTAAAAGCACATAAACGCTGTTTATTTGAGAACATGAATTTGTTACTTGATTTTGTTTGAGATGGGCTTCATCTTGTCTTCATGTTGTCTAGAACAGAAATGTTATTAAGCTCACCAAGGCTCGCTAAATAACATTTCTATTCTAGACTTAATTAAGATCAGCTTGTATCAAACAAAATCTAAGAACAGGGCCTATATAACAAATACTCCCTAAAAAGGGTACCAATTCCAGTTTATAAAATGACCTACGTCGGGGGAGTGAATTAACCCCGTTGACTATTTCTGATATAACACAGGTGGAATAACTATGCAAATGATCTAAGAATGTATAGCAACATAATAGTTTTGTTTTTTTAAGATGAAGTCATAATACAATTGATGACGTCAATTTGGAAACAGCATTATATGTTTCGTTGAATAACTTGACCTCATTAATATCTTGAATTTTCTCTATATATTGTAAAAATTCAGGTCATATTAAATAGAAAATCAAATTTGTGCTCATATAATACAGAATTTATTAAACTCGTCATCTAATACAGATAAAAAGAATCAGCGCAGCCTCGTTTTTATCTGTTTATAGATGATTCATTTATTAAATTTGGTATCCAATGACTACTCATTCAATAACCGCTATATTCTTCGGAACTTAAGAAATAATTATTATATGAAGATAAGTATTTGTAATTTCAGGTATGTGCTAGCCAATGTCCACCAGAAGCTGTTTCCTGTGACATGTTCCAAGTTTTCTAAAGAAGACAGTCATATGTTTGAGACCTGTGTGTCACTCAGTGGTTTAACCCCAGATCAGCTCAATGTGCCAGAACATTTCTGTTGTCCTTTACCTTCTGCTGTAAGTACTTCTTAGTTCTATTACCGTATTTCCTCTAATGATAGCACCCTCACTAATAGTAGCACCCCTACATTTTTACTAAGAAAACCTATTTCAAATGCCCCCATTTTAGGAACTTTTTGAGACTTCTTCTTTTCTTTAAGATGGATTTCCTGTAAACAATCATTTATATGATTGTTTAGAGGAAATTCACCTCAAATTAGAGGGAAAAGAGAATAAAAGACATCAATTTTGAATCAGAAAATGCATACTTAATAAAAGTTCCCTGTTAATCTTCTGTGAGTATTTTTTAAGGAGAAATACTGTATATTCAGTAACCTGGGATAAAGTGATGCTCTGTGGACTCTAAAAGTATATAAATATAGTGGTTTGTTTTAGTGTAAGATCGGTTTACATTTAATTGAGTGTAAAAACAAAAGCTTTATAGCCACAAGTGAAAATATAGCTTTTGTTGTTCGAGAAATGAAATATTGCTTGATCTTACTAAAAAAAAACCCCAATTATTCTATTTCTGTGATGCAAAAATGGGACAAAATGTGAACATTTTAGCACAAGTTTTCTTACAGCGTGTTATTTTACATGTGATTGCTATGCAATGTTCATGATGACGTCACTTTTTGATAACATAGGTAGGGTGAAATGAACAAAAGAGGGGTATAATTTTTTTTTGATAATTTTACTGGTTAAACAGTGAGTTTATCAAATGATAATTTATAGTTATTTCTGGATAATCCTAAATAAAGAAAGCATTATGTAATAGTTATAGTTCATTTCTGGCAATTTATGCGATATAACCTAAGCGGAGCGTTAGCGGAGCGCAAGGTTATACGCGTAAATTGTCAGAATATGAACTATAACTGTTTTACCGATCGACTTATTTTTTCATCTAATAACGCTAGTTCAATTGAGTTTCACGTCAATCATTGATGTCATTCATTTTTGTTGCATCATATATTCTTCAATCAAATTGAGGTAAACAAAAAGTGGGAGGAGCAATTTTATCAACGTCAGGTTTCTGTAATTATTTTGTCATTTGGAAAGACAATATCAGTTGAGAACGTTCAGTGAACAAAACCTCGTGATTGATACTAGTGGATTTTGTATTCCTTTTAGTTAGGGTTATTTGGACATTCTGTCTCCCTTTAAGTATTTTGTATTATTAGAAATACGGTAATCTACCACTGCATATTTAGCTGCGCAGTATGAGCTCGTCAGACAATCATTTAAATTGTACCCGGGTTCGACCCCTGATGGAGGCACTCATCCTTTCCGACTATTTGTCTCCATCTATGGGTTGATAATTGTAGACCTATGTGGGATGGCAACTGGAGACTGGAAAAGGAATGGTAGAACTGGTATAAGAATTGCCAGGAATTATTTATTAGGTTCTCCAGTCGCTGGACTGTTGTAAGCTGTGTTAAACCACATAGAAACCAAAACCACGTCATATTCATTATCAATAATAACCAGTTTGCAATAACATGTTAGTAGTAAACATTCAAAGTGCACTGACAAGCTCTAGTTACCAAGTTTTGGTTCCCAACCGATACGTCACAGTTAAACGAGTCAAACTTTTTTTTTGATACCAGTCAGCTATTACAGGCCTAACATGCTTCGAATCACTTTCTTTTTGCAAATATTTGTATCCCTAGAATTTGGACATTTGCAGTACAATTGAATTAAAATGCCATTCAAAAGATCCAAAGTATTCAATTTAAAAAAGAAGCTAGATTTTATATTGTTTCAACCCTGTCGTCTTTCCTTTTAGCTCACCTGAGCACGAAGTGCTCAAGGTGAGCTTTTGGGGTTACTTGATGTCCGTCGTCCGTCGTGCGTCGTGCGTCGTCCGTCTTCAACATTTACCTTGTGGACACTCTAGAGGTCATATTTTTAGCCCAATCAACCTGAAAATTGGTCAGAATGATTATCTTGATATAATCTTGGACAAGTTCGAAATTGGGTCAAGTAGGGTCAAAAACTAGGTCACAGGGTCAAATCTTAGAAAAACCTTGTGGACACTCTAGAGGCCATATTTTTAGCCCAATCAAGCTGAAAATTGGTCAGAATGATTATCTTGATGAAATCTCGGACAAGTTCGAAATTGGGTCAAGGGGGGTCAAAAACTAGGTCACGGGGTCAAATCTTAGAAAAACCTTGTGGACACTCTAGAGGCCATATTTTTAGCCCAATCAACCTGAAAATTGGTCAGAATGATTATCTTGATAAAATCTCGGACAAGTTCGAAATTGGGTCAAGTGGGGTCAAAAACTAGGTCACGGGGTCAAATCTTAGAAAAACCTTGTGGACACTCTAGAGGCCATATTTTTAGCCCAATCAACCTGAAAATTGGTCAGAATTTTTATCTTGATGAAATCTCGAACAAGTTCGAAATTGGGTCAAGTGGGGTCAAAAACTAGGTCACGGGGTCAAATCTTAGAAAAACCTTGTGGACACTCTAGAGGCCATATTTTTAGCCCAATCAACCTGAAAATTGGTCAGAATGATTATCTTGATGAAATCTAGGTCAAGTTTGAAATTAGGTCAAGTGGGGTCAAAAACTAGGTCACGGGGTAAAATCTAAGAAAAAGCTTGTGGACACTCTAGAGGCCATATTTTTAGCCCAATCAAGCTGAAAATTGGTCAGAATGATAATCTTGATGAAATCTAGTTCAAGTTTGAAATTGGGTCAAGTGGGGTCATAAACTAGGTCACAGGGTCAAATCTTAGAAAAACCTTGTGGACACTCTAGAGGCCATATTTTTAGCCCAATCAACCTGAAAATTGGTCAGATGATTATCTTGATGAAATCTCGGACAAGTTCGAAATTGGGTCAACTGGGGTCAAAATCAAGGTCACAGGGTCAAATCTAGAAAAAACCTTGTGGACACTCTAGCGGCCATATTTTTAGCCCAATCAACCTGAAAATTTGTCAGAATGATTATCTTAATGATATCTCTGACAAGTTCGAAATTGGGTCAAGTGGGGTCATAAACTAGGTCACAGGGTCAAATCTTAGAAAAACCTTGTGGACACTCTAGAGGCCATATTTTTAGCCCGATCAACCTGAAAATTGGTCAGAATGATTATCTTGATGAAATCTCGGACAAGTTCGAAATTGGGTCAACTGGGGTCAAAAACTAGGTCACGGGGTCAAATCTAGAAAAAACCTTGTGGACACTCTAGAGGCCATATTTTAAGCCCAATCAACCTGAAGATGGGTCAGAATGATTATCTTGATGAAATCTCGGACAAGTTCAAAATTGGGTCAAGTGGGGTCAAAAACTAGGTCACGGGGTCAAATCTTAGAAAAACCTTGTGGACACTCTAGAGGCCATATTTTTGCCAAATCAACCTGAAAATTGGTCAGAATGATTATCTTGATGAAATCTCAGACAAGTTTTGGAATTGGGTCAAGTGGAGTCAAAAACTAGGTCATGGGGTCAAATCTTAGAAAAACATTTTAAGATTGTTAATTCAGGTGAGCGATTAAGGGCCACTATGGCCCTCTTGTTTTATGTCAATGTGAAAAAGTGGAGTACAGAAAGGCTTGGTTCGAGCAAACTCGTCGATGTCATTCTTACTGCTGTATACGATGTAGATTAATATTTTATTTTCAGAATCGTTCATTTATCCGCTAAATCTTGTCTTGATAAACGTGCAGACAAATCATTCAAGAACTTTCTCTTTCTTTTAATGAGTAATTGAATATAAGCATAACTTCAAAAGAATATTCACAAAACGTTTTTTTTTATAAATACAAGATTGCAAGTTAAGGTTCTTTCGGGACATTTTATCAGACAAGGTTATGACGTCACTGTCTGGTTTTGAATGTAGTCTCTGCCCATTATGACCTAAAGTCACGTAGCTCACTTATTCGAGCGATCAGTAAATAACCATATATTGTAAAAACAGATACATATTCTTTAAACATTTCATTTTGACCATGAAAACAACTTATTTTTACTTGATTTACTGTATTAATCAATATGAGTACAGATATAGTACTCTGTAGTTCTATTTATGTAAAAGAAGTTTATCAATGACAATAATGGGCAGCAATGGGTATTTCATACTGTTTGGATTTATCAACATACAGGAATTATTTTACGGACTGAAACAAGTTTCTGTTTTCATTTAAGGTTGTTGAACTTGCTCATTTAGCCAGATTGCAGACTCCTATAGAAAAGTTGTATTGCTTAAAGTCAACATTTGTAAGTAATTAAACTTATAGATATTAATATAAACCTATAACATTTTCAGTAAAATAAGATTGATGCTCCAATTTTTGCACAACAGATCAATCATGTTAGCTTATAATACAAAATAATATTACCTACTTCCCTAAAGCTAGTACAAGCCCTGAGTAACTCTATTTTGTTACCATGATACTATCATCATAATGCATATGATGATTCTATTTTACAAATGGCATTATCTGATTCATGGAATAATTGGAATTGATAAATTTCAATAACTTCCTCAAATGACCCCAAAAAATTAGGTCATATTAAAAATAGAAAATCAAATTTGTGCTCATTAAATACCAAATTTGTTAAACTCATTATGTTTAAAGTGTTTTATTTTACATCATTGAAATTGTTGTAACAAAACCCTACATTATTTTGACTCATTTGAAACATAATCTATAATATTTAAGCGATCTAAATTTTCCTTCTTATTTGTCAAAAGAGAATCAAAGGGGCTTTTCCCTGTATCAAGCTTTTTATGGTTGTCTCTTAAGTGGTTGCTTAATACTAGTTTAATAGTATTTCTTAAACAGTCAAGCTAGGAATCATGCCTTTTTTATACTACAGGATAATGTAACAGAAGAAATCAACAAACATATACAGATGTTACAGCCAACTGGTATAAGTACTGAAGGTAGGTTTTATACTTCCAAAACAAAGTCTTTGTATATTTGTGCAAAGTTAATGTAACAGTTAAATCAAATTCAACAAAATTCTGCACATTGCAATTGAGGAAACACCTTCACAGATCATCTTTTTAATTGAAGAATGCATTGTTTACAATGAAGTCACATTTAGGGGTCTATAGTTACAAAAAATGTGCATAAACCAATCAGCAAGCCCCTATCATCTCTGTGGTTTGAGCAATCCACTCCAAAGCCAGGTTCAATTCCCAGGATGACACATCCACAAACTCATTTGCTTTTTGATGAGACATTATACCAAGACAGAAAATACACTAACTGAAAATAGAGTGTATTCAATGAGTGTTCATTGAATACCAAATTTATTAAAGAAGTCATCTGTTTACAGATAAAAAGGAGGCTTTGCCAAGTTTTTATTTGTTTTAGATGATGAGTCTAGAAAATTTTATGAGCACATATTTGATATTCTATTTGAAGTACAACCTTAATTTTTGCGATAAATCAAGGATATTCCAGAAATTTTGGATTCAAGTTATTCTGCTAAACTTAAAACGCCATTTGTGAAATGACATCAGCAAATGCATTATGACGTCTTTCACAATGAAAATATAATGTTGCTTGACATTCTTAGCTCTTTTGCATTATCATTGCACTAGTGTATTGAAACTTTTGTAATATCGAAAATATTCAACTGGGTTATTTTAATTCAATGACATAGGTCATTTTATAAAATGTTACCCACAACTTCTTTCAAAACAACTTTCTGAAATTAACTTTTAGCTCCACTGGCCAAAGGCCAGTGAGCTATGGTCATGGTGGAGTTCCGTCGTGCGTGCGTCAGTTTATGCGTGTGTCCGTCCGTGCGTAAACTTTTTTAAAACATCTTCTCCTCACAAACCAATGGGTGGATTTTAACAAAACTTGGTAGAAATGATCCTTGGGTGGCCCTCTTCTTAAATTGTTCAAAGAATTTTGATTGGCCCCCAAATATGGGCGTTGCAGGGTGTGGCATTTTTTATCCCCCGCCGAAAAAATTTTTCGGGGGGGATATTGTTTTTGCCATGTCCGTCCGTCCTTCCGTCCGTCCATCCTTCCGTCCGTCCGTCCGTCCGACATTCGTTTCCGCGCTATTTCTTGAAAACTATAGACCCGATTTCAATGAAACTTGGCACACAGCTTCACTACAATGAGGACATGCGCATATCGTCAGGGTTACCCGGTTCGACGGTCGAATTTAGAGTTACTGCCCCTGACTGTTTAAGCCATATACATACATAGTGATATTCGTTTCCGCGCTATTTCTTGAAAACTATAGACCCGATTTCAATGAAACTTGGCACACAGCTTCACTACAATGAGGACATGCGCATATCGTCAGGGTTACCCGGTTCGACGGTCAAATTTAGAGTTACTGCCCCTGACTGTTTAAGCCATATACATACATAGTGATATTCGTTTCCGCGCTATTTCTTGAAAACTAAAGACCCGATTTCAATGAAACTTGGCACACAGCTTCACTACAATGAGGACATGCGCATATCATCGGGGTTACCCGGTTCGAAGGTCGAATTTAGAGTTACTGCCCCTGACTGTTTAAGCCATATACATACATAGTGATATTTGTTTCCGCGCTATTTCTTGAAAACTATAGACCCTTTTTCAATGAAACTTGGCACACAGCTTCACTACAATGAGGACATGCGCATATCGTCAGGGTTACCCGGTTCGACAGTGGAATTTAGAGTTACTGCCCCTGACTGTTTAAGCCATATACATACATAGTGATATTCGTTTCCGCGCTATTTCTTGAAAACTATAGACCCTTTTTCAATGAAACTTGGCACAAAGCTTCACTACAATGAGGACATGCGCATATCGTCGGGGTTACCCGGTTCGACGGTCGAATTTAGAGTTTCTGCCCCTGACTGTTTAAGCCATATACATACATAGTGATATTCGTTTCCGCGCTATTTCTTGAAAACTAAAGACCCGATTTCAATGAAACTTGGCACACAGCTTCACTACAATGAGGACATGCGCATATCATCGGGGTTACCTGGTTCAACTGTGAATTTTAGAGTTACTGCCCCCTGACTGTTTAAGCCATATACTACAAAGAGGATATGTGCATATCGTCGGGGTTACCGGGTTCGACCCCCGAATTTAGAGTTACTGCCCCCTGGCTGTTTAAGCCATATACATACATTGTGATATTCGTTTCCGCGCTATTTCTTGAAAACTATAGGTTGATGTAGATAAAAGATAACCTGTACCTCAGTTTGATATTAACTTCATTGACAATGAAAATTTGTTAGGCGGGGGATATCAATTCAACGAATTTGCTTGTTCACTTTGAAATCTTTAAAAACCTTCTCCTCCCAAACCATTAGACCGATTTCAATGAAACTTGGCATGGATGTTCCTTGGGTGACCCTTTACTTAAATTGTTCAAGAAATTTTGATTGGCCCATAGATATGGGCTTGTCAGGCCGTGGCATTTTTTCACTTTGAAATCTTTGAACGACATCTCCTCCTGCACCACTGGGCCGATTTCAATGAAACTTTGCCAGAATGTTCTTTGGTTGACCCTTTTCATAAATTATTTGTAAACTTTTGTTTGGCGTATAAATATGGGCGTGGCAGGGCGGGGCTTATTTTGAGCCCGAAATCTTTGAACGACATCTCCTCCTGAACCACTGGGCCGATTTCAATGAAACTTTAACAGAATGTTCCTAGGGTGACCTCTTTACTTTAATTGTTCAAGAAATTTTGATTGGGGCATAAGTATGGACATCTCCTTCTGAACCTTATGTTTTAATAAGATGGGTAAAGGGTTGCAGGTTCATAGTGATTGAGTATTTTGGTTCAATATGGACCAGAACCAGTTAATCATTATAAAATAGGTCATAGGAGATTTCAGAGTGTTAATGTATTCATTTAAAGTAAGCTTTATTTAATCAAAGTCTAAAGATTTTAAAGCCAGTGGAGCAATACAGGCCCTCTTGGGCCTCTTGTCAGGTATTTGGTTAATTTGTAACTCATTTACTGACTTAATAGGGACAAGCTGAAGGTGTAGACTAAGATCCAACTGTATATATATGGAACTAATCTTTGTCTATAGTTCCAACATAAACCAAGAAAATTGTGGGTTAAAGATTGATAGAGTTGATTACTATTGAAACTTTCCTATTTCAGAAATTCCTTGTTTGACATCAGATGATCTCATACCAATTTTGGTAAGCATTTACATACATATTTATTCTGATGTCATCAGACTTTTTTTTTGAGAGGTGGTTGCAGCAACTTCAACAGGGCTCTCATGTTTGAGCCATAAACCAGGCTTTTAAACCCCTTTAAATCAGGAAATATCTTAATTTTACCCTTAGCAATTTCTCTACAGGGGAGGAGGGAGTTGTTTTGAGCCCTTGAGAGGAATTTCCTAGGGTCAAAATTTGGTTTTTCTAATTTTCTTAATTCAATTGTTTTTAGCTCCACTGGCTGAAAGCCACTGGGGCTATTGTCATGATGGATATTAACCAAATTTCACTGGAATGATCCTTGAGTGAACCTTTATCAGTCTACCAAAAATAATTGTGATCTGATGAAAAAAATGTATTTTATGGGCGGAGGTCATTTCTCTTAATGATATATAGTGGAAACTTTGAAAATTATTTTCTCAGAATGTAATCGATGGATATCAATCAAATTTCACTGGAATGATCTTTGAGTGACCCTTTATCAGTCTACCAAAAATTATTGTGATCGGATGAAAAATATGCATTTTATGGGCGGAGGTCATTTCTCTATATGTTATATAGTGGAAACTTTGAAAATCATTTTCTCAGAATGTAATTGATGGATATCAACCAAATTTCACTGGAATGATCCTTGAGTTAACCCTTATCAGTCTACTAAAAATTATTGTGATCTGATGAAAAAAATGTATTTTATGGGCAGAGGTCATTTCTCTAAATGATATATAGTGGAAACTTTGAAAAATATTTTCTCATAATGTAATTGATGGATATCAACCAAATTTCACTGGAATGATCCTTGAGTGACCCTTTATCAGTCTACCAAAAATTATTGTGATCGGATGAAAAATATGCATTTTATGGGCGGAGGTCATTTCTCTATATGTTATTTAGTGGAAACTTTGAAAATCATTTTATCAGAATGTAATTTATGGATATTAACCAAATTTCACTGGAATGATCCTTGAGTGAACCTTTATCAGTCTACCAAAAATTATTGTGATACGATGAAAAATACGCATTTTATGGGCGGAGGTCATTTTTCTATATGATATATAGTGGAAACTTTGAAAATCATTTTCTCAGAATGTAATTGATGGATATCAATCAAATTTCACTGGAATGATCCTTCAGTGAACCTTTATCATGCAGAAAAAAAATCATTGTCATTGGATGAAAAATATGTCTTTTATTGGCAGAGGTCAATTCTCTATGTGTTATATAGTGGAAACTTTGAAAATCATTTCAACATCAGTAGAAACCAAAACATCTTAAAATCTAGTCAAACCTTAGATTTGCTATTTCAAGAATTTCAAGCCTGTGGAGCGACTCAAGCCATTCATTGCTTTCTAGTCTATTTTAATTTGCATAAATGAAACAAAAAAATGAAAATAGGCACCTTTTTGTTTATGTTGATTCCTTTACAAGATAACAAAAATCAATTTAAGACTTAAGATTTAAGTATCATATTTATGTAATATGATGATTCTTATGTTTTTACACCATTGATTTAATAGTCAAGCCCTGAACATGGTCTGTTTGAAACTATTTGAGTCCATGCATGACATTTTGAACATTTTTAAATGCGTGGGAGGTGCAAGCATTGAGCAGCAGAGACAGCATCATAATGAATATAAAGATGTCATTTAAGATGATCATAATGATCGTGTACAAAACTGAATTCTATTGGGTGAGTACCCTGCAGAACCAGTCTATATTTGACGAGGCAATGGCCGCGTCAAAATACAGACTGGTTCTTCAGAGTACGAATCCAATGAATTCAGTATTGTACTTGATCATGTTAAATGGCATCTTTATTTCACACCATACACTAAAAGTTCGACAATTTAATTTGAGAGAGACAAAGGGAATAGATCCAAAATGATCCGGATAAGGGCGTCAAATGCAAGTCACTATGAACATGTTGAAATTGAAACAAACATTTGTTCTAAAAATAGTCTTCCACGTGAAATGTTTATTTCATGTGTCAAGTTGATAAGTGCTTACTGATTATAATATGTAATTAACATAAAACATATTGACTACCTGTCCTCACTTGAAATGTACATTTTCATGTGAACAAATGATATTCTAAAATCAAGAAACAACAACAATTTTGTGTCCCTCTATGTCACCGAATTCTTCTTATACTTGCTAAACATTGTAACAAAAGAAGAAATCAAGAATCTTCTCAAGATAAAACTTATTTCAATACCTCTCAACAGAGGGTTTGATACATTGAAAAGGCTGTGAAATATCTATATTCGGGACTGCCGCCCCGCTTTCATCATACAATTTAGCTTGCCTCACTTTCATCATACAATATAGGTTGTCTCATTTTGGAATAAAATCTGTATTGCACAGTAGCCTCGTTCTGGTTGTACAATATGGATCTAGATATTTCACTCTCACATGATGCAAAATAAGTGATGTCATTGGTTTAAATAGTTTAGGTGTGATATAAATAAAGTTATCTGATGGGTACAAGTAATTTGAGACATTATCTATCTACTAAACACATAGTGAAGACTCTGGTCAGACTGTGCAGATGCACAGGATGGTCAGAGTCTTTGTTATGTCATATATGATATTGAAATCTCTTGCAAAGGCTCATTTGCATTTGCTCCCCTGGATTTTTACACACAATTCCACTTTTTAATGTCCCTTATAAAGGTTCTGAATACATTCTGGAAAAACATTGTGGTTTTCTTAAAAGAATGCAAGGCTTTTAAAATTTTCATCAACTAACATTTGTTGTATGTAACTTCTTTGACATTGAACCAGCCAATCTTTTTTTTGTCAACTTGTTGTGGGTTAAACATTTTGTTGAATTTCATTTACAGGTAACAGTGATTGTTCGAGCTAAATGTACTCATCTACACAGTGATATTTATTATATGGAGAACTTTAATTGGTCAGCTAGTGCTAAAGATAGAGATAATTTAAGGTAACAATCTTAGGGTATTGAAAGTCATCTTATGGTATGCCTCATTCAATTTCTCAAAAAAAATGAATAGCAACTCTTTAAAACTGTTACTAGCCCTTCAAAAAATTTTAGATTAGTCTTTTTGAAAGCTTTAGATGTGGACATTATGAATGGTATGCAAACAATCAAACCCTGCAAATTGTCCAAATTGAAATCAGTTCCTTTGCAAGAATTCCTTGGACTAAGTATAAAGCAAGCCAAATTTCAAATGATAAAAATTCTTGAATTGCAAATCATATCTGATTCTCTTTTTATGCTGATTTATTCATTTACTTAATTTTAGGGATGACAATTTTCTCAACACAATTGACCTTTTAATAGATTGATAGTTATTATGAAAGGGTATAATTTAACACAAAGAAATTTGTTGTGTATAAGTCTTTTCATAGTGCAATCTTTGTATCATCATTATGTCGATAAAGCAAACATTGCTCATAGAGAACTAAATCTATTGTAATCACATGTATATATGAGACTACTTCCCTGTGGTTGGTAGACCAAATTGTTGTATCTGAGCTTTATTTAAGCTGTAAAAATTAAACTTTAGTCACCCAACCATGATCTGTGTATGTTTTAATTCTTTCTAGTTACTGTTTGGTGACATTCAAAGCAGCAGTACAATACATGACATCCCCTGAGTTCAACACAACACAATTACACAAAGATTTAGCTCAGAATGAAATGAGTCTAGAGGACATTATGGCAATTAATAAAGACATTAAAACTCAAACTCCAGCAACTTTCAAGAACTCTAGTACAAAACAATGGCGGCCTAGAACTACATCACAGAGTCGGCTTGATCAACAGTTAGAAAATATTTCTAAAATGTTGGACGAGACGTCAACACAAGAAAATCTGGAAAAAATGAAAAGGAAGAGTCCAATTGTATCAAGTGTGTTTAATGGTAAGGTAAAGGATAAAAATAGAAAGATTTGAATGTCTAACTACAGGGCTCGTGTTTGATCCTAAAACCAGGGTTTTGACCCTAAAAAATCTGGAAATATCCTATTTTGACCCGTAGAAATTACTCCTTTGAACCCCTTGAGGGTAAATTCTAAGGGAAAAAAATGGGTTTTATCACTCAAATTTTCATTGATGTCAATGATTTCAATGATGTACCTTGTATACTTATCAATTTAAAGCTCACCTGAGCACAAAGTGCTCAAGGTGAGCTTTTGAGTTTACTTGATGTCTGTTGTGCGTCGTCCGTCATCAACATTTACTTTGTGGACACTCTAGAGGCTATATTTTAAGCCAAATCAACCTGGAAATTGGTCAGAATGATTGTCTTACTGAGATCTTGGACAAGTTCAAAATTGGGTCAAGTGGGGTCAAAAACTAGGTCATGGGGTCAAATCTTATAAAAACCTTGTGGACACTCTAGAGGCCATATTTTTAGCCCAATCAACCAGAAAATTTATCAGAATGACTATCTCGATGAAATCTTGGACAAGTTAAAAATTTGGTCAAGTTGGGTCAAAAGTTAGGTCACAGGGTCATTTCTTAGAAAAACCTTGTGGACTCTCTAGAGGCCATATTTTTAGCCCAATCAACCTGAAAATTGGTCAGAATGATTAACTTGGTGAAATCTCAGAGAAGTTTGAATTTGGGTCAAGTGGGGTAAAAAACTAGGTCACAGGGTCAAATCTAAGAAAAACCTTGAAGACACCCTAGAGGACATATTTTTAGCCCAATCAACCTGAAAATTGGTCAGAATGACTATCTTGACGAATTCTTGCACAAGTTTGAATTAGGGTCAAGTAGAGTCAAAAACTAGGTCACGGGGTCAAATCTTTAAAAAATCTTGTGGACACTCTAGAGGCCATATTTTTTTTGCCCAATCAACCTGAAAATTGGTCAGAATGATCAAACATCTTGATGAAACCTCAGAGAAGTTCGAAATTGGGTCAAGTGGGGTAAAAAACTAGGTCATGGGATAAAATCTTAGAAAAACCTTGTGGACACTCTTGAGGCCATATTTGTAGCCCAATCATCCTGAAAATTGGTCAGAATGATAATCTAGGTGAAATCTTGGACAAGTTTGAAATTGGGTCAAGTGAGGTCAAAAACTAGGTCACTGGGTCAATTCTTAGAAAATACTTTTTTAGATACTTAATTCAGGTTAGCTGGCCCTCTTGTTTCCCTTTTTATTATTACCAAAAAATGTCAATTCACACTGTAACCTGTAAAATTCTACACATAATTGTCCTTTTCTGTTGTCTAGACCCCTTGAGATTTGACCCCCAGAATATCATTGTTTTGGAGTCAGTGACTCCTCAATTACAAAGACTAGCACGAGCCCTGAACTAGTTTAAGCACATCTACACTAAGCGTGCATTTATAGGAATTTTAGGATTTTCACCTTTTCTTTTCGAGCCTATTTACTGTGAGCAAATCAAAGTGTGGTGGCTGTGCACATGTCCATGGGTTAATCCATCCATTGATTTTGATCATCCAATTTTGTCCAGACAATTACTCTTACATGAATGTATAGATGAATTTTGAAATGACTTGGCACAATTGTTCTCCATCATGATGATTGATAACTTTCAGATAGCTTAAAGGTCGAGGTCTTAGCTCAAGGACAAATGGTTATATGTGGGCTCGACAGCAGTTCTCATAGTACAACCATTTAGTTCTGTATGCAGTCTGACAGGGCGGGCATTTTTCACTCATACAGGATGGGCCTTCTGGCATGATGTGACATTGTTGCTCAAATGTACTTTAAATGCCCTCACAACAATAGATTTGAGGCAAATTGGTTAACCATTGTCTCTCAGTCCATCCATCTGTTCAATAATTTGTTAATCTGTATGTCTGTTTGATGAGTCTTTCATCTAAGTGTTTGCGAGACTTATCCAAAAACTGAACCCTAATCCATCTGAGTTAAAATTGTTTGTAAAAAAGCCATTTTTAGCTTGCCTGTTTTCAGAGAAAACCAGAGTTATTGTGATCACCTTGGAGTCTTTGGCATTGGAGAAAAAAACTTTAACATTGGTAATATCTCTGTTGTTATTGAAGATACCTTCATGAAACTTGATATGTGTGTTCACCATCACAAGGACTATCTAGTCTATCAAGCAGGATAACTCTGGAAGCATTTTTGTAAGAGTTATGCCCCTTCTATTACTTACACTTTTTGTATTATCCAGCACCTGCAGCCAAGCGTTACAACTGTAGGTGGTGTTCTTGTTTTGACATTTAGACTAGACTGGCTCCAGTTTTTCCCACATTAACTTTAACATCCTTGAAGGCTGATCTTAGTCTATACTGTGTGCCAGAGCCTTGGGTACAGAAGGAATATGCTGTAAGTGACATGAGAAGGATTAATATTGACAATTACTTGAAGCCTACCCAATTTAGAGATGAAGAGAGTATTTGTTGATCTCATGGAGTTATGAACCTAAAAACATAACCTCATTGTATGAAAACACAAAGTTTAAACATAGCTGCACACTCAAAATTCATTGAAGAATAAAACCAATTTTTAAGCCAATCAGAATGGCCAAAAATTGATATCATAAATGTATTAGATTATATCTTGTTGTCCATGTATTCCAGGATCATACCAGAACCCATCCACTGTTATTGACAAACCTGCCTCAGAGTCCAAACCAGACAAAAAGGATAAAGGGTCAGTTCTTGTGTCCATAAATTAAAATAGAATCAAATGATTAGTAAAATTTGCAATCATATAAATAATGATACTGATCTTTAAGATTAATAAAAATTGTAAAACAGAATCAAAAAAGAAAAAAATGTTCATGATATTGTTATTTAAGAAATTAGATAATAAGCTTATCTGCCGTCATAGCACTGTTGGTAGCACATCAGACTGTCAATCTAGAGATCCCGGGTTTGATCCCCAATGTTGGTACTCATGTTTTCTGACTATTTGTCTTCCATCAATGGGTCATTAATTTAAGACCTATGTGGGAAAGCAGATGGAGGCTAGGAAAGGATGTAATGGTGGTACTGGTGTGAGAAATACTAGGAATCCATTGTTAGGTTCTCCAGCTGCCCCGATATAACTGAAAGAATGTTGAAAGTAGTGTAAAGCCCCATTCAAACAAAAAAATTAATGAGCTTCTTTGATTTAAATGAGGATATTTATTATGCTCCCCGAAGGGAGAGCATATAGCTGCCGCTTTGTCTGTCCGTCCGTCCGTCCGTCCGTAATTCCGTCCGTCCGTCCGTCTGTCCGTCCGTCCGTCCCCACCTATTTCTCCATAACCCCTGGGCCAAATTGAATGAAACTTAGCATGTGAACTCCCTATGATATAGTGATGATGCTTCTGTGACCAGTCTGGGGACTTTCGGCTATCCATAACGCGATTCTGTTATGGATACCCGTAACATGCATAAAGTTGACCTACTTTCACAAAAAATGCTTTTTACTCAGTCAATTACAACTAGATTGTTTCTGACTGCTTAGAATGTGAATCATATTTCACTTTTAAAGCTTTCTTGTCCCATGAACATACAACACAGGGCGTTTTTAGCAAATAAAAAGACAAAAATGTGTCAAAAACCGAGGAAAAATGTACGTTTTCAATCCTGGATTAAACATCATTTGAATTCAAATTTTATAAGTCCAGCTCGACAGATGTCTAGACAAATATTTCACCTTTAAAGTTTATCCATAAAAGGCTTGTGTTCGCGGGTTTTACTACCGTGTTCGTGGCAAAATCCTTTGCAAGGGTTTGCATTTTAAAACACATACGTTACGGTCAACCGTCACAGAAAAAACACATTTGCTACGGCTTACCATAACGCCCTTAATTTACGGTGTGCCGTCACACATCATATTACGGGAGAAGTCATTTTATTTTTGTGTATGGGTATCCATAACGCACCAGTGTCACTGAACACATGTGCTTTTACACGGAGACCGTAGCCTTGTGGTCACGACGATAACTTTTGTATGGAGGGTCCCGGGATCGAATCTCACCCGGAACACGGTATTTTTTTATTAAATAAATTATTCATAAAACAAGAAAACAATATGCTTTTTTTTATAAGGTATGAGATGCTTTGCACTGGTTTATTTAACCATTTATCTCAACATTGTCTTACAAACCGGACTTTTAATGCTTTGGGGGGAAATAAAAAGGAAAACATGGAGGAAAAGGAGAAATTGCTTGTTTTGTAAGTCTCTTTTTAATTTAAGCTCTTTCTGAGTTTACAAGTTGTCTAAAAATTAAGTTTTCTATTATCTTTGTAAGACAACTGAAATAACCAACAGTTAATGATGTCTTTATGCTGGCTTTCCTGGATAACGAATCATTGTATAAGAACAACATGTAATATTAGGTATATATTTTACTGTTTAATAATGAGACATCTCAATATCTGTCTTGATTTTGGACATATGTCCATTCATCTATTATTTTGCACATCAGAACCATTGTTTTGACGAGCCATTGAAACGAACCAGTCCTCTGCATCCTTTTTTTTCAAATCTTCATTAAAAGATCCGCTATATTCGTTTCTGATGCTTTAAGGAATTTTGACGTGATGGGTTATATTATCCTTTTATACTTCCGGGACGTGCTCTGTGAGCTAAGAATAATTGTGACTTTGAATCCCAACTTTCATGCGACTTTTGATAAAAGTCTAAGCATCATCTGTTGTCTATGAATTAGCATTTTCTACATGTACAGTTAAGAACATGGTGTATTGACATGATGAATGATTTTGGAAGATTTTGAAATGGAATGGAATGAGCACGTGTAGCGAATTTTTAAGGAAATTAATGAAAGGTAATCCAATATCCTTAATTTTGTTCAAGATGAACAAATTTAGCGATTTTTACCCCCCCCCCCTTTATAAAAATATGCATACAAGTTCTATAAATGTCTTCCTATTTCTTCAAGAACCAATCAGACGCTTGCAATTTCAATTATTTTATTGAAATCGCGATTTTTATGCCCCCGATAGGGAGGCATAATAAATTTGACTTGTCCGTCCGTCCGTCTGTCCGTCCGTCTGTCCGTCCGTCTGTCCGTCCGTCCGTCCGTCATTCCGTCCAAAAACTTTAACATTGGCCATAACTTCCTTATTACTATCAAAGCGGTGTCGGGGGCATTGTCATCTTACAGTGACAGCTCTTGTTTCTTGCTATATTTATTTTGAATAACTTTGATCGCATCATTTAAGTGAGTTCGGAGCGTTTTCGAATGGTTTGGGTGAGTGCTTGGAATGAATAAATGAAGCGCTGAGTGAGCGATTTTGAATGGTTTTGATCGGAATGACTGTTAATTTGACGCCGTAACTAACTGTATGCCTATACCTATGATGGATAGGCAATTGGTGATTGATATGCCTATTCTTTTCTTGGGTCATAAGTAGTATTTGTTGTCGAGTTAAGAGTCCGGAAACGAAAATTGAACAAAAGCTGACCGCGACCTTGACGTTTGACCTATGTGACCTTTAATCAATAGGACACGTTCTTGGGTCATAAGCAGTATTTGAATGAAGTTTCATTATTCTAGGTCACATGTTTCTTAAGTTAGAGCCTGAAAAGAAAAGGTCTATGGACAGACAGACGTGGTGAAACAATTACTTTCTCTACTTCGTAGGTGTGTGTGTGGGTGTGGGGGTGGGGTGGGGGGGGGGGGTTATAACTAATTCGTTCGGAGGTATTCAAAATTTCATAAATACAATTTATTACAACATTTTCTCACGACATTTTTTGGGTAGCCAACAGACTGCTTTCTACTGTTTTTCCTGCGAATTTTCCTCACGTTTATTTGCAATTTCGGCCATGCTTTATTACCACAGCCGAGTTCGTGTTTGTCACGATCTCACACTCTATGGGAGTACAAATTAAGCTTTATGAAAGTAAAGACTCATGGAGATCCTACAGAGATCATACAGTACTTGAAATCTGCCATCTTAAAAACTCTTTAGAACTTGATTCATTTCAAGCGTGATGAGAAATGAGTACATAATGCAAACATTTTGTGTTAA
The DNA here is from genome assembly GCA_948146395.1 of Fragum whitleyi. Classification (NCBI taxonomy): domain Eukaryota; kingdom Metazoa; phylum Mollusca; class Bivalvia; order Cardiida; family Cardiidae; genus Fragum; species Fragum whitleyi. Next base: position 51,902,322 of record OX411553.1, read on the forward strand.
ATGATTTATGCTGGGCCCTCTCCGCTAATCTTCTCTATCCGTTCAGACTCAACCGAAAGGCGCGATGTCTCGTCACGACCAATTCTATGGAATAGACCTCGAGAATAATCAACCGGAACCCCAATTTAACAATTTAACCTCGGAAGTACAAAGACAAACCATTTTGAAGATTTCGACAAAACCGAATGACGTCAGAGAAAATAGCGCTAACCCTCCAATTTAAGCGAAATCATTCGACAAAGCCAATGCTCCTCGTTAGAGGTAGATTGCACCCTTCAAAACACTTCTTCTGAATTAAACGAAACTTAAGTTGTTAGTTATTGACAAATGTTCGATTTCATATCGGCTTTTGTTTCGCGATATATTCATTAGTTTTTGGTACATAACGTTCTAAACATGCCTAGTACACGTTTTTTATTGCGACGCTGTGCATCAAATAGCGCGCGTTAAAGTTTTCTAAAAACATTTTATAAAAATTCATATGTATTTTAAAGATAATGACCTCAATTAAACTGGCGATTTTCGGCCAAAATGACGTTCAAATTTACGCGCAAAAGGCACGTTTTATTAATTTACGAAAAATCTGCTGATTGAATTTCCCCTGTGGTGATCACAAGGAGACTGTATGATAAAGGCAGAAAAGTCATAAAAGTTACATTGAAATATCCGTGATTTTACAATGCAATGTTTGACGACGTAATCACTGACTATGGGTTTGAGATTTTTTTGTATTTGTAATGTACATTTGTTTCAAGAAAGTCAGCTAGGTTTAAGGCTCTGGACAATAAACCGCACAAAAACCTCATCGAACAGTACCGTGTTTGTACGGTGATCGTGTGATGATATGCTTCTAAATCACAATCCTACATTTCTCACGCCGGAACGGCTGCACTTTCTAAACCAGATCTAGTCGAATAATCTAAAATTTCTAGTACAGAAACCGTAAGATCACATTGCGATTGTCGTACAATCGTCTCAATGTTTTTTGAAACGTTTCTGAGACCACACGGTTTAATGAACACATCCGCCATGGGAAATTACATCGTACTATGTTAAAATTATATTTTAAAAACATATCTATAAATCGAATGACTCGGACGAAAATGCAAACTAAACTTTTATTTTTGTTACTAGTTTATCAATATAAGGCTACTTTTAAGTGGCATGTGGAGAAAGTCGAAAATTCGACAATGTTATCTGTCCGCAGTACCTTGGGTAGACATTGAAGTGACAAGCTTAACCTCTGTTTAATCAAAAATATCGTTTTGAAACTTGGCGTGTGTGTTCATCAATACAAGAGCTGTACATGTTATCAAGGGCGATTACTATGGAAGCGTTTCTGTAAGAATTGTGCCACCCTTCTGATTAAGATTTTTCCGCTAATTCATCACCTGATACGCACTTTGGCACTAGCAAAGCTAGTGTGATTTAGACATACCGAAATACGTCGACAAATGCGTCGCCGGCGGTTTTTTTGTTGTTGTTTTTTTTTTTTGTTTTGTTTGTTTTTTGTTGAATCTTTAACAAAATCGACGACTTGTCTGATCAGTGGATCGGCCGATTCAATTGTGTGTTTTATCTTCAGATGAAATCTGCGACGTCTTTTAGATTTGTGGGTGACTATATTGTATCGAAGACTAATTGCCGGCTACGGCTGATACAAATCTTAGACGTCTTTTTTTACCGACTAGTCGACGATATTTCGCCGGCGTATCGCAAGCAATCTATGTTTAATCCACCTTGATTTCTGTACCATCACTGGACAAAGAAATATGACATCGTCACGTCGGCCAGGTTTTAAGTGACTGCAAAATAAATATTTTGTCTTGCAACAGGTAGTGCCCGGCAGGCGTTATTTTTTACTAATCGGCCGGGGAGATACAAGCAACTAAACCAAAGGTCCGTGTTTCGAATCCCAAACGAAACAGGAATTTTAAGGGATATTTTCTATCTTAGAGGTGAACTTGTAAGAAACCCACATATGCCTAGAGAATGTAGGGACCAAAAACCTTAAAATCATAACCAAGGTCCATCAATGTCTGGTTGCTAAGTAATTATTTCAATCGCAATGTTACCTTGCATCTTGTATGTAATCGTGGCCGCGGTCCTGGCAACTCATGTCACATCATATGATTTCGACTTGCCCTCTAGTCAGTGTAGGTCTTATCATGAGAAGCTACTTGGCAATTGCTTAAATACATGCCTTTTTTTGAAGTAGGTCGGATAGGTATGAGAAAGGTTGCATTATTTTTTGAATGACCTCGTAGCAACCTGATCATATCCAATCTTTACATGATTGATGCACGACCAGTAAGATTTTAATCCGATCGGATGCACGATTGCTTCTCGGGATTTTTTTTACATGTCAAAAAAACATAGATAAGGAATCCATAGCAATACCGATCAAGTTCGATTTTCTGAGCACTTCCGATCACTCATGCCGACAGAGCTCAATCAGAACTCGATGTGATCGGCAATGGGGACCTACAGTTAGTTACATCGTGAAATTGACATCACATCAATCAAAATCATTTTAAAATCGCTCACTCAGCGCTCCATTCATCTATTCCAAACACTCGCTCAAACCAAAGACGTTCAAATCAATTGAAAAACATATATAATCAACAACGTCATTCGATAAAATTTTGAAACAGAAAAATCACGATATCACTAACATAATTCAAATTGTTAGCTTCTCATAGGTTTTTGAAGAAATAGGAAGCTATGTATAGAACTTGTATGCATATTATATTAAAGGGAGGTAATCAATATCGCTAATTTTTTTCATCCTGAACAAAATTTGCGATATAGGATTACCTCCCATTAAATTCACTCAAAGCTTGCTCCACACACTCAATCAATTTTATTACAAAATCATTCACCTTGTCAATTTCTCGATGTTGATACTTGAACCAATATATGCATATTATACGCGTTATAATCCATCGTCCTTTACAGTGTACGAGGTATCTTGACTAACATTTGTGCAAATCGAAGATGGATACCTAAATTCCTTATTAAAGCTGCAAATACGCTGTTTAATTGACTTACCGAAATTATACATTTAATCAAACACTGACGATTAATTCACATCGTCGATTGGTGACAAAACCGTGAAACTACATCTTTATTCAAGGTTTATATAGTTAAGATTGTATGTACAGTCGATATTGCTCGAGCGACCACGTCTATTGAGCGACCAATTTTATTAAGCGACCACCATAAAAGTATCTTCACCGTAAGCAAAATCTCTGAAAAAGAGGTTATTCTTAACGAAAAATTGGTTATTGTAGAATCTTAAGTTGTTTGAACCCATTGAACTCAATAAGACGATTCTAATGGGTTTAAACATCATATGATCCAGCACGACTTGACCGACAATCTATAAATGCGATCAAAATGAGCTGTCATATCTATTATAAAATTTTGTATTAAGCGACCATTCCCATAAACGACCACTTTTTGGTGGTCCCTTAGGTCGTCGCTTAGCTCAAGTTTTACTGTACCTCATAAAGGCAATATTTTCCCCGGTGTTTATCAATTTTAAACAAGAGTGCCGTTGTCATAATCTACGCCGCCACAAAATCTCTTTCTACAATAGGAAGTTGTAGAATGGTAAGAGTTAGAATTTTGAATCTATTGATGTATCTTGAAACCTTAGTGAGGAATGGTTGTTACACACCTATAATATTCATTGCTGTAAGTCGCATCCCAAATCAGCAAATTACTGTTTTTCTGAAAGTATTCAATGGACTGAAACCAACCTCGAACTTGTTCAATTTCTCCCAAGATTTAGAAAAAATCCAGAAAACTTGAATTTCCTGGAAATATTCAAAGTCCTGCATCCTAATCTTCCTAAAAAATCAATAGACCGGAACCGAACTCCACCTTATTTTGTAACTCTTTGCTTTTGGCTCTCGCACCATCAGTTAACTCAATTTCTCCAGGGATTAAGGAAAAATCCGGAAAACTTAGATTTCCTGGAAATTTTCTAAGACCAGCACACTAAAAAATCAATGGACCGGATTCAAACTCGTACTTTTTCTGTAATTCATTGATACGGGCTCACACACCAAAAAATAGCTCAATATCTTAAAAGCATAGAAAAAGAAAGTCCGAAAAACTGAACTTTCCTAGTAATTTTCTAGAACCAGCATCCGTATCTTTCTGAAGAAAACAATGGACCGGAACCAAACGTGAACTTTTTCTGAAACACATTGATGCGGGCTCACACACCAAAGATTAGCTCAATATCTCCAAGAGTATAGAAAAAAAGTCCGAAAAACTGAAATTTCCCAGTACTTTTCTTAGTCCAGCATCCGTATTCGCCCATATAAAACAATGGACCGGAACCATTTTTAATTATGCGCTTTGTCAGGTGACTAGGAACATTTTGTGAAAGTTTCATTAAAATCGGCACAAAAAATGAAGGAGAAGTTGCGTCCAAGATTTTGACGTACGGACGGATGGACGCTCTGACATCAGGACGGACGGACGTTCGAAGATTATGATAAAAATAAACGGCCCTCTCCGATGGCTTAATAAAATCAAAGATCGCAAAAAACGATCCCAAAAATTGTACATATTGAACTGTTATAATCATTGTATTATCAAATTACAGACAAAAATATTGTTTGAATAATAGATATCATGTGTATGGGTAACCGTCACAACAAAGACCTCACGGTTATCCATCATTGGAGATTCGTTACGGATGGTCGTAACGAATTTTACAATGATGGATAGCCGTCATATCAAGAAAAAATAAACCCTCCCTATTTTGGGACTGAAGTGCCACCTGGTGGTGATTACAAAATGAGAATCACCTTATCATAAATTCTACAAAATCGATGGGAGTCCGTCACAAAATTTGTTACGGCCAGCCGAAAGTCCCCCGACTGGTGACGGTTTTTGGATTTGAGGCCTCGTCACGGGAAAAGGGGACATAGGGTAAAAAACAGTTTTTCCCAAATTTCTCCTAGTCTAACTGTCAGAATTTAGTGAAATTTCATATTTGAGTAGCAAATCAGATGCCCTTTACTATAAACAATTTGAAATTAACGTAAAAAAAATATATCATGGGAAAAAGGGGGCTTAATGTTTGTTACCTTTACGTTAGCGCGTAAAATAGAGTTATTCTTTCATTTCTCCTAGTCTTATGCTCAGAATTTGATGAAATTTCTCATTTGAGTAGCAAATCAGATGCCCTTTACCCTAAACTATTTGAAATTTGTGTCTTAGAATATGTCATGCAAAAAGGGGTTTAATGTTGGTTACCTTTATGTTAGCTGTATAAGATAACAGCTTATTTGAGTATTTGAAATCTGACCACAGAGCATATCTCCTAAAGTATAATAGCTATCAACTTGAAACTTTATGGGTGGATAGATCTTATGGAGGAGAAGTGCAGTGCACAAGAACTACAACTCTTACTTGCATAATTTTGGAGTTATTGCCCTTTGTTATTTTTGATACTTAGATTTTGTCTGGAGCATATCTCCTAAAGTATAATAGCTATCAACTTGAAACTTTATGGGTGGATAGATCTCATGGAGGAGAAGTGCAGTGCACAAGAACTACAACTCTTACTTGCATAATTTTGGAGTTATTGCCCTTTGTTATTTTTGATACTTAGATTTTGTCTGGAGCATATCTCCTAAAGTATAATAGCTATCAACTTGAAACTTTATGGGTGGATAGATCTCATGGAGGAGAAGTGCAATACACCAGAACTATAACTCTTACTTGCATAATTTTGGAGTTATTGCCCTTTGTTATTTTTAATACTTAGATTTAATAGGAGGTAAATCTTGGACAGTACAAAAGAATCTTTAATCTATTAGGCTTCAGTTTACTATCAAGCTTTTGTGGCGGGGGATGTCCATGTCCAACATGGATCTTGTTTTTGTGACAATGCCTTATTCGGGGAGCATAATCCGTCTCTGACGGCTCTTGTTGACCAAATGTTGTGATAAAGAATAAATGAGAAATCTAAAGGGAGTGAAATATATATATCTCTCTGAAATGTTAAAGTTGTGAGCATGATAAACCCATAATAAAACTCTTTATTATACCACTGTTATTGAGAGTATTTTCTTGAAACTTTGCATGTATGTTCACTATCTCAAGGGCATTCCATTTAACATGGGCAATAACTCAAAATGCTTTCACAACTTAGAGTTTTTGACTGTCCTGAACCTGCAGCCAAGCATTTTATCTGATTGTGGTGCTCTTGTTACAAATAATCAATTGTCATTTGCAACTTTTTATTTTTTATTTTTCCATGACTACAGATAGAGGGGGTATTTCAAATTTAAATATTTCATTATTCCTAACCTCATAGAGACAATTCAAATTAGTACCCACAACATAGGGTTTGATTGGGAAATAGAGATTTTAGCCTGGCTTTACTCTCCTCTTGTCTGGACTTCTGTTTTATTAGCTCACCTGAGCACGAAGTTTTCAAGGAGAGCTATTGTGATTGTCCAATGTCCAGCATCCATCATACGTTGTCTGTTGTGCATCTTCCACAATCTCTTTTTACATCTTCTCCTCCTAAACCAGTGGGCCCATCTTGATGAATTTTTGCAGGGATGTTCCTTTGGTAGTGCTCTACCAAAGTTCTTAAAAAAAAATAAATCAACCCTTAACTCTCCCTAAGAAAGGGTGAAAATAGGAAAATTTCAAAAATCTTCTTCTCTGAACCCAGAAGGCGGACAGCTTTCATATTTGGTATGTAGCATCATCTAGTGGGCCTCTACCAGGTTTGTTCATATCAAGACCCTAGGATCATATTTGGGCTTCGACCGGGCAAGACCCTGGGTTTGTATTTGGGCTCCACCAGGCCACAACAGTTTTTTATATAGAATCAAAGAGCAAAAATCTTCAAAAATCTTCTTGTCTCATATCAGAAGGCAGACAACTTTACTGTTTTATATGTAACATCATCTAGTGGACCTCTACCAAGTTTGTTCATATCAAGGTTCTGGGGTCATATTTGGGCTCCACCCAGATGCATCCCTTTTTACACAGAATTAAAGAAGGAAAATTTGTAAAAATCATCTTCTCTGAAACCAGAAAGCAGACAGCTTTCATATTTTGTATGTAGCATCATCTAGTAGACCTCTACTAAATTTGTTCATATCAAGACTCTGAGATCATATTGGGCTCCACCCGGGCGCATCCCTTTTTACATAGATTCAAAGAGCAAGAAACTTCAAACATCTTCTTCTCTGAAACCAGATGGCAGACATCTTCCATATTATATTTGTAATATTTCTTGGTGGACTTCTACCAATGTTTTCATGTCATGTCCCTTGGGTCATATTTGGACTCTGAATGAACACACCGTATTTTACATAGACACAAAGGCGGAAATCTTAAAAAAATGGTTTCTGAAACCAGAAGGCAGGGACATTTCATAATGGTCTCATTTATTTGTTCTTTATGAAGATTGTTCATTGCATTCATGTAAGGTCTGTACCCAGGCATATCCTTTTTACTCTTTGCTGAAAACATTCCATGGTATTGATCTTATTTAGAAATTATCTTCTTGTTGACATCTGCCTATTTAATTGATGTGATGTCCCAGGGGTCAAAGAGACTCAGGTGAGCAATCTAGGACCATGATGGTCCTCTTGTTTCATTTTGAAATTTTCAGAGCTACGGATAGGGGGGTATTTTGGTTTTTCAAATTTCAATATTTCATTAATCCATGCCCAAACCCTTTGTTGTGTGTACTCATTTGATTTATCTTGCCAAGTTTCGTTGAGGAATACAGATTTTAGACTGGAGTTATCCCTCTCATCTGTACCTCTGATTTTGTTATGACTATTGTGGTTTTTATTTCAGGGAATTTCTGTCTCAGCTAGAGAATGATATTTTCCTGTCTTCATAACGAAAAACAACAACTGGCAGTTCCAACATGACATTTTTATTTGAAACACTTTTCCAGTTTTTGGCTTTGCTGTTTTTGGATACAAATTAATGCGTTGCTATAGCCTTGATTTTGTCATCAGTGTTGTTATGCAAAAACTTTTTAAAAACTCATGTAAATCAAAGAGTCCTACGAATGGCATTCTCTCTAATTTTGAAATATATGCTTCCTCTCAAAAGCGCAACCTTAACTATCATGGGAGATAAGTCCATAATGTTTTTTTAAAAATATTTTTTCCACTGGGATTTCTGATCAACTATCCAGATTTCAACAGCAGAGTGTTGGCACCCTTAGGCAGTACATGATCTTGTTGAAATTTTGGATTGGTCTAAATTGAAAGAGGTTTGCAGACGATAAAAAAGTGAATGCAATTAGAACATCTGTCATTCAATTGGAAAAAACATTGTGGTCAAATGAGAAACTGCTTGTTACAAGCTATTTCTTATTTTTCTGCAATGTTTTCTCAAGGATGAAATCAGCACAAAATCTTTGGACTGTTCAGGTAAGTGTTAAATCCTTAGGAATAAACGGTTGAATTAATTTTTTTTTTAGAATTTTAAGATTTTTTATTAGGATATATACCACATTACTTCTTTTGATTTTGATTGAAGTGTGTGAGACATCCTGATTAGAAATCTTAAGAATTTAAAAAAAAATTTGGATGATGAATTTAGATATTATAGGAGTTGGTCTTACTCCTAACTGACAAAATTAAAATTTTAAACCGTTTCAGATGTCAATTCAAGTACATGGAATGTAAAATCATTGTCTGTCTTTGTAGAAAACATTATGAAAAATGAAGAATTTCCCAGCCATGCATTACTTTTTATGGGAAAGTGATCAGAGAAAATAAATTTCAGAAGCTAAGATGATACTTCAGAAAACTGAAAAAAAAAACGTATTAAAACATATATGCAGTTACAACTGTTTTTTGCTGTGCTAACAATTTGGTGAAAGATAAATATTTTGCCTGTGTATCTGGTATGAATTCAACATCTCAATTTCCTTGAAATAAAAATGTGGCTGCCTTTATAGCGCAGTTGGTAGCATGTTGGACTGTCAGTCTAGAGGTCCCCAGTTCGATCCCTGATGGTGGCATTCGTTCTTTCCAATCATTTGTCTTCCAAATGGGTCAATAATAGTAGACCTTTGTGGAATAGCAGCTTGAGGCTAGGAAAGGATGTAATGGTGGTACTGGTGAAAAGAAATACCAGGAATCCACGATTAGGTGCTCCAGCTGCAGCAATGTAACTGAAAGATTGTTGAAAGCGCCATTAAAACGTTTGAAGTATTGATGTGTTCTTTATATTTGACTGTGATATATTTATTTGTTTTAAGCTCCTCTGGCCAAAGGCCATGTACTGTAAGCATGGCAAAGTATCCGTCATTTATCCGTCCATCCTGCTGTCCATGCATAAACTTTTTATGCTCCCCGAAGGGAGAGCATATAGCCGCCGCTTTGTCTGTCCGTACGTCCGTAATTCCGTCCGTTCGTCAGTCCGTCCCCACCTATTTCTCCATAACCCCTGGGCCAAATTTAATGAAACTACCCATGTGAACTCCCTATGATATAGTGATGATGATGCATCTTTGACGGTTTTTGGATTTGAGGCCTCGTCACGGAAAAAGGGGACTTAGGGTAAAAAACAGTTTTTCCCAAATTTCTCCTAGTCTAACAGTCAGAATTTAGTGAAATTTCATATTTGAGTAGCAAATCAGATGCCCTTTACTATAAACAATTTGAAATTAACGTTAAAAAAATATATCATGGAAAAAGAGGGCTTAATGTTTGTTACCTTTACGTAAGCGCGTAAATTACAGTTATTCTTTCATTTCTCCTAGTCTTATGCTCAGAAATTGATACTTAGATTATATCTGGAGCATATCTCCTAAAGTAAAATAGCTATCAACTTGAAACTGTATGGGTGGATAGATCTCATGGAGGAATGCACAAGGACTACAACTTTTGCTTGCATAATTTTGGAGTTACTGCCCTTTGTTATTTTTATGCCCCCGATAGGGAGGCATCATAAATTTGACTTGTCCGTCCGTCCGTCCGTCCGTCTGTCCGTCCGTCCGTCCGTCCGTCATTCCGTCCAAAAACTTTAACATTGGCCATGACTTCTAAATCAAAGCGGTGTCGGGGGCATTGTCATCTTACAGTGACAGCTCTTGTTGATACTTAGATTATATCTGGAGCATATCTCCTAAAGTATAATAGCTATCAACTTGAACATTTATGGGGGGATTGATCACATGGAGGAGAAGTGCAGTGCACAAGAACTACAACTCTTACTTGCATAATTTTGCAGTTATTGCCCTTTGTTATTTTTAGCTCACCTGAGCACAAAGTGCTCATGTGAGCTATTGTGATCACCTTTCATCCGGCGTCCATCCGTCGGTCGTCGTCCAGCGTCCGGCGTCCGTCAACAATTTCTTTAAACGACATCTCCTCCTAAACTACTGGGCCGATTTACACCAAATTTCACAGAAATGTTGCTTAAGTGGTCCCCTTCAAAAATAGCTAAAAGAATTGAAATCCATGAAAAACTCTGGTTGCTATGGCAACAAACAGTGAAATTTTAAGAAAATCTTTAAAATTCTTCTTCTTCTCAACCAGTAGTCCTACAGACTTAAAACTTGGCATGGATGATCAGTTCATAGACCTGAATTGAAATAGCTAAAATCATATCTTTTGGGCCACCAGGTGCGGAGCACCAGGGGGGAGGGGGTAGTACTTTGGGTAAATTTTGTAATCTTCAAGCTGCTTCTTCTTCGGAACCAGGAGCCCTACAGACTTGAAAATTGGTATGGATGATCAGCTCATAGACCTGAAGAAAAATAGCTAAAACCATATCTGTTGGGCTGCCAGGTGTGGAGCACCAGGGGGGAGAGGATAGTACTTTTGTGAAAATTTTGTAATCTTTAACCTTCTTCTTCTGATAAATCAGGAGCCTGACAGATTTTAAAATTGGCATGGATGATCAGTATATGGACCTTTATAAAAATAGCTAAAATCATGACTGTAGATTCACCAGGTGTGGAGCACCAGGGGGGAGAGGGTAGTACTTTTGTGAAAATTTTGTAATCTTTAACCTTCTTCTTCTGATGAATCAGGAGCCTGACAGATTTGAATATTGGCATGAATGATCAGTATATGGACCTTTATAAAAATAGCTAAAACCATGACTGTAGATTCACCAGGTGCGGAGCACCATGGGGGAGAGGGTAGCACTTTTGTCAAAATTTTGTAATCTTTAACCTTCTTCTTCTGATGAATCAGGAGCCTGACAGATTTGAATATTGGCATGGATGATCAGTATATGGACCTTTATATAAATAGCTAAAACCATGACTGTAGATTCACCAGGTGCGGAGCACCATGGGGGAGAGGGTAGTATTTTTGTGAAAATTTTGTAATCTTTAACCTTCTTCTTCTTCTGAACCACAAGCTCTACAGACTTGAAAATTGGCATGGAGGATCAGCTCATAGACCTTAATAAAAATAGCTAAAATCATTACTGTAATGCCACCAGGTGCGGAGCACCAGGGGGGAAGGGGTAGTACTTTTGTGAAAATTTTGTAACTTCAACCTTCATCTTTTAAAATAACCAGGAGCCCTTCAGACTCCAATATTGGCATGGATGATAAGTATATGGATCTTTAATATAATAGCTAAAAGCATGAATGTAGGGCCACCAGATTCGGAGCATTAGGGGGGAGGGGGTAGTACTTTGGATCAATTTTGAAATCTTTAACCTTATTCTTCTCCTGGACCAGGAACCCTACAGACTTGAAAATTGTCATGGGTGATCAATATATTGACATTAATAAAAATAGCTAAAATCATGACTGTAGGGTCACCAGGTGCTGAGTGTCTTGGGGAGGGGGTAGTACTTTGGATCATTTTTGAAATCTTTAAACTTCTAATGAACCAGGAGTCCTACAGACTTGAAAATTGGTATGAATGATCAGCATATGGACATCAATTGAATTAGCTAAAATCATGACTGTAGATTCACCAGGTGCAGAGCATCTTGGGGGAGGGGGAGTGCTTTGTTGAGAATTTTGAATCCCTACAGCCTTTATATTTGACATGGATAGATCAACTCATTAAAGAAAACTTTAAAAGTCTCAGACTCAGCCTCTATATCTGGCATTGATTAGCTGATCACAGACCTTTTATGAAAAAAGCTTAAATAAATAATGACCAGGTGAGGAGCAGAGGGGGGGGGATTATTTCAAATATTATCTGATTGAATAAGTGAAAATCTCTTTTTCTTTGGTTGCATGGACTTACCTAGGTAATGAAGCTTTTTTCTCAGGTGAGCGCCCCAGGGCCAACGGCCCTCTTGTTTATACTTAGATTTTGTCTGGAGCATATCTCCTAAAGTATGATAGCTGTCAACTTCAAACTTTATGGGTGGAAAGATCTCATGGAGGAGAAGTGCAATACACAAGAACTATAACTCTTGCTTGCATAATTTTGGAGTTATTGCCCTTCGTTATTTTTAATACATTTAATAGGAGGTAAATCTCTGACAGTACAAAAGAATCTTTAATGTATTAGGCTTCAGTTGACTATCAAGCTTTTGTGGCGGGGGATATCCATGTCCAACATGGCTCTTGTTTTTGTGACAATGCCTTATTCGGGGAGCATAATCCGTCTCTGACGGCTCTTGTCTTTAAACATCTCCTCCTAAACAGATAGACAGATTTTGACGAAACTTGGCAGAAATGTTTCTTGGGTGACCCTCTTCTAAAGTTATTCAAGAAATTGATTGACCCCCAAATGTGGGCATTACTTTTTTAGCTCCACTGGCTGAAAGCCACTGGGGCTATTGTCATGGCGTTGTGTCCGTCTCTGTGTCCGGTTGTAAACTTTTTCTTAAAAAATCTTCTCCTGAGAAACTACTAGATGAATTTCAACCAAACTTCACTGGAAAGATCCTTGGTTGACCCTCTTTCAAAGTTGTTCAAGAAATTTGGTCCAATGAAAAACATGGATTTAATGGGCGTGGCTAATTTCCAAATATTGTTAAAAGTGAATTTTCTCAGAATCGAATTGATGGATACCAATGAAATTTTACATGAATGATCCTTGTGTGACCTTTTATCAGTCTACCAAAAATTATTGTGTGGGATCAAAAATTTGTATTTAATTGGCAGAGGTCATTTCTCTATATGTTATATAGTGGAAACTTTTGAAAATCATTTTCTCAGAATCCTATTGATTGATATCAACCAAATTTCACTAGAATGATCCTTGAGTGACCCTTTATCAGTCCACCAAAAATTAGTGTGAATGGATGAAAAATATGTATTTTATAGGCGGAGGTCATTTCTCTATATGTTATATAGAGGAAACTTCGGAAATCATTTTTCTCAAAATCTAAATGATGGATATCAACCAAATTTCACTGGAAGAATTCTTGAGTGACCCTCTATCAGTCTACAAAAAATTATTTTGATCGGATGAAAAATTTGTATTTTATGGGCGGAGGTCATTTTTCTATATGTTATATAGTGGAAACTTTGGAAATCATTTTCTCAGAATCTAAATGATGGATATCAACCAAATTTCACTGGAATAATCCTTGAGTGACAGTCTATTAGTCTACCAAAAATTATTTTGATAGGATGAAAAATATGTATTTTATGGGCGGAGGTCATTTCTCTATGTGTTATATACTGGAAACTGTGAAAATCATTTTATCAGGATCTAAATCATGGATACCAATGAAATTTTATATGAATGATCCTTGAGTGACTCTTTATCAGTCTACCAAAAATTATTGTAATCAGATGAAAATATGCATTTCACGGGCAGATGTCATTTCTCTATATGTTATGTATTTGAAACTTTGAAAATCATTTTCAACATCAGTAGAATCAAAAATATCTAAAAAAATCAAAACTTATGTTGCTTTACAAGAATTTCAAGCCTGTGGAGCGACTCAAGCCATTCATGGCTTTCTAGTCTATATAAATCTTTAAAGATTTTCTCCACCCAAACCATAGGGCTGATTTCAATGAAACTTGGCATGAATGATCCTTGGGTAACTCTCTTCTAAAGTTGTCCAAGAAATTTGGATTGGCCCCCAAATATTGGCATGGCAGGGCAGGGCTTATTTTCACTATAATATGTTCTTCACCCATACCATTGGACCAATTTCAACGGAACTTTGAAGGATAATATTCCTTGGGTAAATTCCACCTAGCAGAAATAAGGTCACGGGCACGATCCCCGCCCAGGGCACTCATTCTTTCTGACTAGTTGTCTCTCACCAATGGGTTTATAAATATAGACCTGTGTGAGATAGAAGCTCTAGGCTAGGAAAGGATGTGATGGATGTACTCGTGAGAGAAATACCAGGAATCCATTGTTGGTGCTCTAGCCACCGCAATATAACTGGAAAATGTTGTAAGAGGTGTTAAATTCCAACCTAGCAGAATTTTGATTGGCCAATATAATATTATGGTTGGCAGGGCATTTGTTTACAAAAATGATTGATGTTTTCCCATGCTTTATTTAAGATTGTTACATTGTTTAAGATGCATCAAGACATATCTATGTTATAAAGAAATGAACTTTTCCTATTTATAATCAATACTAATATATATTTTACGAAATGGCTTTCCATATAAGGTTTCACGTACACTAAAATCTGCTCTTCTTTCCATCTTCTGGGCCCTTAACAAATTTCCTAGTAAAATTCCATATATCACAGAGTTTCTCATTAAAAGATATTTGAAAGCCAGTGGAGCAATACAGGCCCTCTTGGGCCTCCTGTTACACCATCTTAGAAGGTTGAAAATACTGACCCTGTTAAGAACATCCAGGGATATCTAGAAAACTTTCTGTTAGATTTTGGCTGGTATTGAAGGAGCAATATTAACATGGAAATCAGTGACAATGTACTTAAATTTCCCTAGGTTTACTTTCTTTCAATTTCAAAAGGTATTTTGAACTGAAATTAAAGTTCCCAAAAGAGATGCAAACATGTAACACAGTTTTTCCTTCATATTGAAAAGGGAACTTTTATTAAGAAAAGTTATATTACATCAGTGTTACTGTATTGTTTTGATTTATGTTGCAGAATAAATTATCATATTATCATCGTGTGTTCTTTTATTCCCTCCAACATCTACACAAATTACAACACTACAAAAGTTTAGACCAATCCAAATCAAAATATAAAATTATAAAGTTGTTGAATTCTATATATCTTTGTCTCAAGATGGGCTATTTTGTGATCTTCAAATGTCCGCCATTTGTCACCCACAATTTCTTTACACATCCTCTCCCCCTAAAATGGTGGGCAAATTTTTATGAAATTTGGCAGGAATATTCCATGGGTCAAGCCTTACTTTAGCTGTTCAAAAAATGAAATCCACCCTTCACTCTGGTTACCACAGCAATAAAAAGCGAAAATCTTAAAAAGAAAACAACCACTTCTTCTCTGATACCTCTTGGCGCATTCCAGTTTTCATAGCAACAAAGAGCCAATCTCCAAAAATATTCTCTGAAATTAGAATGCAGACAGCAATCCTATTTCATATAAATCATCATTTAATGGAACTTTATCAAGTTTGTTCATTTTAAGTCCCTGGGGTCAAATTTTGGCTCTGCCCGGCCTATCCCTTTTTACATAGAAACAGAGTGAAATCTTACTAAATCTATTTCTCTGAAACCAGAAGATAGACAGCTAGAAATTTGGGGTTTAGCTTCATTATTTTTTCTTCTGGATGAAGTTTGTTCATATCATGCGCTTAGGATCATATACTTGGGCTTGGTCCATTTGCATCTAATTTTACATAGAATCTTTCAACAATAATCTGAAAACAGTCCAGATCGAAGAAAAAAAAATTAAGTTACCTCCTAAAAAGTGGACATCTGTCAATCTTATTCATGTGATGTCCAAATGGTCTAGGAGACTCAGGTGAGCGATAAAGGACCATCATGGTCCTCTTGTTTTTTTTGGAAGAAAATATTGTTGGAAATAAAGAAATTTCTTGTTAACAGCTGTATCTTCATTCCCCACAATGTTTCCTCAAGTATGAAATCATATGAATATGGAGTCCAAGGCTGTTCATGAAAGTTTAAAAAGGGTAAATTAAAAATGTGATCGTTTCACAACCTTTATCTTCGACCTTGTGACCTTGCAACAGGTTTCGTCATTTGAAACTGGAAAGAAAATGTGGCCTGCCCTCCCTTCAAGATATGAAAGCACTCGCCGCGAACAGTGCTGACGAGCAGTCTATCTTGAACGCACCGCAAGCGCTTTCCGAAAACTATTCGGTTGCTAAGTTACAAAAATGCCAAACCCAAAGCTTATTCCTTAAAAAAACCTCAGAAAACATTTTATGATTCATAACATTTGTAATTCATAAATACCGTCCCCAGATGATAAGATATCCGAACAAAACGAACATCACGAAAAAAAAAAAGATAACAGTCATGCTTTCCGTTTGCTATGCTTGTCACCTCGTTCAGGATATGAAATGGCGGCAAATATCCTTTCCGACGTTTGTCTCTCACCAGTGGGTAGATGATCGTAAACTTATGTAAGATAGCAGTCGTAGGTTTGGAAAGGGTGTAATGGTAGTACAGGTGAAAGAAATACCAGGAATCCATTGTTAGGTGCTCCGGTCGCCGCGATATAACTGCAAGATTGTCGAGAGCGGCGTTAAACCCATTCAAACAAACAAAGCAAGATATGAATGGACGAAAGCGCTCGCTACCGTTTGCTAGCGCTCTGCTTTCCTGAACGCAGGGATTTATAGATGGCATTATGTTTGCTGTTAACAAAGCTTTGGAAGACAGTACAGATTAGTATCAGCCTGCACACTTGCAGTCTGAACTCAGCCTATACTTCTTGCTTTCTTATTGATGGTTGTTTGGATAACTTGATCGATGGTTGTTTAAATGTCCAAAAAATAGTAAATTTATCTAATACACAATTTTACCTAAGCAGGGTAAGGGTATAACAAAATCATCCTGACCTAAAACTAGGAACATTTATTAAAAATATAGTAACGGTGCTTGTGTCTCCCGCCAACATTTTGTTATCGGTGGTATGTTCTATAAATATGATTTGTAATAAAAATCTTTTTATTTTTGAGAAGGTCTGTCCTGTTAGACACGACTTAATTAATGTAATCGTTGGAACTGTGTGAGCATCTAAATTCAAACGACTACAGCCCTGTGTTCAGGAAGTAAAAACGTTTCGCGAGCGCTTTGAGATGATGCCCTGCTTTGCACGTGCACAAACGTGCAAAGTAGGATATCATTTCGAAAGCGCTACGCTAAAGTTTTCATGCTGAACGCAGGACAGGGCGCTTTTCTGGTAGCCAAAATCCTAAACGAATGATCAACTTGCTTGCAATTTGTCCAAGCTATACGAGGTATATATAGTCCAAAAGTGCCTTGACTGCCTCAATATACCAAATAAATAATGTTTGATTAAGTCGATTTTTTAACAATTGTAGTTTGGCTTTATATCGATTAAAGAATTAAATTTTTTGTCGTCGGGATCAATAAAATATACTGAACAACAAAAATCAATTTACTGATACGACATTACTTTAGTTTGCCCGGCCACTAAGGACACGATTGTGATGATATTTATTTCTAAACTCAAACTCAGTTGAGTAAAGACACTTGAATGTGATAAACATGTTTTCTGCTCGCGCAACAGATCGAATGCATATAACAATTATAAAGTTGGTCGAGTATTATATCAAATAAAGGTGGTAATGAAAAACAGTGTAGACATTTTCCAGATCAAGCAAAGTCTTCGAGTTTGGCGGTAGAGAAAAATTGAATTTCGAAACGCCATCGCGAATAGTCATATTGAACTGATTCATTAAATCAAGGACACTTGCAACTGCCATGAGGGACAATACATGGCCTATTGTAAGGTTAAAACATCGATTTTAACAGCTCTCGATGCCATAATTTGGATGCTGACACGATGAGGATGCTGCATTATCAGGTGATATGACCGGAAATTCTTACTCTCTATGCCACAGTTTTTTTTCAGGTTTTAGTGGACTATTGATGACAGTGAAATACAAAAATTATGAATCCGAGCCGAGTATCTAATCCTTCAGTAGCTATAGCCATATGTAACACCCCATGAGCAAGTCAATGTTATGGTCCATTCAGCTCATGCAACTATGGACTTTCTTTGCGAAAACATTTTTTAAGTGATACCAATGTCTAATCTTTCATCGACTGGACTTATCTCAAGATCTAGCACGTCAAATACGAACTTGCAATAAGAGTCCAAAAAGAGCACGAAAACCCAAGGTTTTGAGTCAGATTGAGGCAGCACGCACAGCTATTTGATAGCCATATTGGGAGTAAGTCTTGGTAAAATTCAGAAATCCACGTATAAGACATTCTTTGGGTGCAATTTTGCATATGGATTCACGCATTAGTTATTTTTACTGAGCAATGGAAACCTCTAATTTCAAAATTTTTCATTTTGGGGTTTGTCGCCTTTATGAGTGTGTAACGCAAAATGCGTATGTATACGTTGTCGACCTTTTTGACACAAATCAATAATTGGCCAACGTTTATTTTGATATTACCATTCTTTCAAACTATATATTCTGAAAAAAGTTATATCTTAAAAATGAAGCGATTCGTTATTTTTGTTGTTCAGTATTTGATAAATAAATCAGGGAGTAAGTGGTCCTACGGAGCACTTTGAAAAATCTCTTTAACCAAAATTAAACCATTCATTTGTAAATGGATGTTCATTTTTAAATGGCATCAAGACAAATTTGAATTTCTCACAGTTTTAGTTTGATCTATATTCTAAAATATTATTTAAAAAGAAATGTGTTTGAAAAAAACACTCTAGAAATTCAGTAAATAATTAAAAAAAAAACTTGGAACATTATAAAAATCGCTATGACGTCGCCGTCACGTTATCTTACGGAGCAAGTGACTGGACCATCATGTCTTATGTGCATAACGGACCATCTAAATCTGGTTTGAAAGTAACAAAACAAAAGGTTTATTGTCTTCCTTTTGCTATGAAATAATCAAAGGTAAAGATTCAGTTTTTTTTTTTTAACAATTCACATGGATGACTCAAGTAATTTCCTATTTTTACATCAATAGCGCATAACACCCCTTTGAAAAAAAATCTATATTAGCAATATTTCAAAAAAATATGATGAAACAAATTCTTAACATGGTAAAATTGCTAAATGCGGATGACAAGTCAAAGAAATTTGAGTTGGAATTGATAAGTTTTAAAAAAAGTCAGATCAAAGAACATTTTTGTTGGCTCAAGAAATTGTAGAATACGCACTTCTTAAAAAAAGGACGTTCTTTGAGGTAAAAGTGCTCCATACACAAAATCTGTGTTTCATGTTGATAATCAATCTTAAAAAGCAGCAATGCTATCCTAGGACAAAAACAATTTGTACAGAATACATTAATCTTTATCAAGGTACCAAAATCGATGTAAAGAAATATTTTCCATGACACGTTTATCTTTGGTAGTCCTAGAACTTTTAGACTATACCTCGTTAATACCAATACGGTATGTCGCTTGGTCGCAATCGCAAGTCAATAACTTTGCAATGACACTCAAGTCATACCATATTTGTAATGAAGAAAAATTATAGTTAAGCCATTATCATTTTATTTTCTGGTTCTCAAACCAAGAGCTGGGAGAGGGCGTAGAGATAACATGCCAAAAATGCTGTAGTCGGAATATAACTGAAAATAAAACTTAAAAAACATTAATTTTTAGCTCCACTGGCTGAAAGCCACTGGGGCTATTGTCATGGCGTTGTGTCCGTCGTGCGTCCGTCCGTGCGTCCGTGCGTCAGGTCGTAAACTTTTTCTTTAAAAATCTTCTCCTCAGAAACTACTGGATGGATTTCAACCAAACTTCACAGGAATGATCCTTGGGTGACCCTCTTTCAAAGTTGTTCAAGAAATTTTGATCCAATGAAAAACATGGATTTTATGGGCGTGGCTAATTTCCAAATATGGTAAAAAGTGACTTTTCTCAGGTTCTAATTGATGGATACCAATTAAATTTTACACAAATGATCCTTTGGTGACCCTTTATCAGTCTACAAAAAATTATTATGATCCGATGAAAAATATGAATTTTATGGGCGGAGGTCATTTCACTATATGTTATATAGTGGAAACTTAAATAATCATTTTCTCAGAATCTAACTGATAGATATCAACCAAATTTTACATGAATGATCCTTGGGTGACCCTTTATCAGTCTACCAACAAATATTGTGATCGGAAGAAAAATAAGTATTTTATGGGCGGAGGTCATTTCTCTATATGTTATATAGTGGAAACTTTGATAATCATTTTCTCAGAATCTAACTGATAGATATCAACCAAATTTTATATGAATGATCCTTTAGTGACCCTTTAACAGTCTACCAACAATTATTGTGATCGGATGAAAAATATGTATTTTATGGACGGAGGTCATTTCTCTATATGTTATATAGTGGAAACTTCGAAAATTATTTTCTCTGAATCTAACTGATAGATATCAACCAAATTTTACATGAATGATCCTTGGGTGACCCTTTATCAGTCTACCAACAATTATTGTGATCAGATGAAAAATATGTATTTTATGGACGGAGGTCATTTCCTTATATGTTATAATAGTGAAAGCTTTGAAAATCAGTTCAACATCAGTAGAACGCAAAATATCAAAAAATCTAGTCAAAACTTTTATTTGCTTCTACAAGAAATTCAAGCCTGTGGAGCGACACAAGCCATTCATGGCTTTCTAGTTATCTTTCCGAATTCAATCAGAATAAGATTTCACTATACTTCTCAGAATTCATCCATAAATAAAACACTCTAAATAATTTTTGTAATAACTAAAATTAATCTGTCAAAAACGTCCAATTAATCATTTTTTGTGTACGAATTAAATATTTGTGTCACTGACTAGAATTTGGTTAAATAAAAAATGTTGTTAAAAGCAATTCCCCTGTTTCACACACAAGAAATTGGCAAAAAAGCACATCGGAGGAAATAAATAAGAGGCCATGATGGTCCTATATCGCTCACATGAGTCTCCTTGACCACTTGGACAGCATATGAATAAGATTGACAGATGTCCACTTCTGAGGAGATAATTTTTAATGTCTTTAATGCCAAGTTATTTTTTTTTTTCAGATTATTCTTGAAAGATTTCTTCTTTTTCTAAACTCAACTCAGTAAAATGTTCTCAAGGGGAGCTATTAGGATCATTCTGAGTAGGTCGTGCGACGTGCGTCCTGCGTCGTCAATAGTCTTAAAAAACGTATTCTCCTCCTGAACCACTGGGCCGATTTCAACGAAACTCTACTTGGGTGACTCTGAATTATATTCGCAAAATTCTGATTGGGGCATAAATATGGGCGTTGCCTTTGAAATATTTGAACGACATCTCCTACTGCTGAACCACTGGGCTGACTTCAATGAAACGTTACCAGACTGTTTCTTGAGTGACCCTCTTTAAAATTGTTCGAAAAATTCTGATTGGCCCAATCAATATGGGCATGGCAGGGCGAGGCTTATTATAAGCCCGAAATCTATGAAAGACATCTCCTCCTAAACCGCTGGGCCGATTTCAATGAAACTTTACCAGAATATTTCTTAGGTGACAATCTTCAAAAATTATTCGCAAAATTTTCATTGGCCCATAAATATGGCTGTGGCAGGGCGTGGCTTATTTTAAGCCTTAGATCTTTGAACAACATATTCTTCTGAACCATTGAGCTGATTTCAATAAAACTAAACCACATTGCTTCTACAAATTGTTTACGAAAATTTTATTGGCCCATAAATATTGGCGCGGCAGGGCAAGGCTTGTTTTAAGCACGAAATCTTTGAACGACATTTCCTCCTTAACCATTGGGCCGATTCAATGAAACTTTGCAATAATGTTTTTGGTATCCTCTTCAAAAAATATTCACGAAATTTTGATTGGCCAATAAATATGATAGTGACAGGGCGGGGGCTTATTTTGAGCCCGAAATCTTTAAACATCTTCCCCTCAGTAACAAATGAGTGGACAGGGTCTATTTTCAATTTGAATTCTTGAAATAACATCTCCTCTGCAATAACTTGGCAAACGAAACTGCCAAAAAAGTAATTTGTTGAGATCCACTGGACCAATAAAATTCAGGTGAGCGGTTAAGGGCCATTCTTGTCCACTTGTTTCTATGTAAAATTGGACCCAAATGGGCTGAGCCAAAGTATATGATCCAAGGAACATGATATTAACAAACTTCGTACAGGTTGATTTCTAGCTGTCTACCTTATGATATAGGAGAAAAAAGATTTATAAAGATTTCACTTTGTTTCAATGTATAAGGGACTATGTCCGAGCGAAGCCCAAATTCGACCCTTAGAGCATGATGTGAACTAACTTCATAAAGGTCCGTTAGTTGATGTTACACACCAAATTTGAATGATGTCTTCCGGTTATAGAGTTATAAAAGCTGCCTGTCTTCACGTTTTTTTTCTTATTTTAAAGATTTTAGCTTTTAGGTTTATTGATCAGGGTAATGGTGTGAACAAACTTAGTAGAGGTCCACTAGATGATGCTACATATCAAATATGAAAACTGTCTATCTTCCGGTTGCAGAAAAATTGAACTAAATCAATAATGGTCCATTAGATGATGTTACATACCAAATTTGAAAGCTGTCTCCCTTCTTGTTCGAGAAAAGACGATTTTTGAAAATTTCTATATTTCTATGTAAAACGGGATGCGCCCGGGCAGAGCAAGTTTCAATCAATATTAGCCTACCCGTTGCGGAGATGTCTCAAGGTTCATGTAAAGTGTTTGAGACCCAATTTTAAGGGCACCTCATTAGCCAAGAAAAAGCAGTATGTCCAGGTATATTATATATCAAAATGAAGCTTTTAATGAGCATATGCAGTTAGCAACATAAGTCCGCCATAGTTATTGCGGTATAGCCTAAACATTGTGGAAAAGGGTCATTTCGTAGAGAACAAGCAATTGTATGACTGTTGGATAAAATTGGCTCATATTTTAACAAAGTACAATTAAGATATTTCTAATCAGTATCTACTTTGCATGCTTTTATAACCTCACTGTATTGGGATCGTGAAAATACAAAATTGCGAATGCGTCTGTAAGACCCGAAGACGCGAAGATTAACCAACGCAAAATTTACCCGATTTATAATACCCTGAAAAGCCAAACCTTTAAATAGGGCTTTAAATAAACGCTTAAAACAATTGGAAATTATTGTATCGGGATTTTCCTGATATTCGAACAATAGTTTCTAGACAAACCGGCAAACGGACAAACTGACAGGACAAGAATTACGTACATGTACACATATATCGCACATGTACACATGTATATGCCCACAATCTATTTATCCGTTTGTCACAATTTTTTCTAAATTGTACTATACTTTTTGTATTATACTTTTGATTGGTTAGTAGAAAAGACTTCATATTTCACATATGTATTGCTTGTAACAATACTTATCTGTAAGTACCAGCTTTAAGGACGATTTCTAGATTTTATTTCATGAGATAGAATTTTCTTATATTTTCATATTTTGTAGATTAAAGTATGGCGATTGCAAAATTGGAAAGAAAAAAGGGGGTCACCGAATCAGATTTTTCGTAAAACGTCATAGAATGTCATAGGTATCGAGTAAATTTTTGTCCGATTTTTTCCCAAATTTTCATTTCTCGGTAATGACATAAAACCATAGCACAAGCAAATCTTATCAAACAACTCATATCAATTTTATTTGATTTCATAGATAAGAAGTTATTTGCACTGAATATAATACACAATTATCGATTAAAAGGAAACATAGTGATTTTTTAGGCATTTTCCCCAATTCGTAAAAACCGGGAATATCGAAAATGAACGAGAATATTTTCAAAATTTATTACTTTTGATAAAATTTCTCAAAAACCCTGAGATAGAAAATTTTATTTTATCTATATTTTGTAGATAATTATATGTTCGTGCGATATTGTTATTAAAAAGGTATGATCACCGTGCTAATTTTTTAGAAAAAATGCAAAATTCTAGGTCACCCAATTTTTTACGCTAAGGAAAAAAATCACTCCTGATTCTTTTTCTCGTGCCAATTTTATGAATAAAATCAATGATATTCAATCATTCTGAAATTGATCGATTATGAAGTTGAATTACTCAACAATTAGGGTATCTTTTTGTTTTGCGTCAACAAATCCCAAGGTCAAATCATATGAAAAGGTCAAGGTCATATATCAAGGCCAACGTTACATAAATCACGCAAAAATCTAGTAATTTCAAAAAAATTCAAGCCTATTGAAAATAGAATACTCACATATTGAATAATAATTAATCTTGTCAATAAGCATCATCAAGTTCCTAGATCGAAGTCATGTGATGAGATCAAGGTCATCTACCTCGCTCACACCCCCATCTCCAAATAAATTTCAAATGCACCCAGGTCTGTTAAAAATTTAATCTAAACATTGGAAATTAAAAATATGACAAGATCATTTGACTACGACAGGATCGTTTATCAAGATCAACCTTTCAAAAATTAAACCCGTCCAAATGAAATATAACGGTTACATGTAGCTTTTGGATTCACGACTGATAGCGTTGTTTGATGTTTGATTATGCGCGGGAACGTTAACGCCACAAATACCTACAAAAACGACGCTGACGTCATATCCTTTATTCCATAAAATAAAATGAATGCCATAATTTATATAATTATTTTTGGTGATACTGATAGAATTTGTTAATCGTCTTCATGAAAGCATTTTCCGCGAAATATGAAAATTTAGAGTTTTTTTTGTGTGTTTTTGTTACGTCCGAGATAAGTGCAAAATTGGAGCGCTCACTCCTTTTTGAAGAGTTCGATGCGCAAGGACGTTGCGCAAGAACGAACTCCCGAAATCGTCCTTAACGATCCTGTCGTAGTCAAATGATCTTGTCATATTTTTAATTTCCAATGTTTAGATTAAATTTTTAACAGACCTGGGTGCATTTGAAATTTATTTGGAGATGGGGGTGTGAGCGAGGTAGATGACCTTGATCTCATCACATGACTTCGATCTAGGAACTTGATGATGCTTATTGACAAGATTAATTATTATTCAATATGTGAGTATTCTATTTTCAATAGGCTTGAATTTTTTTGAAATTACTAGATTTTTGCGTGATTTATGTAACGTTGGCCTTGATATATGACCTTGACCTTTTCATATGATTTGACCTTGGGATTTGTTGACGCAAAACAAAAAGATACCCTAATTGTTGAGTAATTCAACTTCATAATCGATCAATTTCAGAATGATTGAATATCATTGATTTTATTCATAAAATTGGCACGAGAAAAAGAATCAGGAGTGATTTTTTTCCTTAGCGTAAAAAATTGGGTGACCTAGAATTTTGCATTTTTTCTAAAAAATTAGCACGGTGATCATACCTTTTTAATAACAATATCGCACGAACATATAATTATCTACAAAATATAGATAAAATAAAATTTTCTATCTCAGGGTTTTTGAGAAATTTTATCAAAAGTAATAAATTTTGAAAATATTCTCGTTCATTTTCGATATTCCCGGTTTTTACGAATTGGGGAAAATGCCTAAAAAATCACTATGTTTCCTTTTAATCGATAATTGTGTATTATATTCAGTGCAAATAACTTCTTATCTATGAAATCAAATAAAATTGATATGAGTTGTTTGATAAGATTTGCTTGTGCTATGGTTTTATGTCATTACCGAGAAATGAAAATTTGGGAAAAAATCGGACAAAAATTTACTCGATACCTATGACATTCTATGACGTTTTACGAAAAATCTGATTCGGTGACCCCCTTTTTTCTTTCCAATTTTGCAATCGCCATACTTTAATCTACAAAATATGAAAATATAAGAAAATTCTATCTCATGAAATAAAATCTAGAAATCGTCCTTAAGGTCACCAATCATCATTTTAAAGGTCGAATAGGGTGAAAATTTACTTCACGTTGAATTTCGTTGTGCAGAAGATTACTGTATAGAATTTCGATTTGCTGTTCGGATTTCAATATTGTATCAAACTACTGTTCCTAAAAAAAGGTAATTGTTGGGGCATTCGAGTTTTAGAACACGTATAGTTTCTTGAAATTTATGATTTTTTTTCGATTTTAGCACGAAAACAATTATTTTTTATGAATGTTTTAATAGAAAGAAATTCCCTATAATTAATATAACTATTAGAACTATAATTAATTGTGAACCGTTCCGCAAAAACGGACCATCTGGGAACTCAACCAAATAAATATTTGATAAAAAACGAAGATTTGTTCTCGTAGAGGTAAACCAGTGGAATAAATATTCCCCCAAAAAATAGGAACTTAGAAAGATTTTTCTATATTCATGAAAATCTGAAGAATGCGAAAAAGTTTAGACTCTAGTCAGCATGCGTAAACCGCAAAGACTTGCCAGGGTCGACACTTTCGCACTACAAATATGGACCGTATCGCCCAACGGGTCTTTCTTGAATGACTTATTCCTTTCAGAGTTTCTTTTTCCGTAATTTAAGCAACACTTTTTTATAAATCGGAATTGAATTAAGATTTAACTTTAAAAATTTTACTTTGAAATTTTAGTGGATAAATTCTGTAGAGAAAAGTACAAACTAGCGCTTCCCGGATACGAACTCCCTGCTGATTGCACAAAAAATAATTGGGGTATTTGAATGGCCCTTCTGCTTAGCCCCACAGCTAATCCGCGGATTACTGATTTGAGTTGAGAAACTGATATTTCAGTTTTATAAATATTACCGGGTGCTATAAATATATTTTCATTCTCAGAGGAAAAAAGGCTTTTCAAAAATAACATTTTCTACGTGCTATTTTTATCGCTTATTTATGATGATAAAAATTGCTTATGATTAATTTAATTTGATTTTCCCTTTAAGTTATGCTGTGAAAGATTGAAGACGAATTGATAAGATTAGTAGACATTTTTCTCAACCATTTTAAAAGATCCTATATTAAATATTCATCGCGAGATGACCGAATGAATGTATACAATTTCTAAATAAAAGCCAAGAATTTTTGGAAAATGACAGTGCTGATAAGCCACTTCAAGTACGTTCACAGACGCGTGAATGAACTAAATTTCGAATGAGTGCCCAATGGTCATTCCTCTATCTTTCTTTCTCTCTCTCTATCCCTCTAAATGATCATTTCAATATCCCGTCACACTAAAAGGGGACTGCTTTAGAACAACTTAAAGGAGAAAGAAAGAGAGAGAGAAACTGTGTGAAGTGCGTGATTAAAGTGGAAAGCGTGAGAGAGTGTAGGGTGAGAGGGGAGTGCGTCAGAGAGGAAAGTGTGTGGCGTAGAGTATATGTGAGAAAGGGGAGAGAGCAAAGTGCGGGAGTGAAAGTGGAGTGTGAAAGAGAAGAGTAAATGAGATAGTGGAATGCGTGAGAGAGTAGAGTGTGTGGCGTTAAAGTGCAGTGTGGGAGTGTGGAGTGAGTGGGTGGAGAGAGTAAAGTGTGTGAGAGAGTTTGGTGTGTGGAAGAGAGAGCGGGGACTGAGAGTGGAGTGTATGTGTGCTTGAGAGAGAGGGGGGAGAGAGAGAGAGAGGGGAAGAGAGAGAGGGGGGAGAGAGAGGGGGAGAGAGGGGGGAGGGAGAGAGGGGGAGGGAGAGAGAGAGGGAGAGGGAGAGAGAGAGAGATGATTTGACATTTAGTATTAAAAGTTGCTAGATGAAGCTGACTGTCTGTGGCGGGATATGTACCTTAATACGGTTTACTCTCGGGAATATTCAAATTGTTTATCGCTTGCCAATATCTCTTGCAAATCTTTAGATACGAGGAATGTTCAGAAATTACGGGGTTTTTTGTTGGTTTTTTTTTTTCAAGAAAGACTTTTGTTATTAAAGTTAATTAGTCGAGAAAAACCTAACACAAAATGTTACTGCCTGGTTTACATTTCATTCGTCCAAGCCTGATAAAATTTAAGTTAGTAAGGCGTGACTAGGATTTCGAAATTTACTCAGAAGGCGACCAACATAGGATATAGGATAAAAGCGCTATGTGGACTGTGACAAAAATATATCCCATTTTCTATGATTTGAGCGTTGGTGAATAATCAAAACATCGTGACTAAAGCTTGCATAAGCTGTGGTTTTGATGTAATGATCTTTCGTCATCAACGACATTTTTCGAAAGAGGATTTATTTCTATTACGCACTTGCGTAATGTACGAAATGTTAGTTACACCGTTGTTAGTCTGAGTAAACCTTTCAAAGAAAGTTGATCACGTGCATCGGGAGAACCATTTAAGTTAACTACAGTGGCGGACTCAGGCTTTCTATAAGGGGGATTGAACATACATATATGGGTTTTGTTTCTCTAGTCTTACACCATTTTAACCCTTATTCTGTTGGATTTTACCATTTTCATACAAATGTCCTATTTTTTTAACATAGCAACAAAACTACTCCAGGATTTTTTTAGCACAAAAATCAAGGAGAAACCAGACAGTATATGGTAAGATCAGACTGCACAACTGTGCAGACTGATCTTATCATATCCTTTTTTCCACAGCTTTATTTCCAACAGGAATATTTCGTGAATAGCAGGGGAGGGATTAATTGAAATTATACATGATAATTAATTGAGCTTCATTGGGTTCATTAGAATCACCCCGAACCCCTCTGGATCCGCTATTGCACGTCGACGTCGTTGTTGAATTCTCAGTGAATACAATTTAGTTGTCCTCCTTTAAAACTGCATAAACGTAATTCCCTGTCAATTACACATTTGGTTCTTCATTTCAATAATGTTGGTTAAGCTGGGAAAATGAAAGAATTTAAAATCTTTACTTGTTGCAGGTGTTATAAGCTGTGGCACTTTAGTAAAGTTTGTTTAAAAAAAATCCATTGAACATGTAGTAATCAAGAGAGAATACCAACGTCTTGTCTGTGATGATCACTCTGTCCGCCACCGGTGGTGTCTGGAGAATAATTTAATTTTAGTTCTTCGTGTCAGTATCCACGCAAACTGATTGGATTTTTATTTTTTAAATGAAAACATGTTGGGGTGCGCTGCTTTTTTGTAAGCTTCCGCACAAAGTAAAGTAGCCCTTTATCTGAGAGACTGGGCAACCTAGTCCACTGCACAAAGGAGTCCCATTAGATATCTGTTACAGTTCTACAAACCTTTAAACTTCAGCTTGAATTATAATAAATGAAAATAGTATCTGTTGGTTACGTGCAGGTTTGAAACTAAAAATCTAATCACACTCGTGCATGGATCCGCTTCGCGTATTCTATAATTATTTCTTTTTTTTTTCAAGATTGAGGCAAATGCGAGCGCTTTGCTTTCCATAACGTAAGAGAAAGAAAGAGAGAGAGAGAGAGAGAGAGAGAGAGAGAGAGAGAGAGAAGAGAGAGAGAGAGAGAGAGAGAGAGGGAGAGAGAGAGAGAGAGCAGAGAGAGAGAGAGAGAGAGAGAGAGAGAGAGAGAGAGAGAGAGAGAGAGAGAGAGAGAGAGAGAGAGAGAGAGAGAGAGAGAGAGAGAGAGAGAGAGAGAGAGAGAGGTGTTCCATATGAAGAAAAATATTGCTGTTGATGTTTACAGGCCAAGTCGAACAGTACCTAGAAAAGTTAATCTACCTTCCAAAATAATCATTTTCGAAATGCGTCATTTTGCTTATAACCTTCATTCCTTCTCTCACTGCCAAACCAATGAAATTACTCAGTGACATAGCTACCATTACACACATTACGCAAGTGCGTATAGAAATACTTAGTATGTATAGTCCCTTAGAAAATATTGTCGGTGAATGATCATAACATCGAAACTACAGCTTATTCAAGCTGTAGTTCCGATGTTTTGAATATTCACAAACGCTTAAATCATTGAAGGGAGCGGACGGAGTACATTTATTTTTTGTCACAGTTCAAGTATCGCCTTTGATTTATATATTCTTTGGTCATCACCTTCTAAGTGCGTAATAATGTTAAAATCCTAGTTATGCCTATGCTACTTTCGTTCATTTCATGCTATTTTAAGTTATTTAAGCGAGGTCCATTGATTAAACAGCGGTTGCGCACTTTCAGAATTTTTTTTCAAAACAACAACAACAACAACAACAACAACAACAACAAAAAAAAAAAAAAAAAAAAGAACACTTTTCGTCTCATTGTTTCATTTTTTTTTAAAAAAAGAATAATCGGTTGTATTTATTTTCATGTAAGATCGAATAATTTTTATTTTACGGGACCGTTTCTCTTAGACATATAGCTTTTGTTGTTCGCCCAATAAAAATTACATCGAGCTCACAGTGAAACGAACATTTATTCTCTGTGTGTGTTGGTTTTTTCTTTTTATTTTGAATATTTTTTTTCGACGTGCACAGGTTTGCTTCGGGTACTTTTCCAAGGCTTTTTAACTGCAAATTCCAAGCATGTAGGCTTATGTATTTGTTGAAAATCTGCATTTTCTAGAATTTGTCTACACTTTCGAAATTGAATTCAAGAAATCATGACATTCTTTATGGAATAAGAAGAAATCACTTGTTAATAGCAATCTCTTCTTTTTCCACAATGTTTGCTCAAATATGGTATCAGTTGAACGTGGACTCCAGGGGCTGTTCAAGAAAGGGTTAAAAGCGATTTTTTTTGGAAATGTGACCATTTCACAATTTTGACCTGGTGATCTTACAACAGGTTTTGTCATCTAAAAAGTGTGACCTGTATAGATAGATACGATAACGTATCCCTCCTTTGATAATCTGATGTGGGAAATATTTACCACATCCGATTATCTAAGGAAGGATACGTTATCGCATCTATGTAAAGATGCCTCGTGTTTTGACCCTTCTTTTGTTGTTCATGGCATTATTTTTGCTGTATGCAAAGCTCTGGCAGATAGTACAGACTTTTATCTTATAACTATACAAATATCCGTGTGATAACATCCTGTATGATTTTTTTTTTATGATATCACATATTTATTTTTAGAACAATGATATAATGCGGTTATTTTTTGAAACTTGCATTTCAGTAAAAGCATCGACTAAGACAAAATAAATAGAGGTTATAATATAAATATAATACGTTCTGAGTGTATTGTATGAAAAAAATATCTAACTCGGTTGTGAAAATTGATAATTGTCTCGGCAGAGCCTCGATAATTATCAATTCTCCCACCCTCGTTGGATATTTTCTTTTGCATACAAAGCACTAAGTACGTATTATATATATATCAGCCTGCACACAGGCCCAAATGTCCCCAAAATAGGGATCAAACTTTAATTTCAGCAGGATAAGGGTAAAACAAAATGACCTTGACCTAATATTCAAAATGCATACACAAAGAAAATCAAAGAAATGAAAGTACTGATGGTGAACGAATCTGTTGGCATTCTTAAGTGATATATTGAATTCGTTGAGAAAAGAGAAATTATGTATGTAAAAAATAATCAAGGGAAAGTGTCTCGTCAAAATTCTAAATTCAAAGAAAAAGAAAGAGAGGAAAAGAAAGGTAGAGAGAGTGACAGACAGAGACAGACGGATAGACAGAGAGCGAATGAAACTTTACAAAAAAGTTTTAGCTAATCCTCTTCAAAAATTGCTTTTGTTAGGCCCATGAATAAAAAATTTCAGGGTGGGGCTTATTTTGATCCTAAAATCTTTAAACGTCTTCTCCTCAATAACCAATGAGTGGGCAGGGTCTATTTTCACTTTGAATTCTTGAAATAACATCCCCTCTACCCAAACTAGGCACATGAAACTTTACCAGAAAGTAACTTTGATGAGATCTACCGGACCAATAAAATTCAGGTGAGCGGTTAAGGGCCATTCTCTTCCACTTGTTTCCATGTAAAATTTGATCAAAATTGGCTGAGCCAAAGTATATGATCACAGGAACATTATATGAACAAACTTCATACAGGTAGATTTAATCAAGCTAAACACCAAATTTCTAGTTATCTACCTTATGATATAGGATAATAGATATATCAAGATTTCACTCTGTTTCCATGTATAAGGGGCTACGCCCGGGCGAAGCCCAAATTCGACCCTTAGAGCATGATGTGAACTAACTTCATAAAAGTCCGTTGGTTGATATTACATACCAAATTTGAATGATATCTTCCGGTTATAGAGATATAAGATCTGCCTGTCTTCACGTTTTTTGTTGTTTTTTTAATTGTTGTTGTTGTTGATTTTAGTTTTAAGGTTTATGGATCAGAGTCATGATATGAACAAACTAAGTAGAGGTCCGCTAGATGAAATTACATGCCAAATATGAAAACTGTCTGTCTTCCGGTTGCAGTATATGTATGTACTTCATAATGGTCCATTAGATGATGTTACATGCCAAATTTGAAAACTGTCTCCCTTCTTGTTTGAGAAAAGACGTTTTTTGAAGATTTCTATATTTGTAAGTAAAACGGGATGCGCCCGTTTTGAGCAAGATTCATCAAGATTAGTCCACCCGTTGAGCAAATGGCTTTAGGTTCATTTTAAGTGTTTGAGGCCCAATTTTAAAGGCACTTAAATAGCAGTATGTACAGGTATATTATATATCAAAATGAAGCCTTTTTTTAGTACAAGCAGTTAGCAACATAAGTCCGCCAAAGTTATAGCGGTATAGCCAAAACATTGTGGAAAATGGTCATTTCGTAGAGATCAAGTAATTGCATGACGGTTGGATAAAATCGGCTCATATTTTAACAAAGTATTGTTTAAGATATTTCTAATCAGTATCTACTATGCCAGCTTTTATAACCTTACTGTATTGAAATCGTCAAAATACAAAATCGCGAATACGTCTGTAAGACCCGAAAACGCGAAGATTAACCAACGCAAAACTTACCCGCTTTATAATACAGCCAAACTTCAAATGGGCTTCAAATATACGCTTAAAACAATTGGATATTTAATTTTTTTCAGGTTTTTTCCTATTCGAACGATAGTTTTTGGTGGACAATCGGGCAAACGGACAAAACTGGCAGGACAAGAACTACGTACATGTACACATGCATATGCCTACAATATATTTATCCGTTTGTCCCGATTTTTTTCTCTAAATTGTACTATACTTTTTGTATTATACTTTCGATTGGTTAGTGGAAGAGTCTTCATATTTCATATATGTGACCCGTCACGCGAAAAGGGACCATCAGGGAATTCTGTAAAATGAATTATTGACAAAGATATTTGATCAAACATGGGTCAACCAGAAGTCGTATTTCAAAAATTCTTTCACTCGAAGGTAGATAGATTATTCTAGATGCAGAAAATATGCACGGTACAAAAAGTTGCGACCCTTGTCAGTCTGCGCAATCCGCGCAGTCTGACTAGGGTCGACACTTTACGCATTTTCCAGATGGTCCCTTTTCGCTTGACGGGTCACATATATATTGCTTGTAACAATACTTATCAGTAAGTACCAGCCCTAAGGTCACCAATCATCATTTTAAAGGTCGAATAGGATGATAATTTAAATTTCACGCTGAGTTTCGTTTTGCATAGGATTACCGTAAAGAATTTCGTTTTGCTGTTCGGATTTCAATATTGTATCAAACTATTGTTCCTAAAAAGGGCGATGATTGGGACATTCGTGTTTTAGAACACGTATAGTTCCTTGAAGTTTATGACTTTTTTTCTATTTTAGCACTAAAACAATTATTTTCTTTCGAGTAAAAATATAGTTTTAGTTGTTTCCATCATTTTTGTGCATTCTGATTGGCTGAACGATTTTTTTTTATTTCTCAATGAAATTATTTTTGATTACGCAGCTATTTTGTACGCTTCCGCAAAAAGTCCTATAAAAACTGCCTCATTGTTGACAATTCAGAACCTTTTTGCAAACAAGGTCAACCTGGGAACTCATACAAATTAATATTTGATAAAAAAGGAAGATTATGTCTCCCAGGGGTACACCAGAAGTAGAGTATTCCCCCTATAATATGAACTTCAAATGATTTTTCTAGATTCATAAAAATCTGAAGAATGCGAAAAAGTTTAGACCCTAGTCAGCCTGTGCAAACCGCAAAGACTCATCAGGGTTGACACCTTCGCACTACAAATATGGACCGTTCCGCCAAACGGGTCATTCTCGAATGGCTTATTCCTTTCAGGGTTTCTTTATCCCTGATTTACATCACAATATCTATAAATCGAAATTGAATTTAGATTTAACTGTCAAGTTTTTACTTTGAAATTTCAGTGGAGTGGATAAATTCTATTAAGAAAAGTACAAACTAGCGTTCCCCGGATTCGAACTCCTTTCTGATTGCACAAAAAAATGGAGGGGTGATTCAACGGCCCTTCTGCTTAGCCCCCACAGCTAATCCGCGGATTACTGATTTGAGTTGAGAAACTTCTATTTCAGTTTAATAATTATTACCGGGGGCTATGGATATATTTTGATTCTATGAGGAAAAAAGGCTTTTCAAAAATAACAATTTCTACGTGCTATTTTTACCGCTTATTTATGATGATAAAATTTGCTTATGATTAATTTAATTTGATTTTCCCTTTAAGTTATGCTGTAAAAGATTGAAGACGAATTGATAAGCTTAGTAGACATTTTTTCCTCTACCATTTAAAAAGATCCTATATTAAATATTCATTACGAGATGACCGAATTAATGTAAACAACTTCTAAATAAAAACCAAGAATTTTTAGAAAAAGACAGTGCTGATAAGCCACTTCAAGTACGTTCACAGACGCGTGAATGAACTAAATTTCGAGTGAGTGCCCGATGGACATTCCTCTATCTTTCTTTCTCTCTCTCTATCCCTCTAAATGATCATTTCAATATCCCGTCACACCAAAAGGGGACTGCTTTCGAACAACTTAATTCGGATGTAACTGACTGCAAGAGTTGTGCAGTTCTACAAGTATCAAAATACCTTTGTACCATAAAGTGGCTACAAGTCAAGAGAATTACACCCCAAGAGGTATCTGATGCTTCTGTCCCCTTTTGGTGAGAGAGAGAGAGAGAGAGAGAGAGAGAGAGAGAGAGAGACTGTTCGAAGTGCATGAATGAGTAGAGAGTGTGGAGTTAGAGGGGAGTGCATGAGAGAGTGGAGAATGTGACGTGGATTATGTGTGAGAGAGGACAGAGAGCAAAGTGCGGCAGTGAGAGTGGAGTGTGAGAGAGAAGTGTATGAGAGAGAAAAATGCGTGAGAGAGTGGAGTGTTTGGCGTCGAACTTACGGTGCAGTAAATGAGAAAGAGGAGAGAGTTGGAGGTGAGAGAGTGGAGTGGAGGGGGTGGGAGAGAGAGGGGAGAGAGAGAGGGGGGAGAGAGAGAGGGGAAGAGAGAGGGGAGAGAGAGGGGAGAGGGAGAGAGAGGGGAAAGAGAGAGAGGGGAGAGAGAGAGGGGAGAGAGAGAGGGGAGAGAGAGAGAGAGGGGGGAGAGAGAGAGAGAGAGAGAGAGGAGAGAAGAGAGAGAGAGAGAGAGAGAGAGGGTGGATATGTACCTTACGTTTTATTATTTTGTTTTGATTATTTATGCAGACACGCACACTAGCCCTATTTCAAATTGCATATTATATGACATTCAATTGGTAAAAAATAAAGACTAAAAGAAAAAAGCTAAAATTTTCATCAATTTAATAATATTGTTTAATCAGATTGTTAATGAATACATGCATTTGAACCAAAACATTCTCGGTTATGACGTAAAAGTTGGTTTTGCACTTACCAATTGTTAAAGCGAATCAAGAAATCGTAAATATGAAAAAACTTTTAAAATAAAAACACAACCAAAATAAATATAAAGTGTCAATAAATGCTAAGAAATTTAAGGTCTTTGTTTTATATCGTCTGCGTATCAGCATACTGCTTCTTTACCTATGTTGTCTGCGTTTTATTACCCTGACTCCAATTCCTCTTTATTCTATATCGTATGCGTTACTAAATATTTTTAATTGTCTGCGCTTTATACCCACCCAATATTAAGGTGTAATGAGGACACGGGAAAGTGCACTCTGTCCGCTACCCAGTTAGGGACTGTGTTGGGGAAGGTGCGTGGTCCCACTTGTGTTAGTCAGTATAATAAAGTATTTGTATGTTGCTGGCGAATCTTGAATAAGCTATAGTTACGACATAATGATCACTCCACAGAGATTGATTAAGGCACCTGTGTAATGTATATAATCACTAAGCACATGTGAGAAGGATACAAATAAGAGTACACTCGAGCCGACGAGACCGTTGATTGAGGATTAAGGACAACAGTCATAGGCTTATCGAGGACTTTGAAATTTATACGCAATCAGAAAGCTATGATTAAAGAGTATAGGATGACAGAGATATGTGAACTGTGACAAAAGATGAATGCCCTCCCCCGCTCCCTTTTTATGGTGTGAGCGTTGGTGAATAATCAAAACATCGTAACTACAGCTTGAATAAGCTGTAGTTTCGATGTAATGTTCATTCATTATGGATATATTTTAACCGATGATTATTTCTTTTACGCATTTGCGTAAATTGCGTAATGTGGATGACGCCCTCGACACACTTACCATGAAACTATCATGAAATGCTTTAAAATTCCAGTCAAGACAATATTATTTGAAAACCGGAAGTGTCCATAAGAGTGGAGTTGCACCACTTGAAACCAAAACCGGAAGCACGTTATGACAACAAAATGAGGTAATTGTCAAATACAATTTAACGCTTTTCGTAACAATCTTTTGGTGTTTTTACATTGAAATTAATTTAAAGTGCACTTACATAAAAGACAAATGAAAAAATGTTTCGAT
The DNA here is from genome assembly GCA_948146395.1 of Fragum whitleyi. NCBI lineage: Eukaryota > Metazoa > Mollusca > Bivalvia > Cardiida > Cardiidae > Fragum > Fragum whitleyi. The sequence continues at coordinate 51,939,057 of OX411553.1, forward strand.
TTTTGTGAAATGAATGTTTGAAATGGGAAATGGCCAACTTTTTTGCTTTTTTTTGCAATATATTCGGATACGATGTTTTTTCGGATATAGTGACCAATACACGATTGCCGAAATTCTATTCAAGCAAAAGCTTATGTCTATGGACATTTGAATCTTGTTATTTCTTTTTTCTTGGTCAAAATCTCAATTAGAAGAATTGTAATTTAACTAGAGCCAAAAATAAATAAATAATAATAATAATAACCGAAAAACAAATAAATATCCTGCAGGCCCAGGATAAGGCTGAACAAGGGTTTAGTTGGCTATGACCCCTTAATTTTGGACTGGTCCCCTAAATTTATGTGAAAATGTCCATATCCTCAATGTTGAATACTATGATACATTTTGATAAGTCTGGATTCCTCAGTTCAAATTCTCAGTTTTTCCCATCAGACTTGTGGCAAAGAATAGTGTTGGACCTTGTTAGGTCCCCTCAGTGTCAGTATAACCTGAGTTTAACCCTGGTCATGCTGAACCCAGAATATTCCTGCTTTGACAGGAGTTTTAGACAAAGATCAGACTGCACATTTGTGTACTCTGATCTTAGTCTTTACCACCTGCTTTTCCTTTTTAAACAAGAAAAGTTAGAAGATTATGAGTTAAAAACAAATACTGACCAACATGCAGTGCATTCAGGGCTTTCAGTGCTTTGGCTTTAATGTGATTTTAACATAGACTGTATTCAGTATGACAAGTGTAAATATTCATATGCCACCAAAGGTTGATGTATATATCAGGGGACACTAATACCTGAGAATAAGCCAAGGAGTCCATTGGACTCTTACACATGAAATTAAGGAATCCAAGGTCCAAGAAAGGGGTCCAAATTTTCATAATAGGAGAACATTGTGGAAAAGGAGAAATTGCTTGTTATAAACAATTTCTTCCCCACTTATTAATGGGGTTTATTGGTGATATGCTTCATCACGTAAAAATGTTTCCAGTGACAGTGTATATTTTGACTACAGCCCTCTTCTTGTATTCACAGTTCGGATAAAGAAAACAACGAGATTGACGAAGTTACAAATCGTCGCATTTTAGCTCAGTTCAAGAGCGAGACAGGGGAGGTGACAGGGAGTCCATTTGATCTACCTCTTGACATAACAGTTGAGAAGCTACAGCTGGTTTGTAATGCCCTCTTACAAAAGGTAAGTTATCTTCTTGAATACTGAAACATATGTTCTAGTGCCAAATGCAGTGGCTTTGGGATAAGAGGGTCCTGGGATCTGTTCCTCCCCAGAATGCAGGAATGTAGACTACATTATGTAGTTGAATCAACTTATTTATTTGATTGTGTACGACAGAATTAAACTATAAAGCCAAACTTTAACTATCACTTATTTTTGATAACACTTTCAATGTTGGCTTAAACAGGGGTTGAAAAATCTTAAAAACCCAACTAGTCCTGTAGGACTAGTAACCATAAATTTCAACTCGCCCTTAAACCAAATGAGCTCGCCCTTCAAAATTGATAAAATGTAAGTTAGTCTTATAACAAGAACAAAAGTCATTTGAATTGGTTGAAATTTTCATTCCAGTACAAATTTAACTCATTGTGACAGTACTTTAATGAAAAAAGAACTTTCCACCCAGTGTGCGTGGAAAGGTATGTTTATATGACATGTGTGGAAAGGTATGTTCATATGACACCAGGCTTGCTATTTTGTATTCAATATTAAAGAGATAGGTAATCTATGTGGTCTCAACATGCACAGAAGAATATCTTAATGAGCAACACAGATGATAAGGAATTTGGGATATTAGCAACCTGGACCACAAAACCATTTCTTCTTTAGCCTATGAAAAATCTGATGGATAATCGGCTCTCTTATCATTGAATCTCACAAATAATAGAAACAATTTTTTTGAACAAGTCCCACATTTTATTGAATATTAAAAACAATCGGGAGATTAAATGCTGACAAAAAAATTATTAAAATACAAATAAACAAGTTTTTACCTGGGATAACTTCTTTGCTAAAGATATATTTTTCTTTCGTTGTCCGAGTGTTAGCTGCGCTTTTTAAAAACCAATGTCATCCCACTCGGCTTTTTGAAATAATAATTGGTGATCTTGAAATGAGACCCGCTCCCCTTTTTTTGTGTGTGTTTTTATTTTATTTTTTGTTGTTTTAAATTTTTTTGCTAAAAGAAAATCTATAAAACCACCCCTAACTTTTGTCTCAAAGAATTTGAAGGATTTTGAAAGGGTGCTGATATTATTGAACGCAGCAAGTGTACATGGCCGAAATTAGAGTAATTATGCATGCATAAAAATCGCTGTTTTGAAAAAAATTACTGACGAAAATTACTTACTTCAAATAAAAAATATAATCCTTATCAAAATATCCGAGTGGTAAAGATGTGAGAATATCATAAGATTTATTTTGAAACCGATCTTTAATATGACGTCACTGTATAAATTTCTCGGAGAATGGCCCGACTTCAGAAGGACCGCCGAACACCTGTACTGGGCAAGGTCATCTGTGTTTTCACAGCAACACAATTTTCTCTCGTGATTACACGATAGTCTCATTAAATAGTCGCATAAATAGTGGATATAAAATATAACGGATAGTCTTTAGAAGGGTAACTGAATTTATTTCGGCTCATCTAGTTTACGACTCTCATCGTCGGAACATTTATTTTTTTCAAAGACAATCTGCATTGAGAAGCCGTTGGAAATCAGGAAATATTAACTGCGACTACGATGCTATTTGCAATGGTCATTTGTTTAAAGATGAGCTTTTCCTTGCATGATTTGGAAGCCTAGATTTGTACTCGCCCCGTCGGACTAGCTCACCCAAAATTCTACTCGCCCCTCGGCAATTTCTACTCGCAAATGCGAGCGGGCGAGTGGAATTTTCAACCCCTGTTAAAGAACAGATTGGGGGAATATTCTTTGTAACAAGAGACAACACATATTTTGGGAAAAGCTGTTTCAATTGAAAAAAAAATTAAATATTAGCTTTGCTGTTTGGAACTAGAAGTGAAGGTTTTGTCTTAGCCTTGGTGTCACTGTTATATGGTATTTGAAGCTATTTACTTTAAAATACAAAGATTGTGCAAGTTTATTTTTAGCTCGGCTGTTTTCGGAGAAAACCCGAGGTATTGCTATAGCCTTGGTGTCGTCGTCGTTGTCGTCGTCGTGCGAAAACTTTGACATTTTGTGATAACTTTTGAATGGTAAGTGATAGGGCTTTGATATTCCATATGATGATTGCCTGGGACAAGACCTTTCTGTAGGTACCAAGTTCAAGGTCATCAGTCAAGTTCAAGGTCACTTTTCAAGGTCAAACTTTTGAAAAAAATGCAAAAAATTTGACAAATTGCCATAACTTTTGAATATTTAGTGATAGGGTCTTCATATTTCACATGATGATTGCCTGGGACAAGACCTTTCTGATGGTTCCAAATTCAAGGTCTTCAGTCAAGGTCAAGGTCATTTTTCAAGGTCAAATTTGTATAAAAAATGTAAAAACTTTGACATTTTGCAATAACTTTTGAATGGTTTGTGATAGGGCCTTTATATTTCACATGATGATTGCCTGGGACAAGCACTTTCTGTTGGTACCAAGATCAAGGTCATCTGTCAAGTTCAAGGTAATTTTTTAAGGTCGGACTTTTGAAAAAAAATGCAAAATCTTTGACATATTGCAATTACTTTGAATGGAAAGTGATAGGGTCTTCAGATTTCTCATGATGATTGCCTGGGACAAGCACTTTCTGTTGGTTCCAAGTTCAAGGTCACCAGTCAAGGTCAAGGTCATTTTTCAAGGTCAAATTTGAGAAAAAAATGCAAAAATCTTTGACATTTTTGTGATATCTCTGGTTCTACTGAAGGCATTCACATTAAACTTGGCACACTTGATCACCATCCAAAGGGCAACCTTTTTTTCAAGGGGGATAACTTTTGAAACATTTTATGCAAATTACGCCCCTTTGTCTACTTAGTTTTTTTCAGCATCCATTAGTTTTTTTACCATCCAGCACTTACAGCCGAGCGTAGGCACCCGTAGGCGGTGCTCTTGTTTATATTTTCATGTTTATGTTTATGTCTTATAATTTTATGTTCATGCTTATTATTTGAGCCTGAGATTTCCAACAATTTCAAATAACTGCAAAGTATATACTCTGACCACCCTATGCATCTACACAGTCTGAGTGTTCACTGTGTGCTTGGTAGGTAGAAAGGGTCTCAAAATATATGTAGACAATCAGGTAACTTTATATTTACAGTATGTGGCTGTCTACACTGCTCAATGTGTGCACCTCACGCATGTTTCAAATTGTTAGCAATGTCACACACTGGCTCATTTATTTTGATGTTTATTTCTTATATTTTCATATTTATAATTATTTCATATTCATGTTTATTTCATACAAATTTCAGGAAGAAAAAGTTCCATATTCATTTTTTGTGAAGGAGCGAGAGATCACAGGCAAGCTCGATGAAGCCCTGGACAAGGAGACGCTGGAAGGTACAGAGGAGGTGTTAGATATTGTATATCAACCGCAGGCGGTGTTCCGTGTAAGAGCTGTCACAAGGTGTACAAGTTCTATACCTGGCCATGCTGAGGCAGTTATATCTGCACAGTTTAGTCCTGATGGAAGGTTTGTCTTTCTATTTCATAACAATTTCTATACCAGAGTTACAGATAAAAGGGGATAATGCTATTCTAAAATATTTATTTCTAAATGAAACCCTATGTTGGGGGTACTCATTTGAATGGTCTTCACAAGATGATTCCAACAAGCCTAAGAATCTCTTGTATATTTTTTGTGTAGGAGCATACTAAAGCTCAAAGCAGCTGATGACTCACATGGCATGTTGTGGTTAAGATAAAGATCAGACAGTGCATACTTGCAGAATTATCTTTGTCTTTACCTCCTGCCAAAGCAGGAATATTTTGAGTTCAGCATGACAAGGGTAAAAACTTTGACAGACAAGACTAAGTCTAGCAGTGAAGGAGTCCATTAGTCCATTGGACTGTTAACTTTCAATAAAACAGAATCCTACCTCAAAAAATAAGGGTTTTTAGACTACCAGAAATACCATTAGTGTTCAACCCTTTAAACCAATGGGAAAATTACATGATTTTCAGTATTTAGCACTGGCATCTGCTTACAGTTCTTACAGATTTAATATATGTATAAACTTTCAGATATTTAGCCAGTGGATCTGGGGATACAACTGTCAGATTTTGGGATGTGAACACAGAAACACCGCAGTACACTTGTAAAGGTCATAAACACTGGATTCTAGCTATAGCCTGGTCACCTGATGGTCTTAAACTGGCATCAGGATGTAAGAAAAGTCAAGTAAGTAAAGTTGGCCAGATTTTAGCTTGTTGTTTTTAAACAAAATAGAACCAAATTTGTACCTTTTTATACCCCAGTTTAATATTGCTAAACTGTTGTCCATCTCGATGACTTGATGCAAAACAGTTGTAACTGCCTATAAACATATAGGCAGTTACAACTGTTTTGCATCAAATTTGATCTTCATAATAGATTTACCAAACAGACTTGACTTTTTGGATTACTTGAAGCCTGTTCAAGATACAGAGCTCAAGCCTAAACTGTCTTTTCCAGAAATCCCCACATTTTTCAAGGGATTTTTCTACACACATTAGGAAAAACAACCTGAAAAATCGTTAAATTGTTGTAAAATTACTGTATTTATACCCCCCACCTACGAAGTAGAGGGGGTTATATTGGTTTCACCATGTCTGTCTGTCTGTCCATCCGTCCGTCCGTAGACCTTTTCGTTTCCGGACGCTAACTTAAGAACAAAATGACCTACAATCATGAAACTTTATACAAATGTTCCTTATGACCCAAGGAAGTGCCCTATTGATTTTGGGTCATATAGGTCAAAGGTCAAGGTCACAGTCAGCCTTTGTTCAATTTTCGTTTCCATACTCTAACTCAAGAACCAAGTGACCTACAAACATGAAACTTTATACAAATGTTCCTTATGACCCAAGGAAGTGCCCTATTGTTTTTGGGTTGCATGGGTCTAAGGTCAAGGTCACAGTCAATTTTCGTTTCCGGACTCTAACTTGAGAACCTAGTGACATACATGCATGAAACTTCATGCAGATGTTGTTTATGATCCAAGGAAGTGCCCTATTGTTTTGGGTCATATAGGTCAAAGGTCAAGGTCACAGTCAATTTTTGTTCAATTTTCATTATTGGACTCTTAACTCAAAAATCAAGCGACCTAGAATCATGAAACTTCATGCAAATGCTACCTATGACCTCAATATTAGTTACAAACACATCCTGCACTAATAGCACTTACATTCTGACAAAGCCCTTGTGGGGGGTATTAGTCCGCTCTGCGACAGTTCTAGTTAATCTTTGTATTAACCATTTTGCAATGATAGCCCATTATAAATCTTCTATTTTCTTACTAATTTTCATCAGAAACCAAAGATTCTTATAATATCTCAACTTTTTCTATGGAAACAAAAATACTGCAAGTCTGTAATTATAGTTTTTGATTTTCCTTTTCCAAATGAGTAAAAAAAACAAACAAGATAGTTGTTGCTGAGTGTGTGCGCATGAAATGTTGACACGCTTGATAACAGCAATCTTGTTTGTTTGGAATACCAGAAAACCAAGTTTTATCAATGTTGATCGGGCCAATGGATGCACAAATTACCTAATTAAGACAAAATTCTGTCAAACAATTTCCATGATATTTTGAAACAAAGTGTTTGAAAGAAACTGGAAAAAATGAAGCCAACAGTAATCTCATTATAGTTAAGTGATTTGATTGGACAATTGATTTTGATTGATAGCAGTGATCTTTTCAGGGTTAAACACTAACATCTGTAAGGAGTCATCTGGAACCCCATTTTATAAATCAAGGAGTCCATGCTCAAAGTAAAGTCCGAATTTTCATAAATGGAGAACATCCTGGAAAAGAAGAATTCACAATATTTCTTTTGGAAAAAAAAAAATCGCCCACAGAAGATGGTATCAAGTTTTGTAGTGAAAAGATCAATTGTTTTGACAAGGGTTAAAAAGGGTCGTTTCCTGTGTATTTGATTTGTCAAAACTTTCTCAAATGATCTTGGGAGTCCATCAGACTCCTTATTTGCAAAATAAAGGGAGTCCCAACTGGTGAACTAGGAGTCTAAGACTTCCCTTTTTTATTGAACCCTTCTGTTAATCTTTATATAATATACCTTTACTTTCAGATTTGTATATGGGACCCAAACACAGGTCAACAGATTGGTAAAACTCTTAGTTTACACAAGCAGTGGATAACATGGTTGGCTTGGAAACCATTACATTTGTAAGTCTCTTAAATTACTATTTTTTCACAAAAAAATGCAACCATATTGCCTCTCATGAAAGGTCGTCAATATTAAAAGTTGTTTCTATACTGTATGCTAAGAAAGCCCCATTCAAGTTGATGGCAATTACCTAAATTGTAAGAATTTTTCTGAATCTTTTTCTCTAACTTGGGGATAGTTTCCTCTTATCAATCATCTAATCATTTGATTTGATGATTGTTAAGAGGCAAATATCCTCAAATCAAAAAGGGAGGGGGGGGGGACTAAGAAAAAAAAAGACATTAACTTGATGGATATTTTTTTGCAGAAAATATTTACAAGATAAAAGCTCTCTGTCAATGTTTTATATATCTCCTGGGAACATTTATTGGGATAAATATGGCAAAATACAGGTTCAACTAACCTGAAAATGAATGGAAGCCACAATGCCAGAAATACAAATACATACATTAAGGTTAAGAAGATTTTTTGTTAAACGCCCGAAGGGTCGTATTATGTTATGGCCTCAGTCCTCCGTCCGTCTGTCCGTCCAATAGCAATTTTTTGTGTGCGCAACTCCTTTAAACTATCAATGGGAATGAACTGAAACTTTGCACATTTACTCCCTTTGATGTCTAGTTGTGCATAAGACCTTTGAAATTCAAATCGCTCCAGTCATTTCTGAGAAATCTTGAATTATCTGCACTTGAATATAACCAAAATCACTGTTTTTTTGTGTGCGCAACTCCTCCTAAACTATCAATGGGAATGAGCTGAAACTACACACAATTACTCTCTATGATGTCTTGTTGTGCATAAGACCTTTGAAATTCAAATCGCTTCAGTCATTCCTGAGAAATCTTGAATTATCTGCCCTTGAATATAACCAAAATCACTGTTTTTTGTGTGCGCAACTCCTCCTACACTATCAATGGGAATGAGCTGAAACTACACACAATTACTCTCTATGATGTCTTGTTGTGCATAAGACCTTTGAAATTCAAATCGCTTCAGTCATTCCTGAGAAATCTTGAATTATCTGCCCTTGAATATAACCAAAATCACTGTTTTTTGGGTGCGCAACTCCTCCTAAACTATCAATGGGAATGAGCTGAAACTACACACAATTACTCTCTATGATGTCTTGTTGTGCATAAGACCTTTGAAATTCAAATCGCTTCAGTCATTCCTGAGAAATCTTGAATTATCTGCCCTTGAATATAACCAAAATCACTGTTTTTTGTGTGCGCAACTCCTCCTAAACTATCAATGGGAATGAGCTGAAACTACACACAATTACTCTCTATGATGTCTTGTTGTGCATAAGACCTTTGAAATTCAAAGCGCTTCAGTCATTCCTGAGAAATCTTGAATTATCTGCCCTTGAATATAACCAAAATCACTGTTTTTTGTGTGCGCAACTCCTCCTAAACTATCAATTGAAATGAGCTGAAACTAGACACAATTACTCTCTATGGTGTCTAGTTTTGCATTTCTTTTCAATTTGAAATGCTCCAGTCATTCTTGAGTTATCTTGGATTATCTGATCTTTAGTTGATGAAAAACAAAAATTCTTGTCAGCTCATTTTCTCCTACATTTTGGATGGGAATGAAAGGAAACTTGCCATAATGACTCTTTAGGATGTCTATTTGTGCTTAGGACTAAATATATTTTCATATTTAAAGTAGTTCCAGATTTATCTGCCCTTTACTTCACAAAATAGTTTAAATTTACAGATTTTTTTGGTGTGTGTGTGTGCACAACTCCTACAAATTTATTGGATTGAAATGAATCTTGCCATAATGTAACCCTTATATTTGGTTAAGCATAAGACTTCAGAAATTCAAAAAAACTTGGGTCTTTCTTGTATTATCTGCCCTTGAATTGATTGAAATTCACTATTTTTCTTTTGTGAGCAACTTGTCACACTTTGAATTGGAATGAACTGAAACTTACAAAATAACTGTTTGGCATATAGTTGTGCATAAAATCATTTTCAATTTACACTCAAAAGGTCATACTATGTTATGGCACCAGTTGTCTGTCTGTCTATTTGAAATATTTTTAGCTAAGCTAAGCCAAGGTTACTGACAAGCCCCATCTGGCGTATATGCACTGCTCTGCGAAGCTCTTGTTTTGATATTGTGTGACCAAGTCTGTATGTCTACAAAACCTAAGATTTGCCAATTAATATTTTAATTATTTTTTGTATCTCAAAGGTCATGGTCATCCTTAAGGTGAAGTAAATTTTTGCATAACTTCTACACTAAATTTTAGGGATGGAATTCAAAATAATTGGCACAGATGTTCTCATTTTATAGAAGAGCCAGGTGAATTAGAAATGGTTGTAGATAAAAGGTTAAGGTCATGTTTCAAGTTTAATTCCTAGGCAACCATTCTTTCGTGTTTGATAATATCTTGCATGTGTTTCTATACTTTCAGAGATGGTGATTGTAGATATTTAGCTAGTGCCTCAAAGGTATTAGAATTCTTTATATCTGATACTGTTTAAGGAGTTAAACTATTCAGACCAACAGATAGAAGGGGTATTTTGGATTTCAAAGTTAATTTCTCACAACTTAGAATCGTCTGTTTTGATTCTGCTTCCTCGAAATAAACCAGTGCTAGTGCTGAATGTGAGGGCCAATGAAAGATGCCTCTCCCAGCAATAGAAGCCTTTTGATCAAAATGTCAAAGCTCTACCTCTCGACAACAGACACCACCACATTTATAGACACTTACAAAATTAATGAATAGTAGTCATAATTATATTGTCTTCCATAAATCCAAATAACATCACCGAAGAGTGAGCATGTTTAACTTGAAACAGTCTCAGAAAAATCCACTATTGAATCAGCCGATGCATCATTTGGCAACTAGTCATCAATTTTATCAAGAGTTCCACAACAAGATGTCGTTCACGCATGACTGACATGAGAGAATGTTTATGGGACACTCAGAGCATATCAGTTGCAGTTCTCAGTTTCTAAAACTATGTTACGGTATGTTTACTTCTGTTTTTCAGGATGCTACAGTACGATTATGGGACACAATCTTATCTACGTGTATAATATGTATATCAGGCCATTTACAATCAGTAACTTGTGTAAAATGGGGTGTCAATAATTCTATATACACTGCGTCACAAGATAGAACAGTCAAAGTATGGAAAGCAGAAGACGTGAGTAAATCTTATTGCTTTTTCTGAACCATTATATTAAACTGTGTACCAAAATAAGGAAAAATCTTGTATATTGAAAATCATTCTGTTCCCATGCAATTCTATTTTTTGGCGCCTCCTCAGAAAAATTGGCTGTGAAACATGAAGAAATTGCTTGTTGGATTCAATAATGTCGTCTGTAACTTTATTGATATTAGACCAATTTAAAATGATGTCATCATATAATAGAATGGTAGTATAGTTAGTAACGAGTGTTTTTTTTTAAACTCAACCTTTCAAGAAATTTAAAGAAGAAACTGCGTAATGGAAAATTTTTGAATACCGGTTGGCTAATTTCAGCTTTTTACCAGGACCATGATGTGAAATTCCGGGTCAGGAAATATTACCTTTCTAGGCAGCTTACATTAAAAGGTCAACCCATTTATGGGTGCATTCATATGCACAGATATATTGAAAACATCAACATAGCTTTCCACGCATATTTTGAAAATATTTACATTTTTCTTAAGGTGGTCATGTTTTTGAAAAAATCAAAGAGAATTGTTTATTACACCGTCCAATCACAATACTGGTGTGCTAAATTAACATATATTTATAGCCATAGATATGGAAAACATGAAAATATAATAAACTTTCAAGTAAGGGCATAAATAAGTGACAAGTGGACATTTTGCTCTAAATGCTCCTCAAAGATAAAAAGTGAATATTTTTTTGAAGGCAAAAAAATCAAACACTTATATTAAATAAAATCGAAATATGTCAATAGAAAATTAGCCCAACTATCGTACAACTGAAATTAATAAAGAAAAGTGTATGTATCCAGGCACTTTTAGTCAGTTTCATAAGTATGAAAAACAGTACCCCCCATAATTTACTTCTCTAATTTGATTTTGTCAAGACATTGTAACGTCCTCTGATTTCCCAATCAATAATAAAAAAAAAACATTTGTAATTTTTAAATCGGGCTGTGAAGCCAAATTTATACATACTGTTTTCCAGACATCCAATTTGTTGGACACACTACATTTTTACCTTTATCTTCTGAGCAATGTGTTTGAGCCAAACTATGTGTTTTCAAACATTGAAGAAACGACCTTTTCAGTCACAATCTACAAACTGTTTTTTATCTTATTTACTTTTGCGACAAATAAAGAAGAGGCTAATACAAAATTTGATGTAATTTACGCTCTTAGTAATTACCAGTTAGTATTTTCAGTGTTTATAACAAGATTTTGGGTTGAGTAAAGGAGTTGAAACGTACAATAGGTTAACTGTAAATAAATTTGTAGCAGTTACAATACTACTGCTCTGATTTTTTTCTCGAACGGTCATTTACCAGTTGTAGGGATGACAACCAATCAAATTCTGTTATGATTATCACATGGTCAAAACCCATGCTTACAGAGGCTGTACACTTACATTTTGCGTGTTATCCACTGAGCTATTTGTTCAAGATAAACAATGCAGAAATGGCCTTTTCAGTTACAAGCTACATTTATAATCCCCCGCCAAAGAAATCTTCGGGGGGGGGGGGGGGGGGGGGGGGGGGGGAATTGTTTTTGCCATGTCCATCCGTCCATCCGACATTCGTTTCCGCGCTATTTCTTGAAAACTATAGACCAGATTTCAATGAAACTTGGCACACAGCTTCACTACAATGAGGACATACGCATATCATGGGGGTTACCCGGTTTGACCGTCGAATTTAGAGTTACTGCCCCTGACTGTTTAAGCCATATACATACAGAGTGATATTCGTTTCTGCGCTATTTCTTGAAAACTATAGACCGGATTTCAATGAAACTTGGCACACAGCTTCACTACAATGAGGACATGGGCATATCCTGGGGGTTACCCGGTTCGACCGTCGAATTTAGAGTTACTGCCCCTGACTGTTTAAGCAATATACATACAGAGTGATATTCGTTTCCGGGCTATTTCTTGAAAACTATAGACCGGATTTCAATGAAACTTGGCACACAGCTTCACTACAATGAGGACATGGGCATATCGTCGGGGTTACCTGGTTCAACTGCCGAATTTAGAGTAACTGCCTCTGACTGTTTAAGCCTTATACATAGTGGTATTCTTTTCCGCACTATTACTTGAAAAATATAAACCGGATTTTAATGAAACTAGGCACACAGTTTCACTTCAAAGAGGACATGCGCATATCGTCAGGGTTCTTCAACCGTCAAATTTAGAGTTACTGCCCCTGACTGTTTAAGCCATATACATACAGAGTGATATTCGTTTCTGCGCTATTTCTTGAAAACTATAGACCGGATTTCAATGAAACTTGGCATACAGCATCACTACAATGAGGACATGCGCATATTGTCGGGGTTACCTGGTTTCGACCGTCGAATTTAGAGTTACCGCCCCTGACTGTTTAAGCCATATACATACAGAGTGATATTCGTTTCTGTGCTATTTCTTGAAAACTATAGACCAGATTTCAATGAAACTTGGCACACAGCTTCACTACAATGAGGACATGCGCATATCGTGGGGGTTACCCGGTTCGACCGTCGAATTTAGAGTTACTGCCCCTGACTGTTTAAGCCATATACATACAGAGTGATATTCGTTTCCGCGCTATTTCTTGAAAACTATAGACCGGATTTCAATGAAGCTTGGCACACAGCTTCACTACAATGAGGACATGGGCATATCGTGGGGGTTACCCGGTTCGACTGCCGAATTTAGAGTAACTGCCCCTGACTGTTTAAGCCTTATACATAGTGATATTCTTTTCTGCGCTATTACTTGAAAAATATAAACCTGATTTTAATGAAACTAGGCACACAGTTTCACTTCAAAGAGGACATGCGCATATCGTCAGGGTTCTTCAACCGTCAAATTTAGAGTTACTGCCCCTGACTGTTTAAGCCATATACATACAGAGTGATATTCGTTTCTGTGCTATTTCTTGAAAACTATAGACCTGATTTCAATGAAACTTGGCATACAGCATCACTACAATGAGGACATGCGCATATTGTCGGGGTTACCTGGTTTCGACCGTCGAATTTAGAGTTACCGCCCCTGACTGTTTAAGCCAGATACATACAGAGTGATATTCGTTTCTGCGCTATTTCTTGAAAACTATAGACCAGATTTCAATGAAACTTGGCACACAGCTTCACTACAATGAGGACATGCGCATATCGTCGGGGTTACCCTGTTCGACCGTCGAATTTAGAGTTACTGCCCCTGACTGTTTAAGCCATATACATACAGAGTGATATTCGTTTCCGCGCTATTTCTTGAAAACTATAGACCGGATTTCAATGAAGCTTGGCACACAGCTTCACTACAATGAAGACATGGGCATATCGTGGGGGTTACCCGGTTCGACTGTCGAATTAAGAGTTACTGCCCCTGACTGTTTAAGCCATATACATACAGAGTGATATTCGTTTCCGTGCTATTTCTTGAAAACTATAGACCTGATTTCAATGAAACTTGGCACACAGCTTCACTACAATGAGGTTATGGGCATATCGTCGGGGTTACCTGGTTCAACCGCCGAATTTAGAGTAACTGCCCCTGACTGTTTAAGCCATATACATACAGAGTGATATTCTTTTCCGCGCTATTACTTGAAAAATATAAACCGGATTTTAATGAAACTAGGCACACAGTTTCACTTCAAAGAGGACATGCGCATATCGTATGGGTTCTTCTACTGTCGAATTCAGAATTACTGCCCCTGAGTGTTTAAGCCATATACGTACAGAGTGATATTCGTTTCTGCGCTATTTCTTGAAAACTATAGACCGGATTTCAATGAAACTTGGCATACAGCTTCACTACAATGAGGACATGCGCATATCATGGGGGTTACCCGGTTTGACCGTCGAATTTAGAGTTACTGCCCCTGACTGTTTAAGCCATATACATACAGAGTGATATTCGTTTTTGCGCTATTTCTTGAAAACTATAGACCAGATTTCAATGAAACTTGGCACACAGCTTCACTACAATGAGGACATGCTCATATCGTCGGGTTACCCGGTTCGACCGTCGAATTTAGAGTTACTGCCCCTGACTGTTTAAGCCATATACATACAGAGTGATATTCGTTTCCGCGCTATTTCTTGAAAACTATAGACCTGATTTCAATGAAACTTGGCACACAGCTTCACTACAATGAGGACATGGGCATATCGTGGGGGTTACCCGGTTCGACTGTCTAATTTAGAGTTACTGCCCCTGACTGTTTAAGCCATATACATACAGAGTGATATTCGTTTCCGCGCTATTTCTTGAAAACTATAGACCGGATTTCAATGAAAATTGGCACATAGCTTCCCTACGGGTTCGACTATCGAATGTAGAGTTACTGCCTCTGACTGTTTAAGCCATATACATACAGAGTGATATTTGTTTCTGCGCTATTTCTTGAAAACTATAGGTTGATGTAGATAAAAGATAACCTGTACCTAAGTTTGATATTAACTCCATTGACAAGGAAAATATGTTCGGCAGGGGATATGAATTCAACGAATTTGCTTGTTTTTATCTCTTTTACTTTTGTGACAAAAAAGGAAGAGGCTTATACATAATTTGATGTAATTTTCGTTTTTAGTAATTACCAGTTAGTATTTTAAGCGTTTTTTACAAGCTTTTTGGGCGAGTAAAGGAATTAAAATTATCATCGTGCTGTTCTAATTTGTTGTTCTAAAAACTGTTTAATGTGATCAATATCTATCCCTGCGGAGGGGATACATTGTGAAAAAGGGGAAACAACTTCTTATATTTCATAAAAGAACAACAACAACAATCCCTTCCATCCTCTGTTTTCCTTCGTCTCGAGTTCTTTTTTCATTTGTCTTCTGTTGGAATCGTCTGCTTCTATAGTTGACATGGTTTAATCCTAGTCTATTTTAAAACAGATTTCTTTGCCATTGCGTTGATTTTTCTCGGTTTATTACGGTTTACGCCGTTTTCAACTGATGTGGTCATATTGAGCGACTGGTGCACCTAACCATGGATACCACATCACCCTTACCCAGCCTCGAGCCTCCAGCTGCTCCATCATATAGGTTCAGGATATCAAACCATTGATGGACGACATTTTTTGACTGAAAGGGTATTTGCCGTGGCCGAGTATCGAACCCGGGACCTCTCAAACAAGAGGCAGGTGTGTTACAAACTTCGCTAAGGCCTAGGATTACCGTTGCATTTGATAAACCGTTGGTGCTGTTATAAAATATTGTAACTATGGCTTGAGTAATCAAGCCGTAGTTACGAGATTTATAACAACACCTACGAAATATTGTTTGTCCGATATTGGGTCATTGTTAACTGGATTAAAATCGTTCCCCATTGTGTTCTAACTTTTAGCTCTCTGCGCGAAAAAGGGCTTTTCCAGTCCACTGGACCAAGGCTAAATAATTTTGTTGAAATTTCATCTGCAATTTTGGCATCTTTACTGTTACTGTGTCTATACACTGCAGAGACATGACCAGGATTTGCCATTATCTGCCTCTATATAAATGCCTTCCTCAGGCATCAAATTGATGCCGGTTCTACCCCCTTGACGTCTGACCGTATAGCACAGTTGGTAGCATGTTGGATAATAAATCTTAGTTGAACTGGGTTCAATTCCAAATTGAATGGAAATGTTTTGTGACATCTCTCTCAAGTAGAGTGGATATAATTCTGTAAACTCCAGTTGGATGAGCTGGCGCTGTCCTCGAAAAGATGAATTGTTAAGACAAAAAACTCACAAATTGGGCAAATATTTTTTCAACTTTTATTGTCCAAATTTGATCCCTTTTGATTGTCGAACTATTGCCCTATCCAGTCCTCTCAATGATGCCCGATTTACAGTGCTGACAGCAGTTTGATTATACACTTTGGTAACGCCTATGGTAGTTGTAAGATTTCTGTAACGGGGCTTAAACTAAAATTAAAGGGGAAGGGGTCAATTCACATCATTACCAAAGTTTTGCCGAATTACCCAGTGAAAATGTTAAAAGACTGAACACCCTATTTCCTCTGGATCCGCCACATGCACAGTCATTATCCTGATCAAAACATGAGGTTTTCCTCCATAAATTCATTTTCTGTATGAGGCAATTACATATAAATATAATTTGTCATTTCAGTTGCCATGGAAGATAATATGGTTTATTACTCGATTGAAAAAGAAAAAGATATGACTTTTGATTGATTTTGAAGATTTTAGAATTCTGTGATTATGTTGATAATTTGAACCTAATATATTTTACAATGGTTTGGAAACAATTTCCTAAATTTTACATTGATCCCTCTCGATTCTATTGATTACAGAAGAGTTCACAGTCTCAGGGCCAAATAAAGGAAAAACGTACAATCACCAGTATCTATACCCAATCTCGGAACTTTTTGGTCAAGGAGCAGACGCTGTAACTCTCTATTACACTCTCGAATACATTCACTCTTGGAATAATAGGAAAGCTTTTTGAAATCATTGCTTATTGAAACATTCAATGTTGGCAAAGCTATTGATGGAATAATAAAAATTCTTATCAACTTATGCTTTTCACTCTCTCACACATAAAGGGAATGTAATAAATATGGAAATTCAGAGAGAAGAAATGAATTTTTGATAAGTTGAAATTTTCTTTTTTTCTAGGCTGTCTTCTTTTTAGTTTTCATGTGTAATTATAATTCGATGATGATAAACATAGATAATGATTTATTGGCAAAATCTTATTATTTTGGGATATAATTCGTCAACCTATTTCAGATTTACCAAAGTGGTATGAAAACAAGCATATTTTTTCTCCTGTCCAAGCAAAGTTCATATAACTGAATGATGACTACCTTTTTATAAGTATTCATTATATGATATTTACAACGATATAACCCGAACTCAAACATTCCCTTTCTGTGATGAAGAGTATGTGACAGCCCTGCGTTCAGGACAACAAAGCGGAACAAACGTTTAGCTCATGCACATGCGAGCAAGGCAGGGTATAAGAAGCAAAATGTTTGCTCTGTTTTGTCATCCTGAATGCAGGGCTTGTGATAGTCTACCAACGTCACCCGTACTTCATGTGAAACACTCATTGGATACACTTCACACGGTAATGCAGACTACCATTTCTCGGACAATCGTTTGTGATTCGTTATTCTGAACGCATGTCAGGATTTCATTTTGTTCCTCATGATAATTGCCAAACCCTGCAGTTCAGGAGGCAAGAACATTTGCAAATTTTTAGAAAGTGATCCTTTCTTAGCAGTCTTATGTTTCTGAAATATTTCACGAACGTTTTTATTTTGAATTCAGGACAACCCTGCACGCAGGTTGACAAAATTACGATTGTTTAAAAAAAGCGTCCGCTGTGTACGTACAACTTCATATAAAGTTGATTTTAATAAGGCCCACCCCTCACAATTATTTTCTAGGCGAGTTGTCTCCCCAAAACTGCAACGTCCCGTCTTAATACATGTTTAGTTTACAAATAAGAAACATAATTTTTTTGAAATGCCAAATGTTCAAAAATCACATGTTGTATAAACTCATTAGAATCCTCTCAGTACAACAATTCTATCTCTTTTAACAACATAGGATTGGTTTATGATTATATTTAGAGTAATGATATCTACTTTGTAAAGAATGGGCTTTTGAAAATGGTCCAATGATAAAAGTGGTCACTTGATAGACATGGTCACTCAACAAGATTGACTGTATTTCAGGGTTCATTATCAAGGACATTACTGTATTTCAGGGTTCATTGTCAATGACATTTCTGTATTTCAGGGTTCATTATCAAAGACATTACTGTATTTCAGGGTTCATTGTCAAGGACATTACTTTATTTCAGGGTTCATTATCAAGGACATTACTGTATTTCAGGGTTCATTATCAAGGACATTACTGTATTTCAGGGTTCATTGTCAAGGACATAACTGTATTTCAGGATTCATTGTCAAGGACATTACTGTATTTCAGGGTTCATTGTCAAAGACATTACTGTATTTCAGGGTTCATTATCAAGGACATTATTCAGGGTTCATTATCAAGGACATTACTGTATTTTAGGGTTCATTGGCAAGGACATTACTGTATTTCAGGGTTCATTGTCAAGGACATTACTGTATTTCAGGGTTCATTGTCAAGGACATTACTGTATTTCAGGGTTCATTGTCAAGGACATTACTGTATTTCAGGGTTCATTGTCAAGGACATTACTGTATTTCAGGGTTCATTGTCAAGGACATTACAGGGTCATGGTCACTGGGTCAATATTCTGGCTTTAAATACAGACTATGTCATGAGGACAGGTGCTTTTGACCCCAGATATGCTGATATTGTATATAAAGAACAGAACCTAACATGTAAGTAGATGGAATCTTTCTGAATAATTAATCCTCTTAGTCCTTTCCTGTGTAATCCTATATTTTCATGAAGATTCATTGAATGAAGATTTGTCTAAATGTTTTTGTCTACCATTGCTAGATCTACAAGCTAATATTTCGAGGGTTTGGAGCAAGACTGAAGTAAGTGTATATACATTGTATATACACTTACTACAGTCTTGCACCGAACCAATGATTTGTGTTTCAAAGCTTTGACTTTTCAAGGCACACTTCTCTATCACTATGAAAATCTATCCTACCAAAAGGGTTAACTCCAACTGTATGGTTACAAGATTAATGTCTCTTTTAATACCTCGGAATCAAAAATCATTCGCATATTTATTATTGTGAATGGTTTCTGCCCCTCTCTCCAAATCACTGTTGGTTAATAGTAAACATAAATGGGATAGACACAATTAGGAACATCACTCGGCCAACTGCAACAGACCTCAGGTGTATGTAAGGCGGATGGGTATGTAACAAAAGTGTGCATTTTGTTTGGCGGAAATCGTGTAAGAAAAAATAGCGCGGAAACAACCGGCACTATCTTAAGATTTATATCTTTTACAGTTTATAACAGCTGAAACATTCCCAAAAATTAAGATTCATCAGCTGTTATTTTAGAATCTAAAGATATTTTATCACAGGATACTATGGTTTCATGTCAGTAACTTAAACAAGTAGCATTGGTGACATTGAATGTTTTCACTCAAAGTTTCGAGGGATAACACCATTTTAACTGATGTCATCGAGTTTTTCCAAGGTTTTCCCGTAATTTTTAAAACTAGTCCATCTATCTACATCTGAGGTTGATCATGAGATTGGCCGAGTGGTGTTCCGAATGGAATAGACGCTAGAAGCTAGGGAAGGATGTTATGGTAGAACTGATGCATGGGTGAAAGTTTTCTGTATTATTACAGAATTCCGTATTTTGGTCGGCAGCAAGGATCGTTTTTCCAAATCGCATAAATCCTATGAGAAAAAATATGGAGGGGGGGTGAGGGTGGTTAACATTATCTTTCTGTGATATGATCGGAAAATTCTCGGAGATCGCACCTGTTATTTATTATGAGATTGTCGGAAAGAACAGAACAAAAAAATATAAAAGCGGAGATTAGTGGTTTAATGGGAAAAGACTCACGATTATCGTAACAGTTGAAAAATCGAGCATCGGAAAGCCTCCGGGATTCAACCGAATAAGCGAGAAAGTCCAAGCGATGTTCCGATAGAGAAATGAGATCACCCGAAAAGAAACTTATACAACAATTACCAAATTTAGAAATTTCCGTTACCCGCAGTTCAGTGTACCAAATGTAATTTGAAAGATTGGCAGTGATTGGTTTAGATCCCTTTCATTGTCCAATCTAATGTCGCATTACATAAAATAATACAACCTGTTATTGTTTACACTTCCACTTCATAAAATCCCATGGAAAAACAAAATCCGGTTTCGTTATCAAGGGAAACCATTAAGATTATATGAAAGTGTTTGATGATGGCTTAAAAAATAAATCAAAATGGGAACGGTTCAATGAAAGAGATGCTTGAGGGGAGAAATGGGTCAATTTGCTTGGGAGGGAAGGTGACTGGGCAACTTGACCTATTCTCAGCTTGGCTGATGTGAAAGATCAAACAGAAAAATCTCTACCAAAAAAGGTAGTAAAGTCTGTAAAAGCCTTTCTCAGTGGTTTGAAAATGCTATTTCTAAGGAGCTCCCGGGGGCCTCTGGCCCCCTGGACCCCTGGCCAGGGCATTGCCCTGAACCCGCCTGGGGCCCTGCAGCCCCCCCAGACCCCCAGCTATAAAGTTCCTTATTTTCAAAAAATATTACTTTCACCCATGCTGA
This sequence comes from Fragum whitleyi, assembly GCA_948146395.1. Classification (NCBI taxonomy): domain Eukaryota; kingdom Metazoa; phylum Mollusca; class Bivalvia; order Cardiida; family Cardiidae; genus Fragum; species Fragum whitleyi. Next base: position 51,959,771 of record OX411553.1, read on the forward strand.
TGTGGAAATACAAGAAATCCATTGTTAGGTTCTCCACCTGCCTCAATATGGCTGAAAAATTGCAAAAAACTTGTGTTGTTGAACCCCATTCAATAACAAACTAACAAGTACAACAACCCTGTGTTCAGGATGACAAAATGGTGCAAGCAATTTGCACCATTTTGTCATCCTGAACATTGGGTTGGTTCAACTGATATGTTTCGCCAATTTATGGCTAATAAAGGCATTAGTGATCAGTGTTCTTGGTAATATTCAATTAAATCCTGAAAACATTATTACATTTGGTTGGATGAATATACAATTGGCAATATACAATTAGTAGTAGATTTGATATACAGTAGATCCGCCTTAAATAGCCATTTCTAATAATCCTTTCCCATTTTCCAAAATTTGACCCAATTTTAAAGGAGATGCAGACAACAGTGTGTTGGATTGAAATGAAACCATTTTGTAAGTTAAGGTTAATGTAGAGGGTTTGGGATCCAATTTTTATGCCACTTCATTTGAAAAGAAAAAGGAGTATATTCAGGTATATCATATCAAAACTAAGCTGTTTATAAGCACAATCAGTTAAGCAACACAAGACTACCATAGCAATAGCAGTATAGCCAAAATATTGTGAAAAAAGGGTCTTTTTGTACAGAACAAGCAACTGCATTATGGTTGGATAGAATTTGCTCAAAATTTAACAAAGTACAGTCTAAACTACTACCCAGGTACTCCTACAACCGAAGGTGTAAAACTCTGACCCAAAACGTAGCTATGCCAGCAATTCATTTCAACTTATTTTATAAACACATATGTCATATATGTCATTCTAATTTTGAAAACGTGTAGACTAATGTATGGTTTGGTGTGCTGTCACAACATAAATAGACATTAATAGTTTATATACCTGTAAGGTCGTTTAGCAATACAGTGTATAAATCAATTTCTATTTCACAAAATGATTAATTTACAGTAATTTATCATAGATCATTGAATTAAAAAAACTTTAATTTAAAATAAATCTCAGAAAATATTTTGCAATATTATAGTATGACATTGCACCATACCTAACATCAATTTTAAAAACAGATCAAACCGGTTTGACATGTATGTTGACAAAATAAAAGTAACTTGATTGTTCAAAAGTGCCTTTCGAGACTGAGTTTTATATCTAAGGTTGTAGTAGTACCTAGATATAGTAGGAACATTTTTCTACATTCTGATCAAATTTAGGCAAATCTTATCCAGCCGTAATGAAGTTGTTGGTTTTGAACAAAATATCCCTTTTCCATAATGGTTTGCCTATTCTGTTTTGAGATGGGGCCTCTATTGTTGTGCAACTGCTTGTGCTCATCTACAGCCTTAATTTGATGTATAGTATAGCTGTGCAAACTTTCTTTTTTGTAAATAGGAGCAGCATTAAATTTGGTTCAAAAACTCTTTAAATGGACCTAAATAAATATTGTGGTAAGATGAAATCCATTGTAATAAGCCATTTTCTTTTAATCCCCCCCCCCTCTTTTGGGGCAGTTGTGATTCTCATTCACCTTGTAATCTATGTCTTACAGGTCAAGGTCATGCTTAAAGTCAAGGTTAAATTTCTTCCTATAGCACTAATTCTGCATTTATGGATTAATTTTGAAATAATTTGGTACTAGCATTCACCTCAATATTTGTAAGTGCCATTTTAGTCATCAATGGTAATAGTTGAATGTTGAAGGTCAAACTTTGGTTTGACATGAGTTGTCCCTCGACAACCATGTTAGTTTTTTTACTATTTGGCACTTGATAGAGGGTTGTCTGATATCTTTTAGCAGTTCCCTTGTTATTCTAAAGGCTAAAGGTTAACACTTCACATTATTATGCTGAAAAAAAAATTCTAACATTTCATTTTCTTCTTATTGCTGACTTGACAAACTTTGATATCAACGGTTGCTTTGGTATAACTTCTATCATTTCCTCAAGGTGCATCACCGAGAACATAGAAAATTCTAGCTGGAAATGGCAGTCATAATTCTTTCACTTAGCTTTTAACATGACCCACGTATACACATTATGCTACAGTGACAATTATGTCAGTTAATAACATACAAATAAAAATTGATTTTAGTTCCAATAAATACCTTTCAATTTCACCAATCTGTCCATATAAAGTGCTAACTTTCTCACAGGTAAAGCCAAGAACCGCCATCATACATCAAAACATTGAAGGATGTAGTAGTATGAGGTCACTATTACCTGTGATGTCAATACATATTTACTTTTCATTTGTGGCGCAATGGGGGCTATTGGTATTTTTAAGGAATTTGGTGTATATCAAGGTCATAAATAGGCAAAAGAGAGAAAATAAGTCTAAAACTTTGAAGTATAATAAATTCGTAATACTGTGTCTAGCCTGGGAAAATATGACAATTTCATTCCCTGCAGCTTGGGTGACATCATTTTTTTCCATCCGGGAATAAATTGTCATAAACCCAGGCAAGAAATCTTATAACTGATATTGTGTTCATGGTATATTCCTTATGAACACTTAAAAAGTTAGTATAGACTACAATCAGCTTGCAAAGACATGTATTCTGATCTCATCCTACACTGACTGCTTTCTATTTTGTAAATTTGTGAAAAACTTGAGCCAGATTGTTTGAAAAACATCAAAAGTTGGTAATTGGTAAAGTATGTGTGTTTCCATTTATTTTTTGTCGCAACCGTAGCACATGCCCATACTAGCGACCCCCTCAGAAGATGGTTAGTTGTTACGGGGGATAGTGTAAGGATGCATAAGAAAATTACTGCTGTTGATTTGAAACAAAATTTGAATTTAGGTTAAAAGGATAAAATCTTTCTTCTGTTAAGGCTAAATGTAGGGCTTACTGTATGATTGCTTTGTTCAGTGGTCAATAAATTAAGCTGACTCCAAAGGAACATAAATTGCAAAGAATGGATCAAATCTAATAATTTATTTGGTGTAATAATTTATTGTTCCAATATCAGAATAAAATTATCAGTGTTTAAGTGCAAAGATGTTATAAAAATGCCAACAATTTATGTGCATTGTAATAGTTTTGCTCTTACACTAAAGAATTTTGCTTTAATTGTTTAAGGCACAAGTCATGAAAGAAAAGTTAGCTATATCACCCCCACCATCCAAACCCTTACCCATTTTACTACAAAGTTTAGACTTAGCTCCTACTACAAGACTACAAATTAAAGGGGTCCAGGTTTAGATTCCTGATGGGAGTACACATTCTCACCAATTGGTGGTTACCTACCTTTCTTGAGTGCTACTGCAGCACATACCCATACAAGGGATACCCCAAGAAGATGGTTAAGTGTTACAGGGGATAGTGTAAGGATACATGACAAAACTATGGCTGAGATCTGCCATAGTTCTTTAACATGCTCAGTGTAAAATGCTGTCTCACGGGTCGGCAGTTTAATGTCTCATCCCAAAGACATTTAGTTTGTTTATGTGCCAGCCTAGGAATCAAAACCAATTGACCTTCAATTGTTTTGAAGTCCTGTGGTCTACTGACTGAGCTAATGGCGCTGACAAAAAGGAAATAATCATTTGTACCTTGTTTTAAGTGTTCCATAAAAATGAATACACATGGAGTAGGGTGTGAAATGGGTGTGATTAGGGATCAGTATATCGAGGGTGGCAACAAGAATGTCATTTCTACAGCTTTGTTCTAGCTGTAGATACAACAATTTTGGTTACCCAATAACAATATTCTGATGATATTTGACCTTGGCCCTTTTATCGAAGTGATCTGTTTGTTGATAATAGGCAACTAAAATTTCACATCCATTTGCTTTGTTGAACCTGTAGCTGTGGACAAGGGGGTAACTACCATTACGCACATTATGCAAGTGCGTTATACAAATTAGTCGAAAAATACCGTTCACGAATGATAAAGAATCGTAACTTCAGCTTATTCAAGCTTTAGTAACAATGTTTTGAACATTCACCAAGGCTAAATGAAAAAAAAGGGAGCAGTGGAAGGCATTTACCTTTTTCACAGTCCACATATTGCCTTTATCCTATATATTCTTTGGTGGTTGTCATCTGAGTGCCTATAAATTTCAAAATCCTAGTAACGCCAATGTCGGATACAACATTTTGGCCACAAAACAACAATACTTTAAGGACATTTGACCTTGACCCCTATATCCCAGTGAGGAGCCATGCTGCCTGAAGATTGACAGGAAGCAAACCCCACCCTCCATACTTCTGTAATGTCAATCAGATTATTACTGTGGAAGAATTCTTGGTTGGTCCCATCTTTTATAACATGGTACTGATTGCTTGTTTTTGCCTTGGTTTTGAAGTAATGAACAGCAGCACTTTTCTCTGTCTCTTCATTTTGAATCCTGTCTTTAATACTGTTAAATATATTGGTATCAGGGTCGGAACATGTCCCCAAGCCGTTTGAAAGGATTTTTAAGTTGTAAGTGATGTCACCGAATATAAGAGCTGGATGTTTTGGTTTTACGAAGTGAAACTTGAAAATAAATGTGGTACCAGTCTTGGACGAGCAGGTTGATGATGTAATCTGATTGGTTCCTCTGTCAAATTGTACACAATCTGATTGTGGACTTCCGTCTGTCTGTATATTCAATTTTACACTGTTCGATGTTACATTTTCATGTGTTAATTTGATAGTCAGGTCAGATTTGTGGTTCCTGATTTCAGTAATAGAGGCAAGTCTGATCCAGTTGACATTAGATTCTTGTAATGATCCTGTGTGACTTTGATCAAATACTGGATGACTGAAGTAGATACTGACGTTATTGAAATATTTGCTGTCGTCCCATTCTCCTTCAACTATTGTTTTAGGTACTTTAAAGTTCAGGGTACCATTTTTGTTTCTCTCTGATTGGGTAAACATAAATATTGCAATAGCTCCTCCCAGTGTGATGAATAGACCAATCATAATGAAGACCCTGTAGGTCACATGTCTACAGGACTCCTTATTTTTCCCCACACATTTGAGGTCACGCCTGGCTTTCTTACTGCAGTACCGTATTAGAGATACAACAATTCTAATCACAGCTCCGAGGATTATCACAGAGGCTTTGACAAGTTGAAAGTAACTAACAGCGTCTTCACGACACAAAACTATAACAACATTGATTATAATCTGTGGAACATCTTCGATCCAGACTGTTATTGCAGACAGCAGATCTGAATCAATCCAAGGTCTCTTTCTGAAGATTTCTAGCCAAAGGTTGACAATCTCAAAGGTAAAGGTCAGTGATCCAATGATGGAAAAGGTCAATAAAGAGTACTTTGTTGCATCATTCACTGGACCATAAACAAGCCCCTCCTTGGTCTGTGATACATCATTGTAAAGTAACCAATCGCTGATAAGATCTGCTGCATCAAGGCCAAACACAAGTAAGAAAACAAAGAGTTTGAAACAGAATTTATCGTGAAGTTTTCCGCAACAGGGGATATTGTCGATCATGTTTTCCTCGTCCTGTCTATCGTCACAGCCACAGTCGTCTACTTGTGAAGTTTTTCGTGGTTTGACCTTCATGTGAGTTGTACCATTGGTCTTCGGACTTTCTTTTCCAGAGGATGGCATTTTTCTGTCATTGAAGTTTGTGTCTGTAACAGAAAAACAAAGAACATTTTTATTTCAGAAAGGATATATTAATGGATTAGTGCAAATCAGTTGTAACTGCCTATAATCATATAGGCAGTTATAACTGTTTCACGCCGAGCCATTGATATATTTAAGTTGTTTATTTGTCTGAAATCTATTTTTTATTAATCATTTATTATAGAAAAATTGGGCAAAAAATGTATACCGTATTTCCTCTAATAATAGCACCCTCCCTAATAGAAACACTTAAATTTTTTACTAAGAAAACCCACTTCAAATGCCTTAAATTTTAGGAACTTTTTGGGACTTCTTCTCTAATTTGAGATCAATTACCTTTAACCAATCATTCATATGTTTGTTGAGAGGACATTCATCTGAAATTAAAGGGAAAAAGGCATAAAAAACAGCAATTTTAATGATTTTTTTTTATCAGAAATGCATACTAAATAAAAGCTTCCAAAACATGTTATGTTTAGCTCCCAGGAGTGTTAATTAGGAGAAAGCAGTAAATTGTTGTTGGGTAACCAAAGGGTGAGAAGCTTAACTCCTTCCTTAACCCATGTGTTGTTATTTAAAGACCATCAAGAAACGAAGGTGAGAAAATATCTTGGAAAATAAAGAAGTTCAGTTGCCTTGAATTTAGTTACCCTATTGTACTTAAGAAAGCTTGTTAGGTCTAAGGTAAAAATGCAGAAATATGTTTTCTATTTAATTGAAGATATGAGTTATACTGGCACTTTTATTGACATACTCGTTTCATGTGAATATTAACTTTTATTCTGAAAGCTCCTATGAAAGCTATACCAAGAAGCATAGCATTGGCTATTACCGTATTTCTCTTATAAACGCTCCTATGAGCTATACAGAACAAGGTCCTGGAGCTTTTATTTAGTATGCATTTTCTTTTTCAAAAAATCATTGAAACTGATGTCTTTTAGGCCCTGATTTCCCTTTAATTTGAGGTGAATTTCGATTGTTTAGAGAAAACTCATCTTAAATTAGAAAACATGTCTCAAAAAGTTCCTAAAGTTTAGGCACTTGAAATGGATTTTTTTAGTAAAAAATGTAGGGGTGCTTCTATTAGGGAGGGCACTATTCTTAGAGGAAATACAACACTTTAAGCATATTGATGATACAATTCTGATACTTGGCATAAAAAACTACTTTCTCATCAAAACACATCTGATGATGCCAAGTAAAAGTTGATTTGAAAATATCAATATACAGTAAAAATTCTAATAAAGCCCCATGCTCTCCATCGCCATCTCTCCCACCTCTTCAGATGTCAAAATCAACATTTTTTTGAGAGATTTTTTGGAAACTTGAAGCCACTTAAATAAACCTCCTCCCATACAAATAAATACCAGCATTTTTTTTCAACAATGAGTCAATAAGCATTTTCCTGAACAAATTTAAAGCTTTTGTGTTGATTCAATGCTTCAAAAATTATTTTCTTTGAGTTTTTCTCTTGACTTCCTGAATTATACCCAGAATTATTCACAATGCCCGTAAACCTCACTTCTACACTATATTCATTCATGAATCACCTTCAGGGCCAAAGGTTGTAAAAAATTTTCTCAGGCTCAACTGAGAATTTTCTCAAATTTGGAATTTAAATAAATGTATGAAAATAAAAGATAATATTAATAAGTTGTTATTTGTAACAACTTATTATCCCCCGCCGTTTTCGGCGAAGGGGATAATAATGCTCTCCGTCCGTCATTCCGTCATTCCGGTTCCGTCATTCTGTCCTTCCGTCACTAAACTTGTCCAGAGCATATCTCCTAAAGTATAATAGCTATCAACTTGAAACTTTATGGGTGGATAGATCTCATGGAGGAGAAGTGCAGTTCTTAAGAACTACAACTCTGGCTTGCATAATTTTGGAGTTATTGCCCTTTGTTATTTTTAAGACTTAGATTTTGTCCGGAGCATATCTCCTAAATTATAACAGCTATCAACTTGAAACTTTATGGGTGGATAGATCTCATGAAGGAGAAGTGCAGTGCACAGGAACTACAACTCTGGCTTGCATAATTTTGGAGTTATTGCCCTTTGTTATTTTTAAGACTTAGATTTTGTCCGGAGCATATCTCCTAAAGTATAATAGCTATCAACTTGAAACTATATGGGTGGATAGATCTCATGGAGGAGAAGTGCAGTGCACAGGAACTACAACTCTGGCTTGCATAATTTTGGAGTTATTGCCCTTTGTTATTTTTAAGACGTAGATTTTGTCTGGAGCATATCTCCTAAAGTATAATAGCTATCAACTTGAAACTATATGGGAGGATAGATCTCATGGAAGAGAAGTGCAGTGCACAAGAACTACAACTCTGGCTTGCATAATTTTGGAGTTATTGCCCTTTGTTACTTTAAAGACTTAGATTTTGTCCAGAGCATATCTCCTAAAGTATAATAGCTATCAACTTGAAACTTTATGGGTAAATAGATCTCATAGAGGAGAAGTGCAGTGCACAAGAACTACAACTCTGGCTTGCCTTATTTTGGAGTTATTGCCCTTTGTTATTTTTAAGACTTAGATTTTGTCCGGAGCATATATCCTAAAGTATTAAAGCTATCAACTTGAAACTTTATGGGAGGATAGATCTCATGGAAGAAAAGTGCAGTGCACAAGAACTATAACTCTGGCTTGTATAATTTTGGAGTTATTGCCCTTTGTTATTTTTAAGACTTAGATTTTGTCCTTAGCATATCTCCTTAAGTATTAAAGCTATCAACTTGAAACTTTATGGGTGGATAGATCTCATGGAAGAGGAGTGCAGTGCACAAGAAATACAACTCTGCCTTGCATAATTTTGGAGTTATTGCCCTTTGTTATTTTAAAGACTTAGATTTTGTAGGGGCTTAATTTCTTAAAGTAGAACCCTTAATCTATTAGGCTTCAGTTTACGATCAAGCTTTCTCGGCGGGGGATGGCCATGTCAGACATGGCTCTTGTTAACATTATCTTTTATGTTAAAACAGCCGCCGTCATAGCGCAGTTGGTAGCGCGTCGGACTGTCAAACTAGAGGTCCCGGGTTCGATCCCCGACGGCGGCACTCATTCTTTCCGACTATTTGTCTCTCACCAATGGGTCGATAATCGTAGACCTATGTGAGATAGCAGCTGGAGGCTAGGAAAGGATGTTATGGTAGTACTGGCGTGAGAAATACCAGGAATCCATTGTTAGGTGCTCCAGCCGCCGCGATATAACTGAAATAATGTTGAAAGCGGCGTTAAACCCCATTCAATTAATTAATTTATGTTAAAACATTGAAATTAGCATTTGGGGGCTTTAGCCGACTTTTGACGTCTTAACATCATTCTGTAGTCTCTATAAAACCCTCATTCCCTTCCAATAGAAATGTTATGATTCTAGTAGTACCCCGGGGTTGCATTAGAAATCTTATGGTAATTTTAAACAATTTAATGTTAGCCTTCTTGGGAAAATATCTGGCTGTTTTACAGGCATTTTTACAGCACATTGGTTACCTTTGTATGGACTTAATTTTGGGGTTATTCTTATCATAATATTGCCTTGATTTATCAGGTCAAAGATTTGTTTATAATATCACTATGGAACAAATTACATCAGAATAAGACAGATAAGAGGGTAGTTTTTGATAACAGTTTTAAATTCACCTTTTATTGGAGAGGAAATTCGTCCTGAATATAACATACATTTATGGATAAATATCAAAATAGCTTGGCACAATCTTTCATCATGAAGTTTAATATCAAAAGTCAGTAACATGTTAACCCTTGTCGTGCTGAACCTGGAATATTCCTCTTTTGGCAGGAGCTATAGACAAACATCAACCTGCACATATGTGCAGACTGATATTAGTCTACACCACCTGTTTCTCACATTCAAACAAGAATTTTCAATAGATTTGGTTTTTCAAATAAAAATTGTCCTACCGTTGGTACTTTCAGTGCTTTTTGCCCTTCGATTTTGATGGAAAATTTTAAGCCAAAATTTATTCAGCATGACAAGGGTAAAGGTTACACTTTAGATCTAGCTTTTCTTATACATATTTTCCACAGTTATTTGGTGCAATAATTATTATTGTTAATCATCAGATGGATAATTCCAGAATAATTTGATGCAATTGTTTACCATCAAGACCAGCTTTTTGTGCCCCCCCCTATGAAGTTTTGTCTGTCCATGTATTAGTGAGTGCATGGGTACAAGTCTGTCTCATTCATGTCCAGAGCATAACTTTTACATATATGGATGAATTTTTATACGCCCGTCGAAGACGGGACGTATTATGGGATCACCCGTGGCGTCCGGCGTCCGGTTGTCCGGGCGTCCGGGCGTCCGGCGGCGTCCACTTCTTTGTCCGGAGCATAACTCTGTCACTTGAAGTCCGATTGACTTCAAACTTGGCAATTATATTCTTCTCATCATTGCGGAGTGCAGTGCACAAGAACCATAACTCTACCTGGCCTATTTTTTGAGTTATTGCCCTTTGTTGTTTTTCAGACTTGAATCTTGTCCGGAGTATATCTCTTAAAGTATTATAGCTAGGATCATGAAACTTCATGGGTGTATAGACCTCACCAAGGGGGAGTGCAGTGCACAAGAACCATAACTCTACCTGGCCTATTTTTTGAGTTATTGCCCTTTGTTGTTTTTCATACTAGAATCTTGTCCGGAGTATATCTCTTAAAGTATAATAGCTAGGATCATGAAACTTCATGGGTGTATAGATCTCACCAAGGGGGAGTGCAGTGCACAAGAACCATAACTCTACCTGGCCTATTTTTTGAGTTATTGCCCTTTGTTGTTTTTCATACTAGAATATTGTCCGGAGTATATCTCTTAAAGTATAAAAGCTAGGATCATGAAACTTCATGGGTGTATAGATCTCACCAAGGGGGAGTGCAGTGCACAAGAACCATAACTCTACCTGGCCTATTTTTTGAGTTATTGCCCTTTGTTGTTTTTCAGAATTGAATCTTGTCGGGAGTATATCTGTAAAAGTATTATAGCTAGAATCATGAAACTTCATGGGTGTATAGATCTCACCAAGGGGAGGTGCAGTGCACAAGAACCATAACTCTACCTGGCCTATTTTTTGAGTTATTGCCCTTTGTTGTTTTTCAGACTTGAATCTTGTCCGGAGTATATCTCTACAAGTATAATAGCTAGGATCATGAAACTGCATGGGTGTATAGATCTAACCAAGGGGTAGTGCAGTGTACAATAACCATAATTCTACCTGGCCTATTTTTTGAGTTATTGCCCTTTGTCGTTTTTCAGACTTGAATCTTGTCCGGAGTATATCTGTAAAAGTATAATAGCTAGGATAATGAAACTACATGGGTGCAAAAAATATTCATTCAAAATAACCTCAGTTCTATTCAAACCCCCAGTTAATACTAAGCAGTGTGACGGGCGTATCTTGTGACAATTTGGCACCTTGTTGAAAATAACTTGGCAAAGATGTTCCCCTGGGTCAGTCATTCTTCGAGTTTATTTGGATTTGCCCAATGTCAAGGTCATGTCTGAAGGTCAAAAGGGTCCTTGGTAAGAATCAAGTTTTTGAGGGGGCATATGTGTCTATTGCACATTTCTAGTTGAAATAGTTTTTCAGATAGCTTCAAGGTTAAGGACATAGTTTGGAGTTAAATGTTTTTGGGTTTTACATGTACTTTCTATGGACATTACAACCTTAGTTTCGAGAAATGCATTGAAATCATTTAAGCTGATACAACTGCTGGACTGGGTTTTAGAAGAAATTACCGTATTTCCCCCAATAATGGTACCCTCCCTAATAGTAGCACCCCTACATTTTTTACTAAGAAAACCAACACCAAATGCCTAAATTTTTAGAACTTGTTGAGACTTTTTCTATAATTTGATGTAGATTTCCTCTAAACAATTATTTCTATGATTGTTTAGGGGAAACTTACCTCAAATTAAAGGGAAAAGGGTCTAAAATATAAGTTAAATGTTTTTTTTAATCAGATAATGTATACTAAAGAAAAGCTCCCTGACCATAATATGTATAGCTCATGCAAGCATTTATTAGGAGAAATACGGTATTTCTTTAGAAAATTAACATAAAAATATTTCTGCATTTAAATCCTAAATGTGAGGTCTTCACCCCATGTGAAAATATTCAAGAACTGGTTCTTGATTATTCTTGAACATTAAATGGCAGTTAAGAGCTCCTAGTTCTTGAAATGGTTCAAGAATATGAACCTTTAAAACTAGGTCTTAACTTCAAAAAATAGTTGTAGAACTGGTTGAAGAACTAGTTCAAGATTTGGCTCAAGAATTTTTTTCTAGAAGTTCAAAAAAGATTTTTTTAAGTCAAATAATAAGTATTAGTTCAAGTTCTTGAACCAGTTCTAGAACTAGGCTTTCTTTGACTGCCATTTAACGTTCAAGAAAAGACTTTCTGTTGCAGCATGGCAAGTTTAATAGTTATTGATTTCTCGAATTTTGTTTTAATATTTAGTACAGTAATCTTAACACTTGAAAATTGTTCAGTTTGGTCATACTTGTCCACTGTTATCTTATAAATTTAGTCACTTCAAGACAGTTATTTTGATTTATTGACAAATTTGACCTTCTTATCAGCCCTGTTTAATTTTGACCTCATTGGAAAGATCAATAGTCTCTCTGTATTAAGTTGTAGTGCAAAGTGTTTGTTTGTGCCTTATTTTTCTAGGCCATTTGTACAAATATGTATTTACCATAAATCCTTTAATTAGGTTGCCTTGCCTAATAGGAGTTTCAATTACAATTTTGGTAATTTTAATCAACCAATTTTAATCTGCCACCTTGTAAAAAGATATTTTATGATCAATCTTTAGACCTTTCTTGTATCTAATCGGTCATAAAATTAAAATTGTGCAATGTGATTGCCAAACAATATTGTTAAAACAAAATTTGTTTATTCTGATTTGATAATCTCTCTGTTCTTTTCAAAGCTTTTATGATTTATGCCTTTACCATTTTCATATTTGGCTCCTCTGCCGGTATGTCTGTCTATGTGTTCCACACTCAAATTCTTGTGTACAGAATTCATACCTTAATACATGGATTTGCATGTTTCGTTAACTGTTTTTTATTATTTGACCTTTGGTTAATTGTTTGTTAATTTTGTCTAGAACTCTGCCTACATTCTTTGCACAGATTTGCATGAAACTTTTAAGAAATGTTCCTATTTTGTATCACAAAATAAAAGGGCCTTCATGTCAAATTTTTGCCCCCGTCATAGCGCAGTTTGTAGCGCATTGGTTGTCGTTCTAGAGGTCCCAGATTTGATCGCTGACTGTGACACTCATCCTTTTCGAATATTTGTCTCTCACCAATGGGTCAATAAACGTAGACCAGTGTGGGATGGCAGCTGGAGGCTAGGAAAGGATATGATGGTAGTACTGGTGTGAGAAATACCAGGCATCCATTGTATGTGCCCCAGCCGCTACAATATGACTGAAATAATGTTAAAAGCGGGGTAAAAAACCCATTCAATTCATTTCAAATTTCTTGACTGCCTCAGCAGCTGAGTAGTATAGGTGCTCAACTTGTGACCTGAAGGTATGTGGTTTGAGTTCTTGTGTACACTGTGTGTGCTCAAGATGAGCAGTTTACACAAACGAAAATAGCTCTAGTCTATCCATTTGTACAACTGGATAATATTAGGCTTGAGATTCACTCTCGGGGGCAAAAAACATATACATGTGTATTAAGTGTTTGAGATTCACCCAGTGTAAGCTTAACTGTATGTTGCAGAAAACAAAATAATTGCTGATATTTCTTTATCAGTGCAACTTTTACCTCATTTAAGAGATGAAAAAAATATTTATTGATTTCATGGAGGTATGAATTTAAGAACCTAATTACACTGTATGAAAATGTGAAGACATATTGAGGGGGCAGCGCAATACTATTGTAAGTGCCTATAAATATAAATATATATATAGGCACTTACAATAGTGTTGCACTGACCACTCGATATATGAAATCAACAATTGCTTTCTTCTTAAATTTTAACCCTTGTCATGCAGGAATATTCCTGCTTTGGCAGGGGCTATAGACAAACATCAGCCTGCACATATGTGCAGTCTGATGTTAGTCTACACCAGCTGTTTCTCACTTTCAAACCAGAATTTTCAATAGATTTAGTTTTTATTATTATACGCCGCCGGAGGCGGACGTATATTGGCGTCATCTTCTCCGTCTGTCTGTCCGTCCGTCCATCCGTCCGTCCGTCCATCCGTCCGTACGTCCGTCCACTTTTCTTGTCAACGCAACTCCTCCTAAACTTCTGGCTGGATCTTCTTGAAACTCGGTCAATGTAATCACCTCAATTGGTAGATGTGCATGAAGGAAGGATTTTACGGTTCGTTGATTTTTGCCTGAGTTATGCCCCTTGATAACTTAGTTTCTGGGTCCACTTTTCTTGTCAACGCATCTCCTCCTAAACTTCTGGCTGGATCTTCTTGAAACTTGGTCAATGTAATCACCTCAATTGGTAGATGTGCATGAAGGAAGGATTTTATGTTTCTTTGATTTTTGCCTGAGTTATGCCCCTTGATAACTTAGTTTCTGGGTCCACTTTTCTTGTCAACGCAACTCCTCCTAAGTTTCTGGCTGGATCTTCTTGAAACTTAATCAATGTAATCACCTCAATTGGTAGATGTGCATGAAGGAAGGATTTTACCATTCGTTGATTTTTGCCTGAGTTATGCCTCTTGAAAACTTAGTCTCTGGGTCCATTTTTCTTGTCAACGCAACTCCTCCTAAGTTTCTGGCTGGATCTTCTTGAAACTTGGTCAATGTTATCACCTCAATTGGTAGATGTGCATGAAGGAAGGATTTTATGGTTCATTGATTTTTGCCTGAGTTATGCCCCTTAAAAACTTAGTCTCTGGGGCTTATTGCCTCAGTTATGCCCCCTTAAAATTTAGTCTCTGGGGCTTATTGAAATTGCAGCCTTGTGAATGCAACTCTTCCTAAGTTTCTGGCTGGATCTAAATGAAACTTGGTGGATGTTATAACTGAAATTGGTAGATGAGCATGAAGTAAGGATTTTATGGTTCATTAATTTTACCCTAAATTATGCTCCCTTAAAACTTAGTAGCTAGGGCTTATTGAAATTGCAGCCTTTTGAACACAACTCCTCCTTACTTTTTTGTCTTTATTTAAATGAAACTTGGTCAATGTCATCACCATAATTTGTAGATGTACATGGATCAAGGATTTTATGGCTCATTTATTTCCCTGAATTATGCCCCCTTTAAACTTAGTGCCTGGGGCTTATTGAAATTGCAGCCTTGTGAAGGCAACTCCTCCAAACTTTTTGTCTTGATTTAAATGAAACTTGGTCATTTTCAATTTGGTTCTGTCAAAATAAGTAGTGTCTACAATTATTTTTGTGAAACAGCAGCAAAGTGGCGGCGTATTTTGTGACGATGGCACTCTTGTTCAAATAAAAATTGACCTACCGTTGGAACTTTCAGTGCTTTTGACCTTTGATTTTGATGTAAATTTTTAGCCAAAATTTATTCAGCATGACAAGGGTTAAATTAATCGAATGGAGGAAAAGTTTAATTTTTTCTCCAAAAAGGACAGATTACTTTCAGGACTACTTGTGTTGAAGCTTACAATTTAGCTGCATATTCAAAATTAATTTCTGAAATGATGATTAAACTGGCATAAAACCCATTCAAACAAACAAATAAATAAACAACAAAATTAATTTCATTGGGGAATGAAACTAACTATTCCGCCAATAAGAATGCACAAAAATAGATTAAACCAACCAAAATTGCCTCTGCAGCTGAACACTAGCACCTGTAGGCAGTGCTCTTGTTTAGGCCTACTTGACTGTGGACAAGTAAATATAAAGGCAAATCTTTGAAATCTCAATAGATTTAGGAAATAAATTAGCATAAAGTTTAAAAAAAACAATGCTTTTTCAAAATTAATCTTTGGGGTTTTTTTGCGGATAATTTTATTTTGATCCTGGACAAGTAGAAAATCACATTTAACTTGTCTAAGGACTAGTTGAGAAAATCCATATTTGCTCACGCCTGCAGAAATAAATATTCATATTTAGCTCACATGAGCACGAAGTGCTCATGTGAGCTATTGTGATCACCTTTCATCCGGCGCCCGTCCGTCGGTCGTCGTCCGTCGTCCGGCGTCCGTCAACAATTTCTTTAAACGACATCTCCTCCTAAACTACTGGGCCAATTAACACCAAATTTTACAGAAATGTTGCTTAGGTGGTCCCCTTCAAAAAAAGCTTAAAGAATTGAAATCCATGAAAAACTCTGGTTGCTATGGCAACAAAAGTTGAAATCTTTAAAATTCTTCTTCTTCTCAACCAGTAGTCCTACAGACTTAAAACTTGGCATGGATGATCAGTTCATAGACCTGAATTAATATAGCTAAAATCATATCTTTTGGGCCACCAGGTGCGGAGCACCAGGGGGGAGGGGGTTGTACTTGGGGTAAATTTTGTAATCTTTAAGCTAATTCTTCTTCGGACTCAGGAGCCCTACAGACTTGAAAATTGGCATGGATGATCAGCTCATAGACCTTAATAAAAATAGCTAAAATCATATCTGTTGGGCTGCCAGGTGCGGAGCACCAGGGGGGAGGGAGTAGTACTTTTGTGAAAATTTTGTAATCTTTAACCTTCTTCTTCTTCTGAACCAGGAGCCTGACAGATTTGAAAATTGGCATGGATGATCAGCATATGGACCTTAATATAAATAGCTAAAACAGACTGTAGATTCACCAGGAACAGAGCACTTGGGGGGAGAGGGTAGTACTTTTGTGAAAATTTTATAATCTTTAACCTTCTTCTTCTTCTGAACCACAAGCCCTACATACTTGAAAATTGGCATGGAGGATCAGCTCATAGACCTGAATTAACCCTTGTCCTGCTGAATAATTTTTGGCTAAAAATTTCATCAAAATCAAAGGGCAAAAAGTACTGAAAATTCCAACTGTAGGTCAATTTTTATTTTAAAAAACTAAATCTATTGACAATTCTGGTTTGAAAGTGTGAAACAGGTGGTGTAGAGTAACATCAGACTGCACATGTGTGCAGGCTGATGTTTGTCTATGGCTCCTGCCAAAGAAGGAATATTCCGGGTTCAGCATGACAAGGGTTAAAATAGCTAAAATCATATCTGTTGGGCTGCCAGGTGCGGCAGGGGGGAGGGAGTAGTACTTTTGTGAAAATTTTGTAATCTTTAACCTTCTTCTTCTTCTGAACCAGGAGCCTGACAGATTTGAATATTGGCATGGATGATCAGCATATGGACCTTAATATAAATAGCTAAAATCATGACTGTAGATTCACCAGGTGCGGAGCACTTTGGGGGAGAGGGTAGTACTTTTGTGAAAATTTTGTAATCTTTAACCTTCTTCTTTTTCTTCGGAACCACAAGCCCTACATACTTGAAAATTGGCATGGAGGATCAGCTCATAGACCTGAATTAACCCTTGTCCTGCTGAATAATTTTTGGCTAAAAATTTCATCAAAATCAAAGGGCAAAAAGTACTGAAAATTCCAACTGTAGGTCAATTTTTATTTTAAAAAACTAAATCTATTGACAATTCTGGTTTGAAAGTGTGAAACAGGTGGTGTAGAGTAACATCAGACTGCACATGTGTGCAGGCTGATGTTTGTCTATGGCTCCTGCCAAAGAAGGAATATTCCGGGTTCAGCATGACAAGGGTTAAAATAGCTAAAATCATATCTGTTGGGCTGCCAGGTGCGGCAGGGGGGAGGGAGTAGTACTTTTGTGAAAATTTTGTAATCTTTAACCTTCTTCTTCTTCTGAACCAGGAGCCTGACAGATTTGAATATTGGCATGGATGATCAGCATATGGACCTTAATATAAATAGCTAAAATCATGACTGTAGATTCACCAGGTGCGGAGCACTTTGGGGGAGAGGGTAGTACTTTTGTGAAAATTTTGTAATCTTTAACCTTCTTCTTTTTCTTCGGAACCACAAGTCCTACAGACTTGAAAATTGGCATGGAGGATCAGCTCATAGACCTTAATAAAAATAGGTAAAATCATGACTGTAATGCTACCAGGTGCAGAGCACCCAGGGGAGAGGGTAGTACTTTTGTGAAAATTTTGTAACTTTAATCTTCATCTTCTAATGAACTAGGAGCCATACAGTCTTCAATATTGGCATGGATGATCAACATATGGATCTAAAAAAAATTGCTAAAATCATGAATGTAGGGCCACCAGATGCATTAGGGGGGAGTGGGTAGTACTTTGGATCAATTTTGAAATCTTTAACCTTATTCTTCTCCTGGATCAGGAACCTTACTTGAAAATTGTCATGGGTGATCAATATATTGACATTAATAAAAATAGCTAAAATCATGACTGTAGGGTCACAAGGTGCTGAGTGTCTTGGGGAGGGGGTAGAACTTTGGATCCTTTTTGAAATCTTTAAACTTCTTCTAATGAACCAGGAGTCCTACAGACTTGAAAATTGGTATGGATGATCAGCATATGGACATTAATTGAATTAGCTAAAATCATGACTGTAGATTCACCAGGTGCAGAGCATCTTTGGGGAGGGCGAGTGCTTTGTTGAGAATTTTGAATCCCTACAGCCTATGTATTTGACATGGATTGATCAACTCATTAAAGAAAACTTTAAAAGTCTCAGACTCAGCCTGTATATCTGGCATAGATTAGCTGATCACAGACCTTTTATGAAAAAAGCTTAAATAAATAATGACCAGGGGAGGAGCAGAGGGGGGGGGGGAAGGATTATTTCAAATGTTATCTGATTGAATAAGTGAAAATCTCTTTTTCTGTGGTTGCATGGACATACCTAGGTAGCTTTTTTCTCAGGTGAGCGACCTAGGGCCAACGGCCCTCTTGTTATTTCTAGAATAAATTGTGACAACATGGCTCTTGATCAAAATATGAAAAAAACAGCAGTAGTATTCGAGAGGTTTGTTATCTGCATTAAATTGATATACAGCTGAACTTATTGCTTCAAAATATATAATATGGCCCATCACGCAAAAAGGGACTATCTGGGTAGTGCGTAAAGTGTCAACCCCAGTCAGTCTGCGCAATTCGCGCAGGCTGACTTGGGTCGAAACCTTTAGCTGAAACCTTGGGTTGAAACTGAGCTGATTTTATGAATCTAGAATGATCAATCTACCTTTCTGTGAAAGAATATTTGAAATGTGACCTATGGTTGGCCTGTACTAGAATCAATCTCTTTTTCGAGTGTTTATTTTACAGAATTCCCAGATGGTCCCTTTTTTGCCAATGATGGGTAACATATAAAGAAAAAGAAGAAAAGAAAAGAAAATGGAAATATTAAAGCCACTTTTTTCACCTAAAGATTTGTTTCTTGGCTAAATAATAAAAGTCATCAATGAATAGTATATGGTAACTGCTAAATCTATTAAGATATTATGAGTAAATTTGAAATTGTGGAGGAAAACTGAAGCGATAACTTACAGTTTGAAAGAAATATACTCCAGAAAGGTCTGATATCAGTCCATCATATTTCTGATACTTCACTTGGTATCCCGATACTGATAAAGAATTGCCAAAAACTGACATAGCCCGCATTAAAAGATCAATGAAGATTTGTCATTGCTTATGTGTTTCTAGATTTTGATTGTTGACTCTGGGATAATACGTCTTCATATTATTTTCTTCTCACTTGAAAAGTGTCTTGTCTTAAAATTTTTTATAACAAAACTTATTAAGCAAATTAAATTTTTAATAATTGTATTCCTTTTCAAAATCATATATCTTGTATTAACTATATGAAAAACTTGATTATGTTCTTTGAATTCAAGATCAATTGAATTATCTGGTTGTAAACTCTTGATAGAATTGAGTTTAAGCAAACTATCTTCTTTTGCCACAATGTTTTATACAATAAGGATATTTTTTCAAATTACAAATTGCTTCCACATAGAGTCTTTAAGCCTATGTGATACAACATTAACTCAGATAAGCCTACACTTGATCACACAGTTAGATCATAGCCTTTAACATTGTTTGCTGCGAGAAAGGCAAGAAATTGTTAAATTTAAATCTGTTCATTTTACATCAATTGTGATACAAGTTCTTACGTCTTACGTTATTTGTCCTAATAAAAGCTCCCAGTAGCTATACATAATATGGTCAGGGAGCTTTTATTTAGTAAGCATTTTCTGATTAAAAAATCATTAAAACTTATGTCTTTTAGGCCCTTTTCCTTTTAATGTGAGGTAAAAATCCTCTAAACAATTTATATGATTGTTTAGAGGAAATTCTCATCCAAATTAGAGAAGTTTCAACAAGTTCTTAAAATATAGGTATGTAAAGTGGGTTTTCTTTGTAAAAAATGTAGAGGTGCTACTATTATGGAGGACGCTATAAAGAGGGGAAGTACAGTTGTTTCACCCCTCTCTATTCTGTTTCCTGGACATGAACCATTACTCGACCTGAATGTGTGGGCCAATGAAATTTGATTTCATTTGATAGGTGCTCCAGCTGCTGCAACATTACTCGACCTGAATGTGTGGGCCAATGAAAGAACCAAAATCGAAAGTCACTCCCTGAAATTGAACTCGGGATGAGTCCTGATGGCGGCACTCATTCTTTCTGACAATTTGTCTCTCACCAGTGGGTTGCTAAATCGTAGACCAATGTGAGATAGCAGCTGGAGGCTAGGAAAGGATGTAATGGTAGTACTGGTGTGAGAAATACCAGGGAACTATTGTTAGGTGATCCAGCAGAGTACGATATAGCTGAAAGATTGTTGAAAGCAGTGTAAAACCCTATTCAAACAAATCAAAAATCTTGGTCAAGAGGCCAACACTCTCCCTCTGAACCATAGACACCATAAGATTAAGATATCATTGATTATGCAGGAAAAGGTTAATCTGCATAAATCTGCAAATAGAAGCAAAACTCCTGTTGATAACACGACAAATCTGTAACAGATTGTTCTCATAAATGTATACTTTAAAAACATTGTCTTGCACACCTAAGCTGGGGATCAGAAATACAAAATTTTCTTACTTGTCCTTGGACAAGTTTACCGCCAAATTTTGCTTGTCCTACTAGGAGCTGAAGGAAGTCTTTATTCTAAGAAAAATTCTTTTCTTGAAATCAGCATTATTTTGCAATCATCATTTGATTGAACCATCATATTGTATGAGTTGATGAAAAATAGCAATAAAAAACAATGAGATAAAAGGAGAAATTGCTTGAATCAAGACTTTGCTCTAGTGTCAAGATCAATTTGACCTTGGACAAGTTCCTAATCCAAAAGAAAATCCACTTGTCCACTGGCAAAAAAGCTCATATCTTGTAAAGAATTTCCACTACTATGAATATGTATTATAGAATATTGAATGGGCCACTAGTAATGTTTACTTAAGTTAAGGGTCAGAAAGCTGCCGTCTTAACGCAGCTGGTAGCTTGTCGGACTGCCAATCTAGAGGTTCCAGACAGCGGCACTCATCCTTTCCGATTATTTGTCTCTCACCAATGGGTTGATAATCATACACCTATGTGAGATATTAGGGAAGGATGTAATGGCAGTACTTACAAAAGAAATACCAGGATTCCATTGATTGGTGCTAGTCAGCTGCCGCGATATAACTGAAAGATTGTTGAAAGCAGCGTTAAATCCCATTCAAACAAACAAATCAGGTTTTGAAACTAATTTCTTTGAGTAAGGAGTCTAACCCTGCTTTCAGGCTAACTTTGTTCCAGAAATTTGGCCACAATCATGGTGCAGATGGAAGTGTGTTGGACTGTCATTCGAAAGGTCATGGTTTTGATTCTAGAAGGTGGCACTCATCCTTTCCAAGTGTTTGGCTTCCATCAATTAGTTGATAATCATGGACCTCTTAATGTGGGATAGCAGCTGGGGGCTAGGAAAGGTTTTAATGGTTGTACTGTTTTGAGAAATACCAGGAATCCATTGTTAGGTTCTCCAGTTACTGAAAAATGACTGTGGCAACTAATTTCTTTGTTTCTACGCTATATAGCAATTTCTTTGTTTCTACGCTATATTCTCTCAAATATAACTGTTTTACTTTCCAAATAATTGTTAAAAGCAATATCTTTTCATTTTCTCACAATATTTTCTCTATCCAGAGAGACATATGAATTAATGTCTCAGTGCAAAACAGTTGTAACTGCCTATATATTTATAGGCTGTTACTACCTTTTTGTGCTGATCTATCAAATTGCTTTCAAAGTATCATCAAGTTAAATTTCAAATCAGCAGCATATTTTAATTTTGACATTCCATAA
Source organism: Fragum whitleyi (assembly GCA_948146395.1). NCBI lineage: Eukaryota > Metazoa > Mollusca > Bivalvia > Cardiida > Cardiidae > Fragum > Fragum whitleyi. The sequence goes on from OX411553.1 coordinate 51,981,666, forward strand.
TTTGTGTTGTGTTGTATTTGACTAATTTATCTATTATCAGGACTTTGCAACCTTGTTGTCATAGAGAAAATAGAAGGTGTTGAAATATGTTGGCAATATTGCACAATGAAGTGCAAATTAAATTTTGTCTGACTGTAATATAGGATCGAAAAGGTAGCAACTTTTCATAATGTTTAGGGGAGGTAACTTATTAAAGAAATACCTGAATAGTAAGTAGTACTTTCCCTTGACTTATTTCCAAACCAATCTAAATGTTTGATGATCTTGGAGAACGGCCGCCATAGCGTAGTTGATAGTGCGTCAGACTATCAATCTAGAGGTCCCAGGTTTGATCCCCCAAGGCGGGACTTATTCTTTCCGACTATTTGTCTCTCACTAATGGGTTGATAATTATAGACCTATGTGAGATAGCAGCTGGAGGCAAGGAAAGGGTGTGGTGGTTGTACTGGTGAGAGAAATACAATGAAACCATTGTTAGGTGCTCCAGCTGCCATGATATAACTGAAAAATTGTTGGAAAGGCGTTAAACTCCATTCAATCAATCATTATCTAAGATAATAAACTTTTATTTAATGCAATTTCTGACTTGCCTTCAGTATCTCTTTCAGTATTATTCTTCAGGACATCAAAAATCTGATTTTTTTTTAAAAAACATTTGCTATACAAATTTATTGTTACTCATGTAATATTCAATAATGTTTGACTGTGCTAAGTTTATTTGAAATTCATCCGAATAAATATTTTTGATCACCCTAAAGTATATCCAATTTCTTTGGAGCCATTTCTGTGCCCAACATTGCAAAAGTTTGAGGCAGTTTTTTTTTACTGGTGTCTGTCTGTATGTCTGTTGAACACTTAATCAGTCAAGGGGTCTGTGAAAAACTATTTGTAAGTGCTTATAATTATATACATACTACAACTGTTTTGCACCGATCCCTTAATCATTGAGGGCAAAAACATTGTATAGACACATACAGGGTGTTTCATAATATCTGTCCTTATTCAAAACCATTATGGTTCTGCTATAACTAATCATATCACTTATGTAAATATTCATTTATATAGCAGACATAATAATATTTTGATTGATATATAACTTGTTTTCGTTCATATGAGGGTGTTCACCCTGTAGGACATCAATATTATTTGTGTTTTCAACTTGACATCAATTTTAGGCAATAACGACGTCAGGTCTTTATCTTGAAATATAAATATCATTCATTATGTCTTCTGGCAATTGGAGTGGCTAGTTTTCTCCTATGACGACCCTCTTCAAATCATCTTTATTTGCTGGTAAATGGCTGTATACCATATATTCTTGAAAGCTTCCCCCAAAGAAGGTCAAATAGACTCAGATCAGGCAGAATATACATGTGTGTCTACTCAGTCATGAGACTATAAAAGTCTTTTGCACATGCCTGAATGTGTAGCGATCAAACACCATAAGTGCAACTACAATCTGATTAATTTGAAATATGCAAAGTCACTTATACGTAATATGTAAATAGTTTCAGCAAGGTAGAATTACTTGACACATTGTAATAGATGATTTTAAAATGGTCGACAATATTAATAGATTTCATCGCTCTCAAGACTAATTAGAAATGTCTGCCACAATTGTCTGAGCCTAGTTGACCTTTTGGGGGCAACTTGAAAAATTTATACAGCAATTGACGAGCAAGTGTAGAAGATTTTATAACCATGACCAATAGAGAGAAATAGCCAATCCATTTGCCAGAAGATCAAGTGGATCGACAATTCCACATAAAGACTTGACGTCATTAATTGCCAAAAATTGATGTCATGACCAAAATTTGTAAAAAAGATTGACGTCAAAGAGTGTGGACACTTTTAAAGGTATTATAACAAATCATATATTGATGAAAATTTTATTAGTCCCTCATCGGTTACCGGTTGGGGGACTATAGGTTTGCTCGATTCCGTCTGTTCGTCCGTCCGTCAGTCCGTCCGTCTGTCCGTCACGCTTTTGTCCGGGCTATATCTTCTAAACCATATGTGCTAGCAACTTCAAACTTGGTACACTTATAGATCTCATTAAGGAGAAGTGTCATGTTCAAGAACCGTTACTCTGCCACCCCCCATTTTTTGAGTTATTGCCCTTTGTTGTTTTAACTCTTACATTCTTGTCCAGGCTAAATCTTCTAAACCATATGTGCTAGCAATTTCAAACTTGGTACACTTATAGATCTCATTGAGGACAAGTGTCATGTTCAAGAACTGTTACTCTGCCACGCCCACTTTTTGAGTTATTGCCCTTTGTTGTTTTTACCCTTACATTCTTGTCCTGAACATATCTCCTAAACCATATGTGCTAGCAACTTCAAACTTTGTACACTTATTATAGGTCTCATTAAGGAGAAGTGTCATGTTCAAGATCCATAACTCTGCTACACCCACTTTTTGAGTTATTGCCCTTTGTTGTTTTTAGTCTTACATTCTTGTCTTGATCATATCTCCTAAACTATAAGTGCTAGCAACTTCAAGCTTGGTACACTTATAGATCTTATTGAGGACAAGTGTCATGTACAAGAACTGTCACTCTGCCATGTCCACTTTTTGAGTTATTGCCCTTTGTTGTTTTTATCCTTACATTCTTAGCTCACCTGAGCACAAAGTGCTCAAGGTGAGCTTTTGTGGGTGGGTGGATGTCTGTCGTTCGTCGTCAGTCGTCCGTCGTGTGTCGTCCGTTGGTGTCGTCAACATTTACCTTGTATGCACTCTAGAGGCCACAATTTTCGCCTAATCAACCAGAAATTTGGTCAGAATGATTGTCTTGATAAAATCTCGGGCGCTAAGAAAAACCTTGTATGCACTCTAGAGGCCACATTTTTTGCCCGTTCAACCTGAATTTTGGTCAGAATGATTGTCTTGATGAAATCTCTGACAAGTTTGAAATTGGGTCATCTGGGGTCAAAAACTAGGTCACAGGGTCAAATCTTAGAAAAACCTTGTAGGCACATTAGTGGGCATGTTTATTGCTCGATCAACCTGAAATTTAGTCAGAATGATTGTCTTGATGAAATCTCTGACAAGTTTGAAATTGGGTCATCTGGGGTCAAAAACTAGGTCACGGGTCAAATCTAAGAAAAACCTTGTATGCACTCTAGAGGCCACATTTTTTGCTTGATCAACCTGAAATTTTGTCAGAATGATTGTCTTGATGAAATCTCGCATAAGTTTGAAATTGGGTCATTTGGGGTCAAAAACTAGGTCACAGAGTCAAATCTAAGAAAAACCCTGTTTGCACTCTAGAGGCCACAATTTTTGTCCAATCAACCTGAAATTTGGTCAGAATGATTGTCAAGATGAAATCTCGGATGAGATCGAAATTGGGTCATCTGGGGTCAAAAACTAGATCACGAAATCGATTATAAAAATCCTTGTTAGTCAACCTTAAAATTCTAAAAAAAAAGGATCCTCAAGTTGTATAGAAGCAACAGTTTGTTTAGCTCAGTCATTCATCATTCTTTTTCTCATACTTCTTTTGAAAATTTTAGACAGTTCATTCAGGTGAGCGATTAAGGGCCACTATGGCCCTCTTGTTGTCCCGTAGTTATCTCCTAAACCATAAGCCCTAGCAACTTCAAACTTTGTACACTGGTAGATCTCATTGAGAAGAAGTGTAACGCACTTCAAATTTTGTATACAGTTATAGATCTAGTAAGTAGGAGATATATTATAAGAAAGGATTTTTTGTTATCCGGTGGGGGACTCCTGTATTGCATCGCAATACGACATGCACTTGTTTTGTCTGCTATACAGATGAATATTTTCATAATTAATCTGATAGTTATATCAGAAACATAATGGTCTAGAATACTGACAGATATAATGAGACACCCTGTACTAGGTATCTTCAAAAAGTACTTATTATATTTGGAATTGAGGTACATCGCAACATTGTCCTGTTTATGTCAAACTCAAAATAACCTGACAAGATCAAGGTCATCTGTTTAAATGTCTAAAATTGAGGGGGGGGGGGGGGGGGGGACTAGAAAAGGTCAAAGCATTAATGATTTTGGCAACTTGAAGATTAGTAAAACAATTCCATATTAATGGATCACACGTCCCGACCTCTGTAATGACATGCGGCTTAAATATTTAAATGTTATTTATCTGTTAATAAATATAGTCTTTGACATGAAACAAACGTCAAATCCCTGGAGGGCTACCTAAATGTCATTACTACAGCTTTTTCAAGCTGTAGTAACGATGTTTAAGTGGCCCATTTGAGAAAATATTAAAAAGAATAAAGATAAATAAATTGGCAGAATATGTCAGAGTTAAAAAGTCACTTCATAATGAATAAGTTTTCAATCTGTTAATTACTTCAGCACTCAACACGAATACTTTCATCCCGAACTGGCCCTTTTTGTCCTGTGCAGTTACATCCATACATTCCTGTAACCCAAATATCCTTTGCGCGGAGAAGGGAATGTGTCGTAGTCTGTAGAAAAAATGGTGTCCTCTCTGTGTTCACTTTCTCATGAACCAATCTTTGTATGTTTGAAACTACTGTATCATGTTTTAGATATAATAAAGTTCCCATTTTCTCTCCACTTTTGTTATTAATTGTTGGGTAAAAAATGTCAGTATCATTTGAAGTGATATTCCAACATATAGGTTCATCAAGGTATTTCACATTATAAATAATATTTCCTAAAAGTAATGTCTGTTGTGGTCGTACAAAAGTAAATTTGAAACCCAAGCGTTCATGTTTGTCTTGTTTCGGAATAAAATCTTGCGTACATTTGTTGAAAATATTAGCCTCAATCCCGTCAACTCCATGATTGTAGCATTCAGTATACATAAGGTTAGTCTCATTGTATCCAGTCAATTTTAGTCTCTCTATTTTGTTATTGTTTTCAATATATGCAATCTTTACATGCAAGTAGTCATTTTCATAAAAATCATCGATCATTGCAAGTCTTAACCATATCTCACTGTTTGGTGAGTTATCATTCTTGAGTTTAACATGATGAAAGTAGATTCCAACATTTGTGAAGTATCTGTCATAGGCCAATTGTCCAGACCAGATTTCTTCTGGAAGCCGGAAACGAAACTGTTTTTCATGCGTCGCAATAACGTGGGTAAATATGAATACAGCGATAGATCCACACAACATTAAACACAAACCAACAGCCAGAAAGGCTTTACTTACATAACAGCAAATTCTTCTTTGTTTTTGTTCCTTCTTGTCTAAAAAAGAACATATTAAAGGAATGATTATCTTCAAAATTGTTGAAGTAATTACCAACAGTGCTTTGATTAATTGGAAATAGCTGACTGGTTCATTATGGCACATTGTTATCACAAAACTAGCAGTTGTAAATGGTAATTCTTGGAACCAGACTGTGATCACAAAAGAGGTTTCTAGACTGATCCAGGGTTTTCCTGAACAAACATAGTAAAACACATTGACAATCTCAAATAGAAATATCAGTGATCCCAGTCCACAGATTAGAAGTACCAGCATTAACAAATAGGGGTTTAAGGGTCCATACACTAGACCCTTTTCTAAGGTGTAAATATCCCTAAAGAACAGCCAATCTGTGGCTATTTCGGCACAATCCATCGTGATGACAGCTAGAAGTATAAAGCAATATAGACAGGGATGTTTTGTAAAGATGACATCAAAATGGTAGTCCTGGCTGACGGCTTTTGCATCATCATCAGTAATGAGTTGTTCGTCCTGGTCCCTCATGTTGAAACTTTTCAATCTTCCTGTTCTCATTTACAAGGTCAGCATCTATTGAGTCTGAAATAATACAACAATTTGATAATTTATACAATTTCACAAAATTATTTAATAAAAACACTAGATATTTCAATATTTTGGCAAAAATTGCCTTTTTCAAGAAAAAATGGAACAAATCTTAACACTACTAAATAATACTTTAAAGGGATACAGCTATTTTTTTGTCTCCATATAATTTGGAGATAAAATAAAATGGCTGTATCCATTTATAGTATTAGGCCTATATGTAATAGTATTAAGAATTGTTTTATTTTTCCTCAAAAAGGCAATTTTTGATAAAATATTGAAACACTGATTATTAATAACTTACAATAGAGGATTTTATTGCTAAAAGTTTTCCCATTTAAAGAAAATTTTAGATTTGTCATATTAAAAAATCTGCAGACAACAAATTTAAGTCAATAAGATTTAAATAAACCTTTGTCTTTTGAAGAAGAAATCATTTTGGAAAATGAAATTGCTTGCAATAAGCGCTGCCAACTACTTTTCCACAGTAATATTTCCTCAAAATAAAAACAAAAACAAAAAATCTGTAAAAGAACAAAAAGTAAATTTACTACTCACATAAATTATGGTATATATATTTTTTGATAACCAATATAACACCCAATGTAGTTTTGAATCCAACTATTTGCCATTTACAATAAGTTCTGTATCCTTTATTTGATTTTATCAATTAAGGTATTTATCCATAAAAACCCCAAGATGTTGGTCAGTAACACCTGGTTAGACTTTCCCTCTTACAATCAATATTAGGCGACTGCTTAACCTTTTGTCTCTTATCAGACAATTTAGGCCGAATTCAAGGGGTTAGTGCAGCACTTTTGTAAGTGCCTGTTATATTCATAGGCACTAACAATAATATTACAACGATCCCTCAAATTTCATTACAGAAGTTTGGTGGTAGCCGCTTGGTAACCATATGAATATAATAATTCCACTTAACTTTAATATTATGCAATCAGGACTTAGACTGTTCCAAATTCAAAGAGGTTGCAGGTGCATTTGATAATTTGGTGTAATTTGTTAAAAAAAATCCTGTTAAGTAGATATAACATGAACATGTTAAGGGGGAAAATGTTTTGTGCGATATATAGCTTCCTATTTGTCTGTCTGAGATTTTTATGCTGCAAAACAGTACTTATGATTCTCTGGGCATCTGGTATTTGGGCGTCTGGCAGGTGGGTGGCTCTTCTTTGTAAGGAGTATAACTCCGCCACCTTTAATCCGATTGACTTGAAGCTCTGCAGTTCTGTTCCTCTAATGTTAAAAAAATGAGGTATAGTGTCCAAGAAATATAACTCTACCTAGCATAAATTTTTAATAATTTCCCTTTGTTGTTATTAGCTCACCTGAGCACGAAGTGCTCAAGGTGAGCTTTTGTGATCGAGCTGTGTCCGGCATCAGTCATCCGTCGTCCGGTCGTCCGTCAACACCTTGTGTGCACTCTAGAGGTCACATTTTGTCCCAAATGTCTTTTAACTTGGTCACTATGTTTGTCTTCACCAAATCTCGGTCAAGTTCGTAATTGGGTCAAGTGGGGTCAAAAATGGGATCAAAGGGTCAAATCTTAGAAAAACCTTGTGTGCACTCTAGAGGCCATATTTTTGGTCAAAATGTCTTGAAACTTGGTCAAAAATGGGATCAAGGGGTCAAATCTTAGAAAAACCTTGTGTGCACTCTAGAGGACACATTTTTGGCTCAAATGTCTAGAAACTTGGTCACTATGTTTGTCTCCATCAAATCTCGGTCAAGTTCGAAATTGGGTCAAGTGGGGTCAAAAATGGGGTCAAGGGTTCAAATCTTGGAAAAACCTTGTGTGCACTCTAGAGGCCACATTTTTGGTCCAAATGTCTTGAATCTTGGTCAGAATGTTTGTCTCCATCAAATCTCAGTCAAGTTCGAAATTGCGTCAAGTGGGGTTAGAATTGGGGTCAAGGGGTTAATTCTTAAAAAAAAAATGTTTACTCAGATATCTTGAAACTTTATCAGAATGTTTGTATGAAACCTAGGTCAAGTTTGAAATTGCCTTGAAATCTTATACAAGTTTGATAGAGGGTCAAAAACGTTTTTCAGTACTTCAGAGGCAACATTTTTAACTGAAATGTTTTCTTCTTGATCTCTTTGACTTTTGTTAAGCCATGCATCAGGTGAGCGCTTGAGGGCCAATGGCCCTCTTGTTTCTTACCTTGGACATCCAGCAGTGTGATGGGCTCAACTTGTGACAAATTGGTCAGATTGTTTATAACTCATAAACTAAAAATGGTCCTCCCCAATTACTTTAAAATTGGATTGATCTAAAATTGTGTGGTCTAGTAACTGGTATAAGCTTGGGGATGAAAATGTAAATATAATTTGTAGATGACTAATTCCTTCTGGCCACACAAATAGAATAATGCGGAATAATGCTGAATGTGACAGCTTGCTAGCACAAATCTTGGAAATGTATTATATATCTAGATATATATATCTATATTTGTCCTGTGACAGATTTATGCATACTACTGACTGTGGGGTCTACAAAAATCTATTGTAAGTGCCTATAAATATATAGGCACTTAAAATAGTTTTGTGCTGACCCCTCATGTTGGTTTGTTCATGTCACCTTGTTTGACCCTTGTTGTTATTATACCTCCCAAAACTGTTTGGGGGAATATAGGAGTCAGCTTTAGGTGGGTATGACGGTTGTTTGTAGTTCCAACCGTCGGTTGGTTGGTCCATTTGAAGCTTTTTCTTGCCTGCTGGTGTCGTCATAGCGCAGTGGTAGCACCTTGGACTATCAATCAAAAGGTTACTGACAGCAGCACTAATTCTTTCCGACTATTTGTCTGCCACCAATTGGTTGAAAATCGTAGACCTATGTGGGATAGCAGCTACGGGCTAGGGAAGGATGTAATGGTTATACTGGTGTGATAAATACCAGGAATCCATTGTTAGGTGGTCCAGCCGCTGTGATATAACTGAATGATTGTTGAAAGCGGCTAAAAACCCCAATTCAATTTAATTTTCTTGTCTGCTCGATTTCTCAGCAGCAAATGGGCTGCGGATTTCATTGAAACTTTACAAATGTGATCAGTATCAGACAGAGATTTGGTGATATTTTGGTCATGATCCATTGACTTTTGACAGAGTTATGGTCCTTTGATGGAATATGGCTTTTCATCATTGACAAGTACTTGTAGGGGGGATATTAGTCGGCTTTGCAGCAGTCTAGTTGTGATTAACCCTTCTCCTGCTGAATAAAATTTGGCTTCAAATTCTCATCAAAATCAAAGGGCAAAAAGTACTGAAAGTTCCAACTGTAGGTCAATTTTTATTTGAAAAACTTAATCTTTTGACAATTCTGGTTTGAAAGTGAGAAACAGGTGGTATATACTAACATCAGACTGCAGATATGTGAAGGCTGATGTTTGTCTATAGCTCCTGACAAAGCAGGAATATTCTGGGTTCAGCATGACATAGGTTAAAATAGTAGGGGAGAGTGCTGGGATGGTAGGGTTAGGATGGGGGCGTATGGTGATGGAGGTATCACCTTTCTCATGCTGTTCAAGACATATTTCTATTGGTCTTCAATCTTTGACAGGCAATAAAGACAAAGATCAGTCTGCACAGATGTGCAGTCTGATCTTAGCCTACACTGCCTGCTTTTTACTGAATTTTGCTAGGAAAAAACTTGAGGCAAGCAGAGCGTCAACTTCTGTCCTATATCCTATATTTGTCCTATATTTTGATGGCTGTCCTATATTGTCCTATATTTCAAAGGTGTCCTATATAGTGAAGACCTTTGCTATATTTCCAGCAGATAATATAGTGAAAAAAAAGACGTGGACATTAATATACTAACTGCAGCTCCATATTAAAGTGAAACTGTAGAAGTATCAGTAAAATACCGTACTTTACTAAGACAAGTGTATTTCTTTGTTTTATCAATTTGTATGCAATTGCTTCCTAGATTTCAAGCGGCACTCATTCTTTCCGACTATTTGTCTCTCACCAATGGGTTGATAATCATAGACCTATGTGAGATAGCAACTGGAGGCTAGGAAAGAATGTGATGGTTGTACTGGTGAGAGAAATACCGGGAAACCATTGTTAGGTGCTCCAGCTGCCGCTATATAACTGAAATAATGTTGAAAGCGGCGTTAAACTCCATTCAATCAATCAATCAATCTATCCTAGATTTCAAATTTTAATTGCCAAGTTGAACTATAGTGATTGTCGAATGTCTGAATTCCTTCGGGCATTAGCCACAATTTCTTTATCTTCTTTTCATTAATCAGTAGGCCAATCTTGATGAAACTTGGTATATTCCTTGGGCCATGCTCTATCAAAGTTGTTCAAAAAATGTAATCCACTCTAAAGTCTGGTTGCCATGGCATCTATAAAATGCAATGAAAATTTTCCCTGTAACCAGAAGGCAGACAGCTTTTATATCTGTTATGTAGAATTGGCTAGTGGATATCTAAGTTAGTTTTCATCATGTCTTTCCTCTTTGAAGTAATATTTTGGCTCTACCCAGGAACAGCCCATATTACAAAGAATAAAAGGAGAAAATCTTTAGAATCTTCTTCTCTGAATCAGATGGCAGATGGCTTTCATATCTGGTATGTAGCACCTCTACCAACTTAGTTTCATCATGTATTTGCAATGGCGACGGCAGCACTCATTCTTTCCTACTATTTGTCTCTCACCAATGGGTTGATAATCGTAGACCTATGTGAGATAGTAGCTGGAGGCTAGGAAAGAATGTAATGGTTGTACTGGTGGGAGAAATACCAGGAATCCATTGTTAGGTGCTCCAGCCGCCGCGATATAACTGAAATAATGTTGAAAGCGGCGTTAAACTCCATTCAATCAATCAATCAATCTTTGCAACGGGCACAACCCTACATAGGATAAAGGAGAAAATCTTCTTCTCTTAAACTAGAAGGAGGACTGCTTTTGTATTTTGTATGTAGCAACATCTAGTGGACCTCTACCAAATATATTCATATCATCCCCCCATGGTCAAAGTTTGGCTTTGTCCATGTGCATCCCATTTAACATAGAAATAAAGATGGAAATCTTCAAATGGTTCTCTGAAACCAGATGGCAGACAGCTTTCATATTTGATATTTATAACTACCTATTGTTCAAATAAAAGCACTGTAGTCAATTTTGTGTGAAGCTTCATCAAGCTAGTTCATATCATAATACATGTACTATGCTCATATATATTTGCTCAGCCCGTATGTATCCCTTTCTACATAAAAATAAAGTTGGAAATTATTCAACTATCATCTACCATGAAAAAGTCTCTGGCATTGATATATTGTACAAATAATCTTCTCTCAATCTTATTCATGTGGTGTCCCAGGGGTCAAGGAGACTCTGCTGAGCAAACTTGCACCATATTGGTCCTGTTGTTTAAGTGTATTCTTTTTATCTAACATGAGCACAAAGTTATCATGGTGAGCTATTGTGATAATCACTGTCCAGTTTTCGAACATTGACTGTCCCTCTGTCTGTTTGTTTGTCAACAACTTTTTTAAACATCTTTTCCTCTTCAACAGGCCAATTAAGCCAAAACTACCAATGTTGTTACAAGACACATTTCCATCAAAAGCTCTGGTTGCCATGGTGGCAAAAGGCTGAAAATTAATAAAAATCAGAAAAAAAATTACTATCTTCCTAAACCACTCGGCTAATCAAGCTAAAACTTGGGAGGATATTTCTTGGGTGAAGCTTTACCAAAAATGTTAAAAAGTTAAATTCTTTCAAAACTCTGGTTGCTAGGGTAGATGGAAATACCACAAAGTAATGAATATCTTAGAAACAATCAATCCCCTCCTTAACCACTGAAAGAATCATGAACGAAGCAAGCTTAAGACTCAATCCAAGTTAACGGGGACATATGTAGATATTTTTTTCGACTTTTTTAATTTCTTATTTTAAACGATCATAATAATTTTACTTGTTTGTTAACATGTCTTGGGTAAAACTCTAATGTTTTATCAGCTGGTAATCGATATTTCTACAGTTATGAGCTTTTGAAAGTTCAGAGGTGTTGTCTAAAATGCATAAATATTGATGACGACCCCATCTGTAAAGATTTACTAGATTTTGGCTTACATATGTCTAAAGAACAAATATTTTGAGCTAATCTGATCATGAATTGGTCAGGTATGTCGAATCAATGAACAAACCTCATTAAAATGACATTTGTTCCGAAAAAATAAGAAAAATACGACAACACATTGCTTTTAATTTCTTTAATTTTCGAAATTTTGATACTTTCAACTCTTGTAAAATTTTACAAACTATCTTAAACTTGCTATTTTTCAGTTTGAGAAAACAAGCAGTTATTCCTCGTGTCAAAGTAAGACAATCAACAGCGAATTATTCGACTAAAATTAACTATTATAAAAATCAGTATTGTCCCGAACGTTACCATAAATTGTCCTGTACGTTACTCAGTTTTCATTTCAAAACTGCACCCTCAATAACCCACTCATTATACAAAATAAGTTTTATACACTATTGATTTAGTGGAATCACTTTTAAAAAAGGCAATGTTGGCGACCTTTCAACAATTTTGTCTTTATAAATCGAACAAAACTTAAAAAAACATATAACTGTTTCAATACAAACAACTTAATTTCGCAATTCTTTGGCCCATGTGAACTTTTTTAACATCATCTTAGGTTCCTGTTAAAGAAGACTGATCGATAGACTAGTAATGGTACTGAACACATCTTTAGTATCCTATGGTGTGGGAATCAATGTGACAATTTAAGAATGTCCCGTACGTTATTAACTTTTACGTAGTCTTGATTATTGTCAAATCAACGATAACTAAATTTTCCAAATAATCAAACAGTTTTTAAATCTTTTTTTTCAAATGAAAGAATTGTGCATCTAGACAATTTTCGTTACAAGTTCTATGATTGGGCTACCACAATAACGTAACTACTGTTTTATTAGACACGTTACTTCATTTTGGTAGCTCATCGATGCCTCAAAATATGACAATTTATTCATCCAGCAAATCAAGAACATCATCTGGAAACGCAAACATTCTACCAGCTCTACTTGTCGCAATTGGAGCATTCACTTTCTTGACAATTTCATCCATCTCGACCCAATCAATATCTTCACTTGCCGGCCATTTGAATTTCCGTTTTACTTTTTCACATTCATGCATAAAAATCAAACGAACTGCTTTGCCTCTTTCATTGATCTCAATCACTTTTGCAGGATAACGCCTCTCGTCATATTGAACAATCACATAATCGTCAACAGAGATATCATCTTCTTCACCCCTTGTAACATCTTGATATCCTGCCTGGTTATCAACAACTACACCTTCATCTTCTGCAGTATTTAAGTTGGTTCTCTTTCCAAAAGTATGCAATTCCCATCCACATTCTGGTTTTGAAAATACTCCTTTTTCATTAAAACAATTATCGCACGCACAAGTAGTGTTTCTGACTACAATTCTCCCAGGCTCATCTTTCACACCTACAACTGCGTGTATCATCATTGATCCCTTCACAGGTTTTATTTCTGAATTGCGCTGATCAACCACACTTTTGTTGAGACAATATTCTTCATCGGTTATCATTTCATAGTGGATACCCTTTTCACACTGAATAGCCCATGCGTAAAAATCCGCTGCGTCCTGTATTAGAACCTTTCCCTGTTTAACTGCATTATCGGCATTCCGTTTGGTTGTTCCTCCAACACCATCACATGGACCTTTACCATGTCCACTTTCAAAGTAGTGCCACGATGCATGTGGCCCGTACAATTCAGAAAATCGGCTGATAACATCAAAAATAGTCTTGTTTCTATACTGCGAACTTGGGGAATCAGTCCAAAAATGAACATATTCAAGATCTGGTACAAGTACTTTCACCGTTTTGATCAGTTTGTCAATAATACTTATTACCATTGCAGCATTATGGTTAAGAACCTCAGACACATACACGTAGCTTGAGTGTTGGAGCTCATTTTTATCATCACGAAAATAGATAACAGCTGGATGCAAGGTAACCATTGAACTGTTCCAGTATGCCGACTGTATTTCTTCGAGTGTACTGCAAGTATAATTTTCGCTGAAGTCCATTTGGACCAAAACATGACCGGAAGGAAGCTTTTCTTTCATCGCCTTTATTGCTCCATATTGCTCTTTCACTCTTTCAATATGTGCTTTAAATGTTGTGAATACTTCTGTCATCATTCGAACAAAATCTGTCTTATTCAGGTTGACTTCAACAACTCTTTGTCTTTCCTTTCCATTTGAAAGCTTTACTCGTTTCCATTGCTGGTATTTGACTACTTCATTGTCGGGGATCTTCTCGAGTAGTTCACCAAGTTGTGTTTGGCTGTCTCTATATAGTTCTACAAACTTGTCTGGGTTAGTACAATTATGTATTTTATAGGTTTTCAGGGCGCGTAGTAGGAAACTGAAGTTCTGATGTTTTGAACACAGACACACACTTCTAGATGCAAAATTCACGAGGGATATGTGTTTTGGCCTTGAATTATAAAAGCATGTTCTTGATATTTTAATTGGTGATTCTGCTATGTATTTAAGATGTAAATTATACATGTAATCGTTTAGCACTCTTTTCTGTATCTTTTCTTTCCCACTTTTTACAGCATCCTGCTTGCCTGGTAGCATTCTGGAATTATCATCACGTTCTAGAAACTGAGTAATGCTTTCAGTTACCTGCTTTCTGTATTGACTCATCCTTGACCTTTGATACCTACTAACTTTCTTTCCTACATACTGCTTCTTCCTGTTTAGTCCAGTGGATATTTGTAGAGCGGATCTCATTCTATACTTTTTGATTATCTTTCCTGATACTATTTTATGTACTATCTCTGTTTCTCTTACTTTCTGTGCAGCTTTAGCTTCTCTGATTTCGGAACTCAGACATTCTCCAAACACCAATTTCTTTCTGATTTCTGGAACATCATCTGGTTTTATTCCTGACTCTTTAAGAAGTTTATCTGTTTTGCTCTTCGGTGTCAGAAAAGGTTTCTCGTTTTTCTTACGTTCAAATCTCTGTATACGTTTTTGAGCATTTTTCAATTTCCGTTTCAGTTCTTCGTTCTTGTCTTCTAGTGTTTCTATCCTTCGATAGGATTTTGCCAATGCTCTTGACACCCGTTTTTTGCCTTTCACAGAAGAACTGGACTTTGTAGATTTGAACGGCATCTTTACTGTCAGTGAATCTGTTGAGCTTGACACTGTGTTTTCACTTGTAGATGGGATTGGCTCAGGATTTTCAGCATCATTTCTCATTAAATCACTATTAGCTTCACTCTTCTTCCTATTTCTATATCGAGCTTGTCTGATTCTGCTTAACTCTCGGATATGTTCCTTTTTCTCTGGATCTATATGTGCAGTTTGTCTATATTTTTTCACCCTTTCTCTTTCTATTTTAAGCCATCTATCACCAAGCTGTTGTTTTTTTCTTTCTCTGTATTCTTTCATTCGCTGGGACTTTGATTTTGCCATACTGAAATGAAATTTTGAAGGTTTAAGTTGGTTAAAGAAAAAAGTCACTTACGGGACAAAATTGAGTTACGTACGGGACAGTGTATGTATACACATTTTTCTTTCTTATACAATGACTGCATAAAAAAAATCCTGTGAAAAGAGGTTCACGCGTTTTCCATGGATTGTATAAAACCCACATAATTTGTACAATTTTGGACACTCGTGTTCATATTAATCAATAGAATAAGCATGTAAAGCGATGAAATCAAAATACACATAGGCTAGTAAACTTTCGTTTGTTTTATCTTTTTTATTTTTCATTTATCTTAACATGAATTGGTATATTTCTTAAATAATGTCAAAAACATATGTAATAATTATATAGAAATTACTTTTGTGAGGATTTTTTGCGATAGAAACGCAATTGTCACACGAAACAATTAGGAAGGGCATTTCCTAACGTACGGGACAATTTTATGTTGCGTTCGGGACAAACATTGTAGCCAAACAAGCATACATGTGGTGCGTGATACTTATATTTAAAATACCAATTTGTAATAATTCCAGTGTTATCAGTAAGAAAATACAAAATACCTATCATTTATCATGGTTTATGCCGTGTTTCACCTACCTTCACTACACGGTGCTTTCAATCGGTAGTTTTTTTCCAATAAAAAGGCGCCACATCACTTTGTAAACATCAATGGAGGATGGATATACATAAAGGAACCGAAAGCATTTAACTAGGAAAATGGATTATTTTTCATGAGCTATTTAAGCAGGGAAAGACTCGATCGTTTTGGACTCGTACGTAATTTTCAAAAATTGACTATTTCTTAATTTGGCAACAGCTTCGTTTTCGTTGAAGTACTAGAGAGAAGGTTTATGATTCTATGTTCAGTCATAATAAAGGCTCATTTTCATAAAATATCAGCTATTTATAGCTCTACGTTAATGTGTTACAGGCATTCAATTGAATGTCTCAAACGTTATGGAGTAAAAATTACGGTAAACAAAAGAGTTGTTTTCTGCAAAAGAAATGCGAAACCAAATTGCCCGTGTCGAGAAATGATGTGTTATCAAAAATATATATTACAAACCATGAGAATTACACTAAATTCAAGATTTTGAATCACAGAGGGGTGGCAATTACGCACTGTCATAGAGAGTGACTCGTACGTTTTTAAATTTTGGAGACATAAAATTTTGGTTGAAATTCAAATTTTATTTCTAATATTGACAATAAGAGGATCTGTTTCTTTAAAGATTTGGAAAAGATTTACACGATTTAGGTATATTTCACACTCATATTTATTGATAAATATAAAAATTTTAGCTTTAAAAGAATAATAATAAATTGGAGACATTAGTTTTTTCATAACCCCTTTGGTCGAGTGATAACCCTGTCGTCGCGGATCTAACTCCTATGTTCAAATTTTTGTCATGAAAGTTGTACATATAGTCCATTTCAATAAGTAGATAAATTTGAAACTTAAATTCTGAAAAATATGCGCCAATTAGATGCTTCAAATCCTGGAGACATTATTTGTCCCCCTTAACTTGGATTGTGTCTTAAACTTGACAAGGATATTTCTTTGGTGACCCTTCATCAAATTCGCTAAAGGTTTCAATATCATAACAAAAACATTGGTTGTCATGGTAACAGATAGATCTAAAATGTAGAAAAACCTTATAAATTCTTTCTTTCAAAGTCCTGTGTAGCCATATGCTTTAAGCAAAGATTTTAGTATACTACTTTTAACAGGCAAATGCAGGTCTACAGAATGTGTTCTGTTGTATAAAATTGTTAATACTAGTACATCTTAAAACTTTTACTTTGTAGTAAGAAACAATTATTAAATGATGGTAAAGGATGGCTATTGTATATTGGCGGGGATCAGTATTGTCCTATATTTGTCCTATATTTTTACTCTGAAATGTCCTTTATTTCTATATATTTTTCAAAATTTTGAGTTGACGCCCTGGGCAAGACTTGTTAGAATTTGCTAAAGAAAGCAACTTGTTTTTGACAATTTTATTTCTATTTTTAATTTCAGGTGAAGAAAAACAACAAAAAGCTTTAGAAAGATTAAAAAATGATATTGTAAGTTCTTTTAATTTATTTATCAGTGCCATAAATAGTGAATTTATACAGAGAGAATAATAATTGTTTTTTTTTTTTTTTTTTTTTTTTTTTTTTTTTTTAAATAATAATTGTTGTTTCAATGTTAGATATATACATGTATAATACATACTTGGTGTTTTGTATGAAATAAAATATCTAATGAGGTTGGGAGAATTGATAATTGTCGAGGCTCTGCCGAGACAATTATCAATTCTCACAGCAGAGTTAGATAATTTTTCATACAATACACTAAGTACGTATTATATTTATCTTATAACCTCTGTTTGTCTTGTTTTCTTCTATGTTTCTAACTGAAATGCAAGTTTATAGAAATAACTGCATTATATTATTGTTCTAAAAATAATGTGATATCATAAAAGAATATCATACGGGTTGTTATCACAGGGATAATTGTATAGTTATAAGATTAAAAATGATTTTGCTTTGATTGAAAATATTGAGGGTTTAGTGTAACACTATTTTAAGTGCTTATGAATATATATATTGGCCTAAAGCTTATCTTTTCATCAATACAAATCGATGAATATCATGGTCAAGGTCAATTTATGATCAAGTTCAAACTTCTCAAAAAATGCCATTTGGGAGGCATTAGTGATAAATCACAGGAACTTGAATTTTTTTCAATACATCCCATTAAAACAATTAATAATGTGCATAGTAATTACTACATAGCATACAGGGCTATATAAATATTCTATGTTTATTTATTTATAGATAGAGTATCAAATAACTAGAATTAGCTAATATCTTTTATCAATAAAATTTCAAGTTCCTGTGGTTAAATGAACACACCTTGCTAGTCCACTAATTGATAGAGATTGAGAAATAAAAAAGCTAAACCTTTTTCCGTTTCAAAGAAAACCCTAGTTTTGTCATCAGAAGGCTGTACTCCTGTTCAAAGTCTTGGACTTGTCAAATTAATATTAATTTTGCAGAAGACAATGAAAATTAAGTTTGATTTGATCAAACAAACAAAAAAAAAAACACCTTTTTAGCTCACCTGAGCACGAAGTGCTCAAGGTGAGCTATTGTGATTGGCTGCTGTCCGGCGTCCGTCGTCCATCGTCCGTCGTCAAACTTTACCTTGTGTGCACTCTAGAGGCCACATTTTTGGCCCAAATGTCTTGAAACTTGGTCAGAATGTTTGTCTCCATCAAATATCGGTCAAGTTCGAAATTGGGTCAGGTGGGGTCAAAAATGGGGTCAAGGGGTCAAATTTTAGAAAAACCTTGTGTGCACTCTAGAGTCCATATTTGTGGCCCAAATATCTTGAAACTTGGTCAGAATGTTTGTCTCCATCAAATCTCGGCCATGTTTGAAAATTGGTCAAGTGGGGTCAAAAATGGGGTCAAGGGGTCAAATCTTAGAAAAACCTTGTGTGCACTCTAGAGGCCACATTTGTGGCCGAAATGTCTTGAAACTTGGTCAGAATGTTTGTCTCCATCAAATCTCAGCCAAGTTCAAAATTGGGTCAAGTGGGGTCAAAAATGGGGTCAAGGGGTCAAATCTTAGAAAAACCTTGTGTGCACTCTAGAGGCCATATTTTTGGCCCAAATGTCTTGAAACTTGGTCAGAATGTTTGTCTCCATCAAATCTCAGTCAAGTTTGAAATTTGGTCAGGTAGGGTCAAAAATGGGGTCAAAGGGTCAAATCTAAGAAAAACCTTGTGTGCACTTTAGAGGCCATATTTTTGGTCCAAACGTCTTGAAACTTGGTCAGAATGTTTGTCTTCATCAAATCTCGGTCAAGTTCGAAATTGGGTCAAGTGGGGTCAAAAAAGGGGTCAAGGGGTCAAATCTTAGAAAAACCTTGTGTGCACTCTAAAGGCCATACTTTTGGTCCAAATGTCTTGAAACTTTGTCACAATAATTGTCTCCATCAAATCTCGGTCAAGTTAAAAAATGGGTCAAGTGGGGTCAAAAATGGGGTCAAAGGGTCAAATCTAAATAAAACCTTGTGTGCACTCTAGAGGCCATATGTTTGGTCCAAATGTCTTGAAACTTGGTCAGAATGTTTGTCTCCATCAAATCTCGGTCAAGTTTGAAATTGGGTCAAGTGGGGTCAAGAATGGGGCCAAGGGGTCAAATCTTGAAAGACCTTGTGTGCAATCTAGAGGCCATATTTTTTGGTCCATATGTCTTAAAACTTGGTCAGAATTTTTGTCTCCATTAAATCTCAGCCAGGTTCGAAATTGGGTCAAGTGGGGTCAAATGGGGTCAAGGGGTCAAATCTTAGAACAACATTGTTCGCTCTTTAGAGGCCACATTTGTGGCCAAAATGTCTTGAAACATGGTCTCAATATTTGTCTCCATCAAATCTCGGTCAATTTCAAAATTGGGTCAAGTGGGTCAAAAATGGGGTCAAGGGGGTCAAATCTTAGAAAAACCTTGTGTGCACTCTAGATGCCATATTTTTGGTCTCAACATCTTGAAACTTGGTCAGAATGTTTGTCTCCATCAAATCTGGGTCAAGTGTAAAATTGGGTCAAGTGGGGTCAAAAATGGGGTCAAGGGGTCAAATCTTAGAAAAACCTTGTATGCACTCTAGAGGACACATTTTTGGCTCAAATGTATTGAAACTTGGTCAGACTGTATATCTCCATCAAATCTCGGTCAAGTTCAAATTGGGTCAAGTGGGGTCAAAAATGGGGTCAAGAGGTCAAATCTTAGAAAAACCTTGTATGCACTCTAGAGGACACATTTTTGGCTCAAATGTATTGAAACTTGGTCAGACTGTATATCTCCATCAAATCTCGGTCAAGTTCAAATTGGGTCAAGTGGGGTCAAAAATGGGGTCAAGGGTTCAAATCTTGGAAAAACCTTGTGTGTACTCTAGAGGTCATATATTTGGTCCAAATGTCTTGAAACTTGGTCAGAATGTTTGTCTCCTTCAAATCTGGGTCATGTTCAAAATTGGGTCAAGTGGGGTCAAAAATGGGGTCAAAGGGTCAAATCTTAGAAAAACATTGCGTGCATTCCTGAGGCCACATCTTTGGTCCAAATGTCTTGAAACATGTTTGTCTCCATCAAATCTCAGTCATGTTCAAAATTGGGTCAAGTGGGGTCAAAATTGGGGTCAAATCTTAAAAATAAGAAAACATGTTTACTCAAATATCTTGAAACTTGGTCAATATGTTTGTATGAAACCTAGGTCAAGTTTGAAATTGCCTTGAAATCTTACACAAGTTTGATAGAGGGTCAAAAACGTTTTTTAGTACTTTAGAGGCAACATTTTTAACTGAAATGTTTTCTTCTTGATCTCTTTGACTTTTGTTTAGCCATGCATCAGGTGAGCGCTTTAGGGCCAATGGCCCTCTTGTTTATTGGATTTGTGGTAGAAAATATTGTGGGAAAAGCAGAATTTGCTTGTTACAATCCATTTCTCCTCACAGCGTTTTTTCAAGTACACAAACATAAATATTTTTTTTTGTTTAGGTAAGGATTAAAAATCATGTATGTTCAGTGCAAAAACAGAGGAAATTGCACTTTCTCTTATATCTTAACCCTTATTCTGCTGAATTTAAATCTTGTTTCAAGCAAACTGCCAATTTCTTGCTCACCTGAGCACGAAGTGCTATTTATGTCCGTCGTCCGTTGTCAGTCGTGCGTCGTCCACAATTT
This sequence comes from Fragum whitleyi, assembly GCA_948146395.1. Classification (NCBI taxonomy): domain Eukaryota; kingdom Metazoa; phylum Mollusca; class Bivalvia; order Cardiida; family Cardiidae; genus Fragum; species Fragum whitleyi. The sequence goes on from OX411553.1 coordinate 52,002,701, forward strand.
CTTTAAACATCTTCTCCTCCTAAACCAGTGGGCCAATCTTGATGAAACTTGACAGGGATGTTCTTTGGGTCAAGCTCTACCAAAGTTGTTCAAATAAATGAAATCCACTCTTTCCCTTTACCCTTAACAAAAAGGATGAAAATATGAAAATCTTTAAAAAATTTCTTCTCTGAAACCAGAAGGCAGACAGCTTTTATATTTGGTTTGTAGCATCATCTAGTGGACCTCTACCAAGTTTCTTCATATCAAGACCCTGGGGTCATATTTGGGCTTTGCCCAGGCGCAACCCTTTTTCATAGAATCAAAGAGCGAAAATCTTTAAAAATCTTCTTCTCTGTAACCAGATGACAGACAGCTTTAATATTTGGTGTGTAGCATCACCTAGTGGGCCTCTACCAAGTTTGTTCATATCAAGACCCTTAGGTCATATTTTGGCTTTGCACGGGTGCATCCCTTTATCTTTTATGAGCACGAAGGGTAAAAAAATGAAAATCTTCTAAAATCTTCTGCTCTGAAACCAGAAGGCAGACAGCTTTCATATTTGGTATGTAGCATCATCCAGTGGACCTCTACCAAGTTTGTTCATATCAAGACCCTAGGATCATATTTGGGCTCCAGCCGGGAGCAACCCTTTTTACATAGAATCAAAGAGCGAAAATCTTTTAAAATCTTCTTTTATCCAAACCAGAGGGCACACCGCTTTCATTTTTGGTATGTAGCATCATCTTGCGGGCCCCTACCAAGTTTGTTCATATCAAGATCCTTGGGTGAAATATGGGCTCCACCCGGGCACATCCCTTTCAGCTCATCTGTCAGCACGATGGGTGAAAATAGGAAAACCGTCAAAAATATTCTCCCTGAAACCAGAAGGCAGACAGCTTTCATTTTTGGTATGTAGCATCATCTTGTGGGCCCCTACCAACTTTGTTCATATCAAGACCCTTGGGTCATGTTTGGGCTCCACCCGGGCGCATCCCTTTCAGCTCATCTGAGCACGATGGGTGAAAATGGGAAAACCTTCAAAAATATTCTCCCTGAAACCAGAAGGCAGACAGCTTTCATATTTAGAATGTAGCATCATCTTATTGACCTCTTCCAAGTTTCTTCATATAAAGACCCTGGGGTCACATTTGGGGTCCAGCCGGGTGCATCCCTTTTTACATAGAATCAAAGAGCAAAAAGGCATATCTGTCCTTCGCTGAAAACATTCCATGGTATTGATCTTAGGCAATTATCTTCCTTTTGACATCTGCCTATCTAATTAATGTGATGTCCCAGGGGTCATAGAGACTCAGGTGAGCGATCTAGGACCATCTTGGTCCTCTTGTTTGACATTTTAGTCTTGCTCAAGTTTCCCCATAATGATATTGGTCTACACTGTCTGCGAAAGGTTTTGAGTTTCTAAAGAGGAATTTTGAGTTTATCTAATGTGAATACCTGTGCAGACCAAAAAGATTGTGCAGTTGCATAGACTGATCTCAATCTTAACCATAAGCACTCATATAAAACTGTTGAAAATGTAAAACCTATCAAAATGTCAATGTGATTCGTAAACTTCATAACTACAGCTTTAATCAAGCTGTAGTTATGAAGTTTTGGAATAAAATGAATGATATCTTCTAACAGGGTGACATACCAGAAAGAATGGTATCCGGTTCTGATGATTTTACATTATTTTTGTGGCATCCTGAAAAGGACAAGAAACCTTTAACAAGAATGACGGGGCACCAGCAACTTATTAATGATGTACGATTTTCTCCTGATGGTAGACTTCTAGCCAGTGCTTCTTTTGATAAATCTATAAAACTCTGGAATGGGAAAGATGGAAAGTAAGTCAGTTCCTTCTTGTTTCATAAAATTTTAGACTGGTCCAAAAAGACTGGTAAAAATTGCTGACAAAAGTGAGAAAAAGGATCATATTATTGTAAAGGAGAAATTGCTTTTTACTTCATTTGTTCAAGTTCAATCAGCAGTTAATAACAGTCTGATTGTCAATTAAGAATTGAGCCTGTGAATGACATTACCAACAATTTCAAAAGCGTTCAAAGCAAGTCTGACCAAAGACTTCACTAGGCACTTGGTATATAGACAAGGTCTCAAAGTATCTTTAGACAGTCAGACAATATTCTAATTGAAATGTAGGAGTTTCTGGGATGTTCAATTTTTTCACATTTCACACATGCCAAATTGTTGGAAATGTCACACACAGGCTCAATTATCCTTTAAAAACTGTATCATGCTGTGACCAAGATTAGATTGTTAGTAATTGCAGGTTGGTCGTTGTTTTTGTTTAAATAGTGGGATATAATTTTCCAGCACCTCCTTTAGGGTATAAAGGTAGAGAGATTATTGTCGTTCTTCTACCAAAACCTTGTAACTACAGCTTTAAACAAGCTGTAGTTACAAGGTTTCAGCAGAACACTTATGTTATGCTGTCTTGAAGTTGTCCCTCTGTCTGGTGTCCATTCAAGTCTTTCTTTGATTTTTATTCTGCATTTTGAAGGTCATATGATAACCTGAGTTTGGTATAATTATGTATATACTTTCAGATTTATCACAACTCTACGAGGACATGTAAGTCGTGTATATCAGATAGCTTGGTCAGCTGACAGTCGATTGTTATGTAGCGGTAGTTCAGACTCAACGCTCAAAGTTTGGGATATGAAAACTAAAAAATTGATGTTTGATTTACCAGGCCATGCTGATGAGGTAGTGTTATGATTTTCGCAAGATAATAGAATTTTATCTGATATTGGTTTGACCTATATCCAGCCTAATTTTAACTGTAATTTTTTTCGACATTTTTTCACTAGTCCCACTTAAATATTGTCATAATCACGGCTTGTGCTAGCTTTTGAAACTCAGGTGTCATTGACCCTTGATCATTTATTTCTAGGGGTCAAAACTGCTATTTAAGGTGTTTAAACAGTCAAAAGAGTGGTTATGATTGGTAAATACATTTTGGTTTTGCTAATGAATTCCTAAATTTATCTCCTTCAAATCGTTATTATGAAGGACACAATTATCTCTAATAAAATTTACAATTTGAAGCAGTTTTTGAGATGCAATACTGAAAATTTTATGGCTCAAAATGACCTCTCCTGATAGAGAATTCGGGGGTCAAAATTAGATATTTTCAAATTTTTGAGGGTCAAATCCTGATTTAACAGTCAGACACAAACCCTGCATAATGAATAAAAATCTTTACAAATATGAATTTCAATCTAAGTACTGAAAGCAATGGAAGTGCCAATTGTGAGAAAGTTTTTTTTTCAGAAATGAAACCTTATGTGTGTAAAAGGTCAAAGAATTTTTGAAAAAGCTTACTCCAGTCAACCCAGCTTTAAAGTTCGGAAGCAGTGCCTTCGCACCACTTCTGCTCTGAGGGACATGAAAGCATCTAAGATACTGATAAAGTATTTGAGATATTCTTTGAGGTAGTGGACCCGTAATAGTTCCATAACGTTTTGGAAAAAATCGCTTTAGCAGTGTTATCTGAGGTGTGATTTTCATTAGGAAACCTCGGTCAACATTGTGAAAGGTCATCAGTTCGGAAATGTTGCGGAACTATTACGGGTCCACTACCATAATAGAAAAAATTAAAAGCTTTTTTTGCAGCAGGGTATACTCTGATAATGTCAAGTAGGTACTCCTCAAATTTCTTATTTCTCTAACAGGTGTATGCTGTAGACTGGAGCCCCGATGGTCAACGAGTGGTCAGTGGTGGGAAGGACAAGGTCCTAAAGATGTGAGTTTGAATGTCCAGTCGTTCTCTTAACTCTTATAGAACCTACTTGCAGTCAGCAAGATATAATAAATTTTTCAATGGCTCAGCGTGAAACAGTTGTAAATGCCTATATGTTTATAGGCATTTACAACTGTTTTGCGATGAGCCATCAAATTTTTCTTATGACAAGTCTGTGTATATGAGTTATGGCTTGAGTGTGTTAGTGAGATATTGCTTTATACTGTCAATCCACTTTTGTACCAAAATAAACACCTACATTTAGGAATGGATTTCAAAATAAATAGGCATAATTTTAACTATATCTATAAGGAACAAAATGAAGTTTGAACCCTTGCCTTGTAAAAATGGATACTTATTAAAAGAACATTTTGCCTTTAAAATCATTAAGAAATGTCAAAGGATTCACAAGCTTCGAACTTAAGGGGATTACCTAGCTTTGAACTTAAGGGGATTCACTAGCTTTATACTAAAGGGGATTGGCTAGCTTTGAACTTAAGGGGATTAGCTAGCTTTGTACTTATGGGATTCTGCAATGATTCTGAATCTCTGGACATTGTTAGCTCATTTGAGCACATCATGCTTAAGGTGAGTTTTTTAGCCTGACTATTCGTAGTATAGACTCACTTTTCAAAGGCTTTTGAAGATTCCCTTTGGGAAAATTGATTTTTGGTCACAAATGTTCATTTGCTATAATTATAGATGGCGACAATGAAGATTCGCAGATTATGGAAAAATTCAAGAAGAGGTACCTCTTAACCAGCAAGCCACAGACAAAACTCTCTGTATATTATTGCCCTTTGGAGAATTCTGCATCCTCTTTCATTTTGGACAATAAAAAGGGTTAAGTTGAGTTTACTTACAAAGTCAAAATCTTGGATAAATCAGCAGTTAATTGATATTTGATTTGTTAAGATCATATTAAAAGATGAATTATTGTTAAATGAGTTGAAATTTTTTGTCCTTGTTTATGTACAAAAAAAAGCCTTTGGCATAAAACAAATTTATAGCTTGGTGGAAAACGGTTGTAACTCCCTATATGTTTATAGGGAGTTAAAACTGATTCACACTGAGCCATCAAAATTCATTGCAATAAGCCTCAACCCAAGAGAAGTTGGTAGCATGTCAAACACTTAGTCATGAGTGCCCAGATTCGATCCCCGATCACAGCACACATCAAATTCCTACATTTCTCTCGAACCTGTATGTATTGAATTTTGAACCTATGTGGGATGAGTAACTGAACCCCCTAAAATTTATGGAACTGGTAGTGGAATCCAATTATATGCAACTTATTTTTCATCAGTTTTGCTGCTACGAGGGTTGTTCAAAAATTAACCAGATTTTGCCTCGCAAAATTTTATTTTTGAAGCAATCAAACTTAATTTGGTATCATTTGCTGTCGGAATTTAATCTACATATAGTTATATAAAGTTGGTATAGTTATCGGACATAGCGCTCGCGCATCTGCCATATAAAATGCCATGGAAACGACTAACCGGCGCAGCAGATAAAATAGTCAATATATTTGGTCTTTGTATGTCAATATTCTTTCTTTTCTAACTGTTGAAAAATTTGAAAATTATTTGAGTTGCTGGAATAAGTATAAAAATTGCCGTGTCTTAATTTGAAGTAATTTGACCGTAGAATTTTCGTAAAGATTCGTTTAAAATGAAGCGGGGTAAGTGTTTCGGAACGTTCTAGACGACGTAAACTGAATGCTCGGAATTTTGATTTTAAATTATACGCCACCAGAGGCGGACGTATATTGGCGTCATCTTCTCCGTCTGTCCGTCCGTCCGTCCGTCCATCCATCCGTAGGTCCGTCCACTTTTCTTGTCAACGCAACTCCTCCTAAACTACTGGCTGGATCTTCTTGAAACTTGGTCAATATTATCACCCCAATTGGTAGATGTGCATGAAGGAAGGATTTTACGGTTCGTTGATTTTTGCCTGAGTAATGCCCCTTGATAACTTAGTCTCTGGGGCCCACTTTTCTTGTCAACGCAACTCCTCCTAAGTTTCTGGCTTGATCTTCTTGAAACTTGGTCAATATTATCACCTCAATTGGTAGATGTGCATGAAGGAAGGATTTTACGGTTCGTTGATTTTTATGCCCCCGCATCGATAGATCGGGGGCATATTGTTTTACTCATGTCCGTCTGTCTGTCTGTCTGTCCGTCCGTCCGTCTGTCTGTCTGTCCGTCCGTCTGCCTGTCCGTCCGTCTGTCCGAAAACTTAACCTTGCCAATATCTTCAAGCCTATTCAAGATACAAAGCTAATATTTGGCATGATGATAGATCTCAATGATCCGCATCCACTGGTACCAAAGTCAAGGTCATGTGACAAGGTCAAGGTCATCTGTCAAGGTCAAACGTCCGAAAACTTAACCCGAAAACTTAACCTTGCCAATATCTTCAAGCCTATTCAAGATACAAAGCTAATATTTTGCATGATGATAGATCTCAATGATCCGCATCCGCTGGTACCAAAGTCAAGGTCATGTGACAAGGTCAAGGTCATCTGTCAAGGTCAAACTTTGAAAAAAAATGCCGTTACGGGGGCATTCGTGTTTCACAAACACATCTTGTTGCCTGAGTTATGCCCCTTGATAACTTAGTCTCTGGGTCCACTTTTCTTGTCAACGCAACTCCTCCTAAGTTTCTGGCTTGATCTTCTTGAAACTTGGTCAATGTTATCACCTTAATTGGTAGATGTGCATGAAGGAATGATTTTATGGTTCGTTGATTTTTGCCTGAGTTATGCCCCTTTAAAACTTAGTCTCTGGGGCTTATTGCCTCAGTTATGCCCCCTGAAAATTGAGTCTCTGGGGATTATTGAAATTGCAACCTTGTGAATGCAACTAATCCTAAGTTTCTGGCTGGATCTAAATGAAACTTGGTGGATGTTATAACCGGAATTGGTAGATGAGCATGAAGTAAGGATTTTATGGTTCATTAATTTTACCCTAAATTATGCCCCCTTAAAACTTAGTATCTAGGGCTTATTGAAATTGCAGCCTTTTGAACACAACTCCTCCTTACTTTTTGTCTTTATTTAAATGAAACTTGGTCAGGCTCATTTATTTCCCTGAATTATGTCCCCTTAAAACTTAGTGCCTGGGGCTTATTGAAATTGCAGCCTTGTGAAGGCAACTCCTCCTAACTTATTGTCTTGATTTAAATGAAACTTGGTCATTTTCAAATTGGTTCTGTCACAATAAGTAGTGTCTACAATTATTTTTGTGAAACAGCAGCAAAGTGGCGGCGTATTTTGTGACGATGGCACTCTTGTTATTCTATGCGAAATCTACAAAAATACCTCAAGACATAAATCAAATACTTGTCACGCTGAAAGGGAATGGTTCATTCTTCCAAATGCCCTATTTTCATTGGTGAAGACGCGTCCATGTCCCGTGAGATAAGAGGAAGAATGGACAGAGAGAAACTTATCCAAGCAACTGTAGGAACGTCAATTGTCGAGTTTCTGGAAGATAAAAGCGATTTTCTAAGGGGCACCTTTCTGAGAACTTTGATTTTGCACCAATCGATTTCACCTTTATACAAACCATGAAAGCACAGCTTTAATACAGAAACACTGAATTCATCCTTCTTCCATGAATAACGAGCCGTGACAAGCTGAATAACACAACATCAAATGCGTCAATTTTCGACATCGTCGCTAGCGTCATGTACGGTGCGCCGCCACCTTATACCCATGTATTTTTGTTTGCGTGTGGAATGAATATACATTGTTCAAATGCTTCAGATTTTGGCAAGTTTGAGCATATAAAGTGTCCTGTTAAGATGAGTATACTTTTTTTCACAAAGCGATTATCATTGATGATTTATTGAAATAATCCGGATAAAAATTGAACATCCCTCGTATTTACCAGTAGTTGCTATTAAAAGGAGTTTAATAATTATTTTTTGTGCATAGGGTTAGTTGCATTTAAACAGTGAGTTGCTTTTATCAGAGTTGCAATTAATAGGATTTTACAGTAAAATCCTATTAATTGCAACTCTGATAATAGCAACTCACTGTTTAAATGCAACTAACCCTATGCACAGAAAACAATTATGTATTCAAGCATCATTAAACTGTCTTATGTGGATGTGATTGATGATGTGAGTTCTAGACTGTACTGTGGCGCTGAAAAGCCCCATTTCTTACCAATGATTAGTTTTGTGGCTGGGAGGTGGCATTTTTAGCTCACCTGAGCACAAAGTGCTCAAGGTGAGCTTTTGTGGTCGAGTGATGTCCATCGTCCGTCCGTGCGTCTTGAGTCGTCAACAACATTTACCTTGTAGACACTCTTGAGGCCACATTTTTTGCCCGATCAACCTAAAATTTAATCAGAATGATTGACTTGATAAAATCTCGGACAAGATTGAAATTGGGTCAAGTGGGGTCAAAAATGAGGTCACGAGGTCAAATATTAGAAAACCTTGTAGACACTCTAGAAGCCATATTTTTTGTCCGATCAACCTGAAATTTGCTCAGAATGATTGTCTTGATAAAATCTCGGACAAGGTTGAAATTGAATCAAGTGGGGGTCAAAAATAAGGTCACGGGGTCAAATCTTCGAAAAACCTTGTAGACATTCTAAAGGCCACATTTTTTGCTCAATCAACCTGAAATTTTGTCAGAATTGTTGTCTTGATAAAATCTCGGACAAGTTTGAAATTGGGTCAAGTGGGGTCAAAAAAGAGGTCACGGGTTCAAATATTAGAAAAACCTTGAAGACACTCTAGGAGCCATATTATTTTCCGATCAACCTGAAATTTGCTCAGAATGATTGTCTTGATGAAATCTCGGACAAGTTCAAAATTGGGACAAGTGGGGTCAAAAATGAGGTCACGGGGGTCAAATCTTGGAAAACCTGGTAGACACTCTCAAACCCGTATTTTTTGCTCAATCAACCTGAAAATTGATCAGAATGATATTCTTAATGAAAACTAGGTCAAGTTCGGAATTGGGGCCAGTGGGGTCAAAAACGAGGTCATGGGATCAAACCTAGAAAAACCTTGTAAGCAGTGTAGAGGCATCATCTTTTGCCCAGTCAACCTGAAATTTGGTCAGAATTCCTCATTCTTTCTAAGTCTACTTTAAACAATTTTTGACAATTCACTTAGGTGAGCAATTTAGGACCACTTTGGCCCTCTTGTTTTAGCTCACCTGAGCACAAAGTGCTCAAGGTGAGCTATTGTGATCAAGCATGACCAGTTGTTCGTCAATCATCTGTCATTCTGTCCATCCATCAACAATATCTTTTAATGTCTTCTCTTCCTAAACCTCTGGGCCAATCAATGTGAAACTTGGCAAGGATGTTCCTAGGGTGAAGCTGAACCAAAGATCAAAAACTCTTATTTCCATAGAAACAGATAGACCAAAAATTGCCAAAATTCTAAGAATAATTCAAGTCTTTCTAAAGCATTGGACCAATCTTTTAGAACTTGACAGGAATGTTTAATGGGCGAAGCTCTACCAAAGTTGATGAATCAATTTAATTCCATCAAAAACTCTAGGATTCATGGTGACAGAAAGATGAAAAATTGCAGAAAATTTTAGAAAAAAAAATTGTCTTCTACTTAACCATTAGGCAAATCAATCTTAAACATGACAGTGATGTTACTTGGGTGAAGCTCAACTAAAGTTTGTAAAAGAATTCAAACGCATCAAAAACCCGGGTTGCCATGGTAACAGAAAGGCACAATTTTCTAGAAAATCTTAGAAAGAATTTTTCTCTTGTGCAAATCAAGCTGAGGCTTGGCAGGGATGCTCCTTGGATGAAGCTCATAATTAAGTGCTTGAAAGATTTTAATTCCATCAAAAACTGTAGTTTATTTTCTGTTTCAGTTTCATTATCGTTGGATTTGAATAGATTAATCTACATTATTACAAGAAAAACTTAGAGCTACACTACTTAAAAAAAGGGTAAAACGAAAATGCGAAACGAAGCGCAATTTGTTGAGAAAAGTCAAAAGGCCAAAGTTTGTTTCTTTCAAAAATGTCCTAAATTTACATAAAAACAATCTCTTGTTAGCTCACCTGAGCAAGAAGTGCTCAAGGGGAGTTTTTGTGGTAAGGAGGACATCCTTCCCGTCGTACATCGTCAGTCGTGTGTCGTCAACATTTACCTTGTATGCACTCTAGAGGTCACATTTTTTAAGCAATCAACCTGAAATTTGGTCAGAATGATTGTCTTGATAATATCTCGGACAAGTTCGAAATTGGGTCAATTCGGGTCAAAAACTAGGTCACAGGGTCAAATCTTAGGAAAACCTTGTATGCACTCAAGAGGTCACGTTTTTTGCCCTTTCAACCTGAAATTTTGTCAGAATGATTGTCTTGATAAAATCTCAGGCAAGTTTGAAATTGGGTCAACTGGGGTCAAAGAATAGGTCACAGGGTCAAATCTTAGGAAAACCTTGTATGCACTCTAGAGGTCACATTTGTTGCCCAATCAACCTGAAATTTGGTCAGAATGATTGTTTTGATAAAATCTCAGGCAAGTGTGAAATTGGGTCAACTGGGGTCAAAGAATAGGTCACAGGGTCAAATCTTAGAAAAACCTTGTATGCACTCTAGAGGTCACATTCGTTGCCCAATCAACCTGAAATTTGGTCAGAATGAATGTCTTGGGACAAGTTCAAAATTGGGTCAAGTGGGGCCAAAAACTAGGTCATGGAATCATATCTTAGAAAAACCTTGTTTGTACTCTGATAATCGGATTTTTTCCCCTATAAACCCGAAGTTTGGTCAAAATGATTGTCTTTATTAAATCACAGGTGAGTTTAAAATTGGGTCAAGTTGGGTCAAAAACAAGGTCACAGGGTCAAATCATAGAACTAAAAAGCCATGAATGGCTTGTGTCGCTCCATAGGCTTGAAATTCTCGTAAAAGCAAATAAAAGTTTTGACTAGATTTTTAGATATTTTGGGTTCTACTGATGTTGAAAATGAATTTCAAAGTTTCAACTAAATAACATATAGAGAAATGACCTCCGCCCATAAATGACATATTTTTCATTGAATCAAAATAATTTTTGGCTGTATGATAATGGGTCACCCAAAGCTCATACCAAAAATGTTTGATTGAAATCTATCAGTTATAGTCCGTTTGACTTCTATATGGACCGACCTTTTCATCAATTGCATAAAATCGAGTTTGAATTAGCAATTTATATGTGGTAAAATCTTATTTTCTGCTTAATACCATTCCAAAAAATATTTTTGAGAATAAAATGATTTCAAAATAATGATTTTGTCTATCTAGTTAATGTTAATATTTTCACATTTTCCGCTCTTAAACACGAGGGGTGAAGAAGGCTGTTTAGGCTGTAACAAGATGTAAACAATGTGTGTGTATTTCCGTTTATTTATCGTCGCTACCGTAGCACATGCCCATATGAGCGACGCCCCCAGAAGACGGTTAGTTGTTACAGGGGATAGTGCAAGGATACATGACGAAACTACTGCTGAGATCCACCATGGTTCTTTAACGTGCTCGGTGTAAAGCACCGTCTCACGGGGCCTCGGTTTAACGTCTCATCCGAAAGACAATTAGTTTTTTGTTAGTGCACCAGCCCGGGGATCGAACCCACGCGGTCGAACTTCATTGGTTTTTGAAGTCCGGTGCTCTACCAACTGAGCTAATCGGGCTGGTCAATTATGGAATCAGTATCTTAAGGTAGTGGACCCTAAATGGTTCCCCAATATTTCGGAACTCATTCTTTAACAATGTTGACAGAGGTTTCCTAATGAAAATCATTAGGCAATAACTCCAAAATAATGCAAGCAAGAGTTGTAGCTATTATGCATTGCACTTCTCCTCAATAAGTTCTACTCACCCATAAAGTTTTAAGTTGATAGCTATTATACTTAAGGAAATTTGCTCCGGACAAAATCTAAGTATGAAAAGTAACAAAGGACAATAACTCCAAATTTTGAAAGCTAGAGTTGTAGTTTCTGTGCACCGCACTTCTCCTCCATGAGATCTATCCACCCATGAAGTTTCAAGTTGATAGCTTTTATACTTTAGGAGATATGCTCCGGACAAGTTTAGTGACGGAACCTCGGAATGACAGAATGACGGAATGACGAACGGAGACCAGTGAAATATCCCCCTCGCCGAAAACGGCGGGGGATAAAAAATAGCTATAATTGTTGTATTGTGGTCCCTTGTAATTGTAGTCCCATTATTCAAGCTCTAGTTACGAGATCCTAGTTCTCCACCGAGGATATGCTTGATACACATGCTAAGTATGCACTGTGTATACACAGTGCAAGGTGTTTGAGTCTAATGATTGGTGAAAAGTCCAAAGAGACAGTACCTACGTATAGGGATGGATGAAAACTACAAATTTAGATGAAAATTACTATTCTCTCTCACATAGCATGCCACTTGTGTTGTAAGCTCCACTGGCCAAATGCCAGCTTGCTATTGTTATGACGGTGTGTCTGTCGTGCGTAAACTTCCTTGTTAAACATTTTCTCCTTCTAAATGAATAGACTGATTTTGATCAAACATGGTAGAAATGTTCCTTCGGTCCCTTCTTTTAAAATCTCCTCCTTCCAAACAATTAGGTGGAATTCAAGAAATTTTGCATGGATGCTACATGGGTCTACTTCTACTTGAATTTTCATATAAATTTTTATTGACTCCAAAATGTGGGCGTGCCAGGTGTGTTTTTTTTTTCAGTCTAAAATCTTGAAAAATCCTTTCTTCTCCACTCATTTTGGCTAATTTCAATGAAACTTGGTCTGAATATTCCTTCGGTGCACCTTCACTTAAATTGGTCTCAACTTTTTTATTGGCCATAAATATGGGTGTGGCAGGGCACATATGTATATTTAGAGTCCTGGTTAAATCAATAGCCTACCTGCGCTATAGATGATAATTTTCGAGGTTCGCTCTACTCTTGCCCTTTTTGTATGGCCAAACAGGTCGTTTTTTTAGCTCACAAAGTGCTCAAGGCGAGCTTTTGTGGTCGTACAATGTCCGTTGTCCGTCGTCCACAATTTCTTTAAACATCTTCTCCTCCTGAACCAATGGACCAATCTTGATGAAACTTGGTAGGGATGTTCCTTGGGTCAAGGTCTACCAAGTTTGTTCAAATAAATCAAATCCACCCCTAATTTTCCCCTTACCCTTAACAAAAAGGGTGAAAATATGAAAATCTTCAAAAATCTTCTCTAAAACCAGAAGGCAGACAGCTTTCATATTTGGTATGTAGAATCATCTAGTGGACCTCTACCAAGTTTGTTCATATAAAGACCCTTGGGGTCATATTTGGGCTCCACCCGAGCGCAACCCTTTTTACATAGAATCAAAGAGCGAAAATCTTATAAAATCTTCGTTTCCGATACCAGAGGACATACAGCTTTCATATTTGGTATGTAGCATTATCTATTGAGCCCCTACCAAGCTTGTTCGTATCAAGACCCTGGGGTCATATTTGGGCTCCACCGAGGCGCATCCCTTTTAGCTCATCTGAGCATGATGGGTGAAAATAGGAAAAGCTTCAAAAATCTTCTTCTATATAGAATCAAAGAGCGAAAAGGCATATCTGTCTTGCTCTTGGCTGAAAACATTCCATGGTATTGATCTTATGTAGAAATCATCTCCTTTTTGTTATCTGCCTATTTATTAATGTGATGTCCCAAGGGTCAAAGAGACGCAGGTGAACGATCTAATACCATCGTGGTTATCTTGTATCTGTAAAAAGGATTTATAACTCGTGAAAAAATAAATCGCAAAAATAGAAGGATTTATTCCCCTTATATAAGCCTGATCTGATTTTGCCAATATCGGATGGAATCTTGGACGGGACAGATTTTAAATCAGTCAAGGCTTATGGTTGATAAAATTATACAAGTACTGTCAATGGACCGTATATTCAGGGTCGGAAAAGAACACGATTAGGACGTCAAAACGTTTACGAACCTTTAGAATTGGATCACCTCTTTGAATGATAAGGTAACATGTCGTGAACGATTTCATCTTGAACGCAAGTCTGTTTGAGATAAATCGCAGACGTAGGTTTAACCAAACAATTGCTTCCCGTGGTTGTTTTACAGCAGTATATAGTCCGTTTGACTTCTATATGGACCAACATTTCGCCGAAAATCTCAGAAATTAATTAATGAAACGCATATTTTATTGTCATATCATTTTTTCCAGCTAATACCATGACGAATTTTGTTTTTCAGATTTTTTTGAATGTAAAATAATGATTTTGTCCGTCCGTCTACATGTTAACTTTCAGCATTTCATACCTACTTGTTACTGTATTAAACGGAACAGCGAATTGTATAACAAAAAATAGTACTGATTTGCATAGGGGCCGAGTCAAAAGAGTAAGATTTTAAGTGAATTGTTTTACTATAAAATCGAGTTTTTCAATGTAATTAAGTTTGTCTAAGATTTTTGCTACTGTTGGATATCAAATCTGTGTATATTCTCTCTTTCTTCAGAAACTGTTTGACCAGATAATTGATTATTGATTTTATTCAATTTGAGATGAACCCTATATTCACATGTTAAGACCAATCAAAAAGCATTATTAAACTAAGTAGTTGGGAATTTCACGAGGAAAACTTGATGAAAAGGCGAGTACTAACGGTAAAAACCACGTGCTATTTAAGTTTAAGATGACATGACCGTCGATATGCTAGTTAGCATGTCCAAATAAGGAATAATGGACATTTCATCTGTCAAAAGTTTAGTATAAAACCACGTGTTTTTACTATATATGTTGACATTTTCTTACTATTGAACAGCCTCCATCACCCCTCGTGTTTAAGAACGGATAATGCGAAAATATTAACATTAACTAGATAGACAAAATCATTATTTTGAAATCATTTTATTTTCAAAAAATATTTTTTGGAATGGTATAGCGCGAAACCATTGACACGACTGACCGTAACCTCTATTAGCATTAATTACATGCTTGACTGATTGTTACATGGCATCTCCGTTAGGTCTCGTTTAACTTCGTGAATCAAGTTTTATAATATGTACCTATTAAATGACACCGTTGTGAGTGGACATTTGTCATTGTACGTGCAAAGAGGATGGCATTTGAAGTCGAAAGACAGTGGTTCGAGTCACTGTATTTGCCTCATTTTGCCTCTAGGTTTCAAGCTTTATTATTATTATTTTTTTTGATAATGTTGAAGATCACGCGATTCTCAAAGAGATTTGCGGTACGTCATGTGCTAATTTTTAAAAACATTGCCCGTTAGTTTCTTTTTTCTTTTTTGTTTGTTTGTTTTGTATGTTTGAATGGGGTTTTACGACTATTCTAATTTTTTTTATTTTATTGCGCGGCTGGAGCACCTACCTATGGATATCTGATTTTTCCTTGCGAAAATTACCACGACAACTCTTCCGATCCCCCGGTTGCTCATCCCACATAGGTCTTCGATTATCAACCAAATTTGCACTCAAGACCATTTAACAACGACTTGTGTTTTCCATATTTGAGTTCAGGAGATTGTATGCGATATATGAAATGCGGCGGTGCAAAAAAGTTAATTATCATTCACAAACTTGTCAAATGGGACTATCAGAAGAAAGAAAAAAATATAAAAAAATTGGTATAAAAGATGATTCGAACCCTTGACGCCTGCAACTGTAGTCATCAGACTAGACCTCTCAACCACACAGCCATACAATGTGTATAGATACTAAATTACCTGATATAAACATTATTTAAAATCCATACCCTCCGCGGATTAACGATGTTTTTCGAAGGCTTGCGACTACCCTCGATGAGAAATGTATTCATTGGTTAATTTATTCATTGCATAAAGGTCAAGTCATGTCAATAATTTCAACCTATAATAAGCTGAAATTTAGATTTTACTACATACAAATCCTTTATTCAAACGCAATTTTATGTAATTGATGAAAAGGTTGGTCCATATAGAAGTCAAACGGACTATAACAACGATTTTCTCACCGATCCATATAGTTTCTCTAGACTGGTCCCACTGTCGACTGTCATCTACAGTGGGACCACAAGGGGTCGAAACATACAAATAAATTGATTTCTGACAAAAATCACATTATCTAACTAAATATATAATTAGTTAAATGATGTGATTTTTGTCCAAAATCAATTTATTTAGACACATTAAGGTATGTTTCGACCCCCTGTGAGTGGAACCAGTTTAATTGTCTCTCTTCCGCCCTCAAGTTTACAGGTCGTTGCTGCCAATCAGAAAAAAAACAAACAAAAAATCACAACGATTGACAAATCCAAACACTCATTAGCTCCACTGGCTGAAAGCCACTGGGGCTATTGTCATGGCGTTTTGTCAGTCGTGCGTCGTACAATAATTTCAAGCCTTTGGAGCGACTCAAGCAATTCATGGCTTTCTAGTTTATAATGCGATGACTTCGTGACTTCCGACATTTCCGCCATTAAGATTCACACAACTTCGCGATTGGGCGACTAAAATGTCGTAGATTTGGCCTTTTTTAGCACGAGAAAGAGATCGGGGAAAACAAGGAGACAAATGATGAAATAGTTGTATGAAGAATTCTCTTTTTCTTCTTTAGACAGGTCTTAGTTTGCAAAGCCTGATGGTACCATCCCGACTTTTCTCACTCTGATCACAGTTTTTGTAAACAAGATGTAAACGTTCGCGAAACGTTTAATAATTGGTATCCTGCTTTACATGTGTAAAGCTGGTACCGTTTGTTAACCGTTGAAGAAAAGTTTGCGTCCTATATGTGTATCTAGAGGAGCGACGGTCCGAACCCCTAGAATATGGATGTTATTTTAATACAAACTTCCTTGGTTATTTATTATTTTCATTTGAAATGGCCAGTAACTAAGGAAATGCTGTATTTTTGTCATTAATTTTTGTTTGGTTGTTGAACTAAATGAGCCATTATTTTGCCTGAAATAATCCCAATGATTTTCTTTGTACCTGCTTGGGGGCCTATACTTGCCCTGCGTTTAGGATGACAAAAAGGTGAAAACTGCTTGAAAATTATACCCCGCTTTGCCCGCAAGTGCGCGTGAAAGCAGGGTATAATTTTCAAACTGTAAGCACTATTTTGACATCCTGAACGCAGGGCAGGAATTGGTTGCGCAGTTTTAGATAGTACGTGCTCTGAGAACAATCTTCCACTCAAAGCCCGCAAAGAATTTGGTCGCCTGACCCGTTTGAATCACGTGTTTGTACACGTGGTTTTAGATATCTATCATGTTAAGTCTTTTACATAATAATGCGTCCCTTCAGCATCCGATTTCCATTGATAATCTTTAACATTAAATGACATGTAAAGGTATATCACCACACGCGATAAATGTGTCTTTAATATGTGACAGAGTTGTAAACCAACTCTCTTGAAGTAGTGGACCCGTAATAGTTCCACAACTTTTCAGAATTAAAGGACTTAAATAGTATCCTTAGTGTCCGATCCAATAGTGTCCAATCCTTATGATTTTATGAAGAAACTTCTGTCAACGTTGTGAAATGCAACGGAACTATTACGGGCCATTTCCTTAACAATCAGATGGGCATACTGTCAGATGTAGCGAATATGCAAGGGATTCCACCATATCTTGCTAAATGGTCTGCAAATATAAAAGAGCACACATTTAAATTCGTCGTCAGCTGACCATAACCTCGTTATTACAGCTTGAATAACGCTGCAGTAACGGTCTTTCGGTCGCCAAACGACAATATGAAACTGAAAGTATAAACGATGCAACAATTCGAATATTAAAAAGCGCCAGCCAATATATTGTACAACACCCAAAATATAAAAATAGTGAAGTTAGAATTACAATAAACATTGATAAAAGCCACTATAAAAACTGTTTTTCCTGATAGCATTTTAATTTCATATAAGAGGCGAAGATTTTCTTTTTCAAAATTCATCGAGATATAAAATTAAACTCACACTATAAATGCGCGAAACTGATTCATTGAAGAGCGTGATTAAGTTTAAGTTCGATAACTAAAAAGTCTGCTTATTTCTAATAACAAGCGAAAAGGGCGAAAGTTTACTGATTTTGAAACGTTGGTTAGCCCAGCGGAGTACAAATATTAAAAATTACCCCCATTTAACATGACCGTCGAAGTACGGTTCGTATTAAATGATTATACGAAGCGCCCGGGTCCCTATAACAACTATGTCACCATTTGACCGATTGACTTTATACTTGGCAGTTAAGTTCCTCTCATTATTACGGTGTGCAGTGCACAAGATCCATAAATCTCAGCTCATATTTTTTTTAAAAACATCCCTTTTCTTTGTTGTTTTTACTACTAAGACACCCAGCAGTATAATTGGCGCATCTGTGGCTATTTGCCACCTCGTTCAAAAGTTTCCATCCCACTCTAATTATTATGAGGACAATTGTAAACGAGATTTATCATAACTTCTTATATGTATAAAGCAGAGTAATTACAAGTTTGTTTAAATTTATTAATTTTACATCGATTGGGAAACAAGTTCTTACAAATTAGAATAATTCCTCTCGATTTTGCTTCCTGGAACATTCACAAGTACTCGCGCCGAATGTGTGGGCATATGAAAGAACCAAGATCGATAGCCGCCCCCGAGAATCGAACTCGAGACCTGTAAGTCAAGAGACCGACGCTCTACTTCTAGACCACGGACACCACATGTTAATAGTTAAAAGAGGTAATGAATTTTATCATCATATGAAGTACATAGCGTCAGTTTTCTGCATAAATCTCGTCTTTTAACAAGCTCTAGTTACAAATCTTTGAAAGCAAATTGACGAAATACTTTGATGATTTGACGCTTGACTCGAGTAATTGTCATGATTCTATTGGTGACTCTTTTAGGCGTGTTTACCAACTTTTCAAACATTTGCGATTACATCTTTTTTAACGCTGGTGTTCTAATAAAATCGGATATTTCAATTAAATGAAGCATTCTCAAACGAGACCTTTTTTTTCAAAATAAGATTATGAACTTAAGGTCACCCGTCCTTGAAAATGTTTTGAAACAAAATTGTGAAAAATGGCGGAGGTCAACAGCCTGCGCATTATGAATTAATGTTTCATTTGTTCTATTCATGTTTTCTATAAACATCAGCTATCTGTTATTTATAGTAAAAGGTGATGTGTCTATTTCCGTTTATTTGTCGGCGTAAACGTATAATATCCTCAAATGAGCGACGCCCCCAGAAAACGGTTGGTTGTTACGGGGGATAGTGCAAGGATACATGACGTACTACTGCTGAGATCCGCCATGATTCATTAACGTGCTCGGTGTAAACTAGCGTATCAGGGGACCTCGGTTTAACGTCTCACCCATAAGACGAGTAGTTATTTAAGTGTGCTGCCCGGAAATCGAACCCAAGCGATCGACCTTTAATTATTTAAGTCCGATCAAGCTAATTGGGTTGACAAATGGGTAAGGTTTGGGGAAGGAGCAAATTAAAAGCAATGTATATGACACATTTTCATATTCAGAGTTTGTCATAATACGTCATCACATAAGATTCTCATGGTCAAATAACAAAATACAGAAAAAGACCTATTCTTTGTGAATAGTTATATACCAGTTATTAGTGTTATTGTGTTGAGTCAATTTTTAAAGTGGTCGCACAACTCTATTATTATGCCCCCTTCGAAGAAGAGGGGATATATATATATATTACTTTGCACTTGTCGGTCGGTCGGTCCGTCCGTAGACCGTTTTTTGTCCGGAGTATCTCTGATAAAGTATGCAAACTAGAATCATTAAACTTCACAGGTAGAAAGATCTCATTAAGGAGAAGTGCAGTGCATAAGAACCATAACTCTACTCATTATCTTTGGTGAATTTTTGCCCTTTGTTGATTGACAAAGAATAGGCCATAAACCTGCTTTTATGGGGGGCATAAATGATCTACAAACATCTCTTGCTTTTGTTTACGACACGAACTATCAATAAGAGCATAACCAACGCAATAGGATGACAACGTTTGACTGCGGGCTGGATGAAACAACTATCTCGGTGCGAGAATATAAATATTTTTTCGTGCTCAAGTTAAAATTCTCTTAAGTTTAGAATTTCAATAAATGTATGAACATAAAAATGAATATTAATAAGTTGTTATTTATAACAACTTATTGATATCGTCTTTTATTGTCATATATTTATTATGGTATGACAAAAAAGCTTATAATATCTTAAGACACGAAATAAACTGGTAGCCCGCTGTCTGAGAGACCTTAAGTATCGATAGATCTAGGAACAGTTACCCATTCTAGACACGAAACGGCACTGAGTATCAGAATTAACTTAGTTTGATTAAAACAACAAAAAGAGTATAACCAACGTATTAAGATAACACCGTTCGACTATGACTTATTAGTTTACAGCTGTACAAAAATTTCGAACTCTTGACATTTTTTTTAGAAAAAAAAGGTACGTGTATGGCATAGAAAACGGTTATAATGACACAATCCTTACTCTCAAATAGCAGTTAAGCTAAAATACACATGAAACAATGACAAATGCATCTGAATTATCGACGGGAGACCGAATCTATGTTAGAAGCACCATAAGCTGCCCTTAGTTCAGGATAAACACTCCGCTGGCACTAGGTCAGTATATTATCTGTTTGTTAGCAGATAATCAACAAGTTTCAAATAGGTCCCCTTTTCCATGACATAGAATAATATTTCTAAGCAGCTTTGATGTTCCCATTATATGATACATCATTTGTTTCACAAAAATCTGTCAATAAATGTACAACTTGTTGTAACAAGAAATGTTGTATTACAAAGTCCCCCTTTTCCATGTATCACGCAGTGAAAATACGTGCAGAAATAACGTAAATGAAATAATGCACTGGAAAAATGCAATGAAACATAGGGTATGAATAACACATTTTTATAAAATATTGATTGTACAGTTTAAGTATTCGTGTAACTTTTTAAAATGTTTTTGTATGGTCGCAAGTAAATTCGGTATAATTCTTCAATCTAAATGTCGATTTTGAGAATATTTCAATTTTTAGCTCACCTGAGCACGAAGTGCTCAAGGTGAGCTATTGTGATCGTAAAATGTCCGTCGTCAGTCGTGCGTCGTCCGTCGTCCGTCGTCCACAATTTCTTTAAACATCTTCTCCTCCTAAACCAGTGGGCCAATCTTGATGAAACTTGGCAGGGATGTTCCTTGGGTCAAGTTCTACCAAAGTTGTTCAAATAAAGGAAATCCATCCTTAACTTTCCCTTTACCCTTAACAAAAAGGGTGAAAATATGAAAATCTTTAAAAATCTTCTTCTCTGAAACCAGAAGGCAGACAGCTTTCATATTTGGTATGTAGCATCATCTAGTGGACATATACCAAGTTTGTTCATATCAAGACCCTGGGGTCATATTTGGGCTTTGCCCGGGCCCAACCCTTTTTACATAGAATCAAAGAGCGAAAATCTTTAAAAATCTTCTTCTCTGTAACCAGATGGCAGACAGCTTTCATATTTAGAGGGCCTCTTCCAAGTTTGTTCATATCAAGGCCATTAGGTCATATTTGGACTTTGCACGGGTGCATCCCTTTATCTCTTATGAGCACAAAGGGTAAAAAAAAGAAAATCTTCAAAAATCTTCTTCTATGAAACCAGAAGGCAGACAGCTTTCATATTTGGTATGTAGCATCATCTAGTAGACCTCTACCAAGTTTGTTCATATCAAGACCCTAGGGCTCCACCCGGGCGCAACCCTTTTTACATAGAATCAAGGAGCAAAAATCTTCTAAAATCTTCTTTAATCGAAACCAGAGGGAACACTGCTTTCATTTTTGGTATGTAGTATCATCTAGTGGGCCCCTACCAATTTTGTTCATATCAAGACCCTTGGGTCATATTTGGGATCCCCCGGGCGCATCCCTTTCAGCTCATCTGAGCATGAAGGGTGAAAATAGGAAAACCTTCAAAAATCTTTTTGAAACCAGTAGACAGACAGCTTTCATATTTAGTATGTAGCATCATCTTATGGACCTCTTCCAAGTTTGTTCATATTAAGACCCTGGGGTCACATTTGGGGTCCACCCGGGTGCATCCCTTTTTACATAGAATCAAAGAGCAAAAAGGCATATCTGTCTTGCTCTTCGCTGAAAACGATCCATGGTATTGATCTTAGGCAATTATCAATTTTTTGACATCTGCCTATCTAATTAATGTGATGTCCCAGGGGTCAAAGAGACTCAGGTGAGCGATCTAGGACCATCTTGGTCCTCTTGTTTGTATATTTTATAAAAAGGAGCAAACAAAACTTTACAACTACATTTTTTAGCCTTAGGGCACACGACATAATATAAATTCCACATGTACTTATGAAGCTTTGATAGCAATATCCTATAAAACCTTCTTAGGTAAGAAATGTCGTAATTGTTTATCAAACGGATAGGTTGTCAAAAGACTTAATTCTGCTTCTAAAAGTCGGTGCCTGAAGCCATATGTTTGACACTAACACCTTTATCACCTCTTTGAAACGTGTGATAAATTGCTCGCCTTTCATCTCGCGGCAAATTTTACATTGTCTGATCTTTGTTTCGAGGATTGGGATTCGATGCGATGTGGGCAGACCGGGTATCTTAAGTTCGGGAGGTGGCAGAGTTCGATCACAATTACATGCAACTTGTTCTCTTGAACTGGCTTCTTGGTTTCTTACATCGAGTCCATTCTCAGTAATTTATTTCTCCCTGGAGCTTTATTCCCCGTTCAGCTCAACCAGCCCAACCAGAATTACAGCGTAACACGTGGTGGGGTAGTGGACGTCTTGGACCTCCAATTTAGTCGAGCGAGTTTGGACCGATGCCACTTTCTTCAAAGCCAAACTATAACTTTAGGAGTGGAGCAAAAGCAGGGCCAGAAGAAACCCCAGTTGAACATCCAGTAGTACCTGTTAGTGTACCAACGAGATTCCCGAAATTAACGATGGCAGGTATGTTCACCTGAGACACGTTTAGAGGAGATGGTTTCCAGGACATATCGCGTTATTTAAAAAGGTTTGACGAGTACTGTCGAGCCATGGCCTTGAAAGATGAACAGGCAGTGGCAACACTTGCTTGGCATCTGAATGGCCTGGCCAGACTGTGGTACAAGTCGTTATCTGCAAGACCAGAGTCAATTGATCGGTTAACGGACATTTTGGTTAAGAAATTTAAGAATGAAGTTGGTGTCAATCTTAGCATTTACACGATGAAGCAATGCCTAGGTGAGACTTGTGAACAATTTTTTAATAGACTCGAGCAGGCTGCATATACTCAAAATGTACAACCTAAGTTATTAGTGCAAATTGACCTGAAAGGCATGGATAGTGCAATTGCTAATTCTCTTTGCGTACATGCGCCGCCTACTCTGAGTGACCTACGACAATTGCTTGAGAGAATAAAACAGCTAAGTAGTCAAACAGAGGTACGTGACAATAGCTCAGTCAATGTTAGTGCAATTCAGGACAGTAAGATTGACCAGCTCATTGCAGTGGTCTCCCAGTTGTCTAGTAATATACAGGAAAGGAGGACAGCTGGTGACGTCAACCAACAACCAAGTCATAACCGAGGTAACCACTATAACAACAACAACAACAACAGGAACAACAACAGAAGCAACAATAACAATCGGGGTAAATACAAACAAGACCGAGGTTACTACGGTGCGAACGACAACAGCACAAGCAACAACTAAAACCAGCAGCAAAACAAAGATGATTCTAGATGCGGACGCTGCGGAGGTAATAGGGGAATCAAATGCACAATATTTTTCATCGCTCGATCTAGGTAAAGCATTTTGGCAGGTACCCCTTGACAACGACAGCAAGGAAAAGTCGTCATTTATTTGCGCTGAGGGAATTTTTTCCTTCAACAAAATGCTATTTGGGTTAAGCGGGGCCCCTGCAACCTTTCAATCATTGCTTATGAAAGTTTTGAGTGGTATCTCATGGAAGTTCGCATTGTGCTATGTTGATGACGTCATCATTTTCTCTGCGATTTTCAGTGACCACTTAAAACACCTAAGTGAAGTGTTCCAAAGACTTCGACAAGCAGGTTTAAAGCTTTCCCCGAACAAATGCCATTTTGCTAAAAAGAAACTTATGTATTTAGGACATGTCATTGGTAAGGGAGGAATCCAAACGTATGTAAAAAGGGTAGAAAAAATAAAGAATCTGAAAGCACCCAAAGATCAAAAAGGTATTAAAAGTTTGTTAGGGTTAACAAATTATTACAAAAAGTTTATAAAAAATTACAGTAAAATTTGTGCACCATTTTTTCAATTGCTACAAAAGAATGTCAAATTTCAATGGGATGAAAAATGTGAGGAGTCTTTACCAATTTTAAAGAATGCACTTTGCTCAGCACCAATTCTCGCATTTCCTGATATGAACAAACCTTTTATTAGTCCCCCACCGGTTACCGGTTGGGGGACTATAGGTTTGCTCGATTCCGTCTGTCCGTCCGTCTGTCCGTCCGTCCGTCTGTCCGTCCGTCCGTCTGTCCGTCTGTCCGTTACACTTTTGTCAGGGCTATATCTTCTTAACCATATGTGCTAGCAACTTCAAACTTTGTACACTTATAGATCTCATTGGGGAGAAGTGTCATGTTCAAGAACCGTTACTATGCCACGCCCACTTTTTGAGTTATTGCTATTTGTTGTTTTTTCCCTTACATTCTTGTCCGGAACATATCTCCTAAACTATGTGTGCTAGCAACTTCAAACTTTGTACACTTATAGATCTCATTGAGGAGAAGTGTCATGTTCAGGAACCGTTACTATGCCACGCCCACTTTTTGAGTAATTGCTCTTTGTTGTTTTTTTCCCTTACATTTTTGTCCGGATCATATCTCCTAAACTATGTGTGCTAGCAACTTCAAACTTTGTACACTTATAGATCTCATTGAGGACAAGTGTCATGTTCAAGAACCGTTACTCTGCCACGCCTACTTTTTGAGTTATAGCCCTTTGTTGTTTTTACCCTTACATTCTTGTCCGGAACATATCTCCTAAACTATGTGTGCTAGCAATTTCAAACTTTGTACACTTATAGATCTCATTGAGGAGAAGTGTCATGTTCAGGAACCGTTACTATGCCACGCCCATTTTTTGAGTTATTGCCCTTTGTTGTTTTTAGTCTTACATTCTTGTCCAGATCATATCTCCTAAACTATGTGTGCTAGCAACTTCAAACGTTGTTCACTTATAGATCTTATTGAGGAGAAGTGTCATGTTTAAGAACTGTAATTCTGCCACGCCCACTTTTTGAGTTATTGCCCTTTGTTGTTTTTTCCCTTACATTTTGTCCGGATCATATCTCCTTAAATATGTGTGCTAGCAACTTCAAACTTTGTACACTTATAGATCTCATTGGGGAGAAGTGTCATGTTCAAGAACCGTTACTATGCCACGCCCACTTTTTGAGTTATTGCTCTTTGTTGTTTTTTCCCTTACATTCTTGTCCGGAACATATCTCCTAAACTATGTGTGCTAGCAACTTCAAACTTTGTACACTTATAGATCTCATTGAGGAGAAGTGTCATGTTCAGGAACCGTTATTATGCCACGCCCACTTTTTGAGTAATTGCTCTTTTTTGTTTTTTCCCTTACATTTTTTCCGGATCATATCTCCTAAACTATGTGTGCTAGCAACTGCAAACTTTGTACACTTATAGATCTCACTGAGGAGAAGTGTCATGTTCAAGAACCGTTAATCTGCCACGCCTACTTTTTGAGTTATAGCCCTTTGTTGTTTTTTCCCTTACATTCTTGTCCGGAACATATCTCCTAAACTATGTGTGCTAGCAACTTCAAACTTTGTACACTTATAGATCTCATTGAGGAGAAGTCTCATGTTCAAGTTCCATAACTCTGCCATACCCACTTTTTAAGTTATTGCCCTTTGTTGTTTTTAGTCTTTCATTCTTGTCCAGATCATATCTCCTAAACTATGTGTGCTAGCAACTTCAAACGTTGTTCACTTATAGATCTTATTGAGGAGAAGTGTCATGTTTAAGAACTGTAATTCTGCCACGCCCACTTTTTGAGTTATTGCCCTTTGTTGTTTCTATCCTTACATCTTTGTCCCGTACTTATCTCCTAAACCATTAGCCCTAGCAACTTCAAACTTTGTACACTAGTAGATCTCATTGAGAAGAAGTGTAATGCACAAAAATGTTTCTCTGCTACATCCACTTTTTAGTTATTGTCCGATGTTGTTTTTTATCCTGACATTTTTGTCCGGACCATATCTCCTGAGCCATCAGTGCTAGCAACTTCAAACTTGGTACACAAATAGATCTCATTGAGAACAAGTGGCATGTACAAGAATCATTCTTCTCCGCCCACTTTTGGAGTTTTTGCCATTGGTTGCTTTTACTCTTTTATTTTTGTTTGGCACATTTTGTTCAAAACCTAATGTGCTAGCAACTTCAAATTTTGTATACAGTTATAGATCTAGAAAGTAGGAGATATATTATAAAAAAAGGATTTTTTGTTATCCGGTGGGGGACTCCTGTATTGCTTTGCAATACGACATGCTCTTCTTTTGACATGCGATGCTTCTCGATCAGGATAAGGATATATTCTTGGCCAATAGGAGACGATGGAAAGGAAAGAGTAATTGAATATAGTGGCAGGGCCTTGCATGTCGCAGAAAAGAATTACACTGTATCAGAACTGGTATGTTTAGCAATTGTATCTGGTATCAAACAGTTCAGTTCATATCTTTCTACTGATATTCTCTTTACGATAATCACGGACCACCAAGCTCTGAAGGTATTAAATTCAATTACTACTTGTCAGAATGGTAAATAGCAAGGTGGGCTCTCTATCTTCAAGGTTTTAAGTATACAGTCCAGTATCGTAAAGGTGAGTTGAGCAATGCTGATGCTCTTTCAAGATTGATTGACAATAACGAAGCAGTGAGTAATGTTCACAGTCTAGACATAGCAGGTAAGTCAGACAATTTTTTTTTAAACAAAACAATTTTAATCCAATTGGCAGTAAAAGTGTAAATGTTTCAGTCGATAAAAATCGGCATTATCTTGAAGTATGTTTCGACTATGAACAATCAAAATCAGTTTTCAACTTAAGTACTAACGAAGAATCTTCTTCTTCAATCACTGATAAGACAAACGAGCTAGTCGAACTGCAGGCCGCCACAGCGCAGTTGGTTAGGCATAAGACTTCCATTCAGGAAGTCGTGGGTTCGATCCCCGGTGGCGGCAAATATCCTTTCCGACGTTTGTCTCTCACCAATGGGTAGATAATCGTAAACCTATGTGAGATAGCAGTCGGAGGCTAGGAAAGGTTGTAATGGTAGTACAGGTGAAAGAAATACCAGGAATCCAATGTTAGGTGCTCTGGCCTCTGCGATAAAACTGTGAAATTGTTGAAAGCGGCGTAAAACCCATTCAAACAAACAAAACAAACTAGTCGAACTGCAACAGAAATGTCCAGATTTCAAACAATTGTATGAATATTTGTAAAATGGTATCTTGCCTGAAGATGATAAAGAAAGTAGAAAGGTAATGTTTGACAAAGAAATCTATGAAATTTTTTATGATATTCTGATCCATAAATATCAGAGTCGTTGAAGAAAAAAACCCACAGACGAGAAATTTATCATCCAAAAGGCACTTCCTAGAGTCCATAGAATTTCATGATCACAATGGACATTTTGGCGTTAAGAAAACGTTTGTGGCTATTCAGAATAAGTATTATTGACCCCGTATGTACCAAGAAATTGTAGATTTTGTTAAATCCTGTGATACCTGTCAATGTTCTAAACATAGCAGGCACCAGGTAAGAACTCCACTTAATCCGTTACCTGTAGTAAATGTATTTGAAAGAATCCATCTTGACATTGTCGGTCCCCTTCACAAAACAAATGATGGTTTCGAATACATACTCGTCTGTGTTGACACTTTCTCAAGGTGGGTAGAAGCATTTCCTATACGTACGCACGCTGCTTCAGAAATAGCTCGTATTTTGCATGACGAAATATTTTGTCGTTATGGTGCAGCATTGGCTATTGTTACAGAGGTCAAAATTTCCTTTCAAAACTTGTCAACGCTGTCTGTGAGATTTATAATGTCACCAGACACCGAACGGCTAGTTATAACCCGAAAGCCAATGGAAGCTGTGAACGACAAAATGCAACACTGATACAAACTTTGCGTATGTACATTGACAAAGACCAGTCAAATTGGAATCTATTTTTACCCACAGTTTTACGAGCTATTAGATCAGCGCCAAATATTGATACATCTGGCTTTAGTTCATATAAAATGTTTTTTGGTGGTGAAATGAGACTTCCCTTCGATATCGATTTGATACCTAGGGAAACTTTAGGCCCAGATGCAAGACAGATGCAAGACAACATATCCAGCACCTTTTACACAGGCAAAAGGTAATCAGAGATAAGGCGAAGAGGAACACAAAAATCTCACAACAAGATTCAAAGGTAAGATATGATAGTAAAACTTCGTAAACAGGTTATGTTGAAATTTCATAATCATACAATTGGACTGACTCTAAAATCAGAACATACGTGGAAGGGTTCATGAAAAGAGAAAGTTTCAAGTGACACAAAAAGAATTTCGGAAAGCCAAACTCATAAAACTTTAAAAGCTCCTGTCAATGCAAAAGATCTTAAAAAGTATGAAGATCCAATAAATTATAGAATACCTCCTGATCCTCTAAATGAAATCATTGTCGATGCAAATAACCAGTCGGTTAATTCTGATCAAGATGGTATCGATAGCAATGATAACAACCATACTCAACAGACTGAGGTTAGAAATCGTGTTGATGAACCCAGGCAAGTTCAAAAGATGATGAAGGTAAGAAAATTAATGGTGGTATATGGTATAAGGCAAACCGTATTCTTAAACAAAGATTTAAAAACGGTCAAAAGGAATTCTTCATTGAATGGTCTGATTCTAATTCAAGGCCAACATGGGAAGCTGATGAAGACGTAAGTGAAGAACTTAAACGGTTATTTTATGCAAGGTATACCAGACAAGGTAAACGAAGGAAGCGACCTTATAAGTTTTTTGAGTAATTCATGTTCGTGTGTTCTTCATATGATTACATTGAAATAAATTAAAAGATGTAATGGCAGTTTCGTTTAATTGAAGAATCAACTAAGTGAAAAAATATGAGAATTTGTTAACAAAAAGAGGTACAGTTTCAAAACGTTGTTAATTTCCAAAATGCTTGAAATGAATTAAATTGCATGAAGCATTATTATATAGAACAACGCATCTTATTCAATTGCTTGAGTTATTTACAGTGAAACAAATGAGGACTTATAACTCTTTCAACTACTGTGCAAAATTACCATCACATCTTAAGTCAGAATCTGTGCGAATGTGTTGACTGAGAGGGAGTGACTGAGAGAAGGTCTTCTAAAATCTTCTTAATTTCTCTATTTTGACTTAGGATTGACAAACGGATCCATTGTCAAGTGGTAGTTTTCCTGTTTATTGTTTTAGTGCTACCAGTCTTCTTGCTGTTGGTCTGTCTGATGTTATGTTCAGGAACGGTAGAGGAAAAGCAACAAGTGCAACGTTTAAACTATGGGATAGTGTTTGATCCCCAAGAAATTATACAGTTGTCCGGAGAAATTTGGCTCCACACCTTTGAAATTCAACTGCCACAGAATGCGGATTTAAAGAATGCATTCTATTGTAAACATCAGTCTTGTAAATCATTACATAGTTTAATACAAGTAATACAACAAATTCGAATAAACACAGAAAGCATGATTAAAAACAGTTTGCAGTCTATTGAGCAACTCATACCAGAGAAGCAACTTATTCATAGGAACAGAAAACGACGTTCTATTCTTCCTTTCATAGGCAATATCTCTAAATCTTTTTTGGCACGGCAACAGCAAAAGATGTTGCAAGATTGGCTAGGCATATTAATGCACTTAACTCAATTTCAACCAAGCTTATTCGGACTGTTGCAAAACATAAAGATGACCGTAGTTCTTTTATGAAGGTATCAGATCAAAGAATGGAAAACATTGTTAAAGGATTAGAGGAAAATCATTTGGCTATTTTACAAATTGAAACACAAATGAATGCGTCTCCTTTAAATTTGGAAAACACTTTTACAAAAATGAGCGGATTCCTCTCGGATCGGATAGCAAAATCCAGACAATTAGAATCTTTGTTTTACGAACTCTTAAAAGGCGTTTATGATTAAGTTGAGGGAAAACTGTCTCCGCATCTTATTAAACCTGAAACCATGATGAAAACTTTGGAAAGCATCCAAGCTATTCTTGATAGAAAATTTACTTTCATTTAGTTTCATTTAGTTTACAAAAATCCGTCCTTGATTTATCATTATGTAAGATCAATCTTTGCTAGGAAAGACTCGTCCTTGTAAGTGCCGGTCAAATTTCCGATTTCTCCATTCCAGAAACCATTGCAACTTTTCAAGGTCAAATCGTTTCCGATTCCGGGAAATGACAGTTCTAAGCATACTACTCAATTATTAGACATGCCAGATTATTTAACTATTGCCTACAACTGACGATGGTTCTCAAAAAACCCTTTTGGACAAATAAATTTTGAGCTAGAACATTGGACACGAATCAGCTCAAGTAGTTCTTAAACATTCAACCTTGTGTCCAACTTACTGGAGTATTGTGACTACAGACTGCATTAAAGAAATATCCATTTCAGGCCGTATGTCTCCAATTATAAAATTCGAGTGGGGGAATTTTGAAATAACAAACAACTTAACTAACCAGAAATTGTAAATTGCAAATTTATTTAGAATTAACCTTCTGGAAGAAAAATTAGACGCATTATGTCGACTATATTTTTTCATTCAACATAATCAACTTTCAATACCATTGCAAACTTGGTAAATATTTCTTGCTCTTTAGATTTCAAGACACTTCGTCCGGAATGTTTTGATTATGTTTTGAATTTTATGTTGACATTCATGTATGTATGTATAAATTATACTTTTTGGAATTGTTAAATTGAAATAAATGGTCGTATCCTATGCGCATACATTATAAATCTACCAACTTAATAGGAATAAAGTAAAATTGAGAGAGGGAGTGGTATTACGCAGTGAAAAAACGTGTAGAAATAACGTAAATCAAATAATGCACTGGAAAAATGCAATGAAATATTGATTGTATATTTTAAGTATTCATGTAACTTTTTAAAAATGTTTTTGTATGGTCGCAAGTAAATTCGGTATAATTCTTCAATCTAAATGTCGATTTTGAGAATATTTCCATTTTTTGTATATTTTATAAAAAGGAGCAAACAAAACTTTAAAACTACATTTTGTAGCCTTAGGGCATACGACATAATATAAATTCCACATGTACTTATGAAGCTTTGATAGCTATATCCTATAAAAACTTCTTAGGCAAGAAATGTCGTAATTGTTTATCAAACAGATAGATTGTCAAAAGACTTAATTCTACTTCTAAAAGTCGGTGCCTGAAGCCATATGTTTGGCACTAACACCTTTATCACCTCTTTGAAACGTGTGATAAATTGCTCGCCTTTCATCTCGCGGCAATTTTCACATTGTCTGATTTTTGTTTCGAGGATTGAGATTGGATGCTGTGGGCAGACCGGGTATCTTAAGTTCGGGAGGTGGCAGTGTTCGATCACATTACCATGCAACTTGTTCTCTTGAACTGGCTTCATGGTTTCTTACATCGAGTCCATTCTCATTAATTAGATTCTCCCCGGAGCTAAATTTCCCTTCCAGCTCAACCAGCCCAACCAGAATTACAGGG
The DNA here is from genome assembly GCA_948146395.1 of Fragum whitleyi. Classification (NCBI taxonomy): domain Eukaryota; kingdom Metazoa; phylum Mollusca; class Bivalvia; order Cardiida; family Cardiidae; genus Fragum; species Fragum whitleyi. The sequence continues at coordinate 52,034,215 of OX411553.1, forward strand.
TAACACATGCCGCAGCATAATATCACCCAAAACGATGAAGGCTCATAGAGCACATCCTAAGGATCATTCGGATGCAGTTTGAAAGAATTCTGACTAGAAGATTTAGAGTACATTTTTTATATATCACATGTCACCTTTTTTCAGTACTTTATGATTAGGTGTCTCTATTGTCAACGAATTATAAACAAAAAGTTTGACCAAAACTGTTATCAGGACTCACAGAGGAGCAAAAGTTTTTACGATACAGTGTCTTGAACTATATTGACTTGAAGGAGTATTATACTTATAGGGGGTAACAACTAAAGTAATGGTCAAAGCGTGAGCTCAGTGGAAAAACAATATGATAGACTTCTCTGGTCCAAGGGAGAAATTGGGCTTGGGTGTTAAATCTATATTTCTGCTGTTTTATTTCGCTCACATGATGACCCAGTGGCAAAGTTAACAAAAAGCTTGAGCACTTTGTGATTATCACAACATCAGTTACATTGGTCAGGATAGGTTTTTTCTGCTAAAAACTGTGTTTTATTTTTCATTTAAAAAAACTAAAACAGCAGTTCCTTTATTTATGTGATAATTTAGATTAAGCCAGGAAATATAATTTTTCTCTTGATAATAATATTAAAATTTCAAGGAAAATATTTACAAATAAAAGAGATGTTGATATTAGTTTGTGAGGAACAATTTCTGAAAACGTGCATTTTCTTACAACGACGTTATGTTTGATTCGTTGAATCATAAAACCGATTCGCCTTCAGACAAATGCAGAGTTGATATCATCCGCAATGTCAAGGAAAATAAGAAAATAAAAAGAAAGCGAAACAACATGCGAGAAGAATGTATGGAAGCGGCGATGAGAGTAGCGGAGGGGAAGAACAATAGATAAACAAGAGGATCAAATTGCCCGAAATCGCTCATCTTAATATGGTAGCAAAAAGAATGTTAATGACATTTTTTCGCGAAGAATTGCATTTCGGACAGTAACTCGCTTTTCTATAGACCCAAAGAATAGTGATTTCGAAGCAAACTCAGCAAAATATAACAACCTTTTTTTAATAATTCCAAAATAATGGCGGAATGCATCATTTTCCCTAACAAAACCGCTCGTATTGATGACATCACTTTATATGAACAAACTGCTGTTGATTCGATTTGATCATTGCAATGTTCAAAACAAGCGTCCAATCCGATACACATCCAGATTTGGTGACAAAAACTCTTCAGAAGGCTTAAGAACCATCTAGTATTCGCATGTCCACACATGTATGCGAAGTGTCAAATAATGAGACATTCTTCGCAAGAGAATAGGGGCGAGTTTTCATTATTTTTTTAAGATTTCTACATATTCTGAAATTCCTATTGCTGTCGGGAGAGTGAGCAATATAATAAATTCGAACTTTTCGAACTTTATTCCGACAAAAAAAAAATTAAAAAAAAAAACAAAAAACAAAAAACAAGACGATACACAACCGATGTGCGCTATTTTGACGTAATAGTTTAGTGCCGCATTACTACATGCGTGGCGTGTTAATGTCTACTAAATATCCTTTTCATAGAATGTTGTTGTATATTCAATGGATTCACATTGCAAATTATTTGTTTCTCCACTTTTTAAAATAAAAATATTTCACACAAGCAACTCTTTCACTTAAACAAATAGATATCCATATGTCTGTCAGTGACAATGTCAAAATAAGCTGTTTAATATTGCTCTTATTTAACTCATCTAGCATCAAATATGAATAACGTTTGTTTTGAAACAACTTCTTGTGACAATAGTCAGAATAGAAATATGTATACAGTGATGCTGTTATGATGCTTAACTGCGTACCTCCCACAGAGCATTTTCCACACATTGTTTCCGCTTTCCATCAATGTATGCATAGTTCATTCAGATTCTCTCAGATTGCTTACGACAAGTTCAAATTGTATAAATAATTTGTTGAGTTTGACAATTATTAAAATTTGTGTTTGTTACAGGCAATTCTTCTTTCTAGATTCCCACATCTCCTACGGCGAGTTCTGCTTTGGGTTTTTAGTTGGACACAAATCGCATCATAATATTTGTTGGAGAAATCGATCATTGATGCCAGCTCCACAAAATTTCAAATACATACTACGGAGCTCGGGAGAAGAAAGACAGATAACAACAACAACTACAACACCAACACCTGACAATCTGCCCAAAGAAAAGAATCTTCTGCACCCCTTGATCCAGAAACAGAAGCAGTCCATGTTCTATTGCAGGATAAATACACACCATGGCATCTCGAGCGCAAATGCATCTTTTCCATGAGAGTCCAGGAGACCGCGCAGACCTTTGGCTAAAGGAATTCGGCGACTTCTGCAATTTCAATAACATTAAATGAGGATAGGCAGACGATATCAATCCAGTTTTATTTGGCTGACCATGCCAAACAGTGTTTATAGATTGTTTTTAACATATATTTGTCCTTAGGCGAGACTACACGCAATTTAGATTGTTTTTAACATATATTTGTCCTTAGGCGAGACTACACGCAATGACTTTGGGCAGTTGATTACTCAATTCAAACAGAGATTTAATGGGACAGGCACAGCTTATAACCTATCATCCGTCCGACAACGCACTGAAGAATCGTGACCTGGATATGTCACAAGATTCCTCGCGGCCACAAATACCAGGCGAAGCCACAAATACCAGAGATTTACCAGCCTCCTTGTCTGTTAATTTTTATGTTGATGGACTCGCCGAACATATCAAATGCATAGTAATGCCTCGGGAAACTTGCAACTCTCAATCAGGCTCTATTGGCGGCATTAGGAAGGGAACTCTCATTCCTATTAACAACAGGACCAATTCCAGCAGCAAGCCTGGACAATGTTGTCATGCTTTCCAGGAAAATGGATACGCTGGCTGACATGTTTGTAAGACAACCACCATCCCTGTCCTAGCAGACATGGACTAAACATCCAACGAACCATGGAACCGTTCAACCACATTGCAGTCAAGGTAGGAAGTTTTCTGACAAATCCAAGGATCTCTTATGCGACTTTTTTTCTAAGACGAATCATGTTTTTCCTACTTAAAGCTATCCAAAAATTCGGCTTAGAATGCATTGCAGAAATGTATAAACAAATCTTTTTAAATAGTTTAATGATCCATATTTTTGCATATTTTTGTGCAAAATATTTCATCATTTTAATAGTCAATTTAATATTTTCATGTCACAAACAAAACTAATGCAGATTTGTGACTTACATGTTTTGAAAACTTGTCGTGACAATAAATTGGATCATTTATCCAGAGATGCAGTTATAATACGAACCTGTGTACCTCTCACAGAGCCTAATTCCCCACATTTGTTTTGATTTTAATCATTATATACATGTCCCTATCAGGGAGCACATGGTAATTTACATTTTGTATATATGTTCATTGTGATCTTGATTTTGACATTGTTGAATCAAGTTGTGTTAATCGGGTAATTCTTCGTTTTCCAGTATTTCCCTCACCTCCCTGTTGGACTATGGTTTGCAACTTGAATCGCATCATAATATTTGGTGGAGAAACCGATCCTTGAATGCCAGCTCCGCAGATTGATTGATTGATTGGAGTTTAACGCCGCTTTCAACATTATTTCAGTTATATCGCGGCGGCTGGAGCACCTAACAATGGATTCCTGGTATTTCTCTCACCAGTGCAACCATCACATTCTTTCCTAGCCTCAAGCTGCTATCTCACATAGGTCTACGATGATCAACCCATAGGTGAGAGACAAATAGTCGGAAAGAATGAGTGCCGCCATCGGGGATCGAACCCGGGATCTCTAGATTGCCAGCTCCGCAGAACAAGCCTTTTCCTTAAGGAATACAGAAAGGAGACCGGGTGCTCTTAACACATCGACAGCATCAGTTGTCACGTCAAAACAGGAACAGGAACAAGTACCAGAACAAATAAACAGACCTATTCCCAGAAACAGAAACAGTGCCAGAACTGGCAATCAACTCAGCATTGGCAACGCAAGTACAAATTCTATTCTTTCAGGGGAATCCAGGGAATCGAGCAGACATGTGGCTTAAATAATTTGTAGATTTTTGCAATTTCCACAATATCAACGAAGACAGACAAAAATTCTCGTTCAAGTTCCACCTTGCCGGCCATGCAAAACAATGGTACTGGTCCATGCCTGACGCCACGAGGCAAAACGTCCCACAGGTTATTAAACAATTTAAGGACAGATATAATGGGCGGGATATAGACTATCTTCCATTCGAATGTAGCTGAGTGAGTCCTGCTCAGACTACCTTACTAGGTTCCTGGCAGCAACTAACCACAGAAACCTGCCAAATTCATTTTAGATAATTTCTTTGTCGACGGAATTACTGAGCTTTTGTAGTGTGTGGTTATGCCACAGGAATTGAAAAACCACGGGCAGAAAGAATATTTAAAGCCACTGCAGGCTCAGTAGCAGCAGCAGTCCAAACTCAATCCAAGAACCGCATAGAGACCATAACCAACAAACTGAACCAACTGACAGACTTGGTGATGTCTACCTAACCACAGTACCAGTATCAACAGCCGTGTTAGAAGCAGCAGCAGTACCCGCAATACCAGCAACAATCATCCAGTCAAGGTAGAAAGTTTCTCATTGAAGAAAAAAAAACATCTGCAAATTAAATATTCGATTAGGTCGATTTTGTAATCATGGTACTATCAGAAATTGGAAATATTACAGGACAAAATGGAGACGATACCAAAAATGGCGTCTGCAACATAAATCTCTTTCTATTAGATCTTACATTTGAGGCATTGTTTTACTTATGAATTATATCTTTGAAGTAAAAAAAATATGCGAACATTTGAAAATAAACAGGTTATTTAATCGGGTTTTCTCTTTGTTATTATTAGTTCTCGAGTGATCCGACCTTCACCTGAACAGCAACAACATCCGCAAAAAACAATAACACAATACTATGTGAGTATCTACAAGACCCAACCTCGCACTTAGCAAACGGGAAACGACAAGACCGTCCGGAGTGAATTTGGTACAGACCCGTTCAAGAAGCGCTTCCGAGACAGCCGCGCACACGACTTCAAGTACGTCCGCGACAGCCCTTAGTGCCGCCACACAAGATACGACACCTACAGTTAGTGCTTCAATAAACGGTAACGTCATAGCAACTGTCTTAAGATTGGAAATTTTCACTGGAGAACAGGATATTAAACTATTTACAAGACGATTCGAATAAAATTGCCAGTGCTTAAAAATCAAAAAACGAGCAGGCTCTAGACCAATTGTTATGGCATCTTGACGACGTAACAAGGCTTTTTATTGAAAGTCGACAAACAAGGCTGCTACAATTGATGAGTTAAGACGATGTTAACCAATAAATTTAAAAAAAAAGTAAAACCAGTTAACTTGGGAATTTTCAATATGAAGCAGGAACACTGCGAATTTGCCGCGACCTTCCTCTTACTTCTGGAATTAGAAACCTTTTAGTCACAGATCTCTGATAAATACCAGGTGAAAATCGCATTTAACGGGTTGCATCCAACATGAAGCTCTGCAATTTCCGCACCGCACCAAAATCATTGACGGAGGTCAAACAGCTTGCAATCCGACTCACGAACATTCGATACAATGCTCCCTTTGCGGCGGCCCAGCCAAATTCACTAGAAAACACCGTTTTTGCACAGACACACAAAACCATTCAGCAGGAACCAGCCGAAGCTTGCAGTCGTTGTGGAGGAAAGTTTACTTATATTTAAGTGTCCTGCACGTTACGCGATATGGGATATGGAAACGGAGGTCAATTTAAAAAAAAATGCAAGATAAGGGAGGAAAAGAAACGCATTCTGTGATTCATGATTTTAGACAGATATAATTGTATCGTTGATATCCCGGCTGAGAAACATAGAATTGCAGACATTACAATTTGTAGCTTACGCAGCTATAAAAGCTATGCAAGGACAATCAAACCAGTCTATATTCTGGAATTCTGAAGTGGTTATTTTGGTTAAGGTTACATGTGTGCGCTCAAATACGGAAATTCTACTTGAACTAGTCCCAAATTAAACAAACTGCAATGTCTGGCAATTGTCGAAGGCATTAAGTCTTTTAAAAATATAATTACCGGAATGAAATTACCAATAATCACAGACCACAAAGCATTAAAACATTGAACGTTGGAACTTATCAACATATAATAGGATAGCTATATGGCACCTGCTTTTAAATGTGTATAGATATATATATAGATATATTGTATATCGTTAAAGAGGAAAATGATAATGCTGACACATCCTTGCTAGAATTCACCAAGAATCTAATCAAACACAAGACACCCCACCACATGAAATCCTTTATGCATCAGACAAAGCTAAAAGTAATTCAGAACTAAACCATAATGAAAAAATTCTAACACTAATATATTTGCTATTTCTCAAAATGATCCGGGTCAGAAAAAGCAAGAGGGGTTAGAGGTAACACTCAAATATAAAAATCAAACAAATATTTGCTCTTCAAGAAAATGAGATTGAAGATTTGAAACATGAAGAAAATTTTTCAAATTTTAAAGATCTACGACAACTCCAAAGGAATGTTCCGACTTTAAGCACAAACATGTATATTGATATTTGGAAATTGAACGTCTCTTGAAGATGAAAAGGTGAAAAGAGATCGGAAATTCAAAAGGAATATTATCAGGTTCTTTTGTCATGAAATTACCAGAAACATTTTATATATTAGACATAGGAGGTTGTAATCTCGATAAAAACAAATGTTAATTTGTGAATGATGTTTTACTAGAAATTAACCAGATAAGTCAACGAACAGGAAATATGATGAACGACGCTATAAAGTCGGTAGTGATTCTTATTCCTGAAAAAGGAAATGATTGTAAGGCCGATCACGAAGGCGAAGGTCTTTATTACCTTTTATTGGTAAAGTTTTAAACACATTATTTGGAACAGCAACTTCCGATGTTATATAACCATACGAATGCACTAAATAAATAAATAAGGGCAATGGCACAAAGCATACAGCATCATGACAATAATTTAGCATCGTACATGCATACAATGGACGACAGAATTTCAAATATTGTTTAAGGGATTAAGGAAAAGGCGTTTTTTTTAACAAACTAGAATACACCTTTTTAGTCACGAATATCCCAATTGCAAGAGAACGTGATAAGCGTATTTCCGAACAACTTTGACTTTGTTCAAGGTTGTTGGATACAATCCGTTACGTTAAATTGGGATAATCTTGTGCTACAGAATAAATCAAATAAAAAACTAAGGACAGACTGTACCCAAGAAAAGAATGGAATTTACGTTTGAGACAATTATGGGTAGTGAATCATTAGTCTGTGTGTGGTTGATTTTGAATTAATTTTTTAAACTACGATAAAAGATTTGTTTGAAATAAAGTCACAAACTTGGGACAAAATTTTGAGTAACAATTTTAGAAGTCATGCTTTGCAATGTTGGTTAATCATTGTGAAGCTTTTATATTGAGATTTGCATTTAGTACTTTTTGATGTTAGGAGATTGTTTCACACCTTTAGTTAAATATAATAATCTGTTTAGACAACAAATGTTACAAAATTCAAATCATTTTTTTCAATAAGTTCTCACAAGTCCACAGATTTGTTTGGTCTTAAGAAGGCGTTAATCAATCAAGCCAAACTTTTGAAGTCTGTACGATCAATTATTATTTTTTTGTCATAAAAGTAAATTCTCAATCTGTGTTATAAGCTGCTTAAGTATGTCGCAGACTTTTTCAAGAGAGTCATCTTGATTTTGACATTGTTGATTTAAGTTGTGTTAACCCGGGCAGTTCTTCGTTTTCCAGTATTTCCCTCACCTTCCTGTTGGACTAAAGTTTGCTACTTGCTTCGCGTCTTAATATTTGGTGGGGAAACCGATCCTTGGATGCCAGCTCCGCAGAACAAGTCTTTTCCTTAAGGAGACTGGCAAAAAAGAGACCGGGTGATCCTAACATAACACATCTACAGCATCAGTTGTCTCGTCAGTATCAGGAACAGGAACCAGAACAAATAAACAGACTTTTCCCCAAAACAGAACCAGTACCAGAACTGACAATCAACTCAGCAATGGCAAAGGGAATCCAGGGAATCGAGCAGACATGAGGCTAAAAGAATTTGCAGATATTTGCAAATTCCACGATATCAACGAAGACAGATACAAATTTTCGTTCCAGTTCTTCCTAACCAGCCATGCTGAACAATGGTAATGGTCCCTGCCTGACGCAACGAGACAAATCTTCCTAGAAGTATTAAACAATTTAAGGACAGATATAATGGGCGGGATGTAGACTTTAACCTTTATTCCATTCGAATGCAGCTAGGTGAGTCCTGTTCCTACTACCTTACTCGGTTCCTGGCAGCAACTAACCACAGAAACCTGCCAGATTCATTTTTACTTAATTTCTTAGTTGACGGACTTACTGGGCATTTGAAGTGTGTGGTTTTGCCACAGGAAATTAAAAACTTAGATACAACCAGATTAACTGCACAACGGGCAGAAAAAACTTTTAAAGCCACTGCAGCCTCAGTAGCAACAGCAGTCCAATCTCAATCCCACAACCGCATACAAACCGTAACCGTTACCGTGACCAGCTGACAACCCTGGTGATATCTACCCAACGACAGTACCAATACCAACAGCATTTGACGATACCAAAAATGGCGTCTACAACATAAAATCTGTTTCCTTTTGATCTTACATTTGAGGTATTGTTTAATTTATGAATTATATTTTTGAAGAAAAAAACAGATGCGAACATTTGGAAAATAAATAGATGATTTAATCGGGGTTTCTCTTGGTTCTTATTAGTTCTCGAGAGACCCGACCTCCACCTGAACAACAACAACAACACAAAAACAACAACAGCACAATACTTTGTGGTATCTACATGACCAACCTCTCACTTAGCAAACGGGAAATGGTTTAAACGACAAGACCGTTGGGAGTGAATTTGATACAGGCCCATTCAAGAAGAGCTTCCGAGACATCCGTGCTCACGTCTTCAAGTACGTCCATGATAGCCATTAGTGCCGACACGACACCTACAGTTAGTGCTTCAATAAACGGTAAAGTCATTGCAACTGCCTTCAGATTTGAAACTTTCACTGGAGAACAGGATATTGAACAATTTACAAGATGATTCGAATATTATTGCTAGTGCTTAAATATCAACAAGAGCACCGCCTACGGGTGCCTACGCTCGGCTGTTGAGTGCTGGATGGTGGAAAAAATCTAAGTCGAAAAAGGGACATAATTTGCACACAATGCATCTAGAGTTATCCCCCTTGATAGTATAGATAGCTCTTTTGTAGGTTAACATGTGTGCCAAGTTTCAAGTGAATGCCTTCAGTAGAACCAGAGATATTACTAAATGTCAAAGTTTTCGCTTACTCGATAAGAAATACAGAACGAAAACCGGGTGCACCTAACACATCAACAGCATCAGATGTCACGTCAGAACAGGATCAGGAACAAGAATCAGAACAGATAAACAGACTTTTCCCAGAAACAGAACCAGTACCAGAACTGACAATCAACTCAGCAATGGCAAAGCAAGTACAAATTCTAATCTTTCAAGGGAATCTTTCAAGGGAATCCAGAGGATCGAGCAGACCGGTTGCTTAAAGAAGATGCAGATATTTGCAAATTCCATAATATCAACGAAGACAGACAAAAATTCTCGTTCCAGTTTTACCTTACCAGCCATGCTAAACAATGGTACTGGTCCCTGCCTGACGACATGAGACAAATCTTCCCACAAGTTATTAAACAATTAAAGGACTGATTAACCATTCTTCCATTCGAATGCAGCTGGGTGAGTCCTGCTCGGACTACCTTACTCGGTTCCTGGCAGCAACTAACCACCGAAACCTGCCATATTCATTATTAGTAAATTTCTTTGTAGACATACCTATTGAGCATTTAAAGTGTGTTGTTATGCAACAGGAATTGAAAAACCTGGATGCTGCCAGATAAGCTGCACTACGGACAGAAAGAACTTCTAAAGCCACTGCAGCCTCAGTAGCAGCAGCAGTCCAAACTCAATCCGACAACCGCATAGAGACCCTAACCAATAAACTGGACAACTGACAGACCTGGTGATGTCTACCCCACGAAAGTACCAATATCAACGTCCGTTTTACCTAGAGCAGCAGCACCCACAGTATCAGCAGCAGCAGTAACAATACCAGCAACAGCAGTAACAGTACCAGCAACAACCATCCAGTCCAGGTAGGAATTTTGATAATAATAAGGATCGTTTCTGTAAATTCTGTAAAGAATCTACCCATTTTGAAGACAAATGTACAGTCAACTCTCGTTACAACAACCACGTTTGTTACCAGAAATATGTCGTTGTAACGAAAAAGGCATTGTATTGGATGAACTCTTTAGTCAATCAATGTAGGACTGTCGACAAAAACAGCATCCATTATTCTATATGCTATGTTTTTTACATGTACAAACTACAGGAAACACTTTTTTCAGTTAAATAATAAATAATGTAAAATCTTAATTGAACTGATCTTTTTATTATTTTTTAGCTACATACATTTATTTCAAAATTTAAATGTGATGATCTTAAAACTTACATTTTCTGTATTACAAAATAGAGAACAACTTAATAGTTAATTGTAGACCCTATCTTAATAAAGTGCATTGAAAGGATAAATGTGTAAAAGTGATAATCAAACAAAGCAATTGTTTGCTTGCATTTTAACACAATTCAAAGTTAAAGACTTGTCAATTATCAACTTAATTTTGGTGGTTATCTATCATGCTTATGGTTCTGTGTAATTAACCATGATTACCAAAATTATTGTGCCGTTGTAATGATCAAGGTTTTATAGGAAATATGGACTTTCGTTCCCTGAAAATCAATGTCGGTGTCGGACAATGAGACTTCCGTTATAACGAATGAAAAATGCACTGTGCAAATCCGTTCCCATCAAATTGGTGTCGGTAAGTGAAAATGTTGTAGTATTGAAAGACGTAAAAACGGGATTTGACTATATTCTTAAGGAAGCACTTCAGAAACATGACATTGATAGTCTTACGAAAATGCAGCAAAATTCGACGCAGCAATAAAAGTTTTTGCCTGTTAAAAGATGAATGTCTGTGGATGGGCATACCACGTCAGATACACAAATCAGTGCTAACAGTCAGCCGTGTGTCGGTGCAAATTTAAATTTGAAACTTGTATATATAATGTTAAATGATTTCAATCTCTATTTGATTTTTTATAACTGAGCGTAGTCTCTCTGTTTAGGGTAGAATGTCTTATTTTGTAAAGTTTTTTGTTTGTTTATTTAAATAAATTGAATGGATTACAGGTTTAATCTCATTGAAGAAAAAGACAAAATCTACACATTAAATCTTGATTTTGTAATCATGGTACAATCAGAACTGGAAATATCACAGGACAAAATAGAGACGATACAAAAATTGGCGTCTGCAACTTAAGCTATTTCTTTTTTATCCTACATTTGATTTTTTTCTTTAATTTATGAATAACATCTTTAAGAAAAAAACTCATGCGAACATTTGAAAAATAAACAGGTGATTTTATCGGGTTTTCTCTCTGTTCTTATTAGTTCTCGAGTGACCCGTTCTTCACCTGAACAACATCAACAACAGCCCCTAGAAACAACAGCACAATAACTTGTGGGTATCTAAAAGACCCAACCTCTCACTTAGCAAACGGGAAATGGTTTTAACGACAAGGCCGTCCGGAGTGAATTTGATACAGGCCCATTCAAGGAGCGCTTTCGAGACATCCGTGCTCACGTCTTCAAGTACGTCCATGATAGCCCCTAGTGCCGACACGACACCTACAGTTAGTGCTTCAATAAACGGTAACGTCAATGCCTTAAGATTGGAAACTTTCAATGGAGAACAGGATATCAAACAATTTACAAGGCGATTCGAATAATATTGCCATTGCTTTAATTTAAAAAACGAGCAGGCTCTAGCCAAATTGTAATGCCATCTGGACGACGAAGCCAGGCTTTTCATTGAAAGTCGACAAACTAGGCCCACTTCTATTGACGAATTAAAACACTGATAACCAATAAATTGAAAAAAGGTAAAACCAGTAAAGTTGGAAATTTTCAATATGAAGCAGTAACACTGCGAAATTGCCGAGACCTTCCTCTCACGCCTGGAATAAGAAACCTTTTAGTCACAGATCTCTGATGAATACCAGGTGCAAATCGCACTTAACGGACTGCATCCATCAATAAGCTTTGCAATTTCCGCACCCGCACCAAAATCATCGACGGAGGTCAAACAGCTTGCAAGCCGACTAACGAACATTCGATACAATGCTCCCTTTTGCGGCGGCCTAGCCAACTTCAATAGAAAACACGATAAATATTCTTTCTTCAGTCGTGGCCCAGCTCACAACTGTTTTTGCACAAACACAAAAAAAAATATTAAAGGAAAACAGAATATAGAAAACATGTTTAATATAAAAAAAAAAAGAAAAAAAAGAGAAAAATTATGTAAAGGTGTAAGTAACCTAATTGAAACGATCCTCAGTCTGCACGGAAATTATTCATGAAATGAAAATGACGCGTTTCCTATAGATAAAGCAGATAAAATTACTTAAACTCAATGTAAAAACATTTCAGTAATGTTATGCACAGTGATTATGCAAAGATTAATGAAAATAGAGAAAGCAAAATCCGAGAGCTACTTGAACAATAGGAAAACAAGGCACCTGTTGGACTTTTGGATTATGAAATATCAGAAAAAAGAAGTGTTAGTTAAGTGCGTGTAAAAAGTTGAAGAATGGTAAGTCTAGTGGAATTGATATGATAAAAAACGAAATGATTACGGCATTTCCACATATGAAAGAAACAATTCTAAATGTTTACAATATGATTTTAAAATTAGGACAATATCCAAGGTCCTGGACAGATGGCATTATTATTTCCATTCATAAGCAAAGTTGCCAATAAAATCCCGTTACCTTCAGAGGCATAGCTTTGAATAGCTGTTTAGGGAAGTTGTTCTGCCATAATTTAAATTCTAGACTAATCATTTAGAAAAGTCACGATTTTTCGAAAAGGAACAGGTAGGATTTCGCTAGAATTTTCGCGCAACAGACCAAATATTCATTCTAAAAACAATTGTCGATAAGAATATTCAGAATAAAGGCAAATACAATAATCTTTTCGCTTGTTTCATGAACCTCAGAATGGCATTTGACACTGTTTTGCATGAAGGGTTATTTTTGAAATTGAAACAAGCCGGTATAGATGGAAAGGTAAATGAACTGATAAAATCAATGTATCAATTTTCAGTGTCTAGGGTAAGGTGTAAAGACTCTTTATCGGGACCTATAGATATAAAACAGGGAGTTCATCAGGGTAATATTCTTAGTCCACTACTATTTAATTTGTTTATTAATGATGATGATGAGGTGAAAATTTGTCTGTTGGCGATATACCAACATTGCATTATTATAGTGATAGTCATCTTTTGTATGCAGATGACTTGGTTCTTTTGTCTACTTTTGAAATAGGCCTTCAAAACAATTTAGTGTGAATGAATTTTGTACAAACTGGGGTTTAAGTATAAAAACAGCTAAATCAAAGTTCATGGTTTTTAGCTCACCTGAGCACATCGTGCTCAAGGTGAGCTTTTGTGATCATTGAATGTCCGTCGTCCGTCGTGCGGTGTGCGTCGTCCGTCGTGCGTCGTGCGTCGTCATGCGTCAACAATTTAAGTGTTTACACTCTAGAGGCCACAAATATGATCCAATCTTCATGAAACTTGGTCAGAATGTTGGTCAGGTCGCAGGGATGAACCCCATCGAAAATGGGAAGGATCCATGCCAAATCACGGGAAAAGGGGCCTTATGACCAATTTTCTTGTTTACACTCTAGAGACCACAAATATGGCCAAATCTTCATGAAATTTGGTCTGAATGTTGGCCAGGTCACAAGGATGAACCCTATCGAAAATGGGAAGGATCCATGCCATATCACAGGAAAAGGAGCCTTATGACCAATTTTCTTGTTCACACTCTAGAGACCACAAATATGGCCCAATCTTCATGAAACTTGGTCTGAATGTTGGCCAGGTCACAAGGATGAACCCTATCGAAAATGGGAAGGATCCATGCCATATCACAGGAAAAGGAGCCTTATGACCAATTTTCTTGTTCACACTCTAGAGTCCACAAATATGGTCCAATCTTCATGAAACTTGGTCTGAATGTTGGCCAGGTCACAAGGATGAACCCTATTGAAAATGGGAAGGATCCATGCCATATCACGGGAAAAGGAGCCTTATGACCAATTTTCTTGTTTACACTCTAGAGGCCACAAATATGGCCCAATCTTCACGAAACTTGGTCAGAATGTTGGCCAGGTCACAAGGATGAACCCTATTGAAAATGGGAAGGATCCATGCCATATCACAGGTAAAGGAGCCTTATGACCAATTTTCTTGTTCACACTCTAGAGACCACAAATATGGCCGAATCTTCATGAAACTTGGTCTGAATGTTGGCCAGGTCACAAGGATAAAACCTATTGAAAATGGGAAGGATCCATGCCATATCACGGGAAAAGGGGCCTTAATGACATTTTTATTGTTTACTTGCTAGAGGCCACAAATATGGCCCAATCTTCATGAAACATGGTCAGAATTTTGGTCAGATCATAAGGATGAACCCTATTGAAAATGGGAAATATCCATGTTATATCACAGGAAAAGGGGTCTTTATGATAATTTTCTTGTTGTAACTCTAGAGGCTATAAATTTGGTCTTAACTTCATGAAACTTGGTTTTTTGTAGAAATTATCTCCTTTATGACATCTGCCTAATTAATTGATGAGATGTTGGTCAAAGAGTCTCAGGGGAGCGATCTAGGACCATCTTGGTCCTCTTGTTTCCAAAAGTGGTCGTTTTCTCAAAGAAAATTTAGATTTATGATTGGGGACCATGAGTTAGAATGTGTTAGTCAGTTAAGATATCTTGGTGTTATTCTTTCTAACACGACTTGTTAGTCAAACCGATCGCTTTATATGGAAGTGAATTTGGTCAGGGTATAAATAGATAAGACTGTGGATGAATGATTTGATATTTCTTTAAAAAAACAACAACTGTGACTTTGAAAAGGTTCGTAAGAAATTTTGTAAATTTGTGCTTGGGCCAAATCCAAATGCTTCAAATTTAGGGGCCTTAAGTGAACTTGGTGAGTTTCCACTCTTGTTGTCGGTAGCATTAACTTTTGGGTACATATTGTTGGGTCTAATAGTGAGTCAATATTGTCAAAAGCTTAAAGACAGCAAATTAATACGACAATCAATAAATCAGGATGGGTTCAGTTTGTTAAAGGAATATTAGTTGATTAAGGGTTTTCGCATGTTTGGCAAAATCGAGGTACATTTAGTCCGTGAACTCTAATCAACGCAATGAAAAGCAAGTTAAGGGATTAGTTTATTTGTTTTGGCATAAGAAAATGAATTCTCATACAGGTAATACAAAACTTCAAACATCTTATTGTTCAAGGATAATTTTGGCATTGAATATTATCTAGAAAATTTACTGGTAGATAATAGATAATATTCATGTGCCTTTCGAATAAGTTGTCATTACGAATAGAGCGTGGAAGATATGCTGGAGAAAAAGTTAATTTATGTTAGATGTAATTCATTAGAAAATGAAATACACTTTTTATGTCAAGGTATGAAGTTTGATGAAGAAAGAAAAATCTGTTTGTTTACATAAAGGATGTTTTTGATGCTCATATTTGAGTAGATCCAGTCGTTGCCTTTATAAGACTAATGGCTAGTAAAAATTCAAATATTTTAAAGGCTTTAAGAAATTTCATCAAATATTGTAATAGCAGTTGATATGAATCAACGTTCGTTGTTGCACTCCAAACCATTTGTTACATTTACATGACTCTGGGTCAGAAAAAGCAAGAGGGATTAGAGGTAACAACCGAATATGAAAATCAAACAAACATTTGCTCTTAAAGAAAATGGGATTTGAGATTTGAATCCTAAAGAAATTTAAAAATTGATGCCTTTGACACTTGATGCCTAGTATTTGATAGAAACTGTGATATTAATAGCTGTATATAGAACTTGATGAAGAATATAGATTATAACCATGAACATCGCCTTATTTCCTTCCATCGTCCATTAGAACCTATTAGATTTTAAAGATCTACGGAAACTCCAAAAGGAATGATCCGACTTAAAGCACATATATTGACATTTGAAAAATGGGACGATTCCTGAAGATTAAAAAGTGAAAGAGTTCGGAATTCAAAAGGAATATTATCAGGTTAATTTGCCATGAAATCACCAAAAACGTTAAATGTATTAGACATAACAGGTTGTAATCTCGATAAAAGCAAATGTAAATGATGTTTCACTAGAAAATAACCAGATAAGACAACGAACCGGAACTATGATGAACGACACTATAAAGTCGGTAGTGAGTCTTATTTCTGAAAAGGGAAATGATTGTAAGCCGATCATGAAGGCGTAAGTCTTAATTACCATTTATTGGTAAAATTTCAAACATTTGGAACGGCAACTTCCGGTGATGTTCAGATGTTATATAACCATATGAATGCACAAAATAATTTTTCGAGGGCAATGGCACTAAGCATACAGCATCATGACAATAACTTATTATTGTACATGCATACAATGGACAACAGAATTTCAAATACTGTTAAAGGGATTAAGTTTTTTATAATCTTCAACAATCTAGAACACACCATTTTAGTCATGAATAACCCAATTGCAAACCTGATAGAAATATCAAGAGAACTTGAAAAGCGTCTATCCGAACTACTTCGTACTAACGTAGTGAATCATCAGTCTGTGTGTGGTTGATTTTAACTTAATTTTGACTTTTGACTACGAGAAAAGATTTTTTGGAAATCAAATTGATTAATACGCGTCCGTCGAACTCAATGGGGTTTGTATGGTCGATGATTATGTTTTATATGCAGTCTTATCTAGGGCTTTACACATTATCTTCGTATTCAGCTGAAAAAGATTTTTTGTCATTTTAGATCAAGCTTAATCTTCCTTCGAATACGTGATACTTAAATTCTTTGAAAATTGCTCTAGTTACATTTTCAAATATTAAAGATGTCGCGTTTTCGCTTGGGGTTTAAACACACAATTGTACTGTCTCATTTGACCGAACAAATAAGTTTTTATAGATTCGCCATAATCCTGTATTCTCGACGTTTTATCTTATACAGATGTCAAGATGCCGATAAATTGGCGAAAATGCAACTCACAAATATTTCAAATTTTTCAAATATATAGATTTACATGTTTTAGTTTCTTCAAAATTCTATTTATTAGATTTTCCATGATATTGTAGTTACGACGTTTTTATTTATTAATGATGTCGCACTGTCGCTTTGGGCTGAAACGAGCTAACATGTTTATTTTATAGAATTCTAATAGTTGAGATAAAAACACTTCAGTCTTAGAAATACATCTCTCAACATGGTGAATATACGGCGTATTCATTTTTTTGGGGTACGAGACAAGAAGGTTGATCAAATGATTTTTTGTAGCAAATCGTCTTAACGCAGACAACAATTGATTGAATGGAGTTTAACGCCGCTTTCAACATTTTTTCAGTTATATCGCGGCGGCTGAAGCACTAACAATGGTTTCCTGGTATTTCTCTCTCTAGTACAACCACCACATTCTTTCCTAGCCTCCAGCCGCTATCTCACATATGACTACGATTATCAACCCATTGGCGAGAGACAAATAGTCGGAAAGAATGGAGATCGAACCCGGGACCTCTACATTGACAGTCCGACGCGCTACCAACTGCGATATGGTGGTGGCTTTAAACGCAGACACAAGAGTTTATCAAATGATTTTTCGGTAGAAAATTGGTTTAACGTAGCACAGTATCGTCTTTTCATTCTTTGATTCGTCAAACTTTTGAATGTCTGACTTTTTTGCATCCATTGAAAAGTCTGGTCACAAACTGAAGATGGCAATTTTAAGGAACAATTTTAGAAGTCATGCTTTAAGTTTGGTTCACCATAATTTTTTACAAACCTCACAAAGTTTATATGAATAAATTAGTTGAGAACTGTGTATATGCGTACAAATACATGCATCTTGTTGCCTTGAAATTTCTTCTTGATTTCTTATATCAAATCTATTCTCCTTCATTAGATTCTCTCTAGAGCTAAGTTCCCGATCCTCTTGTTTCAATTATATTTTATTGGAATCAAGTAAAATAAAAGAGAGGGTGGTGTTACGCAGTGAAAATACGTTGTACGTCCCATTTTAGAGTGCACAACCTGTTCATCTTTATGGCGAACTCAGCTCAAACTAATGGATTGGTTAATAAAGACATTTAAAAATTTAATTAATTATATTTTTTCATTTGAATTAATAAATTGAAAACTGTTTTTATCATTACACAAATATGAGGTAATCACTAAATTTTTGCTCGACGGTGGCGACAACGACGATTACGACTATAGCAATTACTCGGGTTTTTGTCCAAAACATCCAAGCTAAAATAAGATCGAACTTGTCAAATGATGACTCTTAGTTGGCCGAGCCAGAAGTCAAACTATCCGTCAAAGATTTGGCAGACAAACGTAATACCGACTTAGCTGTTGAGACTTGCTTTATTGCTGCATACAATTGCTGTACACATGTGTGTATTGTCCTACAATAATAACTTCAGTCCATTTAAAACGGACAGCACGTACGTTGCAGTCATCACCCTTCACACATCTCACATCGGTTTATATATGACCGCCCAGGAATCATGCATATGTAAGAACTCTATGGAATGAATGTAGAGCTCTTAAGGAGGGATGTTGCAGTTTTGGGGACAACCGACCTATAAAAAAATATGAGACTGAGCCTTTTTAGCGTTTTAGATCCGACCGTTTTCAATCTGTTCAGAGTGACCCCCCTTTTGCTCTTTAGAAATTGGAAATATGAAAGAGTTACGCAATCGATCGATTTTTTATAGGTATGGAAAAATAATAATCTGTTTAACTGGAAATGACGATGATTCACAATTCGAATAAATGAGGAGAAAAAAAACCAATTAACAAACGAGTATTTATCTGTTTCGACGCCAAGTATGGTCCAGCATACAACAAAACCTTCAACGAGTATAGGTGTATTTTCAAAACTGAGCTCTGACCTAGGCGTTCAGTCCATTACCATCGGTTTATGAGTAAACCTTCAGACCTAAGACAAGCACTAAGTTACATTTGAAAGGTAATTTGTATTTTTGTTATGTCTGTTTTATCTATTTTGAAAGAATTACATGGAAATTAAACCGTTAGAAGTGGATTTCATGGCTCACCGCTCAAAATCTACCTATATTTTCCTAATGAAATAAACTTCTTATGAAGTTACGCGTGCAAAAGCGGTTAGTAGGACTTTCTAAACCTTTGCAAACGTTGTTTGGATCCCGAACGCAGGGATTGGTGAGGGTCATAAGGAAGCGAGTAAAATCTGGCAATGCGTTCAGGATGAAGAATCACAAGCGATTGAACGATATTTGGTATCCTGCATTGTCGTGTAAAGCGAATGTAATAAGGGTTTCAACTTAAGGTTGCTCATTTGTGTTTTCGGTTATCCTAACGCAGGGCAGATATTTCTCTGCAGCGAAAAAATGTCGGGGTTATATGAAAATGGACACTGGGGCGAGCCTTCATTCCGATATTTGGACTTTGCTCGAAAAGGAGAAAAAAGGAACAAAAAAGCGATTTCTCTCTTTTTTACAATTTTCTATATTTTTTTAAAAAAATCTGTTCTGTTCGTTTTTCGCTTTTCAAAATTAGTTTACTCTTCTCTGCAAAGATTCCTTTCGTTTTACATATGTAACACTCGATGGAAACCGAATAAAAAATCGATGAAGAAAAAGGGGAATTTCAGCTTATCAGAAATTATTTTCTCCTCTCTTTATTTCTTATCTTTACAATATTCGTCGTGTGTGTGTAAGTGTATGAAGACGTTCATTCGATTAGAACTGTACTTGCGTTATCAAAGGCTTATTGAATGACTCAAATATGTTTCAAATAGCTTTCGTATTATGACAAAGTTCTATTTATTCGGGAGTTATAGAGTCTGCTCCTTTGCCAAGAAGTCCCGAGTTCGGTTACAGGGACTTTTATTTTTTATTTGGAATATTGCTGATGTATTCTTTAATTATCAACAGATTGATTGATTGAATGGAGTTGAACGCCGCTTTCAACATTTTTTTTCGCGGCGGCTGGGGCACTTAACAATAGTTTCCTTGTATTTCTATCACCAGAACAACCGCAACATCCTTTCCTGGCCTCGCGCTACTATCTCACATAGGACCTCCTTTATCAACCTTATCGTTCGTGGCAATCAGAGTTATATTTAATATTAACAATTAATGGTGCACATAGAAATTGGGGTTATTTTAATTGATAACTGACGGTATAATGACGTATCCAGAGGGCGTGAGGTGTTCCGTCTTTTCATTTCACATGCAAACAAAATTTTGTAGGGTGTGAAATGACCCCCCCCTAACCCCGCCCCAGAGTTTTAACTAAGACCCCTTAACAGACACCCTCGATCCGCCATTTGCGTTGGCTAGTGTATCAGGGAATTGACACTGTCTTGACCAAACCAAGTGACTTGATTAAATTAAGGGAGTACTGTACTTCAAACCAATGATATTGAAGAAATGTCTGGATATATATACTTTTCTTTGGTGATAGTTAAACTTAAGTTGAACTTGTTTTCTAATTATATTTATAAATAATATAAAATATATTTATGATATTATCTATATTATATTTCAATTTTGTTTAATACACGTCCTTGCTTTTTTGCCTCCAAAGCAAAAAGTTCACTTTCATCCTTGAGGGGCATTTAAAGTAAACCTCAATCTCTAAGTTAGTTTCGCTCTTACCAGAAATTATATCATGTCTTGATGTTCCCCATATCAATAACTATAATTAGATGTTCATTTAGCACACGAATGTGATTGGTCGGCGTAATAACAGATTTCTGTGATATTCTCGAAAAAATGACCGCGTTCGAAAAATGTTCATATTTTCACCATAAGCGTGGAAAGCTACGTTGAATTTTTC
Organism: Fragum whitleyi; assembly: GCA_948146395.1. Classification (NCBI taxonomy): domain Eukaryota; kingdom Metazoa; phylum Mollusca; class Bivalvia; order Cardiida; family Cardiidae; genus Fragum; species Fragum whitleyi. The sequence continues at coordinate 52,055,358 of OX411553.1, forward strand.
GTTATGTGTGCACATATGTATGGTCTAAGGCATACATCTTTTTCGCGGATATTTTGATACCCCCTGAAGTATTGAAACATGTATTTTATACAATAAACAGTTGTTCGAAATTGGAAAAAAATCAAAATTATAAAAGTATCAATGGTGCCCGTTACATGGAGAAGTTTTATTTGTAAAAGAACGTTCAATGTAATATAATGTTTGGGAACGTTAACAAATGGTACCCAGCTTTCCACGCGAGTTCACTTTAAAAAAAGTGGGCACCATTTCACGAACGGTTTCATCTATCTCTAATATGATTAGATCGCATTATGCTTTTGCATTTCCATTTTTTTTAATTTAAGCACCAAAGATTCATTTCTTTGAAATTTCATCGACAATGCACAAAACATGTCCTGAAATTCTGGGTGTTTAACACTTTTACAATGTACCTACATTTACCTAAAGTATAGCCTTGGAATATGCATAAAAATATCTCATTATATGTAAGAAGCCCGTGCAAACAGTGCAGTGAGCCCAAAATCTAAACTTTGGAAATGATTCCCCGACTGAACATTGCGATTACATATTTTTTATTTCGTAAGCTTTCTGGACAACTCAACCCTAGAAACGTCACAAAATTCTTACCTTTGTTTCGGTTTTGACGTTTATTTCAGCTTGGTATATTCAGGTGGAAGTGCAATGCATATTTCTTTCCCAACCGAAAGTCTTCTCAACGTTTCCTTGGTCCAGATCTTTGTGCTTCTGTCCAAAATCAGAAACTTTAATATATATATAAATGCCGTTGAAAAAGCCAGCCAATCAAAGTTCCCGCTACTTAGGCAGAGTTTGCTTTTAACCTGGCAGATTGTTGTTGATTATCAGAGTTGAGTAAGTCTTATCCTGTCTAAAAAGGTGATAAAATGCATCGATTATGATCAGCTTGTCCGGTAATAATGGTGTTATAAACAATTAATGTAATTACAACTTGAGGCCTTTTAACTAATTCAAATTTTGAAGGCGATGATTGTTATCCGATTGTATTGTTCAATGTGTCAGAATACTTTGAGACTTGTTTTACCCTTATTCTGTTTTAAAAATCTAATTTTAACGGGTCAAATTCATAAAGGTTGCAGACGACTTTGTAAAAGTTGGTATCATTGGAAACGGAACCATTATATTTTCATTTCTCTACATTATTTTCTAAACACAAAATCACGCGGACGTAATTTTAGGAACCAAATTAATATTTCTGGAATTGTAATCAAATCTTTTTTAAGTAAACGCCTTTTTAAGATTTTTTTTTCTTTCTTTTTCTGGTAAGGTATTGTCGGCGAGTCATTGCAATGTTTTATACTAGAGATATCTTCATTTCCATTAAAGAAGAGGCTAATTTTGAAAGAAAAAAAGGCGTTAACCATATAATTTTACATTTTAATAAAAATATGAATGACAAATCCGTCGAAGGTTTTTTTCTGACACCGACCATAACATTGATATTTTAAGTCTCTTACATATTATTCTTTGGATCATGCTAAGAATTTTCAGGGCTTAGATTTTTTTGAAATTCATAGTCTGTGATCACGTTGTTTCAAATGACATTTTTTTTCAAAATTTGATAAGCAATACTTTTTGTAATGAGTTTCTTGCACCAGATCGAAAGATCGAAAAAGTAAGTTTGATTCTGAAAGGTTGGCAATTTGTCAACAAATGCATGTCAACCATATAATTTTACATTTTAATAAAAATATGAATGACAAATCCGTCGAAGGTTTTTTTCTGACACCGACCATAACATTGATATTTTAAGTCTCTTACATATTATTCTTTGGATCATGCTAAGAATTTTCAGGGCTTAGATTTTTTTGAAATTCATAGTCTGTGATCACGTTGTTTCAAATGACATTTTTTTTCAAAATTTGATAAGCAATACTTTTTGTAATGAGTTTCTTGCACCAGATCGAAAGATCGAAAAAGTAAGTTTGATTCTGAAAGGTTGGCAATTTGTCAACAAATGCATGTCAATAACTGATTGAGATAAGAAACTGTTGAAGTGTAACCGTGGTGGAAACGCTGTGGGTCGCAATAACCAGACATTTAAGGGAATACATGTAGTAGAAAACAGATTTTTCTTTTGTAAAATCTTGACGGGCGTCTTAATTTTGGCACCATGTGCTAGCGTTTTGCCATTCTAGCAAAATTCTACTTTTGTCGGTTTTCTGGAGGACTTATGAGCCCTGAGAGGTTATTTTTATGACATATGGGCCCAAGTTTATAAAACTGTTCTCAGGCTCAGCTGAGAATTTTCTCATATTTTGAATTTAAATAAATGAAAATATAAAATAATATTAATAAGTTGTTATTTAAAACAACTTTTTAATATTATCTTTTATGAAAATACATTAGAATAAGTATCAAAACGGAATTAGGTCTTTAATTTCAATTTGAAATTTGTGAAAATTTTGAAATGAGAATGAGAAAAGTTTTATAACCTTGGGCAATGTTCAAGTGTTTCCTACAACAGCCGGGAAACCGAGGCCAGCCAGACAAAGTGGGCTTATAGAGCAGTCTGCAGTATGTCAGTGACATATCAAACGGAATTTTGGTCTATGGACTCTACTGGATGACCGATTATATAAGACTTATCATCAGCCATGAGAGGTTATCTTTATGATATATCGAGGGGTCAGCGCAACACTATTGTAAGTGCCTACAAATATATAGGAACTTACATTAGTGTTGCGCTGGCCCCCCGTTATGATCAAGTGTTGCTTATAACAGCCCGGAAACCAAGGCCAGTCGGACAAAGTGGGATTAAAGAGGAGTCTGCAGTATTGCAGTGACATATCCAACGGATTTATGGTCTATGGACTCTACTGGATGACCGTTTATCTTAAAGACTACTTCCTGCAGGGATTCACTCGAGACACAGGCTTTTTCGAAAGACCTGCAAAATGCAAATTTCTTATGCATCTATACAGAGCCAGCCAGAAACGGTTTACATAAGGCATGTGTGGCGGACAGATGACTACTAATAAACAGTAGTCCATACATAGAAATCACAATAGTGTGTGCATTCAAATGGTGCTCGACTACGTCACGCAAATCTCAAAATGGGAGACCGCATCTCTGATCACAGACGGATCAGGATTTTATTAGAACACACAAAAATGTTTTATGGTTTGGCAAATCTAAGAAAAAATAGTTTTATCTAAATAAATGTTTATCCCTGACCGAGTGACAGATATGGTGTGGGTTTGGTATACAAACTTGTAGTTATCAATGAGCCTTAATATTGAAAAAAAAAACCGCTAAACGTTTTCGTCACAGGCGTGGATAAGAGGTATCTTAAAGCTGCTCTTTCACAGTTTTTCATAGAAAAAATACAAAACTTGTTCTAAGATTTGGGAATGTGTGTATTTTTAGGCGATTAAGAATGGTCAGAGGGCATTGGCACCAAAACTAACATACATATGTATTTCAATAATTTTCTAACTTAGTTTTTCAAAGCGGCAAGATCAGTGAGGGATCCAGTCTACTTCTTTCGAGTCTATGAATTACAAAATCGTTACTTTCCGTGAATAATCTTTCATTTTTGCTTGTAATGATATGAAGTTTCCAGCTGTCAAATACTTTTAACTTTATCTTTGATTGAATAAGACAAGCATGTGGAATTCAGATGCGAAAATGGTTGTCTTGAAATTGAAGAATAATTTTTACGGCGTTAGTAGATGCTTTATTTTTCAGAATGATTTTTTGCTAAATTCAGGAATATCAGTCTTTCTTGCCATGCATTACCAGATTGAATCTTATTATTTTAAAGGCTTCAACATGATGAAGTCATTACTTCAAATTGATTTTACGAAAATTTTCAAAAATCACATTTTCCTATCTGTTAAAGAGCAGCTTTATGTTCAATCTTAAGACGGTAGTTTAGGTTCTGATTTCTTCTAAACGTATGGCCATGATTTTCAGGATCAGGCACATACCCTCATAGAGTCTATACAATTCCCCTTTTTTTAGAGAAAGGCCTGTTGAACGAGTTACATTTTGACATTTACACAGTTGACTATTGGTGCCAAATGGGTAGACATCATTATCCTTCCTCTGGAGCAAGTTGTTCATGGTTTGCTAGCTACAGCATGAAGCAAGAAAGCCGTCGATTCAAATCCTAAAAAGAAAGCTTTTGTGGGATTTTCTCCATCCGGATAGGAAATCAGGAGAAGATAGATATCCGATGGGGTGGCAACTACACACAAAACTACAGAGAAATTAAGGCACTCGCCTTTTTTTAGCTCAGCTCAAGGTGAGTTTTTGGGTTTACTTCCGTCTTCAGAGATAAACTTGTGGACACTCTAGAGGCCATTTAAGCCCAATCGACCTGAAAATTAGTCTGAATAATTATCTTGATGAAATCTCGGACTACTTCGAAATTGGATCAAATGGGGTCAAAAACTAGGTCACGGGGTCAATTCTTAGAAAAACCTTGTGGACAACCTGGAAACCATATTTTAGCCCAATCAACCTGACAATTGGTCAGAATGATTATCTTGATAAAATCTCGGACAAGTTCGAGTTTGGCCAATAGGGGTCAAAAACTAGGTCACGGGTCAAATCTTACAAATACCTTGTGGACACTCTAGAGGCCATATTTTTAACCCAGTCAACCTGAAATTTGGTCAGAATGATTATCTTGATGAAATCTCGGACAAGTTCGAAATTTGGCCAATTGGGGTCGAAAAACTAGGTCACGGGGTCAAATCTTACAAATACCTTGTGGACACTCTAGAGGCCAGATTTTTTGCACAATCAACCTGAAAATTGGTCAGAATGATCACCTTGGTGAAACCTCGGAGAAGTTCAAAATTGGTTCAAGAGGGGTAAAAAATAGGTCATGGGATTAAATCTTAGAAAACCTTATGGACACTCATGAGGCCACATTTTTAACCCAATCAACCTGCAAATTGGTTAGAATGATAATTTGGGTGAAATCTTGACCAGTTTGAAATTGGGTCAAGTGAGGTCAAAAACTAGGTTACGGGTCAAATCTTAGAAAAAAAAACTTTATTTAGATTGTTGATTCAGGTGAGCGATTAAGGGCCACCATGGCCCTCTTTTTGTAAAAAGCTGTTCTTTCTACCATTTCTGGTCACCATGAATTATTGCCCCAGTCAATCTACAAACGGCGTTACGCTTTAACAAATCATTTAGATTGTGGAAGAAAACTGTTGTCGAAAAGAGGTTTTCCTAATCACATGAGTCTTATTATCACACGGGAATAAAATCAGTCAAAATGCAGATGTTGATCTTTGAGTAGTATATATTACGCCAGTCCCAGATCGTCCAATGTAGATCTTCATTTGAAGTAGATTTGAAAATGGCACTTAATAAACATTTCGTCGACGGACGACCTATACTTCGAAACCGCAAGTTGATTTCAGCCGAAGTTAACAAGCTTTTTGTAGCTATCCGACACATGACTATCATTATGCAAATATTTAACCAAAATTTGCACATCTATGCACCGTGTTTGAGACTATCATAACCTCGTAACTTCAGTTTGAATCAGCTTTAGTTACGATGTTTTGGTTGCCTATCGTCGGCATCACGGTCTATTTCCTTTCGCGAAAGACTTTAATGATTTGATTACAACTGAGTGTTTGTTATGCTCATCTTTGATGTTCGTTTTTATAGCGTTTTGATTAACAGATTGTGCAGCATTTTTATGATAGATTTAGAAAAAGTTTGCATTATGCTACTACAGTGAACAACATTGTGAAATTAACAAAGGTGGGTAGTTTGGGAATGAATTTTGAATGAAATTGAATAGGTAGGGCGGTGAGTTTTAAATAATATTTAAATAAGAGTATGCAACATCGCCGATTTGTTCAAGGATGATCGGAATTAAAGAAGTCGATTACTTACCTATGAGGGAATACATATGCATGTTCAATAAATAAATCTTATGTCTTCACGAACGGGGCCCGTTCTACTTAACTTCTTACGAAAAAAATATTCGCAAGTCAAAATTACATATCGTACCTAGTGTTTTCATTCAATCGATAGATTCTGCCTTGCAATATCTCGTCAGAATCGTTTTAATTCCACTGAGATTAGGTTTGACAGAATTCCATGATAAATTATTACTGTAAAAGCAACATTAACTTTTGACTTCAACAAAATATAATCGTAAGATTTTTAGTTAAACAAGTAACGATTTTTTCTAATCCTCACCATTTCCAGATTTTCATGGGCCCCCGACTCTTTTTGGCAGTTTATTCTTGAAGTTCTCAACTGATTCGCATCAGCCAACCTTGCAACATGTAGCTAAGCGAAAAGGATAATTAAGCTATCAATCCCGTGGTTGTGAGTTCGAACCAGGCTCGACCATCTTTCATCCGACAATTCGACAAAAGATAATGTGTTCCCACACCAATATGTGTGTGATAAGAAGTGCACTTAAGGTAGTGGACCCATAATAGTACCGCAACGTTGTGGCAGTAATGAACTTTAACAGTGTTAACTGAGGTTTCCTAATGATTTTCATTAGGAAACCTCGCGCAACATTGTGTACGATCATGTGTTCCGATATGTTGCGGAACTATTACGGGTCCACTACCTTAAGTGGGATGAGCAGCTGGTTACGATGTTGTGGCTGTACTGGTATGAGAAGAAACATGAAACCATGGAAAGGTGCACTAGCTGTTGCGATAAAACTGCTACAATGATGAAAGTGGTATTAAAACCAATTCAAGCAAACAAACAAAACTGTCTCGTATCAAGTAACGGTATTTTTGAATCGCAAGCGTTCCGAAATTCGTATATAAGGTTTTGGTCTTTTTCATATTTCAGACGGCGCTTTTAAGTTGGCTATTCTTTAGGGCCAATGCAATTTTACCACCAAGCGAAAAATATTGTCAAAAAGGAAGGAAAAAAAGCCTATCAGATACTTTTAGCAAGCGGCTGTTTTTCTTTTTCAACAATATTTTTTCGTTCAATCAGAGATATTCGCGGTTAATGAACGAATCTATATTCTTAAAATATTCTACATGACTCTTTTTTTTAAGAAGAAGACATCTTAAATACAACTTATGTAATATGTAGTGATGGCACTTACGTCGCTGTTTTACGATTTAATACATATATTTCTTTAATGCTTTTCGGTGGTTTATCGAGAAATAACGGTAGATTATCACTTGATAATCTCACCGCAAAATCAGTGAAATTTTCAAAAACTTAAACCCGGCTTTGGTGCATTTCATCCTATCTGACGTCATCTATGCGGGGCGAAATAAGTGACGTCACAATGAACGTTGCATAGCAATCACGCGCAAAATGACGCGCGTTACGAAAATATGTCCTAGAAATGTCACATTTTGTCTCATTTTTGCATTAAAGAAATAGAATAATCGTTTGTTTTTCGTGTAAGATCGATGAATATTTCATTCGTGAACAACAAAAGCCATATTTTCACTGGTGGCTCTGCCACTCGTTTAAATATAGCTTTTATTGTTCACTCAATGAAATATAAATCGTTCTTACACTGAAACAAACGATTATCCTCTATGTACGTTTTAGCCGCCACCATAGCGCAGTTGGTTAGGCATAAGACTTCCAATCTGGAAGTCGTGGGTTCGATCCCCGGTGGCGGCAAATATCCTTTCCGACGTTTGTCTTTCACCAATGGGTAGATAATCGTAAACCTATGTGAAATAGCAGTCGGAGGCTAGGAAAGGATGTAATGGTAGTACTGGCGTGAGAAATACCAGGAATCCATTGTTAGGTGCTCCGGCCGCCGCGATATAACTGAAATAATGTTGAAAGCGGCGTAAAACCCCATTCAATCAATCAATCTATGTACGTTTTGTCAATAGTGGCCAACGTAATGGTTTATTGGTTAACAACAAAAATTTTCTCGGTGACCAGCAAATTTATTCTGATTGAACAATAAATTCATACTTAATGATTTCATGTTTTCAAAAGAACATATACTACGATTAAAGGTAATTTGTTTTAAAGGTAACGTAGTTCGCGTGGCACTAGGTCATGATTTACTAAAGCCACTTCACATCATAAGACGAAGAGGAAGTTAGTTCAATGGTATAGTTTAAAATTGGCCACGCGTTTCCACTTATATTCGAACCTTGTTGTGGCGTTGTCATGCAGCAGCACTCATCGGCACACGCCAAAATTAAAGAATGTAAGCATTGTTACTTTCACAGGATTTAATACCAAATGTTTGATTGACAAACGTCTATAAGGCTTGCTGGCTCTTTATAGGTCTTACTCTGTAATAACATGTCCTCCTTAGATATTGTGTTATTTCTTTAGCAATATGTTAGAAATTAAAGGAAAAAGCAAAAGTATTGGAAGGAAAAAAGTATTGGAAAAGAAGAAATTGATTTTCACAATATTATTTAATCTATCAGACGAAAAGGTTTACTTCATCCGTGCATGAAGTCATTTATGAAACATACACATTTATGTAAACGCTCTTTAATAATATACGGATGCATCGTAATTTGATCGTAATCGTAAACGCTAAAAATGTTGTGCATACGCTATTTTTCACGTCCATGTTCAAAATATGGACGTGTTCGAATGAACTGTGTGCAGAAGCAAATATGGTCATGTAACCATACTTTGCTTTTGCATACACTTTATACGAGCACGTCCATATTTTGAACATGCGCAGGCAAAATAACGTATCCACAACAATTTTTTAACGACTTCATGCCCGGAGGAAGTAAATCTTTTGGGTGTACATGCTCATATTTTAGACGTGCATGTATATTTTTGTTCACGTATAACTCTTATCATTTATGATGCTCCTGTAATTATTTAAGATCGCGCCAGTACTTAAATGCACGTCTGAACTTATGGCTTTATGAGTATATAAAAATCATGTGTGAGGGAAAAAAATGAAAGTCAGGAATTCGATAATGATTTATCATCACATCACGGCATTGTATGAGATCAGACAGATCACCATGGTGCCAAGTCGAACCACCGAAAAAGTATTGCAGTGTATAGGCGATTGCTTCATAATTTAACTCTGTCACACTGATTTAATGTACATGTTTGGGTATTTACATCGTTACATTTCAACTTTATTGATGAATTACATGTAATTGCATATGGCTATTGTGCCAGCGATACAACACTTTTCCCTCCAAAATTTATACAAAAAGTTGCATAAAATTTAAAGATCGTAAGGCCGTTTGAGGCAAAAGCCCATAACCATATCGTAAAATTATCTAAAAGTCCCCGCACTAACGCTATGAAAAGTATATCTTATGATGTTAAAATGATGAGTTACATAAAAATAGAAATCAATCGACAATCGGCGGCTTTTTCGTGAAACGCATGATCTGCTGTATTAAGTAAAATATTTAAATGAGGTTTTGGTCACATGAAATACGCCCGCGTGCAGTAGCGGTATATGGGTGGTATTCAAATTTGAGTCCGAAATGTTGCGGGTCATAAATATTCATCAAGTAAGGCCTATATTTAGATCATCGCGTCATAAACTTGCTTTACCAAATATTGGAATGACAAATTTAAGCTTATCTTTGAGAATAAAAGTCTCGTTTTTGTGTACATAGTCGTCTAAGAACATTGTCTTGCGTTTCGGAAATGTTCACGAACACAGACGGGGACTTCAAATGTCATGAAAAATAACAGGTTACGTCATCCTAGGGCGTCCGTGGCTGTAAAACAAACTTCGACCATTCGTCGGGGAAAACCGACTAAATTTGTCCGGGTGTATACATCTGTCCGAACCTCCACGGTTCCGACTTTCTGGTCTATTTTGGCTTTTAATTCATCGGGTACAGTTAGTAAAATAGTGAAATTGACATTCATCTGAATCAAAACTATTCTAAATCACTCAATCGGCGCTGCATTCATTCATTCCAAACACTTACTCAAGCCATTCAAAACCGCTCAACAATCACTAAAATCGATCAACATCTACATTAAAAAAATTGATAGAAAAAAAAAAAAAAAAACACGATTTCTCTGACATAATTGAATTTTGTAAGCGTATTACGCGTTCATGAAGACAAAGAAAGCTATTAATTGAACAAGTATGCATATTTTATTAAAAGGCAGGTAATTATTACCGCTAATTTTGTTCATCTTGAACAAAATTAGTGGTATTTGATGATCTCCTTTTAATTTCATTTCAAAACTCGCGCCACTCTCCCATTCATTTTCATTCCAAAATCATTCACCTTGTCAATGTCACGATTTTCTTAACTGTATATCGCAGCTTTTCACTAGAATTTCCGAGTTATGTTGAAAATAAACCCGTGCACACAGACTATACATCGCCAATGGAAATCTTTGGGAGAACTTTGACAAATGATAGGTTTACTCAATATACGATATTGTAAGCTGCTTTTCTTGTGATCAGAGCACCCGCCGATTTATGATATCAATTCTTTACAAAAACATGCTCTCTGAACTCCAGGAACCACTTAAACAATAAACAGCTTGGCTCTAGGATGCACCTATATGCACTAACACTGAAGCTTTGGTATTTGCATGGAATTTATGAATGAAAGGAAAAATAGTAGCATATGATTTTGTTATTTATTAATTGATTGAAAATATGTGGAGTAAGAATGCTTTAAGTTATAAGATACCCAATATTATCGGTTGCTTTTTTGTTGTAAGAGCACACGCTGTTAATGAATCAATTCTATACAAAAAACTGGCCTCTGAATTCTAGGAAACACTCTCAAAACAATTATGAATTTGCATTTAAGCAATTAATATACGTGTCATTTTTTGGCGCTCGTTATCGAATACAGGGCTGCGTTCGATCAACAAACAGCGCTCGCGAGCTCATCATTATAATAGTTCCCTCATTATCTTTCGAACGTTTCGGTAATATCGGTTTCTAGTGGAAGACGCTCACCAGCGCTCTGCTATCTTGAAGTATGTGATGGAAATGTATATTTTAAAACACTATGAAATTATTGTCATACCATTCTTAATCGCTAAGTCGCCGCCGCATTTATTCATTCCAAACACTCAGTCAAACTATTCAAGAAAGATCTAAAATGAATCAAAACGTTAACATCAACAACTAGATTCAAACTAAAAATCGGTAGATAAAATCCACGATTTCACTGACAAAATTGGATTTTGTAAACGTATTGTGAGACATAGAAAGCTATTCATAGAACCTGTATACATATTTTATTAAGCGTAGTAATAAATATCGCTAAGTTTGTGCATATTGAACAAAATAAGCGATATTGGATTACCTTCCCTTAGTTTCACTCAAAAGTCACCCCACAAACTCGTTCAATTTTATTCAAAATCATTCCAAAACATTCATCTTGTCAATTTCACAATGTTTTTAACTGTAATATGATAATTCTTAAATGATTTTCGGTGGATTAAAGAGATATGACGGTAGATTATCATTTGATAATATCACCGCAAACAAGTAAACATATTATAAAAAAAATACCCTGCTTTTGTTCATTTCATCCTATTAGACGTTTTCTAAGCGGACACCAATGAACAAATGCCATGCCGCCGTCATAGCGCATTTGGTAGCGCGTCTGGCTGGCATTCTAGAGGTCCTGGGTTCGATCCCCGACGGCGGCACTCATTCTTTTCGACTATTTGTCTCTCACTAAAGGGTCGATAAATTGTAGACCTATGTGGGATAGCAGCTGGAGGCAAGGAAAGGATAAAATGGCAGTACCGGTGTGAGAAATACCAGGAATCAATTGTTACGTGCTTCAATCGCCGCGAAAGATTGTTGAAAGCGGCGTAAAACCCATTCAAACAAACAAACAAACAGACAAACAAACAAACAAACAAATGACGCCATAACGCTACATAGTTATCACGTTCAAAATGACGTGCTTTAAGAATTTTATTGGAATCAAGTAAAATAAAAGAGAGGGTGGTGTTACGCAGTGAAAATACGTTGTACGTCCCATTTTAGAGTGCACAACCTGTTCATCTTTATGGCGAACTCAGCTCAAACTAATGGATTGGTTAATAAAGACATTTAAAAATTTAATTAATTATATTTTTTCATTTGAATTAATAAATTGAAAACTGTTTTTATCATTACACAAATATGAGGTAATCACTAAATTTTTGCTCGACGGTGGCGACAACGACGATTACGACTATAGCAATTACTCGGGTTTTTGTCCAAAACATCCAAGCTAAAATAAGATCGAACTTGTCAAATGATGACTCTTAGTTGGCCGAGCCAGAAGTCAAACTATCCGTCAAAGATTTGGCAGACAAACGTAATACCGACTTAGCTGTTGAGACTTGCTTTATTGCTGCATACAATTGCTGTACACATGTGTGTATTGTCCTACAATAATAACTTCAGTCCATTTAAAACGGACAGCACGTACGTTGCAGTCATCACCCTTCACACATCTCACATCGGTTTATATATGACCGCCCAGGAATCATGCATATGTAAGAACTCTATGGAATGAATGTAGAGCTCTTAAGGAGGGATGTTGCAGTTTTGGGGACAACCGACCTATAAAAAAATATGAGACTGAGCCTTTTTAGCGTTTTAGATCCGACCGTTTTCAATCTGTTCAGAGTGACCCCCCTTTTGCTCTTTAGAAATTGGAAATATGAAAGAGTTACGCAATCGATCGATTTTTTATAGGTATGGAAAAATAATAATCTGTTTAACTGGAAATGACGATGATTCACAATTCGAATAAATGAGGAGAAAAAAAACCAATTAACAAACGAGTATTTATCTGTTTCGACGCCAAGTATGGTCCAGCATACAACAAAACCTTCAACGAGTATAGGTGTATTTTCAAAACTGAGCTCTGACCTAGGCGTTCAGTCCATTACCATCGGTTTATGAGTAAACCTTCAGACCTAAGACAAGCACTAAGTTACATTTGAAAGGTAATTTGTATTTTTGTTATGTCTGTTTTATCTATTTTGAAAGAATTACATGGAAATTAAACCGTTAAAAGTGGATTTCATGGCTCACCGCTCAAAATCTACCTATATTTTCCTAATGAAATAAACTTCTTATGAAGTTACGCGTGCAAAAGCGGTTAGTAGGACTTTCTAAACCTTTGCAAACGTTGTTTGGATCCCGAACGCAGGGATTGGTAAGGGTCATAAGGAAGCGAGTAAAATCTGGCAATGCGTTCAGGATGAAGAATCACAAGCGATTGAACGATATTTGGTATCCTGCATTGTCGTGTAAAGCGAATGTAATAAGGGTTTCAACTTAAGGTTGCTCATTTGTGTTTTCGGTTATCCTAACGCAGGGCAGATATTTCTCTGCAGCGAAAAAATGTCGGGGTTATATGAAAATGGACACTGGGGCGAGCCTTCATTCCGATATTTGGACTTTGCTCGAAAAGGAGAAAAAAGGAACAAAAAAGCGATTTCTCTCTTTTTTACAATTTTCTATATTTTTTTAAAAAAATCTGTTCTGTTCGTTTTTCGCTTTTCAAAATTAGTTTACTCTTCTCTGCAAAGATTCCTTTCGTTTTACATATGTAACACTCGATGGAAACCGAATAAAAAATCGATGAAGAAAAAGGGGAATTTCAGCTTATCAGAAATTATTTTCTCCTCTCTTTATTTCTTATCTTTACAATATTCGTCGTGTGTGTGTAAGTGTATGAAGACGTTCATTCGATTAGAACTGTACTTGCGTTATCAAAGGCTTATTGAATGACTCAAATATGTTTCAAATAGCTTTCGTATTATGACAAAGTTCTATTTATTCGGGAGTTATAGAGTCTGCTCCTTTGCCAAGAAGTCCCGAGTTCGGTTACAGGGACTTTTATTTTTTATTTGGAATATTGCTGATGTATTCTTTAATTATCAACAGATTGATTGATTGAATGGAGTTGAACGCCGCTTTCAACATTTTTTTTCGCGGCGGCTGGGGCACTTAACAATAGTTTCCTTTTATTTCTATCACCAGAACAACCGCAACATCCTTTCCTGGCCTCGCGCTACTATCTCACATAGGACCTCCTTTATCAACCTTATCGTTCGTGGCAATCAGAGTTATATTTAATATTAACAATTAATGGTGCACATAGAAATTGGGGTTATTTTAATTGATAACTGACGGTATAATGACGTATCCAGAGGGCGTGAGGTGTTCCGTCTTTTCATTTCACATGCAAACAAAATTTTGTAGGGTGTGAAATGACCCCCCCCCTAACCCCGCCCCAGAGTTTTAACTAAGACCCCTTAACAGACACCCTCGATCCGCCATTTGCGTTGGCTAGTGTATCAGGGAATTGACACTGTCTTGACCAAACCAAGTGACTTGATTAAATTAAGGGAGTACTGTACTTCAAACCAATGATATTGAAGAAATGTCTGGATATATATACTTTTCTTTGGTGATAGTTAAACTTAAGTTGAACTTGTTTTCTAATTATATTTATAAATAATATAAAATATATTTATGATATTATCTATATTATATTTCAATTTTGTTTAATACACGTCCTTGCTTTTTTGCCTCCAAAGCAAAAAGTTCACTTTCATCCTTGAGGGGCATTTAAAGTAAACCTCAATCTCTAAGTTAGTTTCGCTCTTACCAGAAATTATATCATGTCTTGATGTTCCCCATATCAATAACTATAATTAGATGTTCATTTAGCACACGAATGTGATTGGTCGGCGTAATAACAGATTTCTGTGATATTCTCGAAAAAATGACCGCGTTCGAAAAATGTTCATATTTTCACCATAAGCGTGGAAAGCTACGTTGAATTTTTCGTTATGTGTGCACATATGTATGGTCTAAGGCATACATCTTTTTCGCGGATATTTTGATACCCCCTGAAGTATTGAAACATGTATTTTATACAATAAACAGTTGTTCGAAATTGGAAAAAAATCAAAATTATAAAAGTATCAATGGTGCCCGTTACATGGAGAAGTTTTATTTGTAAAAGAACGTTCAATGTAATATAATGTTCGGGAACGTTAACAAATGGTACCCAGCTTTCCACGCGAGTTCACTTTAAAAAAAGTGGGCACCATTTCACGAACGGTTTCATCTATCTCTAATATGATTAGATCGCATTATGCTTTTGCATTTCCATTTTTTTTTAATTTAAGCACCAAAGATTCATTTCTTTGAAATTTCATCGACAATGCACAAAACATGTCCTGAAATTCTGGGTGTTTAACACTTTTACAATGTACCTACATTTACCTAAAGTATAGCCTTGGAATATGCATAAAAATATCTCATTATATGTAAGAAGCCCGTGCAAACAGTGCAGTGAGCCCAAAATCTAAACTTTGGAAATGATTCCCCGACTGAACATTGCGATTACATATTTTTTATTTCGTAAGCTTTCTGGACAACTCAACCCTAGAAACGTCACAAAATTCTTACCTTTGTTTCGGTTTTGACGTTTATTTCAGCTTGGTATATTCAGGTGGAAGTGCAATGCATATTTCTTTCCCAACCGAAAGTCTTCTTAACGTTTCCTTGGTCCAGATCTTTGTGCTTCTGTCCAAAATCAGAAACTTTAATATATATATAAATGCCGTTGAAAAAGCCAGCCAATCAAAGTTCCCGCTACTTAGGCAGAGTTTGCTTTTAACCTGGCAGATTGTTGTTGATTATCAGAGTTGAGTAAGTCTTATCCTGTCTAAAAAGGTGATAAAATGCATCGATTATGATCAGCTTGTCCGGTAATAATGGTGTTATAAACAATTAATGTAATTACAACTTGAGGCCTTTTAACTAATTCAAATTTTGAAGGCGATGATTGTTATCCGATTGTATTGTTCAATGTGTCAGAATACTTTGAGACTTGTTTTACCCTTATTCTGTTTTAAAAATCTAATTTTAACGGGTCAAATTCATAAAGGTTGCAGACGACTTTGTAAAAGTTGGTATCATTGGAAACGGAACCATTATATTTTCATTTCTCTACATTATTTTCTAAACACAAAATCACGCGGACGTAATTTTAGGAACCAAATTAATATTTCTGGAATTGTAATCAAATCTTTTTTAAGTAAACGCCTTTTTAAGATTTTTTTTTCTTTCTTTTTCTGGTAAGGTATTGTCGGCGAGTCATTGCAATGTTTTATACTAGAGATATCTTCATTTCCATTAAAGAAGAGGCTAATTTTGAAAGAAAAAAAGGCGTTAACCATATAATTTTACATTTTAATAAAAATATGAATGACAAATCCGTCGAAGGTTTTTTTCTGACACCGACCATAACATTGATATTTTAAGTCTCTTACATATTATTCTTTGGATCATGCTAAGAATTTTCAGGGCTTAGATTTTTTTGAAATTCATAGTCTGTGATCACGTTGTTTCAAATGACATTTTTTTTCAAAATTTGATAAGCAATACTTTTTGTAATGAGTTTCTTGCACCAGATCGAAAGATCGAAAAAGTAAGTTTGATTCTGAAAGGTTGGCAATTTGTCAACAAATGCATGTCAATAACTGATTGAGATAAGAAACTGTTGAAGTGTAACCGTGGTGGAAACGCTGTGGGTCGCAATATTCAGACATTTAAGGGAATACATGTAGTAGAAAACAGATTTTTCTTTTGTAAAATCTTGACGGGCGTCTTAATTTTGGCACCATGTGCTAGCGTTTTGCCATTCTAGCAAAATTCTACTTTTGTCGGTTTTCTGGAGGACTTATGAGCCCTGAGAGGTTATTTTTATGACATATGGGCCCAAGTTTATAAAACTGTTCTCAGGCTCAGCTGAGAATTTTCTCATATTTTGAATTTAAATAAATGAAAATATAAAATAATATTAATAAGTTGTTATTTAAAACAACTTTTTAATATTATCTTTTATGAAAATACATTAGAATAAGTATCAAAACGGAATTAGGTCTTTAATTTCAATTTGAAATTTGTGAAAATTTTGAAATGAGAATGAGAAAAGTTTTATAACCTTGGGCAATGTTCAAGTGTTTCCTACAACAGCCGGGAAACCGAGGCCAGCCAGACAAAGTGGGCTTATAGAGCAGTCTGCAGTATGTCAGTGACATATCAAACGGAATTTTGGTCTATGGACTCTACTGGATGACCGATTATATAAGACTTATCATCAGCCATGAGAGGTTATCTTTATGATATATCGAGGGGTCAGCGCAACACTATTGTAAGTGCCTACAAATATATAGGAACTTACATTAGTGTTGCGCTGGCCCCCCGTTATGATCAAGTGTTGCTTATAACAGCCCGGAAACCAAGGCCAGTCGGACAAAGTGGGATTAAAGAGGAGTCTGCAGTATTGCAGTGACATATCCAACGGATTTATGGTCTATGGACTCTACTGGATGACCGTTTATCTTAAAGACTACTTCCTGCAGGGATTCACTCGAGACACAGGCTTTTTCGAAAGACCTGCAAAATGCAAATTTCTTATGCATCTATACAGAGCCAGCCAGAAACGGTTTACATAAGGCATGTGTGGCGGACAGATGACTACTAATAAACAGTAGTCCATACATAGAAATCACAATAGTGTGTGCATTCAAATGGTGCTCGACTACGTCACGCAAATCTCAAAATGGGAGACCGCATCTCTGATCACAGACGGATCAGGATTTTATTAGAACACACAAAAATGTTTTATGGTTTGGCAAATCTAAGAAAAAATAGTTTTATCTAAATAAATGTTTATCCCTGACCGAGTGACAGATATGGTGTGGGTTTGGTATACAAACTTGTAGTTATCAATGAGCCTTAATATTGAAAAAAAAAACCGCTAAACGTTTTCGTCACAGGCGTGGATAAGAGGTATCTTAAAGCTGCTCTTTCACAGTTTTTCATAGAAAAAATACAAAACTTGTTCTAAGATTTGGGAATGTGTGTATTTTTAGGCGATTAAGAATGGTCAGAGGGCATTGGCACCAAAACTAACATACATATGTATTTCAATAATTTTCTAACTTAGTTTTTCAAAGCGGCAAGATCAGTGAGGGATCCAGTCTACTTCTTTCGAGTCTATGAATTACAAAATCGTTACTTTCCGTGAATAATCTTTCATTTTTGCTTGTAATGATATGAAGTTTCCAGCTGTCAAATACTTTTAACTTTATCTTTGATTGAATAAGACAAGCATGTGGAATTCAGATGCGAAAATGGTTGTCTTGAAATTGAAGAATAATTTTTACGGCGTTAGTAGATGCTTTATTTTTCAGAATGATTTTTTGCTAAATTCAGGAATATCAGTCTTTCTTGCCATGCATTACCAGATTGAATCTTATTATTTTAAAGGCTTCAACATGATGAAGTCATTACTTCAAATTGATTTTACGAAAATTTTCAAAAATCACATTTTCCTATCTGTTAAAGAGCAGCTTTATGTTCAATCTTAAGACGGTAGTTTAGGTTCTGATTTCTTCTAAACGTATGGCCATGATTTTCAGGATCAGGCACATACCCTCATAGAGTCTATACAATTCCCTTTTTTTTAGAGAAAGGCCTGTTGAACGAGTTACATTTTGACATTTACACAGTTGACTATTGGTGCCAAATGGGTAGACATCATTATCCTTCCTCTGGAGCAAGTTGTTCATGGTTTGCTAGCTACAGCATGAAGCAAGAAAGCCGTCGATTCAAATCCTAAAAAGAAAGCTTTTGTGGGATTTTCTCCATCCGGATAGGAAATCAGGAGAAGATAGATATCCGATGGGGTGGCAACTACACACAAAACTACAGAGAAATTAAGGCACTCGCCTTTTTTTAGCTCAGCTCAAGGTGAGTTTTTGGGTTTACTTCCGTCTTCAGAGATAAACTTGTGGACACTCTAGAGGCCATTTAAGCCCAATCGACCTGAAAATTAGTCTGAATAATTATCTTGATGAAATCTCGGACTACTTCGAAATTGGATCAAATGGGGTCAAAAACTAGGTCACGGGGTCAATTCTTAGAAAAACCTTGTGGACAACCTGGAAACCATATTTTAGCCCAATCAACCTGACAATTGGTCAGAATGATTATCTTGATAAAATCTCGGACAAGTTCGAGTTTGGCCAATAGGGGTCAAAAACTAGGTCACGGGTCAAATCTTACAAATACCTTGTGGACACTCTAGAGGCCATATTTTTAACCCAGTCAACCTGAAATTTGGTCAGAATGATTATCTTGATGAAATCTCGGACAAGTTCGAAATTTGGCCAATTGGGGTCGAAAAACTAGGTCACGGGGTCAAATCTTACAAATACCTTGTGGACACTCTAGAGGCCAGATTTTTTGCACAATCAACCTGAAAATTGGTCAGAATGATCACCTTGGTGAAACCTCGGAGAAGTTCAAAATTGGTTCAAGAGGGGTAAAAAATAGGTCATGGGATTAAATCTTAGAAAACCTTATGGACACTCATGAGGCCACATTTTTAACCCAATCAACCTGCAAATTGGTTAGAATGATAATTTGGGTGAAATCTTGACCAGTTTGAAATTGGGTCAAGTGAGGTCAAAAACTAGGTTACGGGTCAAATCTTAGAAAAAAAACTTTATTTAGATTGTTGATTCAGGTGAGCGATTAAGGGCCACCATGGCCCTCTTTTTGTAAAAAGCTGTTCTTTCTACCATTTCTGGTCACCATGAATTATTGCCCCAGTCAATCTACAAACGGCGTTACGCTTTAACAAATCATTTAGATTGTGGAAGAAAACTGTTGTCGAAAAGAGGTTTTCCTAATCACATGAGTCTTATTATCACACGGGAATAAAATCAGTCAAAATGCAGATGTTGATCTTTGAGTAGTATATATTACGCCAGTCCCAGATCGTCCAATGTAGATCTTCATTTGAAGTAGATTTGAAAATGGCACTTAATAAACATTTCGTCGACGGACGACCTATACTTCGAAACCGCAAGTTGATTTCAGCCGAAGTTAACAAGCTTTTTGTAGCTATCCGACACATGACTATCATTATGCAAATATTTAACCAAAATTTGCACATCTATGCACCGTGTTTGAGACTATCATAACCTCGTAACTTCAGTTTGAATCAGCTTGAGTTACGATGTTTTGGTTGCCTATCGTCGGCATCACGGTCTATTTCCTTTCGCGAAAGACTTTAATGATTTGATTACAACTGAGTGTTTGTTATGCTCATCTTTGATGTTCGTTTTTATAGCGTTTTGATTAACAGATTGTGCAGCATTTTTATGATAGATTTAGAAAAAGTTTGCATTATGCTACTACAGTGAACAACATTGTGAAATTAACAAAGGTGGGTAGTTTGGGAATGAATTTTGAATGAAATTGAATAGGTAGGGCGGTGAGTTTTAAATAATATTTAAATAAGAGTATGCAACATCGCCGATTTGTTCAAGGATGATCGGAATTAAAGAAGTCGATTACTTACCTATGAGGGAATACATATGCATGTTCAATAAATAAATCTTATGTCTTCACGAACGGGGCCCGTTCTACTTAACTTCTTACGAAAAAAATATTCGCAAGTCAAAATTACATATCGTACCTAGTGTTTTCATTCAATCGATAGATTCTGCCTTGCAATATCTCGTCAGAATCGTTTTAATTCCACTGAGATTAGGTTTGACAGAATTCCATGATAAATTATTACTGTAAAAGCAACATTAACTTTTGACTTCAACAAAATATAATCGTAAGATTTTTAGTTAAACAAGTAACGATTTTTTCTAATCCTCACCATTTCCAGATTTTCATGGGCTCCCGACTCTTTTTGGCAGTTTATTCTTGAAGTTCTCAACTGATTCGCATCAGCCAACCTTGCAACATGTAGCTAAGCGAAAAGGATAATTAAGCTATCAATCCCGTGGTTGTGAGTTCGAACCAGGCTCGACCATCTTTCATCCGACAATTCGACAAAAGATAATGTGTTCCCACACCAATATGTGTGTGATAAGAAGTGCACTTAAGGTAGTGGACCCATAATAGTACCGCAACGTTGTGGCAGTAATGAACTTTAACAGTGTTAACTGAGGTTTCCTAATGATTTTCATTAGGAAACCTCGCGCAACATTGTGTACGATCATGTGTTCCGATATGTTGCGGAACTATTACGGGTCCACTACCTTAAGTGGGATGAGCAGCTGGTTACGATGTTGTGGCTGTACTGGTATGAGAAGAAACATGAAACCATGGAAAGGTGCACTAGCTGTTGCGATAAAACTGCTACAATGATGAAAGTGGTATTAAAACCAATTCAAGCAAACAAACAAAACTGTCTCGTATCAAGTAACGGTATTTTTGAATCGCAAGCGTTCCGAAATTCGTATATAAGGTTTTGGTCTTTTTCATATTTCAGACGGCGCTTTTAAGTTGGCTATTCTTTAGGGCCAATGCAATTTTACCACCAAGCGAAAAATATTGTCAAAAAGGAAGGAAAAAAAGCCTATCAGATACTTTTAGCAAGCGGCTGTTTTTCTTTTTCAACAATATTTTTTCGTTCAATCAGAGATATTCGCGGTTAATGAACGAATCTATATTCTTAAAATATTCTACATGACTCTTTTTTTTAAGAAGAAGACATCTTAAATACAACTTATGTAATATGTAGTGATGGCACTTACGTCGCTGTTTTACGATTTAATACATATATTTCTTTAATGCTTTTCGGTGGTTTATCGAGAAATAACGGTAGATTATCACTTGATAATCTCACCGCAAAATCAGTGAAATTTTCAAAAACTTAAACCCGGCTTTGGTGCATTTCATCCTATCTGACGTCATCTATGCGGGGCGAAATAAGTGACGTCACAATGAACGTTGCATAGCAATCACGCGCAAAATGACGCGCGTTACGAAAATATGTCCTAGAAATGTCACATTTTGTCTCATTTTTGCATTAAAGAAATAGAATAATCGTTTGTTTTTCGTGTAAGATCGATGAATATTTCATTCGTGAACAACAAAAGCCATATTTTCACTGGTGGCTCTGCCACTCGTTTAAATATAGCTTTTATTGTTCACTCAATGAAATATAAATCGTTCTTACACTGAAACAAACGATTATCCTCTATGTACGTTTTAGCCGCCACCATAGCGCAGTTGGTTAGGCATAAGACTTCCAATCTGGAAGTCGTGGGTTCGATCCCCGGTGGCGGCAAATATCCTTTCCGACGTTTGTCTTTCACCAATGGGTAGATAATCGTAAACCTATGTGAAATAGCAGTCGGAGGCTAGGAAAGGATGTAATGGTAGTACTGGCGTGAGAAATACCAGGAATCCATTGTTAGGTGCTCCGGCCGCCGCGATATAACTGAAATAATGTTGAAAGCGGCGTAAAACCCCATTCAATCAATCAATCTATGTACGTTTTGTCAATAGTGGCCAACGTAATGGTTTATTGGTTAACAACAAAAATTTTCTCGGTGACCAGCAAATTTATTCTGATTGAACAATAAATTCATACTTAATGATTTCATGTTTTCAAAAGAACATATACTACGATTAAAGGTAATTTGTTTTAAAGGTAACGTAGTTCGCGTGGCACTAGGTCATGATTTACTAAAGCCACTTCACATCATAAGACGAAGAGGAAGTTAGTTCAATGGTATAGTTTAAAATTGGCCACGCGTTTCCACTTATATTCGAACCTTGTTGTGGCGTTGTCATGCAGCAGCACTCATCGGCACACGCCAAAATTAAAGAATGTAAGCATTGTTACTTTCACAGGATTTAATACCAAATGTTTGATTGACAAACGTCTATAAGGCTTGCTGGCTCTTTATAGGTCTTACTCTGTAATAACATGTCCTCCTTAGATATTGTGTTATTTCTTTAGCAATATGTTAGAAATTAAAGGAAAAAGCAAAAGTATTGGAAGGAAAAAAGTATTGGAAAAGAAGAAATTGATTTTCACAATATTATTTAATCTATCAGACGAAAAGGTTTACTTCATCCGTGCATGAAGTCATTTATGAAACATACACATTTATGTAAACGCTCTTTAATAATATACGGATGCATCGTAATTTGATCGTAATCGTAAACGCTAAAAATGTTGTGCATACGCTATTTTTCACGTCCATGTTCAAAATATGGACGTGTTCGAATGAACTGTGTGCAGAAGCAAATATGGTCATGTAACCATACTTTGCTTTTGCATACACTTTATACGAGCACGTCCATATTTTGAACATGCGCAGGCAAAATAACGTATCCACAACAATTTTTTAACGACTTCATGCCCGGAGGAAGTAAATCTTTTGGGTGTACATGCTCATATTTTAGACGTGCATGTATATTTTTGTTCACGTATAACTCTTATCATTTATGATGCTCCTGTAATTATTTAAGATCGCGCCAGTACTTAAATGCACGTCTGAACTTATGGCTTTATGAGTATATAAAAATCATGTGTGAGGGAAAAAAATGAAAGTCAGGAATTCGATAATGATTTATCATCACATCACGGCATTGTATGAGATCAGACAGATCACCATGGTGCCAATTAAACACTTTAAAAGTCGAACCACCGAAAAAGTATTGCAGTGTATAGGCGATTGCTTCATAATTTAACTCTGTCACACTGATTTAATGTACATGTTTGGGTATTTACATCGTTACATTTCAACTTTATTGATGAATTACATGTAATTGCATATGGCTATTGTGCCAGCGATACAACACTTTTCCCTCCAAAATTTATACAAAAAGTTGCATAAAATTTAAAGATCGTAAGGCCGTTTGAGGCAAAAGCCCATAACCATATCGTAAAATTATCTAAAAGTCCCCGCACTAACGCTATGAAAAGTATATCTTATGATGTTAAAATGATGAGTTACATAAAAATAGAAATCAATCGACAATCGGCGGCTTTTTCGTGAAACGCATGATCTGCTGTATTAAGTAAAATATTTAAATGAGGTTTTGGTCACATGAAATACGCCCGCGTGCAGTAGCGGTATATGGGTGGTATTCAAATTTGAGTCCGAAATGTTGCGGGTCATAAATATTCATCAAGTAAGGCCTATATTTAGATCATCGCGTCATAAACTTGCTTTACCAAATATTGGAATGACAAATTTAAGCTTATCTTTGAGAATAAAAGTCTCGTTTTTGTGTACATAGTCGTCTAAGAACATTGTCTTGCGTTTCGGAAATGTTCACGAACACAGACGGGGACTTCAAATGTCATGAAAAATAACAGGTTACGTCATCCTAGGGCGTCCGTGGCTGTAAAACAAACTTCGACCATTCGTCGGGGAAAACCGACTAAATTTGTCCGGGTGTATACATCTGTCCGAACCTCCACGGTTCCGACTTTCTGGTCTATTTTGGCTTTTAATTCATCGGGTACAGTTAGTAAAATAGTGAAATTGACATTCATCTGAATCAAAACTATTCTAAATCACTCAATCGGCGCTGCATTCATTCATTCCAAACACTTACTCAAGCCATTCAAAACCGCTCAACAATCACTAAAATCGATCAACATCTACATTAAAAAAATTGATAGAAAAAAAAAAAAAAAAACACGATTTCTCTGACATAATTGAATTTTGTAAGCGTATTACGCGTTCATGAAGACAAAGAAAGCTATTAATTGAACAAGTATGCATATTTTATTAAAAGGCAGGTAATTATTACCGCTAATTTTGTTCATCTTGAACAAAATTAGTGGTATTTGATGATCTCCTTTTAATTTCATTTCAAAACTCGCGCCACTCTCCCATTCATTTTCATTCCAAAATCATTCACCTTGTCAATGTCACGATTTTCTTAACTGTATATCGCAGCTTTTCACTAGAATTTCCGAGTTATGTTGAAAATAAACCCGTGCACACAGACTATACATCGCCAATGGAAATCTTTGGGAGAACTTTGACAAATGATAGGTTTACTCAATATACGATATTGTAAGCTGCTTTTCTTGTGATCAGAGCACCCGCCGATTTATGATATCAATTCTTTACAAAAACATGCTCTCTGAACTCCAGGAACCACTTAAACAATAAACAGCTTGGCTCTAGGATGCACCTATATGCACTAACACTGAAGCTTTGGTATTTGCATGGAATTTATGAATGAAAGGAAAAATAGTAGCATATGATTTTGTTATTTATTAATTGATTGAAAATATGTGGAGTAAGAATGCTTTAAGTTATAAGATACCCAATATTATCGGTTGCTTTTTTGTTGTAAGAGCACACGCTGTTAATGAATCAATTCTATACAAAAAACTGGCCTCTGAATTCTAGGAAACACTCTCAAAACAATTATGAATTTGCATTTAAGCAATTAATATACGTGTCATTTTTTGGCGCTCGTTATCGAATACAGGGCTGCGTTCGATCAACAAACAGCGCTCGCGAGCTCATCATTATAATAGTTCCCTCATTATCTTTCGAACGTTTCGGTAATATCGGTTTCTAGTGGAAGACGCTCACCAGCGCTCTGCTATCTTGAAGTATGTGATGGAAATGTATATTTTAAAACACTATGAAATTATTGTCATACCATTCTTAATCGCTAAGTCGCCGCCGCATTTATTCATTCCAAACACTCAGTCAAACTATTCAAGAAAGATCTAAAATGAATCAAAACGTTAACATCAACAACTAGATTCAAACTAAAAATCGGTAGATAAAATCCACGATTTCACTGACAAAATTGGATTTTGTAAACGTATTGTGAGACATAGAAAGCTATTCATAGAACCTGTATACATATTTTATTAAGCGTAGTAATAAATATCGCTAAGTTTGTGCATATTGAACAAAATAAGCGATATTGGATTACCTTCCCTTAGTTTCACTCAAAAGTCACCCCACAAACTCGTTCAATTTTATTCAAAATCATTCCAAAACATTCATCTTGTCAATTTCACAATGTTTTTAACTGTAATATGATAATTCTTAAATGATTTTCGGTGGATTAAAGAGATATGACGGTAGATTATCATTTGATAATATCACCGCAAACAAGTAAACATATTATAAAAAAAATACCCTGCTTTTGTTCATTTCATCCTATTAGACGTTTTCTAAGCGGACACCAATGAACAAATGCCATGCCGCCGTCATAGCGCATTTGGTAGCGCGTCTGGCTGGCATTCTAGAGGTCCTGGGTTCGATCCCCGACGGCGGCACTCATTCTTTTCGACTATTTGTCTCTCACTAAAGGGTCGATAAATTGTAGACCTATGTGGGATAGCAGCTGGAGGCAAGGAAAGGATAAAATGGCAGTACCGGTGTGAGAAATACCAGGAATCAATTGTTACGTGCTTCAATCGCCGCGAAAGATTGTTGAAAGCGGCGTAAAACCCATTCAAACAAACAAACAAACAGACAAACAAACAAACAAACAAATGACGCCATAACGCTACATAGTTATCACGTTCAAAATGACGTGCTTTAAGAAGACTTGTCACTTTTTATTTCATTTTGTCTCATTTCTGCATCAAAGAAATTAAATGATAACTTTTTTTTTATATCATCGACGAAAAAATCAAATTTTTGAACAACAAAAGCTACATTTTCATTCGTGGGCTCGCCACTTTTAGAAATATAGCTTTTGTAGGTCACTCGAGGAAATAAATCGATCTTACACTGAAACAAACAATAATAATCTGTGTGATTTGCTATCATGTTACGGTATGATTGTTTTTATTGACGGTTATAACTGAGATCATAAATTTATGCACCGAAAATGATTATTTTGCATAAAAGTCGTAAACCTAGTTTTAAAAAGCGATTGATCTCGTGCATAAAACGTGTCTTAAATGGCCAAGGACGTGAGAGATATGTAGAACATAGTTGACAGATTTGGAGACCAGGGGCCAATTTTTTCTTAACATCTTACGATCATGTGTTTGCGTAAGTCAAACATTAAAATTGCTTCTACAGAAGTATTTATATATGGAATTCTGCCATGCATCATCTCATAGGAATCGTCTTCTAAAGACGATTCTAATTAGATATTGCAAGGCAGAATCTAACAACGAATGAAAACACCAGATACGATATGTGATTTTGACTTACGATTAATTTTTTCGTAAGATGTTATATTAAACAGGCCCCAGAAGTTAAAGAAGATACATTTCAACAATTATTGAAATATAATTATAATAGAATATATAAAATCATTAGGTATGAAATTAAAAACTTAAGTATCTTTAATTTCATGCACAAATGAATAAAAAAATCAATGATTTATAACATGCAAAACTTCTAACTCTGAATAAAACTTCTCTCAAATTTATTTCAAACATTCAGTTTTCATGCATCCTTAAGGATCCAGTGTTTTAAAAAGGTATTACATTGGTATTTTCCTCTTTCTCGTAAATATATATATATCTTTTTAGTGATTTTGGAGCGTTTTTGGATGGTTTGTGAGAGTGGTTCGAATGAGCGAATGGAGCGCTGAGTGAGTGATTTAGAACGGTTTGATTGGAAAGCGTGTCAATTTCACGATGTTACTAGCTGTAGAGACGAACGTGTGTGCCAAAGTAAAGACCACGATTTAAGAGGCTTTCCCCGAGAATCGAACTCAGGACCTTAGGCGATCTTCAACCTATCGACCATTGACATCATCTTTATTTATCATTCATTCAAATATTCGTCTATTTGACAAAGGGTTTCACTTTGTATGCTAATATTCATTTACGCAAGCAAAGTTAAACTTTCACTTCACCAAATGAAAAAAAACCCTCTCGTGCGATACATTCACGATTCATTTTTTTTCACAAGATTCGTTATATTTGTTGACTTGTATTGTATTGTAACCAATATGCATAAATTATATATCAGCTGTGAAGATGTGATTCTGTCTTTCCTTGAACGAGTTTTTCTTCTCGTAAATTGTTATTTATTTGTTATGCGATATTGCAGTTAAATAGATGGTTAATGTATTTTCTCTCACGATGTTTTGACGGTGACGAAGGTTTTTTTTTTTTACTGAAAATACATGTATTCATTATGTTTTGTAATCTTCGAAACAACGACGAAGAGAGAATATTCGTTAATTTAAAGCTAAGAATCTATTTACACTGTGAGTTTTCGTACAGTGTTATTATGTTTTGAGTTTCATACGTCCGTCAAATCAACAAGAACTCTCTCCGCATCACATTATTTAATATCATGATTCCAAAACGTAAAGTTTATCAAAAAGGAAACACTTTTTATGGGAATACTTTGTGAGAAAGCTTACAAAAAATCAAAATTGTTTTACTGATGAATCAAATCGGCTTTTCAGCAAATCGGAATGCACGAATGTTGAAAGACACAATCGAAATTAAATTTTATCGCCGGTAGTTTCGTATTTGCCCGTGTAAAGCTTCAATGATTCGAGTTTAAAGTGACCAAAAGCCTTCACGCATACTTTTATTGACACTACTGACAAAAGAACTGGGTCATTTCAAAATCGCCCATACACGAATAAATAGATAATTATATGTTAGTGTCGTAAAATAACAATGGTATCTGCTCGAAGTTGAGAGAATTTATCATGACGAGGCTTTGCCGAGTCATGATAGTTTCTCGCAGTCGAGACTAGATAACATTGATATCTTAAGACACTGACATGTTATTCTATTTATCACGCGATCATTTTTAGCGCTTAATAATAATAAACCCTTAAAAATCATAGAAAATCAGGTGAAAGTGTATGCACCTTAGTCTAAAAATAGACTGCCTGATATCATGTTATGTTACCAGACAGGTGTTTTCAGGTGATAACATGCTTCATTGCATACCAAAAGTTGCCCACTAGGCACATGTGCATTCGACGCACCGACTGCAATAAAGTCAGCCGGGCTTCTTACCCATTTAAAGTTTGGGGAGGGCCTCCCCAATCCCTCTAGTCATTCGCTGTTTGCATGATGAATTATCATACTGTCACCAAACAAGGTTATTAAAATCATAAACTGGGATAATAATGATGGTTACACATTGTTTTATAAATCTGATTTCATTTTTTTCACTGACAAAACCTTCTTTTCCGTTTGTTGTTTGATGCATAAAGTATGAAAAAGTTCGAATTATTTTGGGTCTCTGTAACTTAATAGTCTTTCTTGCTATTTATTATTTTTTTCTATTTACTTGAAAATTTGCGTTCCTTTTTTTTCTACACAGTCCTTTTACCAGTGAACGCAGAATTTCATTCGTGTGTTTTGAAAACTTCCTTCTCAAATAAGAAAGAGAACTAAAGAATTTCTCATTTGAATTCATTTAAGATAGATATAAATCATCTTATAAATGTCATTTCTGCTTCTTAAAGAAATCTCACCATTTTTATGCATAAGAAATATGACGCGCATGTTACGCGACCCTATCTAAAGTTACATCAATTTGGATGTAATTATTACTACATA
The DNA here is from genome assembly GCA_948146395.1 of Fragum whitleyi. Classification (NCBI taxonomy): domain Eukaryota; kingdom Metazoa; phylum Mollusca; class Bivalvia; order Cardiida; family Cardiidae; genus Fragum; species Fragum whitleyi. The sequence goes on from OX411553.1 coordinate 52,084,652, forward strand.
TATCACTTACAGAATGTGCGACTTTTTATGATATCCCCCCTCAAAATATGTATGTAATGGAAGCTAATTTCAGTGAATGTTTTGCAATACTCATGCATCGTCGTTTGCTTGGATAAGAAAACTGCCGAGCGTTTAGCATCACAAAATACTTGCGATCGACTAAGAATGGTACTCAGTTTCGCAAGTACAATAAAAAAAAGTAGTAATTTCATGAACAAGGTATAAGCTAAAGCACATTTTTAAAAGAGCAAATCATCGGCGTGCGTCCGGACCTACGTAGATAAAGCATATTAATAAGATGAATTTGGTCGTTCAAGTGCGAAATGTATTTATAACGTTTTGTGAGTACTGACAAACCACAGAATATCAAGTTTCTCTCTCAACATAAGTATAAAAATGTCTGTTGGCCTATTATGTGTAAAACTGTCATATTACATTATCACAACACTAAATATTTAGTTACAGAAGTAGAGAGGTAGCATTACATTTTTTAAACATTTTTAATAGCATATGAATAGTCTTCATGTTTGGTGGTATATTTGCATGGTGATCGCAAAGCCTGTACTTGCAAAAAATAATCAGGTATTATCTTTGAGTCTAGTGCATCTGACTGATGAGATAGTAATGACTTTTAGATTTTAAAATAGAATTAAAGCACGCCATTTAAAACTCTAAAATGCTATTTAATTTTTCTAGAATTTCTACACATTTAGTAGGGTTTGTTATTGCAAAATTTCCTCTCTTTTTCATATCCTTTTCGAAGGTGAAGTCGCCTTCGTCTTCAGGGGTGCTACTGCAGTATAAATATATATATATGAATAAGTAGTTTAAAATAAATAAATAAATAAGTGAAGGCGAATAAAAAATTAAGTAAATAAAAACACTTTCCTATATTTACATGCTGAGGCAAAATACACTGAGTGATACGAGAAAATAATAGTAATGAACATTTTCTCACTTTATCCCAAAACATATTACACCTTAAATCACCATTTTTCCAACATTGATTTCACAAAAGATTGATCTAGGTAAAAAGTTAAAAACGAATTTCACTTCGTAATTTTCATTGTTTCAAGATCACGTGGCCACGGACAAATTATTCTTAATAAAATTTTCTTGCACAATGACAAAAAGAAAAAAAAAAAGATTTATTAAACAAACAAGTAAATGTGTAGAAAAATCATTTGAATAAATTGGTAAATAAGGAAATGAATTAATAAATTAACAAATAAATGAAAGCGACATTAAAAAAGTAAAAAAAATAATAATAAAAACCTGCCCTGCGTTCAAGATGATAAAACGGTACCGACAGTTTACCAATTATACCCCGCTTTGCACGCAAGTGCACGTGCAAAGGGGGGGTATAATTGGAAAACTGTTTGCACCGTTTTGTGATCCTGAACGCAGGACAGGGAGGCGCTTTCAAACAATCGCTAGCACTTTGCTCTCCTGAACGCAAGGCTGATTTTCTCCTACTTTTGACATCAAATCGACCTCATTCGTAAGACGGTAACGTTTCGTTATCATTCTTAACTTGCTAATAATTTACATTATACAATTATATAATAAACCTAATTTCATCCGGGTTGTTTTGGCCCAACCTTGAAACAGAATACCCACAAATATTCAGTCGATGGGCGAACAAAAATGTCGTACCTACAGCTTGAATAGAGTTGTAGTTACGACATTTCGGTTGCCCATCGACGATGTAGAGTCACGCTTTTAAAATCGAAATCACCCAACTCTCACGTGCCGACCGATCTTTTCTGTGACAAAAATATGCCAATTTATGCATGTTTTTTTCTATTATTTTGCATATTTTATTGTATTTTGTTATTGATGAAGTGTTTGGGAGATGTTTTGTCAATATATGAAATTTGTAGATCTCAACACATAGCGAGCATTGAATTACAATTTCATTAAAAGGGATGGAAAAGATTCTAAACACTTTGTAAAAAGTTTTGCGGAAAGAAACATACCAAGAAAGCCCTTTTATTCTATAATATATGAAATACTTATCAAAAACTTATTTCGACAAAATAGTTTTATACGGAGATACACGGCGGAAACCAGGTGGAGGCGGTTGCTTGTTATAACCGGCGTTTTGAGTGTTCGGTTACTGTATAAGGCGCCTTACAATACAATATAAGTCGAGATTTTCAAACAGATTCATGTGATACATGAGCATTGATTTGTTACAAGCGATCCCTTCTTTACATTCAACAGCTTCTGTAAAATATGAATTCATTGCTTCTGATGTGCGGCGACTTTTAAGACAAGGCATAGAATAATAGTTATCAAATACCTAGTGCGTAAGCTCACCCACCCTTGGGGAGATACTAAATCTAGGAAATCAAGCGAAAAGGGACTTTCTAGATGGTGGGTAAATTGTCGACACTAGTGCGATTATGGATATTTCGTATTGCGTACATACATTTCTGTTTTTGAAATGCGTCCTCCGATTGACTTCGTTTAAATAGGGGTTTACGCCGCTTTTAAATATTATTTTAGTAATATCTCGGAGACTGGAGCACCTAATAATGGATTTCTGGTATACGGTTGACTTCTACTGGAACAACCACCACCAACATCACCATCAACAACAAAATAATAATAACAACAACAACAACAACAATGATAATAATAATAATAATAATAATAATAATAATAATAATAATAATAATAATAATAATAATAATAATAATAATAATAATAATAATAATAATAAAATAATAATAATTATAATAATAATAATAAAATAATAATAATAATAATAATAATAATAATAATAATAATAATAATAATAATAATAATAATAATAATAATAATAATAATAATAATAATAATAATAAAATAATAAAAATAATAATAATAATAATAATAATAATAATAAAATAATAAAAATAATAATAATAATAATAATAATAATAATAATAATAATAATTATTATTATAATGTATCTGATAAGAATAATCGTAATAATATTTTTTTTTTATTTTTTATGTTATTTTTATGATTAATAATAAAATTCATGACCACAATCATTATAATAATCATAAATCATAAATATATAGCTCAGCTCAGCGCGAAACAGTTGTAAATGCCTATACGCCTTAAGGCAGTTACAACTATTTCGCACAGAGCCATCGAAATGAAGTCAATACATTGACACTTCCCAAACTTTTGATAACAGTTCATGAGCTTAGATCAGTTGCAACCTTTCAGTTAGTTATATACCTATCCTGTCTTCAGGATGATAATGTTTGCGAAATGTTTGAGAAACGGTACTCAGCTTTGTATGTTGACTAATGTGCAAACGGTGGTACCATTTCTAAACGTTTGCAAACAGTTTCGCATCCTGAACGTTAGTTTGGATCAAATTGCACCTGTTCGAAATGAAAACATAAATATTGGCAATAGTGTAAACATGTTTTTACCATTCAATGAAATAGCAATATTTCGTAATAAAACGTAAATAAGATTAACTAATCGTCCATATCCCCATTTGTAAATGCATGATGCGTAATATTAAGTCAAAACAAGATCCTTTTTAAAGCCGAATTCAAAAAGTGCGTTTGTGCTAAGATACATGTATATGAGTGTGCAGGCATATACATGAAAAAGAGACTATGTCTTCTTTTTTTCCATTTGATAAAAACACTCTGTAGTTCAATTTTTCTGCAAAAATTACCCTTTTCAAGAAAAAAAAAAAAAAAAAAAAACAAAAAAAAAAAAAAACAAAAAAAAAATTCTTTATGAGATAAAAAAAATGGCTGTATCGATTTATAGTTTTATGTAGAAGTGTTAAGATTTGTTTTATTTTTCTTGAAAAAGGGCATTTTTTTTTTCGAAATATTGAAATACGGGTGATTTTATTAAATGTTTAATCTTACCCTGTGGAATAATTTTGAGATATTGTGTCTTCTTTTTTACTTCAACAACCTTTTTTTTTTACAATTTGTTTCATTAAGGTTAAATTTTGGTCTCCTTTTAAGTAAGTTTTGTATAAAACCTATGCCTCAATTATAGGACTTAATGAACATACAAATCTTTGCCTTAGACATTGTGTGGTTTAAAAGTATGATGCAGAATATACATGTACATGAAAACTGCATAGCATCCGCAGCTATTGAAACCGAGCCCCTTGTCCCTTGCCATGCTCAGCCCGAAACATTCCTGCGTTGACAGTAGGTAAAGACAAAGATCTGTCTGAATATATGTGAAGTCTGATCTTAGTCTACACCCCAAGATTTCCCTTTTTAATCCAAAATGTCTAGGAATAGTATTTTTCAAAATAAAACAAACTCAAAATTACTGCATTTAGTGCTTCCAGCACTTTGGTTTGAATGAAATTCTGAAACGGTTTTTATTCAGCATGACAAGGGTTCAATTGGCTGGTAATGTATAAAGAGGACTTTTTATGAGCAGATCAGCCGAATCCGGTCGCTGTAATTGCGCAGCTGGTAGCGCATCGGACTATCAATCTAAATTTCAGGGTTCGATTCCCGATAGTTGCACTCATCCTGTCCGACTATTTGTCTTCCACCAATGGGTTGATAATCGTAGACCTATTTGGGATAGCAGCTGGAATCTAGGAAAGGATGTAATGGTAGTACTGTTGTAAAAAAAAACAAGGAATCCATTGTTAGGTGCTCCAGCCGACGCGATATCACTGAAGATTGTTGAAAGCGGCGTAAAATCCCATTTAAACAAACAAACCAATCAGATTCTACACAAACCATCCTGCACTACCACAGGGGCTGGTGAGAGTTTGGTTGAATCTTAGATTATAAAACTTTTCTCATTCTCAACTGAGAATTTTTTCAAAATTATTTTAAATAAATGTAAGACTATTAAAGATGAAATATATAAGTTGCTCTTCATGACAATTTACTATTATTATATCTAATTTCATACATGTTTTATAGTATAACAACAGAATTAAAGCTTTAATGTCAAATTTAAGTTTGAGTAAATTTTAAATCGAACATGATTAAGCCAATAAGAATAATGTTTGTGCCTGCGATTATTGTTGTTTTTCGTTCTAAAATGAGAATTTTCTTAAAGTTGGAATTTGAATATGTGCATGTACATAAAAGAAAAAAAAATATTGGTTGTTACATCTTTTTATATTATCTTTTATGTTCATACATTTATAAAAGTATTGCAACATAATTCAAATTTGAATCTCAAGTTAAAATTTGAGAAAATTCTTAGTCAAGCATAAGAATAGTTTGAGGATATCTGACCCGGATTCTCAATTACTTCGCATCTTGCGCTTGATTTACTAAACATCTTACGATCATTTTTAAATCGGAGATTTATACCGTTTTCCAGAAATCCAGTCTGTTTGACCCACTACATTTTTACCTTTATCTTCTGAGCAATGTGTTCAAACCAAATTATGTGTTTTCAAACACCGAAGAAACGGCCTTTTCAGTCACAATCTACAAACTTTGTTTTTATCTTATTTACTTTTCGACAAAAAGAGAAGAGGCTAATACAAAATTTGGTGTAATTTTCGCTTTTTGTAATTACCAGTTAGTATTTTCAGTGTTTATAACAAGATTTTCGGTTGAGTAAAGGAGTTGAAACGTACAATAGGTTAACTGTAAAATAAATTTGTAGCACTTACAATATTACTGCTCTGATTTTTTCTCGAACGGTCATTTACCAGTTGTAGGGCTGACAACCAATCAAATTCTGTTATGATTATCACTAGGTCAAAAACCCACGCGTAAATTCAGACCACGTGGTAGATGCAAATCGACATCGTCTGCTCGAAATGTGTCAATTAAGTTGTTTGTCATTGGTCAATGGTCGTCTGCACTCTGACAGGGAGCGTGGGAAGTCTACTGGTGGAATGAGTACTGTTGACTATGTGTTAACAAATAGAAATAATTTTGTAATTTTGAAATATTTGATTTCAATGAGCACTCTGATCACGCTCCAATCCTATTTTCAATAAATTCAAATTTGAGTATGAAGAAAAATTATTCAATAACAAATAAACCGACAAAAACATACGATAAACTGATATAGGATAGCAGTAAGAGCGATCTTTTTTTAGAATAACTCATGAATAATCTAAGAGTGCTGCTAGATTTAATCGATTGGTCAGAAACCAAAGATATAAAAAGCATAGTTGCCGATTTCACGTGTTTCTTGAGGGAAAATGCATTTATAGTATTTGGGAAAACCCAATGCTTGAAAAACAAACATGTTGGTAATCAAAATTGTAAATAGTTTAATGAAAAATGTTTTGTTGCTAAACAGGCTTTTAAACTCTATAGAGAGAGGAATAATATTAACAGACAAGCTTTTAGCTTGTCGCGTGCTTATTATAACAACGTAAAAAATATGCTAAGAAATAATTTAGACTCACAGAGGGCTATCGAATCAGCAAACTTTCAAAATCGGACCCACGAGGTTGGATGAGCTGGCGATGTCCTCGAAAAGATGGAGCGTTAAGAAAAAAAAAACTCACAAATTGGGCAAAGATTTTACCTACTTTTATTGTCCAAATTTGAGCCCTTTCGATTGGCGAACTATTGCACTATCCCAGCCTCTCAATGATGTCCGATTTACAGTGCTGACAGCACTTTGATTTTTTTTTTGCGTAAGTCAAGTGAAAATTAGAGTTGTTTCTACAGTATATATAAAATAGACATGGAATCCAACTACGCTTCATGTGATTGGAATCGTCTTCTAAAGAAAATTCCAATGAGATAGTGCAATGCAGAATCTAACAATGTAAGAAAACACCCGATACGATTTGTGATTTTGACTTACGATTAATTTTTTCGTAAGGAGTTTAGTAAAACGGGCCCCTTGTCTATATCGGCGTTCTCGAAAATTTAATCATATAGTTGTTTTTGTCTGGTACCCATTACAATGCAATGCAAACCTACTTATTGCACTAAACATCTACTATGTTTACAGGGGATGGATTTGCGTAATAACATCGAATAATGTGAATATATTTACTTTTTAGAATGAAAAGCATCACCTAAATTTTAATAAATTCTGTAAAGTGGTATTCGAATTTTGTGACATCAAATTTGTTAACTTATCAAAAGTTTGCCAAGTAAAATGGTATCTTTTGCAATATTTAGCTCTAAATTATGCTTATTTTGGGTAAGTCCAAAGAAAGTGAAATTCACTTTCGATATATGATTTTTGGTTTTGCAATATCTATATTTCCTTTATTTTCAATAATAAATAAATAATTTTCGGTCCCGTGTAATGTCTTAATCATGTGACGAGAGTCTAAATTTGGTTAGAGCGATTCTAATTTGTTTCTTTTTTTCAAAGCTTGTATCTTATTTATTAAAAAGAAAAAGATAAAAATAATCTTATGCCTTTAATAACCACAGAATAAAACAAAGCCATCAGCTTATTAGCAGTCCTATCGACTATTTAGTCTTAGAAATAATAAAATGGTATTCCATTTGTACTTTTATAAGCGTAAAATTTGGTCAGATTTGATTAATTAAATAAGTTAAAAAATGTCAGATCATCTTGACCCGTAATATTAGGGTCACCTGACACCCTTTATCGCATTATATATGATGCTTAGCGTATTCAAACGACTATCAAAATATACCATAAACATTATTTCGTCATTGGTCGATTAAAACCTCGTAACTACATCTTGAAAAAAGCTGTAGCTACGAGGTTTTGATCGCCGAGCAACGATTTTTTACTTAATGATTCCATTCGCTTTGAATAGTACTCGGCGTATCTCGTAATTCGCACTTATACGTGAAATTCACACCAATAGAGAGGGCATACACATGTCTGTTTCCATATTTGGTTATAAATGAGAAATAAGAGCAGAAGTCGGTGAATCAAGTCACGCCACGAGTATGAAAGTATCGAAATGGAAATCTACCTTTTCTTTTTCAAAACAGGACGACTAACATATTATATACATGATTTTTCTATCTATTTTTCACATAAAGGTACATTGATTTTGTTTGTCACTGAAATTTCAATCTCACTGGTTCATCAAGTTTGAAAAGACATATATGTGAACCGTCAGGCAAGAAGAGACCATCTGGGTATTGCGTCAAGTATCGACCCTAGTAGGAAACTGGAGGCGAAACTAATCGGACGTGGTTAGTTTTCTTAGTCTTTGTCCTACTTTATCATCCAATCAAATTGCTGGATTTTTAAAATTTTTGATGGTTTATTTTCCATAAACTACCCAGCAAGGGGTTTATTTTGATCATTATTTCATTTAAACGTCAAGGTTTATTTGTTATACAACGCATGCGTACATACTAAACTCTACCCCCTCATTAATATGCAACGAGCACATGAAAAGTAAAGGAGAAAATCGTAATTCACGTGCATATGTTGCATTCCGCACATTCCACACTGATTTTGACCTGGTTGGGCGTGGCATGGCCTGATTCTGTTTGCATGTGGTTCAACCCCGATTTCAACCTTATTGCAGTTATATAGCAATCACTGGTCTACCTACCCATGGTTGGGTCGCTTACTAAACATTTATTAACTGTTTTGCTTCTGTATGTAACTAGAAACCTTTTTTTTTTTTTTTTTTATAGTTTAATCAATAAAATATCTATGTCTATGTGTAAACAGATTAAGGTACCATAGGTAGATTTTGTGAGGTTAGCCGTGAAATCTACTTTTAACCGTTACATTTCCGTGCCATATTTTCGAAATAGATATAGCAGGTTTAGATAACCCAATAAAAAGTAACAATTTATCTTTCAAAGGAAAAGTTATTGTTAGTCTTTAATCTCAAGATTTAATCACTACATTTACTTTCATAATTAGAGTGAAGGGATCAGGTTAAATTCCTATCATATGATGTTTAGATATACCCGATATACCCATGGTAATGGACTCGGCGCCTACGTTAGAGCTCAGTTTTTATAATACACCTATAGTCGGCCCTTCTGTGACAATGACCACATTTGAGTTGGTGTTATATATGAACAAATTTATTGATAAACAATTACTGGCACAATTTATCAAATTTAATATACAATCTTTTAATGACATCTGATACCGTAAATCGTTTATTCTTGCGAAAGTTCTTGTAATACAGAGTGGACACATGTCGTATGTTCGTTCATTTACAGAGCGTAGGTGATTGTCAGGTCAATAAAAACAAACAATACTGGATCTTTTATCATCGGTAATAGGTCTTTAGAAAGCCTCGGTATTTACGTGCATATTTCAACAACACCATATTTGGAAAGAGGGGACGTTCACTTGTAATAAATTCAACCGGCTTATTCCGTGTAAAACATGCGAAATGCTGTCAATAATATTAAGCGCGGGAAAAAGACTAAGTCAGTTAAACGCTAATAATTGAAAATTAAACGATTGAAACAGCCTCAGTCGGTCGCTTCGCTCCCTCCTTTCGGCTGTTTAAATCGTTTAATTTTCAATTATTAGCGTTTAACTATTACTTATTCAATTGAATAAATAGTATCGGTTATCGCCCTTCAGGTGATTTAATGACCAAACTAAACGAAAATCACGAGATTTTCGAGAAAAGTGATGAAGGTTCGCTTTGCTAGTCACTTCGCGAAGTTGCTAGCCGATTATCACAAGCGCCTCAAGCAAGCACATCGGTCAGCCCTGCGTTAAGGATGAAAACGTTAGCGTAGCGCTTTCGAAATGATACCCCGCTTTGCACGTATGTGCACGTGCAAAGCGGGGTAATTTCTCAAAGCGCTCGCGAAACGTTTTTACATCCTGAATACAGGGCTAGATAAGAAAGCAGGAAAGCGCTTTCTAACGTTAGAACACGCTTTACTCCCCTGAATGCAAGGCAGGGTTATGTTTGGACGATTATGCCGTGTCTGATAAGGAAATCATAGACTTTGGAAATAGTTTAAGTAATCCACGTGCATTTTGACATCAATTAAGCCTAAATATATCATTCCATACGTGCATCACATTATTATTTCATAACTTAACAGACAACTTGAGACAGCTTTAGTGTCTATTACTGGCGCATAACAACAACTCGAAATAGACTTTTTCAGCTCAGGCCGTTGACCTGTCTACACAAAGGAAAAAATCAAATTCATTGATGATATATTGTAGAATTAAATCTTGAAAGGCCATTACAAAATAATTTCTATCAACAATATAATTTGATACAGTGCCTGGCATTTCCAATAATCTAACACGTGCATGATGTGCAAACACTTGTCAGTCTCGACAGCCACTCAATGTAATTATAAGGTTACCTGACTGCCTCAAGTTTCACTACAGTGCGCTTAGTCAAGAATCTGGTCAGACTGTGCGGATGCACAGGCTGGCCAGAGTCTTTGCTCATCGCACAAAAGAAATCGTTGGAAATGTCACACACAGGCTCATTTATTTACTGGATTGGTCCGTCTTCGATATTGCCAGCACGCTTTATGAATTTCATGGAACAGTCATACGAAAACCCCAAGGCATCCGTACGGTGTACACAAACTCTGAATGACACAACTCTAGAGCTTCGGACAGGATCCACAAACAATAGATGCGTTTACTCTTTATTTGCCGCACGCAATCTCCGCGATTTTATGACTAAATACACAAAAAATTAATTCTTAAACGGCAGAAACAACAACAACAGCAACGACAATAACAAATCGCGGTGGTCACCGCAACATATATAAAACATTAATGGCATAATCTATGATACGTCACAATACTTATTTCGAATGCTACCATATCATTACGCGACCGATTTAGAGCCATAAGAGTCGAAACAAATTGGTATTTCTAAACTACAATAAAATCACAATTCATTAATGGGCGGTCACAAAAAAGTAAATGAATAAAAACCCATATGACTACAGGATGAACAAAGCTGTAGTAACAAGGTCTTGATCGCCAACCAGCAAATCTTAAATGGTGCTAAAAAACGAATCTAGATGTCAGGGACCCGTTTTACTAGCCTTCTTACGAAAAAAATGATCGCAAGTCAAAATCACAAATCGTATCTGGTGTCTTTATTCATTTTTACATTCTGCTTTGCAATATCTCATTGGAATCGTCTTTAGAAGACGATTCTAATGAGATATTGCATTGCAGAATTCCATATTTAGTTACTACTGTAGATGCACTTTTGAGTTTTGACTTACGCAAAAAATGATCGTAAGATGTTTAGTAAAACGGGTCCCAGATCATTATGGATCGTGAACCCTACTGGGATCTGTGTTGATAAATGGGTGAAGCCCGTGGGTTAGAATGACCCGTTTTGAAATGTAAATCACAATAAAACTGTAAGTAATGGCATATCACATATCAACATTCTCAAAACTCCCAGCTTATAAATGTTAGGTTGATTTAACTAACGTCGTATTTTGATAGCATTTTGCTAAAATTGGAAGGGACTTGACACCCACCGTACTACATATGCCCATGTCTGGATTTCTAAAGTACATTATGGCTTTTTTTTTTATTTACGTAGCAACATATCCGAAAAAAAACAAAGAAACAGGGGCGCTTACACTTCGTCAGAAAGGGGGAAATACAAAAAATAAAGCATGAAAATGAGCTAAAAGGTATAGAAAATGGTATGTATATTTATCTAGAAAAAATGAAGCCGTTTACCGAAAGAGAAACCTCAAATCCCAAATGTAAGAGAAGTTGCTATAACTCAGTCGGTAGACAAACTCTTTAAACCTTCCCATGACCATGTTTTCACCGCCAGATTATGCATTCAAAATTGTCTGTGTAGATTTTAATTTCCTTTAACTGACTCCTGGGGCCCGTTCGCTGACCCTTATTTCTTAATTGAGCCCTCTGTCATTTGTAGAAGATTGCAATATCAATATGCGTGCATCTTTAAACCTTTTTTTTTTTAAAAAAATCAACAAAATAAAGATCCCCGAGTTGCATAAAAAATAATCAGCTTGGTAACCAATTACTTATTTTGTTATCTCGTACATGTGACTGCATCAACTGAAAAAAATATGATTGGCTAAAATAACCTGTGATTTAAACGGAACCAATCGTTTTGGGGTTTTTTACAGCTTTGTCCTGCATATGGTCCGTTCACAGAGTTAAGAAAATCATGAAACAGACAGGATGACTAAAAATTGGAATGAATTAAGAAAGAAATTGAACGAGCGAGGAGTAAATAGTTTTAAACAAATTTCGTTTGTTTCGCATTAATTTGTGTGTGGACTGTATAGCGATTGCCTGTATCATAATCAATTTATTAATTTTATTTTCTTTAATGCTTTTCGGTGGTTTATCGAGAAATAACGGTAGATTATCACTTGATAATCTCACAGCTAAAGCAGTGAAATCATCAAAATTTTATACCTGCTTTTGTGCATTTAACCCTATCTGACGTCGCGGGGCGAAATAAGTGACGTCACAATGAACGTTGCATAGCAATCACGTGCAAATTGACGCGCTTTACGAAAAATTGTCCTAGAAATTTCACATTTTGTCTCATTTTTGCATTAAAGAAATAGAATAATCGTTTGTTTTTCGTGTAAGATCGATTAATATTTCGTTTCGTGAACAACAAAATCTACATTTTCACTCGTGGCTCTGCCACCCGTGAAAATAAAGCTTTTGTTGTTCACTCAATGAAATATAAGTCCATCTTACAGTGAATCAAACGATTATCCTCTCTCTCTATTTTTTTTTTGTTAAACGTAGTTTACAACCCTCTGTTTCACTATCACAGTATGCACCTGAAGGTGCAGCGGAACCGGTTTTAAAGCTTAACATGTCATTAGCATAGATTGAAATCACGTGGGGTCCTCGTGATTTTTTTCTACAGACACGTGGCCACGTTTCTCATATTGATATGTATTTTAATGAATTCCTATGTATTGAATTTCACTGAATTCGGTAAGTCAGGAAGTCTGTAGTTTAAACTATTGTAGATGATAAATGAATATCTAAAATGCCTGTCAGCGAATTTCAAAAATATGTCATGTTGTATGAGCTTTAACAGAGGTATAGTTAATTCTATTTCAGGCGCCCAGAGCATAGCATTCAAAACACTCACACTCGAATCGTTCAAAACGTTCCGAAACCGTTCAAAAATACTTGACTGCTATATTCAAGTCGATAAAAGCATTTTGTGAAATTATTGCCTTGCATTTATTTGGAAACACCTTTTTGGTCCACGAAGACAACCACATACTCAATGTTTAATGTGAAGGTGTTGAGCGGAACATTTCGAGGTCACCAAAGTTTTCTGGTACCAAAATAAAACAATTCCTTATAGAAAATACTACCATAAATGACATACTTTCTAATGCGATGCACGAATATATTCATCTGGCTATTATTTTTTTTTATTTGTTTACCTTTTTCTATCACACTAATTTCAGCATGTTATTTTCCCAAAAGGTTACGCGTAACGAGATATACGACAGTAGGCATATATTTGGTCTATAACAAAACGCATTAAACATTGAAACTTGCAGTGTTATATTCAACCACATTGACATTTCAAGCTGTGTTCACACTGCGAGGTTTTACATATCTTATACAGTATGACAGTGGGACATTTGATGGCGTAACGTATCTGTAAAATATCCACCATTCATTATAATAAACAAGGTCACATCACCCGTGTTTCTCATTGATCGGTTTTCCTTATCATCTTAAAGTGGGTCAAATAAAAGGTCTGAAAACTCGTCAAAAAATGACGAATTACTGATCGCATCGATTGGCGTGCGATAATCAATAATCAAAGCTCTGGAAGTACCGACGTTCTTGAAAATTACCACGACACTACTACCTCACATAGTTGCCCTTGTCTTCAATAACAATAAACAACGATCAGAGATAGCATTGTCCTACGCGTTTGTAAAAACACTATTTAAATAAATCATTTTGACGTCTTCCAAACGAACGTTTACGCGACATGTCTATTGTGATGGAAATATAGCTTTTAAAATCACAAACGCTGGTCATATGAGCGAGAACATCTGTTGCTTGGTTGAGAAAAGCAAATCTTTCCCTCGCTAAAAAAAAGACTCCTAACTCCAGACTCGGTTAGTATAAGCTTGTCTCACATAGTTTTCCAAAGCTTCTATAACGAATAGCCATCTGAGATATCCTTGTCCTATACATGTGTAGGGTCAAATTTAAAAATGATGGCGTCATCTGGTTTGTGTTTTTTTTACACTTTATTTATCAGAATCGTAACATACAACAACATACATTACATACATAGTGATTTTTGCATTCGTCGATTCAAATTACATAATAAAGATTGAGACTAATACAGTTTTTCACATCGTGAAATCGACATTCACCTCAATCAAACCCATTCTAAATCGCTCACTCAGCACTCCATTCATTCCAAACATTCACTCAAACCATACAAAAACGCTAAAACCCCATTGAAAACTATAGAAACAACAACGTCATTCTAAATTAATTTTTGTTAAAGAAAAATCGCGACGTCACTGACTTAGTTCAAAATGATAGCTTCCCATAGGTTCTTGAAGAAACTAGGAAGCTATTTATAGAACTTGTATGCATATTTTGCTAAAAGGAGGTAATCTATATCGCCAATCTTGTTCATCCTGAACAAAATTTGCGACACAGGATTACCCTCCATTAATTTCACTCAAAACTAGCTCCATACACTCATTTAATTTCATTCCTAAATCATTCCAAAAGCATTTACCTTGTCAATTTCACAATGCTGTTAACTGTATGACGTCATCTTGATCTTTCGTACATTGTCAACGTATTTTTATTGTCTTGACGTTCCAAAAAGTTTTTTAACATACGGATTAGGGCCCTGTTTTACTAAACGTCTTACGGTCATTCTTTGCGTAGGTCAAAAATTAAAGTTGCTTCTACAGTAGTAAATTAATATCGAATTGTGCCATGCATCATCTCATTGGAACCGCATTCTAAAGACGATAGCTTTCTAAAGACGATTCCAATGAGATATTGAATAATAAGGAATGTAACAATAAATAAAAACACCAGGTACGTTTTGTGATTTGACCTACGATATTTTTTCGTAAGAAGTTACGCAAAACGGGCCCATGGTGTTTATGCCGGAGAAAGAACCCGTTACTCTATCTTGTATGAGCTGTTTTTAACCTAGTCTTGAAAAGAAAAGTTATTAAGCTCGCCAATGCTCACTTAATAACATTTCTATTCTAGACTTTGTTAAGATCAGTTTGGTCATAACAAAATCTCATATTAGATCCTTTACCACTCGGACATAATCTCATGACATATCCCACAAGTCTTGTATCTCATGATGGAAATATACTACAAAATTAGTGTAATGCGGTCAAACCCGTAAATCTTAAATTCTGGTCAAAATATTTTTGTAATGCTATACCAAAATTGATGTGTTTTGCGATAAACAGTTTTATGACGTTGCCCGATTTTAGGTTTTGAAGATCACGAACTGTTGGGATAGAAAATGTGGATAGGTGAAATCAAAAAAAAAAAAAAAAAAAAAAGAACACGTGCTTGAATCAAGATAAAATGAGTTATCTAAATTGCCATTGGTCTTGTAGTAGGAAACATCCCTTCTTTGAATCTCAAAATCATTTTTTGTCCAATATTTTTTATAATTTTTTTTGACAAAATGCGAAAATGAATATGCGGCTTTAGAAATGGCGTATAACAACAACTACATGTCTCGCGTGGTCTGCGTCCTTGTAAAATTAGCAGTCAGTGTCTCAAAACCTCGGTAAGTCGTAGATACGCCGAAATAAGCGGATTTATAATATCATGATTCAAGTTAACTATACTGTGAAGAAGTTAAGTTTGAACAAGTTTCTACAAAATTACAGTCAATCTTGCTCAAGCTTAGCCAATACCAAATGCGACCATTTACAAAATCCTCTTCCCTTAATCAAAATATGTTTTAAAATATTATTTGTCTAAAATCAACGTAATTAATCCTATGTTGTACAAGCTCAGAAGAATGGTCTCGTTGAGACGATTCTTACGAGTTTTTACAACATTACAATATTGAAAATTCGCGACAATATACAAATATTCAATTATTCAATGAAATTTTTGTTTCTCGTATGTAAATTAAACGCTACTTTTGTCTTTAACGACCTCTTTTTGGTGGTCCCGTAAGTGGTCGCAAGTTCTACTATAGTTTAAAACATCATCTTCAGATTGTTTACTTCATGAGACTTACTTTGAGGAAAGTGTATTAGTACTGGAAAGGCCGTCGCAAAGTACAAGTCTGACGTTTAACTCATCAAATTAACCCGATACTGTAATTGTACTTTGTGATGAATTAAAAAAAATGCCACAGAAAAAGGCCCGCCACGTAAATTAAGAGTCCAAAAAGTACATGCGTCAACTCTAGTCCAACTGGCCGGATCACGAAGGCTGACCAAATTTGGATTGTTCTCACAATTTGCCAGTGTCTTATTACTGAACGGTCATATCTTTTTTCAACAAATTGCTTTTCGGATTCCTTAGAAGGTCCATTTTTGGGTGACAGGTGAAATATATATGTTTTATGTCATTCCGGTTGGCTGCTTGAGTCAGGTGGGTCTGACATAGTTCACTGTAACACAATATTGCCGGATTTGGGTTAATCAATACTGGTAGAACGTAAAAAGTCGGTAAAAAATGTAACGACTATGAAAGCCGAGTCCCTGGTAATTTTTTACCCATAAAATATATTGCCGTATAATAAAGATATGATAGATTTTTGATGGCGGACCCGTAGGTAACGTTTCAATCAGAATCCATTTTGTCAAACCATCGTCGAATTCGTATTTCTGACATAGCTAACTGTGTTTTCTAAAGCGAACAGAAATCAGAAATATTCTTGCCTGACATAAGTAAACTATCACTTTTTTATAGGCCCAAAGGGTCGTGTCTGGTCGAGTCTGTCTGTCCACATATCTGTCCGTCTGGTAGAAATATAATTTGTATGCGCAGCTACTCCTAAACTTATAACGGGAATGATTTAAAACTTACCGCATTGTATTTCTAAGATGTTTAGTTGTGCATAAAATTCAAATTTCGCTTGTGATTCTTGAATTATCTTTTATCATCTGCCATTGACTTGAACGAAATTCACTACATCTCTTGTGCACACAACACCTTCGACAGTTGGAATGGGAATGGATTTAAAGTTGCCTAATTTCTCTTTATGACGTCTAGTTGTAGCTAAGACAAACATTATGTTGCAAAAATGTTTCTTAATCATCTGCCCTTGCCTTAATAAAACAGCATAAAATTACAGTATTTTTGTGTGTAAAACTCCTCCTTTATTTGCAGCTGTTCTGAAACTTTTTACAGTATATCTCTATGATGTTTAGTTGTCCTATGAAATTCAAATCAATCAATTGTTCTTGGATAATCTGCCCTTTAATCGGAAAAACGTGTCTATTTTTGAAGACCTGACTCTGACTACAGAAGGACTCGAAAATTGGTACAATGAATCTGCAAAGTTTCTAGTTGTGCATTGAACCTTTAAAATGGTGTTAATTCCCATTCTCCATGAACTTTCTTCCCTTCTGATATAAAAAACAACGTAATTTCTAGTGTAACTTTTCACCTAATTATAAATGTTCAGGGGTTAGTAAAAGAGTCTTTCAGGCTATGTACCAGAAGGGTGATTTTATTTCTTTAGTATCTAAAAAGACTCTTTATAAATTGTGTTGCGTTTACGGACGTTTGTTGCATCTGTCTAAACAATGCATTTACTATTTGGGTTATATCACTGGTCGTCGGTTAAAGTTATCAGGTAAGAATTATCGGTAAGCTAGTGACAAGCGTTGATCAATGTGTTTCGTCTTCGAAGATGAAAATGTACCGAAACGTTGAATAAAGCCTTTCAATCTTCTTCACTAAATACGAGACCATTTTAATGAAGGAAATGATTTAATGTGGTATGTTTCAGAGGACGGCTTTCTTTTGGTTCAGACACGTGTGTTCCAAAGTCTCGGGTATCGGCGACTTTCCTTTAAATAAAGATGGTTTGATATTCAACCAAACCATCTATAATTAAAAGAAAGTATTGTTATAATACCAAGAGTGTCCCATTGTCCAGGGAATGTTATTTACTTCGTATAAACCCTTATCGTCAAAGAAAATAGGTAAGAATCAAAGCTTTGAAAGATAGACGTATATGGTAGCATCGTGGTATAAAGAACGAAACGATAAAGGAAACCACACATACAAGATATAATGAATTTGAAATGTTTCGACCCGAGTGCGGCAAGTTTAACTGTTAATGCAAACTTTAATAAGGAATCACTGTTTTGTTCAGCCTATGTTTACGGATCATAATACGAATGGCATATGGCATTATCATCCGACTCTTTTAAAGGAAATATATAACAACAGGGCTATTAAAACTTCGAGATGTTTTCGAAAAAAAAATTAAATTAACTTAAAATGTGTGCTCCATATATTTTTCAGCCCTCCTTTTGCACGTGAAACTATTTACATGTACTTCATACGTATGCTCGGCTTAACTATTTTTGGTTATTTTTTACCTGCTTTTGATGTCACAGTGTCGTTCCCCGATAAAGAACGATAATAAATCATAAAATAATCGTGATACATTTTTTTAGACTATCTTAATGTTATTTTGTAAATTTAATTTTTGTTTTAAAATTATCTTAATGTTATTTTTGTAAATTTTATTTTAAAACATTATCATACATAAAGAAATAAGCAACTACTTGAAAATTTAAATAAATTACAGACGTCTTACGACAAAGGATATTTGACTTGCTGAAATGAAAGTCTATAGATAGAGATCATGAGAATTAATGAAAATAGGGAATGTCTTACCACCTTCGTAAATTCTCTTTACCCCCGAAGGAATGTTTACAGCTTTTCGACACTTTTGTTAGCTCAATACTAAGTTATGGTAGCCAAATATGGGGTCTAAATAAATCAAAACCGATCGAAAGAATCCATTTAAAATTTTTGAAATGTTTACTACGAGTTAAAAGCACTACGAGCAATGCTGGTGTCTATCTTGAATTAGGTCGGTATCCTTTGTACATAAATAGATTCGTTCTAGCCTTAAAGTACTGGTTTAAGTTACTCTCTACTGACAATATCATATTGAGAACTATACATGTTTCACTTCTAAATGACCTTGGGAAACACAAAAATTGGCTTAAAGCTCTTAAAGAAATTCTAGCTGAAAATGGTTTTCAATACGTTTGGTCGAACCCTTGGTCTGTGAACCAAAAAACCTTTGTGCAAGAATTTAAACAGAGGCTAGTAGATAATTTCATTCAATCATTGTACTCAGACCTAAGTTCTAATAGAATTTTAACATTTTACAAATATATTAAACCGACATTTGAATATTCGCCATATTTAAGTATTATTCATAATCCTAATTTGAGATCTTTTATAACAAAAATTAGACTTTCATCTCATTCTCTTCGTATAGAAACAGGACGATATGGAAACGACAGAGTTGACAGATCTCTTCGGATTTGTACTTTTTGCAATTCGCAAGAAATAGAGGACGAATTCCATTTTGTATTATCATGCAATGAGTACACAGATTTGCGAAAAAGATTCTTAAAAAAATACTACTATTCTAGGCCCAATATGGTAAAATTCACTGATCTACTTCAAAGTGGGAATAAGAATATAATACTGAATTTATCCTATTACTTGCGTGAGGCTTTTGCACGAAGAATTTCTTTAAAAAATCAAGACCAATTTAACTAAGTAAAAATAATTACCAAAGTTAAGCAAATAAGTATATTGTACTTTAAAATGTTTTAATACCATTAACATGTATACATAGAAACTCTAACAGTGAGATAGGAATTCGGTGCATATTACCAGAAAAAAAGGAATTCTCCAATACTAACTTCCTTCCTCGAACTAACTTTAATTCAACTAACCTTTAAATTTGTTTTATGGAAATGAAGATCATTGCCTGGCGGCCAGAGTATCGTATCTACAGTTTAAATAGACTGTAGCTGCGCGGTTCTGACCACCAAGCAAATGATTCATATTGCTATTCTGTTCGTGAGAGTGCAAAATTGTAAGAGCTTGTATGTAGCGAGAGTGTGCACACGTGACAAACTTATCATTATGTTAAATGTATTATCTATTTTGTATGACGAAAAACTTTTGTAGTTTAAGTCAATAAAATTTCTTCTTCTTCTTCTTAAATAAATCACAGATAATTTTTTCTGCATGGTTGCTGGTCAGATTCCGATAATTCCACTTCAACGAATTTGACACATTCATTTCAATAAAAGTAAAAATATATACTTGAAATGTGTGTTAACCATCGCAAGCGTTACCGAAATATGTTTTGTTGTGAGTTTTCCTATCCCAATCCGACACAGCGAGGAACAATGCATCCATGAAAAACGAAAGATAAAAAAACTAGCACTTATAGTTGAGGAGATATGATCCGGAAAAGAATGTAAGACTAAAAACAACAAAGGGCAATAACTCAAAAAGTGGACATGGCAGAGTAACAGTTCTTGTACATGACACTTGTCCTCGATAAGATGTATCAGTGTACAAAGTTTGAAGTTGCTAGCACTTATGGTTTAGGAGATATGATCCGGACAAAAATGTAAGGGTAAAAACAACAAAGGGCAATAACTCAAAAAAAGGGCGTGGCAGAATAACAGTTCTTGAACGTGACACTTGTCCTCAATAAGATCTATAAGTGTACCTAGCTTGAAGTTGCTAGCATTTATAGTTTAGGAGATATGATCCAGACAAGAATGCAAGGCTAAAAACAACAAAGGGCAATAACTAAAAAAATGGGTGTGGCACAGTTATGGATCTTAAACATGACACTTCTCCTAAATAAGATCAATAAGTGTACCAAGTTTGAAGTTGCTAGCACATATGGTTTAGAAGATATAGCCCGGACAAGAATGTAAGGGTAAAAACAACAAAGGGCAATAACTCAAAAAGTGGGCGTTGCAGAGTAACGGTTCTTAAACATGACACTTCTCCTCAATGAGATCTATAAGTGTACCAAGTTTGAAGTTGCTATCACATATGGTTTAGAAGATATAGCCCGGACAATAGCGTGTCGGACAGACGGACAGACGGACGGACGGGCGGACAGACGGACAGACGGAATCGAGCAAACCTATAGTCCCCCAACCGGTAAATGTGGGGGACTAATAACAATACAATTGCGACTCATGCGGGTGCAAAACCCTCGGCTGCAGGTGCTTGACAGTGAAAAGTATAAGTCGCAATAGGGACATAACTGTTACAAAAATGCCGCTACAGTTAGACCTCTCGATAATCTGGATAGCTCATGTAAACAAAAATGCCAAGATTCAAGATAAAATTATTGCAATAGAAAATCCGATTTCTTTAAATATACAAATCTATTAAATTCTATACGGAATACTCTGTTTTTCTGTATGTAAATACTGGGGAAACTCAAATCACAAGGATAAAATTTACCGTCAATGTCAGTCGTTGGCTCACAAAAGATTAATCTTGATGTAAGTATTTAGCATTATCTTTGAAAAAAACACAAGAAACATAGATCTATAAAAGAAAAGTGATATTAAGAATTATTTTCTTCAGAACTACGCGATAAGATTTCCATAAAACATTATTTTATTGTTTTTTTGTTTTTTTTATCGTTATATATTTAAATACATCATAATACTGCTATCTTCTCACTCGTGGCATAAATATTCTACCATAACTTTCGACCAACGCTATCAACATACTGTAAGAAAATCGTGTATTTGTCCTGTAAGTGTAACCAATCTGTAAGTTACAAGTTTCACTTAAATGACATATGTCTGGGGTATTATGGCATCAACAATGGTATTAATTGCAGTTTTGTTTTCCATGTCACTGACATACTATATAAATAACCTGTTCTTACACGTGACCTGTGTGTGGTCGTAACCCAAAATAGAACATATCCTTTTTCACGACCACCAATCCCTCATTCATTGCAAAATGCTATGTATGAAAATTCAGAAGATGGACCTAAAATGCAAAAATTGAACTACTTTTGTGTAAGCATCTATACGCTGTTTTGGTCTGACTGAAATATGCGTGTTTACTTGGTGTCTTCTGCAATTCTATCTGCAACAGATCTGTTCTTAGCCCTTATAATATGATCGTTGTACAATAATTGAAACAACCAAAGTGTCCGGTAAGAAGATTAAAGCTTTTGTCTATTAACACAAGCGCTGAATATTCCTCACTCTAGCCAACTAGATACCGTCACATTTCATTTTTTAGAACCGGCAAGCTTAACAGGGTGAAACTGAGAAATTTCCTAATATTCCAATGTAAAAGTATGTGGGGTCCAACCAAGCAATCATCATTTATGGACCAGAAAAGATTATTCATAGTGGGGAATCTGGAGTTGCTTTACGTCACATATAATTCATATCTAAAGAAAATTTGACAAAAACAGAGTAAAAAGCTCTTCACTAACTGACAAATAATAATCTAAATACGGTCTTCTTGAATATATTCAATCGTATAATTCCCATCTGAACAAGCTTGGCGGTCGATTGTAAAGTGTAAGGTTTTTGGCAAAACGAATCTTCACTACTTCAAAATGTCGACAATTATATATCTCCTGAACCGTTCGATATTCTATTTTTTCCAAACGGAGTAAGCAGTGTATGGAAATATTTAAATAGCTCTAGACTTTAGAGAGGTTATGTTTTTTTCTACTGACAAAGTTTTTTGTATGATTTGCTCCTTTGATGGTATCCAAAGTGTCGATAGCCCGTTGACCATTATACCATGCCTAAGGTATTCCATTGTTGTAAAAAAAAGGTGGAATTCAAATTCGTCTCTGGAAGTCGTTAATTACGATCACTTACCTCACCCGATATAAACTTCTAATACAGAACAGTCCATCTGAACAATTGAAAGGTATGCTCGGTGGCTTTGTTCATATATACAGCTATTCACAAAATGTTGTAACTTAAATTGAACTACTATAAATGATTGGAGCCGCAACTAATTCCTTAGTTGTGAAGCAACTTTTTTCTTTAGATATATTTCTTAAGTATCTGTGATTTTCTTTGTCTATCAGTGTCTTATCTCCGCTATACCTTCCCTCGACTATGAATACGTATGTTTACATTTATACCTTTCTACCAAGCTATAACTTTATCATTTTGTGTTGTAAATAGCCTACCGTGTTCGGCATTTGTATTGTATATGTGTTGTTTCATGTTGTAATTTGTGATGTTGTAAAATGAACTTTCCTATTTTGGAGCTAATAAAAGAATCGATCAATCAATTACTCAAGCAATCATCGCTTGTGGACAAGAAACAACTATTCATTATGGGTAATCTGGCGTAGCTTTTAGTCACATATCATCTTAATCTGAGGGAAATTTGACAAAACCAGAGTAAAAATCTCTTCGTTTACTGATAAATTATAATCGCATTATTATATCAAAGCACTGAAAGTACTGTAGGTGGACGTTTCTGGTGGCATTGTAGTGAAAAGAGATGAAAAGGGAAACTATACATGTAAATGTGTGATGAATGTATAATGTCTCGACCAAAGTTCGGCTAGTTTTAATGTCAATGCAAACTTTACAGGATTTTAACTAATTTTTGTTTAGCCTATGTTTGCTGCTCATAATACGAATTTTAATCAATACCCAGATCGTCCCTTTTTGAATGGCTGGTCAGATATATAATAAAGGGTATAAACGCTTCCTGATATTTTCACAAATAAAAGAAACACAAGTTTTTTGTTTTTTTCTACACCCAAATGAAACTACTTCATATGCCTTATTGTATTCGTAAGTCGAAGTTTCAAAATTGTCTTAAATATGAAATCATTGAGTTTTGAGTTTTCTTTACGAATACAATTTTAAACATTTCTAGTATAAAAATGAAAAAAAAAAAGTTGGTATAGACAAATATGCTGTCTGATCAAGACCTGTACCTCCTGCCAAAGCAGTTATATTCCGGATTTAGCATGAAAGGGTTTGTTCACATTTACATAATTTACATTTACATGTAGATATTATCTCCCTTAGACCAAGGAAAAACCTAATAGGCAAACTACCGCCTTGTCATTGAATAATATTCTTGCGAGAAAATTTAGTACGCGTGGTCAAGCTTTGGGACTTGATCTTTCATTTGAAATGAGTTTTTAATTAATCTACAAACTTAATAGAATTCATGTATAATGCTATTTTAAAATGTACAGTTGTCTGACAGTAAACTGAACGATAAAGGGCACTTCGTTTTTGAAAAAAAACAAAAACTTTTAATATCCGACAGGATTGTTCCCACGTAGTATCACTGGTGAACGTAAACGTCCACCAAAAACCATCCGACAAAGTATCATGCACTTTTTGTCTTGGATAGTGAACAGATTGTATCTAATGAGGGCCGTCAACTTAAAGACATAAACTTAAAAAAACAGAAAAGACTCTACGTAATACTATATCCTATCATATGGTTGAATCTAGAAATATCAGTGAAGACAACTTCATAAATATATATTTCTCGATATAAAATCCACGTGCAGGTAGATTTAATCTCCCATCCAAAATTCAAAAAGCCGGCCCTGCGTCCAGGATGACATATTGTTTGTAGAATATACCCCGCTTTGGACGCAAGTGCACGTGCAAAGCGGGGTTTAGTTTGAAAACAGTTTGTACTATTTTGTCATCCTGAACGAAGGGCAGTTCTAGTTTATAGTACGAAGTCACGCATACCGATGCAAGACGCGTTGCAGAAGTCAAAGGCACACATACTCGCTAAACTGTAAATGGAGGGGTTAGTGCAACACTATTGTAAGTGCCTATAAATATATATATATATATACATTTGTACTTGCAAAAGTTTTGCACTGACCCAACGAAATACAGTGTTTCTCATTACATATACAATATGCAACAAATATTAAGGTGGCGAAACTAAGCAACAGATCAACAAATAGATCTCCAGTTGCTGAACATTTGGAAGCAGTGTTGATTGAAGCAAACATCAACTGGTCCGACAAAAACGCAAATCACAAAAGACATTTTGGATAAGACAGCTTAACACAAGCCAGCCTTTTGGAAAAAAAATAACCGTGCCAAATGTCGGAGGAAACTTGGATTGACCGAGGTTCGAACGAATGACTCCAGAAATAGGCAACCCAATACGTTATGGGCTAAATTAATCTGGCTCGGCAACAATTTTTGAAATTCGAGACTAAATAGAAATATTATTAACTATTTGTCTTCTTATTAACCGATCTTCGGTAAAACTATTTAAGTAAGAATGAGACTTAACATGTACATCTCTTTGGTTTCTTTAAAAGGTCGAAGAGACCTTATGTCCCGAAAGTGAGTACATTTTAGAATTATACATAATTTTTAAATACCGTATCCTATTACTTGTATTAAAGACGGATAGGTGAATTATATGTTTCGTTTGTAACAGAAGTAGAGCGGAATGTTGACGATTAAAGTCGGTTAACGACCGTTCTTTCCTTGAAATTTTAAAAAAGTCATTCTGACCCAGTCCGCCATATCGAATTGGTAAACACGTGACTAAGTTTACGGGCTGTGCAAATCACTGAATCGAATCACATCAAATGCTGCCCTGCTTCCAGGGTAAAAAAACCGTTGCAAACTGTTTGCAAATTATACCTCGCTTTGCACGTGCAATTGCTGTTTCAAGAAAGAGGCGCTCGCAAGCATCTTGTAATCTTGAAAGCAGACCAGAAATGTCTTCTTGCAACTATATGCTCACAGAATTGGACCAAATTTTGCCACTACTCTTTGTGAATTTAAACATGGGCGGGTGACCGTCAAAACCTTTTACGTACAGCTTTTTATAAGGTGTCTTTATGAGGTTTATGTAACAAAACGACAAGAAAATCCTGCGACATCATCAAAATAAAGCGTTTTTTTTGATAATGTAATGTTGGTACGATAAGTTTGTGCAATATTGCGTAAATTAAATAAAAAAATTGCAGCAAATGGGTCATGGTAATAATAAATCATTTGAATTTTAATTTTGAGATGACTTTCCAAAAAAAAAAAAAGACGGACATATTTTTTAAAAATTCCCAAATTCTTTCATTTTAAAACCATTAAAAGGCGTAATTTAATTCAATAAATTCCCATGTGTAGGACCCTATATGTGTTTTTCATATTTTGTAATCTATAGCTAAACTGGTTTATTAGAACTTTAACCCTTTGCTGTTTAATCCCTGCTTTTTACGTGCCTGTGATTTTATGATTGAGAAAACATTGTGAAAAAAGAAGAAATTGCTTCTGACAAGCAATTTCTTCTTTTTCCACACCATTTTCTACCCTACTGAATGGTTAATTTTCAAATTTAATCCACTTTACATTTTCGTCTGCAAAACCTTTGAATTTGAACAGGTCCAAAATTTTGTAAAACAGGAAAGGGTTAAGGGCCCTGTATACCAATGTTTGCATTTTCATTCTTTGCCTTGACATGTTTATTTACGCCGAAAACGATGGTTAAATGATGGTTAAAATGAAATCACTAAATGTCGAGTGAACAATAAATGATAATGATAAAATGCAAACATGGCAGCGTTGAATTAAAAAATAATTATAATAATAAATAAATAAATAAATAAATAAATAAATAAATAAATGAATAAATAAATAAATAGATAAATGAATAAATAAATAAATAAAAACCATTTAATATGTAATGACATATCTCTCCAGTTTTTGCATTTTTGTTTATCATAAATGAAAAGGTAGACATCTGTACATTTATAATACTTTCCAAAGGAAAGTGTGCACTCATGAAATTCAAATATCGCAGCATTTCAACACGTGCAGTCACAAAATTTTGCGTGACAAACCTCGAGACTATTGACCATCGATTTTCTTTGAAATAATGCACGCTGTGCTCAATGAATTACGGACCTTTAATATTGGATAATTTACTTGTGCAACCAACAGTTGATGAATGACTATTCTGGAATCGCATTCAATTCAATTATTTTCTCCTACGCATAAACGTTGTTTGACCTACAAATTTTGTGATTGGGCAGAAATAAACCCCGTGTGAAGAAGGGTCTACACAACACTAATTCGGCGTTCATGACAAATAAACTAAAGTACTGAAAGTACTGAAAGTACTGAAAGCTAGCAAAGCATAGATATTTTAGTAATCTTCCTTTAAAAAAAATATCATGATACAAAACCAGGGTTAAAATAAAGCGAGGATTTAAAAAGCTTACTTTCGAATGAGTTCTTATTTGAATATAGTTCACCGAAAAGACCGTACAATGTAGTGTGCATAGTGAAAATTCTAGTCAAGCTAAGTCATTACTTTTCATACATGTGACACTCTTGTAAATCCACATTCCAATACGCTGTACAAACGTTAGTGTGAAATATTTCTCATAAATCCCGATGTTTCTTTCTTTTTTTCTGTCCAAATGTTCTCATTTTCTAATTAAGTCCCCTTTCTGATATAAAAAGTATTCTGGTCAATGTTCATCACGGGTGAACCAAATTTTCATGTCCCTACGTATGTATTTTCAGATAAACTTTGCTCGTTCAGAAGTTTTTATCATTTTGACTTACATACTGAGTAAGTTTCACCATAAATGCGCTAAATGTATGGCCCTTAGAATGAAAACAAAGAAAGTGTCAACAGGTATTCTTTTCTCGTGTTTCCATATGGAATATATCAAATTTTAATTCATAGGGCTCATCTTAATGATTTGACAAACATAACTATCCAATATTCATGAATTGTCGCCCCTATGACATAAACACTAAAGAGAGTTGATGACGAACGACGTACAGGGGGTCTCTAATGATCACACAGCTCACCATAAGCCCGATTTGCCCTTACGAGCTTAAAGTATGAGGGAGTGAAACTGCAGACATAACGTGCTTTCAATAAGGGCCAAAATCAGGATTTTTTGTAATTCAATGTCGGAATTTCAAGAGTTTTTTTACAAGGTAAGGAATTTTCAACCCCCCCCCCCCACACACACACACACCTTCCTTTTCCTGCACACTTTGTAAATGCTTGTTTCCTTATTAAAAATAAGTTTAGATTTTTTTATGAGAAATATTTTACATTCACGGTTGTACAGTGTATCGGAATGTGGATTTCCAATGTGTGCAAAGTAATGACTTAGCTTGACCAGAATTTTCACTATGCACACTACATTGTACGGTCACTTGGGTGAACTATATTCAAATAAGAGCTCATGCGAAAGTATGCTTTTTAACTCCTCGTTTTGTTCTAACACTGATTTTGTATCATAATGTTTTTTAATAGGAATATTACTAAAATATCTATGCTTCGCTAGCTTTCAGTACTTTGATTTTGAATCTAGCTATGTTAGTAATAGATCTTATGCTTAACGTAATTGAATTCCAGTATTTCATACCACACACAGAAAATGATTGTTTGATATACTCGGTTTTTGAAATATACTTATGAGTAATTTCATTATTTGTTTCGGATCTTAGTGTGAAAACTGGTCCCTGCTTAGATAAAAAAGATTCGTTAATCTGTTAATAGTTTTATAGACCATCAAAACGGTGAAGTATACACAACGGGTTTTAAAAGCTAGCCATTTTAGAGCGGCTAAATTGTCTTTGGAACTAGACCATGTTGGTTTATTGAGAATCAATCGGGCTGCTCTTTTTTGAACTTTTGTTAATCCATTCATACAAGAAGAATTGCATTGACTCCATGTTATACAACCGTAATCAAAATATGGTGTTATATACGACTTAAAAAAACTCTGCTGCATTTCCGGTGTCAAAAAATATTTTATTCGTTTGAGTGAATGTATTTTAGATGACAATTTCGCACAGGTTTTTTCCACATGAGTTTTCCAAGACATTGTTTTATCTATATACACTCCTAACAATTTTTGCTTTGGAACATTTTCTATTACACTATCGGATGTATGTAGATTGAGATTTTGAAAGTTTCTTAGTCTATTATTACTCCCTATCAGCATACAGGTTGTCTTTTGGGGGTTCAGAACCATGTTATTTTACACACCATTTCTCAACTTTTAAAAGATCATTTTGTAATACTTCGTTTTTATGTTTGATACAAGAACTAGACTCGTGTAAAGTTGCATCATCGGCATACATATCGAGTCTTGAAGACACATTAATTGGAATTCATATAAAGTAAAAACAAGAAAGGGCCGAGAATAGATCCCTGAGGGACCCAAGATAAAACTAGTCTTGCATCAGACGCGACCGTTCCATGTTTGACAACTTGGAATCTACTTTTTAAATATGAATTGAATAGCTTGCAAGAATTTTTCGAGAAGTAATACAATTTCAACTTGTGCAAAAATATTTCATGATCAACGAGATCGAACGCTTTTTCTAATGTCGAGAAAATGCTGAACCCTAGTGTAGAATTCTAAGAACGATTTAAAAATGGTGTTGACTTTACAACAAAATCTCCAATGCCACTATGATTTTTACACCAGAGGGTAATTTAGTATAAAATAACATTATCTTTTATTTCTTGTCTTCTGCATCACTTTCTCTTGCTCAGTTTCGAAGAGCCTTAATTCATAAAAATTAAGTAAACGGTTAAAAACGTGACTATAAGATCCGTCACCAAAAGAAGGGACAAATAAAATTGGTGACATCTTTTTTTTATTCCAGAAAGTAAATATAAAATGGATTTGAGTTTAAATCTGTGTAAACTTTGCAGGCTTTCTGAGTTAAGATATAGTTATTCCACAATACATTTTCTTGCAAACACTGTCTCTTAACGACGTTTGTTTGGTTCAATTTCTATTTTGTAAATTTGTAAACTGTCACGCGAAAATAAAAAAAAAAATCTATTATATATAAATGCAAGGACTACGATTTAGTTGGAATTTCTGAATCCCTTTTACGCGTGACGGGTCACATAAATCTACTTCACAAATATCTCACGTGACGGATCTCACTTGTTGCAAGTCGGGTAGAATTGTAACTTAACAGAGACAGTGTTTTGATCTTTTATTTATAACAAGGGACTCTTTTAGATTGTACAGTGCTTGAAAATAATTTGGTCAAAGTGTAAAACGTTTGACTAATTTTGAAGCACTGTCATAAGGTCTTGATTTATCCTCTTTAAAGAAAAAAAGCCCTAAACTTTTTTTGTTTTGTTTTAAAATTAAACAAACAAACAAACAAAAACATTAGGCGAACATGTAATTGTAGATATAATTTAAGTTTAAATAGCATATTTTTTTTCTATTCTTATATCATTTAAGTATCTTTTTATGACAACTAGTTCATTTAAAATCCTCACTAACTAGAATCATATTGAAATTCGCTCAAATGATGATGGTTCAAAGAAAATGAAATCAAACTAGAATATCGATTGGGAACAGCCTAAGCAATTATAAAGTACGATCAGGGCCCGAGGTTATAAAAGTTTTCTCGGGCTTAACTGAGAATTTTCTCAAACTTTAGATTTAGATAAATGTATGAAAATAAAAGATAATATTGATAAGTTGTTATTAAGTTGTTATTTATAACAACTTATAAATATTATCTTTTATGTTCATACATTAAATTGAGTATTAAAGAGTATAAGGGCTTTAATCTCAAATTGAAATTTGAGAAAATTTTGAATTGAGAATGAGAAAAGTTTCATAACCTAGGGCCCTGATATTTTAGTTTCAAACTTAAAGTCTCTTTTGATCAACGGTGTTTGTTCTAAATGCATCGCGAGGCTATTCGGGCTGCTCGAAAGCGGTCCTGCGTTCTGTAAAACAAAGCACTAGCGAACCTTACCGAGCGTTCTCCTGCTTTTCCTGTCCTGAACGGTGAACTTGCTGAGGGCGATAATCGGCGAGCAACGACACGAGGTGACTAGAACTCGCAATTAAACATGGCGGATAGCTTAGCTAATATCGATTTCACGAGATTATTATATCGTCGACGATATTTAATTATCTGGAGGGCGGAATAACAAATATCGTGACTTCATTTTATATTTCTAAAAATGTTTCCTGGAGGGTTTTAGTGGGAATGACCAGTGCTCGTGTTTGACCCTCATGTCGGGGTTTTGACCCCCAATTATTCCATTTTGACCCTTAAAATGCCTGTTGGGGGTCAATTTAAATTACTGAATTTCCATCAATGCTACTTTTGCAGCATGAAGATTAAAAAATCATTCATTTTCTTCGTGTTATTATAAGGTATCTACTCAAAGGAATCAATAAAATCAATAAAGTGTCTTTTATTGTTTATGTTGATTCATTTATGTAGATCAATTTATTCTATTTACTAATAAATAAATCAGTTTACGCGTATTTTGCCCCATTGAATACTAGTTTTGCGGTCAGGGGGTCGATGACTCCTCAAATTGAAAAGCCAGCAAATGCCCTGATTAGCGCTTCGGGTCGAGTCATTTTTGTTGGCCAGCAACCGGACATTTTTGGAAAGCGCTTGCGGTGTAGACTGCTAGTATCCCGAAAGAATGGCTGTTCTTTGATCACATATGAAATTATTGCAAATGTCGTGATTATGATTGGAAATTTCCTGTGTAAGTATTTTTCAAATGCTACCCCCGGTTGACCTCTACTAGAACCATTTGCATTTTCAAATATATTAATTTTATTGCAAGATTGTTAAAGGCGGCGAAAAAAAACGACATAAAACAAAACAACAACAACAAAACAAAAAAACAGTTATTTCTCTATCGAGAAAGTCAATTTAGAAATCAATGTAATTATTTAACTTGCAGGGTGTGGCTTAGGCGTGACGTTATTAAGCTAGTTTATACTTTTCTATAATTTGGGTTCTTTCGGAATTAGCCGAGCATGCTGGTAAACACGTGCAGATAACTGTATCTTAAATTGTGCGAAGTTTTTATCGTTTGGTTACCAAACACTTTCAAGCTGAAGTAACGAGGGTTTGGTTGCCAACATTCAATTTCAAAAAAATGTCGACTATCTATTAACCTTCGAAACTATAAATGAAAGCTGATTTACCTTAACCTTAAATTCAACGAACCGATACTTAGGCTCCGCCCTGCCATAGCAATGATCTTAGATAATATCGTGTTATTAAAAAGGGACATACAGTCTGCAGTGGTCAGATTGCCACCCACCATTTAAAAAAAATATGAAAAAGATATCCCTATTACCGACGTTTGTCTGAGCTGTAAAGATGTTCGATAGCTTTCCGACTAAACTATTTAAACGTCGTATTTACAGCTTATTTAAGCTTAAACTATAACTAAGGTTTGTAGTAACAAACAGTTTTCCTTTGACTAATGCCTTTGACATTTATTTATTTTTATTTATTTATTTATTTGAAAATTAGTGTTGTTTAAAATAATTCTTCTCTGCGACCCAGCAATTGTCGCTTGCATCTTCTTTTAATCTAGACATGCATATAGATTCGTCGTCTGTAAACAATTACAAATTTATAACATTTTTACGACATCTTCGCTATAAGCAATCTGATAGAGTAACCTATATATTCATGCATTATTGCAAAACCCCATTACATAAAGAGAAGATAGTATCTAAAGTATCAATTTCAATAATAATTTTATGCATAAATTGATTGACGCAGAACGCTTTTACAGTGGAAAAACGAATGTGTTAGGTTTGTTAAGGGAACATGTAAATGAGAGTCTCAAATTATGTTCGTTTTGAGGGGGGGGGGGGTCATTTTTGGAGCACAGTGTGTAAAGTGGCGGGAACAAATCGGCAATTCTCGGAGTACTAAATCAGATTTCAAGATTAAGAATTCAAGAAATTATACTGAAAACACTGAAAACTCAAAATTCACGAAATATCTCTTACTCAATTGTCAAATAAGCCTGTAAGTTCTACAATATCATTTTTAGATCTAATTGAAATTGAATTAATGCCACAAAACACCAGAAATAGGAATGAGAAAATTCTTAATAGTATGCTTTTCTGACAAATAACAATTAGGACGAGCTTCCTTAAAATGGTTTGAAAAATTGAGTTTGAATATTATACATATAGTGGAACCCCAGAGCGAGTTTAGGGTGCAAACAAGCGATTTGAACCATTTAATCGTTCGTATTATATCAAGACGTTTCTCTGCTTTGGGACGTTGCAGTTGTTCATTAACTCTACTTGCCCTGCGTTCAGGATGACAAAACGGTGGAAACTGTTTATATATAGTAACACGCTTTAGACTCAATTTAAAAAAAAATGTAAAGAAAATTAACCTCCGGTCATTCAGTACCGTAATTTCTGGACAACAAAACGCTTCGGTATATTGATCGCACCTGCCTATGCTAAACAGTGCAGAAAATCGTGAACTAGATAATGGTAATTATGACTTTGGAATGAATTCGGAAAGAAAATGAATGAGTCGGATGAGCGAACGAATATCTAAGCGTTACTGGTTCAAATTGGTCGATATCATATATTGATTTGACGCGCGTCTCTACAAAAAGATTTGCATGAGTTCATGGGAAAATCACATTTTGTGTGTGTGTGTTTTTTTTTTTTTTTTTTTTTATTCTATTTATGAGCGTTTTGAACGATTCAGAGCGTCTAAGTCAGTATTGGAATGATGCAAGTGGAACGGTGAGAGAACGCTTTAGAATGAATTTAAGAAGGACTAGTGTAAATTATGAAGTTCATAATAATTACCTGTAGGCCGCACCGGCGTATAAGCCGCGGCATATGTCAAAGATTTTTTTTTCAAAACTCACTGTATCTACATGAAAAGCGCGTTTTGGATAAAGGCCCTTAATCGGGACGGATTTTCACACC
Source organism: Fragum whitleyi (assembly GCA_948146395.1). Taxonomy (NCBI): domain Eukaryota; kingdom Metazoa; phylum Mollusca; class Bivalvia; order Cardiida; family Cardiidae; genus Fragum; species Fragum whitleyi. The sequence continues at coordinate 52,118,337 of OX411553.1, forward strand.
TTTATTGTAAATGAGCAAATTAAAAAGGCGAGGTATATGCCTATATAACGACCGCCGTTTCGTGTTATATCTATTACAAATATTTAGTCTTAGGAAAAAAATTTAGTAATATCAAGGTATCAGCCGCAGTGCGTTTAGGCTGCACCTTTGAAAATGTCAGTTTATGCAAGATTATTCTGCCTTGCGTTCAAGATGACTATACCGTAAAAATTGTTAGCCAATTTTACCCCGCTTTGCACGTGCACTTGCGTGCAAAACGGGGGAAAATTGGCAAACAGTTTTCACTAATTGTTTATCCTGAACGCAGGGCTTGCAAATACGTTTTACTGAATCAAAACAAAACATAATAAAACTAAAACATCAGTTAATCTATATTCATATTTTTGTAGAAAATAACGTATAGTTTAGGTTCAAGCATACCACACTGACTTGAAAAGACAGTTTTAAATAAAAGCACATTTTAAGACCAATAAAAAAGTTTTATCGTGTTTTTATAACAAAAAATATGGCTGTACCATTATAGTACCATTATTGTGCATTTAAACACCAATTGATAAATTGTGCCGATAAAATGTGATAAATGCTTGCATCTTAAAAAGAAATATTTCTTTAGACGGTTGACGGAGCTTGCACGAAAATAATATGAGAATTTTAATAATTTAACTATGGTTATGATAATACTGATCAATATAGCTAGCCCATTCGTTGAAGGCGCCAACACGTTTGAAAACGTTTTTTAACAGTGCACCACTCTGCATGTTATAATAGTACAAAGCAGAGTACCAACTTAATTGTTTTGCCAAAGCTTTTCTTTAGAACGATAGTCTAGCACGGATGCTATGCGATGTAGTATATGTAGCTTGCGACTTTTTGCAAATATCGTTGACGTAATATCTCAAGATTATTTTGAAAATATTTCGACAAAAAGTCTTACTGGCTCTGTTATTTTACCGATTGGTTAGTACAGTTAACAACAATATGAAATTGACAAAAATGGATGATTTGGAATGACATTGGAATGAAATTGAATAAGAGTGTGGAGCGAATTTCGAGTGAAATTAAAGGGAGGTAATCCGATTTCGTTTATTTTGTTCAAGATGAACAAAATTAGCGACATCAATTACCTCCCTTTAATAAAATTTGCATACAGGTTCAACGAAAAAGCTTTTCTTTGTATACACGATTTCATTGTGAATAGTTCCGGGGTATTGTCGAATATTTCAGAGTGTTTCCGATTGGTTTAAGTGGGTCTTTGGAATGAATAAAGGAAGGTAGGAATAGATGGGTGACACGTTGAATGATGGATTGAGAATTGATTAGAAAGGGATGCGTGTCAATTTCATGATGTTTCTAATTGTATAATCCTTATTTTTTGACCTGGCAGGGCGAGGCTTTAGTAACGGGTCGTTGCACTTCAGGTTAAGGTATACCAGCTTTTATTTATAATTACTTACTACGACATGAATAAATTAAAATCTTAAATCGTAGGCTTGTAACAAAACCCTCGTAACTTCAGCTTGTGCAAGCTTAAGATACGAGGCTTTGGTATCCAAACGATGAAATACACATGTATATTCACGTAAATCCTTTTCGTTTTTGGATACAGTTATTTGCACGCGTTTACGATAATTGCTGACTTACATTTAAAAGAACCTAAAATAATGAAAAGTAAAAATCGCCAAATGACATCACGGCTAAGCCCTGCCCTGCCAGATGAATAATAACGCAGATTATTGCATAAAATGTACGTTTTCGGGTCGTGAAAGGCATACGTTAACGGACAAAACCTAGGCGACAGCGGGAGAAAACGTGGATTAACCAATAAATTCACATGCCGTTAACGCCCGGCTTTTTAAACTTAAATATCCGCGATTTGGGCTTATACAATCTAATCATGTTCAAGGATGCTTATATTAGTTTGCAATATTAGTTTGTCCTTAAAGAGTGCTATATACATTCTGTTCAAAATACAACAAATATAAGAACTAGAAGACTGTACGCATTGACTCGTAAAACGCGTAAAAATTATCCATGTCCAACATTATCATAAAGCATACCTAAAGACGTTGCTCTAATTCCCTCGTTAAATTATGTGACGTCATGAAATGGAGGATGAAATGCATGACGCAATTGTTCCTGCATATTCGTAAAGTTGTAACTTATTTTATATCGTTTTTATGAAATGATTTCGCAATATCTGTTTGAATTTATACTGTAATCTATCTTTTTATGCAATAATAGCGTCAATTCACATTTTTTCGGGCGTTCACATTTGCAGAGACCCTCAAAATGCTGTATAGCCCTCGTGCTTCGCACTCGGGCGTTAAACCATTTTTCGGGTCTCTGCAAATGTTAACGCTCGCAAAAACGTGAATTAACCCTATAATATAAACAAACCAATGCATTCGTTTATTTCTATATGACACGGCGTCACCCCACAAATTATATCATCTCGGTGACAGTACGTTATCGTGCAGTAAATGATTGACATAAATAATGTAATTTAACCTGACTTCATCAGATACCGATTGAACTTTCTCAGCTTAGAAATAGTGTTGGTCTTTGATATCATCTCTGCTCTTGTTTTAATTATGTTAAAGCGTTTTAAAAAACGTGATTCATTTGTTAAGATGTCACGTAAACGATTCAAAAGTTGTAACGCACTAACATTGTCGTTAGTCAATTTAGAGTTAAATAATTTACACGATGCTTTCTTGCAGTATCTCGCTGATCAATCAGTGGTTTGACACTTTTAAAATAGTTTCATCGCTAGACTGGTGAAAGTGCCAAAAGATTCATCCTTACATTCGTTCATTTCGATTCACCTGACGTCATCCAAATTGGGCCCATAATATGGATGACGGTTTCACTTTGCCACGTGATAATGTGCGGATTTTCTGCCTGGGTTAATTATTCCAAAAGATGCTCGTATTTCTTTTCATTTTGAATCAAATATTAGTAAATGTATGTAGTTTTTTATTTCTTAAATGGTTCTCTGGGCATGTTTGCCAAAACGTCATTTTGTATTTTAACGTTTCACGTCAACAACGCGTTCGAAGAAAAAGGCATATAGACACTCCTAAGATTTGGTCATGCAGGTTTTAAATCTTTATTTCGAAATGAAACAATTTGGTGTGGGTACTCATTGGAATCGTCTCATCGAGAAGTTTTCAGTTAGTACCAACAACAAAAGGTTTTCGCTAGTAATAATTATATTTTTGTCAACCGAAAACCTTTTTCCATGTGAAATGATATGATCCAAATGAGTACACAGAAAATAAATATTGTAAAAAAAATAATCAAGCTATTTCAATCGAAATACTGCATGTAGTTCGATCTTTGACCGCGAAATTACTACAGTTATAGTTCTGCAAGAAAGAGTGAGGTCCGAGAAACCGTTAGCTCCTATCATTGTCAATGTAAAATTGATCTTTGATCACTCACTTGAAATTGTAGGCATCATTTTTATCAAACCATTCTAATTCATTAATTCAGTGCTTCATTTGTGCCATTCAAAACACTCACTAAAATCATCCAAAATGCTCCGAAATTGTTAGAAATGCTTCTCTGTCAATCAAGACGATCACCGTTTTTAGCCCATCTGAGCACGAAGTGTGCAAGGAGAGCTATTGTGATCGTACAATGTACGTCGTCAGTCGTCCGTCGTGCGACGTGCGTCGTCCGTCGTCCACAATTTCTTTAAACATCTTCTCCTCCTAAACCAGTGTGCTAATCTTGATGAAACTTGGCAGGGATATTCCTTAGGTCAAGCTCTACCAAAGTAGTTCGATTGAATGAAATACACCCTTAATTTTACCTTTACTCCTATCAATAAGGGTGACAGTAGGAAAATCTTCAAAAATCTTCTTCTCTGAAACCAGATGGCAGATAGCTTTCATATTTGGTATGTAGTGCCATCTAGTGGATCTCTACCACGTTTGTTCATATCAAGACCCTGGGGTCATATTTGGGCTTTGCCCGGGCGCAACCCTTTTTACAAAGAATCAAAGAGCGAAAATCTTTAAAAATCTTCCTCTCTTAAACCAGATTGCAGACAGCTTTTAAATTTGGTATGTAGCATCATCTAGTGGACCTCTACCACGTTTGTTCATAACAAGACCCTGGGGTCATATTTGGGCTCCACTTGGGCGCATCCCTTTTAACTCTTCTGAGCACAAAGGGTAAAAAAGGAAAATCTTCAAAAGTCTTCTTCTCTAAAACCAGATGGAAGACAGCTTTCATAATTGGTTTAAAATATCGAATAGTGGACCTTTGCCAAGTTAGTCCATATCAATACCCTGGGATCATATTTGGGCTCCACCCGGGCACTTCCCGTTTAGCTCATCTGAGCACCATGGGTCAAAATAGGAAAATCTTCAAAAATCGTCATCTCTAAAACCAGATGGCAGAGAGCTTTCATATTTGGTATGTAGCATCATCTAGTGGACCTCTACCAAGTTTGTTCATATCAAGACCCTGGGGTCATATTTGGGCTCCGCCGGGGCACACCCCTTTTAGCTCATCTGAGCAAGACCCTGGGGTAACATTTGGGCTCCACCCGGATGCATTTTTAAATTGAATCAAAGAGTGAAAAAGGCATATTTTTCTTGCTCTTGGCTGAAAACATTCCATGATATTGATCTTATGTGGAAATGATCTCCTTGTCGACATCTGCCTATTTAATTAATGTGATGTCAAAGAGACTCAGGTGAGCGATCTAGGACCACCATGGTCCTCTTGTATTTATATCGATGAAATCATTTCCTGACTTTATTGTCCGGTATGTATTATAAAGCGTCTAATTTGGCCGTAAGAACACACAAACAGACAAGTTCGTAGACTTTTTAAAGAGAAGTGATATACATCGATAATTTCGTCCAATAAGACGAAATTATCGATTGTATATTACAAACCTTTATTTTCATCAAAAAACCCACTCCTCTCGCTCTATTCCGAGTTCATACCTAAATCACTCACCTTGTCAATTTCACAATTCTGTCAACTGTAACAAAATAGGACAAAATTTTATTTTAAAAAGGGTCCAAATTCGTCATAAATCAGACAGACAATTACTTTATATGCTCACGTGTACATCTTCGTGACTCTATATTTTTATCACTCTAATGCACCCCGAGACAATATCGGTGAAACTGTTTTAAGTGACGAATAGAGTAAGATGGTTATCATATACTTTGATGTAATTGAATACAAGTCTAATTTATCGTTAAGGGAAAACTTGTACCTGCATCCGAAATAACGCCGATTTATTTTGGGTATTTTCTAGTATATTTTTCAGGGTTTAAGTTGTCTTTTTTTAAATTGATTTGAGTTCGATCACGACAAAATTAAATCACCGTCTCCTGTCGATTTTGTTCATTACTCGGAATCCTTTACTTCTTTTTTTTATTTATTTTCTTAAGCCTTGTCTTTTAATTTCGTTGGTTATTGGCGATTTGTCGGCGTCATCTAGCCGGCGTATCCCCCTCACGCTACGTTTATTCGACCATGCAATTTCTGCCACATCACTGACCAATAAATAAGACATTGTCACGTATGCGATTAAATGTGACTGCAAAATAAACATTTAGTCCTGGTATCGTCGGCGTCCGGCCGCAGCTATTTTGTTCGTATCGGTAGATGAAAAATAGGAATTGCCGACGTGACTTTAAAATTTTAGATAGCTAGTTCGATGTCCTTTATCCCTCCCTTTTCTCCTATTCGGAACATTGCTCGGACTTTTTCATGAACTTGAACGTATATCTGACGTAAATGAAGTAATTTTGGGCCCTTTCTTAGGTAATTTTGCTTCAAGTGTCGTGGAACTCTTTAAGGGAAACACATTTTGTAAAAGCTTTCTGATCGTCTGTAGAAATATTTTGGGGATCATTATTTAATAACAAAACGCAGTAAAACATTGCGTTTTGTTATCAAATCATAATATAGCCACTTTTAATCTTTCGTGGATTTTGTTCTATGCAACGTTTTGTTCTTAGCAGGATAATAGATGATTGTGAATGACACTATGAAAACTCACGTGCGAAATGACACGATTTCATGATTGCACCAATATTATTGCCGAGGTCTTTCCCTAGAATCGCCGAGGGTTCCTCATTGAGTCCAACACCCGCCCTCCCCCTCCCCCAACCCCTTTTCCTTCCCGCCCACGATGACGCTTGTGTCCTCTAGGTCAGAAGAAAATTGTTTTGAAAAATGTTATTTGAAATTGAAAGGGTAACTTGAGCAAGTGGACCACCAAGTGGAAAAAATGGTACAAATGGACCTAAAGCGATTTAGAAGGTATCCATTTGCTGCTTTTCGGGAGATTATCTTAAATTATCGGTGTATTTAGACTTGATAATTTCACAAACACGTCAGTGAAATTACCAAAATGAATATACTGTTCCTTTAATTATTCAACCCTACTTCACGTTATATATAGCGATGCCCATGAAGCACATGGCGTCATGACGTCGGTTCGTTTCATCACGTCAAGTAGGCGTTTTTTTTTTTATTTATTAGTCCTAATATTATCAACCTCGTGTCAACTTAAAAATTAAAATGGAAAAAAGAATTATTTTGTTTTAGTGTAAGATCAATTTAACTCTCAGTGAGTTTATAAGAAAAGTTATATTTTCACGCGTGGCGAAGCGGTGTATGTCGTCTAAAATATCGTTTGCGGATGACACTGGGCGTTCCCTTTTCCAAGATACGTGGTTTATATATATAAAAGACGTTTACTTTGAGCATTGAATGGATTTAAATATGTGACTATGGTAGATTGGAAGCTTATGATTAATAAAAGAAACAATTTTTACACCGGTTTGCATGATTTGCATAAGTTGTAAATTAGAAGATTTCATTGACGCAAATTGACTGATGACCCGATTATGAACTACGATATATATCCAACGTTATGACAATGAAGCGAAACACTTCTAAATATTTTCGTCCTTCGACTTAATTTCTCCTTATTATTTCCCATTTAAAGTTGAAGAATATGTTGAAAAACGTGCTTTTGTTCACGTATAGATTTTTTTCATCATAGTTGGGCATTTTTTGGATAATGACAACAACTATAATTATAAGAACGATGACGAAAGCAACGAAATACTATTTTTCCTTCAGAAATCAGTCTTTGTTATTGGAGATGCTTTCGCAGTTTGAATAATACATAAATTAGATTTAGCTCTGTGACTGTTTGATTCAACTTTCACATGAAGCGATGTCTTTAAAAATTGATTGGGCTGTAAAACAAACGAACAAAATATTCCTAATAAAATATATATATATATATATATATAATTTACGAATAGAGGACTCGTTAGCATTTATCTTCTTTTTTTTTATCCTTTCTTATCGCCATAAAAGCGAAATCAAAATCTGTCCATTGCTTGTAATTTAAAATTATCAAGCACAAAAGGCAAGTTTTCGAGTGTTTGGGGTGGTTTTCATATGGACCTGCTTTGTGAGGTAATATGCAAAATAGCTGATTGCTCAAAATTGATAGATCCCTGTGGATTATTATGCTAAAGATTTTACGATGAATTTTTGCATGAGTCAAAAAAAAAATTGATTCTACAGTAGTAACTAAATATTGAATTATGCCAAGCAAAATCTCATTGGAATCGTCTTCTGAAGACGATTCCAATGAGATGTTGCAAGACAAAATCTAACAATGAATGAAAACATTAGGTACGATTTGTGATTTTAGCTCACGATTATGTTTTGCGTAAAAAGTGTAGTAATCAGGTCCCTGGTCTCACCCCCGTACCTCCGTTACGAACCCCCCTCGAATATAAAAACGTCATTTGACTGAAAAATATTTCCCCCACTAAAATCTTCATCATTTGACATCAAAATAGTACCTGAATTTGTTTAATTGATTGAAATAAAATGTCTATGTCTTTGTCTATATTATAAATGACATTAGACAAACAACTGATCCTTGGAGGGCGACTTTAACAAACTCAATCTGTTGTTTAAACTGTAGTTACGGTGTTTAAATCGCCCATTTTATAAAAAAATATCTAATTCAAAATTGTGGAAAGGCTGGTTGGTCTATCTATATATTGATTGACAAAGGCGATCTGTTATTGTGTTAGCGATTACATTATTTGATCCTGTGCGTGACATTCCTTACAAAATGACATGTGCGTGAAACAGAAACATGATCAGTCTTGACTTCCACAGAGTACAGTTAGAAGATTGTCTGACCATCCAGATGCACTTTGATACCGTATAAATTGACATAACATAACCTCCTTTTTTATCGATCCAAAGGCATTCTCCTTTAAGGTGGATCACGCTGAAAATAAATAATACGCACGCGAAATAATCTTTGGTGGACGTTTTACATCTACCAGTGTTAGGTCGCGAGAAAAATCCGGTCAGATGTTAGTAGTTCCTACTTGGGTTCACTTTTCTTTTATTTAAGACTTGTTTCCAACAGACAACTGTGCATTTTTAAATGGCATTAATTCAAGAATTCGATCCTATTTGTACATTATTCAAAGACTTCTTTTAAAAGCGAAATCAGCTGCCAATCCTAAACCACGCGTTTTAAACTGTCACACCTTTTTTCTGGCGGGTCAAACATACTTCTTCAACAAAACTCAGATGGAAATGCCATATTCCATTCGTTTAATGAACCGTAATATATGCTTAACAAAAAAAGAGGGTAATTTCTTTAACAATTGCATAAAAATTGAAACTAGCCGAAACTGGGTCGAAACATTTCACAATTATCATATGTTTACATGCACAGTTTCATTTTAAGTCTCGAAAATGCCATTAAAAACGTCCATCTTCAGTACTTTCAGTGCTTTGATTTAAATAGGATCAATTTATATGAATGAAATTATGGGGAAAGGTAAAGAAAGATTTTGACCGCGGTTGTCCGCTACACCTTTGCCGATGGGTGAACTTATGAAACAAAGGAGTTGATGTGCGATCAACTCAAAATTCACATTTCGCTGAGTATTTTTTAGGGTTTGGATCTTTTAAAAAAAGTTTATAGCACTAAGAATAATCCACATCGATTTTGCTCCCTGAATGAATGATTTGACGTAACCCATTCATGATCATTTTTGAATGTCAGGAATCGTTAATTGCCAGAAACCTCAATTAGTCGTTAGTGATTTAATTTCTTGGTAGGGATTTTAATGTCACTTTCAACATTATTGTAGTAGCCTAATATCTCGGTGGCTGGCGCGCTTAACCACGGTTTCCTATCTCACTCAAGTACGGCTACAGCATTTTATCCGAGGCACCAGCTACGCATCCGACTTAACCACACTACATTTCATACGGTCATTGCTCTGAGACAAATTACTCTATTCGGAACATCGCTATTACTTTTCCGTAAACTAAAAAGTACCTCTGACGTAAGTGTAGTAATTTTGTGTCATTCTAAGTAAATCGGCTCCCGGTGGTACTACGGTTAATACGCTTGAAAAAAAAAACACATTTTGTTAATTCGCTCCGATCGTCTTTGGAGATCTTTTGGGCATATCATAATTTGGTAACAAAACGCAGTGTTTTTCTGCATTTTGTTATCAAATTATAACATGCCCACTTTAATTCTTTTGTTGATTTTGTTTTCTGCAACGTCATCCTTACCGGAATCGTTGATATTTGTGACGTCATATAAACCCACATGCGAAATGACGCAATTTCATGTCTGCGCCCGTATAATCCCCCTGATCTATTCCGTAGAATCACCGAGGGTTCCCGATTGAAATTACACGTGTCACATTGACTTTCGTCACATGTCGAATGAAAGTTGGCCGAGGCAGGGTTTGAAATCAAAACCTAAAGATTGACAATCCAATGCGTTACCGCTGAAATAGCCGGAATCGGCCCAAATCAATACCAGTCTCATGACCGATTTTCGTCTAAAATTCTCGTTCTATTTCGTGGACAACTCCCGGACATATACCACAAAACACATAGACAGATATATTTTGTCTGATTTTATCGAGCAACCTTCAATTAGCCTCTTAACTTCGGTTAAAAACGATTATATCAAGAGTACAAATCGAGGGGTCAGTGCAACACTATTGTTAGTGCCTATATATCAATAGGCACTTACAATAGTGTTGCACTGACCCCTCGAAATAGTCCTGGTGGTCCGGAAGAACGCAAAGAAAAAGGGCGGAGCAAAACTAGTGTTTGTGTCATTCCTATTGTCGGCACTTACAATAGTTTCTCACTTACCCCTTTGAAAAACGTCACTCTCATTGTCCGTGATTTCTAACATGTGAGCGAAACGTAAAACTTGTGTGAGTGTACTTTTGACTCACTCGGAAACCTTCGGCGTTTCTACGGAAAAGACCTCGGGAATAATGAGGGCGCAGACATTAAAGCGCGTCACGTACGTCGGTTTTACGTCACAAACATTGCTGAAGATGACGTTGCGAAAAACTAATTCAACAATAGGTTGTCATCAAATTATAAATTGCCCAAAAGATATACATAGACGATTGGAAATCATTAAAGGAATGTTTTTTTTTCTTCAAGCGTATTGACCAAAGTATCACCAGTAGCCGAATAACCTTAAAAAAGGACACAAAATTACTACACTTACGTCCGAGGTACTTTCCAGTTTACGGAAAAGTCCGACAGATTTATCGAATGCTTTTGCCTGTATCGGTTTCTGTCAAAAAGTTGTCCTTTTAATATCCATCAAAAAAGGCCTGGCAAAACGAATGTTAAGTAATTGTTAGAGCCAACCATTATCGAGGCCCAGGCGTAAAACATTATAAGTAAATTCATATGAGACTCTGTTTTTATCTAATTTTACCAGTTTCCCATTCAAACGACCTCGGTTTCGTGATGTCGTTTCGTGACGCAACCGATCCATTCGGAACATCACTCGGCCATTTCCGTAAACTACAACATACCTCGGATGTATGTAAGGCGGATGGTAATGAAACGAAATCGTGTATTTTGTTAGGCGGAAACAGTGTAAGAAAAACTAGCACTGTAAATTTATATTTTTTACAGTAAATAACGGCTGATAAATCTTAATTTTTGAGAATGACGAATCATTCTCAAAAATAGAGATTTTCTCAGCCGTTATTTAAGAATCTAAAGATATTTACATTAGGATTCGATGAATTCCCGTCAGTGACTTAAACGAGTAGCGTTGACGACGTCGAATGTTTTCACTCACAGTTTCGAGGGCTAACGCCATTTTAACTGACGTCATCGAGTTCTTCCAAGGTTTTCCCGTCATTTTTAAAAATAGTCCGTCTATGTACATCCGAGGTTGATCGCGAGATTGGCCGAGTGGTGTTCCGAATGGCTACCGATCCTGGGTCTGACCGGTGTTACTTTGATTCCAAAATGGGGTGTAAAATAGTTCATAACAGTTTGTTTACAAGAAATTTGATCTCCTTTACTTAACATAGAATTTAATATCTACCTGAAAAGAGATCGAATCGAGGGTTTTAGATGCTAACCTACGTAATATACCAAGGCTGTAGGATATTCGCAATTTTGATTTGAGCGCATGTGACAAAATAACAGATACGCTAATTATTTTGAGCAAGTTTTTTTTACAGCGTTCACCAGTGTTATACAATGATGTGATGACCCCGTAAGATCTTAATAGAGCTTAATATCATCGAGAGAAAGTAGTGCGCATTTATTAATGCACATTATTTTACAACAATTAGATATACAAGGAACTTAAGTATTTTTTTCTAAATTGCCTTTGTTAAATGTACTTTGACTTACTTAACCTAGATGGTCGCAATAGAGACAGGACTTACCTACGGTAAAATGAAGTTCGACAGACTTCGTAAGTTGCGTAAATGTGACCATAGCTTAAAACATAACGACAACGGGTTGCCGAGGCTGAGAGCCAATGTACTTCGTTTTTGGTTAAAGGTTTTTAACCTTTTTATAGTGGCCAAAATAATAGTAAAACGTTTAAATGTCCAAATTTGATTGACATGATTTAATAAAACAAGGGTTTAAAATTTTACGGACAAAATTACAACGTATTGACAAACTGGTATTTTTATGGTCTGATTGCTGATATTACCGATATTTGTTGGAATTGAAATATTTTTTTAGAATGTTAGGCCTATATCTATCAATATTATTATTATTCTATTTATTAATTTTAAGTGACATTTTTTTTCTAAGAGGTTTTATTTTTAGATAAGTGCATGGATATTGGTATGCATAAAAACTTCGCGATCTCAGGGTTATTAAATCGGACTGCGAAGCAGTCGATTTATATATACCGTTTTCCAGAAATCCAGTCTGTTTGTGTTTCAAACACCGAAGAAACGGCCTTTTCAGTCACAATCTACAAACTTTGTTTTTATCTTATTTACTTTTCGACAAATAGAGAAGAGGCTAATACAAAATTTGATGTAATTTTCGCTTTTAGTAATTACCAGTTAGTATTTTCAGTGTTTATAACAAGATTTTCGGTTGAGTAAAGGAATTGAAACGTACAATTGGTTAACTGTATAATAAATTTGTAGCACTTACAATATTACTGCTCTGATGTTTTTCTCGAACGCTCATTTACCAGTTGTAGGGCTGACAACCAATCAAATTCTATTATGATTATCACTCGGTCAAAACCCACGCGTAAATTCAGACCACGTGGTAGATGCAAATGGACGTCGTCTGCTCGAAATGTGTCAATTAAGTTGTTTGTCATTGGTCAATAGTCGTCTGTACTCAAACAGGGAGCGTGGGAAGTTTACTTTTTGTTCGCATAGGGAATGAGTACTGTTGACTATGTGTTAACAAATAGAAATAATTTTGTAATTTTGAAATATTTGATTTCAATGAGCACTCTGATCACGCTCCAGTCCTATTTGCAATAAATTCAAATTTGGGTATGAAGAGAAATTTTTCAACAACAAATAAACCGACAAAAACATACGATAAACTGATATAGGATAGCAGTAAGAGCGATCTTTTTTTAGAACAACTCATGAATAATCAAAGAGTGCTGCTAGATTTAATCGATTGGTCAGAAACCAAAGATATAAATAGTATAGTTGGCGATTTCACGTGTTTCTTGAGGGAAAATGCATTTATAGTATTTGGGAAAACCCCAATGCTTGAAATACAAATATATTTGTAATCAAAATTGTAAATAGTTTAATGAAAAATGTTTGTTGCTAAACAGGCTCTTAAACTCTATAGAGAGAGGAATAATATGAACAGACAAGCTTTTAGGCTGGCGCGTGCTCATTGTTTCAACGTAAAAAATCTGCTAAGAAATAGTTTAGACTAGCAGAGGGCTATCGAATCTGCAAACTTTCAAAATCGGACCCACGAGGTTGGATGAGCTGGCGATGTCCTCGAAAAAATGGAGTGTTAAGACAAAAAACTCACAAACTGGGCAAAGATTTTACCAACTTTTATTGTCCAAATTTGAGCCCTTTTGATTGGCGAACTATTGCACTATCCCAGCCTCTCAATGATGTCCGATTTACAGTGCTGACAGCACTTTGATATATATTTTTTGCTGTCCAATTCTGAACTAATTTTACCACGTTTTCGGTAAAATTACGATTCCGAACGATCGTACCCGGGACCTTTTGAATGATAGTGCGACGCACGAACGATGGTGTAAATGCTATAAGGAATTCGGGGGGGGGGGGGGGTAATACTTATTCTAGGAAAAGTACCCGAAAGCCAAAACAAACTGGCACTATCAATACTGTGGCGCTATAATGCACTAGAATGGTTATCCAGTTACATCACATGTTGAGCCCACATATTTGATTGAAAAATAATGATAAAAGTGAGGATGAAGATGATGATGACGATGATGATGATGATGATGATGATGATATCAAATTCTTTACTTTTAGAAGTTAACTCATTAAGTTGACATTATTTTACAGGTTTAAACATAAACAACGAATAACCTATTTTCATTTGACTTTACAATATGTCCTTGGCCTTTTACCTACTGCAATAACTCATTTGAGTGACACTTCTTCACATTAAGGGGTATATATTTATGGTATATTTTTCTTAAATATGTGAAGAAGTAATGCTACAAACGGAAAATTGTCGTCAACATTTAGAGTGACCTTGACCTTTCAAAATTAAGATGAAAGTATAAGGGATTTCTTCGAATGCTTCCCTTTGAGGGAAACAATTAAATAATTGTTAATGCTAAATAAATTGGGTTTCAATCTTTAAAAGTAGGACTTGTTGCCTGAATAATTTCAGAAGGCCTACGGACAGACGCATTAGTGCACCAACGCACATGCACCAATGTGAAATTTTGGCGACTTTGTCTCGCTTACTGCAAGCGGGCTCGACAACTAGCCTTCAACCAATCCTCCGACTTTACATTATTTTCCGTTTCCCCTCTTTACATGGCGAACAACTTTTTTTCTTCAATAAGAAGGTAGATATGGGTATATCATTAACCTTTCATTTTGTGTCATTATTGATTTCATTGAAGCTGAAAATCGTATAGAATATTAATGCAGGCCTTAAGTATATTATAAACGATTTGAACTCCTTATAAAAAGTGACTCGGTCCTGCAATGGTATCTATTTAGCTCGACTATTCTAAGGATAAGGGGACTGACTATACCTACCCTACGTTCAGGATGAAAACATAATCGAAGCGTTTTCGAAATGATACATCGCTTTGCACGTTTTTGCACGTGCAAAGCGGGGTATCAGCTCAAAGCGCTCGCGAAACGTTTTTACATCCCGAACACAGGGCTGGTGTCGGAGTTGGTGTCGTCGTCGACATATTTGTAGAGCATTTTTGCGTTAAGTTTACGTGTTGGTATCATATCAACGTTTCTAAAATGTTATTGTTTGAGTATATATAAACTGAAACCAACTTCTAATCGGTCACTGCATGTTTCTCTAATTTAAACACATTTACAAGAAAAAAATTGAACAGAACATTGCTTTCATGCAAAGACAACCCAATCTCGAGGACTTTGGCAAAAGAATCGTTTGAAAAGTACCGACAGAACAATTGTGAAAAAATTACAAAACTCGCAAAATGCAGGGAATTTTGAAGGAATTACCATCATGTTGTTGAAAAGTCATTATCCTTTCGATGCCTTAAAGGTATCAGAATAGAAAAACGTAAAGAAAATATTGTTTTTGACATTCATTTGCGTCAATGAAGCGAATTTGTTAAATTTACCCCACCCACCAATATTAATTTTGAAAATGGGGGTACCGATGTCCTCAAACAAGTTTAATTGCTTTTTCCCGGAAAATTTTTCGTTGAGTTTGGTTTACCAAGTAAATGGGCTATCAGAACTCAACAAACAATTGCATTTTTAACATTATTTAGTGATACTGTTCGTGCTTTATTTAAGTGACCGATTAGAAGTTGGTTTAAGTTTAAGGAAGTCCGCACATCCGGTTTTGGATTTTCCGCCATTAGAAAAACATTTGCGAAATTCAAACTATGTTTTTGGATAGAGCTGTATTTGAGATTGTCAAAACATGTAAAAAATTGTATAAATTCAAAAATTTATTTTTCACCCAATTTGGGGGGGGGGGGGGGGGGGGGGGGGGGTTTCCCGATTTTAGAGGTTTCAGAGAAAACGACAAGCAAGTGTTCAATGTTACTCCTTTCCTATTTTTCGGATAGAATGTAAATAAACCTTATGAATATGGTAAAATGAAACCCTGCTACATATCTCCGAACCAAAATACCAACAAATTCGTTATTTCCAATATTGAAAAATGTGTTTTGAAATTTAACCTTTTTTTATGAATTACCTCCCTTTATTTAAACAAATGAGTCAAAATATCTAAAAAAGTAAGACTGTGGCCCCACTTTTTTTTTCATGTCAAAATATTCTTCATTATGTCACAAATTTATATTGAGAGTATAAGAAAAAGTTTAATAGTAGAACTATATTTATTTTACTGTGAAGTACTAGTAGCCCTTGATATTAATCGAAAAGTACTTGTTTTAAGGACCGAATAAAGATGTCATAATTTTCTTTTGCTTCATTAAAATTCCATATTTCTTTAATAAATTAGTGGAATTGAATGCCGTTTTTAAATAAAACTTAGATCAATTGCTTTCAGAATATTTATTTGCCCAAAAATAATAACTTCAAATCAAAGATGTAATTATCAAAGAAATTTAAAGGCAAGAACTTAAGTGCACTAACTGTTTTTGGTACCTATTTCAAACGGCTCTGAGAAAAAAACTAGCACGGTGACCCCATTTTTTCTTTTCAAAAATCGAAATAACACATTTAGATTTTTCTAAAAAATCAGCTTTAAAGAAAAGTTTAATAGTAGGGAAAAGCCGAGCGAACCTCCTTAAAGTCCCCGTCTGTGTTCGTGAACATTCCCGAATCTCATAACAATGATCTTAGACGACTATGTACACAAAAACTAGAATTTTATTCTCAAAGATAAGCTTGAATTTGTCAAACCAATATTCGGTTATGCAAATGTTTATGACGCGATGATCTAAATATAGGCCTAACTTGATGAATATTAATGACTCGCAACATTTCGGACTCCAATTTGAATACCACTCATATACCGCTCCTGCACATGGGCGTATTTCATGTGGCCAATATCGCATTTACATATTTTACTTTATACAGCAGATCATGTGTTTCACGAAAAAGCCGCCGTTTGTCGATTGATTTGTATTTTCATTTAACTCATCTTGCATAAGACTACATCAAGAAAAAATACTCAAAGAATAAACACGATAGAGCGATTATTGCACTGTAAACGCGGACTGTGGCTTTAATTATGTAAACGATTCGTTCTCCTGGAAACCGGCCTAAATGACGTCACCTTTTGATTTTAGATGTCTTACCAAGATACTGCAAAATGATCCAATTTATAATCCAATTTCAAAGACTTTGCAGACGTAAGATCAATTTGGGGTAACATTGAAAAAAGACTGCAAAATTTTGAAGAAAACATTGAGAAAGGCCAGAAATTGCTTAAAACAAACAAGTTCTCTTTTTTATTTTCAATGTTTACCACTAAATTGATGTTAGTTAATTGAATAATGGGGTTTTTGAAAAAATCGTTACATGAACAGGTAAAAAGGATCTTTATCATTTTGGAATTAACATAATTTTCCTTGATTAATGAATCATAAATTTTGCATTTTTTTCTAAAAGTATTGAAGTTTTATGTCTATTGTCAATTTTAGTGTCATTTAGGCAAGCTTTCCTGGAGAACGGATCATATGTTTATATGTTATATTCCTGTCTCCAATAAAACCGTTGGTTTGAAACTCTGCTTATGCCGACGAGCTAGCGCAGAACTATTTATAAGAAATATTTATAGGCACTTACTGTAGTTTTTCGCTAGTTCCTCTTATTATAGTTTTGCGCCAGTTCCTCTTATTATAGTTTTGCGCTAGTCCCTCTTATTATAGTTTTGCGCAAGTCCCTCGTATCATAATTTTGCGCTAGTCAATCTTACTATAGTTTTGCGCAAGTCCCTCTAACTATGGCTTTGTGCTAGTCTCTTTTGCTATAGTTTTGCGGTAGTCCCTATTAGGAGAGATTTGCGCTAGCCCTCTTACTATATTTTTTGCGCTAGCCCCTCTTACTATAGTTTTACGCTCGTCCCTCTTTCTGCAGTGTTGCGCTTGTCCCTCTTACTATAGATTTCCGCTAGTCCCTCTTAGTACAGTTTTGCGCTAGTCCCCTAACTATAATTTTGCGCCAATCCGTCTAACTATAGTGTTGCGCTAGACCATCTTCCTATAGTGTTTTGCTAATCAATCTAACTTTAGATTTGCGCTAGTCCCTATAACTCTAGCTTTGCGCTTACCCTTCTTACTATATCGTTTGGCTAGATCCTCTTACTAAAGTTTTGCGCCAGCCCTCTTACTATAGTTTGTGCAAGCTTAATAGTTTAAGTATGACGTATTTTTATCGTATATTTGTCGTACCTCTATTTAAACTTATGCTTTAGAAATGAGAATTTACGCAAGCTTCTGTGAACATATTATCTGCCTCTTAGCAAAGATTCGTTACTCTCACAATCGATATTTATTCTGCGTATACTCAAACTGTGGGCCTCCTCCACGCTCTGTATCGACCTTTCGAGTTCTAGACGATTGTACGGCGTTCCAACTTAGCTCATGTTGCGATTAGGGCGATGCCAGTGGACCTTATTTTCTTCTTTTTCATTTAGTAAGGGCGCTGCGGCATCGCCGCCCTAATATCCAGCCGGGCGGGCGGCGTTCACTTCTTTGGCCGGAGCATGACTCTATCACCTTACCCTTCAATATGTTCCCGGCGCTTACCGCAGCAACGGTAGTCTAAAACGTAGCACTGTTATAACTGTTTAGACGTTGCAACCGACCTACCAATTCTGATGGGATTAGTCACGTTGTACGTTCCAATCAAGTTTTTTTCACGTCTACCAACCGAATGAAACTTTTTTGCGGGTTTGGCCAGTATACTTTTAGCCCGACAGCATGCACCATTGCAGACCGTATTAAAACTTATATAAACCATAACACTCCGTGACTTGCCGTGCTTGAACGTGACAAAACGGCCAACATACTCCTTACCTCGCCTGAGGTAGATCATCTAAACCGTGGCCACCATCGCATCCATATACAAGTACCGACAATTACGACTAGTAACGTTTGACGATCCCGTTCCCCTACGTTGCCTCGCGGTCATCCCGTTTTATCCACGGTGGAATGAAACGTACCTGCCGTTGCCTGGGGGAACCTAATGTAATCGGTTGCTTATGCCCGATTATTGATTTAACTGTTATATTCTCCTCATGATTAAGGAATGCAGTGCAATATGACTTGACCTAGATAAAAAAAAAATTTATTTGTATTTTTTGGGGGGTTTTTTTGCATTCTTTTGACACTGGCTGGACCATATCTCTGAAACTGTAGTAGCTTTCATTACAAAACTGGATAGGTGGATAAATCTCATCAAGGGAAAAGAGCAGTTCAAAAGAACAATGGCGCTACCTAGCATATTTGAGAGTTATTGCCATTTGTTGTTTATCAATCTTGGATTTTGTCCAGTATATATCATTGAGAGTATAATACTTAGAATCATATAACTTCAAAAGTCCGTGTTTCTGATCAAAGGAAAGACAGTACACAAGAACCACGACTCCATCCATGCATCTTTCTTTTCTTTTTCATTTTTTTAATAGTCATTTAAAATTTTCAGTTTTTGTTCGAGGCATATCTCTGCTCTTTGGTATTTTTTATACTTGAACTTTGTACGGAGCATATCGCTGACAGTATAGTAGCTAAGGTAGTCATACTTTATGAACACAAGAAAAATCGCAAGAACCATAACTCAGCATTGTGAATTACAAATGTATTACTCTTTGTTATTCTTCAGATTTTAATTCAAACCTCACCGTCCGGTCGATATCCAGAAGTGTGACGGGCGTATACTGTGACAATTTGGATCCTTGGCTTCAAATTGATTGGGTTTTTTTTTTTAGAAAATTGGTGTCACAACGAAAGCAATTTTTTCTGATTTTTATAATGAAAAGAACTCAAAAAAGGACAAATTAAATTTGCATCTAAAAGATGACCGCCCTTCCTTCTTCATAGATTTGACCCAGTGACCATTCCTTTATCAAGGTGAACATCAAAGGCCTGGACTTCTAAATGGGTCATGCGGGGAATACAGTAGACAACATCGTGAAATTGACAAAGTGAATGATTTGGGAAAGATTTTGGAGTGAAAATAAATGAGTATGTGCAGTGAGTTTTAAGTGAAATTAAAAGGAGCTAATCCAATGTTAGCGATATTTATTACCTCCCTTCAATAAAATATGCATAAAATTTCCGGAAATAGCTTCTTATTTCTTCAAGAACTTATCGAAAAAGCATATCTTTTTCATTTAAGTGAAATTGCGATTTTTCTAGCTTTATAAATTTTTTTAATGTAGCTGTTGGTCTTATCTTTTCTAGTGATTTTGGAGCGTTTCCGAATGGTTGAAATGGGTGATAGGAATGAAAGATCATTGGAGCGCTGAGCGAGTGGTTTTGAAGGGTTTTGGTTGAGTTGATGTCAATTTCACGATGTTACTCACTGTTCTATTGAAATTGACATTCACCTCGATTAAAAATTGTCCTAATCGTTTGCTTAGCGCTCCTCTCAATGCATTTAATACACTCAGCCCATTCACTCAAAAACGCTCAAAAGTCGTTGAACCACTCCGAAATTGTTCAAAATGATAAAAATTTCATTCAAATTGATAAAACCATTCCACGATGGTTGGTTGGGACTTTAAATCGTCTGAAAGGCTCATGAAGACACACAAACAGAAAAATTCGTAGATGGTTTTAAATGAAGGTACAGTTAATTTCATCGTTAAATTGACTCTCACCCCGATCTAAACCACTCAAAATCATTCACTCAGCTTTCCATTCATTCATTACAAACTCTCACTAAATCAATGAAAAACGCTCCGAAATCAGTAGAAATAAAATCGAAATCGTTCAAACCTATCAAAATTTAATTCAGTTCGATCAAATTATTCTACGATTTTATTGGCTCGTGCGGAATTTCAAGTGTCTGGATTTTCTTAAAAGACATGCAAACAGAAAACATATTATCTTAAATGGAGATAATAAATTTATCTATTTATTTTTTCATCTTGAACAAAATAAGCTTTATTGGATTTCTTCCTTTGATTTCACTCAAAACACGCCCCATACACTCATTCAATTTCACTTCAAAATCGTTCCAAAACCATCAATATTGTCAATTTCACGATGTTTTTAACTGTAATACCATTTCCACAATACATTTTTTGTCGATAATTGAAACAACGACCTTGGCATGATTTCTCTCGAATCACGAGTCCATCAACCTAACTGCTCTTGGATTCAGATTTCTTTTTTCTCTCTTACTCAGAGGAATCCAATCCGAAAAGACCTCTCAATATTGAAGAAACAATTGAGAAAATGGGAGAAATTGCTTGACACCCCAGTTCATCAATTTGAGAGCTTAAAAGTTTCGGTTTGTGAGAAAATGCTTACGCAAACAGATACAAAGCATTTCTTCTTGAAAAATAAAATACTTTCCTAGTTTTACGATTAAAAATCATTTCAGTTTTTTAAGAACTGGATTTTAAGTCAATTATCAATTTATTGTCATTTGTGCTGGTTTTCCTGGAGAACGGATCGTATGTATCTTACCCTCCAGCAGTCCATCTTTTGACCTTGCTGTGTGTGTTAAGTTAACCTTTTGGTAATATTCTGTTGAACATTATTAGCAAATAAATACCTCAAAGTCACTTTATGTAGATCATTAAGTAGATAATAAATTTATCACAAAAGTTATCATTTCATTTAATCAAGACACGTCATTTGAACTTCTGTAAAATCTAAGCTGAACCAAATCTGACACAAAAGAAGAGCAATCGGAGAACATTCGGTTTCCTGTTTGTATAGTGTTTGACACAGCTCTTAATGAAATAACATCTAAATCATGAAGGCTGGTGTACCTATCGAATGATTCCTGTCGTTTCTCATACCATTAAAGTCACATCATTTCAACCCAACCACAAGCTGACCATGCCTCTTGGGCGTTTTTCTTACCAATGGAATGATCCATACGTTGGAGACAAATATTGCTCGTTATAATGCATTTGGCCAAACGTCGGATGAAACTAAGCCGAGCCGTAGATCGAATTCGTGGAGCTACGAATCGATATTATCATAATGATGGAATTCAATCACACTAAGTGAATATGAGGAATTATAACTATATAACTATAACTATAACTAATCTATTGATGATTTAGACCTCCGGCCCATTACACATATGCCTTTTACATGACAAGTTACAATTGTCTATATAAAGTTGAATAGGTTTATCGTGACATACCGTCATGAATTAAAAAAAAACAACTTCTCTTTTCTTGTCATTTTTGACGTCACTGATTTGAGACGTTTTAGATTCACAGGCATGTAAAAACGCTGTGTGCTCAGTGTTTCTTTGTCATTATTCGGCAAATTAGTTGCTTACTTTCGATAGTCAATAGCTGAACTTGCTGATGTACCGTGTTTTACTTATCGGTTTTCAGTATCCTACAGGCTTTGATTTTTATCAAACAAATGGGTTGATAGTATTGTTATCAACCGTGTTACCGGAAATATCTACTGGATTGGTGAAAAGTAAAATAAATGCTGTTTACATGTACCAGTGCTTAAATGTTGTTTCATAGGAGATAATCATTTAGTTAGGTCAATTTACATTTCATTGAGTGAGAAACAAAAGCTATATTTCACGAGTGGCGGAGCCATGAGAGAAATATAGCTTTTGTTGTTCACGAAATGAAATATCAATCGATCCTACTCGAAAAACACACTTTAATGCATAAATGAGACAAATGAAGATTAAAGGATTTTTTTCAAAGCGCGTCATTGCTTCATTTTACGTGATTGCTAAGCAACATTCATGATGACGTCACTTTTGGGGCTCAACTAAAATGACGTCAGAAAGGGTGAAATGAACGAAAACTGGGTACAACGTCATAGGAAAATAAAAAAAATTATTCAAGTTGCCGCATTTTTTCCCTATATTGAATGTGGAAAGCATGTTGTTATAGTAAAACAGGAGCACCCCGCACTCTCGGAATTGATGTTTTGGAAAGATCATAGAATTTTTTAGTCAAAAAAAGTGGTATCGTTTGTACAAAAATGCATCTTTAGCTATTCACCTTCATTTTAAAGCTAAATCTTTTGATAGTCAATATATTTATTTACCAACTTTCAAGCGAATGGCTTCCGTAATACCAGAGAGATTGGACATTTTCATTTCTTTGTTGTTGTTTTTTTATTTTATTTTTGCACAACAACCACGACAATGCCGATGACAACGCCAAAGCCACAGCAAATCCGCAGATTTTCCTCGATAACAGCCCGACTAAAACCCATCTTTCGATTTTTAATCGTAACCCTTGTGACGTTCCTTATAACAGTTGCTCTAGATAGTTTCACGCTACTCTTTATAAATTTACAGACAAGGGTAGCAAAAAAAAGTCACTGAACCCAGAGCTTTATCACCCGTGACATGATATTTACCTTCGATGAAATATGTTTTTTGAAAAGGATGATTAGCAATTTATGCATATTTTGTAAACAGCCCAATTTCCCTCATAGTGTAAAAACAAATTACTTACTTTTGAACAGACAAACTCTGTGTTAAGAATGATTAAATGGCGGAAACTGTTTGAAAATCATACCCCGCTTTGCACGCAAGTGCGCGTGCAAAGCGGAGTATAATTTACATACAGTTTGCACCGTTTCGTCATCCTGAACTCAGGGTTAATTTAGTAAAATACACATAAACTAAATCAGATCAGTTACCGGTATGGTCAGCATGTTTCACAAGCGACTTTAATAGCCCACCGGGATATTGACCCGGATTTCACAGCAAAACCATCGTGCATCCAGGAAGCAAAAAAAAAACATCATTTTTAATATGAGCTTCACATGCTATAAACGTATACAGCTTAGAACATCTTTTAATTAATATGTACTTACTCCGATCAAATCATTCAGCGCCCATTCATTCTATACACTCACTCAAACCATTCATAAACACCTCATTTGGTCACTAAAAAAAGTTCGGTATCATCATTCAAATCGCTTGGCAACTTCCACGCGTTCAATGACTTGCTTGGCTTTTGAAGTATCTGATTAGTTCTCAAGGAAATATGTTTTTAGAAGTTTAATGTATATTTCCTTAATGTGAGGGGAAAATATTTATAATTTCGTTCGTCCAGAACGGAATTAGCAGTATTATATTTCTACCACCTCTTTAGTTTCATTCAAAATTCACTCAAACCACTTATACAATTTCATTCCAAAATCGTCAAAAAAACTTTCACATTATCAATTTCATGCTATTCTTTACTTTAGTAGTTTAAGTATAATTGTTATTTCAAAGTTGTACAAAACTAGCTTCAAAATTCGGCTTTCGAAGGAGAAAATATTTTATCAGCAGAATGTTATTTCGATTTCATTTGGTAAAAAAGACGAAAGGATTGTTTGATTATATAGCGCTTTAGGCCGCTTTTAACAGTTTTATTCAGTCATATCGCGGCGGCTGGAGCACCTTACAATGGTATTTCATGCACCAGTTCTGCCATTTGATCCTTCCATAGTCACCTTCCATGCTTTCCTACTTAGTTTCACGATTATCCTCTCATTGGTGGGAGCCAAATGTCGGAAAGGATAAGTGTCGCCGACGTGGATCGAACCCACAAAACGCTCATGATTGAAGGTTCAGAGTGTGGGTTTGTCTCTCACCAATGGGTTGATAATCGTAGATCTATGTGAGATAGCAGCTGGAGTCTAGGAAAGGATGTGATGGTTGTACTGGTGAGAGAAATACCAGAAGTCCATTGTTAGGTACTCCAGCCGCCGCAATGTAACTGGAATAATGTTGAAAGCGGCTCAAAACTCCAACCAATCAATCAATCATGAGAGTCTGGGACCTGTTTCACTACATATCTTACGATCATGGGAAAAAATAAAGTTACGTCTAAAGAAGTAGTTAAATTTGGACTTCTACCATGCATCATCTCACTGGAATCGTCTTCTAAAGATCTCTACCAAGTTTGTTCATATCAAGACCCATTTTGGGCTCCACCCGGGTGCATCCTGTTTTGCATAGAATCAAAAAGCGAAAAGGCATATCTGTCTTGACCTTGGCTGAAAACATTCCATGGTATTGATCTTATGTAGAAATTATCTCCATTTTGACATCTGCCTATCTAATTAATGTGATATCGGGGTCAAAGAGACGCAGGTGAGCGATCTATGACCATCATGGTCCTCTTGTTGATAATTGACCGAGTAAACTTCTTAATCAGTCATTTAAATCTTGAAAACTCTCCGGCGTGCAAAACGACTAATTACGATACTTCCATCCTTTCTTGATTTAGCCCCTTTTTGCTTAACTGGATTTAAAGTCTAATTTAAAAGATATTAAACGGCATTAATTTAAAGAAGTAAGCTATAAAGGGTTGTCGAAGTGTGCTTCGTTATTCATCCCAGAAGATAATTAGCAATGATTAGACTCAAATCTACTGCCAGATAGCTTAAATATTTACGCAATCACTTGAAACATCTCTAAACCCCTTGTTTTTAACTTGCCTGTTAGCGTGAGAATCGCGTAATTCGCGCGTTTGAGATGCAATGCAGAATGCAAAATTTTCTTTTCAAAGGCGATAACGTCTTGCATTAGGAAAAAATGTTTGTTTTATTTCATTCTATGAATCCAGCGAGAAACTAGAATTGCATACCTCTGAAAGAAACATTTATTTGTTATCGGCATCGAGAAACCAACGCTCATTCCACAAAAAATATACTTTTCTCGCTAAAGCGCTCAATTTAAAGCATTCCCTCAAACCGTCCCACTTCGTCCAAAACGTCGCGAAATCATTCGAAATTCTTCGAATTCATTATGAATACTGCAAGTGGAATAAAATTATTGGCAAAATTGCATTAAAACAAAAGTTATAACATCGTATGATTATGTGCAGGCTGATCTTTGTTCATACTTCCTTCAAAACATGAACGTTCCGGGTTCAGCATAAAAAGGGATAACATTCTATCATTGCAGTCAAAAAGATTGTGAAATTGACACTCATTCGGATCAAAATCATTCTAAACCATTCACTCAGCGCTCCATTCATCCATTCCGAAGACCCATTCAAATCGATCAAAAACGATCCGAAATCTTTGGAAAACATTTTGAAATCGTTCAAGACTAATAACATATTATCCAAAATTGATAAATCATTCAATGATTTTATTAGCTTGTGTGGATTTAAAAGTTTCTGGTTGATTCACGAAGACCCACAAACAGAAAAGAATGTATATTTTACTAAGGGGAGGTAACAAATACCGTTAATTTTGTTCTTCTTGAACCTCGGGATAACATTACTTCAAATACACACTCACCAGTAATAGGCTTTCTTGTTCCTTGACAATTTGGCATTAACCCTTTATGCTCTTAAAATGTTTAACCAAAACTTTAAACCAAGGTCCTCGAGAATTTAATCTTAACCTTTTATGGGCTAGGAAAATCTCGCTCCGAAAAACTTTAACTTAAAAAACACAACCCCAAAACTCTAACTTTGCTTATATTTTCTGATTGCTTTATCTAGAGACATCATTACTTCATTTACTCACTCACCACTTGTTAGGCTTTCACTAGAGACCAAGGATCCTTTACCATTTGACTTTGACTTCAATCATGTTTGAAATTATAAAAAGTTTAACCAAAAAACTTTAACCTTGATAATATTATCTGAGTGTATAAACAATATTATTAATGTCCTGGCTCAACAAATGAGATAGGCTTTCTCCTACATGTATGATCATGTCTTTTGACTTTGTGACCTTGACCTTTTTTATATATATTTAAGATATTGCTATAAACCTTCATAGCTTTCCTGAATGCCTTCAACTAGGACGATTACACTTCATAAATGCGCTGAT
The DNA here is from genome assembly GCA_948146395.1 of Fragum whitleyi. Classification (NCBI taxonomy): domain Eukaryota; kingdom Metazoa; phylum Mollusca; class Bivalvia; order Cardiida; family Cardiidae; genus Fragum; species Fragum whitleyi. The sequence continues at coordinate 52,144,816 of OX411553.1, forward strand.
TTGATGATCAACCTGATATTTAATACAATGAAATTCCATTAGTTACTTCACCAGGCTGTAGACTTTCACTTTACCTAACCGTTGACAAGTACTTAAAAAAGTTTTGTTTTTTTTCTATAAAAAGGATTGATATATATTAGATCATGGATTTAATGTAAAAAATGACATTGAACATTGATCTTTGGTCAAGTGCTGTTTGTGACAAGCAGCAGTTTGGCTAAAATACGTTGTCCGCAGCAACTCTTGTTTTATTATGTTTACGAGCATATTATTTTTGGAAACAAATGACTGGGTCGGTCAGCTATACTTGAGACCAATGGACAAGACTAGAGATCCAGTATGTATCGCTAAATGAAAACACAGCTATCAATTTGAGGAAATTGGCAATTCAATGGTTTTTAATGACTCAATGGGGAATTAAATGAGCGTATGGAGCAAGATTTGGATGAAATTCAATTGAAGTAAAACAATATCGATAATTTCGTCCAAATTGGCCAAAAATATCAATATCTTATTACCTTCCGGTAAAAATCTGAACACTTTTCTGTTTTTGTGTCTTCATTGTCCTATCAGACACTTAAATTCCACTTAAGGCAAAATTCGTACAATGATTAATTCGATTTAAATAAGAAAATGAGCGTTTTGGTTGACTTCGAATAGTTTTTAAACGATTTCGGAGCGTTTAAGAGGTTAGAGTGAATGTTTGGAATGAATGAATAGAGCGCTTAGCGAGTGATTTCAAACGGGTTTGATCGAAATGAGTGTCAATGTTACAGTGTTATTAAACTGCATCCTTATAAGTGATTGCTTTTGTGTCGTCAATAGGCGATGAAATTGTCGTAAATATAGCTTATGTTACTTTATGCAATATATGTATGTGAAAAAGGGTGAAAATTTGGTACCCGAAAACTGGGGCACCAAGAAGATACCTTTCAGTTTGACGGGCTATCTTTTTAAGTCTATGGTGTGCACATAATGTTTTACGACAAGATAAAATTTCAAAATGTCATCGTTGTTAAATCTATCCGATTAAAATTTCTATTGTACGAAGTTATCACGCGTGGAAAGATCCCTCTACTTCGAAACATTTTGGCCTTGAATAGTCGAAATTGTGTCAGTATTAGCTCTTTACCATTCGTTGGCTCAGACTCACCCGAAAATATAGTATGAAATTCATTGAAAAGTGCCCGCGGTCAATAAGTTAGGTGTATAGTTGCGAATGAATCGTTCGACTTCATTTTTTTCCTTCGATCTTCACTACGTTTAAGATGGCAGAATTTTATGATAGTCCCAATTAAAGCAGCTGATGACGAAAATTTTAGAAGGTAAAATTTCCGTACAAATATTATTTTGGAGAGAAAGCATTGAAAATAATAAGGAAATCGCTTGTCACAAGAATTTTCATCATTTTCCCACAATGTTTTCTAAAGCTTTTTTTCCTTAGGGGTGTCGTAAAGCGTAACTATTTAACATTTTCCAGGTGGTACGACAGTGCGTAACGCGGCCTGTCTGTTATTAAAGTCAGATCAACTTCAAACATATTTGTTATTTAATGATATTATCTTTATAACCGATCGCTAGATTTTCGCGAGATAAATAAGTAAATTAAATCAGGGAGAAATGACACTATTCAGCGAACTCGGGATAAGATACTATTCACATTACTTGTAGGTCTGATATTTATTTATGATTTCTTTAAAGGGGGGAGGGGGCAGTGTACAGCAGCTTCATTACCTAGATAACGAGATTTTTATAATCATTTTATTTGTACTTCGGTCCATTGTTTCAATAATCTGAGTTCTGACCTCTATGTTTTTCAATGATTTAATCTTGTATGATATTTTATTTATATGATCATATAATTATGACAATGATGATGCCGATGCTGCTTGTGCTGCTGCTGATGATGATGACGGTGATGATAACAAGTTTGGTTATTAAAAAAATCAAATAAATCAGATAATCAAATATATCAAACACACATTTTAGTGATGAAGAGAATATTTCTTCATTAATGGAGGTATGAAGTAAAAATCTGTCACACTGTGTGAATGGTCGATGTAGATTCATACAATAGTGTACTTAGGTTTATAGATTTTTGTTTTCGTGATTTCAAAAAAAAAGTTTTCTTCATAACTTAAAATTTAACAATTTTTCGGCCAATTGGAATGCACGAACCTTTATCATACTATTCATAAATAGAAGAATCAAAGAATTTATATATATATCATAAACTACGTATTTATGTAGATTTGTAATTATGGGTGTTTTGAAGGTCAACGGAGACTGTAGCTTCAACTTTATTGGGAAAAGAATCAAAGCGCCTCAATTTTGAGGACACAGCTATTTTTTATGTACAAAGTAGTCCAATGGTAAGTGTATGAAACTAAAAACCTAAACACGTACAGTAAAACTTGTGTTAAGCGACCACTTAGGGGACCACCAAAAGAGGTCGTTTATGGGAATGGTCGCTTAATACGAAATACCATGATAAATGTGACAGTTTATTTTGATGGCATTTATAGATTGTCCATAAAGTCGTACTGAATCCTATGATTTTCGACCCCATTAGAATCCTATTGAGACGATTCTAATGGGTTCCAACAACATAAGATTCAACAATAACCAACTATTTGTTAAGAATGTTAAGACATTTTGCTTACGGTGAAGGGACTTTTTATGGTGGTCGCTTAAAACAATTGGTCGCTTAATAGACGCGGGCGCTCGAGCAATATCGAGCAATTGATACATTGTGATTAGGTTTTTGAAACCAACAAATTAATATTCTCTCCATCTCTTAAATGATATCTCAAATTCACATTTTCCCGGTGTTGCGAGTAGTCTCAAGCCGATATATTCAGTGCGAATGCACCCCTATAAAATCATGTAAAATCGAAAATATATTTGCAAATGTAATTATAATGATGTTTTCAAAATAAATCATATTTCTGAGTTTTTGCGACAATCTTTTCGCGAGATAACCATACTCTTAAAGAAGCCCACATAGCTTTCATGAGAACTTAACATACGTCCATTTTTTATTATCATGGTATCATTTCAAATTCTGTTTTTTTTTGTGTTTGTTTTTCTTTTTGCGTTTTTCGTTTGTTTTTGTTTGTTTGTTTATTTGTTTGTTTTCAATAACAAGCGTCCTAATTAGGTAAATCATATCACCATGAACATCGTATTGAAAAATAGTGTGGGAAAGAAAACAGATTGTCTTTTAAACCATGTTTTCTATCATACACACATATACATGATTCTTTTACGGAATTTCGTCTGTCAAGGGTGTGTTAGGTCAAATTATTTGATGATATTCCTTATAAAATAAATACTTTTAATAATCAATGCTTTGTAATTCACAAAGAAAGTTTTACGCAATTTCTTCTAACCTTGAACTTGAAAAGGCCAATGCCTGCTGTGAAGGCATGCCGTTATAATCCGTCCTCAATTGAAAATATGTCAATCCGATTGGGACATCATCTTTCATAACCTTATATAATGTATACCTTTATACGGGGCCGCCGTCATAGCGCAGTTGGAAGCGCGACGGACTGTCAATCTAGAGGTCCCGGGTTCGATCCCCGACGGCGGCACTCATTCCTTCCGACTTTGTCTCTCACCAATGGGTTGATAATCGTAGACCTATGTGAGACAGCAACTGGAGGCTAGGAAAGAATGTGATGGTTGTACTGGTGAGAGAAATACCAGGAATCCGTTGTTAGGTGCTCCAGCCGCCGCGATATAACTGAAATAATGTTGAAAGCGGCGTTAAACTCCATTCAATCAATCAATCAATCAATCAATCAATCTGTATACGGGTAATCAGCCCTGCGTTCAGAATCACAAAACGGTGCTAACAGGTTTCCAATTATTCCCCGCTTTGCACGTGCACTAACGCGCAGTGCGGGGTATAATTGGAAAACTGTTTGCACCGTTTTGTTATCCTGAACGCAGGGCAGTTTTACTATCTACAGCTTTCAAAGGTGCAGTTAATCCTTGTCACGCTGAATAAAAAACTTTTACAATAATACGGTAAAATCAAAGTTCTGAAAAGTACTGCATGCTCTTATTGTCACTAGGTATTCACCTTTGAAAATGTACTTTTTTAATTCTTCCAGTCTAAATAGTAAATTCAGGCGGTGTAGACTATGATCAGCCTGCACTTATGTGCAGGCTGATCTTTGTCTATACCTCCTAATTAAATCAGGAATATTCGGGTCCAGCGTAATAAAACTAAAACATTTTGATAACAGGCCTTCTATTGATCAAGTAATTTCATTTTGGAAAAAAAAGTTAATTCAATCCATTTACCCCGTCTTGAAAGATGGAATTGATTTTTAATCGATTGCACTATATATTCTTAATTTACGTATGAAGAACTCATCTATTTCTACAAAGGTACAGATAACAGGGGATATTGTCAGTCTAAAATCTTCATTTCTCAACGAAACTCGATAATGTGGGTACTCATTTTAATCTTTTCGACGAAGCATTTCCGAGAAATACCAACAGCAAAGGGTTTCTGCTATGATGATTGAAATACCTTGGTCTTAAATCCAAAACACCATCTCTATCTGTAGCTCTGAATTTATCAAATAAGATAAGTATACCTTGGTTAATTTGACCCGAATTTGACCTCTGTGGAAAAAATACTGAAATAACAATTACCGACAAGTTTTATCAGTTAGCAAAATTAATATTATATTCAATACCGTTTGTCATTCAATCCCATGAAAGCACGTGCAAAACCATGTAGGAATAGTCAGATTTTTTACTCATCTAAATAGCAGGGGTCAGATTCAAGTCAATAAAACCGCGCTATACCAGAATATTTCAGAAACTACACTCAAAAGGAAAAAAAAAAAAATACAAGCTAACTAGAAATACGGTTCTTGTACACTGCATTCCGTATAAATAAGAGGGACATAATGATCAAGTTCCAAGTCAATCGGGCATGGAATGAGTTATGTTCCGAACAAAGAGGTGGGCCCCGCCCACAAGTCATTCGAGCGCCCCTACAATGGACACCGCGGGTGATCACATAATACTTGTGATCTTTCGACGCTGGAATTATTGCGGGTCTACTACCTTACATAAGATATTAAGGTATATTCTTGTGAAACTACAATCCATGCAAACCTTCACTCCTGGATTTTAAAGGTGATAAATTTGGGTCTCGCATGAACGTGTAAACTTACAATGGTTGAAAAGAGGTTCAAGATCAAAATGGATCTGCACATGAAGGCAATGGATCTGCACATGAAGCCAATGGATCTGCACATGAAGGCATATAAACGTCAACTGTTGCCAGCAGCAGGAGCCCGTTTTACTAAACGTCTTACGAAAAAAAAGATCGTAAGTCAAGAGCACAAATCGTACCTGGTGTTTTTATTCACTGTTAGATTCTGCCTTGTAATATCTAATTGGAATCGTCTTCTAAAGATGATTACAATATGATGATGCATGACAGAATTCCATATTTAATTTCTACTGTAGAAACAACTTTAATTTTTGTTTTTACGCAAAAATTATCGTAAGATGTTAAGAAAAACGGGCCCGGTCTTTGAACGATAATCACATGCATGAAAAGTGGCCTAGGGGCGGATAAATGGTGGTGTAGGGGGGAGGGGGTTGTCATACGGATAAACAATTATACTGTGCCTGGATTAGACTCGAACAATGACAGTTTAACTGCTGATTATAAAAATATCTGACAAATTTCACTTGAATTCGCTAAACATTTACAAGCATGAAAGGTGGACGAGAGGCGGGGGATGGAGGGTCACACGGATTAACCATTATATTTTGTCTGGATTAGACTCGAAAAGTGACAGTTAAACAGCTGATTAGCGAAAAATCTGACAATTCTTCGTCACATCTGACTTAATTCGTTAATTATTCACAAGAATATATTATAAAAAGAAAGACATACTGGGACCAGTTTCATCAAAATATTTAAGACGTATTTTTGTCTAAATGATGACTTTCGAAAGAGTAACTACAGCAATCACTTAACTGATTGTTCTGATAGTTTTGTGATACGTGATTGATTTTTGTCCTAAATTTATGGTAAGCCCTCGGTAAGACAAAAATGCGTCTTTGAATTCTACATTTTTTTTTCAAGAAGGTGATAATGTCGGTGAATTTCCTGCTTTTGTCGACCATCAAAAAATAAAAGGAACTAAAAAGGCTATTTTAACCGTTCAAAGTGCTTTTTATGTGATAACCTTATCTTGAAGTATTTTGAAAAACCTCTTTTTCCTGAAGTCGAGTAATGTATATGAGGTAATTTTTGTAACAGTTGAAAATTTCTGATATTAGAAATACCGATTCTTGTTTGATCGAATATTGTTATGAACAGTAAATCTAAATTGTTTAATCTTAGTTTTGCCTATTTCAAGCTTTTTGATTTGCTGATACAACTGGTTTCATTTCTCCTTGAAAACAGTTTTGAGCACATAGCCATTTTGTGAGTTTGCACAAAAAATAGTCCCATTAAAGATTTGATGGAGATATACTTGTATTTTCGTTTCATCGTTATGAGTTAATAGTGTACACATTTTATGATTAGGTTACCTAAACTTCGTAACCTTATCTTTTCTAACGTGACGATGGTCTAACGTTTCAAGTAAACATTGTTAACTCTCTATGAAAATGTGTGTATCTGAAAAAAATACCTTAATCTAAAATGCAACTATCCGTTTAAGGCTCCGCCCTGCTAGGGCAAAATTGATAGATTGTACATGCAAATTGCTATAATTGACACTAGTTGGATGAATCCATTCACAATGAAAAGTTTGTGTTCTTGTTGTCGAATGCTCTGAAACGTTTGAAAATAGTAACCCATCTATAAAACCGTTATCCCAATCTCAGCCCGGCGCCCTGGAGGTCGAAGCGCTCGCGAGAGCCTTCACCTTGGCACACGCATTTAGTGATTAGATTTAAATTCAATTCCATGGTCCTATTTCTGGTACGCAAGAGTGAAGTAAACGGTGTTTCCATTTTGTTTTATGAAATTATTAAGCAGACGTTGTTTAAAGAAAGCGGTAAAAAAATACGATGTACGACATGAAAGCCTTTTCTATCGCGCACTTTTTAGTCTTAAAAGCTGTGCCTATGCCAACATCATCATGAGGTCCCGGGTTCGATTCCCGGTCGAAGATAATATGCCTCCCGACAGTTGTCTCCCGCCAATAGGTAAATTCTAGTTGGAAGGCTTAAGAAGTGCCAGAAAACCCTTGTTAAGTGCTACAGACAGATTCCGTGATATTACCGAAACGTTGTTGAAAGCAACGTTAGATAGATAGATAGATTTATTTCTGTATAAAATATTACAACATAAAAAGCATTATACATGATGTATTAAAATAGCATGTTATAATGATGGTTATGCGACTATATTTATATTCAAAGGATAACACAAAAAAGGGATTGAAAATCTCTTATTTCCATTGTGGTCCTTTTCTACAAAAATATAGTGCTACATAGGAAGACAAGATTAAATACTTATTATCGTCTATAAACTTTTAAATTGTGAAACTATAACAGTAATATGCTTATAAATTAAAGTAAAAATAAAATATTGAGATAATTATCACAGGTTCTTTAAATTGCAACTTCTTTTATCGTTAACACCCCCCCCCCCACACACACACACCTGCCCTTACCAAACCTTTCTATCAAAAAGTAAATGAATAAATATTCTTTTATACAAAAGCCATTGCTCCATGGAAAGGAATAGCGGACTTTTTTTTGTCGTTGACGTTTTTGGGTCACCGAATTCGTTAGACTTTTTTCATACGGCACGTGTTTAAGATAAAACATAATATTTAAGTATCATTTTGATTTCCTTAAGTATTAGATAACATAACTTACTTTATAACTTACAGACATCATACAGTACTCCTAGACACTCGAATTTTAGACTTGTAATATAAATATGAACATGAATCAAAGATTTTCAATGGGACACAAGTATTTTTACTTATTCATTAAAACACCGAATATATAATTTCACCATCGATTTTGTACCGAGACCTTGTAACTGCAGCTTATTCAAGCTGCATTTACGAGATTTTGGTCTCCGAGCGAGTATATCAAAAAGTAACAAATTTCAATTCCGGTATGTTTATCTCTTGAATCCCGTTACCATTTAGACAACCACTTAATTTGTTTGGTTGCGATTGCTTAAACGTTACTTTTAGCCATATTTCAATTATATCGCATCAGCTGGGGGCACCTTCCAATAACCTACAGTTTCTTGATTCAAACGCAGGTAAGTAACCACCCCTACGTTAAGGATGACAAATCGTGCCAACCCGTTTGCTAATTATACTCCACTTTGCACTTACATTTGCGTTCAAATCGGGTTATAGTTTGCAAACAATTTGTCACTCTTTGTCGAGCTGGACGCAGGGCATATGCACTTAGCCTCATTTTGGACTTAAAAGATTGTCGAATCATGATTATTCAGATTAGTTTTGGTACAGTGAATTTGGAGGTTGGTGAAAGGGGGACAAATTTCAGACGAAATCCGACATGACGAATTACTTACACACTAAAACTAAAAAGAGTTGGAGCACTTTCACACCTGTCCATTTGTTCGGAATTGCGAAGCGCCCACACACGCTTCAAAATAGTATCCTGCATTTCTGTATTAAGGTAGTGACCCGTGATAGTTTGGCCACGTTTCGGAAGTAATGAAATTAACAGTATTAACCGAGGTTTCCTATTGATTTCATTAGGAAACCTGGGTCAACGCTTTGAAAGATCACGAGTACCGAAATGTTGCGGAAATATTACGGGTCCACTAACTTAATCACACCAATCATACGAGATAGGGGTACTCACTTCGCACTATCCTGAAAGCAGAAGTATTTTCCTTACAAAGAGACTTTTAGGATTTCTAGTCGGGATATCTCGGACTTTTGAGTTTGAATTGCACAGTACAGCGCGAGGTATTCCATAAGAAAAAAAATCTTAAGAATTTTAAATCCCCGAAAAAAAATATCCAAAAGATGTTCCGACTGTGGCAATGCGCGTCGAAAATTCGATGGCTACCCGTCGTAATTTCAATCTTCTGAGATATGTAACCCGTCACGCGGAAAGGTACCATCTGGGAAGTGCGATAAGTATCAACCCTTGTCAGACTGCGCGGATTGCGCAGACTGACTAATTTGGTACTTTTCGCTATTTGCTTATTTTCTGAATCTAGAATGATCAATCTACCTCCCATTGAAAGAATTTTTGAAATGCGGCCTCTGGTTGACCTATGCTGGACCCAATCTCTTTTTCAAATATTCTTTAACAGAGTTCCGAAATGGTTCCTTTTCGCGTGACGGGTCACATATATTTGAAGAAATTCAAACATTACGCAGTAAGAGCTTTAAAAGTCAATAAATTTTTGTCTGTATTGATGCAAATGCAAAATTTACTTAGGATTAAATCAATTGACTTTTTAAAGAGAAGCCTTTCAAAAGAGTTTTCTCAATATAGTGTAATATACCCCGGTGGTACAGCTTTAAAATCGATCAATTCATATGGTTGATGTAATTTGACCTGATCCTGACCTTAGCGATTAGAATAAATTAAATTTCGATCATTTCCCTTCGACTTAGCAGGAATTACATGAGGAATCCATTCTTTAAAGTTTTGTGTCCCTGAAAACAATTCCTAATAGTCCATTATCCTCTTTCGAAACTTAAAAACGTGGCAATGAAATTTGTTCAACCGCATGCATTTTGAACATTGCGATGTTTTTTTGTTTGTTTGTTTGTTTGTTTTTTGTTTGTTTGTTTTTTATTTGAGTTGGTTTCCTAAAACAAATTCGACAATTGATGACGCTGAAGTCAACCAAACATCGTTTCGATATTCCCGAAAAAATAAGTAGCGCCTAAGCCTTATAAAGATCGTTTTCATGAAAATTGTTGGCACTCAAGTGACACGCTTTCAACGTCAGAAAGGAACGTTGCGATAATGCGCGAAAAAGCGTTGTGAACGGGTCTCTATTGTTTCGCGGAATATTTGTTGTGACGTCACTAAATTTCAAGCGACAAGTTTTGGGGCGCCGTGCGGGGATCTTTTATTGTAGTCTGAAAAAGTGGATCTAGCCGGAGTTTGAACTCATGACCCCAGAGTTGACAGTTGAGAAGTCTCAACAACCACACAGTGGATAAATTATAACAACTAAAAGCCGTATGAATCTACAGAGTGCATTGCAAAGACTCTGGCCAGGCTGTGCAGACTGCACAGGCTGGCCAAAGCCTTTGTTTTGCGCTAAGGCTATGTGAAATTAGTATTTGAAATATCACATACCGGCCTAAACGGATAAAAACTGCCATTTGATCCCTCGCTAAAGCTAAAACGCGTATATTCCTTAAATTTGTTTGTGCTCTATTTCGTTTAAATAGTATATCATAACCATCGTAAATTATCCAAATCCTCTTCCTCTTTCGAAACTGGTGATGTGATGTATTAGCAAACCGTAATATTAGAAGACAGAAAAAGGAAATGTGTTAATGACCGATTTCAACAATACTTCAGTCATATCGCGGCGATTGGGGCTACTATCCATGAATTCCTGGTATTTGTCTCCAAGAGCCCCAAAATTATTTACGCCACATATGTTTACGATTATATACTCTTTGAAAAAAAGACCAACTAAAGGAATAAAGTTTAATCGTTTGTTTGAAGATCAATTTATCTTTGATTGAGTGAACAACAAAAGCTATATTTTAACGAGTGGCAGAGGGTTTCGTGAAGGGCATAAACTGTAATAAACTTATCTTAAGGGAAAGTGACCACTTTTCTATCGGGAAAAAAGAAATCAAAATGTTCCGACGCCTGTTGACAAAATGACTGCATCGTGCAGTCTCACGTGATTCAAGAGTAAAGACGATCGTCCTTAACAGTCCTGCGATCTGGATAACAAAACGTGACAATTTTTTTGCAAATTATACACCACTTTGCATGTGCTCATGTGTGCAAAGCGGGGTATAATTTGCAAACAAGACAATTTGCCATTTTTTGTTATCCTGAATGCAGGACAGATATCCCGGTTTTGTATGACGGTTCACTCTCGATCAAAAACTCGTTACCATAGCTTATTCAGAATGTAGCTGATTGTTTTAAATTCCGATTCAGTAAAACCCTGTAATATATGTTAAATCTTAAACACTCTTCAACAATACCCTTTTGAGGTGAAGTAAAACGTATTAAGGGTACATATTTGACATGAATAAGGGACATAAGTAAAATATACTTAGCGAAGGATTATAAAATAAATCGAGCGAGGTAAAAGGGGCGTTTCTTTAACGGATCGTTGAACCGGGTTATACTTAAAAGCACAGGCGTCTTGAAGAAACAGTACTGAGTAGTCATTCCGTGTTAGAACGTGTGGAAGTCGTGACTAAGGGAAGAACAAAATTCTCATTTTTTCTTCAAAACAAACGGACTCTACGAAATAATTGATTTTCTAATTCACTCCTTGTAGTGATTAGTTAGTCTTTAGATTTAGCCCGCGTTGAACCCCACCCAAACTAGGTTTAGCATCGAAGACGCGGTTTCCGTAATTATTTGTTTCTTTACGCGTTGGACAGTAGGTTGTTATTTCTGTTAGTATCGGAGAGAAGAGGAAAATGCAGATTTTGATATTAATATCGTGTATGATTGGTGTGGCGTTTGGTCTGGCGGGATGTAAGTAAATACAATTATCTTTTTTCCACTTCCCATTTTTTTCTTTCTTCGTTTGTTGCATAATTACAAGTAATTTACTGTGGAAAACATTGTACTGTTATCAAGAAAGGGGTTTGCAGCATTTCATCGAAAAAGATCTACGGTTTATAAAGACGAACTAAAAAGATAAATAAAATAAGACAAAGTAATAATTAGTAATTTGATAAATACAATGATTTTACATGTACATGTGAAACATAAATCGAAGAAAATTTATTCCTACACCAAAATCTAATCATTTTAAAGGTGTGTGTGTATTTCGGATGTAATTAGAATCAAAATGACTTTTCTGCTTTTCTTTTTTGAAGAGATAATCGCAGGATGCACTTAAAATAGCTGTGCAAGTTTCTTGTTTGGAGGCGCTCGGCAGCGCTTCATTGTAGGAAATGCTTTAAAAGTATATTCCAATTCAAATATGTAAAGGGAAAAACCGAAATAAGAAAGTGTTTTTTTATTGCTATTTCGGACAAATTAAAGCACTAGATTGGTGTTCATTGTTAGCCATTTTGCATTGTCTTATGATTCAGAGAATTTTAAATAGAAGTAAACTCTAATTATCCAAATATTCTGCTTTTAAATGCAGAGATTTTTTTGTAGAAGTCTTTTCTAATTGTCCTAATATTCTCTTTTTTAAAGCATATTTTGTGGGTACCGATAGAATTTTCCGACTTAGGTTTAGGACTCAGGCTTAGCACTAGGTATTGAAACTTTTCATTTGCAACCGAAAAACAGACTTGTTTAAAACATCGTTGTAAATGGAGAAATTGCTCATAATGAGCAATTTCTCCATTTCCGACTATGTTTTTCAGTTTCTGTTCTAAGTGTTATTCTTGACAGATGAATATAACGATACTTTATTCAGGCTGACTAAACGTTGCGAATTGTACCCTGCTTCGCTGGCAAACAGTTTTGTCTTCCTGGCCGCAGGACTGGTTTGTACTCAAGAAGAAATTGTCTATACATATAGTTTTCTGTTTTTGTAGTCATGAGACGGGATAAGCTTAGTCTTTTTTCCTAATCGCATTAGGTTGAATTACTAATTGGCCTGTCTCGCTCGTTCGTTTAAAGTCCCTTTTCACCACTTCAATCAAGGCTGAAGTAAGTAATTTTCTTGTTGAATAATTCATTTGATTACGTGTAACACTAATTTTCATTTTTTTATCTTACCATACTATAATGGTTAAATGGTACATCTTTTGAAACCTTTCTTCGGGTGTGAACAAATTTCAAGTTCGGAAAAAAATTCGGGTATCCTATAGACTTTCGTTAAAGCAATGTCATTAATGTTTCAAATTCAGGTTCCTTCTAGAAATTATCAACATTAGACACCTTATTATTGAAGACGATTCTATTTGAAATTTTGTTCGTAATAGATGTCCAAGAATGATTTTTTTTTCAAATTCAGCCGCGATTGCATATTCACGCTAATTTGCAGCCACCCAAATAGACAACAGGCAATTGATTCATAATTCGATTTTAACATATAGGTTTTATGATAACTTATATGGCGTAAAAACGGAGTGTGGAACATTAGCTTTAGCGATGAACGTTCATCACGTTATTCAGTCAAGAATTCTCTCTCAAAACGCGTCGATATTTGAAGCAATTATGTCATTACCATGGATTCAATTAGCAAGTGGGAATGTGATTTCGAGACTTTAGTATAGTTTGTGGGCGACTAAAACTCCGTAACTACAGCTTGACTAAAGCTGTAGTTACGGGGTTTTAGTCACCCTCTGACGATTTTTCGGATATCGCTGTACCAATTTTTTTTTCTAATATATTAAACGTTTCTAACAACTTGTTTGTTGCCACCTACTACAGCCGCCGCGATATAAATGAAAGATTGTTGAAAGCGGTGTTAAACACCATACAAACAATTCTTTTTTCTAGTGTGTTAAACGTTTCTGTCAACTTATTTTTAACCAATCCTCCTTCTTGGATCTGTCTTAACCGTTTTCCGAAAAGTCGCAGGATTTATTGTCAATGCTATCTTATACAGGATAAAAAAAATTGAAAAGGAAAGAAATGAAAGAAATGGCTTGTTACAAGCCATTTCTCCTTTTCAAATGATATTTTCTACCAAACACGAGTTTAAATGAGTTTTAGAGAAGTAAAGGGTTAATTTGATTCACAAACATTGCTCACTCTTAAAATCACAATTGTTAACGAATGTCTGTTTTAAAATTCGTCTGCATGCTCAACCATTTTAGCAATATTCCCGTTCGATATTTTGTTCGTATTGAGATCACGATTGGATTCATCCATGTGTTATTATAATTTTCGTTTCATACCGCCATATTTTAAAAACAACAACAACATAACAACAACATCTTTTTTAACTCTTAAATGACCGTCTTAGCTCATTGATAGAAGATAGAAAGATAAGTACCATTTCTCGAGGTATTGATAACCTTTCTGATAATGCTAATTGATTCTCCAGACAGACAAGATGTAAACACGTGCACACGTGTATACAGTCACGCACATAGGGTAATTAATCCTTGCCTCTTTAATGTAAGAGCATTCTAGAGAAACGAATCCCATTGCTTAAAATTTAGTAACCTGATTTTAACTCGGCTGATTTTGGACAAAGTCCAATCTTATTGCTCTAGCACTGGCGTAACTGTCGTTTGTAACAGATAAAAACAAAAATATTATGAACAGTTTCTTTTTCTTTGGTATGCAATATTTCATCTTCTTTGTTCGTTTTCCGGTGGTACTCATTCTTCCCGAATATTTGTCTTCCACCAATGGGTTGATAATCGTAGAATTATGTAGGATAGCAGTTTGATGCTAGGAAAGGATGTGATGGTTGTACTGGTGTGGAAAAATCAGAAATCCATTGTTAGGTGTTCGAGCCCCGCGATATAATTGAAAAATAGTTAAAAGCGGCGTAAAGCTACATTCAAGGACACAAATCTTTGTTCCTTTTAAATTCCTTGTTGCTATTCTAAAAAACATTACGGGAGGAGCGGTATCAACAAGCGTTAAGATGTCGATTGTGTTAAGGCTCAAGAACAAGCTCCTACAAAGTCAAAGTATGTTAGAAAGCACCCGTTCACAAAGACAGGAAGTTAAAGCATTTCGATTAAGTTCCTTCTTTATTTCATTTGAGAATTCTAATTTTGTGGACCGTTTTGGAAAACACGGATATGTATGCCCTTTGAGTCAAACTTTTTTTCCAAAACTCCGGCTACTGTGAAGTGCACTAGGAGAAAAATCTCGGAGATAAAGCCTGCATAATGAATGCATCGTGACGGAGTATCTCGATACGAAATACCTTTAGCCTGTCTTGTTATCAACAATAAACTCACTTCAAAACAGAGATGTAGATATAATACAAGACTTGTATCTGGCAACATTTTATTTTGGCATTGTTATACATAGACAATACGCGGAAATGTTTTGTTACTTAGCTGCTACAATGTCCAAAATTGCAAAAGGTGTTTTTTTTATACTTAATATACTGTTCTCCAAAGTTAAATATGGAGGGAATGTTTTGGTTTTCAAATTATTTAATTTCAGTAATACTGGAACAAATCCTTCATTGTAGGTACTTATTTGAATCGTCTCGTCGAGACGATTCAAGTAAGTACCCATAAAATAGGGGTTTAATAAGAAATAAAGATTTTAGACCAAAAGACTTCCTCTTATCTGTTAAACAGACTTCTTTCAACGGTAAATTCGCTTCAAAACAGAGATGTAGATAATACAAGACTTGTATCTGGCATAATTTATATTTGGCATTGTTATTCATAATATCTATAGACAATACGCGAAGACTTCTTTCTATTTTGCTACTATACTGCCCAAATTTTTTCAGATATATACAATGTACATTACTTTAAGGTTGATTTGAAAGTACATAATATGCACTGGTTTTTAACAACGAATTCGACTCCGATATGACAAACGGAAATGTACTGTTCGTTCGCAAATTATACATAACTCTGCAAGAAAGTCCAAGCAAGTGTACTTGCAAAGCGGAATATGATTTGCAAACAGTTCCACGGTTTTGTCATTCTGAGTGCAAGACACATTTCCTTCGTAAGGGTCATAACTAACAATTATGATTAATATGAATTGATCTCAATCGGTTATAAGTATTCTTGGTCAAAGGAAACGTCTCTGTTATGAATAATTTCCTTCCTTATCACGAAATGATGTGTACACTTATACATTCGCTACTTTTATCATGAGTAACTGCAGCTTATAAATGACTATTTCCGTCGGCGCATCATGCCCTATAAAGGCCGCCATCAAAGCACAGCTGGAAGCGCGTCGGACTGTCTATCAAGAGGTTTCGGGTTCGACCCCCGACGGCGGCACTTATCCTTATCGACTATTTGTCTTCCACCAATGGGTCGATAATCGAAAAACTATGTGGGATAGCAGCTGGAGGCTAGGAAAGGATGTAATGGTAGTACTGGTGTGAGAAATACCAGGAATCCATTATTAGGTGCTCCAGCCGCCGCAATATAACTGAAAGAGTATTGAAAGCGGCGTAAAACACCAAGCAAACAAATTCTGCGCTATAAATTTGTACAATCCCCATACCGTCCCAGCCGATAACGCATCTAACGTAATCCTGAGGACGTCAGTTTGATTCCTGGCTCGGACACCCCACACCCTACATTTGTCGGATGCTATTTCTTAACTTGACATAAGTCTCGCAACAAAATGGGTGAATGAATCGCTTAAGTGGGATGTGCCTCTTGCGGCCTGAATGGAATATTATGACAGTACTGGCGTGAAAAACCACAGGAAAGTCTTAGGTACACCAGGCGCAAAGATACAACTTTTACATTGTTGAAATATGCCTAAAACTCCATATGCAACAAACAGAAAAAGCAAATAGCCAGCGCTATAGAAGAAGTAAAATGGACCTTTTAATATGTAAATAATTCAACAACCGTGTAACAAACTTATGTTGCAGGTACTCATTAGAATCGTCTCATCGAGACGATTCTAATGAGTACCTACACTATAGGGATTCAGTGATAACCATTTAAGTATAGCTTATTCCCCTTTTATCTGTATCACTGAATTATCAAAGGGCGGCTGCAAATATAACTCAATGCAGACAAACTGTTTCGTTCTGACAAAAAGAATTATGAATGAAACTCGTGCACCCAACGTACCGAATATTATCTAGATTTAATAAAGTACTAGCGGGTCTTCCCCCCTATATTTGAGTGTTTCCAGATTTTCTCGCTGTGTAAGTACGTTGTCAAGATTTATTGGCGGCGAATCAATCAAGCTATATGAATATTGCTTTTAAATTCGTAACCCTTCAAAAAAGTAGGTTTATGTCCTAACTTTGGCTCTATAGATGGTTGCCTAGGGGACCTGCATCCGTTTGGCTAGCTTCTACAACAACTATTGATGTCTTTTAAGAAAATATAGCGAATTGTCATAGTTTTGACGTTAATTTCATCGACATCATCGACGTTGACGTCATGCGAAAACTGTTACTCTGAGGAATCTATGGAATTACCAAAAGCATTATGTTGAAACTTAAAACATGTTATTTTTCGAAAAAAAAACATTCGAATGGGGCGGTTCTAAATACTTTTTGTATGAATAATACCCCCAATTCGACTTTAAAGGTTAAATTTACTCAACAAGCGAGCAAATGCATTCGCATACCATGCATTTGTTGTAAGTAGTAATGAGTCAATAGGTTCGAAAGCACCTTTAAGTATAAATTCCGTTCAAGCTGTGCGTGTTTTAAATGAATTCATCGTACTTTGAAAAAATAAATTTGTGTAAGATTTACGAAAGTCAGCTAGGGAAATCCAGAAATACCTTTCGATTGAAGCGTAATCTTTCTTCGCCATGGTCAATTTATAAACAGAATTCTTTTACAGGCGTTTTGTAATGGCCATATGTCTGTTAGATATAATAATATTTTGTAATACAGGTGAAAAGCTTTTTTCTCTTGTTCTTGGCAATAATTTTCAAGAGGATATAAAAAAAATTCAAAGAACTGAGAGTACTGTAAAACTGATCATGTACAGTAGCGAAATATGAGCAAGATTGTGTGAATAATGGAAATACTACAAGTACAATTACAATTAGATGCACCTTAACTTAAATTGATCACGAATCTTTGACGGTCCATTAATGTGGATTTGGCAGGGCGTGGCCAATTTTTACTTTGAAAATTCAAAAATTCTTCTCCCCCAAATCACATGGACTTACTTCAAAGATCCTCGACATGAATATTCTATGAATGACACTCTACTGAAATTGTTCCCAAAGATGTGTTTAGAATGGTCTACTTATTGCAATCACCTTCATGTTGGCAAGAAGGTGGATAAAGGGTATGCAGATTAATTGCGATTGAGTTTTTGGTGAAATGTGGGCCAGACCGAGTAAATCATTACAAAATAGTTCTAAGTGTTGTTTTCAGTTAAAGTAAGCTTTGTTTAAATGAAAGTCTGGTGGTGTTAAAGCCATTGGAACGATACAGGCCCTGTTGGACCTCTTGTACCCGTGTCAAATCTGTATAGAAAGATTCTACGCCCTATCACAACTCACAAGATTTGCAAAAATAGATGAATAAATAGAATTAGAAAAAAAGTTTAATAATGCAATTAAGTGAGTCAAATTCTAATCCTTTTCAATCATTCAAGCAAATAATTAAAAAAAACGACTTTATCGATGTCATTGTTTAATCCGTATTTAGAGAAATTAAATAACATTTCTAGTAAAAAAAAACAAACATTATTTTTCGATCTCGGTTTAAGTTACTTTTAATTACTTTTTGTCTATGATTATCTGGCGATCTGATTGACTCATAAATTTGTTCATTATTCCATAATTATATTTTTTCTTTTTAAAAAAATATTTAGCCCATGTAGTATTTAGACCCCCATTTTCACTAATTCGCCAGGTTTATTCTATAACATCGTAACTGTAGCTTTGGCCAAGCTATAGTTACGAAGCTATAGAAATAAATCGTAAAAACTCGGACAGCATTTCTCTATTCAACCTATACAGCATAATTGCTTTCATGTCCAATCCAATCAGAAATCCCATAGTTTATGTGTCTATTAAGATTGGTACGGCAAATCAGTGTTTTCTGAGAAACAAATTTGTTAAGAAAGAGATTATCTGGATAAATATATCAACGGCTTTAACAGCTGGCTGATACTTGAATTATTATGTGCCGAAGATGGTACTAATCATGGATGGAACGATATTTCTGTTTAAAATTCTCGCAGTGGCGTCAAATGGGGTACATGTACAACTTTTACTTGTGCATCTTTTCAATCAATCAATCAACCGTTACACCAACTGATCAATTTTAATCGCGAAAAGATAATTCAACTAATCAATCAATCAATTTTAATCAAGCAACGAAAAATCAATCAGTGCATTTCCACTTTATCCAGATCGTCCAATATCCCGTGACGGGAACTCAGTCATACACCGCTCCCTATGCGTATGTCGAACTTCAACATTCGGTGAATACGGAAAATAACCTTACAGAATTGATACTGATAGCTATCATTTGTTTCGTCGTAAAATTAAGGAAGATATGATAAATAGTAATCTGATCTAGGCATAAACCATCTTAAATAATTCGATTCAAGCCATTTTTATACCACCAAGTGAGTTCTTAAACGCTATAGAATTAAGCTTCTACTATAAAAAAATATGTAGGTTACAAACACTCTACTGGTATTTCAAAATTTGCCAGGCATAAAATAATGGCCATTTTATTACAGTCAATGACCTATTCATCGTACCTTTTCAACTCTCTGAAATTCTAAATGATCAATTATAATCGCTTGCAACTTGAAATATTCATAGATCTATAGGCCCATAAGTTTAGTTTCTATTCTTTAGAAGGTTATGATAAGTTCATAGGTTCACAAGCATATGAATAAACTTTCACGGTAAGCATAACTTAACTTAAGGACTTGTGGGATTGCTTCGAAGAATTGCTACGACTCGCAAACAGCTAAGTGGGTGGGAAAAAAATAAGCAGTATCAAGCGACAACGGCTTTCCGGGCAAGGCTTCTTTTAGTTAACATATTTTCCAAGTTTCAAGTCATAACCTAAATGGTAATACCAGAGACAGTATAAAAATGTCAACATTTCCGCACGCAATCTAAGATGACAAATAGACATTATTTGTACAAAGACCATTTTCGAGCCGGTATCCCTCTTGATAGTTTAGATAACTCTTTTGACACAAAACCCATTGTCTAAGTTTTAAGGGCACGCCTTCAGAAATAACGGAAATTTTAACGACGACGACGGGGTCTAAATTCGCACGGGTTCGATCCCCGGCCGCGGCACTTATCCTTTCCGACATTTGTCTTCCACCAATGGGTAGATAATCGTAAACCTATGTGGAATAGCAACTGGAGGCTAGGAAAGGGATGTGGTGGTAGTACTGGTGTGAGAAATACCAGGAATCCATCGTTAGGTGCTCCAGTCGTCGCGATATAACTGAGAGATTGTTGAAAGCGACGTAAAACCCCAATTCAAATCAAATCAAACGACGACGACGGCAAGGATTTCTCGGATTTTCACCGAAAAAGGCCAAGCTAAAAGCACCGATAAACATTGCATTCTGGTTGGCCAACGTCTTTCAAGAAAATGGTTCCTCTACAGAATTACATGGAACAGTGAAAATAACTCGATTAAATCAAGGTAATTTTGGCATGGGGCAGTCTTTACGGCCTATATACGGACAGATGTTAAGAAATCAGTACAAAAACTATATTTCTGACCCAGATTCAACAATGGCCAGTGGACGTTAACCCGAAACCCGACACCCTACCCAGTCAAGTTCAATGTCAAATCACCAGTAAAAACGTGATTCGTGAAATATTATACTTATAGGTCAGAGTGACGTTTTACTTTGTCAAAACGGCCCATTCATCATTCGGACCCATACGGTTTCGTCCTTGTGCCCTCAAAAATTTCGTTAACATGATACTAAAAATCGTCGTTGAGTGCAAAAATGTCGTATTTAATACTTTTTTGAAGCTTACCAACGAAATTTGTTCTGAAACTTTGTTTCTTATTCATTTTGAGGTGGCTGTTTTTGCAATATCAAGTGTCATATTCAGATTTCGTTAGAAAGTTTAAGATAGATCTATAACAGTGATATAGGCAAATGTAATTTCATTTTGAAATGAAAAAATCATTTTGTCGAAAATAAATTATTGAAATTCAACATCTTCAACTTATCAGACGCTGTCCTAACTAAATTACATTAAAATACTTATTTGAAGGAGCGGGGTTATATTGGTCACATTGCAAGAAATGGACAGTCTCTGCCCAACCCAGGAATTATGTCTAAGTCCAAAATATACGAATGGTTTGCACAAGACTGATTAAATGGTTGCATATACATGAATGCCGCACGCATGTTCCTTAAGATATTAATGTAATGATAAAAGCGGCGTGTAAAGCACCGAACCATTGCTTCTTAGTATGTCCTTTACAAGCAACATCGGCACCAGCGAACATCATAAGAAATATCATTTTATCAATTGATGGGGTAATTGGAATGAAGCAATCCTTGAACGATTTATGGTGTTAACTTGAAAGCGATGACCACCAACAAGAAGTTTTTTGTTTACTCTAGATTTGTAATTAATATGTTCAGTTAAAATATTTAATTGATTCTGTTTATTACCCTGTTCATTTGAAAAGATAGTACCAATTTATTTCCCTAAGTCTTCTTTTTGACAGGGCTGTCTTCAAACTCGTCTTTCAGGTATTGGTTTGAAATGAAATATCTCTGTGGGTAGATCGTATTACAAAAGTATTTAGAATTTATTGTGATCACACATAACTAAACTGGGGTAATCCATTCAATAGGCTCTAAATACTTGTTTTGCAGACTATTTGTGTCAAGGCTGGTCTCTAACAATTCAGTGACCTTATATTGTTCATCCTATCGCCCATCTTCGCAAGTCAAGGGTTCTAACTCCACTATGTTCCTTACATGGTGGAGTAAGAACTCTTGGCTTTCGAAGATGCCCATCGCCAGGACGTAAGGAATCTTGGGGTACCGAGCAAATATTTCGATGCCTTATAAGATGAAGATTTTTAAGAAGATGTAGAAATGTTGTCATTGCAACAGACCTTGAATTCTAAATTTCTTTTTTAAAAGTTCCTTCATGAATGTTCCTTTTGAAGATATTGAAGTAGACCATTCGCCATTATCAGCTTAAATGTTGTAAATGTCCCATGTTCAAAAGTAATCCGAACATAACGGATTAAAAAACGCATGTGCTCTCCAACCCCTGTGGAATAGCTGAAAATTACTGTTAAACTCGACATAAAACCATATTTAAAGAAAAACAAATGTTTTTCCATGGTCATCATTCTAAACCTTTTTTTTTTTAGACCAGGTGGTCTTACTAAATAACGTCGTCCAAATAACATAGAATGCCGTTAAACCCTACCACCTAATTTGCTGGTATTATCTGTCGCCAATTTCGAATACTTTAGACAATTAGTCGAGATAGTATCTTAAAAAAAGAATTAGTGTCATGTTGTGAAAACGGCGTCCAATAGCGTCAAAAATATTGAAATTTTTGGGAGGGTCGGCTATTGAAATGCTACAAATTCACTCTCTTTTTACGAAAGCTGGGCTGTCCGCATACGATTTTCACCCAAACCATTTAAATAACATAGTGTATACTGTATAAAGTAGGCCAGCCTTCAAAATCGTGTACATGTACTACATTTTTAAAAAACTTTGATTACAATGCCGTTTTCGGGTTGATCGTTTATGATTTATTTATACACCACACCGTTCGTGCGTTTAGGATGAAAATGTTTGCGAAAGGTTTTTTTTAAATGGAACTGTATATCGTCGGTGGGTGTGTAAAACCCTCGTAACTACAGCTATAGTTAAAATGTTTAAGTCACCTAACATCAACATTTCGGCTATCTTCTAATATAAATCCAGTCTTAATTCCATTAACATTATTAACACCAACAAATTGAATTAGATATTGATTTGGCGATTCCTGTTGATAGATAGCCAGGCAATGTGGTAGACGTCGTAATCATGGGTTTTCAAACTTTCTAATTGCGATTTTCTCCCGCCTGTTGATTCCGAATACTTTCAAGATATATCCAACTTTTTTCAAAATCTCAAATAAAAGATGGAAAATGAATTTATATCGATTCATTTTTTACCTAGGCTGTGTTTGGACAAAACCTTTGGCATTGCGATAGCCTTGGTGTCTTTGCCGTCGTCGTGCAAAATTTTTTATGATTTTGTGATATCTCTGGTTCTTCTAGAGGAATTCTCTTAAAATTTGGTACATATTTCTTAAAAGGATAAGCGATATAATCTTTTAAAAGAATTATGCCCTATTTTCATCTCGGATTTTCCTTCTTTATCGAGCATCCAACAACCAAGCGTATGAATTCTTTGGCGGTATTCTTGTTTCTTTCTTTATTTTCTTTTATGCCATTTTACAAGTCCTATGTTATATTTTGAACGACCTAAAAATTATCATGAAACAGTCGCCTTTGCACAGTTGTGATGCGTTATTTTCCCCAAACGACATTGTAACTAGATTTCTTACAGTGTTTTGAGCCCATATTTCATAGGTTGACCAAATTGACCTAACTTGTCTTTGTCAATTTTTCAGACATGGTTTTATCTTGTGTTTGATTTTTCATAAGGGGCATTCGGTATTCCACTTCAACGATTTTATCAAAAAGACATTAGTACAAAGTCGACTACAATTGTTTGAACCACGCAATTTGATTCTTTTAATAGTAGGACATTGACTTCTTTATGGTTTATGTCTGGCCTTATATAATATGGCGGTGCGTAACTTAGTATTTACCCTTGATTCTTAGCCTCGTTTCTCCGAGTGTGGCTAGCTATAACGGTAAAGCGCTGAGCCGTCAATACTAGGATCGTTAGTTCGAATCCCGGCTCAGCGAAGTTTCATTCGACATTTGACATAAGTCATAGTGACAAGCGTCATTTGTGTCTCACCAATTGGCGATTGAAAGTAGTTAATAAATTTACGTGAAATTGACTGTCATACCGATCAAAACTATTCCAAATCATTCAATCATTCATCCATTCATTCATTCATTCATTCATTCATTCATTCATTCCAAACACTCACTCAAATCATTCAAAAACGCTTCAAAATCATTAAAAAAATGATAAGACCAACAACTTCATTCAAAATAAAAATCGGTAGGAAAAATCCAATATTTTACTGACTTAATTCAATTTTGTAAGCGTATTGTGCGTTCGTGGAGACATAAGAAGCTATTCATAGAACCTGTATGCACATTTTTATTTAAGGGAGGTAATCCAACATCGCTAAATTTGTTTTAATTTCACTCAAAACTCGCTCCGTACACTCATTCAATTTCATTCCAAAAATATTCCAAAATCATTCATCATGCCAATTTCACGATATTGTTAACTGTACGCCTCATTGGAATAAGCAGCCGGTGGTTCAGAGAAAATGTTGTGGTTTGGTACTGGTGTCACAAACAAAGAGAAGCCAAGGGCAGGTGCACCAACCGCCGAGATATAGCTGGAATAATGATAACAGCGGAGGGAGTTTAAACCCCCCCCCCCCCCCTATTAATCGATCGAGCTTAGCCTTGTCCTAAACACAAACGGTTAAGAAAATCGTGAAATCAACAATCATCTCTCCACAATCTTTCTGAATCATTCGCTAAGCATTATTATCTAATAATTTGATATCTTGAATAAAATGTCAGTGATTAATGAACAATTTTTTGGGCAAATCAGATTGCAAGGACTCGGGTAAGACTGAAGGACCAGCTCTGTCATGCGTTCAGGATCACCATACGGTGCAAACAGTTTTCCAAATGTACCCCGCTTTGCACGTGCGCATACGTGCAAAGCGGAGAATAATTGGAAAACTGTTTGCACCGTTCGGTGATCCTGAACGCAGGGCTGTTTTCAGGATGTAAAAGCGTTTCGCGTGCGCTTTGAGATGATACCCCGCTTGCACGTGCACATACGTTCAAAGCGAGGTATCATTTTGAAAGCGGTTCGCTAACGTTTTCATCCTGAACACAGGGCAGACTTGCCCGCATGCGAAAAAGTATCTTTAATACCCTCACATTATAAAGCAATTTTTCAAAGTTTTTATTTGTTTTGACTTTGCACTCTGAAAAAAACCCTTTTTTTTCGGGAGTAGACTTTTAATAAACTGTTGATATTGAGTTCACAAAATATGTACAGTTTATTACCTTATACAACTATCAATACATGATAACATTATGTTTACGTATTCATTTATTCATAAACTTATTTCAAAAGGTATGTATGAAAACTTTATAATCCGTAAACTAAAGTTTAGATTTGGGGTAATGTTCAATTAACTTGTATGATTTCTTTAAATATCAAATCGTATTTTGGCTCGTTTGCTGAGTGGTTAGCGCGCTTGACTCGTAACCTGGTGGTTGCGGGTTTGAGCCCCACCTTA
This sequence comes from Fragum whitleyi, assembly GCA_948146395.1. Taxonomy (NCBI): domain Eukaryota; kingdom Metazoa; phylum Mollusca; class Bivalvia; order Cardiida; family Cardiidae; genus Fragum; species Fragum whitleyi. The sequence continues at coordinate 52,170,037 of OX411553.1, forward strand.
TTAGTGTATTTTGGCAGGACACTTTACAGGCAGAGCCCCAGTCCACCCAGCTGTAAACGTGGGTAGCAGTGGTGAGAATCCACTGCCTCTCTCTATATCTGTATATGCAGGATAAGATCTGGAATGAGTTAGGACCGCGATGGATATAAGGGTCATTCGACCCTTTATCATCTAAAAAAATTCATTAGGAAACCTCGGTCAACATTGTGAAAGTTCATAAGTTCCGAAATGTTGCGGATCTATTACGGGTCCACTACCTTAAGCATAAAAGGTGAAAGAATGAAAATTCGCAGTATTTAAAAAGGCAATACTGCATTTATTAGAATTCAAGGCTTTTTGTTATGATTCCTTCTTTAACACTTTATGACTCGTAAGATAAAGATAATAATAATAATATTATTATTATTATTCATGGGTAACTACTAAATAGAGCTCGTGAAGACCCGGAGAATTATTATATTTGTCTTAATAAAATACATTGAAGCGATGTTAATATTGAAAGCTTTCAAATGGTCGAAGATCACTGAGATTTTAGTATTTGAAATATTTCTTAATCTTAAAAACAAAAACAAAACAAAGAAAGAAAGAAGCGGCGTGATAATGGCAAAACTAATTTTGTTTGTTTTCATTTCGAATCACCGATTGCTGACTGATCTATGTGTTGATTTCTTGCAGAAAGAAAATAATGGCCTCCCTTCATCGATTGACGTAAATCCAAAAATAACAAACTCTGTCAAAGATCTATCGCGGTCTTGCTTATTCGACGATAAATTTGACCCGGTCATGACTAAAGACGTCTTTTGCAATAATTTTCCATGTTTCTTTTTCTTTTTTTTTTTACCTTTTTTGCCTCAATGTTGTCGTCGTGCGAATATTTTTTAGGCATTTAAGACATGAAAATAATTTTCGAATTCATGGAGGTATGAAACGAAGCATCTTATCACACTATAAATACGTGAAGTTGGGTTAGGTTTATTGTTTCATTAAAAAAAATGGTATTCGTACACAAAGTGAAATTTGTGTTCGATGTTGAAAACCAAAAGAGCAATCCAAACGTTAAGGTAGTGGAACCGTAATAGTTCGGCAACGTTTCGGATGTCATTGACTTTAACAGTTTTAACTGAGGTTTCCTAATGATTTTCATTAGGAAACCTCGGTTAACATTGTGAAAGTTTGTTTCGTCGTAAAATCATTTGTTTCGTCGTAAAATTAAGGAAGATATGATAAATAGTAATCTGATCTAGGCATAAACCATCTTAAATAATTCGATTCAAGCCATTTTTATACCACCAAGTGAGTTCTTAAACGCTATAGAATTAAGCTTCTACTATAAAAAAATATGTAGGTTACAAACACTCTACTGGTATTTCAAAATTTGCCAGGCATAAAATAATGGCCATTTTATTACAGTCAATGACCTATTCATCGTACCTTTTCAACTCTCTGAAATTCTAAATGATCAATTATAATCGCTTGCAACTTGAAATATTCATAGATCTATAGGCCCATAAGTTTAGTTTCTATTCTTTAGAAGGTTATGATGAGTTCATAGGTTCACAAGCATATGAATAAACTTTCACGGTAAGCATAACTTAACTTAAGGACTTGTGGGATTGCTTCGAAGAATTGCTACGACTCGCAAACAGCTAAGTGGGTGGGAAAAAAATAAGCAGTATCAAGCGACAACGGCTTTCCGGGCAAGGCTTCTTTTAGTTAACATATTTTCCAAGTTTCAAGTCATAACCTAAATGGTAATACCAGAGACAGTATAAAAATGTCAACATTTCCGCACGCAATCTAAGATGACAAATAGACATTATTTGTACAAAGACCATTTTCGAGCCGGTATCCCTCTTGATAGTTTAGATAACTCTTTTGACACAAAACCCATTGTCTAAGTTTTAAGGGCACGCCTTCAGAAATAACGGAAATTTTAACGACGACGACGGGGTCTAAATTCGCACGGGTTCGATCCCCGGCCGCGGCACTTATCCTTTCCGACATTTGTCTTCCACCAATGGGTAGATAATCGTAAACCTATGTGGAATAGCAACTGGAGGCTAGGAAAGGGATGTGGTGGTAGTACTGGTGTGAGAAATACCAGGAATCCATCGTTAGGTGCTCCAGTCGTCGCGATATAACTGAGAGATTGTTGAAAGCGACGTAAAACCCCAATTCAAATCAAATCAAACGACGACGACGGCAAGGATTTCTCGGATTTTCACCGAAAAAGGCCAAGCTAAAAGCACCGATAAACATTGCATTCTGGTTGGCCAACGTCTTTCAAGAAAATGGTTCCTCTACAGAATTACATGGAACAGTGAAAATAACTCGATTAAATCAAGGTAATTTTGGCATGGGGCAGTCTTTACGGCCTATATACGGACAGATGTTAAGAAATCAGTACAAAAACTATATTTCTGACCCAGATTCAACAATGGCCAGTGGACGTTAACCCGAAACCCGACACCCTACCCAGTCAAGTTCAATGTCAAATCACCAGTAAAAACGTGATTCGTGAAATATTATACTTATAGGTCAGAGTGACGTTTTACTTTGTCAAAACGGCCCATTCATCATTCGGACCCATACGGTTTCGTCCTTGTGCCCTCAAAAATTTCGTTAACATGATACTAAAAATCGTCGTTGAGTGCAAAAATGTCGTATTTAATACTTTTTTGAAGCTTACCAACGAAATTTGTTCTGAAACTTTGTTTCTTATTCATTTTGAGGTGGCTGTTTTTGCAATATCAAGTGTCATATTCAGATTTCGTTAGAAAGTTTAAGATAGATCTATAACAGTGATATAGGCAAATGTAATTTCATTTTGAAATGAAAAAATCATTTTGTCGAAAATAAATTATTGAAATTCAACATCTTCAACTTATCAGACGCTGTCCTAACTAAATTACATTAAAATACTTATTTGAAGGAGCGGGGTTATATTGGTCACATTGCAAGAAATGGACAGTCTCTGCCCAACCCAGGAATTATGTCTAAGTCCAAAATATACGAATGGTTTGCACAAGACTGATTAAATGGTTGCATATACATGAATGCCGCACGCATGTTCCTTAAGATATTAATGTAATGATAAAAGCGGCGTGTAAAGCACCGAACCATTGCTTCTTAGTATGTCCTTTACAAGCAACATCGGCACCAGCGAACATCATAAGAAATATCATTTTATCAATTGATGGGGTAATTGGAATGAAGCAATCCTTGAACGATTTATGGTGTTAACTTGAAAGCGATGACCACCAACAAGAAGTTTTTTGTTTACTCTAGATTTGTAATTAATATGTTCAGTTAAAATATTTAATTGATTCTGTTTATTACCCTGTTCATTTGAAAAGATAGTACCAATTTATTTCCCTAAGTCTTCTTTTTGACAGGGCTGTCTTCAAACTCGTCTTTCAGGTATTGGTTTGAAATGAAATATCTCTGTGGGTAGATCGTATTACAAAAGTATTTAGAATTTATTGTGATCACACATAACTAAACTGGGGTAATCCATTCAATAGGCTCTAAATACTTGTTTTGCAGACTATTTGTGTCAAGGCTGGTCTCTAACAATTCAGTGACCTTATATTGTTCATCCTATCGCCCATCTTCGCAAGTCAAGGGTTCTAACTCCACTATGTTCCTTACATGGTGGAGTAAGAACTCTTGGCTTTCGAAGATGCCCATCGCCAGGACGTAAGGAATCTTGGGGTACCGAGCAAATATTTCGATGCCTTATAAGATGAAGATTTTTAAGAAGATGTAGAAATGTTGTCATTGCAACAGACCTTGAATTCTAAATTTCTTTTTTAAAAGTTCCTTCATGAATGTTCCTTTTGAAGATATTGAAGTAGACCATTCGCCATTATCAGCTTAAATGTTGTAAATGTCCCATGTTCAAAAGTAATCCGAACATAACGGATTAAAAAACGCATGTGCTCTCCAACCCCTGTGGAATAGCTGAAAATTACTCTTAAACTCGACATAAAACCATATTTAAAGAAAAACAAATGTTTTTCCATGGTCATCATTCTAAACCTTTTTTTTTTTTTTAGACCAGGTGGTCTTACTAAATAACGTCGTCCAAATAACATAGAATGCCGTTAAACCCTACCACCTAATTTGCTGGTATTATCTGTCGCCAATTTCGAATACTTTAGACAATTAGTCGAGATAGTATCTTAAAAAAAGAATTAGTGTCATGTTGTGAAAACGGCGTCCAATAGCGTCAAAAATATTGAAATTTTTGGGAGGGTCGGCTATTGAAATGCTACAAATTCACTCTCTTTTTACGAAAGCTGGGCTGTCCGCATACGATTTTCACCCAAACCATTTAAATAACATAGTGTATACTGTATAAAGTAGGCCAGCCTTCAAAATCGTGTACATGTACTACATTTTTAAAAAACTTTGATTACAATGCCGTTTTCGGGTTGATCGTTTATGATTTATTTATACACCACACCGTTCGTGCGTTTAGGATGAAAATGTTTGCGAAAGGTTTTTTTTAAATGGAACTGTATATCGTCGGTGGGTGTGTAAAACCCTCGTAACTACAGCTATAGTTAAAATGTTTAAGTCACCTAACATCAACATTTCGGCTATCTTCTAATATAAATCCAGTCTTAATTCAATTAACATTATTAACACCAACAAATTGAATTAGATATTGATTTGGCGATTCCTGTTGATAGATAGCCAGGCAATGTGGTAGACGTCGTAATCATGGGTTTTCAAACTTTCTAATTGCGATTTTCTCCCGCCTGTTGATTCCGAATACTTTCAAGATATATCCAACTTTTTTCAAAATCTCAAATAAAAGATGGAAAATGAATTTATATCGATTCATTTTTTACCTAGGCTGTGTTTGGACAAAACCTTTGGCATTGCGATAGCCTTGGTGTCTTTGCCGTCGTCGTGCAAAATTTTTTATGATTTTGTGATATCTCTGGTTCTTCTAGAGGAATTCTCTTAAAATTTGGTACATATTTCTTAAAAGGATAAGCGATATAATCTTTTAAAAGAATTATGCCCTATTTTCATCTCGGATTTTCCTTCTTTATCGAGCATCCAACAACCAAGCGTATGAATTCTTTGGCGGTATTCTTGTTTCTTTCTTTATTTTCTTTTATGCCATTTTACAAGTCCTATGTTATATTTTGAACGACCTAAAAATTATCATGAAACAGTCGCCTTTGCACAGTTGTGATGCGTTATTTTCCCCAAACGACATTGTAACTAGATTTCTTACAGTGTTTTGAGCCCATATTTCATAGGTTGACCAAATTGACCTAACTTGTCTTTGTCAATTTTTCAGACATGGTTTTATCTTGTGTTTGATTTTTCATAAGGGGCATTCGGTATTCCACTTCAACGATTTTATCAAAAAGACATTAGTACAAAGTCGACTACAATTGTTTGAACCACGCAATTTGATTCTTTTAATAGTAGGACATTGACTTCTTTATGGTTTATGTCTGGCCTTATATAATATGGCGGTGCATTTACCCTTGATTCTTAGCCTCGTTTCTCCGAGTGTGGCTAGCTATAACGGTAAAGCGCTGAGCCGTCAATACTAGGATCGTTAGTTCGAATCCCGGCTCAGCGAAGTTTCATTCGACATTTGACATAAGTCATAGTGACAAGCGTCATTTGTGTCTCACCAATTGGCGATTGAAAGTAGTTAATAAATTTACGTGAAATTGACTGTCATACCGATCAAAACTATTCCAAATCATTCAATCATTCATCCATTCATTCATTCATTCATTCATTCATTCCAAACACTCACTCAAATCATTCAAAAACGCTTCAAAATCATTAAAAAAATGATAAGACCAACAACTTCATTCAAAATAAAAATCGGTAGGAAAAATCCAATATTTTACTGACTTAATTCAATTTTGTAAGCGTATTGTGCGTTCGTGGAGACATAAGAAGCTATTCATAGAACCTGTATGCACATTTTTATTTAAGGGAGGTAATCCAACATCGCTAAATTTGTTTTAATTTCACTCAAAACTCGCTCCGTACACTCATTCAATTTCATTCCAAAAATATTCCAAAATCATTCATCATGCCAATTTCACGATATTGTTAACTGTACGCCTCATTGGAATAAGCAGCCGGTGGTTCAGAGAAAATGTTGTGGTTTGGTACTGGTGTCACAAACAAAGAGAAGCCAAGGGCAGGTGCACCAACCGCCGAGATATAGCTGGAATAATGATAACAGCGGAGGGAGTTTAACACCCCCCCCCCCCCTATTAATCGATCGAGCTTAGCCTTGTCCTAAACACAAACGGTTAAGAAAATCGTGAAATCAACAATCATCTCTCCACAATCTTTCTGAATCATTCGCTAAGCATTATTATCTAATAATTTGATATCTTGAATAAAATGTCAGTGATTAATGAACAATTTTTTGGGCAAATCAGATTGCAAGGACTCGGGTAAGACTGAAGGACCAGCTCTGTCATGCGTTCAGGATCACCATACGGTGCAAACAGTTTTCCAAATGTACCCCGCTTTGCACGTGCGCATACGTGCAAAGCGGAGAATAATTGGAAAACTGTTTGCACCGTTCGGTGATCCTGAACGCAGGGCTGTTTTCAGGATGTAAAAGCGTTTCGCGTGCGCTTTGAGATGATACCCCGCTTGCACGTGCACATACGTTCAAAGCGAGGTATCATTTTGAAAGCGGTTCGCTAACGTTTTCATCCTGAACACAGGGCAGACTTGCCCGCATGCGAAAAAGTATCTTTAATACCCTCACATTATAAAGCAATTTTTCAAAGTTTTTATTTGTTTTGACTTTGCACTCTGAAAAAAACCCTTTTTTTTCGAGAGTAGACTTTTAATAAACTGTTGATATTGAGTTCACAAAATATGTACAGTTTATTACCTTATACAACTATCAATACATGATAACATTATGTTTACGTATTCATTTATTCATAAACTTATTTCAAAAGGTATGTATGAAAACTTTATAATCCGTAAACTAAAGTTTAGATTTGGGGTAATGTTCAATTAACTTGTATGATTTCTTTAAATATCAAATCGTATTTTGGCTCGTTTGCTGAGTGGTTAGCGCGCTCGACTCGTAACCTGGTGGTTGCGGGTTTGAGCCCCACCTTATTAGTGTATTTTGGCAGGACACTTTACAGGCAGAGCCCCAGTCCACCCAGCTGTAAACGTGGGTAGCAGTGGTGAGAATCCACTGCCTCTCTCTATATCTGTATATGCAGGATAAGATCTGGAATGAGTTAGGACCGCGATGGATATAAGGGTCATTCGACCCTTTATCATCTAAAAAAATTCATTAGGAAACCTCGGTCAACATTGTGAAAGTTCATAAGTTCCGAAATGTTGCGGATCTATTACGGGTCCACTACCTTAAGCATAAAAGGTGAAAGAATGAAAATTCGCAGTATTTAAAAAGGCAATACTGCATTTATTAGAATTCAAGGCTTTTTGTTATGATTCCTTCTTTAACACTTTATGACTCGTAAGATAAAGATAATAATAATAATATTATTATTATTATTCATGGGTAACTACTAAATAGAGCTCGTGAAGACCCGGAGAATTATTATATTTGTCTTAATAAAATACATTGAAGCGATGTTAATATTGAAAGCTTTCAAATGGTCGAAGATCACTGAGATTTTAGTATTTGAAATATTTCTTAATCTTAAAAACAAAAACAAAACAAAGAAAGAAAGAAGCGGCGTGATAATGGCAAAACTAATTTTGTTTGTTTTCATTTCGAATCACCGATTGCTGACTGATCTATGTGTTGATTTCTTGCAGAAAGAAAATAACGGCCTCCCTTCATCGATTGACGTAAATCCAAAAATAACAAACTCTGTCAAAGATCTATCGCGGTCTTGCTTATTCGACGATAAATTTGACCCGGTCATGACTAAAGACGTCTTTTGCAATAATTTTCCATGTTTCTTTTTCTTTTTTTTTTACCTTTTTTGCCTCAATGTTGTCGTCGTGCGAATATTTTTTAGGCATTTAAGACATGAAAATAATTTTCGAATTCATGGAGGTATGAAACGAAGCATCTTATCACACTATAAATACGTGAAGTTGGGTTAGGTTTATTGTTTCATTAAAAAAATGGTATTCGTACACAAAGTGAAATTTGTGTTCGATGTTGAAAACCAAAAGAGCAATCCAAACGTTAAGGTAGTGGAACCGTAATAGTTCGGCAACGTTTCGGATGTCATTGACTTTAACAGTTTTAACTGAGGTTTCCTAATGATTTTCATTAGGAAACCTCGGTTAACATTGTGAAAGTACACGTGGTCCGAAACGTTGCCGAACTATAACGGTTCCACTACCTTAAGGAGTATGACTCTAATAAACTTCATGTGAATGAAATCCTCTGGTTCGTTTGGGTTCTTTTGTCCGCTACCAAGCAGGTTGTATTTAGGATATATAGATATATATTAAATTAATTTTGTTATAAAATATATATTCAGAGAATGCTCGTTGAGTAAATATATACCTGTGTTTTATTAGAATATTTTATTAGAAAACACTCGTAAACGCCTATGAAGGCTCATAAGTTTAATTCGATTTCCTGCTATGAATGATAAGATTTTTCCCACCGACTTCCTAGAAAACTTTAAGTGGTTTAACATGCTCAATAGGCTATCATATAGCCTTGATCTGTACTCATTTACTAAAAACATTCTAGTTAACACCACATGGGGTAGCGCAAATTGTGTACTATTCTGACTGAAAAAGGACTGACCTTGTTTTGAGTTTGGCTATGTCTATGCATGGGCTGTTTTTGACCAATTCTTGCCTATAATGAGACATATTTATCTATTGGTATTTCTATCTTCTTGACGGCTCTTGAATTCTTCTTCTCCCTCTTCTTCTCCCTCTTCTTCTCCCTCTTGTCCCTCTTCTTCTTCTTCTTCTTCTTCTTTTTCTTCTTCTTCTTCTTCTTCTTAATATTATTATTATTATTATTATTATTATTATTTTAGACTGGTGTCAAACTTTTTTCGATCTATTACTTTTTTTAGCGCACAAAGGACTCATAAATAAATAAATACAGAAACAGCTGTATTTCAATATAGTCATTTGGGTCTACTGTTTATGTTTGAGTGTTTATTGCATGACATTTTTCATAAAATATTAGATTCAATTCTTGCGATTAGATAAAAACAATAGTATGATTTATTTACCCAGCTAAAACAAACCGGTAGATAAATATAGGATGACATAAAAGATAGAATATTTATAGTTTCTGCAAACTCTTGGTTTTCAATAAATTTTATTTAAACGTTTGTTGCGATTTCGTTTTCAATTAAACAACAGGAGCAAGGCAAGCGGCTGCCACACTCGACTGCTAATCCTTGAAAAGGGGTGAGTTATCTTCCTTGATAGTATAAATTGGTGGAGGACACACATGCATAGTTTAAAGCAAATATCTTCAATAATAGCCGAGGTAAGGGAAAAGGTTACTTTTTGTCGCGCCATCAACTCAATCACCTTCGGATACCCCGGGGTTTCCCTATTTGCTACGCTATATCAACGATATAGCGTAGCAAATAGGGAAACCCCGGGGTATCCGAGGATGCAACTCAATACAAGGAATGGTTCTTACAAAAAACATAATGGTGATTTTATTAGAAAGCGCGTTAACGATATTTTAGTATACCAATATCATTTTTCCATACCTTCCAAAAATGAAACAATTCTCTTTTCCTCCGATTTTTTTTTTAAATCAATCGACCTTTTTTCCGGGGAGGGGGTTATTGTTATGCAGTCTTTGGTAATTGTTCAAAGCAAGTGTAGTTTATATGGCTTTTAACTTACTAGATTCTACATACAAAGACACTTGTATGCAATTCATTGATAAATTTCGGCTATGAATATCATTAATATATTGCGCGAAAATAAATATTGTGTGATTCAAAAAATTCATGAAATTCGCTGACAGAATAATAAATGAATAAGTTTACATCAAATTCAAGTTTAAGAGTATCCTAGGTTCAGACGGGTTCGAAACAACAGGGGTACGAGAGTTTCATTTTCTCTTACGTCACGAACAAAACCCTTTTCAATCTGCAGTGGGATAAAATACTACTGTTTTTAATTTGTGTCTAATAACATTTGCTGTAAAATTCAATATTACATAAACTCCAGATTTGCTCTACTTTTTTTCGAAAATGTTGATTAGAGAAATGTCGCGAAGCATTTGCTAAAATACTTGATTTCACATAAACCCCTACTCCAGCTTTGCTCTACTTTTCATAAAATACAAATTTGGACATTTTACGGTATATGAAGTACTGCAAAAAACGCAATAAATCAATTTTAAGATTCTTTATCATGCAAAAGATGATTACACAATGTGCATAATCATAATTAAAATAAACCATATTTTTTCTCACAACTGTCGATGAAAGTTAGCCGAGACGGGGTGCAAGAGCTTCCAAGGGCGTAACTCCCATTACGCAATATACTTAAGTGCGTAGACGAAAGAATCCTATGTTGAAAGATATGGTTAATGAATGATATAAAATCCAAACTACAGCGAATTCAAGCTGTAGTTACGATGTTTTGATTATTCGCCAACAATCAAGTCATAGAAAATGGGTTCGGACGGAGGGCATCCATCTTTGTCACAGTCCACATATCGCCTTTTTCCTATATATTCCTTAGTTGTCGCCATCTGAGTGCGTATAAATTACAAAGTCCTAGATACGCCTTTGGCTACAGTAGAGGTAGAGTTCCTAAATGGTATCTTTTCGTATGACGGGACACATATTTTATCAGCTGTTCTTCTAGTATTCAAACTTCTATCCTACATTTTTTGACATGCCGCTGATCGTATGAAGGACGATTTGACAAGTTTTTGAAATTTGATCGAGAAAAAATGTAACATTTCCGAACGCGGACCGATTCCGAAAATACTCTTTCATTTAGATTATACTCATATCATTTAGTTAGATTGTATAGAAAGCTTAAGCTTACGAAAAACCGCCCTTAAAAATTGATTCAGATTTTTGAACGAGTGCGAGAGAAAGAGACAGTGGATTAAACTCACTCATAATCCGACGTCTGTGTTGACTTTGTTGAGCTATTAAATGTTTCGCGCATTTATAAACGTGTCCTGCCCTGAGTTCAGGATGTAAAAGCGCTTTACGAGCGCTTTGAGATGATTCCCCGCTTTGCACGTGCACATACGTGCAAAGCAAGGTATTATTTCGAAAGCGCTTCGCTAACGTTTACATCCTGAACGCAAGGCAGATTTGAGTGTGACTCAAACAGCTAAACTAAAGATCAGGAGACGAGCGCCTTAACCACTCGACCACCGAGGCGTTTTAAGAGTAGCGGAAATTTCGGGAAATATTGTAGTATTGGTTTGAGAGTAGTTGTCCCAGCTTCTGATATGACTTACATACTTTCTACAGCGATACTAAACACCAATGCAAACAACAACACCTCTCGAGCTACAGTTGAGAAAATTCGACAAGCACGAAACATAACCTTTCTTACAATCAATACGCAATTAAGACTGGGGGAAAAGTCGGACAGTTTCTCGTTTATTGGAATCAGTTCCGCGTCACCTCATTTGTTTTTTCCCTAACCAGTAATTTGGGACTCCATCCTTCATACAAAATTGTTGGATAAAATTTGGTCTCAGTTTCCGTAATCATTTAAACACTGAAATCCTTTTTATGCTCTCCGAGAGCATATAGCCGCCGCTTTGTCTGTCCGTCCGTCCGTAATTCCGTCCGTCCGTCCGTCCGTCCGTCCCCACCTATTTCTCCATAACCCATGTGCCAAATTGAATGAAACTTACCACGTGAACTACTCCCTATGATATAGTGATGATGCATCTGTGACGGTTTTTGGATTTGAGGCCTCGTCACGGGAAAGGGGGACTTAGGGTAAAAAACAGTTTTTCCTAAATTTCTCCTTGTCTAACAGTCAGAATTTAGTGAAATTTTATATTTGTGTAGCAAATCAGATGCCCTTTACTATAAACAATTTGAACTAAACGTAAAATAAAATATATAATGGAAAAAGGGGGCTTATTGTTTGTTACCTTTACGTAAACGCGTAAATTACAGTTATTCTTTCATTTCTCCTAGTCTTATGCTCAGAATTTGATGAAATTTCACATTTGAGTAGCAAATCAGATGCTCTTTGCCCTAAACTATTTGAAATATGTGTCTTAAAATATGTCATGCAAAAAGGGGGTTTAATGTTTGTTACCTTTATGTTAGCTGTATAAGATAACAGCTTATTTGAGTCTTTGAAATCTGACCACAGAGCATATCTCCTAAAGTATAATAGCTATCAACTTGAAACTTTATGGGTGGATAGACCTTATGGAGGAGAAGTGCAGTGCACAACAACTACAACTCTTGCTTGCATAGTTTTGGAGTTATTGCCCTTTGGTATTTTTTATACTTAGATTATGTCTGGAGCATATCTCCTAAAGTGAAATAGCTATCAACTTGAAACTTTATGGGTGGATAGATCTCATGGAGGAGAAGTGCTATGCACAAGGACTACAACTCTTGCTTGCATAATTTTGGAGTTATTGCCCTTTGTTATTTTTGATACTTAGATTTTGTCTGGAGCATATCTCCTAAAGTATGATAGCTATCAACTTGAACGTTTATGGGTGGATAGATCTCATGGAGGAGAAGTGCAGTTCACAAGAACTACAACTCTTGCTTGCATTATTTTGGAGTTATTGCCCTTTGTTATTTTTGATACTTAGATTTTGTCTGATACTTAGATTTTGTCTGGAGCATATCTCCTAAAGTATGATAGCTATCAACTTGAAACTTTACGGGTGGATAGATCTCATGGAGGAGAAGTGCAATACACCAGAACTATAAATCTTGCTTGCATAATTTGGGAGTTATTGCCCTTTGTTATTTTTGAAACTTAGATTTTGTCTGGAGCATATTTCCTAAAGTATGATATCTATCAACTTGAAACTTTATGGGTGGATAAATTTCATGGAGGAGAAGTGCAATACACCAGAACTATAACTCTTGCCTGTGTTATTTTGGAGTTATTGCCCTTTGTTATTTTTAATACATTTAATAGGAGGTAAATCTCTGACAGTACAAAAGAATATTTAATCTATTAGGCTTCAGTTTACTATCAAGCTTTTGTGGCAGGGGATGTCCATGTCCAACATGGCTCTTGTTTTTGTGACAATGCCTTATTAGAGGAGCATAATCCGTCTCTGACGGCTCTTGTCTTTCTTTATTTTCATTTTGTGTTTATTCGGGATGCTATAAAGAAATATATATCGAATAAGCAAATGAGAAACGGGTTTTAAAATCGCATTTGATGTTCATGTTATATATAAAGCCCAAAAGAAAACGTCGCGCTTTGACAATTTTATATATACATGTTTTATTAGGGTAACAGGGTTCTATACATGATCATCCCACGAACAGTCCTTTTTCAAAATTGGTGTTAAACCCAATTTTAGCACAAGTAGATATTAGATAAGGTGATCCGCGATAAACCATCGGTGTTGAATGGCAACATTTCTTTCTGAAACCGAATCAGTGATTGGTAATGTTCTCTCTGAATGATTTTCTCGGCGCTACAATAGAATTCTGAATAGTCTTTGCAACTGTGTCTAATATGCTTATTTCCTTAAATATTGTTGAACTGTCCTTTTCTGTTAATTTCGTGCGTGACATTCTTAAGTTGTCTATATGATCTGCTTGTGACATTCAAAAGTTCTGAAGCAATTGCGGATTCCATTGTCAGGTGGCCAACTTCTTCGGATACCCCGGGGTCTCCCTATTTGCTACGCTATGTCGACATAGCGTAGCAAATAGGGAGACCCAGGGGTATCCGAGGACAGGTGTCCAGTTTCTACGATATGAATGAAAATTCTTAAACGTGGCGTAAACGTCATTCCTACAAAACAGATCTTCGCTCTTCTTAGCCTAACCAATCGTTCCATACCACAATAACTATATCGTCAAACGGTCAATTGGTAAAAAAATGCTTTGTAATGCCAACTCGGCTAAAACATTCAGACATTAAATGGCTATACCGAGATATTTCCCCCTGGTACGCGTCACTTTAGTAGACTTTTAACTTGCGATTTCGATTTTTTTTATGTCCAGTTGCCTTAAGGTCATTCATTGCATTAAATGCATACAAATCATTTCCCCATACATGTACGTCTGTCTGTCTTTATTATCTTAAGTGCACGACGTGAGGGTTTCATTCTTTTTTTTTTTTTTTTTTTTTTTTTTTTTGAGAGAGACTGGCAAACTTTGTCGAACTACCTTTCAGCTAAACCATACAAAATTGCTGCTAGGTAAAAGTGAATTTGAATATAACAATTTTCAAGCTGTCATATCTCTGAATTTTTGAAAGACGAGAGCCAAACTCATTTTTCTGAATAGAAATGTGCCACAAACGTCCATATAGAATCTTATGGTTTTCTAGACCGATTGAGCCGCCGTCATAGCGCAGTTGGTAGCGCGTCGGACTGTCCAAGGGGTTGATAATCGCAGACCTATGTGAGATAGTAGCTCGAGGCAAGGAAAAGATGTGGTAGTTGTACTGGTGAGACAAATACCAGAAAACCATTGTTAGGTGCTCCAACCGCCGCGATATAACTGAAAAATGTTGATGACGGTGTTAAACTCCAATCAATCAATCAATCAATCAATCAATCAATCAATCAATCAATCAATCAATCAATCAATCAATCCAATCAATCCAATCAATCCAATCCAATCCAATCCAATCCAATCTAATCCAATCAATCCAATCAATCCAATCAATCCAATCAATCAATCCAATCAATCCAATCAATCCAATCAATCAAATCAATCCAATCAATCAAATCAATCAATCAATCAAGTCTAGACCGATTGGTGTCTGTATCACATGCCTACAAACACCATTTTTTTAGTTACAGTTTTTCCCTGAGCAGATGACTTATACTTAAATCTTTCAATAAATTTGTTAAAACGGACTTCAATAATTCGCAATGAAGTTCAAATTAGATTTCATATCCCTGGACAGGATCTTATTCTACCCTATGAAACATTGACCGATGACCTTTTGTCAAAACAAAATAATTATTGAACCCCATAAAGATCAGCGGGAAATGAAAGTATTTATATGTATTAAATTGATTTCTTTTAAATGCGCTTTTTCTTATACGAGTTTCATTTATGTGTATAAAATTTCGATATCTTTGGTCCATGGGTTTTCATCTTTGCAGTCATAAACGATTTCATTTGCGAATTGCCACATATTGCAATTATACTTTGATTAACCATTTGCTGTTTAATCCCTGCTTTTTACGTGTCTGTGTTTTTATTTATTTTATTGAGAAAACATTGTTATTTATTTTATTGAGAAAACATTGTGAAAAAAAAAGAAATTGCTTCTGACAAGCAATTTCTTCTTTTTCCACACTATTTTCTACCCTACTGAATGATTATTTTTCAAATTAAATCCACTTTAAATTTTCGTCTGCAAAACCTTTGAATCTGGACGGGTCCAAAATTTTGTACTCATAAATTTGAAATTATCGTCTAAAACTTCTTTAAATTTTTCAGAGTCGTACGACCATTGGTTGGAAAAAAGCTGCAGACGAGAAATTGTAACAAAATATAGAAACGATAGAAATCATTCGATAGAAAGCAGATAATAAAAATAATCATTTCGTTTTCAAAGAAACGCCTTCTTTTCTTGATATCATTTTCACTATTACGTGAATCACTTGACATCATTATTGAATATCTTAGATGTGTCTATATAGAACCGATCATTATTATTGTCGCCTCCGTTATTGATTAATTGATTGATTGAATGGAGTTTTACGCCGGTTTCAACATTTTTTCAGTTACATCGCGGCGGCTGGAGCACCTAACAAATGAGTGCCGCCGTCGGAGATCGAACCCGGGACCTCTAGATTTATAGTCCGACGCGCTACAACTGCGCTATGACGGCGTCGCCGACCTTATAGCGCAGTGGTAGCGCTTCAAAATGTCAAGCTAAAGGTCCCGACTGATTGACCCCCAAGAATGGGTTGATAATCGTAGACCTATGTGGGATAGCAGCTTGAGAAAAGAAAAGGGGTGCGATGGTGGGACTGGTCTGAGAAATATCAGGAATCCATTGTTACGTGCTCCAGCCGCCGTGATAAAACTGAAAGGTTGTTGAAGGCGGGGTAAGCCCACACTCAATCGAATAAATCAAAATAATGGATTTAAATGCACTTAAGTGTTTCGTCGACAAAAATGGTATATACATATAATAATGTTTCTGAACTTGACCGTGGTTGAGCGACCTTAGATTGACCATTTTAAGCTTATTCATTCTTGTGACAATAATTGGTCGGGGATAAATTCAGTATTTAATCCACTCGTTATTCAATCGAGACGGTATCATATGCTTACGTCCTAATCGATCAAGGACGAGGTCATTCAAGAAAAAAAAGATGGGACCAACTTATTTCTGACCCTGGGCGGGTACTGTTGCCCGCAACATCAGTGTTTCTCTCAGAAAGCGAGCAACCAGCTCTAGACTGGTCCATATATCGACTACCAGAATAGCCTATTCTAGGCTATTCTGATATTCGACAGTGAGACCAGTCTACACCCGACCTGAAAGCGGGCCAGAAATAAGTTGGTCCCATGGATATTCCGTATGGGCGGACTCTATACTCGATAGAACTGCATATAGTTTTCGAGACCATGTAACTGAAAGATATATAAGCGAAACGCTTCTAAATGACATTCTGCTTGTGAGAAGAGAGGCTGTGTGTCCCCTTTTCTGTCGTGAAGGGCCCGGTTTTACCACTGCTACCCTTTTGCAGCTTTGTTGACTGACGCTGTGACTTTTAAGTGTTGTCCAACGACACGTCACATCGCGAGCTCGGGGGGGGGGGGGGGGGGGGTTAAAGTTAAAAGTCGCAATCTCCGGATTATGAGTCCAGTGCGCTCACTCTATCGACGGTCGCAAGTTTGTTTGGTAGATAGCATGATTTCTATCTTTCATTGAAGCAGAGAGACCGTATGTAGTTCATGTAACAGTTATAAAACGACAATGAAATATTTTCAAAGTAATATGAAAAAAGAAGATCTCTGTCCATGCTACGGGTCAGGGTTTTTTTTATTTACCTTGTCCCTAAAATGAGGACAGATTTAAGACGATTTTGTTTATTGTTATGGGATTACTACATTTATCATTATATCAAAATATTTCTCTATGGGCTTCAATTTCATTAAACCTTAGTCCTCGTATACATTGAGCGCGTCTGTTGTATTGTAGGACAAACCACCCCTCTTTTATCTTATTTGAGCCTGTGCGTAACATTTCCAACAATTTGAAATGTTGGCGAGGTTCAAACATTGAGAGGCACAGACAGGCACAAGCTCTAGAGATAAAGTTACCTGATGGTCTACAAATACTTTGAGACCTTTTTTTTTTTTTACTACAAAGCGCATAGGGAAGATTCTGGTCAGACTGTGCAAGTGCACAGGCTGGCCAGAGTCTCTGCATTGTACTCATTTGAAATTGCTGAAAATCTCACGCACCGGCTCATTTTATAATTTCTCATTTCTCCTATTGTGCAAACAGCGGAACGGCCAAAAATGTATGTTAGGGTATTGTATCGGAAATTTCTTCAAAATCCCTTCTATGTAATTAAGGTACTTTTCCATTAGTGTGACTTCATCGACCAATCAATTTCAAGGTGTTACTAAGTACATGTATATCAAAACAAGCAAATCGTAGTTATTGTGCAAAATCATACTATCTGAAGACTTTGCATCTTGAGAGTGAAACCCCATGAATACCTTGACATAATTTCTGAATACCTTGACATAATTATGCTCTTAAAATTGTCCGTAATATTGCGAAAATCACTTGTGATATGCATGTCCAAAAGTAATCCAATTACCATGTAGAAGCTGTTTGCCTGCATTTTCGTAAAATTTGATATTTTCATTCGCGTTCTTTCACGTTTTAAGGATAGTTTTTGTCTCTTTTTCGTGCTTTCTTTGGTATTGTCTAAATTGCATACGCTAGTGCCGTGTGCAAAACTGTTACTTTAGAATATTACTAGCAGTTATTTTAGAACCTGCAACGAAACTTTTAAAGAGTAAAATGTGTTTACGAAAAATAGTTATGTAGTTGAAATTCGCTTTCCGAAATGCTTTTTTGCATCGATATCGATATGGCATATTGATTTGTCCTTGTTTTTTCGGGTGTTACTCTATTTGCCCCCCCAAATAACTTAAAACATTGGCCAAAACTTTTGAAATGTGATTTACTTCATATTGCATTTGATTATCATATTGCACGTTTTTATCATAACCTGTATTAAGGTAGTGAACCCGCAATAGTTCCGCAACGTTTCAGAAGTCATGAACTGTAACGGTGTTAATCGAGGCTTCCAATTGATTTCATTAGGAAACTTCGGTCAACATTGTGAAAGTTCATGAGTGCCGAAATGTTGTGGGTCTATTACGGTTCCTCTGCCTAAATAAAGATGGCTTGTTTCAAGGAACTTGACAAGAAGCAAAGGGTTGTACTTACAAAACATCCGAATTTGATACGCTCGCGCTATGCAAGACTTTAAATTTCGTAACTTGATATGTTTGAAACTGCACAATCATTGTTCATGATATCAGACACTGCTTATATACGACTTAAATATGCACACCCATTGTAAAAAAAATATTAAAAAATAAATAAAAGTGGGAAGAATACCATTTTCGGAAACAACCTAACATATTTATACAGTGCAAGGTTTTTAGATCCAAACATGCATTTAAAATGCAACTCATTCGTCTCTTAAAGCTGCTCTTTCACAGATTGGGAAAATGTGATTTTTTTTTGATTTTTTTGTTAAATGAATCAGGAACTATGGCTTCATCGTGTAGAAAACTCTATTTAAATAAGATTTGATCTGGTAGGGTAAGGAAAAACAGACAGATATTCCTGAATTTAGCGGAATTCCATTCTGAAAAATTAAGCAACTACTAACGCCTTAAACATTATTCTTAAATTTTGAGCCAACTATTTACGCTTGCAATTTCACCTTTTTGTTCAATTCTATCAAAGGTCATGGTCAAAGAATTTGTCAAATTGGAAATTTCATATCGATACATGCGAAAACTGAAATATAATACATGAAAAATAACAATTTTGTAATTTATAGACTAGATTTGAAAAGACTAGTTCCGTCAATGACCTTACCGCTTCAGACATTCAAGCTGCAATTTTTTTGAAATGGGTGTCTGTAAGTGCCATACCCATGTGTGATTCTTTAACATAAAAAAATACACAAACAATCTATGTTTAAACCCAACTGTTCTTGCATTAAAATGCACGAATTTCATATACGAAACTGAAGGGGAAAGTAAAGGCCAGGTGTTACAAAAAGGACCCTCATCAAAGTGCGAAAAGTAACGATCAGGGCAAGACTGCGCGGGCCGCACAGGCTGAACGCGATCGAAACTCTACGCATATGCGCAATTTTCTGAATCTACAATAATTTGTCTACCTTCCTATTGTATTCATTTACGAAATGCGACAACTGGTTGACCTCCACTGGAAAAAATCTCGTTTTTTTTGCACGATGTTCCCAAACGGTTTCTTTTCTTGAGGAGATTCTTTAATATTAATCCTTTGCTGTTTAATCCCTGCTTTTTATGTGCCTCTGATTTTATGATTGAGAAAACATTGTGAAAAAAGAAGAAATTGCTTCTGACAAAGCAATTTCTTCTTTTTCCACACTATTTTCTACCCTATTGAATGGTTATTTTTCAAATTGAATCCACTTTAAATTTTCGTCTGCAAAACCTTTGAATTTGGACAGGTCCAAAATTTTGTTAAACAGGAAAGGGTTAAATATTAAATTGATTTACATTCTTTCTCTTTTCAGGGACCCATGACGGTTATGGGAGCACTTACGGTAAGTTTGATTTTTATGCGCCCGTCGAAAGACGGTGATTTTGTGTTCACCTGTGGCTTTCGGGCGGGAGGACGACGCCCACTTCCTTCTCCGAAGCATAACTCTGTCACCTTGTGTCCGACTGGCTTGAATCCCTGGCATGATTACAGCTTAACACTATCTACCTCGATTAAGCTTTTTAGTTGTTTTCCTTTGGTGTTTTCCTACTTGGAAATACAGCATGGAAACGGGCGTATCGCGTATCTTGTGACAATTTGTTATTTTGCTTAATTTGTTATTGGTCTGTTTTGCTTACCTTAAATTGACCTGTCTCGTTTAAAAACTTAAAATAATATAATAATTGCATCTAAGTGTCGTATGTGAATGCATCAGATTATAGCCTACTTCTAACGGCTTTTAATGTAATTAGTAATTTGTAAGTAATTAGCTTCAAACTCAACGATATGTAAGTTGTTACGTCTGTTTATAAGTCCGTCTATTAGCAGGGGTTCACTTATAGTCCAACCGCGGTATTCGAAAACGCGGGAAAATGCGTAAAGCCAGGATTAGGGGTGGACTGAACTGAAACTTAACAAGCGTGAGATAACGCTACTTAATTACAAATGTAATCACCTATATACTGATAAAGTAAAGACAATCATCAAGGAAAACACATTTTTCTCCCTATCGATATTCAATGCTTTTTGTCGTTTCAATTTTAGTTTCTTCATCATGAAGTCGGTTTCGGAAAGCATGTTACTCTTATGCTATGACACATGACGTTTACAGATGTAATTCAAAGGATAGTTAAAGTGCTAGTAGTTTTACGTTTCTGTAGTCTTTCAGTAGGCCCCTGTAGTTAAAAGACCGCGATAGCGAAAAATTCGTTGGAGTTCTCTATATTAAGCTGGTCGAAAGTCGGGCAAGCGCTGTGGGCAAGCAATTTAAGAAAGCCACTTGCCCACCATAATGAAATGATATTAACAGAGTATATTGAATGAGTTGTCATTGAATACCTAATTTATCAAAAGAGTCATCTACTAGTATAAACGGATAAAATAGAGGCTGTGCCGAGTTTTAATCTGTTTTAAATGACGAGTTCCATGAATTTGGTATCTAAATAGGGCCTACATTTTATATAGTATGGTTTAATGAGAATAAATTTGATATTCTATTTATGATATGACCTGAATATTTGCAATTAATGTAGGGAAATATATATTAATTTTAAATTATTCCGCGAAATATGTGCTAAGGATGTTTGACTGGTCATAAGAAATAGCCTTATTAATTTTGATTGTGTTTCGATGTACACATGTATGTCACAGGAAATGAAGTCTTATTTGCTTATATAGACAATATCCTTATTACCAATCTAGAGACAGTCACAATCTTAGCTCAATTTTTCTCAAACTTGAAAATCGTAACAAGAACATTTCTGTGTATTTCTTCAAAGCACTTACTGAAATGTTGAAAAAGAGTTTGTAATGTTTTGGTGCTTTAGGTATCAATGATAATTTTGCTAAAAAGGGGCCTTTTAAGGCAATTCAATTTAACCACGGACTCTCAATATACATGTACAACTAGAAAGCCATGAATGGCTTGAGTCGCTCCACAGGCTTGAATTTCTTGTAAAACAAATAAATGTTTTGACTAGATTTTAAGATATTTGGGGGTCTACTGATGTTGAAAATGGTTTTCAAAGTTTCAACTATATAACAGATAGAGAAATGACCTCTGCTATTAAGACATATTTTTCATCATATCAAAATAATTTTTGGCTGCATGATAATGGGTCACCCAAAGATCATACCAAAAATGTTTGATTGATATCCATCAGTTACATTCTGAGAAAATGTTTTTCATAGTTTCCACTATTTAACAAATTGATAATTGACCTCCACCCATAAAATGAATATTTTTCATCCAATCAAAATAATTCTTGGTACACTGTTAAAGGGTCATTCAAGGATCATTCCAGTGAAGTTAAGTTGATAACCAAAAATCACATTCTGAGAAAATGATTTTCATAGTTTCCACTATATTACATATAGAGAAATGACCTCTGCCCATAAAATGCATATTTTTCATCCAATCAAAATGATTTTTGGTACACTGATAAAGGGTCACTCAAGGTTCATTCTAGTGAAATTTGGTTGATATCCATCAGTTACATTCTGAGAAAATGATTTACAAAGTTTCCACTATATAACATATAGAGAAATGACCTCCGCCCATAAAATGCATATTTTCCATCCAATCAAAATGATTTTTTGTAGACTGATAAAGGGTCACTCAAGGATCATTCCAGTGAAATTTGGTTGATATCCATCACTTACATTCTGAGAAAATGATTTTCAAAGTTTCCACTATATAACATGTAGAGAAATGACCTCCGCCCATAAAATGCATATTTTCCATCCGATCACAATGATTTTTTGTAGACTGATAAAGGGTCGCCCAAGGATCATTCATGTAAAATTTGATTGGTATCAATTGATTAGAATCTGAGAAAACTCACTTTTTACCATATTTGGAAATTAGCCACGCCCATTTAATCCATATTTTTCATTGGATCAAAATTTCTTGAACAACTTTGAAAGAGGGTCACCCAAGGATCAATCCTGTGAAGTTTGGTTAAAATCCATCCAGTAGTTTCTGAGGAGAAGATTTTTAAAGAAAAGTTTACGACCGGACGCACGGACGGACAGACAGACGGACGGACGGACGCACGACGGACACAACGCCATGACAATAGCCCCAGTGGCTTTCAGCCAGTGGAGCTAAAAATCTTGCCTGCATCTTCTCTAAAATTATAAGTCTTAAATGTTGTATGAAAGTGAAAAAAATATACCCCAATCCTTTTTCAGGTTTTGCATTTTGTCTCTGGACTACAAACCATAGCGGCTACAGACAGTTCAAGTTATTGTTATGTCAGTCCAATGGTTGTATACTGATGATAATGAGGTGAAAGTTTTTAATATTCATGATATAAGAAGATAGTCAGCTAAGAATAATGAATCGTGCAATATTTATGACCCGAGACACGTGAACTTCACATACAATTAAAAATAGATCACCACTAATCACAAACTACTTATCACAAATTAGAAATACAATTTAGCACCTTTCATTTCAAAGGGGTGAGCTAAAGTCTGTTTAGACACTTCTGTACTTCTCAGTTTCATTCTAAAGCCTTATAACTATACAGCTTTAATCCAGTTCAAGTTACAAGGTTCAAGAACTAGATTTTTAGATATTTTGGGTTCTACTGATGTTTAAATGATTTTTAAAGTTTCCACTTTATAACATATAGAGAAATGACCTCCACCCATAAAACACAAATTTTTCATCCAATCAAAATAAATTTTGGCTGCATGATAATGGGTCGCCCAAGGATCATTCATGTAAAATTTGGTCGATATCCATCAGTTACATTCTGAGAAAATGATTTACAAAGTTTCCACTATATAACATATAGAGAAATGACCTCTGCCCATAAAATGCATATTTTTCATCCAATCAAAATGAATTTTGGTACACTAATAAAGGGTCACTCAAGGATCATTCCAGTGAAATTTGGTTGATATCCATCACTTACATTCTGAGAAAATGATTTTCAAAGTTTCCACTATATAACATATAGAGAAATGACCTCCGCCCATAAAATGCATATTTTCCATCCGATCACAGTGATTTTTTGTAGACTGATAAAGGGTCACCCAAGGATCATTCATGTAAAATTTAATTGGTATCCATTGATTAGAATCTGAGAAAACTTACTTTTTACCATATTTGGAAATTAGCCACGCCCATTAAATCCATGTTTTTCATTGGATCAAAATTTCTTGAACAACTTTGAAAGAGGGTCACCCAAGGATCATTCCTGTGAAGTTTGGTTGAAATCCATCCAATAGTTTCTGAGGAGAAGATTTTTAAAGAAAAGTTTACGACCGGACGCACGCACGGACGGACGGACGGACGGACGGACGCACGACGGACACAACGCCATGACAATAGCCCCAGTGGCTTTCAGCCAGTGGAGCTAAAAACATATTTAAGATCCGTGATTTGATAAGGCAGGAGTCTCAAGAAGGTGAAAGTGAGCGATATGGGACCAACGTCATTAATCTCTTGTTTATCTATTCATTTATTCATTCAATTATTTATTTCCTTTTGAATTTCAGCACGAGATGATTGGGGTGATTTCAATGCCGGATGTTCACGTAGTAATCCCCGCCAGAGTCCGATCAACATTCCATGGACCACGACTTATAACAGTTCATTGGGCCTAACGAACTTTGAGTTAACCGGTTACAACGTGGCAATGGGCTTCACAGGAAACCTCATTAACAATGGCCATACAGGTACAGATAATCTTGCACAAGCGACCACGTCTCTTAAGCGACCATTTTATTAAGCTACCGTTTTCAAAATTCCTTTTTTTTAATTAAAAAATCTTAAAATGTAGTTATCATTGGTCTTAAATATATTGTAAATCATTCCTATGTTTATAAAACTAATTAGAATCTTATATTGACTATATAGGGCTGAACTTCAGGATATAATTGAAGACTGTTTAACTCTTTTCTGAACCTGATCCCAAGAGCCTGGGGTCTCAAGGACTCAAATCAGCAGCGGGGGATCCAGAATTTCTAAAACAGTGGTTCGATAAAGGCCTAGAATTCGAGTATTTAGTCCCAAAGTATCCAGGAGCTCTTTATAGATAGGGATACTATGGGACAAATTGATTAATTCTGTACATCAGGGTCCGAGGTTATAAAACTTTTCTCAGGCTCAGGCTCAATTTTCTCAAATTGTAAATTAGAATAAATGTATGAAAATAAAATATTATATTAATAAGTTGTTATTCATAACAACTTATTAATATCATATTTTATGTTTATACATTTAAATGAGTAATAAAACAGAATTATGGCTTTAATCTCAAATTGAAATTTGAGAAAATTGAGCCTGAGCCTGAGAAACGGTTTATAACCTCAGGCCCAGATATCTTTAATTTGCAGAATTTCACGTTCTTGTGATAAGAACACAACAAAATCGAACCCTCAAAAACCCTTCTGGTTCATCCGCCACTGATAGTTTTGAGGGTCCTGGCTACTTATGATAGGGTCTAAGACTCCCAAAACTTGCATCCTTTAAAATACTTTAGGTTACATTTGTTAATTGTTTATTAGAATGAGAATCAACACCCTTTTAAGCCATTCTTTAGTCATATCGGGACAGCTGTAGCACCTTACAATGGATTCCTAGTATTTCTTGCAACAGTACACCTATATGACCATTTTTTTCCCTTGAAATAGAAATTTGAGCAAAATAAGTGATATTCCATTATCTCCCTTTTATTGGAAATACATACTGTTCTAAAAATAGATTTGTCACTCTTCAATGACAAATGAGCCATTTCCAATTTATGTGAAGTGAATGCAAAACTAACCGAGAATTGAAATATGAACGTTTGTCACTTCTTACTATTCAATAATTATGCCCCCCTTTCGAAGAAGAGGGGTTATATGGCTTTGCACATGTCGGTCTGTCGGTCCATTGGTTGGTCTGTAGACCGTTTTTGTCCGGAGCATATCTTAGAAATGCAACATCATTAGTGGATAGATCACATCAAGGAAAAGTGCAGTGGATAAGGACTGTAACTCTACCTTGCTTACTCTTTGAGTTATTGCCCTTTTTTGATTTTCATACTTGAAGTCATAAGCATATGTCAGAAAGTATAAAAGTTATGGTTATGAAACTTCATTAGTAGATAGATCTCATCAAAGAGATGTGCAGTGCATAAAAAGTGTAACTCTACCATGCTTATTATTTTAGTAATTGACCTTTGTTGATTTTCATACTTGAAGTTTGCCTGGAGCATATCTCAGAAAGTATTATAGCTA
Organism: Fragum whitleyi; assembly: GCA_948146395.1. NCBI lineage: Eukaryota > Metazoa > Mollusca > Bivalvia > Cardiida > Cardiidae > Fragum > Fragum whitleyi. Next base: position 52,195,900 of record OX411553.1, read on the forward strand.
TGGTCATGAACCTTAATGGGTGGGTAGATCTCATTGAGGAGAAGAGCAGTGAAAAAAACATAACTCTACCTTGCTTATTTTTTCAGTAATTGTCCTTTGTTACATTTATAAGTTGAATTTTGTCTGGTCATATCTCAAAAAGTATGCAAGCTAGAATCATGTTTTACAAACATCTCTTATTTCATTTTCAGTGCAATTAAATGTACAGGATCCAACACAGATTTACATTACTGGCGGCGGTCTGGATGGCGCATACAGGGCTGCCCAACTGCATTATCACTGGGGTGAAGACAACTCCTGGGGATCTGAACACGAGATTAGGGACAAAAAATACCCATTGGAGGTGAGTTTAAAACTATTATATGCGTTAATTTAATATACAATAAGCCCAGGTTGCAGGAATGGCACACCACTGATCAGAAATTAAACTGTCATTTGTCTCAAAATTCTATAGTCACATGCTCAAATCACGAGGACAATCGGCTATCACTAGTTAATCTATAATTATAACATTTAAGGGGCCAATCCTTGAACACATAAATGTTTGATATGAAATGGCTGAAATTGATGAGTGTTTTCGATATTCAACTGATTTTTAGCTTGGCTGTTTTCAGAGAAAACCTATCCCCGGCCGCGGCACTTATCCTTTCCGACATTTGTCTTCCACCAATGGGTAGATAATCGTAAACCTATGTGGAATAGCAACTGGAGGCTAGGTAAGGGATGTGGTGGTAGTACTGGTGTGAGAAATACCAGGAATCCATCGTTAGGTGCTCCAGTCGTCGCGATATAACTGAGAGATTGTTGAAAGCGACGTAAAACCCCAATTCAAATCAAATTCAGAGAAAACCTGAGGTATTGCTGTAGTCTTTGTGTTGATGTTGTTGTTCATGTCTTCAATGAAGTTTGAGCCTCTACAATTATCAATTCCCCTAACCTTGTTAGAATTTTTTTGATATAATATACTAAGTTTGTATTTTATAGTTATGTTTACAGTAAAACTTGTGTTAAGCTACCACTAAGGGGACCACCAAAAAGCGGTCGTTTATGGGAATGGTCGCTTAATACAAAATATCATGATAAATGTGAGTGTTCATATTGATAGTATTTTTAGATTGTCGGTCAAGTCCTACTGAATCCTTTATGTTCGAACCCTTTAGAATCGTCTTATTGAGACGATTCTAATGGGCTCAAATATCATAAGATTCAATAATAACAAATGTTTCGTTAAGAATGTCCTCTTTTCAGATATTTTGCTTACAGTGAAGGGACTTTTTAAGGTGGTCGCTTATTCGAATTGGTCGCTTAATAGACGTGGTCACTCGAGCAATATCGACTGTACTTTGCCTCTAGGTGATATCCAATATACACATGACATCACAAAATTTCTTATTACTAATGCTTAAACAAAAAAGAATTTAAAAAAAGCATAAAATTGTGAATTGATAATTTCTAGTTACTTATAAAGGATATTTAAGTTAAACAAGATGTGTTTGTGAAACACGAATGCCCCCATAACGGCATTTTTTTTTCAAAGTTTGACCTTGACAGATGACCTTGACCTTGTCACATGACTTTGGTACCAGCGGATGCGGATCATTGAGATCTATCATCATACCAAATATTAGCTTTGAATCTTGAATAGGCTTGAAGATATTGGCAAGGTTAAGTTTTCGGGGTTAAGTTTTCGGACAGACGGACGGACAGAAAGACAGACAGGCAGACATGAGTAAAACAATATGCCCCCGATCTCTGGATACGGGGGCATAAAAAAGATTGGTGTGACTGGCAGGTGAACTTACTGATTAATCCACTTTTTCCTGTTAAAACACAGGTTTTGTTTGTTATTGCGGAGTAGGCAAAACAAAAGAAGATAGTTTTAAATTTATGATATTTAATGTTTTGCCCTTTTATGGCTGCGGCTTTATAAAATAATACACAATACAAAAATTAGCAATAATTAAAGAGCAATAAAATGTCATAATGTCAATGTCACAATGGGCTGCCCAAAACCAAGTCACTGGCTAGCCCCAAAGCCCCAATTGGGCAACAAATCAAACATATCATACAATCAACCAATAAGGTTGCCTGTGGGATTCAAGAGGCACCTTAGCTGAATTTCACTATAAATCAATCCTCAAGTAGAGAACAGGAAATCTGTTAAAAGCTGGCCGCATTTTAAAGCCGCGCCCGATTAAGAATTAATGAACTGAAATCACACAAACTTCAAAGAAATGAACATACTACCACGGTGCAAGAACACAATTTCCATTTAGATGTCAGCTGAGATTAAATTTTAAGACAAGAAACCAAAATGTTGAAAATACAGCCCCCCCCCTTTTGTATTTTATTATTATTATTTTTTTATATGTTAAGCTTGTTTCTACATATGTAGATGTAAAACTGTGTACACCGGAAATTGAATTCCTGCACTGAAGCACATGACCATTATAACACAGATTGACTTTCAACTTAAAGAAAAACTAAAAACACACGCGACAACTCAAAACACTCTTGATCCATTACAATGAAGACTGAGCTAAGAAGATGTGGTGTTGGTTGCAGGGTAATGAGCCAATGTGCTGGAGCCAAACACTTCCTTGGTGATCTGAAACAATATATCTAAGGCAGAATCTTTGAACAAAAATGAAAAAACTGGAGTTGGGAAGGGTGTGTGGGTTTTCTTAAAATTTGTTGAATTTGTCACTCACATGTAATTTTCTTTGTTTGAGGCGGTGTTTAGAAAGAACACTAAATTGTGAAGATTACCCACGCTCCCCCTACCACATTATGAAGAACTGGCCTCCCCGCAATAACCTGTTACTATCCATAACAGATAGCCGTATTTATTGCGGAGTAGGCAAAACAAAAGAAGATAGTTTTAAATTTATGATATTTAATGTTTTGCCCTTTTATGGCTGCGGCTTTATAAAATAATACACAATACAAAAATTAGCAATAATTAAAGAGCAATAAAATGTCATAATGTCAATGTCACAATGGGCTGCCCAAAACCAAGTCACTGGCTAGCCCCAAAGCCCCAATTGGGCAACAAATCAAACATATCAAACATATCATACAATCAACCAATAAGGTTGCCTGTGGGATTCAAGAGGCACCTTAGCTGAATTTCACTATAAATCAATCCTCAAGTAGAGAACAGGAAATCTGTTAAAAGCTGGCCGCCAACCGACGGGTCAACCCAACAGTTCACAGTGGAAGGGTTAACCAGTCGCCGCCACACATGGCCCCAGCTTAATAAACAAATTGAAGCCGCAGCCAGGGCTACTCAACCATATGTACATTATGCAACACAAAAGATTCAATACCTGCAGATACTTGATTTAAGAAAATGTCATTGCCTAGATCAGTCAGATGCACACCATCAGGTTTAAACAGAATGTTATCATATTTTTGCAAGTTGCAACAGTTCAAATAGCATCCCCCTAACTGAATGACCCTTCTTGCAACAAATTGGTTAATTCTTGTACGAGAAGAGTTCATTGCACGAGTATTAGTTGAAAAACGCCAGCATGCACGAGGCAATATTTGAGAAAAAATTAGTTTAACATTTGGAAACAGTGACTTAATGAAAGCCAATGTGCTGGCAAATAAACTACGCATTGATTTTAATGGAATTTTACCAATGTCATTTCCACCACAGTGTAACAAAATATGGGTAGGAGGGTCACTGAACTTAGATAAGTAGATGATTTTCTGCCTTAACCCCCAAAGTCCGAGGCCTGCATAACCCTGCCACCAGATCTGTATTCCTAACCGTGTTATTTATGTACATATGCCAATAACAACACAAAAACATTTTTTTTTATTCAATGGTTGTTCTAAATGTTAATTCTGTTCCAGGTTCATATTGTACATTACAAGGCAGCATACGGAAGTCTTGGAGATTCTTTAGGACATGGAGACGGACTGGCGGTTCTAGGATTTATGTTTTACGTAAGTATATTTCCAGGGGTCAGCACAACACTATTTTAAGTGCCTATGAATTTATAGGCACTTACAAAAGTGTTGCTCTGACCCATCGATTTGTGACTCATATCTTAGGCTAAAAGGGGGCCACCTTGTTAGTGTGTGTATATTCTGTTAAACTCAGTTAAGTCCTGAGACCTTATTTTCTCAAATTACTTCCTTTGATATATATATATATATATATATATATATATATATATATATATATACACACACACAAAGGGTTGTATTATGTTATGTCTGATCCTATATACACACAAAGGGTTGTATTATGTTATGTCTGATCCTATATACACACAAAGGGTTGTATTATGTTATGTCTGATCCTATATACACACAAAGGGTTGTATTATGTTATGTCTGATCCTATATACACACAAAGGGTTGTATTATGTTATGTCTGATCCTATATACACACAAAGGGTTGTATTATGTTATGTCTGATCCTCTGTCTGTTTGTTAGTAATTTTTGTGGGCTCAACTCCTACTGGGAATGAGCTGAAACTTGCCACAATTACTCTCCATGATTTCTAGTTGTGACTGTTGAAATTCAAATTACTCCGAGTCACTTGAATTGTCATAGTTTAGTCCTACAGTTTGAAGGGAATAAACTGCAACTCACCACAATGATTCTGTATGATGTCTGGTTGTTCATAAAGACCACGTTCAGCGTTTTTTCTCCTTCTTGAGCTGGTACCCCCAAAATTTTCCCAAATTAATGAAAAAAATTCCCAATTTACCAAGTCAAGGACCTTTCAAAACTCTTTAATGTAAGGCATGTGTAAGATCACTTCTTAAATGACACATTATGGGGTTAAGCTTAATGAATGTTAACACAGCATTTCATCAGTCATATCTAGGAAAACCTTCGAAATGTGGTTACAATGAAAAATGTTGTTTATAAAAGAAAAAAATCTAAATTTTCTTCTTTAAAAATATTCTTAACATAGTCTAGAGTAGAAAAAGTAACTAGACTTGTAAAGGCCAAATAATTTTCAATTCTACTCTCAGTTAAGATGAATTTGAATCAGTTATTTATCATCTTAAAAATGTATATCTGACCTGTCATGTGAAAAGGGACCATCTGGGAACTTCGTAAAATGAATATTGAAAAAGAGATTTGGTCCAGCATAGAGGTCGCATTTCAAAAATTACTTCAAAGGAAGGTAGATTGACCATTCAAAATTCAGAAAATTAGCAAAGTTCGATAAGTTTCGACACTAGTCGGTCTGCGAAATCCGCGCCGTCTGACTAGGGTGGCCACTTTACGCACTACCCAGATTGTCCTTTTTTTGCATAATTGGTGACATATTCTTATCGTCCTTTAACAGGTTCAAGATGATAACAACGACGATTTGGATCCTATTATCAATGCCTTGGACGACATCCAGTACAAAGGTACGCATTTGAGTAGTCTTTAACATCTACATTTGTGACCCATCATGCTAAAAAAGACCATCTGGGATCTCTGTGAAAAAAATGTTTGAAAAAGTGATTGGTTCCAGTACATGTCAATTAGAAGTCGTATTTAAAATATTCTTTCACAGGGAGGTAGATTTATCAATCTAGATTTAGAAAATAAGCAAAGTGCGAAAAGTTCCGACCCTAGTCAGTCTGCGCAATCCTCGCAGTCTGACTAGGTCGAAACTTTACGCACTACCCAGACAGTCCTTTTTCCCGTGATGGGTCCTATCTATATAAATAAAACGTACTTAGTGGTTTGTAAGTTCACTAAGTATGTTTTTAAGATTTATCTGTCAATATGTTTTTTGATCCTGAATGTAGGAATGAATTTACAGTTAAACTTTTTTTTAAGCGAGCACTAACGGGGCCACCAAAAAGAGGTCTTTTAAGAAAATGGCCATACATTTTAATTGAATATGCATATTATTGCAAAATTCTCATTGAGACAATTCTTGTGAGTTTTAAAAACAAAGGATTCATTTTCAATAGTTTTAAGACCAACCAACCCATACCTTATTTTGATTTAAAGAAGGGGATTTGGAAAATGGTCCCTTAATAAAGATGGTTGCCTAAAAGACGTGGTCACTTGAGCAAGATTGACTGTATTAGACTGTGTTGACGAAAGCTTTGGACATGATGTTCTTTTTTTATTAATTTAGGCACCAATGTGACGATCAACATGCCATTCAACAAAACGATACCCGCTGATTTCCAAACATCTGACCATTTGTACTATAGATATTTAGGGGGATTGACCACACCAAACTGTAACGAAATCGTAGTCTGGACAGTGTTTGAAAACATGATCCCAATTTCATCAGCTCAGGTAAATGACTAATGAATCAAAGTTCTGTAATCTTTAAGCCCTGTTAATTGATTATTTTTGTTAACTCCTAGTTTATACTTGTTTATTTTAGTTCATTTGCAACGAAAGCTTGAGCCTATAGAGTCACTCTGGAACACTCAATTCAGATGTTTTCAGGTCTCTGAGAGGCAGTGGTTTAAACTCTGAATGATAACCAATTTCATAGTTGGGTGAACTGAGGCTTTAAGTGTTTTGCTCGTAAACATACCACAGCCATGGTGGGGTTTGAACATTTAACCCTTTGCTGTTTAATCCCTGCTTTTTACGTATCTGTGATTTTATGATTGAGAAAACATTGTGAAAAAAAGAAGAAATTGCTTCTGACAAGCAATTTCTTCTTTTTCCACACTATTTTCTACCCTACTGAATGGTTATTTTTCAAATTAAATCTACTTTAAATTTTCGTCTTCAAACCTTTGAATTTGGACAGGTCCAAAATTTTGTAAAACAGGAAAGGGTTTACACTCAAGTGCCTATATACTGTTTATGACATGATTCCATTTTTGCTTCAATGTGTCCACAAATAAAGTCTGATGGAGAATAAATTATGTGCAAAAGTAATATCTCAGAGGGGAACTTGAGGATTTTGCTTTGCATATAACCCCTCCACCATCACACATTATTCATGGACACATAAATGCAAATATGAAATAACGAGGGGTGATGGAAAAAATTGAGTTATTTTCAAATTTCACTAATATAGTTAAGAAATAAAGTTAGTACCTTCATACAATGGGACTCTGTCCATTGAATGCTCATTTTTAGCTCGCCCAGGACGAAAGTCTCGGAAGAGCTATTGTCATACCCTCGGATGTCGGCGTCAGCGTCGGCGTCAGCGTCGCCGTCAGCGTCGGTGTCGGCTTCCACATTAGGTTAAAGTTTTTATTTCTATCAATATTTATCCTAGAGGCTTTATTTTTTACAGAAACATTCATTAGGGCATAGGCTTTCATTTGAGACCAACATCCATGTCGAAATGACCTTTAGACTGTGACCTTGACCCTTTCAAAAAAACTTTAACCAAAAACTTTAACCAAAAACTTTAACGAAAAAAACTTTAACCTTGCTTATATTTTCTGTAAGCTTTAAACTAGAGACATCATTACTTCATAATCACACTCATTAGGTGATAGGCTTTCACCATAGACAAAGGTCCTTGACAATTTGACCTTGACCTTGACCCTTTGAGGACTTAGAAAAACTTAAACCAAAAAACTTTAACCAAAAACTTTAACCTTGCATATATTTTTTTAATGCTCAAACCTAGGGACATCATAGCTTCATATATATACTCACCAGGTGATAGGCTTTCACCAGAGACCAAGGTCCTTCACAATTTGACCTTGACCTTTACCATTTGTGGACTTAGAAAAACTTTAACTGAAAACTTCAACCAAAAACTTTAACCTTGCTTATTATTTTCTGAATGCTTTAACCTAGGGACATCATTACTTCATATACATACTCATTAGGTGATAGGCTTTTGTAAGAGATCAAGGTCCTTGATAATTTGACCTTGACCTTTTATGAACTTAGTACCGAAATTCTTTTACCAAAAACTTTAACCTTGCTTATATTTTCTGAATGCTTTAACCTAGGGACATCATTACTTCATATACATAGTCACCAGATGAAAGGCTTTCACCAGAAACCAAGGGCCTTGACAATTTGACCTTGACCTTTTATGGACTTGGAAAAACTTAAACTGAAAAACTTTAACCAAAAATTTAACCTTGCTTATTTTTTCTAAATGCTTTACTCAGGGACATTATTACTTCATACACATACTCACTAGGTGATAGGCTTCTACAGAGACCAAGGTCCTTCACAATTTGACCTTGATCCTGACCTTTTGTGGACTTAGAAAAATTTTAAAGAAAAACTTCATGTTTGATACAAAGAAATTCCATTGGTAACCTCATCTGCTTGTAGGCTTTCACTTTACCCTAACCTTATACATGCAATTAAAACAAAAAAGTTTTTATATTTCTTAATTACTACTCAAACAGATATATATATTAGATCATGGACTTTAACATTGAAAGAAACCACTTTGAACTTCAGTCTTCGGTCAAGCGCTGTTTGTGACAAGCAGCTGTTTGGGCGAGCTACGTTGTCCGCTGACAACTCTTGTACTTTGATCCAAGTGTGTTCATAACACCCACTTATGGCCGTCACCTGAAATTGTTTGAAGTACCTCCGTTTTAGTTATACTAATTTGATCAATTTAGTCATACTATGACGCCATTCGGAACATCACTCGGCCATTTCTGTAAACTACAACATACCTCGGATGTATGTAAGGCGGAAGGGTATGTAACGAAATCGTGCATTTTGTTAGGCGGAAACAGTGTAAGAAAATTAGTACTGTAGATTTATATCTTTTACAGTAAATAACAGCTGAAAAATCTTAATTTTTGAGAATGACGAATCATTCTCAAAAATCTAAGATTTTTTCAGCCGTTATTTAAGAATCTAAAGATATTTATATTAGGATTCGATGGTTTCACGTCAGTGACTTAAACAAGTAGCAGCCGCCACCATAGCACTGTTGGTTAGGCATAAGACTTCCAATCTGGAAGTCGTGGGTTCGATCCCCGGTGGCGGCAGATATCCTTTCCGACGTTTGTCTCTCACCAATGGGTTGATAATCGTAAACCTATGTGAGATAGTAGTCGGAGGCTAGGAAAGGGTGTAATGGTAGTACAGGTGAAAGAAATACCAGGAATCAATTGTTAGGTACTCCAGCCACTGCGATATAACTGTGAAATTGTTGAAAGCGGCGTAAAACCCATTCAAACAAACAAACAAACAAGTAGCGTTGGCAACGTCGAATGTTTCCAGTTAAAGTTTCGAGGGCTGACGCCATTTTAACTGACGTCATCGAGTTTTTCAATGGTTTTCCCGTACTTTTAAAAATAGTCCGTCTATATGTACATCCGAGGTTGATCGTGAGATTAGCCGAGTGGTGTTCTGAATGACCACGACGCATGGTGATTGATTTCTCCTTTATAATTTAAATATGATTCAAAGGTAGGTCAACCTATTGAAGTAAAGATTTAGGCTTTTGGAAATGTATATTACACTGAATTCTACTCAAGTCACAATCTATTTGCAATGTAAAGAGGTTACAACGTTTGAAGAAGTCCGACCTGATAAACAGGGGGCGCTTTACCTGTTTTTTACTGAAAAAGAAATATACCAGAACGGAGTTTTCGCAAGCAATACTTAAGTTTGAAAATCTCATGATTCTGATCATTTAATTGATTCTAATACTCATAATGCATGAAAATAAGGTAATATGCAAATGTTGCTTATGACCCAAGGAAGTGCCCGATTGTTTTTTTATCACATAGGTCTAAGGTCAAGGTCACAGTCAGCCTTTGTTCAATTTTCATTTCCGGAGTCTAATTCGAGAACCAAGCGACCTACAATCATGAAACTTAATGCAAATGTTGCTTATGACCAAAGGAAGTGCCCTATTGTTTTCGGGTCACATATGTCTAAGGTTAAGGTCACAGGCAATTTTTGTTCACTTTTCATTTCTGGAATCGAACTCAAAAAACAAGCAACCTAGAGTCATGAAATTTTATGCAAATACTGCTTATGACCTATTGTTTTTGGGTCACATAGGTCAAAGGTCAAGGTTGCAGTTAATTTTTGTTCGATTTTCTTTTCCCGACTCTATTTCAAGAACCAAGCGATCAACAATCATGAAACTTCGTGCAAATGCTGCATATGGCCCCAATATCTGTCACAAACACTTCCTGCACTAATAGCACTTGCATTTTGACAAAGTGCTAGTTGAGGGTATAAGTCCGCTCTGCGACAGCTCTAGTTTTATATAGCCATTCTTCCATGTCTTCATAACTGTAATGATTCATCTGATATTTAATACAGGCATTTTGAATAATCTAGGGTACACTACACCAAAAAATCAAAGAAAAACCTAAAAGCAAATCATTAATTTACTTAGTGAATTAACACAAAAATTCACCCTCCAGACGGGCCTCTTGTTTAACAACCCTTTTACATTAATTGAATCTATACCAGTTTATGCTTTTATTACAGTTGGCCAAATTCCGCACTTTGAAACAAAACGCAGCAGGTGCATCCTCAGACACTTATCTGACCTACAATAACCGTCTTCCACAGCTACGTCACCAAAGACCAGTCTACAGAAGCTTTGAGAAAGAACGTAATGTGCATTAAAATATATTTTTAACTCACCTGAGCACATAGTTCTCAAAGTGAGCAATTAGGGTTCTGTGGTGTCCGTTTTCACTTGTTGTCTATTGTTTGTTTGTTGTCTGTCTTCAACATTTACCTTGTGGAAGCTCTAGAGGCTGCATTTTAAGAAAATCAATGAGAAAATTGGTCAAATTTAGGATTATCTTGATGAAATCTCAAACCAGTTCAAACTTAAAACAAAGTCAAATATAGAAAATGACTTATTGACATTTTAGAGGCTAAAATTGAAACTTGATTAACCTTAAATTGATAAGAATGATAATCTTTATGAAATCTCAGAGAAGTTGGGTCAAAAACTAGGTCACAGGGTCAATTTTTTTTTTAAAAAACCTTGTGAACATTTTTGGCAAATTTTAAATGATAATTGCATGTCGGAATAATAATTTTGATGAAATCTTGGACAACTGCAAAATCAGGTCAATTGGGGCAAAAACTAAGTCATAGGGTCAAATCAAAGAAAAATCTTGGTAGCAATCTACAGGCCATATTTTTAGCCCATTTGACCTGAAATTTGGTCCAAATGAATGTATTAATTGATAAACCCACAAAAGTTCAAAGCCAGGTCAAGTGAGCTCAAGATAAAAGCTAGGACATAGGATCAAATTTTTGATAAACCTTGTGGACACTTCAGAGGCCAATGTTTTTCGTTCAATGATTTTGAAAGAAGTCAGGATTATTTTTTAATGAAATCAGATAAGTTTGAAATTGGGTCAAACACTTGGTCATACTTGGTTAAATCTAAGAAAAACTATGTGGACATTGCAGAGGCCACATTTTTAGCCCAAACAAACTGAAAATTAGTCAGAAGTCTGAGAGACATACCAAATTGGGTCAAGTGGGATCAAAAAGTAGGTCGCAGGGTCAAATTTAAGAAAAACCCAATGGACACAATAGTGACCACATTTTTTCCCAATTAACCTTAAAAATTGGTCAAGGGGTAACCCTGATGAAATCTTAGACAAATTGGAAATTTGGTCAACTGGGATCAAAACCTAGTTCATATGATTGAAATCATAGAAAAAATTTGTGGACACTCCAGAGGACGCTTTAAGTCAGATCATCCTGTTAATTGGTCAGAATGATTATCTTGATGAAATTTTAATAATTTCAATATCGTGACGTGATTATTTACTTTTAGTCTGCTTTTCTCATACAAAATAATATTTTCAGAAAAAATGTTTGTATGTTGATTGATTTTCAACGTTATTTTTCAGATAGTCATTATTTTTTGTTCAATTGTAATGAGAATTTGTATTTATGTTCAGCCTAATGAAGGCAATGAAACGTTTGTTTTTTGCCAAATAAAGATATTTGACTTGACTTCGACTTTGACTTAATATCAGGTGTATTTGGGCAATATAAATACCAGAAAATTTGTCAGAATTATTGTCTTCATATTATCTTGGACAAGTGGTAATTGGGACAACTTGATTGAAAACTAGGTCACAGGTTTCAATATAAAAAAAACTATATAATTATAGTGGCCCCATTTTTAGCCCTATCAACCTGAAAACTGGTCAGAATGATAGTCTTGATAATATCTTGGATAAGTTAAAAATAAGATCTAATGGGGTCATAAGCAAGGTCAATGGGTCAAAACAAAAACCTTGTGGACACATTAGAGGTGACAATTTTGCCCAATGAAACTGAAAGTAAGTCAAGTTGATTGTCTTGATAAAATCTCAGATAACCCTGAATTTGTGTCATATTGAGTAAAAAACTAGGCCATGAGGAAAACCCTTGTATTGTATGTAGACATGTACTCTGGACTCAATATTTTTTTATTTAATCTGAAAATTGGCCAGAATTCATGTGTTATCAAGTGGTCAAAATTTAAAAAGACCTTGCAGAAACTCTAGAGTGCATATTCATTGCTTCTCCAACCTATAAATTGATCAGAATAATGAAATCTTGGACAAGTTTCAAATTTGATTTTATTTGGATCTGAGAGAGTTAACCCAAGTGATCATTTTAGAGCTATCATGGCCCTCTTGTTAAGATTGATTTCACTGTTTGAAATACCAGTAGTTGTTTATTGTTTTTATTTTCTGTCTATACATCTGACCAAAAAACTATTAACTGAATATCATCCAGTAAATATTATTGGGTTAATTCACACTTTTGAGGGGGTAAAAGTTTTCAGAGATCCAAAAAATGGTTTAACGCCTGAGTGCAAAGCATGAGGGTGATAGATCTACATCATTTTTTCTATCTCTGCAAATTTTAACGCCCCCTAAAATGGTAAATTAATGCTATTATTGCATAAAAAGAAAGCATTGAGTATTAACTTAGTGACTGAGTATTTGTTTATAGAGCAGCTTCTTAATAGTTCCAAACCTACATTAATACTAGAGAAATAGAGGACATTGAATGAGTAGTGATTGAATACCAAATTTATTAAACAAGTCATCTTTAATCAGACAAAAATGAGGCTGTGCCAAGTTTTTATCTATTTTTGATGACAAGTTTTATAAATTTGGTATTTTATGAGCACTAATTTGATATTCTATTTATAATATGACCTTAATTTTTGTGATAAAACAAGGACATTCTGGATATTTCTCAATTTAATTTATTCATCGATAAATATTACGCCATTTGCAAAATGACGTCACAAATACATTATGACATCGTTTTCTCAAAGGAAATATAATGTTCCTATCTGTTCTTAGGTCATTTGCATAGTTGTAATATCACCTGTGTAATAGCAAAAACATTCAATGGAATAACTATGCAAATGAGCTCAGAGCGAAAAGCAACGCCATTTTGTAACCCCGAAAATGACGTCATAATGTATGTATTGTGACGTCAGTTTCAAGCAGCCTTATAAGTTTCGCGAAAAATTGAAATGTTAATTTCAAGAATTTTGACGATTGTTCGCAAAAATTCGGGTCATATTATAAATACAATATAAAATTTGTGCTCATAAAATACAGAATTTATTAAACTCGTCATCTAAAAACAGAAAAAAACTTGGCGCAGCCTTGTTTTTATCTGTTTATAGATGACTCGTTTAATAAATTCGGTATTCCATGACCACTCATTCAATATCCTCTATTTTTGGGACAAAGAAATATTGCAGAAAAAGTCATTACCATATTGAAATCGATCAAAGTGTAGAGGACCCAGATCGAGGATATTGAAGTGAAAAAAGCCAAGTGTTAACGACATGTGAATTTAACAATTGTATGGTTTTCGTCAGTCAGTTGTCAGTGAATGTATGCATTTTACAATGATTAATCTACCTCCAGGGCTGTGAAAGAATGTCTGAAATGCGCAACTTCTTATTGACCTATAGCTGTACTAAAACCAATCTCTTTTCTCAGAAATGAATTTTACAGAGTTTCCAGATTTTTTTTTTTGTTTGCATGAGACATACAAATTTATCACATGAAAAAAAGACCAATCAAAATTTGAACTTTGACTAACTTTAGAGAGATGGCCTTTTTTTGAATACTTTGAAGTATAATTGTAATTATGTCTGTACTTATATCTTTCGGAATTTCCTTTCAAGGAATTCAGTAGAGCACCTTAAACTCTCATGTGCCTCTTGATTTTTGCAGTTGTACCAAACTTTGTCTGGACTTACGAAGAACCTCAAGGTAAGAAGCTTAAATCCTCCGCGGGGTAAATCCATTATCCAACAACAAATTTTAGGACCTCCATGGCTCAGTGTGAATCAGTGTAACTACCTATATGTTTATAGGCAATTACAACTGTTGCATGCTGAGCTATTCAACGAGTCTAAAAAGATATAAATCTTGAAATAAAGGCAATGAAAATAAAATGACATTGAAAGATTGATAAAAAAAACCAACAACACACTGGCAGCACTAAAAATTTCTTCATTTGCCACATTCTTATTTGGATTTTTTTCTTCATTTTGCAATATTATTGAGATTATTTGATTATAACTAAATATTACAATATCTTGATATTTAAAGTTAATTACCCTGTGTTGTGTGTTTCAATTGTATAAGTATCGATAGATCTAGAAAAGAGGAACAAATGCAAAATTAGTTATTTCTCAATTTAAAGATTTGTTTTGTGCTACAATTTTATTAGTATCAACATATCAAGTTAATAGGCTAATATCTTGTGAAATTAACTATTTTTGAATCAAACATTCAAGTCTTGTGTTGCAATTTTTTATCTTAAGATAGATCTTGTAAAGGGACTAATGATATGAGAAATTGAATTTCTATCAATGAAATCAATTTCATTTTATAAGTAGCAAATTGCAAAAGAAATAGATACAATGTAAGGGGAAGGGGGTAAAGACTTCTTTGGAATGTCAAAACCCTGTTACCAATCGTTGATATGTTTTTTCAGGTGTTGACTCATGGAAAGCTTATTACAAGACCTGCAATGGAAAGCTACAGTCACCAATTGACATTCCCGCTGTAACCTCTCCACACATGGCAAAATACGACCCTGACGCAGAATTTCACACTCTTGAATTCAAAAATTACGACCAGATAGTCACCGGAACGATTAAGAATAACGGACATACAAGTAAGAGAGCATTCTGGGGTCCAGATTATATCATATTCTCATATTTCATATTTCAGATTAAAGCTGTAATTCTGTCATAATTCTAATTATAGGTAAATGTATGAATGTAAAAGATAAAAGTAATACTAGTTTTAATAATTTCTTTTATGTTTATATATTATTTAAATTCTTAGTTTGAGAAAAAATTCTCTGTCGACCACAAAAAGTTTTTAAACCTCAGGCACTTTACAGCAAAATTTGCTATTCCCTTTTCTTGCATAGACCTTGGATGTATTAGGTGTGAGAATCCTTTATGTAAGAAAGCTAGTTCATACATTTGTTTGCCTCAAGTTCAGCTCCTTTTTTTTAAGATGCCAAAATAGCTGGGTAATGATACATTGATAATATTGATAGTTAAGTGAAATGATGGTGGAAATTGAAAGTCTTATCAGACTTGACGTCAAGGATTTACAATTTCCAAAATATGTCTTCTATAATCTTTGAGTTGTAAAAATATATATATAGTCTTGCCAAATGATTACGAAATTGATTGCCAATTGGCTTAGGGATACAACAAGTTTAAGATATGACCTTTTATGCTGAAACATTTATTAAAAGTTCCTTAGATTGGGAAAAATCTCAGTTGAGTTAGAAAGTGAAATCTCTGACTGTAATGTTTCACTAAAAGTGATTGTGCCCTTCCATCCAGAGCCTTGCAACAAATACAGTCAGTAGCATCATGAAATTCACACTCATTTCGCTCAAAAGCATCCGAGCCAGTGTATGCCTTTTACAACAATTTCATGTGTGCATGACGAACAGACATTTAGCAACCGGGCAAGCAACACAATGCAATGAGAATATTCACTGATAACCTGAAGATTGGTTTAGACCTTTTATATCTCCAGAGCCCATAGTGAAGACTCTGGTCAGCTAGTGGGGATGCACAGGCTGGACAGGGGCTTTGCTATGCAGTCATGCAAAATTGTTGGAAATGTCACACACTGGCTCATTTTAAATTGTTCACTAAGGCCTCCCTTCTCACTCCAAACACTCGACATAAAGCTCAACAACTTCATTAAAATCTATGAGTCCACTATCTTATTGGTTGATGTCGATTTCCAAATTCATTCGCCTTGTCAACAACTGGATACAGAATAACTGTATTGCCAAATGGGCAATCCTTCTTTAACCTTTGTCATGCTGAATACATTTTGGCTAAAAATTGTCATCAATATCAAAGGGCAAAAAGCACTGAAAGTACCAACTGTAGGTCAATTTTTATTTGAAAAACTAAATCTATTGACAATTCTAGTTTGAAAGTGAGAAACAGGTGGTCTAGACTAACATCAGACTACACATATGTGCAGGCTGATGTTTGTCTATAGCTCCTGCCAAAGCAGGAATATTCTGGGTTCAGCATGACAAGGGTTAATACTTTTAGGTGGATAATTAAGAGATAACAGTAGATTATCACTTGATAAACTCTAAGAAAAACAGTAAAATTATCAAAAACTTACACCCTTTTTCATCAATTTCACCATATCTGACATTATCTAAGTGGAGCAAAATAAGTGAAGTCATCATTGAATAGCAATCACCAAAACAATGATGGCATTCAAGAAAATTTGTCCTAATATTTTCTCATTTTGTCTAATTTTTGCATGAAAGAAATAAGTTTAAGGTCAGTTTTTCGAGTAAGATGGATTGATATTTCTAAGTAGAGCAGAAGAAGTGAAGTCATCATGAATGTTGGTTAGCGTAAAATAATGCTCTTTAAGAAAATAAGTCCCAAAATTTTCTCAATTTGTCTCATTTTTGCATGAAAGTAACAGATTAAACATTAATTTTTGTTTTTGAGTTAGATGAATTGATATTTCATTTTGTGAACAAAAAAAAAAAAAAATCACAAAATTAGATATAAATCAATCTTAAACTAAACCAATTGATTATCCTCTATATATTATAAAAGAAGAATATGCCTTAAATGCTTTTTTTGGTATAAACATAAAAAAATTGAAATATTGTCCCTCCTGAAGAAAACAACTTCAAAAAACATTCAGGTGAATGAAAAATTATTCTGCTAACAATCTTTCTTCATTTTCAATATTGTTTTCTTCCATTTCAGACCAAGATTTCAAATTCTGTCAACAAAAAATTGTCTGCCTCTCCTGGGAAATCATACAAGTCTAGAATTTGGTTGTCTGATAGTTTGTGAACAGTAAATAATAAGTTTATTTATGATTTTCCATCACCTATAAATTTCACAAATACGATATCTGTTTTCAGTCCAAGTTGACGTTACCAACTCAGAACCTATGTATATCTGGAAGGGTGGTCTCGGAACACCAGGAATGCATGACAAATACAGAGTGGCCCAATTCCATTTCCACTGGGGACGACACAACAATGAAGGCTCGGAACACACTCATAATGGCAAGAGTTATCCCCTTGAGGTGGGTTTAAGCTCGATTATTTTTCAGAAAAAAATTGTTGTCACAATGATTAGCGGAGTATCTGATGGATAAACCATCGCCTTCCATTGTGATGGGAGACTCACATAGCATTCACTAACAAGTTTCTAATAAAGGGGTATTTCAGTCAAATTATACCTCTCTATAATATGACTGACGTCGCAGGAGTGAAATAAGCCCTTAAAATATTATTTTCATATTACATGGGTGTTATTACACTAGTGGAATAACAGTGCAAATGAGTTAAGAACATAAAACAACATTATATTTTTGTTGTAAAAAGGATGTAATGAGTATTAAATTTGTGATCATTATATAATCTAAAACAGATAAAAACTTAGCTGTGCCTCATTTTTGTTCAATATATTCGGTATTTAATAACCACTCATTCAATATCCTCTATTTATTCCCCTTTAAAGTGTTTTTTATGAAAGTTTTTTTTTGGCTATAGGTTTATTGCTTTCTATTAAGAGCACAGCTAAGACTCAATTACTCAGTTGAAATATACAGGCTGATCTGAGTCTGTGAAATCATTAGAGATCTCGCTCACAGGCTTGATTTACGGACAGATAGCCCCGCCTCTTGGCTTCCTACAGGACATACCTATCAGACATTTTAAAAAATGTCATATATCGGCAAAACATAATAATGATCATGGACATGAAATAAACAGCAATCAATTGAAGATGACCAAATTTTCATGACTGTAGTATAAATCCAGGAAGGTGAATTTCAGGTAAATTTAAACAGAATTTCTGGTTTTTGGTCAAAATTTTGCAATGTTGATGTCAAATAAGATCATTACTTCGGTAGTGTCTTGCTAGAGCAAGCCTGGCCTCTCAGAATCGGTTCCACACTTTCTGTTTGGAGATTTTAGGCCGTCAAGAAACAACAAAGTCATGTACAATGGCTTGTGGTATGAACCCTGCCTTTTGGTTCCTACAACATTATGACAACATTATGACCTTCAATCCTCCATATATTTAAACATTTTTCACTTCAAATCTCTGCAAAGATGTTTAAATCCAAAAGATATTAAAAAAGGGCATTTGATTCAGAACTTTTGGGACTATAGAATGAATCTGAAAGTGCATGTGCTGATTGAGAAGGGCAGATTTTACGCAAATTGACGTTGACACTGATGTGCAAAAATGCAATCAATTAATGCATCGCAAATTGTGTGAATTTCTTGTGTTACAATTATTGTTCATTAAACATCCAACATTCATAGAAGTTTTTGTCAAAATTAAGAAAAAAATCAATATTTGATAGGTGTCAAAGAACTTTTTTTGAAGAGCAGGGGCATAGCTGTCATTACGCAATTTACACAACTGCGTAAAGGAAATAAATCCTTTGTTGAAAAATACCGTTGATGTTATTCAAGCTGTAGTTACGATGTTTTGATTATTCACCAATGCTCAAATCATAAAAAGGGAGCGGAAGGAGGACATTTATCTTTTGCCAGTCCTCATGTTACCTTTATCCTATATATTGTTTAGTTGTCGCCTTCTGAGTGCGTATACATTTCCAAGTCCTAGATACGCCTATGAAGAGTATGATATTATATATTTTTTCTTATATTTTTACAGGTCCATATTGTCCATTTCAAAGAAAAGTATGAGACTCTGGGAGAATCTGTCAATTACTTTGACGGTCTAGCTGTAGTTGGCTTCTGGTTTGAGGTGAGTGAGCTGGATAACCAATTTTCCAGAATTATTCTGAGAATAGGTGTTTCATTTAAAAAAACCCTTTTATCTGAGGACAGAAAATATTGATGCAAACTAAGAAATAGGTTAATATTTTAAAGCGTTTTCTGCTTTATTCAACCTTCTTTAATGTTTTTTGCTCGATAATAGAGAAATAAAGGTAGAATATCATTTGATTAACTAACTGGTAAAATTATCAAAAATTTATACCCAGCTTTTGTTTGTTTCACACTATCTGATGTCATCTAAGTGATTAAAAGAAAATGACGTCAGCATGAACATTGCATATCAATTGCCTGCAATTGCCTGCAAAATGACAGATCATTCTGAAAAATTAAGATTTTTCAGCCGTTATTTAAGAAGATATTCATATAAGGATATGATGGTTTTGTGTCAGTGACTTAAACGAGTAGTGTTGAAGACGTTGAATGTTTTCAGTTAAAGTTTGGAGGGCTCATGCCATTTTAACTGACATCATCAAGTTTTTCCTAGGTTTTCCCATGATTTTTAAAAAAAGTCCGTTGATGTATATCAGAGGTTGATCGTGAGATTGGCCGAGTGGTGTTCTGAATGTATCTCCTACATCTAGGCCAAAGAAAAGGGGCAAGGTTAGCTTGAATGTCTAAGCATCTAACTGCTCAAGTCAAATGTTACAGCAGTTTTATCGAATGTGTTTATTACATTCTTAGGTTGGCCAGGCAAACCCCAAATACGACCCAATCATCAATGCCTTAGAGAGCGTAAAATTCAAAGGTTTGTTATTTTATTATTTTTGACATCTGTAAGATAGGAAACACAATTTATAATTGTTGCTGAACTATTGTGTGCTTTAATTTGCTCGTCTGTAAAAACACTTACAAAACTTTCAAGTTTACAATATTTCAATCCAATTGACACAAAACTTGTTTTTTTCTGCAGGTTTCTACTGACTCATAGTTTGTTTACACAGTTACCATTTTAATGCACCATGTATGAGATAATGCTTTATATATGTACGTCAAAAAGATCATGATGTATTCTAATATTTTTCCAAGCCAATTTTCTTTAACGCCATTTCGTTTCTCACATATTGAAGATTCAGTGCAAGAGTGTACTTAGTGTATATACACACTGTATATACACTTAATACACTCTAGCACTGATCTCTCGATATGTAAGGAACAAAGTGGAGTTAAAGAACCTTAGCATTGAAATGATGAACCCTGATTGAAAGAACTTCTAAATTCTAGGATCCCTTCCATGAGCTAATGGGATCTCCCTATAAATTATGTAGGGATCCTATTGATCCTGGGAAAAAAGAGGATCCCGGGAAACTGTTCGTGTTGAACTCAATTACTGGGCACAGTCTTGATTTCTGCCAAGGAGGGTTGCCTCAAATATGAATAGCTCATTCATCAGCAAAATATATAGATGTTGACAACAGTTAAAGCAATTATTGAGAAGAGATCTGACTGTCTTTAAGGTAGTGGACCCGTAATACTTCCGCAACAGCTTGGAAGAAATGAACTTTTACAGTGTTAACCAAGGTTTCCTAATGATTTTCATTAGAAAACCTCGGTTAACATTGTGAAAGATCATGTGGTCCAAAATGTTACAGAACTATAAAGGGTCCACTACCTTAATTAAAACCTCATTAAGATGTAGCTAGAATTTCAAAAGACTCCCAACTCTGTAAGAGTATTAATGATTTGATTGTTTAATCCATTTTCTTGATTGAACGCCATGATCTGTCATTTATTGAGAGTGATGTGCAAAAGCTTTTACATTATGTTTTAATGCTTTTTTAATCAAACACCTGCTGATTTTAATTTGTATTCAGTTTAAAGTAGAGGCTGGGTAATGCATAATTTTTAGATCATGCAGTAAAAGGATTCCTTGTGTTACTATGTATCAATCTTAAACTTAGAGTGGTACCATTGTCAACTATCAATATCGCTTTTTTGGTCAATTCCAATGATGTATTGTATATGCCAAAGCAGTGCCTGAAAGGGTAATGTTTGACAATCCCAACATGTGACATCGACCTTGGAATCTTGAAATCAGGCCAATTAAAATAAAATGCATTACACATTTTTTACCTGAAGATTTGTTAGTAAGGACTCACAAACTGATTAATTACAGATAATTCTTTCTGAAATTAAATAATATATACGTATCCCTCTACCGTCATATACTGGTTAGATCATTTTGTAAAAATGACAAATTGTCTTAAACCTTTATTATGCCCATTTTTAGCTCCACTGGCTGAAAGCCACTGGGGCTATTGTCATGGCGTTGTGTCCGTCGTGCGTCCGTCCGTGCGTCCGTGCGTCCGTGCGTCAGGTCGTAAACTTTTTCTTTAAAAATCTTCTCCTCAGAAACTACTGGATGGATTTCAACCAAACTTCACAGGAATGATCCTTGGGTGACCCTCTTTCAAAGTTGTTCAAGAAATTTTGATCCAATGAAAAACATGGATTTTATGGGCGTGGCTAATTTCCAAATATGGTAAAAAGTGACTTTTCTCAGGTTCTAATTGATGGATACCAATTAAATTTTACATGAATGATGCTTGGGTGACCCTTTATCAGTCTAAAAAAAATTATTATGCTCGGATGAAAAATATGTATTTTATGGGCGGAGGTCATTTCACTATATGTTATATAGTGGAAACTTTGATATCCATTTTCTCAGAATCTAAGTGATAGATATCAACCAAATTTTACATGAATGATCCTTGGGTGACCCTTTATCAGTCTACAAAAAATTATTATGATCGGATGAAAAATAAAAATTATGTATTTTATGGGCGGAGGTCATTTCTCTATATGTTATATAGTGGAAACTTTGATAATCATTTTCACAGAATCTAACTGATAGATATCAACCAAATTTTACATGAATGTTCCTTGGGTGACCCTTTAACAGTCTACCAACAATTATTGTGATCGGATGAAAAATATGTATTTTATGGACGGAGGTCATTTCTCTATATGTTATATAGTGGAAACTTTGAAAATTATTTTCTCAGAATCTAACTGATAGATATCAACCAAATTTAAGATGAATGATCCTTGGGTGACCCTTTATCAGTCTACCAACAATTATTGTGATCGGATGAAAAATATGTATTTTATGGACGGAGGTCATTTCTCTATATGTTATAATAGTGAAAACTTTGAAAATCATTTCAACATCAGTATAACCCAAAATATCTAAAAATCTAGTCAAAACTTAGAGAAATTCAAGCCTGTGGAGCGACACAAGCCATTCATGGCTTTCTAGTTGGAAAATACTGGTGTATTTGTGTCCGTTATGAAGCTATACTAATAAATAGAAACCCTACAAAAGCAAGTGTCTATGTGGGCCAATAGATTTTCACATCATTTATGCTGTTGTAGGGTAATAACTTTGCAAAAAGTTGAATATAAAAGGAACGGAAGTTTAGAAACGGTGGTTTCAAATGGCAGTTAAGGTCAGAGGCGTAGAGGAGAGGTTAAGAGCGGAGGTTAAGAGGAGGAGAGGGGTGTTCTGAGAAGGTGAACACTGTGGAATTTGTTGGAAATGGACGTTGTGCAAAATGGTTAAAAGTGACTGTATAAAGTATAGTGGACTGAAACCTTCTTGCATTGGTCTTTCGCCAAAAGCATACTCTGGCTTGCAAACATCACATATGGATGGCTCAGTCACTGAAGCAGTTGTAACTGCCTATAAACATTAGGCAGTTACAACTGTTTCATGCCAAGCCTTTGATATACTTGGTTGTGTTGATTGCTTCATCTTTTGTCAGAAAAAATATAGTATTGTCTTCGAAATTGGGCAAATGCACTTAACCTGTATATATAAAATGCTCAATCTGCAGATTCTTTCTAGAGATCTAATGTGTGTGCTTGTTGTGCTTGTCTTCTCAGCTATTTTGAAAATAGTGGAGCTATTCCAGTCATACTGTGGGTACGGTACAAAATGCCTATTAAAGGACTTTATTTCAGTTTCAAAACTGCACAGTCAAATTCAAATTAATATGATTAATTGACTTCAAGAAATCAAAGAAATGCAATAAATGTCTCAAACCAATTGCAATATCTTTTTTGACGTTTAACAACTTAAGGTTACTTACCAAATAACCTAAATTCCATCTACGAAAACACCAATGGGTTGAAAATCGTAGACGTATATGGAATAGCAGCTGGAGGCTAGGAAAGGATGTAATGTTAGTGCTGGTGTGAGTAATACCAGAAATCCATTGTTAGGTGCTCCAGTTAGTGTGATATAACTGAAAGGTTGTTGAGAGTGGTGTAAAACCCCATTCAAACAAACAAACAAATCCATCTAAGAAGAGTATCTGTATTTTCCCTTCTAGGATATTTCTATCCAGCCATGGCAAAAGTCGTGAACAAATAGCTCTCTTTGTTTGTAAGCTTGCATGTTGTAGAATACTCAATAGTTAATTTCATTTTCTCATTGCTTAAATTTCAATTTCATTCATGATATACAGCCATGTGATTCTACAGCATAGACTACCTATCATGATAATTGCAATGGTTTTCTACATACCAAACACCACAAACAGTGCATTTATATACCCTTAATCTGTAATAATGATATATATAATTATAATACATACTTAGTGTATTAT
Source organism: Fragum whitleyi (assembly GCA_948146395.1). Taxonomy (NCBI): domain Eukaryota; kingdom Metazoa; phylum Mollusca; class Bivalvia; order Cardiida; family Cardiidae; genus Fragum; species Fragum whitleyi. The sequence goes on from OX411553.1 coordinate 52,219,759, forward strand.
ATGGAAAAAAATATCTAACGAGGTTAGGAGAATTGATAATTGTTGAGGCTCTGCCGAGACAATTATCACTTCTCACAACCGAGTTAGATATTTTTTTCAAACAATACACTAAGTACGTATTATATTTATCTTATAACCTCTATTTGTCTTGTTTTTGTCGATTTTTCTGACTGAAATGCAAGTTTCTAAAAATAACCGCATGATATCATTGTTCAAAAAATAACTATGTGATATCATAAAAAATATCATATGGGATGTTATCATACTGATATTGTAAAGTTATAAGATAATATATTTTTACACTAGCTTTCGGCAACACAGCCGCCTTCTTGATGGCAGTGCCGCCAAAAGCTAGTGTAAAAATATAGAATTATTATTAAAGTATTTATCTCAAGAAGAGAACCTTTTTATTCACTTAATCTGTAAGATCACATACAAAGATATTGTTTTTCTGTCTGTTCAGCAAAGACTGAATCTGCATAATATAAAATCATTAGATATTGTTGGAGAACGATAACAGTTTTATACTGGTATTGATTGACAAAGGGTGTATACTTGATTTTTTTTCGTCTTGCAAAAGCAAAATTTTGCATGACTATTAGATAGTATTAAATGATTTGAAAATCTATAGCCAAACACAAGTGTCTATTTTCAAATTAAAAAAAGTCTCCATTTCAATGTTAAATGTGGGTCGAATTATAATATATTACATGTCCTTAAATCAATCAGCTTTTTTAAATAGTCCGAGGGGTCAGTGCAACACTATTGTATGTGCCTAAATATTTATAGGCACTTACAATAGTGTTGCGCTGACCCTTCGATAACATATGCTACTGCAAAAGCTTTCAAATCAGCAACGGTCTGCCATTGTTGATGAAATCAAGTGCAAGGCAGTTGCAAGTCTGCAGTTAAATTCAACAACACTTAATATTCACCATATATTTTATACCAGTATCTAAAGGGTCCTTTGTTTATGGCCTATGTTTAAAGTTTTATTAAATATCTTCTTTTGCTAAAGATCCTTTCAAACTGGACAAATCTTTACATTTCAGATTAGAATGAAATTATTCCAATGAAACAATGTTCATATTTAGTTTGTTAATTACTCTCATCTACTCCAATCATTCCCCTACGAAAATTTTAAAAGCTAGTTCTTTAACATTATAGTACATTTTATGGCAGTTTAAAAACTTCTTGAACTACTTGGACTAGTTCTTGAATTTCTAGAAAAAATTCTTGAACCAGCTCTTGAACTTAGTTATTGAACATGAGTTCAAAAACAAGAACTAGTTCAAGAAGTTCACAATCTAGGTATACACGTTCATGAACTAGTTCTAGAAGTTCTAGCACTAGGTCTAGAAGTTGAAGAACAAGTTTTGAAATAGTTCTAGAGTGGAGTACTTTTACCTATTTTGATCGAGATCTTTAACCTCTATCAAATGCTCAAGAACTAGTTCTGGAACTTTTTCACAGGAGATGCTATTTATAAAGGTCAAAATTTAAGAAGTAATGCTGTTTTGTAGGTAAAATACTTCATGACTTCATTACTTATTTCTATTACAGGTGCCAACGCTGCCATAACGGGCTTTACCCTGAAAGACATTACTTTCCCCGATTTACTTGATACTGCCTCTAACGGTAGACACCACAATTTCTATAGATACCAAGGAGGCTTGACGACCCCTGGCTGTAACGAGCTCGTCACATGGACCGTCATGGCAGAAACTATCAAAATAAGCAGTGCTCAGGTAACTTTGCAAATGTTTTAACACATTATCAAATGTCCCGGTTAATATAAGCTTTGCTTAAGTAATGAACGTGACTTGAAATTGACCTGTACGTAAACCAATCTCTTTTTCAAATATTTTAGTTCCCAGATGGTCCCTATTTGCATATGTAAATGTAATTATCCATTACAGTTAGCCAATAACTATGTAAATTATAAAACGCGAAAGTCAACTGATAAATCAATTAGGTGTCAGATAAAAAATGTTAAATAAGTGACCCTTCACGGTAAAAGGGTCCATCTCAGAACTATGTAAAATAAATATTAGAAAAAAAAGGTAAAAGGGTCCATCTCAGAACTATGTAAAATTAATATTAGAAAAAAAAGATCTGTGCTGGTAAATGTTGATAGGAGGTTGCATTTCAAAGATTTTTCACAGGAAGGTACAGTGATAATTCTGGATTCAGAAAATTAGCACATAGTCTAAAGTTTCGACCCTAGTCGGTCTGCATAGTCCACACAGCCTGACTAGGATCGAAACTTTACTCACAACCCAGATGGTCCCTTTTTGCATGATGAGTCACATATTTTGATTTAGCCAGGCTTTATGATTCCTTTATTGACGACACAATTTTTTTTTAACAAAACATTGAGTTTAGTTTAGTTCATGTGTTAACAATGCCTAAATGACATTAATTCTTATTTTAAGAACAAGCATCAATGACTAAAAATCATCTGTTTTGATAAAAAATCCAACATCTCTTGATCTCTCTCTAAAGAATAAAAGGTTACACCGTCAACTGAAGGATACTAATATCAAGCAAACATTGCATAAACTTCCATTTAATATTTACAGCTGTCAAAGTTCAGGGAGATGCTGCACATCAAACCCAAAAGTGGACCTATCTTAATGTCTGACAGGATTGGCTGGAACTACCGATTCCCACAACCATTGTATGACCGTGTTGTGAAGACAAGCTGGAATTATATGGCAGACATGCCCACAGCTGGAGCACCTATCACTTTACAATCACTGTTCATTTGTATAGTATTTGCTCTCTGTGGAAAACTCCTGAGTTAATACTCTCATGGACTCTACTGATGGTTTGGTGCAAAACGGATACTTCATCATAATTTGATTGAATAAATTGATCAAAGGATTGGATTCCAATAAATCCAAATTTCCAATTTTTCCAATCTCTGGCAAGTACTTAGTCCACATTGTCAGTGTTTTGGGAATACTTTTGATAAAAAAAACAAATTTAAAAAATGTTTTTCTTCAATCAAAACAATTACCTTTTCATGGCATAAGTTCATAGAAAATTAAATGAATTATAAGTATCCATATGCCAAAAGCTTTCCTTTGATCTCCTTTTGAAAATGGAATAAAATAATGTAATACATTTAAAGAATGGTATTCGAAAAGATATATTCCAAACAGACGTGATTATGATTTTGCAAAACTAAGATGAAGATCTCTCAAAATATGATTTATCATGAATTCTCCCAGTAGAATTTGTAATACTTATATATATATTTAACCCTTGTCATGCTGAACCCGGAATATTCCTGCCTTGGCAGGAGCTATAGACAAACATCAGCCTGCACATGTGTGCAGTCTGATGTGTGTCTATACCACCTGTTTTTCCTTTGTAAACCAGAAAAGTTTCAGAAATTATATTTTCAAAATCAAATGCTGACTCACAAGTAGGAAATGCAGAACTTTCAGCACTTTGATTTATATATAATTTTGCCAAGATTTTTTATTCAGCATGACAAGGGTTAAGGAGTGGATGAGTTCCTTTATTGATCCAAAACTTTCTCTAGGATCCTGTGAGACTGAACTTAAATATATGCAGCCACTTGACTTCATTCAGACATATTAATCAAGCATGTCTTTGTTTGGAGCCAAACAGTCGTCCATACTACTTAGGCCGAATAAAATGTAATCAATAGATATGTAATACTCAGAGACAATCAATGTTTTTGCTTTTGCATAATATTTTTTTTCGCAATAAAAGCTATGCTCAACTATTTAGAAAATATAATTGATTTCAAATTTCACAAACTAGATATATAACAAACTGGAGAAAATCACATTCATGGCTTCAGAAACATTACAACTATGGCTTATAATCAAAGGTTAATTGAAATGTTTCTGGAACCAACACATTATATTGATAATGGGTGAACAATAACTTGTATCTATTGCTTATAAAAGCTTTAGTTACGAGATTTCGTCCATTGACAATATATATGTGCAATCCTTACTGTTGTGCTGACCCCTCGAAAGATTCTTGAGAAATCCATTTCGCTTATGACAAGTGATATCTACATACTCATATTATGTATAAATGTTGAAATAATTTGATTTGCGTGCATGAATGTTTTATGATGCATGTAACAGATATATTTGGGTACTCTATTCTGTATGCTTATTTTCAAATGACTGCAATTTTCATTCATTGTTTAAGTTTAATACTTTAATGTTGGTTTTCTACGTATGAAAATAAATCAATTAGTATAAATAAATTAAATTATTAAATACTTCTCAGTGAAATGTGTAAACAATTTCTATAGGCATAGTGGGAAACTTATTGCCAAGAAACTACGGTAAACTAAAAAAGATGGCAATTATTTTTTTCAACAAACAATCAAATGATTTAAAACAAACTTTCTTGGATTTCAAATGGCATTTAAAGTAAGACTTTAAAAATCAATAATATACTTTTGGGTTATTTTTCACTAAATGTACATGATTAATCAACAGTTATTCAACTATTGGTCACGAATGCAAGAATGACGAATATGTGCTATTTCTTTACATTCAATTATCATGACAGTTTAATCATTTTACATACATGTCCAAGTATTCTGCTTTTGTGAGTATCTATGGAAATAACAAGAAAATATCAAATGTTTCCCCACCCTTCGGATCAAACCGAAACGAGTATAGAATATTACCCTCTCACCATGGGGTCGATAATTGTAAACCTGTAAGAGATAGCAGCTGGTGGCTAAGAAAGGATGTGATGGTTGTCCTGGTGAGAGAAATACCAGGAATCCATTGTTAGGTGCTCCAGCAAAAAAAGTATAAAAAATGTTGAAAGCGGCGTTAAACTCCTTTCAATCAATCAATCGTCACGTCCCATGTTACCTTTAATTGTGAATTCTCATTTCAATCGCCTTCAAATAATGATTCAAATGAGTAGCCACAAAATAGGGTTTAGGATATGCCTTTACATATGGAATTTTAAGCTTTTTTGTCTACATGTCTTAAGTCACTTGTATGCTTGGAACATGGTTGGAATTGCATATTATACAATAAAAAGTCTCTCATTTCATAAACCCTTGTTCAGGTGATAGGAAAAAAACGGGTAAAATTACCAGGGAGGGTAAATCGATGGTTCAGCGTGAAACAGCCTATATGTTTATAGGCAGTTACAACTATAACTGAGCCATCAAAATTGGGATCATCCTTCATAATCATGGAGTATGATCTTAGTCTACACTTCCTGCTGGTATTTAGCACAAAAAAGGGTTCAAAGATGAGTATGTGTAACTTGAGAATCCAGCATTCAAGACAAAAGCTTTCGCGCAAAATTTTAGAGATTGTATACACAGCTTTGCATGTTGATAGACATGCTAAGTGGAGTACTATTTCTGAAACTATTTGAAAAAGTTTTTGCATTTAGGATAGAACTGCAGATCTGCATCTTTGCTTGCCGAGGTCAATGCCTACTTTGTTAAAAGAAGAGCATAAGATACCTCTTCGGCTTGTGAGACTGATTTTGCCAGCAGTTCTTTGCAAAGTTATGATGAGTAATTCTTGGTGTTTTTGTCATCCTTAGCTAAACTAGACATTCATATTCTGTCTGTTTGTGTTGAGCGTCACAAGCGTGAAATTCGTGTCACTGCAATACACCTGACAGTGTTCAATTAGAAAACGTTTGCGAAACATTAAGGAAGTGGACTACCCTGTCTTGCACATGCAAATATACTTAAAACTGGGTACCATTTTCAAACATTTGTGAATGTTTTGTTATCCTGAACATTGGTCTGGTTTATTCCGTAACCTTTCCCTTTCATGACCAAAATTACTCTGATTTATTTGCACTTTGTTCACATACATGCACTCTTAGTAAACAAAATGACGGTCTTTTATCTGCTTTATGCATATTTTCCACCGTAAGCTCTTCTATATGTAAAGACATTAATCTGTAGTTATGAGATTTTGGTGGGCCATGGACAAAATATTTCATCGAGGGGGGAGGGGGGGACATAAGATATATCTCCCTAAACATTAGAAAAATGATGGTCATTTCATGAGCAATAAATTGGTTGTTCACCAAAATGAAAATTATTTTCTTTTAAAGTCAGGGAGTTGATTTATAGTTATTTTCATAGATTTCACAAGTCATCCATATGTATAGAAATATCTTGTTTTGTATAAAATATCATTTGTTGTTACAATCCCTTTTCTGTAATTGATAAACATGTATATACAGTTAAACTTGTGTTAAGCGACCACTTAAGGGACAACCAAAAAGCGGTCGTTTATGGGAATGGTCGCTTAATACGAAATACTGTTATAAATGTGACAGTTCATTTTGATACCATTTATAGATTGTCGGTCAAGTTGTACTGAATCTTATGATGTTTGAACCCATTAGAATCGTCTTATTGAGACGATTCTAATGGGTTCTAACAACATAAGATTCAACAATAACCAATTTTTCTATAAGAATGTCCTCTTTTTCAGGGAATTTGCTTACGTGAGGGGACTTTTTATGGTGGTCGCTTAATGAAATTGGTCGCTTAATAGACGTGGTCGCTCGAGCAATATCGACTGTACTAAATTGAATATAAACCAGTAATGATATAATAATTTTCATGTTCAAATATTTCAATACTTTATTTATATAAAAGTGAATTTATCATAAGATTTTTGTTATTCTTAGACTTCCAAAGCATTTAAGCATTGCACAGTGAACCCTAACGGTATATTAAACCAGCACCATAAGCTCGTACGTAATATTGGGCTGCCGTCATAGCGCAGTTGGTAGCGCATCAGACCGTCAATATAGAGGTCCTGGGTTCCATCCCCGACCGCGGCACTCATTCTTTCCAACTATTTGTCTCTCAACCTATGAGATAGCAGCTGGAGGCTAGGAAAGGATGTGATGGTAGTGCTGGTAAGAGAAATACTAGGAATCCATTATTAGGTGTTCCAGCCGCCACGATTTAACTTAAACAAGAGCACTGCCTACGGGTGCCTACGCTCGGCTGTTGAGTGCTGGATGATGGAAAAAATCTAAGTCAAAAAAGGGGCATAATTTGCACAAAATGAATCCCCCTTTATAGTATAAGTTGCTCTTTTGATGGTGAACATGAGTGCCAAGTTTCAAGTGAATGCCTCAAGTAGAACCAGAGATATCACAAAATGTCAAAGTTTTCGCACAACAATGACAACATTGACGACGACAACAACGACACCAAGGCTATAGCAATACCTCGAGTTTTCTCCGAAAACAGCAGAGATAAAAATGTTGAAAGCGTCATAAGACTTCATTCAATCAATCAATCATATATAATATCAAAGCAATATTAGCTTGACTGTTTTTGATATTGCTGTAACCATCCTTGTTGTCATTGTTGTGAAAACTGACATCTTGTAATATTTCTTGTATAACTGAAGGCATTTACTTGAAACTTGGCACACAAGAACACTATCCAAAGAGCAACCTGTTGTATCGAGGGGACTCTAGATTCATTTCAGCTTTGACTTTTTCCACTATCCAGTACTCAATAGCAAAGCTTATCCCTTGTCATGCTGAACCCGGAACATTCCTGCTTTGGCAGGGGCTATAGACAAACATCAGCCTGCACATATGTGCAGTCTGATGTCATTCTCACGACCTGTTTCTCACTTTAAAACCAGAATTGTCAATTGATTTAGTTTTTCAAATTAAAATTGACCTACAGTTGGTACTTTCAGTGCTTTTTGCCCTTTGATTTTGATGAGCCAAAATTTATTCAGCATGACAAGGGTTAAGCACAATAGAGCTATTGTTTTACAGGTGACTAACATATATTATCAAGGTAGAGCCAAGCTCATTCTGGCTCTCAATCCAGAGGTCATGAGTTCGACCTCCGACTCAACAAACTTTCACCTGACATTGGAAAAAAATATTGTAAAATGCGTCATTTGTCTTGCACTAATTTTACAAAGTATATGCCTAAAGATGTGGGTTAACAGTAGGAAGCTCAGGAAGTGCAGGGAATGAACCCAGGACTTTGTGATTGACAAACCAATGAGCTACCAACTGACCAGAAGGCCTGTACATTTACAAAATACACATAATTTTACAGTAGTTGAAATTAAAAATAATTGGTACTCTAAACTAGACCTGTCATACCTTGTTCATTATACACTATTATAACATGACCTTCTTCATGGGATTGAAATAAGCCCTTTGAATATTTCTATGCCATGATTGGTTTTTAGCTCGGCTGATTTCAAAGAAAACCCGAGGTATTATGATCACCTTGGCGTCGTTCGCGTTGTCGTTGTTGGTGTTGGCATGACAAACTTTAACCTTGGTCATAACTTTTGAATGGTAAGTCATAGAGCCTTCATATTTCACATGATTATTGCTTGGAACCAGCTTTTTCTGTAGGTACCAAGTTAAAGGTTGTCAGTCAAGGTCAAGGTCATTTTTCAAGGTCAAATTTCTTTACAAACTTTAACCTTGATCATAACTTTTGAATGGTAAGTCATGGAGACATCTTTATTCACATTATTATTGCTTGGGACAAGACCTTTCTGAAGGTACCAAGTTCAAGGTCATTAGTCAAGGTCAAGGTCATTTTTCAAGGTCAAATTTCTTTACAAACTTTAACCTTGGTCATAACTTTTGAATGGTAAGTCATAGAGCCTTCATATTTCACATGATTATTGCTTGGGACAAGACCTTTGTGTAGGTACCAAGTTAAAGGTTATCAGTCAAGGTCAAGGTCGATTTATTTTCAAGGTCAAATTTCTTTACAAACTTTTATCTTGGTCATAACTTTTGAATGGTAAGTCATAGAGCCTTCATATTTCACATGATTATTGCTTGGGACAAGACCTTTCTGTAGGTACCAAGTTAAAGGTCATCAGTCAAGGTCAAGGTAATTTTTCAAGGTCAAATTTCTTTACAAACTTTAACCTTGGTCATAACTTTTGAATGGTAAGTCATAGAGCCTTCATATTTCACATGATTATTGCTTGGGACAAGACCTTTCTGAAGGTACCAAGTTCAAGGTCATTAGTCAAGGTCAAGGTCATTTTTCAAGGTCAAATTTCTTTACAAACTTTAACCTTGGTCATAACTTTTGAATGGTAAGTCATAGAGCCTTCATATTTCACATGATTATTGCTTGGGACAAGACCTTTGTGTAGGTACCAAGTTAAAGGTTATCAGTCAAGGTCAAGGTCGATTTATTTTCAAGGTCAAATTTCTTTACAAACTTTTATCTTGGTCATAACTTTTGAATGGTAAGTCATAGAGCCTTCATATTTCACATGATTATTGCTTGGGACAAGACCTTTCTGTAGGTACCAAGTTAAAGGTCATCAGTCAAGGTCAAGGTAATTTTTCAAGGTCAAATTTCTTTACAAACTTTAACCTTGGTCATAACTTTTGAATGGTAAGTCATAGAGCCTTCATATTTCACATGATTATTGCTTGGGACAAGACCTTTGTGTAGGTACCAAGTTAAAGGTTATCAGTCAAGGTCAAGGTCATTTTTCAAGGTCAAATTTCTTTACAAACTTTAACCTTGGTCATAACTTTTGAATGGTAAGTCATAGAGCCTTCATATTTCACATGATTATTGCTTGGGACAAGACCTTTCTGTAGGTACCAAGTTAAAGGTTATCAGTCAAGGTCAAGGTCATTTTTCAAGGTCAAATTTCTTTACAAACTTTAACCTTGATCATAACTTTTGAATGGTAAGTCATAGAGCCTTCATATTTCACATGATTATTGCTTGGGACAAGAGCTTTGTGTGGGTACCAAGTTAAAGGTTATCCGTCAAGGTCAAGGTCAATTTTCAAGGTCAAATTTTTTTACAAACTTTAACCTTGGTCATAACTTTTGAATGGTAAGTCATAGAGCCTTCATATTTCACATGATTATTGCTTGGAACCAGCTTTTTCTGTAGGTACCAAGTTAAAGGTCATCAGTCAAGGTCAATTTTCAAGGTCAAATTTCTTTACAAACTTTAACCTTGATCATAACTTTTGAATGGTAAGTCATAGAGCCTTCATATTTCACATGAAAAATGCTTGGGACAAGACCTTTGTGTAGGTACCAAGTTCAAGGTCATCAGTCAAGATCAAGGTCATTTTTCAAGGTCAAATTTCTTTAAAAACTAGAGGCGCTTGAGCACCTGATTTGCTCCACAGGCCTGAATATCCTGATAATGATTATAGGATGATAATGGCTGTATAAAACAAGGATCATTCCAGTGTAATTTGTTTTGAAATCCAAAAATAACAATTTCAACACTAACAGATTGTTACTGCACAATATACAGGTCATTTATCTACAATTTTGATCTTTCCGCTTTTCATTAAACACAACTATTAGGGTGTTACTTCACAATAATTGTTTGTTATCAAAACTAATGGTAATAAGAAGTAAAATATTAAATCCAACATATTTATTCTGCCAAATGCCTTAGAGTGCAGTCAACTCAGCTCTTTTTCCCCACTCTGAACCTTAGTAAGGTTAGTTTACACCACTTAATTGTCCTCTTTGTGCAGTAACCCTTTGTTCTACTAAACTGACCAATTCTCAGGGGGGTATCTTAGGCTCCCCATTTCACCTAATGTTTCTTCCCATTTGGATTCTAACAAAGCTTATGTTCCTTCTAACCTACAATCTTTACACCTATTAAATTTAATGAGTCTAAAAAAAATCATTTAGAGGATACCAAAAGTGATCAAATATTCACTTTATATGTTGAAATGTCCTCTGCCACTAGAAAGCATGCTGTTCATCTAATCAAACATTTTTTGCAGCCTGATACAACTTCACAGATTTAAATTACCATAATATTTGGTTGAAATCCATCTGTTTAAAATTAAAAAAAAATTGTTTTACCCTATATTGGATATAACACTGATAACATATCAAAAGAAATGACCTCTGACAATAAAATACATATTTTGCATCTGATCACAAAAATCTTTTGCAGACTGATAAAGGATCACTATAGAATCATTCCAGTGAAATTTGGTTAATGTCCATCAGTCAGATTCTGAGAAAATGATTTTCAAAGTTTTCACTATACAACATATAGAGAAATGACCTCCGCCCATAAAACACTTATTTTTCATCTGATAACAATATATCATAACATAACATAACATATATTTTATTGAAGTAATATAGGCCAACGGCCCAGTTTACAAACATGAAATTACAAATATTGTTATAACTCCTTGGATTGGTAGAATAAAACAATATAGAAAGACACAAATTGTATATAAATGATACGAGTGAAATGAAATTGATGTTAACCCTTTTTGTTCTGTTCATGTCGTTGTCACAATTTTGCAGACAGTATTAACTGAGATCAGCCAGCACATGTGTGCAGTCTGAGCTGAGCCTATCCTGCCAGCTTCCTACCTTATTTCGTAGGTACCATTTGAATATTAGATAATACTGCTTATATTGTGTTAGAAGTGACAATAATTTTTAAAACCTATCTAAATTTAGCATGATAAAGATTGACAATATTGTATTAAAAAGTATAGACGATCAGTTCAACTAAATGCAGCTATCGGATTTTATACAGATGATTATATAAAGAGATTGGAGAACATAACTTATATTGTAAAAATGCTTAATTCCGGTTCTTATATTTATAAAATCTGCTTAACAAGTATATGGTCTATTAAACGCGCTTTTGCATTATCTTATGAACAAATTTGCATATATTTAAAAGCCTATTTTCCCTTTTTTCAGCCATGTATGTGAAAAAAAGTTGAACATTTTGAATACGATTTTTTCCAATGTAGACTTCTCTATAAAAATCGAATTGCGGACATTGACAAAATACATGGAACTCGTCATCTAAAACTTCTAAAGAGTGCTGTTCTAAACAGTAAATACAGATTCGTTCGTCTTTGGGTATGTTATCATATCTACCTAGTTCGATATTTAAACGATGATTTGAACATCGGAATTTAGAAAAGACTTTTCTCAGATAAAACGGAAAATTAAACGATAAGTAACATTCAACATCAAGTAGCGATTTATATTGCAAATAATATTGCCCTTTTGATGTATCGTTTAGGTGATTGTGCCAGTCTTGCTGAAAGATGTCTTTTAATCTAGTCCGTAATTGTGCAATAAATAAATCAACATTTCCGACATCCTGGGAAATCCATATATAACCAAATCCATACGAAAATAGAAGTTCTCTTACATTTGATGCATACGTATGTTTTCCCCTATCATCGAGAGATTTAAGCATCAAGTAACATTGTTTAGGATATCTATAGATCGGCATTTGTAATATTTTACACCAATACTTTATAAACTTTATAAAATAATCAATACAGAGCGGATACCTTCCACATTCCCCTAACACCATTTTATTATTTGTATTTTTACCCACCCCAAGAAATCGTTTACAGGATAATATCTGAACACGTTCGACAGTTTCCCTATATGTATACCCCCATAATTCTCCACCGTATAGAAGAATTGGTTTTATCATGGCATCAAAAATTTTGAAGTGTTCATTATAATTTAAGGACCCAAACCGATGGCTGTATGACTTAATTATGCATTAAGACTTTTTAGCTTGTGCTGCTAGGGTATTTAGGGCTTTAGTCCATTTTAGCTTCGGTGAAAAAATCAGACCCATATATTTGTAAAAACTCGCTATTTCAATGTCATTACCACCACACATCCATTTCTCTGACTTCCGCAAACGACCACCGTTTCTAAATATCATTATTTGAGTTTTGGAAAAATTCATTTTCATTCCGTTTTCCAGGCAAAATCGTTGAATTGAGTTAAGTTGCCTTTGTAGTTGAATGACTGTATCGGCTGGACTCGCAACATCATCGGCGTATAATAAACTGCTAATATTTTGAATTTCATTTGAAACAAATATACCACATTGATTATTCTGTCCAACATAAGAGCAGATATCATTAATGAAAAGATTAAAAATCTGAGGACTGCATTTGTCTCCTTGTTTTGTACCTCGTGAACAAGGGAAATAACTCGTGCATGACTCGTTAATTCTTACACAAGAGTTATTGTTTTTATAAATGTTGATTAGGCAATTTAGAAAGTTCCCATTTAATCCAAGCGTTGAAAGACGTTCAAAAAGTTTTTTATGTGATATGTTATCGAACGCTTTTTCGAAGTCAACAAAGAGAACGTACAGACGACCGTTTTTCTTTGAAAGATATTTCTGTATTAAGGCATGCAAAGTGAACATATTATCTATTGTGCTATAACCGTTTCTAAAACCAGCCTGGGCTTCATTAATCAGATAATTCATTTCGCTCCATTTGCACAAACGAGAATTTAGAATTGATGCAAATATTTTATAAATAACGTTTGACAAAGATATACCTCTATAGTTATTTACATTATTGATGGATCCAGATTTATATATTGGACAAATGATGTTTTGAGACCATGCCTCTGGAAAAGTACCATTATTAAGGATTTGATTAAAAAGTTTGGTGAGCAGCGGAATAATAGTTGATTTTGTGCTTGAAATAAAATGTCCCAGAAGACCATCAGGCCCTGGAGCTTTACTGGGAATTTGCATATTTATTGCAATTAATGTTTCATTTTCAGTGATATTGTTATTCAATATGTCTTTACATAATGAATCGACCTTTGGTAAATCATCAGTATTATAACTAAAAAATTCCGTTGCTTGAAATAACTTAGAAAAGTGTTCATACCAATCTGAGAGAGAAATTGTTCCCGTCAATCTTTTTTCTCGATTTCTCAAGAGTTTCCAAAATACTTTTGGGTTTTTACCAGCATCGACCAATGCTTTTTTGTTTGAAGAACATAACATATTTTTCTTTGTTTTAACTTTTAATTTGAACAACTTTTTTATTTCCTGATATAACAATAAGTCATCATTGGCATTACTTTTTCTAAATGAATTAAGTCTAATTGATTTAAGATTTTTCAGATCATCTAGCTCATTATCCCACCAATCAGGTTGGGAACTTGAGTTAACTATTTTTCTTTTAACAGAAAACCCCAACTCATTCGCTGTCGACGTATATAGGTTATTCAACGTTGAGATAAAAGAGTTGACATTTCCGTTCAACTGTGAAACCAAATCATCATATATAATATTATATTTAAGCATGAATGTAGAAACAAATAGCTGATCTCTATTTTCTCTCCATATAAACGTGTTCTCAGTGGACAGAGTCCGACGTACATTATGCATATTTCTATGTTCAGTAGATTGTATGTCTATAGTTTGTCTACCGACTAAACTTAATGTACAATTTATCGGAAAATGATCTGATTCATGATTATTCAAAATTTGGAAGCCAGTACAGAAATTGAAAAGTTGAGAGGATGCTATATTATAATCTACTACGGAAGATCCGTTGTTTGAAATACATGTAATATGGCCTTCTGTGTCATTAAACAGACGTCCATTCATTATATGTATATCAAAATTACAGCAGAGTTCTACTAAGGATTTTCCAAAATTATTGTATTTTTTGTCAGTATTTTGACGGTTCATATTAAAATAATCACACATGTAATCAACATCACCAAAAACAAAATCGAGATTATCATTAGGAATGAAGTCCAATAGGTCCTTAGTTCGGGCATTGAAATCCCCAGCTATATAAAATAAACATCCATTAAATTCATTTCGCAAGCCATCCAAAATATCAGATAATCTTTCAATACCATTATTATTATCTTCATTATAAATGAAAGAACCTTCTGGCGAAATATAAACAAATAGCATTAAAACCCTTGTTTTGATACCATCAAAAACACCGTCCTTCAATAGAAATATAATACATTCTTTTATTTCATCATGTATTCGACAACTAAAGAAATCAGAAAATGTTTGCTTTTTAATGAAAGTTCCTAATCCACCACTGTTTCTGAGGCTGCGTTCATTGCGAGGTCTAACAACATCAAAATAGTAATAATTTTCGAGAAACAATTCAAATTCAAGTTTTACATCACTCCATGTTTCTGAAAAATGAACTATGTCGTAATTGGATAAAAAAGATTTAAATCGTACATTATCCTTAAATTTCTTTAAGCCCGCAATATTCCAAGATATAATGTTACCTAGATATACTGGGCAAGGGCCATCTCGTCAGTAATCGTAATTGTTACGTTCCCCGTGATCACTAACCGATAGATTGGTGGCGCTACCGGCGAAGTCATGAATATTCAAATCATCATTATCTTGATTGGGTCGTTGGGATTGCGCATGCGCCTGATTATCTTCACGTGGTTCCTGTCTTCTTTTACTCTTTCGTTTTATTAGGGTTAAATCATCAGTTCGTTCATTGTATTTGAAGACGTTGCCATCAATTATAAGTCGATCATATGATACTGTAGCAAAACAGCCATCCTGTCTCGCTTTTTGCATGAATTTCCCTAGTTCATACCGTGTTTTTCTGATTTTCGCTGAAAAATCCTCTTTAATGTGGATGTTCGAATCTCGGTCTAACTTATCTTTCGCAGCGTTGAGAATTGCCTGTTTATCCTTGAAGTATGTAAATTTTACTATGATCGTCGGACTATTTCTATTTCCAGATCGTTTAAGTCTATGGGCACGTTCGATTTTAATGTCACTTGTAAACGATATTTCTAAGTCATTTCTCAGTACACTCCGGACTTTGATTTCGGTTTGTTCCCACGACTCCTGCACCGATCCTTCGATGCCTTCAATTAACAAATTATTACGACGAGACTGATTTTCTATAGAGTCGATCGTGTTTTCGAGACGGGATACCTTTTCACAAAGTTCAATATTACTCTGTCGCAAGTTCTCATTTTCCCGTTGTAAAGTGTTGCATGTATTCATGACCTGTGACATATTTGCCGTTAGATTTGACATTGTTGTTGTAAGGCCAATCAACTGGCTATTTATAGAAGTCATGTTGTTGTTCATGTCTGCTTTTAAAGATAGTATCAAGTCCGATAATTCATTTTTGTCATCATTGTTTGACTTTTTTCCTTTCCCCCCAACGTCCCTTTTTTCTGCGGTTTTACTTTCTAACCGACCTTTACGCACTGAAGACATATCGTTATTTTTGTCGAGTGATACTAAAGGGCTCTTTTCAGCCTCGTTCAAAGCACCATTCGTCCTAGTGTTGGCATGCTGATTTCGCTGGGTTGATTGAGAGTCCGACAAATTTTGAGAGGGTACCTGGGTCGAGCAAGGGCTAGGGGAAGATACAATTTCCGCATACGGAAGCAATGTCTGTCTACTATTTCTGGTTAATCTAGTACTCTCTCCGGGGTTTTTCTCAACATCACCGCCCAAGGTCACCAACACGGAAAACAATATTGCCAATCGAAGTATCTTACTGACAGACTGTCTAGTTATGCATAATGTTCGTAATGGTGTTCGTACCTTAACAGGCATATTAAATAAGCCAATTCTGCACCTGTATGTGACTATGTCAACTCCCATGACTGTACAGTTATTTTTTCAATTTCCAATTCGTATCGTTTCAAAACATGACCACCATTTTCCAAGGGCCGTAACCAGACTTGTCACAGACTTGTAAAGGATCACTAAAGAATCTTTCAAATGAAATTTGGTTGTTATCCATTAGTTAGGTTCTGAGAAAATGATTTTCAAAGTTTCCACTATATAACATATAGAGAAATGACCTCTGCCCATAAAATACACATTTTGTATCTGATCACAATAATTTTTTGTAAACTGATAGAGAGTCACTCAAGGATAATTCATGTGAAGTTTGGTTTATATCCATCAATCAGTTTCTGAGAAAAGCCACCTAGTACCATTTATGGAAATAAGCCACGCCTACTAAAGCCATGATTTTCAACCGATTAAAATTCTTTGAAGGAATCTGATAAAGGGTCACCAAAGGAACATTCCTGTGAAATTTGATTGAAATCCATCCAGTACTTTATGAGGAGAAGATTTTTAAAGTAAAAGTTTACAGACAGACGTACGGACGGACGACGGACACCCTGCCATGACAATAGCCTGTTGGCCTTTCATGTTATTTAGTGGAAACTTTGAAAATTATTTTCTTAGAATGTAACCGATGGATATCAATCAAACTTCATTGGTATGATCCTTGGGTGACCCATTATCATGCAGCCAAAAATTATTGGCATTGGATGAAAAAAATGTCTTTTATGGGCGGAGGTCATTTCTCAATATGTTATATAGTGGAAACTTTGAAAATCATTTCAACATCAGTAGAACCCAAAATATCTAAAAATTTAGTTAAAACCTAGATTTTCAATTACAAGAATTTCAAGCCTGTGGAGCGACTCAACCTATTCATGGCTTTCTAGTTTGTAGACTGATAAGGGTCACCCAAGGATCATTCATGTAAAATTTAATTGGTATCGATCAATTAGAATCTGAGGAAACTCACTTTTAACCAGATTTGGAAATTAGCCACACCAATAAAAGTTCATGTTTTTCATTGGATCAAAATTTCTCGGACAACTTTGAAAGAGGGTCACCCAAGGATCATTCCTGTAAAGTTTGGTTTGAATTCATTCCGTAGTTTCTGAGGAGAAGATTTTTAAAGAAAAAGTTTACGCACAGACGCAAGGACGGACACAACGCCATGACAAAAGCCCAAGTGGCCTTCGGCCAGTGATGCTAAAAATTGCAATGGCAGGAGCATTGGTGTTTAACAAACAAGTCTTGTCTAACTTATATGGCTGGTTGTTACTAAAGTTAAAACAGTGCAAAAAAGCTTGGAGCTTATAGCAATGCCATTTCTTTACCGTGAAAATGTCATAGTAATGAATGTGACAAAATGCTTCCACAAAGTGTATCTTTCATCTGTTTTTTTTTTATTTCATCTCATTCCAACATTCATATCAAATTTGGTGATTCGCAACATGGGATATAGTCATCTAAAACTACTTAAAGTTCAATACACGTAAAACATTTACATTTGTGACATTTCCAACAATTTCATATGCTTGATTGACAGACGTTGAGCAGCCTGGACAATCACACAGTGGCATTCAAATTAATCTTGTTTTGTGAATAGCAAATTAAGGTCCAAGGCCATCTATTGACTGCGTAGTCAAGACTCTTATCAGACTGTGCAGCTGAACATGCTGATCCGAGTGTTTACATTGGGTACAAATGAAATTGTTGGAAATGCCATACACTGGCTCATTCAGTCATAAGGTACCAGTCAGCCCAATAAGCTCATCTGGTAGACCACCTGAATTCAAACCTAAGTTTGATATTGTCATTTCAATTCCTGGGATGGTACAATAACAACTTGATGGTCTTTTGGATGAGATGTTAAGCCGAGGCGACTTGAGACAGAGCTTTACATCCAGCACGTTAAAGATCTATGAACAAATCATCTGTGGTTTTGCAATGTATCTTTGCATTATCCCCCATAACAATATAACTAAAGGTCGTACACAAGAGCATGGCATATTGACATCAATGGTCAGCTATCTGGCACTGGTGTAATAAACCAAGTGCATAGATAGACGTGATCCATTCAGAGAAAAGGATCTTCAACCCTAAAAGGGTCGACTCTGTCTATACATGTAATCATTTACCATCTATCTCCCGGCATTTGCTCTCATTTGCATATCCACTGCAACTTATCTCCCTTTGTACCATTACATTACTCTCCCGTCTGAGAAGACTCATCCTGAGTCTTGGCCTGGAAGATCCGTGGGTAAGGCAACTCTGGTCAGGCAGTTGTCATCATCCCACCCCTGCCACCAAATGTAACGAACCGAGCGCATAGACAAATGGGATCCATTTAGAGAAAAGGATCATCAATTCTAAATGGGTCTATATATGTAATCATTTACCATATATCTGCGGGGAAGGTAGCTCTCATTTGCATATCCACTACAACTTACCTGCCGTTACACTGGATACTGTAACAACTTTAATGAAAAGGGCATATTTCTTACAAAATTATCTCCAGAGTTATCCTGCTTGATAGTCTGTAAAGCTATACATAATATCAAGCAGGAAAACTCTAGAAGTATTAACACATGGCACGTTTCAAGCAAACATCTTTAACACCAACAATATCACCTCCACAAGTGAGGCCAAGGTAATGACAATAGCTATACTATTTGTTTTTTAAAAATGACAGAATGAAATATAGATATGGCATAACATTTTAATGACTTCAATAACCCATTTTGACATTTCATGATTTAAAACTAAAGGTAATAAAAAAGCACAACTAGATGTAAGCATTAATAACATAGTACATTAGCAGTATATCATATTTCATTTGACCAGAAATTGACATTTGAGGGAAAAATTATGTTTAAACATCAATATATAAAACAAACATTTTCAGATGATGTTGGTAGTTTCATAGTAACAGCATGTTCAATGCAAAGTTAGACTTGGCTTTTTATAACAGAGGTCAATTTCTTGTTCATAAAATCAACCTTTACATTACATGTATTTTAAAGAAGGGTTAATTCAAAATGACTAGCCTTATCCATAGGGATACAGCCCTGCATTCAGGATGACAAACTGGTGCAAACAGTTTTCAAATTATTCCCCGCTTTGCACACAAGTGCACGGTCAAAGCGAGGTATAATTGGAAAACTGTTTGAACCGTTTTATCATCTTGAGCGCAGGGCAGTCTTAATAGAAGGGCTTTGTGAATAATTGCTTTGTAAAAGACCTTCTAAGATAGCTTTTCATGCCATCTATAGCAAACAGCCATTAATTAATAATTTTGTAAAGCCCAACTATGAGGGAGCAAAAATGTTGCAACTAAAGCTTGATCAAAACCATTGTGCAGACCTTATGGTTGCCCATTGGTTATGATAAATATTGTACTTTGATTCCCAGATTTTTGAGACCTGATAACCATATCATAGTTGAAGGACAAACCACATAACTACTGCTGGAATAAGCCATAGTTGAGATTTTGCTTGCTCAATTTGTTTTTTTCTGAATTGGTGTTTAACACTGCTTTAAAGGTTCTTTTAGTCATACCAAACCCTGTACATTATGAAGGATCAAAAATGAGATTTCTAGTTGTAGAAATGATACATTAAAATGTATGAAGAACTCAAAGGGGTCATAGCAAATCTATTGTAAGTGCTTTATATTCATACACATTTATAATAGTTTGCACTGAACCCTTGACTAAACAATCCCGACAACTGCACTCATTACATGGTTACTACTCTTCATACGCCAATTAGCGAGACTATGAATCTATGAAGGAAAATGCATAATTCATTTTTTTCTTCATTGTGTTTATTAATTTTAGTTATTAATTTTTCAACAGTGTATTTCTACATCAGGCCATTTTCAATTTAGACTGACAGACCTATGCCATTTACAATAGCTTTCCCTAACCATTTACAAATCAATAAAGTAGGACAGGTTCTGCAGTCTAGCCTCAATTTTGATCAACTTGCAACCCACTGTCTATCTAGTATCGATAGATCTAGGGGCAGTTACCCAGTCTACAATTTTGATGCCATTTTCTTCCCTAGACCAGTACCATAATCTACTTTAACCCTTTCCTGTTTTACAAAATATTGGACCTGTCCAAATTCGAAGGTTTTGCAGACGAAAATTAAAAGTGGATTTAATTTGAGAAGTAACCATTCAGTAGGGTAGAAAATAGTGTGAAAAAAGAAGAAATTGCTTGTTAGAAGCAATTTCTTCTTTTTCACAATGTTTTCTCAATCATAAAATCACAGGCATGTAAAAAGAAGGGATTAAACAGCAAAGGGTTAACAAAGCATATCATATTGTTGACAGGAGTACCTGTGTATATTTTACCCATGATTTAAAAATAAATATTATCTGCAGCAAAATAAACATAAATTGTGTACATGATAACAGAATGTGAATGTGGTATATGCAATTTTGAACTCAAAACACAGCTTCAAACTGATGAGCATTTTTTTATCTTAACACATTCCCACAAAATCGAATTCTTTATGGCCCTAGAGTTAAAGATTTGGAAAGCTTGAAGGAAAAAGAAGAAATTGCTCTCTGCAGGCAATTTCTTCATTGTTCACAATGTTTTCTTCATGAAAAAACAAAGAATTTTAACAATCGATCAACTGCTGCTTGTCGACTGCAACTGGTTTGAAGTTTGACCAGAGTAAAAGTAGTTCAATAATAGGTTTATATTTCCCTTAACCCTTGTCATGCTGAACCTGCAATATTCCTGTATCTAAAGGTGGAATAGACAAAGATCAGCCTGTACATAATGTGCAGTCTGATCGTAGTTTACATCACTTATCTATCCCCTTCCAAGATATAGTCTTTGATAAAATTGAATATAAAAAAAAACAAGATGTGTTTGTGAAACAGGAATGCCCCCGGAACAGCATTTTTTTTAAAGTTTGACCTTGACAGATGACCTTGACCTTGTCACATGACCTTGACTTTGGTACCAGCAGATGCGGATCATTGAGATCTATCATCATGCCAAATATGAGCCTTGTATGTCAAATACTTATGGAGAAAAGGCAAAGGTTAAGTTTTCGGATAGACAGACAGACAGACAGACGGACAGACGGGCGAACAGACAGAAGGACATGAGTAAAACAATATGCCCCCGATCTCTCGATACGGGGGCATAAAAATAACAGATACTCTTGATTCCTGTGCTTTCAGTAATTTGAATCTACTGCTATTTTGCGAAGGTTTTTATTCAGTATAGTCCGGCAGAATAATGGCACATTTTACTTGAACCTAGTAGTGTGGTATAAAGTTTTTTTCTTGGCTGATTCTTGTAGCACAAGTCTTACTCATCAAGAATCTGCCTGATGACACCTTGTCATCATTGAGCATTTTGAGAAAATCGAGATGGCAGCCAGGACCCCTTGAACAAGTACATGTTGCCTCTTTACTTATCTTGATGATAGGCTTTTATGCATTTTTGAGCTTAGTTTTGTCGTAAAGAGCAAACATTTAAGAATTATGATGAAGTTAACCCATAAAACTAAAGAAACAATAACTATTGTAGACAACATGACAGCCAAACAGTTATATTACATGGCATTAAGAGAACAATAGATTCTATTTAACAAACAAAACTTTGGAATTGGTTCAATGAAAGCTGCACTCATGTCTATTTAAAGTTAGATTGATAGCCCAATCACCACTTGTAAATTGACTTCTTATCTAGATGGCAGCCAGGAATGCAGAATTGAGAATAATACCATTTTGGTTAACTACAAATGTTAAATGACCTTTATATCCGTATTTGATATTACTTTTAATCTGCTAACGTGCCATTTTCTGATGAAGCAAACACCAGTATTTAGATTGATAATCAAAATTGTGTTTGTCAGTTAAGATGGTTGCCAAGAAGAATGGTTGATTATTTGGCAACATTGAACTGTGAATAGGAATTTACACAGTTTTTCTCATTTTTTTAATTCATATCATTTAATCTTCTTTTTTCATCCTCTTTTCATCAAGCGGATTGTATATGTCACATAAGTCATTTTTCTTAGTTTGAGATGGCAGCCAGGAATGTGAACGACTGCATCTTTAACCATATCTCTATGCTGACCACTTGTTTTGCCCTTTGATCTTTTATTTTTTATGAAGTCATACAAAAAATGCATAATGTAAACGTCCTTATTTAGGCTAAGAGAGATCCAATGAACAAATAAATATCACTCTTCGACATTCCTTAGTGGTTATATGGTGATTCTTACTGGTCCACAGGCTAAATGAAAAAGAGAAACCTTTTTTTTGTTGTTAAAACTAGCTGTCATCTCAAAACTAGAATCTAAGGGTTTTCTGGTTGATCTTGATTTATAATGATGGCTTAAAGAATTCAAAAACAGATGTTTGAGTCATAAAATCTAGATACAAATGTAGAAGGATATCTACAAAAATGTTACTAACACCAAAGTAATTTGGCTGCCATCTTGAAATTTTCTTAAAATACCATGCCGACTAGAGAAAAACGCATATTAACATCTTGGATCTTCTTAACAGAGGTCAAATGAAAAATTCCATACCTTAATTCGCGATATCGCTTCGAGGACTGTATGATGCCCCCTCCTGGTCTAATGATTATACAACATGCATTTGAATTTCAGCAAATTTCGTTCTTATGACTGGCTGTCATCTTGCATTGAGAATGTTGTGATCTTAAAATTAGCACTTCACGATTGAAATGAATATTGAAATCCTAAAAAAGATGCATGAGCCACTAAAATTAGACAATCAAAGGCCTGAAAGGCCTGAATTGAAGACAGGACTGAGTGTTAACAATTGGAATGAAAATTGTGGCGTTTTGAGAAGATCTGTTGAGTGGGAATCAAAAATTCAAAACAATCATTGATGGTTACATATGGAAACTACACTTCCATTACACATGAATATGCTTTACCTTGTAGACCCATTACTTCCAGATAAACCTATCCCTCTAGCCAATTTCAAGCTTAACAAGTGGGTAACTATTGCTATTCATCCTCCAGTGTACGTTTTCAATATCCTAAATGAAAAACATTCATTTAACCAACAGATATATCGTGGCAATTCCTGAATTCTAAAAATTCATATGAATTATTGCAACCCTGTATTATAAAATTGTATAGATTATCCCCAGCAATCAAAATATTATCAAAATCTGACTTTTTCTAGGAAAACTCATTAAGTGGATGAGTAAAAATCTTAAATAAAAAGAGCAACGCTTGGCGTGGCATTATACGCCCGAAGCGCCGAAATAAATGGTTGATGTTTTGAACTTTTTATTGATCCTTAGGATGTATTTTCTAGCAAACACTATAGTATATTGTATTTATACATACATGTGAAGTTTCAACATCATAGTCCATGTATTTTGAAAGTGATGGACCGGACACGAATTTGCAAACTGAATCAAACAAAGGGCAAAAACTAAAAAAATGTAAATGGTAGAGATAGTGTTATTGCGCTCTGCACATCCTAGCTATGAGATCTATACACCTGTGAAGTTTCAAGACCATAGGCTTTATAGTTTCAAAGTTATGGACCAGACACGAATTTGCTTACTGAATCAACCAAAGGGCAATAACTCAAATATTACAAATGGTAGAGTTGTGGTCCTTGCGCTCTGCACACCCAAGCTATGAGATCTATACACCCGTGAAGTTTCAAGACCATAGGCCTTATAGTTTCAAAGTTATGGACTGGACACGAATTTGCTAACTAGATCAAACAAAGGGCAATAACTCAAATATTACAAATGGTAGAGTTGTGGTTCTTGCGCTCTGCATACCCTAGCTATGAGATCTATACATCTGTGAAGTTTCAAGACCATAGGCTTATAGTATGAAAGTTATGGACCGGACACAAATTTGCTAACGAACAGACTGACAGACAGACAG
Organism: Fragum whitleyi; assembly: GCA_948146395.1. NCBI lineage: Eukaryota > Metazoa > Mollusca > Bivalvia > Cardiida > Cardiidae > Fragum > Fragum whitleyi. The sequence goes on from OX411553.1 coordinate 52,244,104, forward strand.
ACGATAACATAATTCGACCCTTCGGGCGTATAAAAATTTTAATCCACATGACACACATTGCTTACCCCTTATTGCCCTAAATTGGAAATTTGTTTAAATTTCTTTTACATTTATTATCTGGTCCAGGATTTGACTAAAAAGCTCCACATAAAAGAAGCAATGAAAGTAATATAGTCCGTTTGACTTCTATATGGACCAACCTTTTCATCAATTACATAAAATTGCGTTTGAATAAAGGATTTGTATGTAGTAAAATCTTAATTTCAGCTTTATACCATTCCAAAAAATATTTTTTGAAAATAAGATGATTTCAAAATAATGATTTTGTCTATCTAGTTAATGTTGATATTTTCGCAATATCCGTTCTTAAACACGAGGGGTGATGGAGGCTGTTCAATAGTAGGAAAATGTCAACATATATAGTAAAAACACGTGGTTTTATACTAAACTTTTGACGGATGAAATGTCCATTATTCCTTATTTGGACATGCTAATTAGCATATCGACGGTCATGTCATCTTAAACTTAAATAGCACGTGATTTTTACCGTTAGTACTCGCCTTTTCATCAAGTTTTCCTCGTGAAATTCCCAACTACCTTGTTTAATAATGCTTTTTGATTGGTCTTAACATGTAAATATAGGGTTCATCTCAGAATAGATAAAATCAATAATCAATTATCTGGTCAAACAGTTTCTGAAGAAAGAGAGAATATACATAGATTTGATATCCAACGGTAGCAAAAATCTTAGACAAACTTAATTATATTGAAAAACTCGATTTTATAGTAATACAAATCACTTAAAATTTTACTCTTTTGACTCGGCCCCTATGCAAATCAGTACTATTTTTGGTTATACAATTCGCTGTTCCGTTTAATACAGTAACAAGTAGGTATGAAATGCTGAAAGTTAACGTGTAGACGGACGGACAAAATCATTATTTTACATTCAAAAATTCTGAAAAACAGAATTCGTCATGGTATTAGCTGGAAAAAACGATATGACAAGAAAAATATGCGTTTCATTATTTAATTTCTGAGATTTTCGGCGAAATGTTGGTCCATATAGAAGTCAAACGGACTATACCAATATTCGCATACTTTTACTAGTCCAAGTCAATACCAAGAAGAAGTATTTTCCCGTACAATAGCTGTAGCTTAATTTTTTTATGAATACCATTTAAGTTTCTTCCAGGAGTGAAACATTTTATTTCTAATTTTCCATCGAGATATTTTGATCTCCTTTTCAGGATATTCGTGTTGCATATGGTCTTACTTAGTAGAAAATTATTGTAACTACAAAATAATACATAAACCTGTTAAGACAACCAACCTTTCAGGCCTTTTCTATGGGACTGCTTTTCTAGATCAAGATTCGGATTGAACTATCCGGTGAACTATCAATTTTGACAAAACTGTCAAAATGAAAGATCGTAAAATGAACTCCCGAGCTACAGCATTTATCATCTTGAGTAGAATTCTTTCAAAGTCCACTCAAGAATGTTACAACTAAATCAATTCCAGTTTCTAAAACAGTTTTTGTTATTGTCAGAAAATTGTCGAAAACAAAAGCGGAAACTCAAAACCGGGGTCGCGCATGCGTAGTACAACTGTACAGGCCATTTGGAACACCACTCGGCCAATCTCAGGCATTCGTCTCAACTCGGCCGATTCCGTAACCTACATTTAGATAGATCGGAGACTTCGGAGATCGCCCGAAGATTGCCGAGTGATTACTACGATCACGATCTTTTGTAGTTTACGGAAATGGCCGAGTGATGATCCGAATGCCGTACAATATGGATAGACAAAACAGGCCTTATAGTAAAGTAATTTGAAAAGCCATCGAAATGATTTCTCAGTAAATCCAAGTAAAAATTCAAACATAGGAAATTCCGAGGGTTTACGAGTTAAATCAAATAGCCTTGTGCTATTTTAGTATTTATCCATTTACACCTCGACAGGCCCGGGAGACGGATAAATAAAGCAACCTTAAGGACACACAAACGCACAATCTAACGAGAAATAGCGAGTCTAAAATGGGGAACTGAAAATAGCTTGTCAATGCATAAAAACAGTTGTAGGATGCAATTGAATATTTGGAGCAAATGCAAAAGATTGCAGCCGAAAACGCCATAAAACAGCACCACTTTCGAAAGCCAAAACACGTTTCTGCAGGCGACTTCTGCATAGATCACGTGTTCACTCCCCAGAAGTCCCGGCCAGAATTCAGTAGGTCAGCACCAAAATTTTACGGTATATTGCTATACCATTGATTATTTTTGCCGCGATTATTTTTATGAATGGGTCTACTTTTTTATCGTAATGACACATGTAGGTTTGTTATCAGAATCCGATGGCGACGATCCCTATATTGAAAGACAGGCAAGCCTGTCTTCAATAAAAATAATAATAAGCATAGACAGTGTTTTTCACTCATTGTTTAAATTCTTTGGTCGTTCAGAACGACAAGATCCAATGTTGACATCTTGATTCTTACTTAGGAAGGTCAAATGATCATTTCAATCAATTTCCTTTTTGGCTGTCATTCCAGGTTTACAATTCTCATTAACATTTGTTATTGCCAATTAAAATTTTATGTTTGTCTGAGCTTGGCAGAAAGCTTAATGACCAAAGAAATGTAAGGAAAGGGACAGCTGCAAAATCAGTTGAGTTTTTTAAATGGGTTTACTACCTTTTTTATCAGTATTTCAACAAAACTGCAGTGCTTTGAGCAATGGTTGACACACGTTCATACGATATTTGCGTTGGCCGGAGATCGAACCATGGGTTGAGTCAGACACTGTGGAATGGTCTAGGTAAAAAAAATAACTTTGATAAACATTTGAAACCTTTCCTCTGTTCAGATGTGTTATTATATTTAAATAAGCTTGTACTGTAATCAACATGATAACAAGATTCCGATGACTAGTCTGCATGTTTTAAAGGGAGGTTCTACAGCAAAATCTAGAGCAAATACACTATGTAAAAGGCTTGAAATAAACTGATAACAACTTTTTTTTCATTTTTGGCTGCTATCTTGAATATTAAAAAGCAAAAGGCCGTTTTTTTTTAAATTCTTTCATTTAGAGAAATACATTATTGTTCACATATCTGACTTTTATTTTGGGTTTTACCACAAAAATACACACAATAAAGGCTTTCATCCATCCGAGTTTCAAATAAGCATGATCTCAAATTTAAAATCAACTAGGAACAATATATTTTGATTATTCAATGGCATGTGTTTATTTTTATAATTTATTTAGAGTTTTTGCCTTTAACTTTTATAAAGAGCTCAACTTGCTCAATACTATCCTTATAATCAAAATCAATTTCAGTTAATTATGGCAGTTGTTTTCTCACCTATTTCGGCAGAGTATATTTACAGGAAAACTGGCTTGTGAAAGGTTTTTTTTTTATTTCTTAAGGTGGACTTCCACAAAACTTATTATTCCTGGCTGACTTCCAACTTCAGAAAGAAATTTAAATTTGAGGATGGTTTAGGTTTAGTAGCTTATTTTCAAAATCGGTTTCCATATCAAATTACTTGCGGACTAAATGTTTAAAGTTATTCAAATGTTTTAGTTGGTTTCAACGTGATTTTCAGAATACCACTTGGCTACTATCTTTATTACAATTCTAAATTTATATTAAAATGTGAGCATGTTTTGTTTTTCCAGTTCTACTAGCTCAGAAAAGAAGAAATGATATGTTAAGAAATATGAAGAAAACATACTTATGCTGAGCCTGTATATTGTATGAAAGTCCTGGCTGCCATCTTCATTTTGAAAAAAATCTCAATGATTACAAAATGTAATCAATATATTATTGATATGTAATGCCTTTGCTGGAAGAATCAATCAAGAAATCAGCTTAACTGGTCTAAAATATATTTCAGATTGACAATTTATTTTGTGCACAAATAGTTATTTATGCATTCCTGGCTGCCAAGTTCAATTTCCGAAAAGAATCAAATCAGATGACTAGATTTCTTGATCCGTTTTTAAAAAGAAAATGGTTTCAGCCCTTAAACAAAATGGTTGAAATCATTCTGAGGTTGAAGTCTGTAAATACTATGGCTTTTTACACTGTTAACTCATCCAGAATTCCATTTGGCTGCCATCTTGATAACAAGTCAAAATTCAAATTGCAATTGAGATATTTATTTATTTTGTGAGTTCTAACAAGCATCTTAGTGACCAGAACAAGTGAAAAAATAGGTTCAAATAAATAAATATAGTAAGTTAATGATCAGTTTGTATATTTTACGATAACCCTGGCTGCCATCTCAATTTTCCCAAAATGCTCAATGATGACAAGATGTCATCAGCCAGATTCTTGATGTACAATGTCTAAGCTACTAAAATCAATCAAGAAAAAAACTTTATACCACACTTCTAGGTCCAGCTTAATTTCTGCCGGACTAGTATGACAAGGGTTAAGTAAATCCAGGGGCAAGCTAAAAACTCTTATCCCAAACTTTGACCAATGATGAATCACCAAAACATTTGACTAGCTTGTTGGAAGTTGGCAACAAGATCTTGTCAAGTTACAAAATGAACTTACAAGCACTTAAACATGCAAGAATAATCTAAATCTATGCTGATTTTAATGCTGTTGGAGTCATGTCCAATGCTTTGTTGGAAGTGGGCCAGACTCTCTATCATAAGGTCCTGAATTAGATCCTTGGCCAAAGCAAATCGATGGCTCGGCACAAAACATGTTTATAGGGAGTTACAACTGTTTCACACCGAGCCATCGAAATATCCCTTCCTACATTTGTTCCCCAATTAATTGTTTTATTTTGTTGAACTAACATTGTAGAGTTAAGAAAGGAAATTGTGGTAATACTAGTGGGCAAAAAAATCCATGATTCCATAACCATCAAATAAGAGAGAGCTAATTCTGCCCCTATTTTGTCAAGTTCAGAAAATTTAATGTACAGTAAAACATGTACTCTAAACGACCACTTGCAGGACCACAAAACATGGTCGTTTAAGAGAATAGTCTCAATGAGACTTTTCTATTGATTTTTAACAACATACTACACATCAAAGGAAAGAGCAAAAACTTATTCTTTTAAACATATTTTGATTTCAAGGAGGGTACGTGGAAAACGGTCCCTTGATAAAAATGGTCACTAATTAGACACGGTCGCTCGAGCAAAGGACTGTATAAGAAAAAATTTACCACAAGTTAACTAGAAAGCCATGAATGGCTTGAGTCGCTCCACAGGCTTGAAATTCTTGTAAAGCAATAAAAGTTTTGACTAGACTTTTAGATATTATGGATTCTACTGATGTTGAAAATGATTTTCAAAGTTTCAAGTACAGAGGAATCCGCTTAATAGCAACACCTATTTGTCAGAAGAAAAGTTGCTATTAAGCGGATGTTTCTATTAACCGATAATCGCGTTTCAGTCAGTATCCCTATCTCAGAAGTGTACGAGTACATCGTCGGTATTAGAATCAACGCATACATGTATAAAATACGTCTACATTTTGCCAGTTCAGATCGATTGCTTATTTTTGTGTCCCATTTTAATTGTATGAACATTGAAAAAAATTAGTTTTGATATTTATTTACGTCTGAACAATCAATCATCCAGAGGACCAATGGCTTTTCAAATCTAAAGGATGCCGGATCGGTAAGATCGGTAAGTTCCGACGTGAATAACTGAATATGGTTTGCGAAAACAAAATACCTTTTTAAAGAAGGCCAGCTATATGTAAAATTCCACTATTTATGCGATTTAACAAGGCTGTCGAGTACACACGAGAGAAAAGCGCGTCGTTGTGAAAACACAGACGCCCTCGACTGGGTCAGGAATTTGGCGGCGCCTTTGAAGTCGGGTAATTCCCCGAGAAATTTATAGACGTGACGTCATATGGAAAATGGATCAGACAAGAAAGTTAATGATTTTCTCGCGTCTTTATCACTCGGATATTTTGATAAGGATTATAATTTTAAATTTGAAGTAAGTAATATTTCGGCGCTATATTTAGCCGCAGCCATATTTGCAGGCGCTATTTGCTTCTATCCAAAAGATTGAAAACAAAAAAAAAAAAATGGAATAAAAAGACTGGCGCGATGAAATCGGTCGTCTGAATAACTGACGGCAACACTCGGAAAATTAAACAAAATGCAAAGCAGAGCATTAGTTCAAACACTTTATCAACACGATCAAATAACAATTACGAATAGGGTAAAGGTGCGATCAACAACTTGACATGTTGACGCGTCTATGTGTACTTTCGGACTCGTGGTGACGCCGGGAAATCAAAGTCAAACTCGTTAATTTGCATGTAAATATTTTTATGTTCCAATGTTAACTCCCGATAGTTTCTTATATCTGATAAAAAAGGGTCCTGGTGCAAATAATTTGTTTCTATTATCCGGGAGTTTCTATTATCAGAGTTCTGATTATCCGACGAATTTTACCTAGGCTAAAGAACAAATGGTTTTGTGCTGGAGGAAAAGTTGCTAATAACCGAATATCCCTATTATCCGAGTTGCTAATAAAAGGATTCTACTGTATATAAAATATAGAGAAATGATATCCGCCCATAAAATGCATATTTTCATCTGATCACAATAATTTTTTGTAGACTGATTAAGGGGTACTCTAGGATCATTCATGTAAAATTTCATTGGTATCCATCTATTACATTCTAAGAAAATGATTTTCAATGTTTCAACTAGATAACACATAGAATAATGACCTCCGCCCATAAAATACATATTTTCACCAGATCATAATAATTTTGGTAGACTGATAAAGGGCCAATCAAGGATTATTCCAGTAAAATTTGGTTGATATCCATTGATCAGATTCTGAGAAAATGATTTCCAAAGTTTTCACTATATAAGATATAGAGAAATGACCTCTGCCCATAAAATACATATTTTTCATCTGATCATAATAATTTTTGGTAGACTGATAGAGGGTCACTCAAGGATTATTCCAGTAAAATTTGGTTTATATCCATTGATTAGATTCTGAGAAAATGATTTCCAAAGTTTCCACTATATAACATATAGAGAAATGACCTCCGCCCATAAAAAAATAGTTTTCATCCGATCACTTTAATTTTTGGTAGACTGATAGAGGGTCACTCAAGGATTATTCTAGTAAAATTTGGTTGATCCGATCTCAATAATTTTTTGTTGACTGTTAAAGGGTCACACAAGGATCATTCATGTAAAATTTCATTGGTATCCATCAATTAGAATGAGAAAACTCATTTTTTACCATATTTGGAAATTAGCCACGCCCATTAAATCCATGTTTTTCATTGGATCAAAATTTCTTGAACAACTTTGAAAGAGGGTCACCCAAGGATCACTCCTGTGAAGTTTGGTTGAAATTCATCCAGTAGTTTCTGAGGAGAAGATTTTTAAAGAAAAAGTTTACGACCGGACGCACTGACGCAAGGACGCACGCACGACGGACACAACGCCATGACAAGAGCCCCAGTGGCTTTCAGCCAGTGGAGCTAAAAACAATTATTTCTTTATCTACATATATATGTCAAAATTTACCAGGGAACAAAATTTTAGACTTGTCAAATTTCAAAGAAATTGCACAGGACAATTTTGACTTAGTTTAATTTTTAATTAACTCTTTGGGGGTTTCACAATGAAAACATTGTGGATAATAATGAAATTGCTTGTAACAAACATTTTTTTTCCGCTATGATTTTAAGGGCACTAGAAGGTCAGACTGTGTGTAAATGGGTTAAATGAAGCAGACCATTATTGGATGCAAAAATCTTAATAAATTTAATGTTACATTTTTCAAATATTTCCCAATTCACTAAAATTGCTTTTAACTCCCAATATGAGAGAAATAACCAAAATCTATTTTCTCTATGAATGTGCACCCTCAAGCAAAATATGTCTTTAAACAAGCAAAGCGTTTATAACAATAAATAATATAAATAACAATAGTTTAAAGATTGTAGTCTGCCATACAAAAAGTGACCCATCTTAAAAGTGTGAAAATTATCAATACAGTCCATGAAATGTCTAAGAAATAGTTCCCTCTTTGCACATAGCACTTTGGTACAAAGTAGGAAACCATCTATAAAAGTATTCAAATGTTTTTCCAAAATTTTCAATAACTTTGTTTATCATTTGAGACATTCTGGCAGTGAAGCAAAAGTTGCAATGTGGTATTCTCCGTTATAAATGACCTGGCAGGGCGTGGCTTAGCCGTGACGTAATTTGACAAGTTTACTTTTCAATACTTTGGGTTCTTTCAAATTTTTGTCTGTAATTACTGTTAACGCATGCAAATAACTGTTTCCTTAAACCTAAAGGATTCATGTGCTTAGAGAGAGTGAACACATTTCATTTTTTAGTTACCAAAGCCTCGTAACTTCAGCTTGATTAAGCTGAAGTTACGAGGATTTAGTTACCAATCTAAGATTAATGGTCTGAAGTTATTTATGTCGAGTCTCTGTAGAAGTAAGTAGTTTTGAATAAAAGCTAATTTACCCTAACCTTAAGTGCAACGACCCAGTACTTAGGCTCGCCCTGATTATAAGAATTATGAATTTTGAGGATAACAGGATGACAATAAACAGTATCAAAATAAGAAACAAGATGTGCTTGTGAAACACAGAGGCCCCCAAAAAGCAAACTTTTCATAAATTTCACCTAAACAGATGACCTTGACCTTGGTATCAGCTGATGGGTAAGGATGAGATCTATCATCATGCCAAAGATGAATATTGTATCTTGAAATGGCTTTAAGTAATTGGTAGCGTTAAGTTTTTTGGTTAAGTTTTGCAGACAGTTGGACAAACAGATGGAGGTAAAACAACGTACATGTATTCCCAGTCCTAGCAAAGTGGGGACCTAAAAATGCCTCTTTGCACTAAAATGCTTTGCAAAGGTTTAAAGGTTTTGCAAAGGTTTTTATACTTTGGATATAAAAGTTCATTACTTTTGGTCAAGAAATAAAAAAATCAATTTCCATAATGCCATCCCTATGAGTTTGAGGATATATATATTTTTGTTTGGCAATTGGTTTAATGCTTCTATATGTTGAGCAAAGGTTCCTTTGTCCTGCATGATAAAATACATATAGGATGTAAAATGGGTTGCCACTAGTGTTGGGCAATCAGTTTCAAATCAAAATCGATAATCATTTTTAGTTGAAACTGTACAATCAACTAATGATTGATACTACAATCGTTTTCTTAGAATTCAATGCAGTTCTCTATGAAAATGCACTATGTCAAGAAGGTAAAACTTCTTAATTTTGTTTTTTGATGAAGATAATGAAAAACAATTTGTGTTTAGCATATTTGGAATGGACTTACTGACCAATGATGGTTGAGTGTAGTCCATCCTCAGTGTTGGTTTAAAATAAATTGGTTTTTTTTTTTCCAAGTAAAGGGATGTTACCAGAAAATTAAAGTAACCCAACCTAAATAAGTGACATTAATCTTTCAAAACATTAAATGACTGCAATTTACACATTTTTACTTAACGTCATCTCAAACGTCGATTCTTTGATGTCATATAACCCACATGCTTTATGGCTCCCTTCACTTTCAGTGAAATTGTCCCAACATCAAAATCATTACTTTTTTTTCTATTAATTTTACATCCAGATAAATGTTTTAATACTATTTTAAATTGTAAAAAAAAAATAATTTTTGAATTGTAATTGTGTTATAATGGATATAATTTCAATTTTGCTATAATGTGTGGATGAATAAAGTCTGATGTGGGAAGGAGTAATATGCAAAGCTAAATTAATCAAGTCATCAAAAACTGATAAAAAACTTGTTGCAGCCTCGTTTTTATCTGTTTTTAATGACTTGTTTAATAAATTCCATATTCCATGACAACTCATTCAATATCTTATATTCTTTTGAGGAAAATTAGAAATACAGGAGTCTACAGTTGTCTAAACATACAAAAGTGGCTCATACACTCTCAATATAATTGACAGATATATTGACAATAATTATATAGAGGATAATTGTTTGATTCAGTGTAAGATTGAGTAACATTTCATTGAGTGAACAACAAAAGCTATATTTTCAGGAGAAAATATAACTTTTGTTGTTCACACAATGAAATATTAATTGATCTTACTCGAAAACAAACAATTATTCTATTTTTTTTATGCAAAAATGAGACAAAAATGTGAAATTTCTAGGACATATTTTCGTAAAGCGCATCATTTTGCATGTGATTGCTATGCAACATTCATTGTGACGTCACTTATTTGCATCGCATAGATAACTTCAGGTAGGGTGAAATGCACAAAGGCTGGGAATAAGTTTTTGATAATTTCACTGCTTTTGTGGTGAGATTATCAAATGATATTCTACTGTTATTTCTCGATAAACCACCAAAAAGCATTAAAGAAAAACCAATATTGCCAATAATTGATCAATGATATTGTCAATCTATAATATCGCAATTAATTGTCAATAATATTGTGTTTGGTCAGGTTAACAGATGGATGAACGAAACAAACTTAAACATTCAATTCTGTAACATGATTATCAAACATTTACACCCAAAAACATTTTAATATTTGGAGATCAAGGAACAAGAGTGAAATTTAATCAGGATAATACTTTTAACAAAGACAGAAAAATTATAGCACTTGAGAAAACAATGGCTAAGTGTGAAAAGAGCCTGTGCGTGACATTTCCAACAATTTCATATGTGCGCAAGGTTAAGACTCATATCAGTCTGTACAGCCGCACAGTCTGATCAGAGTCTTCACTCTGCACTTACTAGATGGCTGTGAACTTAAAGTCTCCATTCACAACCTTAGAATAATCTTAATACATGGTTTGATTATCCAGGCTGTTCAACATCTTTCCATCACACAGACATGAAATTGTTGGAAATGTCAAACACAGGCTCAGATAGCTGTAATTACATAAAAATATACACGCTATATATGCGCATAAATATGCACGGGCTGGTCGGGAATTTTTAGCTTGTGGTGTCAACTTCTATTGGAAACACAAATTTGTAATATTGACAAATACATATTTTAAAATGGAGTAGAAAACAACTTCTTATAACATAAAAAAACCTCCCTCTTGGTTCACCAGTGCTTGTGCAATTAAGCTTGCTACATGACAGACCCAGGAACTCTATTGCATTGTTGCCTTTCTAGAACTCAAACTTAGGAACACTGTTCTATGTTCAGGATGAAAAAGTTTGCAAAGGATTTTCCAAATGATAACCAGCTTTGCACATGCAATTATTTGCAAAGCTGGTAACCATTTGAAACAAGTTTGCAAATGTTTTCACATCCTGAACTTAGGGCTGTATTGTAAAATCGCCTTTCTATCTCTTGACCACCTTGTCATATTGAGGGATAAAGGCAAGCCACTTACAGTATACACTGAAAAAGGCTGATGTCATGAAATTGAACCACAATATATTCCAAAGTCATTCCTTAAGTTTTATTCAACTTGACCTAAAGACTTTTCAACTTGTATGGCATATTGATTACTCAGTGTGAAACAGTTGTAACTGCCTATAAACATATAGGCAGTTACAACTGATTTGCACTGAGCCATAATTATGGACATTTACAACAGTCTTCTGTTGGCCCTGATGAATTACTTGTCGGAAATACCATCAGTGGATGACCAAAATGTTGAATCTACAGATGAATTCAAGGTGTGGATACAGCATTTTGATGGCCCAATGACAATGTGTTGTGGACACATAAATATAGAGTGGAAGTGTCAATTTATCACAGATAAATATTAGGACAGGTGCTCCAGTCTTTCTTCTCCTTGCATGTCCAGTATAACTCGTTTGAAACATACATAGACTCTCCCGTGATTTCGTCCTCTTTACGTTCAAACCAGACAGGCTTGTGGCAAGGTGGTTCTAAACCTGAAACAAATCAAAAATTGTGCCTTTGTGTGAAACTTCCAATAATAATTCATGTGGAAAGTTGCACTCAAAGTGAAGCCTAAATTGTTCTAGTTTACACCTATTCATTCTACATCAATCAGGAAACGAGTTCTTACAACTAAGATTAATCCCTCTAGATTCTGCTTCTTTGAAACTTCACCTATACTCGCGCCAAAAGTGTGGGCTATTGAAATAACAATTTGATAGCCGCTCCCATGAATCAAACTCAGAATCTTGGGGTCAAGAGGTCAACGCTTTACCCCTAGACCATGGACACCATAAAAAGCCTTTAATTGCATTACTTAATTTTGAATATGGACTGAATGGAGGCAATGTCACAAGCTATCTTCAAAGCACATAGTGAAGACTCTGACCAGATTGAATAGATGCATAGGGTGATCTGTTTTTGTTGGAAAAAATGTTGGAATTCATATTGGCAGAGGCTATGAGTCCAACCCCAGACCCCTTTTTATGACAGCACAACACACCATCAACTTTACTATGGCAACAGCTCCAACAAATAAATAAGCATGCAAACAAACCTTTCTTCAGGGCCTCATCAGCCTCAGCTTCCATCTGTTTGCGTCTAGCTCTCTGTTTTTCTTCTAAAACTACTTTTGTCTGATTGGCTTCGTCCCAGTTGCCGTCCTCCATTGCACGTTGATCCGGTCGATTACGCGTGTCAGTTGGTGCAACATCTGGGTCTTTCTCATTCAGTTCTATTGCAAGTTGAGTGAAGAAATACATCTTTTCTGAACCAGGCCTGAATATCAAAGAAAGATCAGTGAATCATCTGTTAAAGTCATTACTAGACAACAAGACTTCACTTAGGTACAAATTTCCACACTATTCAAATTATTTTACCCTCGGAGGACAAAAGCTTTGAAAAATGTCATGTTAATAAAGTCAAAGTAGCAAGCGACCAACAAAAAAGTTGGGATTACTCTTATGAGTTCCAACTACATAGTATTCATTGAGAATTATGCAATAAATGACACATACATTCATCATTATTTATTTTTTATAAGTCCTATGGAGTGTATAAAGGGACCATTATCTCAAGCGATCACTTTTGTGAAGTTTAAAATGTAAAAGTCAACCTTCTTAAAAGAATTTGCTAATTATCAATGACTTTTGACAATGGTCATTTAAAGAAAGTGGCCCTTTAATAGAGGTGGTCACTCCAGCAAGTATGAAACATATACTATAACACTGGTGATTTAAGTGTCTGTTTGCATATCTTTGCACATCCCAAGCAACCAGAAAAATTTATGAGTAAATATGATAATAACAGTAATATTTAGTCATTTATTAATCTTATTTTGCTTATTCAATAAATGGCTTTTGCCAAACTAAAAGCCTTGTGACATAAAACAACTGACATTTTCATCAAAGGGCCATAATTCTGTCAGGGGACAGTAACCAAAATAGGACATGAACATCTCTGTTTAACACTGATCACATCTGTGACATCAATATGAAATCTGTCTGTTCGTTGCTGAGAAATTGAGCTAACACGAAAAAGCTAAAGAGGGACTGACGGACAGATTGATGGACTGACCAACTGTCAAGCTGAATCCTATTTAACCACCAAAATATAGGTTATAAGAAAACCTGATGTGGGTTCATTTGAGCTGGATTCTTAAGATTCAAATTAAGATTTTTCAGATAAAATGTTCAGTAGAGATAGATTTTTAAGCCGCTAAAAATGAATCTTAGGAAATGTAAATGAGGAAACAAAGCTTGCTTGGCATGAGCTTGAATGAGAAGTCTTGATGACATGGAATGTTTCAGGACAGTGGTTTTGGGATCAAAAGGTCCAGGGATCGAATCCCAACAGGTCCATGTAAATTTTTCTGAGCAAAAAATTAACTCCACATTGCTCCTCTCCACTCAGGTGTAAAAATGGGTACCTGTGAGAATGTTAGTCTAAGGGCTTTAGCTGCCATGGTGAGCCTTATGTTTACAGCAGACTTGCAATTTGATGATCATGTGATAAAGTGTGAAGTCAGTTGAATATGCCTGGCATAGAAACAGACTACACTATAAATCAAACTTTAACTTTTTATTCTTTATCTCGCTAAATTGACACACCTCTGATTTACAAAAGCTGACAATATACTTACGGTGGTGGTCTACGCTTCCACAAGAGACGTTTAGGCCCAGTAGCAAACACCGGTCGTTTAGTAGATTCATCCACATGTAATATTTGGGCAGTCTCTATGGTTGTATCCCAAGTTCCAGTTATAACCCACTTGGCCGTGTCAGTGCTATCCGTTATTACACCGGTAACCTAAAAGAGAAATATATTATTTCTTTTACAAAAGCTTGCCTTTATACAGATCTGTCCATATTTAGATGGCTCAGCATTAAACAGTTGCAACTGCCTAAAAACATATAGGCAGTTACAACTGTTTCCCAATGAGCCATCAATAAAATGTTTGAGCCATCTCTATTGTTGTAACCCAAGTTTCAGTTATAGCCAACTTGGCCGTGTCTGTGCTATCTGTTATTACACCGGTCACCTGAAGGACAAATATATGATTACAATAAGGTTTTTTGTGTGTGTTTACTAGGCAATGTTATGATGTCATGTGTTTAATGGACCAAGCTTAGATAGCCTTAGGTATGGTTAAATGAGCAAAGGAAAGGTAAAACATTTTGTAAATTTTGTTTTTAATCAGTTAAACTACCAAGTGATATTCTAATGATATTTCTGATAATTTACCAGAAAGCATAAAAGAAAAGTTTTACCTTTCTGGGTTTTTCCCTGGAGAAGTAGCTATATGGGTAGTATTTAAGATGGCATTTATCTTTAGTTTTGTGATTAACAATGTCCATTTCACCATGATGATCTACCCATAGACGCCCCACAATTATATTGTGTACCGTAGTTGTCACCTTCCTCCATGTGTAGTGATTACCGGTCTTTTTAAATAACAAATGAGCTATACCTGCAAAATAGATTTAAAGATAAACTTAAAAGAAAGTGGATAAATGTTTCAGAGTTATAACAATTTTACTTTCATTAAGTGAACAATATAGCTAAGCTATGTTTTAAAGAGTAACTGATCTGTCAGGTCATTGAATATCTATCTATTTAAAACAAACCTTTTTTATTAAGCACAAAATGTCAGCTGGATTATCTCAGTTGGTAGAGCACCCGACTTCAAAACTGTTGAAGTTCAACCACATGAGTTCGATTCCAAGGGTGGCAAACTAACAAACCAATTGTCCTTTGGATGAGACATAAAACTGAGGTCCCTCGAGACAGTGCTTTATACAGAGCATGGCCGATCTCAGCAGTAGCTTTTAAATGTTTCCTTGCACTATCCCCAATAACAAATAACCATCTTCTGGGGGGGGGGGGGGGGGGGGTCACTCATATGGGCACTCATTTCACTTAGGGACTTGCTTACATCAGCAGAATAATGGGCCCCATCAAAAGAGCAAAATGAACAAGCAAATTCGTTGAATTGATATCCCCCGCCGAAAATATTTTCATTGTCAATGGAGTTAATATCAAACTTAGGTACAGGTTATCTTTTATCTACATCAACCTATAGTTTTCCAGAAATAGCGCGGAAACGAATATCACTATGTATGTATATGGCTTAAACAGTCAGGGGCAGTAACTCTAAATTCGACTGTCGAACTGGGTAACCCCGACGATATGCGCATGTCCTCTTTGCAGTGAAGCTGTGTGCCAAGTTTAATTGAAATCCGGTCTATAGTTTTCAAAAATAGCGCGGAAACAAATATCACTATGTATGTATATGGCTTAAACAGTCAGGGGGCAGTAACTCTAAATTCGGCGGTCAAACCAGGTAACCCTGACGATATGCGCATGTCCTCTATGAAGTGAAGCTGTGTGCCAAGTTTCATTAAAATCCAGTTTACAGTTTTCAAGAAATAGCGCGGAAACGAAAATCACTATGTATGTATATGGCTTAAACAGTCAGGGGCAGTAACTCTAAATTTGACGATCGAACCGGGTAACCCTGATGATATGCGCATGTCCTCATTGTAGTGAAGCTGTGTGCCAAGTTTCATTGAAATTTGGTCAATAGTTTTCCAGAAATAGCGCGGAAAGGAATATCACTATGTATGTATATGGCTTAAACAGTCAGGGGCAGTAACTCTAAATTAGACCATCAAACCAGGTAACCCCGATGATATGCGCATGTCCTTTATTTAGTGAAGCTGTGTGCCAAGTTTCATTGAAATCCGGTCTATAGTTTTCCAGAAATAGCGCAGAAACGAATATCACTATGTATGTATATGGCTTAAACAGTCAGGGGCAGTAACTCTAAATTCGAAGGTGGAACCAGGTAACCCCGACGATATGTGCATGTCCTCATTGTAGTGAAGCTGTGTGCCAAGTTTCATTAAAATCCAGTTTACAGTTTGCCAGAAATAGCGCGGAAAAGAATATCACTATGTATGTATATGGCTTAAACAGTCAGGGGCAGTAACTCTAAATTTGAAGGTGGAACCGGGTAACCCCGAAGATATGCGAATGTCCCCATTGTAGTGAAGCTGTGTGCCAAGTTTCATTGAAATCCGGTCTATAGTTTTCCAGAAATAGCGCGGAAACGAATGTCGGATGGACGGACGGATGGACGGACGGACGGACGGACGGATGGGAGGACGGACGGACAGACGGACAGACATGGCAAAAACTATATCCCCCCCGAAAAATTTTTTTCGGCGGGGGATAACAAACACAGTGTTAATGATATCAAAGTAGGTCAGTTTACTATTTTAGTGATTTCACTGGTTTAGCAGTGAAATAATCAAGTGATAATACTCTGAGATTCTACAGGAAATTTTAGAGAAGAAAAGATTTATCAACCAATATTGTTGCATACAGTGCCTTCAGTCCTTGGTTTTTTCCTCCTTGAAAGCTTCTTTTGTTTTGCAAATTCAATAAAATTCATATTTCTTTTTTCAGTCTGATTCCAGAAAGCCCTTCTTACAAAAAAAAAAATTTAACAAATACAAGATGTGTTTGTGAATGCCCCCGGAACAGCATTTTTTTTTAAGTTTGACCTTGACAGATGACCTTGACCTTGTCAGATGACTTTGACCTTGTCACATGACCTTGACTTTGGTGTACAGCTTTGTATGTCAAATACCTTGGAGAAAAGGCAAAGGTTAAGTTTTCGGGTTAAGTTTTCAGACAGACAGACGGACAGACAGACAGACAGGCAGACAGACATGAGTAAAACAATATGCCCCCGATCTCTCGATACGGGGGCATAAAAAGACGGCAATCTTTTAGAAATTTGACCTAGACAGATGACCTTGACATTATCACATGACCTTTACCTTGGTACCAGCAGATGTGTATCATTGAGATCTATCATCATTCCAAATATGAGCATTGTATCTTGAATAGCTTTGAAAATATAGGCAATGTTAAGTTTTTTGGTTAAGTTTTGTAGACAAACTTATAGACAGATGGACATAAAAACCCTTGATAAATAGCTGTGGACCTTTCCAACCCCCAAAATTGCAAAGCTATGTGAAACACTTGAAACAGGTTGAATCCCAAATAAATAATACAAACCTGTGGGTACAATTTGAAGATATCTCCCTCTAAATTTACTGTTCATGGTAAACTCTTGCCATAATTTCCAATCCCGACCTTCTGTACACAGGGCAGCTGTAGGTGGATGGTGACTCACCTAGTGTGAAATAATTCAATAATGTAAATTTTTTCATACCAAAATCAGAGCTGAAGAGAACTTTAAAATCATAATCTCAAGCTAAAGACTTTTTTTTCTTTTATTATCTCATGCTAAGATTTTTTTTTTTTTATTATCACAAGCTAAAGACTTCTTTCTTTTATTACCTCAAGGTAAAGACTTTTTTTCTTAATTCAGATTTGCATATTTTAATCTAACCTACTCAAACCTTATATTGTGGGTACTCATATGAATTGCCTCTACAAGGAGATTTAAATAAGGACTCAAGAGATAGTTCCATTGAAATATGAAGATTTTGTTAGTTTGTTTGAATGGAGTTTTACGCCACTTTCAACAATCTATCAGTTATATAGCAGTGGCTGGAGCACCAAACAATTGATTCCTGGTATTTCTCTAACCAGTACTAGCATCGCATCCTTTCTTTGCATCCAGCTGCTATCTCACATAGGTCTACAATTATCAACCCATTGGTGAGAGACAAATAGTCAGAAAGAATGAGTGCCGGGGATCAACCCGGGACCCCCAGATTGACAGTCTGACGAGCTACCAACTGCGCTATGACGGCAGTGAAATATGAAGACTTTTGACCGTTGTTGGCGACTCTTATCTGTATGATCAGGGCTTGTTTTTGACCCTTAAACAAGGGTTTTGACCCTCAAAAATCTCAAAATATCCTATTTTCACCACTAACACTGGGGGTAGTTTTGATCCCTTAAATTTTCTGTATTGTACCTAAATGCTGCAACAAATTATTAATATCTAAGAATCAATTGTCTCCTTCATTTCTTTATAAGAGATTCATTTACATATGAATCTCTTATAAAGATATGAGGAAGACAATGAAAGAATTCAATCAGAGTAATCATTTAGAAGAAATATCTACACATAATTCAGTAGAATTATTGCTTTAACTCCTACATCAGCAGTTTTGACCCCTCAAGATTCATGGTCAAGGAGTCAATGACCCCTGAATTTCGAACAAGAGCAACGCTGGGCGTGGCATTATACGCCCGAAGCTCAGAAATAAATGGGTGATGTTTTGAACTTTTTATTGATCCTTAGGATGTATTTTCTAGCAAACGCTATAGTATATTGTATTTATTATAATGGAAGTGTTTGTTTTGTTTTGTTTTCCTATTTGTCTTCGGGAAAATGTGGTCTTAGGCAATTAAAGAACTGTGGCTTACTTATGGATATCATCACTATTCTTCAAGTAATCATATGTTCCCAAGTACTACTAAAATATTCACAAATTCAATCAGATTGAGATAATGTAATCAAACACCCTAGCTATGAGTTCTACATAAATGTGAAGTTATGGACCGGACACGAATTTGCAAACTGAATCAAACAAGGGGCATTAACTCAGAAATTACAAATGGTAGAGTTGTGGTTCTTGTGTTCTGCACATCCTAGCTATGAAGTCTATACACCTGTGAAGTTTCAAGACTATAGGCCTTATAGTTTGAAAGTTATGGACCGGACACGAATTTGCTAACTGAATCAAACAAAGGGCAATAACTAAAAAATCACAAATGGTAGAGTTGTGGTTCTTGCACTCTGCACACCCTAGCTATAAGATCTATACACCTGTGAAGTTTCAAGACTATAGGCCTTATAGTTTGAAAGTTATGGACCGGTAATGACTTTGCTAACTGAATCAAACAAAGGGCAATAACTCAAAAATTACAAATGGTAGAGTTGTGGTTCTTGTGTTCATCACATCCTAGCTATGAGATATATACACCTGTGAAGTTTCAAGACCATAGACCTTATAGTTTCAAAGTTATGGACTAGACACAAATTTGCTGACTGTATCAAACAAAGGGCAATAACTCAAAAATTACAAATGGTACAGTTGTGGTTCTTGCGCTCTGCACACCCTAGCTATGAGATCTATTCACCTGTGAAGTTTCCAAGACCATAGGCCTTATAATTTCAAAGTTATGGACTGGACACGAATTTGCTAACGGACAGACAGATGGACAGACAGACGATGCAGAAGTAAACATAATACGACCCTTTGGGCATATAAAAAGGAGCACAAGCCAAGTGCCTCTTCAAAATTTACAAAGTTTTATGAATCTTGTATGCATAATTCAAATTTAATCTAACTTCAACAAGATGTGTTTGTGAAACACGAATGCCCCCGTAACAGCATTTTTTTTCAAAGTTTGACTCTGACCGATGACATTGACCTTGTCACATAACCTTGACTTTGGTACCAGCGTATGCGGATCATTGAGATCTATCATCATGCCAAATATTAGCCTTGAAGATATCGGCAATGTTAAGTTTTTTGGTTAACTTTTGCAGACAGACAGACAGACGGACGGACAACAGTAAAACAATATGCCGGGGCATAAAAAGATATTAACACTACTTAAAAAGTTTTTCAGTCATATCATCGCAGAATTGTGCACATAAATTTACCTGTTCAGCAAGAGACCTCCATCCCATGTCGTCTGTTCTATCACATTCATATGTTTCACCTAACAATGGGTTAAAAGGTTTGGTTGTTCTATTTATAGTAGTGGAAAACGACGAGACAGTGAAAGCTGTGACGAATCCCATCTGTTCGGTGGAATCCTCGCATGCTGCCGCCTCGTCCAGAAGTGAGGAATACTCAAAATCCTCCGTGAGTCTTTGTAACATTGATAGAGGTTCACTAAAATTTACCTGAAATTGAAATACAGCCAAACTTGCAAGAGTATCATTTCTATTAACCCTTGTCATGCTGAACACCGAATATTTCTGCCTTGGCAGGAGCCATAGACAAACATCAGCCTGCACATATGTGCAGTCTGATCTTTGTCTATATCAACTGTTTTTCCCTTTTAAACCAGAAAAGTTTCAAAAATTATATTTTCAAAATCAAATGCTGACTCACAAGGAAGAAATAAAGAGCTTTCACACTTTGATTTTTATACAATTTTGCTAAGGTTTTTTATTCAGCATGACAAGGGTTAAGCTACCACTTTTATCTATACATAAGCTTGACGGTCAATTCTTTAGTTCACACAATGCAGGATTATAATGTGTACATTACGTACCAGTTTATGAATGCAATTAAAATCAAGTTGTGTTTGTAAAATGCAATCACCCAAGTAACAGCATTTTTCTAAAATGTTGACCTTGACAGATGACCTTGACTGTGTAACATAACATTGATCTTAATGCCTACGGATGCACATCACTGAGATCTTTAATCAAGCAAAGGTATTATCATTATGAGAAAGGTATCTTGAATAGCCTTGAATAAACTTTATACCCAATGGTGAGATAGGGTCGTCATTGTTACAAAGCATGTTGCTCTTGTGACAATTTACACACCATTTTTCAATTTGATACATTCAACAGGGTTAGGGCTATAATCAAGCTCAAGGTTTACAACACTAAGGCCCCCAGCATTACCTAAAACACCATGTCACCAGCTCAACTTCTTGTTTCAAAATAAGCTAGGCCAAAATCAAAATGTAAACTTAAAGGTTAAGGAATTTTACAAAGATCCTGTCTCTCTTATTTTATTGCAGATCTATATAAAATTGTACAAGTAAACTACTCAGCTAATGGTTGCTTGTAAACACAGGCAGAGTAAATAAATAAAGATAGTGATGGGCAGATTAATCGATTATAATGGATAATCAGTTGTATTTGGCTTTGATTATCATCAAAGAAATTTCATAATTGATTCCGAAAACATAAATGAAAGCTATTATATATTGTTTTCAAAACTGACATCAGTTTGATGGCTCAGTGTGTAACAGTTGTAACTGCCTATATGTTTATAGGCAGTTACAACCATTTCATGCTGAGCCATGAAGTTGGTAGAAAAATCTGCAGAAAGTGTCTTTAGGTCATAAGTTTTAACTAAACTTCTCCATTCTTTTCTATAAAGAATGATACCGGGAGTGCTGTATTAATTTCCAAGAAAACGATTGTTGTATCGATCATTAGTTGATTTACTCTTCCAACTAAAAAACTAGAAAGCCATGAATGGCTTGAGTCGATCCACAGGCTTGAAATTCTTGAAATAGCAAATCTAAGATTGGCTAGGATCATTACAGTGAAATTTGGTTGATATCCATCAATTACATTCTGAGAAAATGGTTTTTAAAGTTTCCACTATATTTCATATAGAGAAATGACCTCTGCCCATAAAATGCATATTTTTCATTTGATCACAATGATTTTTTGTAGACTGATAAAGGGTCACCCAAGGATCATTCCAGTGAAATCTGGTTGATATCCATTCATAAGTTCTGAGAAAATGATTTGCAAAGTTTCCACTATATAATATATAGAGAAATGACCTCCACCCATGAAATGCATATTTTTCATCCGATCACATTAATATTTGGTAGACTGATAAAGGGTCACCCAAGGATCATTCATGTAGATTTTAATTGGTATCCATCGATTAGAATCTGAGAAAACTCACTTTTAACCATATTTGGAAATTAGCCACGCCTATTAAATCCATGTTTTTCATTGGATCAAAATTTCTTTAACAACTTTGAAAGAGGGTCACCCAAGGATCATTCCTGTGAAGTTTGATTGAAATTCTTCCAGTAGTATCTGAGGTGAAGATTTTTAAAGAAAAAGTTTACGACCGGACACACACACACACGGACCGACGGACGGACGACGGCACGACGGACACAACGCCATGACAATAGCCCCAGTGGCTTTCAGCCAGTGGAGCTAATGATTATTGATTGTCATTTGAAATCGATGACCAAACACTAAATAGAGAATAACATTTTAGTGTCTTAAAATATCAGTGTTATTAGGTCGAGGCTCTGAGGCTTTGCCGAGTAATATTAATTTCTCGCAGCCGAGACCAGATAACATTGATGTTTTAAGACACTTACATGTTATTCTATTTATCATGCAAACAGTTTTCAGCAATTAATTATAATAAACCTTACAAATCAAAGAAACTCATGTGAAAGTGGATACAAATTGTTTCTAAAAATAGACTGCCTGATATCATGTTATGTTATCAGACAGGTGTTACCAGGTCAATACAGGCTTCATAACATGATAATACCAATATACATACAATTTAAGAGGCGGTTAAAAAACCCAGTCGAGTTAAAAGACAAAATAACAATACTTACAGGCATAGGAATTTTACTAAGATCCTTTCCTATACAGTTCTTCATGATACTCCATAAGTTAAGACTATAATTCGGTCTCTCTTTAATTATTGCACGTCTGTGTTTTTTCGCCGAACTATTCACTGATACTGTAGTTTTATTATTTACACTCTCATCATTATTTACACTAGCTACTGATTTAGACGAGGCTTTCTTTCTCAGCTTTTTCTGAAAACAGAGGCAGATATATATTAGTAAGGCATCACAGGAAAAGAAACCATTTTGAAAGTGCAAAAAGAATTGACCCTAGTCTGAATGCCAAGCTATCCAACCTTACTTGGGCTAAAGGGTACTGTATTCCTCCTTATAAAATCCAGGATATCCGTTAATAATAATGCCCTCCCTACAAGTAGCACCCCTACATTTTTTACTAAGAAAATCAATTTCAAATGCCTTAATTTTAGGAACTAGTTGAGACATCGTCTCTAATTTGATATGAATTTCCTCTAAACAATCATTTATATGATTTTTTAGAGGAAATTCACCTAAAAATCAAGGGAAAAGGGTAATGTCATCAATTTTAATATTTTTTTTTAAATCAGGAAAGGCACTCTAAATAAAAGCTACCTGACCATGTTATGTATAGCTCCCGGGAGTATTTATAAGGAGAAATACCATATATGGCAGTTACCGATATTGCCGTTAGCACAGATACTTAATTTTATTCTTGTAGAAATTCTAATTAAAGAATGGTCAGTCTATCTTACTTTACAAAATTATTTTTTATACACAACTTTAAAAAGTTAAAAAGTTTGTTTTTTAAGTCTTGTTTTATTTCATACATATTCACAAATCTCAACACTTTAGCCGTTCAACCAATAAAAGTTCTGCTCTTTATGCATTAGGTCTTTGGCTAGTAGTGACAGCACGTACATTAATACCATCTTGGGTGGAAAGGAGCAATGTGGAAAAATATTTTGCTTAGAAAATTCTTTTGAACAGTTCTAAATTTACCCCCATGTATTCAATCATGAAGCCACCATCCTAATCATAAGACCATGGACTCCACTACAAAGCAATTGTCATAGTTAAAGTGGCAGCGCCAAAAAAGGCGTAAAGGTTGTCACTAAGCAGGGGTGGGGAATTCACATGCCCGAACTTGTCTGACACAAGCTTTTCTACTTGCGGGCAAGTACATTTTTCTAGGCTGCTTGTCTGTGGACAAGTAAATACCAGAGCAAATCTTGGAACAGTACTTAAAAGAAATACAAGAAAAGTCTTCCTAAATCTTTGTATCAAAGGGGAGAAAACATTATCTTCAATGAAGATGATGCTGGGGTACAAAATTTTCTTCATTAAAAACAGTGTTTTCTCAATATTTACAATTCTTTTTTTTTGCGGACAAGTTTATATTGATCCTGGTCAATCTTGACAAGTGAAGAAAAGTCTTATTTCCACAAACCTGCACAAGGAATATTCAAGTACTGGGAGGGGTGATGTATTGCAATGCTTTGATAAAAGGCTTTTAAAACATTTAATATAATTCTAGTGAAGTAACTTACAGCTTTAGCCTGATATACAACAGCCTCCTGTTGCTGAGCCTCATTCTCGTCCATATCAGACTCGGTACTGTACACTTCATTCTCAAAAAGCTGAGCCTCATAGCTCATATCACTACCTGTCCTCCTGAAATGGTAATTTTTGAACAATGTCAAAACAAGAGGCCCAAGAGGGCCTGTATTGCTCCACTTGCTTTGATAACCCCAGACTTTTGCCCTGCTACACCCATATTTGGAGGGTCAATCAAAATTTCTTGAACAATTTAAGTAATGAGTCACCCAAAGAACATCCATGCCAAGTTTCATTGAAATTGGCCAAATGGTTTAGGCGTAGAAGATTTTTAAAGATTTCAATGTGAAACAAGATGTGTTTGTGAAACACGAATGCCCCCGTAACGGCATTTTTTTTCAAAGTTTGACCTTGACAGATGACCTTGACCTTGTCACATGACCTTGACTTTGGTACCAGCGGATGCGGATCATTGAGATCTATCATCATGCCAAATATTAGCTTTGTATCTTGAATAGGCTTGAAGATATTGGCAAGGTTAAGTTTTCGGACAGACGGACAGACAGACGTACATGAGTAAAACAATATGCCCCCGATTTATCGATGCGGGGGCATAAAAATGCCCCTACCTGCCACACCCTTATTTGGGGGTCAATCACAATTTCTTTAACAATTTAAGCACTGGGTCACCCAAGAAACATTCAAGCCTAGTTGCATTGAAATCTGCCACATGGTTTGGAAGGACAAGATTGTTTAAGATTTTAACTAAAAATTTCCCCTCCCTGCCATGCCCAAATTTGGGGGTCAATCAAATTTTCTTTTACTATTTATGTAAAGGGTCACACAAGGAACATCCATGCCAAGTTTTCTTTGAAATGGGCCCAATGGTAATGGTGGAGAATATTTTTTAGGATATTATTATGAAACAAGATGTGTTTGTGAAACATGAATGCCCCCGGAACAGCATTTTTTTTTTAAAGTTTGACTTTGACAGATGACCTTGACCTTGTAACATGACCTTGACCTTGTCACATGACCTTGACTTTGGTGTACAGCTTTGTATGTCAAATACTTTTGGAGAAAAAGCAAAGGTTAAGTTTTCGGACAGACGGACAGACAGAGGGACAGACAGACGGACATGAGTAAAACAATATGCCCCTGATCTCTCGATACGGGGACATAAAAATGTCCCACCTTGCCCAGGACCTTGCCACACCCATATATGGGGGTCAATCAAAATTTCTTGGACAATTTAAGAAAAGAGTCACCGAAGGAACATCCATGCCAAGTTTCATTGAAATTGGCCCAATGGTCTGGGAGGAGAAATTTTTTAAAGATTTAATAAGAAACAAAATGTGTTTGTGAAACACAAATGCCCCCGTAACAGCATTTTTTTCAAAGTTTGACCTATACAGATGACCTTGACCTTGTCTCATGACCTTGACTTTGGTACCAGCAGATGCATATCATTGAGATCTATCATCATGCCAAATATTAGCTTTATATCTTGAATAGGCTTGAAGATATTGGCAAGGTTAAGTTTTCGGGTTAAGTTTTCGGACAGACGGACGGACAGACAGACAGGTGGACATGTGTAAAACAATATGGACAAAATCAAATAGTGACCTTGACCTTTGACCTTCGTTACCCGAAACACATAGTGCACTTTCTTGGATCATGGGAAACAGTTGTGTAATTTTTCATGATTCTAGGTGACTTTGCTCTTGAGTTAGAGCTCGAGCCCAGAAACAAAAATCTACAGACGGATGGATGCACCTATGTACTGACAGACAGACAGAAATCATGAAACCAAATACATGTACTTCCCTCTGGTTTATAGGTTGGGGGTACAAAAAGGGATAATCTGTAAATGCTTGTATTGACCCTGTGGGCCTGTGAATTTGTGTTTGCCGAAATTGCCATGATATTCAGATGTCCTTGGAAAATCTACTTGTCAACGAGTAGAAAAGCCCATGTTGGACATGAGAATAATCCACAGGCCTGGATTATGTACATACCTATGTAAGGGTTGACTACTGGGTAGTGTAACTACTTGTCCACTGGTAGAAAAGCCCATGTTGGACCATTCGGAACATCATTCGGCCATTTCCGTAAACTGTAACAGACCTCGTATGTATGTAAGGGGGATGGGTATGTAACAAAATCGTGCATTTTGTTAGGCGGAAACGGTGTAAGAAAAACTAGGTCTGTAGATTTATATCTTTTACAGTAAAAAACAGGTGAAAAGTCTTAATTTTTGAGAATGATGAATCATTCTCAAAAATTAAGATTTTTTCAGTCGTTATTTAAGGATCTAAAAGATATTTTTATTTGGATTCGATGATTTCACGTCAGTGACTTAAACGAGTAGCGTTGGCGACTTTGAATGTTTTCACTCACAGTTTCGAGGGCTAACGCCATTTAAAGTGACGTCATCAAGTTTTTCCAAGGTTTTCCCGTAATTTTTAAAAATAGTCCCTCTATGTACATCCGAGGTTGATTGTGGCCGAGTGGTGTTCCGAATGATGTTGGTCACAAGAATAATCCACAGCCCCGGGTTATGTCCATACCTATGTGAGGGTTGACTACTGGGTAGTGTAACTACTTCCTGATAATCTAGAGCATCCTCAAAATCATCTTCTTCTGACCCTGACCCACCACCACCTGAAAATGGAAATACAATTAGTTATATTTTAAACAAGATGTGTTTGTGAAACACAAATGCCCCCGGAACGGCATTTTTTTTCAAAGTTTGACCTTGACAGATGACCTTGACCTTGTCACATGACCTTGACTTTGGTACCAGCGGATGCGGATCATTGAGATCTATCATCATGTCAAATATTAGCTTTGTATCTTGAATAGGCTTGAAGATATTGGCAAGGTTAAGTTTTCGGGTTAAGTTTTCGGACAGACGGATGGACAGACGGACAGACAGACGGACAGACAGACAGACGGACATGAGTAAAACAATATGCCCCCGATCTATCGATGCGGGGGCATAAAAATCTTAAACCTTGTCATGCAGAATAAATTTTGGCTAAAACTTTTCACCAAATTCAAAAGGCAAAAAGTACTGAAAGTACCAACTGTAAGTCAATTTTTATTTGAAAAACTAAATCTATTGACAATTCTGGTGTAAAAGTGAGAAACAGGTGGTGTAGACTAACATCAGACTGCACATATGTGCAGGCTGATGTTTGTCTATAGCTCCTGCCAAAGCAGGAATATTCAGGGTTCAGCATGACAAGGGTTAAGAAAAATTTCTCAAACCAGCACTACCATTACTTCCTTTTTCTAGCCTTCAACAGCTATCAAACTTCAGATTATAATTATCCACCCATTAGAGCCCTACCAATTGTGCTATGTTAGCAGCCCCTTTTATGTGACACTATTGCACAAAACCCTGACAATATATGTATGGCCATCTGATAAGGGACATTCAGTGAAACTTTTTGAGTAGATACATCTATAAAAGAGTAAGAACTTGTGTTAACAAGGTTATTTGTTAAAGGCCTATTTTCTTATGACACAACATATCACAAAACCACAACCAGTGTCTATTCTAGGAAGGGGGATTGCACATTTTAGCACATACTTTTGAAAAATCCCCCAGTTTTGAAAGGTGAAGGGGGGTCTTTTTACATAGAGAAAAAGTAAAAGTTTACATCTTTTATGGAATGTTAGGGATTTTCAAAAAAAAATCCCCTCTACTTTTTGAAACTTAGAATAGACACTGCACAACAATATGTTAATTGTCACTTGATGGGAAACATTCTAAGAAAGGGTGATGAAAATCTGTGCATGAATGAAGGAGAAATACATGTACTAACATGAAATGGATGTATGGACATATGTACAAAAAAACAGGCACAGAGAGAGGATGTTACCAATACAAGGACAAATATGATTGTATATCAAAAATAAAGGCCTGAGCCTACCTGCAGCCTCTTCTGAGCTGATGTACATTTGATAATATTTTTTTATTTTATATCCACAGTATTTAAGACTGCTGTAATTTATTGAAAAAGCCCCATAATATAACTGAAATACTGTTGAATGTGATGTTTTACCCTTTTAAATAAATAGAGGATATTGAAATAGTGGTCATAGTAAACCAAATTCATTAAACAAGTCATCTATAAACAGATAAAAACGAAGCTACATAGACTTTTAATCTGTTTTAGATGACAAGTTTAATAAAGTCCGTATTTTATTAGCACAAATTTTACATTCTATTTATTATATGACCTAGTTTATGTGAAATATCGTCAAAATTCTTGGAATCCAGAATTTCAATTTTCCATTTAACTTATATGGCCGATTAAAACTGATGTCAGAATATATAAATTATGAAGTCTTTTTTATGGTTACAAAATAGCGCTCTGAGCTCATTTGCATATTTATTCCACTAGTGTAATACCATCTGTGTAATATCATAAATTTTGAACAGGGTTATTTCAATCCCTCGATGTTGGTCATTTTATAAATTGAACATAAATGATTGGGCCTCTCCGGTGTTCACACGCATAGATGATTTGGTCTTGATTCCTAAACGTTTTAGGCATTTAGCCTGTTATTCAAGAGGATTCATATCTGAAATACTGTTTTAAGTGAATATATACATTATGACGTCATTATTATGGTTATGGCGGCTTAAATAAATGGAACATACCTGGGGCCTCCCCTGTGCTGACATGCATGGATTTTTTGGCTTTTATTTCCAGAGTATTTTGGTCTTTAGCCAACTGCTCGAGGAGTTCTTGCAGCTTCAACTTTTGGTTATACTCATTCTCCAACATTTTATGCCATCTTTTTCCATCTGTCTTACACAAATCCAAGAACTCTACACATGCCTGGAAAAGGCCCATGCAATATAGTGCTAACATTCTTTTCATCAGAACATTCATTAAGGAGAAGCAACAGTGATTTTTTACACATCTTCTAAGAGTCTGAAATGGTTTACTGGCTTTCAAGTTTTCCCTAAATTTAAGTTTTCAGGAACTTAATGGCTAAAAGAATGCATAAAATGAAAATCAATAAGGACTGCAAGAATTTTTTTTAGCAATAATCAACAGCCATCCCCTACCCTTTCTTTTTTTCTGAGAGATCTACTCTTTGCAGTAAAAACCATCTTTTTTATCCCTAAAATCATCCTGTGAAAGTCTCAAAAGAATCGGTTAACATTTGGGGACTCTGTTGCATAGACAAAAATAATTTGAATGAAAATCCACAATGTCCTTTTTCCTGTGTTTTCTGATAGATCCATTCCATTTTGGACGGAACTTTCCTCATCCAAGAACCTCTTAATTTGTTATTTTGTTATTCCCTAATCTAGAATGTGCTGTAATTATGAAAATTGGTGAAGTAAACTCAAAGTCATGAATTCAGGCATTTCAAAATAATACTGCTTTTGGTCACCCTTGATAAAAGCAGCTTGGAAAGCATAAAGTAAAAGGAAGATATTGCTTTTAAAAAACGTTCTCCATTTGCAACCAGGCTTTCTACTCAGATAGAACAAGAGCTGTCACTGTAAGATGACAATGCCCCCGACACCGCTTTGATTTAGAAGTTATGGCCAATGTTAAAGTTTTTTGGACGGAATGACGGACGGACGGACGGACAGACGGACGGACAGATGGACGGACAAGTCAAATTTATGATGCCTCCCTAAGATTTCAACCAAATTCAAATTGTCAAATGTAAATTATTTTTATTTGGACAAGTCTACTATGATGTCATCTGGTAATGGTTTAAAACATTTAACATTAACCCTTGTCATGCTGAATAAAAACCTTAGCAAATATGCATCAAATTCAAAGCACTGCAGGGAAAAAGACTAGCAGAAGCCTAGTCGCCCATGGCCCCTGAACTTCAGGAGAAAATGCCTATACGCCTAATACTCAAGAAAGAATTTTGGCAATCTGGGTCCGTAAGTTAAAATTATTGAGTCCTTTTACCCTGCACTGAAATCAAAAAGTATGCTAACTTTGGGTCAGTTTTTATTTTGAAATTTATCGTTTTCAAACTATTCTGGATAAAACAGGTAAAGATTGGGAATTAGAGACTTCTATCATACTGCACATTTGTGCAAAATGTGCAGACTGTTTTTTCTTCTGTACCTCATTCCTAGGTTCAGCATACCACCTAGGGTAAACATACAGATGGCTCAGTGCAAAACAGTTGTAACTGCCTATAAGCATATAGGCAGTTACAACTGTTTTGCACTGAGCTGTGGATAAAGACTACATGTAGTTCAGTGCTTTCCTGATTCCTCATTTATATCATACTAATCCATGCACAATTTTATGAGAAGGACACTCACTGAATACATACACTGAGTTATCCTTTGATAAACCTTTTCAATTGTTTATCTGACTATGAAATATCATAATATTTTATCAACCCTATGAAGACAATCTTTCAAACTATCATGTTAAAAGGGGAAATACTTAGGTAGCATTACTTTTTAGCACATTGTTATCTATCCTTTTAACCCTTGTGATTATAGACCCAGACTTCTTGAGAATAAAAGTAAAAAGTTGATATTGACATACAGACTGACAGAGAGACATAGTCAAAATTTTGATATAATACAGCTTAATATACATCACTATTCAGAACTGAACAAGAGGACCATGATGGTCCTATATCGCTCACCTTTGTATCTTTGTCTTAACTCTTTGCTGTTTAATCCCTGCTTTTTACGTGCCTTTGATTTTATGATTGAGAAAACATTGTGAAAAAAGAAGAAATAGCTTCTAACAAGCAATTTCTCCTTTTCCACACTATTTTCTACCCTACTGAATGGTTATTTTTCAATTTAAATCTACTTTAAAATGTGATTACAAAACCTTTGAATTTGGACAGGTCTAAAATTTTGTAAAACAGGAAAGTGTTAATTAATGATTATCAAAATTTCCATCAAAAAGTCATAATTGAACTCATGATTTGTGGCCTCAGAGTGTAAATGAGAAAATTGTCACTTAGGCCTCTTTTCCTGTGATATCATATGAATCTTTTCCTTTTTCAGTAGGAAATGACCTCTGCCCATAAAAGACATATTTTTTTCATCCAATGACAATAACTTTGGGCTGCATGATAATGGGTACCCAGGGATCAATGAAGTTTGATTGGTATCCATCAGTTACATTCTGAGAAAATGATTTTTAAGTTTCCACTATATAACATATAGCGAAATGACCTCCGCCCATAAAATACAAATTTTCAATCTGATCACAATAATTTTTTGTAGACTGATAAAGGGTCACTCAAGGATCATTCCAGTGAAATTTGGTTGATATCCATCGATTACATTCTGAGAAAATGATTTTTAAGTTTGCACTATATAACATATAGAGAAATGACCTCCGCCCATTAAATGCATATTTTCCATCCGATCACAATGATTTTTTTTAGACCGATAAAGGGTCACTCAAGGTTAATTCCAGTGAAATTTGGTTGATATCCATCCGTTACATTCTGAGAAAATGATTTTCAAAGTTTCCACTATATAACATATAGCAGGGTTTTCGTTTGACCCGGGACCCGGGTTTTGACGCTCGAGAAATCAAAATGATGCAATTTTGACTCTTGGAAATTTGAGCTTGTGCGTCATTTTGACTCTTGGAAATAAGCAACCATGCGTCAAGGGTCATAAGAAGTGTGTCATATTATTGGAAAACAGTTAATTGATGGTCTGATAACACCTAGCTTGATTGGCAATTAACACATTCCGGTGATCGATATGTGTCTGCGATTGTAGGTAACATTTTGTTGGCACCTGTTAAAGTTGACCTTAAACCCCTTTGCTTTAACTCAGATCTCACTAATCCCACCTCATTTCTGACAAAATTCATCACAATGCAAAGAAATTATTAAATAGTAAGTCAATTAATTCAAAAGGAGGATCATTTGTGAATTATCATAGGTTGTCAGTGGTTTTCGTTCCACTCCACTGCTTTTTAGGAAAAATAAAAACAATTAGAAACTAGCATTTGCAACCTCAAAACACTTTCCTTTTTACAGAAGTTAAGACAATACTAACCTTTTGTCTGAAATAAAGCTCCTTAGTAATTATTCCATGAAAAGAAAGTAATGAACTGTGAAAGTGGAAAACTTGACAGTTTATTTTAAGGCACCCTTGGACAAAAGTATTATGATGATGGAAAAGTATTCACTAATTTTTTTTTCTTATTATTTCAAATTTGATGGGGGGGAATGGAGGAGGGAGGGCGCAATTCACTTTTCAGACACAGTTTGACTCTTGAGATTTTCATTTAGACTCTTGGAAATTTTGACTCAAGGGTCATTGACTCTTGGCTGATTGATGCTAGTGAAAATTCTGTATAGAGAAATGACCTCCGCCCATAATATACATATTTTTCATCTGATCACAATAGTTTGTTAGACTGATTAAGGGTCACCAAAGGATTATTCATGTAAAATTTGGTTGATATCTATACCTTAGATTCTGAGAAAATGATTTTCAAAGTTTCCACTATATAACATATACAGAAATGACCTCCTCCCATAAAATACATATTTTTCATCGGATCACAATAATTTTTAGTAGACTGATAAAGGGTCACTCAAGGATCATTCATGTAAAATTTAATTGGTATCCATCTATTAGAATCTGAGAAAGGACACTTTTTACCATATTTGGAAATTAGCCACGCCCATTTAATCCATGTTTTTCATTGGATCAAAATTCTTTGAACAACTTTGAAAGAGGGTCACCCAAGGATCATTCCTGTGAAGTTTGGTTGAAATTCATCCAGTAGTTTCTGTGGAGAAGATTTTTAAAGAAAAAGTTTACAACCGTACACACGGACGGACGCACAACGGACACAACGCCATGACAATAGCCCCAGTGGCTTTCAGCCAGTGGAGCTAAAAATTATACAGTCAAATATCTTCAAGTCGAATGTCCATAAGACGAAGTTATCTCTACGTCGAATTATTTTTCAAGTCCCGATCTATTTACTCTTTATTTCTATGTATTTCAACCTCCATACGTCGTTATCCATTGCTCGAATTTTTTCCTTACGTCGAACCAATTTCAAGGTCCCGTAACTAATGTTTGTGTGCATTCACACCTCTTTACGACGAACCACAACCTTGATTGATGAAAATTGCAATCGAGGTAGTTTTTCACACATTCGACCTGTCAACCACAGTAATTGACACGCGCGATGTCAGTATTAGTTATCGATTGTTTACCTGATTGGGTTTGATTGTTTTTAACAGATAGAGAATGTGCAAGGTTAAGTGATTTATTGTTTTGAAATGAAAAGGGTCGGCAAAATGCATGTGACCTACGACTTTAAATTTGTATTTCTCATTGACAACAGAAGCATGTAAAGCTAATGCTACTCGGGACTTGACTGGAGAAGTACCTGGTTGAAACGGGGGGATAGCCATCAGCATCGACCAACATGTTTAATATGACGTTTATAAATATAAAAAATGTAAATAAATATAAGTATCATCTTTTACAATCGATTAATTCATCACGATAATCAAATACGTCCGTTATTTCGCCATCAGTTTCGGTCGTACCTAAGTGTGATGATGGCCGCATATGTCTTCGTCCCGAAGATCGCCATTTATCTCTTCGTCGAACTTTCTATACGTTGAAGTTTTTTTGTTAGTCCCCCGAAGTTCGACATATAGATATTCCACTGTACTTGTTTATCATCCTTACCAATGCAAAATAATGAAAACGGTGGTATGTAAAAAACTTGTTTACAAATATTCTAACTATCCACTTAACTAACATAGACTGACGGTACTTTGATTATAAACTATTAAAAGATACTTGGGAATATCTGGATTCTACCCAAGAATTATTGGAAAATTTCAACAGACTGAATTCAAATTTCCAAAATAGTTGTACTCTGTTTCAATATTTCGGCTGTAAGTCTTTATCAAGAAATCAAAATATAAATATAAAACTTTCACATATTTTTAGTCATTGTCCACCATATTTATGAGCTAGAAAGCCATGAATGGCTTGAGTCGCTCCACAGGCTTGAAATTCTTGTAAAAGCAAATAAATGCTTTGACTAGATTTTTAGATATTTGGGGTTCTTCTGACTATGAAAATGATTTTCATAGTTTCAACTAAATAACAGATAGAGAAATGACCTCTGCTACTAAAAGACATATTTTTCATCAAATCAAAATAATTTTTGGCTGCATGATAATGGGTCACCCAAAGATCATACCAAAAATGTTTGATTGATAAAATATATATAAAATGACATTGTTAATAGACCCACGTGACGTCGTTTTGGCACAATAACGTCATTTGGCGCCAAAATACGGTGTGGTACAATGTAACATCATTACTATGCTGTGGAGAGTGATCTGTATGGGTTTTTTACAGCATTTTTAAGATGAAAGTTTAAATCCATATTTGCTTCTTCAGGAGTATTTTTCCATAGAATTTTTCACAATATTCCTAAGGGAACTAAATAATTATCCAAAATAGTTGTACTCTGTTTGAATTCAAATACACTCGTAACTTATCATTTACAACAGAGAACTCACTTACTAACACGTAGCATCAGTGTGCGTAATTAATGAAAGGTAAATTGCATAATAATCAACTTTCTAAATAATATTGGAAATTAACTGACACATGACGATCGCTGCCATGACTGTTGTTTACTTCCCGTTAAACAGAGACTATGTCAAACATTTTAAAAAGGTTTTTTAAGGGCAGGGACTTTCTAAAACACGCTGAAAAGGTTCATTTTAGGGCCGGTCACATCAATTTGAAAAATGTTTTATCCATGGACATTAATTTCTTTTGTTGATCAAATCTGAAATTGATGTTTACGGAAGAAAATGAGAAAAATCTGTGATTTTTAAATGTTTTTGACAAAACATGTTGACAATAATGTGCGCCTGTTCATCACAGCAGCTGTTTGATTTTAGCGCCATTCAGAAAAAATATGCGTGAATGACGCAGGGGTGCGCTCTAGAATTGACACTGAAGGATCCTTCTCATTTTCATTAGAGTTCATCCTTGTGACCTGACAAACATTCTGACCAAGTTTAATGATGATTGGTCTTTATTTTTGGCCTCGAAAGTGTTGACACTTAAATTGTTGACGTCTGACGATGCTCTATAAACATTCAATGATCACAAAACTTCACCTTGAGCATGATGTGCTCAGTTGAGCTAAAAACTTACATTGATCATTGCATTAGATGTAATTCGAAACATGGTTGCTCTCTCATTGATGACCTTGACTTTGCTAGAAACATCAGAGGAACCGTCCAGCTGCTCCACTTCCGTCAGCGCGCGTTGAAGCGCGTTTCCATGTTTGGCGATTAGATCATTACATGTGTTCAAGTCCTCCAGTTTTGACGACAAAGCTTTAATTGTAGTTTGTATGTCGTTCTCACCCTCTTCCTCATCACTATCTGTTAATGATAAATATATAATACGTACTTAAAGTTTTGTATGAAAAAAAATATCTAACGGGGTCGGGAGAATCCATAATTGTTGACCCCTTGGACATCACACCAATTAACTAGGCAGATAATTTCTACACAAAACCAAGTTTCATAAAATTTGGGCCAAAATTTTGGCCTATAGTTATAACAAGAAAATTATCATTAAGAACCATTTTCCTGTGATATGTCATTAATCCTACCCATTTTTGATAGGGTTTATCCTTGCGATCTGGCCAACTTCTGACCAAGTTTCATGAAGATTGAACCATATTTGTGACCTCTAGTTGAAAAAAAGAAAATTGTCATTAAAGCCCTTTTTCCTGTGATATGGCATGGAACCTTCCTTTTTTGATAGGGTTCATCCTTGTGACCTGGTCAACATTCTGACCAATTTTCATGAAGATTGGGCAATATTTGTGGCCT
Organism: Fragum whitleyi; assembly: GCA_948146395.1. Taxonomy (NCBI): domain Eukaryota; kingdom Metazoa; phylum Mollusca; class Bivalvia; order Cardiida; family Cardiidae; genus Fragum; species Fragum whitleyi. Next base: position 52,280,297 of record OX411553.1, read on the forward strand.
CTAGAGTGTAAACAAGAAAAATGTCATTAAGGCTCCTTTTCCTGTGATAAGGCATGGATCCCTGTCATTTTCTATAGGGTTCATCCTTGTGACCTCGCCAACATTCTTACCAAGTTTCATGAAGATTGGGCCATATTTGTGGCCTCTAGAGTGTAAACACTTAGATTGTTGACGCCGGATGAGGCACGACATACAACGCACGAAACACGACGGACAACTCACATTAAATGACCACAAAAGCTCTAGTGAGCTAAAAATATCATACGGGATGTTATCACAAAGATATTTGTATAGTTAAAAAATAAATTTAATTACTTTATTACTTGACATTTTATACTTGTAAATCAAAGCTAAAACAAGAGATGTTGGCATATTCTTTGTCAATTAACAGTGGGCAAGAACTCATAAAATATGAGTAGGGTTGTGGTTCTAGTGCAATCATTTCTCCTCAGTGCGTCTATCCACCTGTGTAAATTCATGATTTTAAGGTCGCATACTTTTAGATATATGCTTCAGGCAGGGTTTTCCTTGACCCCCTGTTTCTTTGAATTTGGACCCCCCATTTTTTTAAATGACCCAAAAATTGTCAGAGAAACATTCTTTATCTAGTTTAAAGGGGGTCATAATGTGGCGAAATGACCCCCAGTTTTGAACATAGAGGGAAAACCCTGCAAGTTCAGGCAAAAAGGTCTAAGATGGACGGACAGACAATTAACCAACAAGTGCAAAGCAATATGACCCCTCTTCTTCGAAGAAGGGCATAATCAGTGAGTGATAGCTCTTTCGGAATAAAAAATTCTATAAAGCTTCATTCAAATCCTTTATTGTCAATACTGGGTGAGACTATTCCAATAAGTAACAACATTTGGTTGGATTAGAATTAAAAGATTTAGCTCATTTTCATCACTCCCTTTTATCTGTTGCCCTATTTTTTGTAGCTCTACTATCTGAAATTGTGAAGCCTTACCTGGTTCTAGCATTCGGACTGCATCTGCTTTTGCCAATTCCAGTGCCGTGACCCATTTTTGACGATCCACTTCTGAAGTTGCCTTCAGGTGAAATGTGTGGTTTCCCCCACTAGATATGACAATAGTGCAAGAGTCTGCGATGTGTATAAAAGCTGTTGCCAGATTTATTGTACCACGACATGTATGAGTCATCTCCGCTTGGTTACTGAAAAATAACAACAAAATTATGTGTTAGAATCACAAATTGACAATGATGTCATAGGTACAGATAAGGGGGGAAAGCCAGTCTAGAATCTTAATATCTCAATAAAACCCTTTGTTGTGAGTGCTCATTTGAATTGTCTACCAACAACATAAGGTTTGTGCCATCATTATTGAAATGAAGTTATTGACAGTAAATAGATTAACAAAAAAAATGCCCGGTTAGCTCATTTAGTACAGCGCTGTGCAAGCAGAAGTGTTCTAGGGGTGTTGGTAAGAGTCCCATGCCGAGTGCAATTTTCTTCCCTTATTTATTTCAAAGGAGTAGGCGGTAAATAAAGAATGCTGGGTTCGGTTTTTTGGGAGCAGAATGGGAACCTTATGGGAGCAGCTCAAATTCGTTTAAGCAGGGAGGAGTGAATTGATCAACAGTGGATAGGAGCTCAGCTAGTGAGGCCCTAGTGTTCTGGCACAACTTGTCTGCCCTAATTTTCTTTGGAAATACTTTGATCTAAAATCTAAAATACAACCTCCACCTGTTGCTCTGAATAAATGTCAATTACTTCCCATATGATTTGGAAAAATATACTACTTGATAAAAGTTTTCCTGGTTCTTGTTGATCAATCTGACATTAAATGTGATTTTAGACAACAGAAAATTTCCAAAACTTGTGTAAATTTCCAACTATTAGTAGAGGGAAAGTGGAGAATTTTTCTGTTCAAAGCTGAGAAATTACACAAGAGTCCAAAGTCAATTAATGTTGTATTAATAATTGACAGATGGCATTTTTTTCTTAAGGTTGATTATCACGATCTCAGAATCCAAGTATAGGCTACAGAGGAAAATGCTAACAATTTTAGGTTACCAGTCAACTCGGCCCATTGAATAACTCGGCTTGGTCAACATTTATAGTCTACAGTCAGGTAGATTATATTTAATGAAATATGTATAAGTTTTATACAAATGGTACAGTTATACTTTACTATATTTAATAAATAAAGTAAAGTATTACTGTACGATTTTCAATATTATAAAGATATTGTGTTTTTTTATTATTTTATATCAAATCATTGTATGAATATGTGTACCGGTAATTCTTTTAATGTTTCATAAAATTGAATTTATTCTTTTTTAATTTGCTGTTGCATACGCTACAAAACGATCTAAAAACTCTCACAAAATGGGAAAGAACCTGGGGAGTGGACTTCTATCCACAGAAGTGTAGTGTACTCTAAGTTACTAAAGCTAGATCGCCCCATAAATCCAACTATACCCTTAAAGGAGTCATCTTGAACCAGGAGACATCAAGTAAATATCTTGGAGTTGACATTCGTGCTGACCTGAGCTGGAAACCTCATATTGACAGGATCACTAAAGAAGCCAATAGCACCCTGGGCTTCCCGAGAAGAAATCTGCACATGGCAAACACGGACACCAAAACAAAAGCATACAACGCACTTGTGAGATCCAACCTCAAGTATTGCTGTTCAGTATGGAACCCGTACCACAAAACACTTAGCATGAAAATAGAAAAAGTTCAACGTCATGCAGCAAGATTTGTAACCAACCGATACCACAGCAACAGCAGTGTTACGGACATGTTGAACAATTTGAAGTTGGAGTCACTAGAGTCATGGCGCACAAAATATCACAATGATGTTCAAGATCAGGAACAATCTAGTAGACATAACAGAATCGAACTACATCACAGACACCAAACATCTACCAAGAGCAGCCCATAAACTACGTCTCTTGCCATTGTCCACTCTAACCGACATCTATAGATATAGCTTTTTCCCTACATGCATTCCAGTATGGAACAGCCTGCCAGCCTCAGTAGCTGAGGCCCACTACTTGGTATCCTTCAAGAGTGGGCTAGCAAACCTCACTTTCTAAGGGGAATGTCGGGTGTGAAGTATCCCCAAACGACGGGCTTAATTGGTTGAGTCTAGATGGGGAAAAAAACACCCGTGAACACTTTTCTTACTTTTTTCTATCTTTATCTTACATGCATTTCTTCACTTGTCTAAACTTCCTACTTTCTTTCACTAAATTTTCTCTTTAAATCTTTTTTCTTTCGCGAACCGTCAAAGTATTGTTAGGTCATGACAGTTTGGTGTCTAGATGTAGATGTAGATACGCAAATTTTATCAAAATTGAATGAAGATTGAATTGTAATGGATTTGAAACAATATGTTTGGAGAGTTGCCAATGGACCGAGGTGAATGAAAATGGGTGGAGTTGACAGTTCAACACAATTTTACCCTCAAGGGATCCAGACAGCCAAAAATTGAATGTTTGATAAGGGAATTTTCTCAAAAACTTTAAGAGTCAAGGCCTTAATTTAGGTACCATGGGCGACTGAGCCCCTTCTTATCTCTTCCCTGGGGCTAGTAAATGCCTCAAGCAATGCCCCCCACCCACCCACTTTAACATTACAGTCCTTACCGATAGTACGACAACAAGCCATTCTGGAGGACGAACCATCTTTTCTGATAACCTTTCAAATAGTTCGTCCATTTATACAGCCATCCCTTGTAGGTAGACTGTTGCTGCTTTCCTTCTGACATTGTTCTGTTGATTTATTTTCAGCTAATTTGTTTTACTCCATTTGTCATTTTTTGTGAACACACGTCAATAACTTCCGGGTACTATTTTCATTCGGAAAGTCAGTTGATTCCGGATTTTATTGGTGGTTATATTTCGATTGATATTCAAAGACAAGTACACTGATAGTCATTTATTCTAAATATGATATACAAATGAAAATTTTTAGAAATGTTGCTTTGGGTATTAGCGAACTACTTTTAATTGAGTGCAGAACTTGCTGGTATTTTGCTCACTGCGAAGAAAAAAATTAAGACCGGGAACCATTTTCGCGTAATCTTTCAAAAAGGAAAATGAAAGTACTAAAAGTGCTGATTATTGAATGAACGCAGTAAAGAATCATTGAGCTCAATGACGGGCTTATGTCCGTTTGTGCTCCCACAAAATCACGAAAATACTTTTATTTTTCACTGCCATCCCTTCACCTTGTTACAAACTCGGACCAGGCTTAATATGATTATCGTGACGATTGTTTTCCGAAACGGTTTCGGGGAAAAGTGTTCACGCCGGTCAATCTTTCATTTTTCAACTTTTTTTTTTTTTTTTTTTTTTTTTTTGGGGGGGGGGGGGGGGGGTCATAGCTACACCTCGGTGTGTCGCGGACGTTGACTGGGGAGACGAACGGGAAGGGTGTGTCTTGAGGGGTGTTCGTGATCGGCCAAAAGTGAAAATGATTCATTTCAACGGTAGGGTTAAGGCAATGAGTGTCGATGGGGTTCGGAGCTCAAACGAAATCTAAGTTAGGGAACGCTTAAGGTTAAACGATATATATATTTTTTTTTTTTTTCTATTTTCAAAATTGCCGCTATCGTTCTCTTGTGGCCATATTTTGAATCTGGGCTTTGTGTATGCTATACAGACCAGATATAATTTAGCGTCAAAGCCCAATATAAGCATTGCACAGGCTTAAAGAATATTAAACTTTATGCTTTTCCCGAGGTCCGTTTTCATCTATCATTGATTATGGCTATGGATATCCTTGTTTTCTACGTAAGACTCAGTTAGTTTTAGATAAAGTGTACAGATAGAAATAACTTGACGGACATTTGGTTATTATTATTATTTCATTTTAGTCTGATTACAATTTAGTGTTTTTATTCTATCCTAAGTTTCACAATGCTCTTATGTTGGTTCAAAATAAATGGTTAGTATACGTTATTTTACGTCTGACATCACGGACTACTCTCCTGTCTCCTGTGTGAGGCGGGAACATTAAATCTCAAACTATGCGGAAATCCAAGGTTATGGTCAGACATGAAGGTCAAAGATTTGGCTAAACCACAAAACTGAAATTCTTGGAGAGATTCTTATATTCATTAAAATTTCTTTATTTCACGAAATATTTAATGTTTAAACATTTGTTCAGACAAAAAGCTCGAATTTTTGCCGCTGAAATAATTTTCGAGAACCAATCTTGTTACCATGAACTTGTTCGAATAAGCATACGGAAAACAAACAAAGGAAATGAATCAACTTGTTTTATTCTTGTGTCTCTCTAATTTCACTTCAATTAGGGACTCTGAATATACATGGTTCGTGCTTCAATGTCTTTTGGGGGTTGTTTTTTCATGACAGCGAAAGTATTTGTCTGGCGAAACGTGTCAGATTGTTTAATAACAAGAAATGGATAAGTTTTAACTCCGCATTTCGATAATTTGATATTGACTTTGATTTACAACTGTTTCACTAGCAATGGTCTTGAGTTATTTCCTCATCCCCGTAAAAACTTTGAACAGTCGGTTTTAATGTGTCAACCTGAAAATGCATTTTATACAAATAATGTCTACATGAAATCGATTACAAGGATTGCCTTTTTTCTCAAAACAACATTATTTTTTTGTTGTTTTCAGCAAATAATTATTCCTAGGTTACGAAAGTGATTATGTTACGGAAGGGAGAAACCATAATAATGAATTGAATGATTTACTGAAGTATTCTTCGCGTTATTGCAATACATCCTTGAAAGGAGATGATGTAGTAAGATACTGAAAAACTTAATTCAAATTATCATAGTGTAAATAACATAAAAGTAGATGGATATTACTTTTAAATGAGACAAATGGAACGATTACTGTGTATGCTAGAAATTTAAAAACTGTCCAATCTAGCTATCAAATAAGATACCTGTTACATTTTTGTCATAATCTTAGCATTTAGGATAATAGAACTACACATTTTGCTGAAAATCGAAAAAAAACACCCCTATATGAAAACCGTTTCGGAAGTGAAAATAAAACTGGAGACAATGAGAAATTACCTAATATAAATTTATGTAAAGTTAAGGAAAATGTTGAATAGTGTGAGGTTAGAAACTAAGATTGCACATATATTGGCATATTCAAGATTTGCGAATAATTGAAAAATAAAAATAACAACACCATTTAGCCAAAAACCTGTCGCTACACTATGAAATCATAGATTCACAGGAACGGTTATGGGCTAAATATCTCAACATTTGTTTTTGATAAAGGTAACTTTTGTTACTTAAATTTTCCTACATATTGGTATAACTAAAGACTAACAACACAAAAGTGTCTTACAAACTCAGAATTGATACTGCTGTCATAATATATACATAGTCAAAAAAGTTTTGCAACACTTTTGGTTGTATCGTAAACTAGGCTGAATTTATGTAATAGTTATAGTTCATTTCTGATAATTTACGCGATATAACCTAAGCGGAGCGTTAGCGGAGCGCAAGGTTATATGCGTAAATTGTCAGAATATGAACTATAACTGTTTTCCCGATCGACTTATTTTTTCGTCAAATAACGCCAGGTCAAATGAGCTGCGCGTCAATCAATGATGTCAGTCATCTATGTTGCGTCATACATTCTTCAATCAAATTGAGATAAACAAAAAGTGGGAGGGGCGAATTAAATTTCCATTGGGTTTCTGTAATAACTTGGTCATTTGGCGAGACATAATCAGTTGAATACGTTCGGTGATCACAACCTCGTTGTTGCTGCTAGTTGGTTTTGTATCCTTTTTAGTTAGTTTTTTGCTGATTTTGTATCGCATATTCAGCCGCGCAGTGTAAGCGGGTCTGACTATTATTCAAAAGGTCCCGGGCTCGATCCCTGACTACAGTTAACAACATCGTGAAATTGACAAGGTGAATGAATTTGGAATGGTTTAGGAATGAAATTGAATGAATGTGTGGAGCGAGTTTTGAGTGAATTTAATGGGAGGTAGTCCTATATTGCAAATTTTGTTCAGGATGAACAAATTGGCGAAATTGATTACCCCCTTTAATAAAAAATGCATATAAGTTCTATACATAGCTTCGTATTTCTTCGAGAACCTATGAGACGCTAACAATTTGCGTTATGTCAGTGAAATCGCGATTTTCTCTATCAAAATTTATTTTGATTAACGTTGCAAATATTTTTATCCCTATAATCCTTGAAGTAGATCTAGTTATTTGATAATTTTCTACAATTATTTTGCATACATGTACCTTTCATAGGATCATTTGATGCATTTTCTTCAGATTCAAACCTTGAGATCTTCTAAATAAAAATGTCGTTCAAAAGATCCAGAGAATTCGTTTTAAAAAGGAAGTGAGATTTTATATATATCGTTTAAATTCTGTCATCTTTTTTATGTCAATGGGAAAGTGTGGAGTACAGAAAGGCTTGGTTCGAGCAAATATTTTATTTTCAGAATCATTGATTTATAAATCTTTGCTTGATTAACATACAGACAAATTATTCAAGAATTTTCTCCTCCTTTTATTGAGTAATTGTGTATAAGCATAATTCTAAAAACATTCACAAAACTTTTTTTAATAAATACTCGATTTCAAGTTAAGGGTCTTTCGGGACATTTTATCAGACAAAATTATGATGTCACTGTCTGGTTTTGGATGTAGTCCCCGCCCTTTATGACCTATAGTCACGTAGCTGACTTATTCGATCAGATCGTCAGGTTATGGGATATATTTTTTGAATTTCAAACGAAATAGCGACCTTTCATTGGAGGAAAAAATAGGACGATCGGTAAATTTATTTAGTGAATTGATGCCTGAGCGATGAGCTTGTCGATTGGCTATCCGAATCAAGAAAGTTTATATTGCAGGTCGCCATTCAAAGCGTAACGTGGGATTTTATGCGTTTTACGTCGATAGTTCCAATTTGCAACCTAAAGTCAGTCAGAAGTTTTCGCTTTTAATCACCTTGGATGAGTTTTAAAATAATTCAAAGAAAGCCGCTCAAATCATCAAAGAATACAATGACCGGGTTATTAATGGAGGATGATCACATAACCGGCATTTCAGTATTATCAATTTTCTAAGACGCCAATGGTGTAAAAGACGAGAATTTTGGCTCATGAACCTCCCAATGGTTACTTCAATTCGAAATCTACCACCGAACGTTTGGCATCAGAAATTTGGGTGACGTCAATCACGTAACGTCAATCAAACGTTTACATACTAAAGATTCGTTTTGGTATGAAAGACAGCCAATTACCAAAGATAACGTTTGCTTAAATGCTAGTCACTCCAGACTGCGTTACATTTAAAGGCAAAGCCGAAAGCTGGACAAAAAATTACAGACTGTGATTTTTTAAATCTGCCCCACCCGCCGCTTATTTGCCATCTTTTGTGATTGTAGAGCCGCCATTGAAACAAAACAAAGGCATAAATCTATTGCTAAGAGATTGAACTAAATGTTTTCCTCCATTCGACTAGAATATACATGTATCTGCTTCAGATAAATATTCAGAGAAAAATATCAAGTGTTGCTAAACTTTTTTGACTAAGTGTATAAGGAGACATTGATTTTTTGGAGTTGTCACAAATTTTCAAGAATAGCTGCAAATTGATATGGTAAAATTCGATCAAAGTCAGTGCAAATATTGAAAAAAATAATATATATCGCTTTAAAAGCTAGTCTGATCGACAAGGCAGTAAAAACACCCCTTTACGCGACCCGGATATAGAATTTGTCTCTGGATAAGCTACACAAGGTGGTGGATAGAACTACATGTATCTTTGGGAATCGACTTCGGAAATGAATTGAAGAATATTTAAACCGGTCTTCAATTCTTTTATGGAGTTGATCTCCAGAGGGTCCTACGGACTTACATAGGATAGTTTTGAAAGTCATTGCTACATATTTGTGAGTCTCAGATAAGCAAAATCTGCGTCCTTCAAAACTTGTCGAATTTTTACAGAAAATTTGGGCCCGCCATTGTAAGACGCCGTTTCCATGACTTTTAACCGTTCCCATCTTATTGAAGTTGTTCATTACTTAGTTACAGCTTTTCGCCCTCCACAGTGACTTCAAATTGAAACAATGACTTTTAGAGCCGAATATAGTACTTTCTTCTTTTCCCGTACATGTTTACCCAAGATCCACTCATTTCCTTGAATTTTTAGTAGCCCGCAGTTTTACAACCTATTGAAACAAGAGCCGTCAGAGACGGATTATGCTCCCCGAATAAGGCATTGTCACAAAAACAAGAGCCACGTTGGACATGGACATCCCCCGCCAAGAAAGCTTGACAGTAAACTGAAGCCTAATAGATAAAAGATTCTATTTACTGTCAAAGTTTTGCCTCCTATAAAATCTAAGTAATAAAAATAACAAAGAGCAATAACTCCAAAATTATGTAGGCAAGAGTTGTAGTTCAGGTGTATTGCACTTCTCCTCCATGGGATCTATCCACCCATAAAGATTCAAGTTGATAGCTATTATACTTTAGGAGATATGCTCTGTGGCAAGGACTCAAATAAGGTGTTATCTTATACAGCAAACATAAAGGTAACAAACATTAAACTCCCTTTTTGCATGACATATTTTGAGACACAAATTTCAAATACTTTATGGTAAAGGGTATCTGATTTGCTACTGAAATTTGAAATTTCATCAAATTCTGAGCATGAGACTAGGAGAAATGAAAGAATAACTGTATTTTACGCGCTAGTGTAAAGGTACATTTAGCCCCCTTTTTCCATGATATATTTTTTTACGTTAATTTCAAATTATTTATAGTAAAGGGCATCTGATTTGCTACTCAAATATGAAATTTCACTAAATTCTAACTGTTAGACTAGGAGAAATTTGGGAAAAACTGTTTTTTACCCTAAGTCCCCTTTTCCCGTGACGAGGCCCCAAATCCTAAAACCGTCACAGATGCATCATTACTATATCATAGGAAGTTCACATGGTAAGTTTCATTTGATTTGGCCCAAGGGTTATGGAGAAATAGCAGGGGACGGACGGACGGAATTACTATTTTACATGCTAACGTAAGGTAACAAACATTTAGCCCCCTTTTTTGCATAATATATTTTTTTACGTTAATTTCAAATTATTTATAGTAAAGAGCATCTGATTTGCTACTCAAATATGAAATTTCACTAAATTCTGGCTGTTAGACTAGGAGAAATTTGGGAAAAACTGTTTTTTACCCTAAGTCCCCTTTTCCCGTGACGAGGCCTCAAATCCAAAAACCGTCACAGATGCATCATCACTATATCATAGGGAGTTCACATAGTAAGATTCATTTGATTTGACCCAAGGGTTATGGAGAAATAGGTGGGGACGGACGGACGGACGGAATTACGAACGGACGGACGGACGGACGGACAGACAGACAGACGAAGCGGCGGCTATATGCTTTTCCTTCGGGGAGCATAAAAATGAAATAATACTGTTTAAAAAGAGATTATAACTTTTGTTTTATATGTTTATTTGGTCGATTTTTTGCAACAATGCATTTTCATTTGCTAGATTGAATTCAAAGGAAATGGATAATTACATCACTTGGAATTTCTATTCAGATGTTGATTTGAAAAACCTTTTGAAGAATAATGAAGAAAGTGAACATTGCTTGCTCCATGTTTGTATGTGTTTTAAGCAAAGTACATCGACTTCATTCCGAATCATTCAAGAGTGCACCGCCCCGTGTCCGGGCAATGAACTTGGCCACACGGGACTATTATTATTTTTTCTTTTATTCATTGGAAAATCGGCTTTTAAATTCACCGTTTTTGATTTGATTTGATTTGATTTCCGAATTCCAATTGCATTTGATTTGTGTTAATGAAGCCGGGCCGGGAGATTTGTCTCATCTTTGAATTAATGTGCGAAATTGAATTAAAATAACTCGACTTCTTTTTCAGGTATATTTTTTGGCATCCCCAGGGCCCAGGCGTACACCATTACGTTACTCTCCATTCATTACCCCACGAGACAATATGCTAGCGAAACGTCACTTTTATGAATATCTATGATAATTCTATATACTTTGATTATCCAATCAAAATAGCAATGGCGCAATGCTACTCTTCCAAAAGAGATCGAATCGCTTGTTTCCGATCCTAAAAAAAAATAATATTTAAATTATGAAACGTGACCTTGACCTACAAAATAAACTGTATCAAAAAGTAGTTATGATCAATATAGAGGACTGCTAGACTTAAATATTTTAAAATTAGTCTATAAATGGGGACAGTTCAATACAAAAACATACATTTTAAGCATTTTTTGACATTCTAAAAACTGACCTTAAATTATGACCTTGACCTTAAGTTGGCTTTGAAATGTGTTTCAAACAAGTTATGTCCACAGTTCTTGAACAATTGTGCCATACCAATTTGAAATAAAATAGGAAAGAAGAGAATTATTCTCAGACAAAACTTTATAGGTTAAATCTCAAATTATATGAAAAATCGGCTGCTAAGGAATATAATCGGTTGCTATAGAGCGTTAATTTTGATATTTGATTAATGGTCAACTTCAATTCAAGCTCTCTGCTACAAGTTTAGTTAAATTTTAAGCTTATTCAGCCTCTTTTGCTTAAAGAAGGTTCCAGACACTGTACATTGACATTTTTTTTGTTTTGTTTTGTTTTTAAATAGTGATTTTATCCTCAAAATTTTACCTACTTTAGCAAAAGTAACACAATTTTTTTTTAATAATGTAGAAAAAATATAGCACTGTCATATGTATACTGTCTTTTATTTGTATCTGGATGCTTAAAGAAAAAAAAATAGACTTAAAAGATAGCACAAAGATGATTTTTTTGTACCTTACAAAAGAAGGTTAGATTTATGTTTCCATAGCAACCATTTTGAAAAACGTTTTTATCTTATAAAATTTGGATTATGTCTCGCTGATATTCTGTTGTTACAGAAGGGTATTTTTTGAATATTTATTTAGATAAAGTAAACATATTTTAACTCATTAGAAAAAGCTACATATTTGCCTAAATAAGCAGTTTCCATGGTTGCACCAAAACATGGGAAATAACCTATAATCCATCAAAAGATAAGTGTAAAATCAACATAAATGTGATGTTACATAACATCGCACAAGAGTGATGGTTTGTGTCGTAGACTCTTTTCAACTAACACGTTGTATTATGTCATAATTATAAAAGAGCAAGCCTTGTCCACTTTTAGAAAGGATGTGTATTGCAAATAACGAAAATAAAATGAACATCAATTTTTGCCGCTTTTTTTGCAATCTTATTACATTTATCCAAAAATTACAGAAATCCGTTTGTGATTCAAAACACCACAAATTTTAAAATTATAAATGTTTCAACCACTGCTGGTAGCTGAGGAAAGTTAAGATCGTGGGTATCCCGGATTCCGGTCATTTCTGTAACGTTAGCTTTTATGATTAGTTGTATGTCCGTCGTACGTACTTTAACATTAACCTTGTGTACAATCTAGGAGCCTGGTCAACCTGAAAATTTGTCAATATGATTGCCTCGATAAAATCTCGAACGAGTTAAAAGATGGGTCAACTGGGGTCAAAAACAAGGTAACTGCTTCAAATCTTAGAAAAACCTTGTATGCACTCTAAGGACCACATTTTTAGCCAAGTAAACCTGAAATGTTTATGAGAATGATTATTTTTATGTCATCTGCGACAAGTTAGAAATTAGGTCAAAACTTGTGACCAGTTCAAAGGGTCAAAACTATAAGAAAAACTAGAGGCCACCTTTCTAGCCTGTTCTGTGGTCAGCTTGAAATTTAGTCTGAATGTTTCGATGAAATCTCGGTCAAGTTTGGTGTCAAATCATAGAAAAACCTTGTATGCTTTCTAGGAGTCACTTTTTATGTCCGATCATTCTGAAATTGGTCAAAATGATTGTCTCGATAAAATCTCAAACTAATTCGAAATTTGGTAAACTTGGGTAAAAAAACTAGGTCAGTGGGTCAAATCGTGTATGCACTCTAAATGCCACATATTTTGCCTGTTCGTCTAGATTTTTCTCAGAATGATCATCTCGATGAAATCTAGGACGGGTTACAAAATATGTCAAGTGGGATTAAAAAAAAACAAACAAACAAAAACACACACACAAAAAAACTAGGTCACATCAGAATCTTCTAAAGTCTAACCCAACTATGCACTCTAGAGGGTACAATTTTTACCTGACCGTGAGAGCTTGAAACTGGTTCAACTGGGCTCAACATCGGGTCAAACCTTAGAGGCTATGTACTCTAGTCGGGCTAAATATTTAGCCCAATCAACCAAAAAATTGGCCAAATGGCAAAAGGATTGTCTTGTGTATAATCAACAGCACTGTGTTATCTTTGTCAATTTTCTAATCATGCCTGCAAAGCCTTCTTTGAAACAAGTTTTAGACAGTCACCTAGGTGAGCGATTATGGGCCACTACATTGACCTCTTGGTTTGTGATCATATTTTATCTATTTGATCATAAATCGATTAATGTAAACATTAAAGTAATGAATATAATAAGTTATCCGTTTATTGAGAGACCAAATACACGTGCACTTCGGTACTTTGATTTTCTGTTTGACAGGTCTGGTTCACAGTCAACTCGGCCTGTGAATAACTCGGCCCGTCAACTCGGCCCGTTAACTCGGCCTGTTTATATATTATCTAGGTACATGTATGACGATTCAATGTAAATATTTTGGGGACCTTATGTGCTTTTTAATATTAAATAAATATCAATTAATTAATAATCACTCGTTCAAACGTATTCATAATAATAATAATCTAATTTTACTATTAAATGGCATATGGGATGAAATAGATATAATTAAATACTTAATTCACCTTATCATTGAAATTTATTTTTCAAATTTCCTTTTTCTAAACAGTAAGGAAGATGACAAGTTGTATGCGTATTTAATATGAAAATCGTAGATTTTAGTGATCAATTGTGAATTGTGTTTATATATCCGTTTACTAGGTTAAACATTATATAACGTATATACAGGCCAAGTTGACGGGCCGAGTTTTACACAGGCCGAGTTTTACGCGGGCCGAGTTTTGAACAGGCCGAGTTGACTGGACACCGACAGGTCTACCGAAAATGATCAAATAAAACATTTATCTAATCTGCAGGAATATAACCACATGAAACATATTATTGATTATATTTATAGTTGAAGAGGTAATTATCTTGGGTGCCAGTCAACTCGTTCCTCGGTCAACTCGTTCCTCAGTCAACTCGTGGCGTTTTTGGTCAACTCGTTCCCCAAAATTGGTCAACTCGTTCCCCAATCGATTTTTCCTTGGTCAACTCGTTCCCCAAAAATTATCCCATCTTCACTGGATATTTCAACGGACGTTTTTGTACAAAAAATAATAAGGAATGTTATTCTATTGCAATTTTGATATTATTTTATTGAATATCGATATTCGGCATTTAATTAGCCCTTTACCATACTACCAGAATATTTTTTTCAACGAAGATACATTTAAGTAAATCTCGTATTTGACTGCAGATTTCAACGGAGTTTATTGTACAAAATAAGTTAGGAATTTTTTTTTTATTATTTTTATTTTTTTTAACATTTATATGAAAATCGATTGTCTTCCATTAATTAGCCCTGTAACAAATTACCAGAATAAATATTTTTAAATCAAGAAACCAAAGGTAAACGAAAATTTAACATCAAATGTTTTATATGTAATAGTGTCCTAAAAAGGGGTTAGATGTGAGTTTTTGGTGTTGTTATGATAAATTACTTTTTTCAACTAAACACTTGTTATGCTGGATCCGGACTATCCCAAATAAAATACATAAGATCTGCTTTCCAGAAAAACCTGTCTAAATGACGTCACGTCACTTTGTAACATTTGCGTTATGCGCGATAGACAGGCAGATAGATAGACAGACATGAATTTATTTTGGGGAAACAACATTTCCTCTTGTTTGACGGTAATCAACTAACTTTCCTGGAGAACGGATCATATATATTCATCATGACAATATTCAATGTCTTTGTTGCAAAAACCAGCGACAAAACATTAAAGGTAATTGATACTTTAATCTTATTCATACCATTAATGACAAAGTCTAATTGACTTTCTATGACAATAGACAACTTTGAATACATCCCTTACGATGTTAAGAATTGATTTTAATTACTATAAGCAGCATGTCAAAATTTGTAAATGTTTTTCTTCTTTTCTTCTTTTCTAAACCCGACACTTATGATCTTAATAATGTTTTCTATCTTTGTTTTTCGTCTTGTTTCTTGCCGGACAAACAGAAATTCTGATAAAAGAAGAAAGAAATATAGGATTGATAAACAATTATTTTATTTTTTCGTTTCGCCATTAATTTTTAAATGTTTTAAACCAGTATTCTTTTATTTATAAAAAATTTCAGCTAATATTCAATCAGTTTTCCGGGATATATCGGCGGGTTAAATCGGTCTTAAAATTTTAGGTTAAAGGGTAACTATCATAAATTTTGCATTGTTTTTTAAAAGACTTTATTAAAATAACTTATTTAGAGTACTTTAACCCATTCAAAAGAAAAAATATATAAAGATATATTTAAAATATATATGATTATTTTCGGGGAACGAGTTGACCGAGGAAAAATCGATTGGGGAACGAGTTGACCAATTTTGGGGAACGAGTTGACCAAAAACGCCACGAGTTGACTGAGGAACGAGTTGACTGAGGAACGAGTTGACTGTAAGCCATTATCTTAATTCTTTTATAAAGTATTATTGCGAAATTAGCATAAAAAAAGTGATATCACATGTGAAGTGCATTCGTACTCATATTTGTTCGATACCTTCAAGAGCTTATCACAATTTAAGGCATTTGCGTGATGATGAAAATCAATTTGGAAAAAAAAGAACAATTGAAAATTTTTAACAAAATCGATTATTAACAAGGACTCAACAAGTCATAATGTGTGTAAGTTAACTCCATTTTTACACAATATTTTCATAGAGTGGTTTGATTTCAAACTACCTCCACTTTTATTGTTCACTGTAACCTCTTTTAATTTGATGCAGTCTAAACTATCAAAGAACCAAAACAAGTTTTCCAGCTTTTCAACTTAGAGATATTATAGAAATGTTTTTTTAATTCATGATGGTATGAAAGTGAAAACATAATCAGTACGGTCTTAATATTCACCCCGGGACGCACCGGGACTCTCTGAAACACCCCGGGACGCATCAAATATGAGATTATTGCAATAAATAGATGATTATTATGTATATTACTTATATAAACGAACAATTTTACTGTTTTATGAGTTATTTTCGTATCTAAATTCAGTCCAAGTATGTTAGTAAAATCGTTTTATGAATTCGCATTTAATTACAAGCATCATAAAATTAGTTGCAGGTACTTTTCTTATTCTTGGTGTTTCTTATCCTATCTAGAAGAAAACAATTTTTGAATTCGTGTATGCATATAAAATTAGTCCCAGGGAGTTTCTTCTACCAGGAGAAATTATTTTGGAAGTTGAAGTTTAATTGAATAAAGTCCCGGGGTGTTTCTTATCCTTTGCGAAAAGGTTTATTGAGTTCGTACATGCATATAAATTTAGTCCCGGGGTGTTTCTTGTCCTATTTGAAATCGATGTGCGAGATCGCCACTATGCACGTCATAAGATTAGTCCCGGGGTTTACATATCATATAGAACTCATAAGGGCTCGTATATGCATTTAAATTTCGCCCTTGGGTGTTTCTTGTCCTATTCGAAATCATTTTTTGAGCTTGTACTATATGTACACAAAATTAGTCCCGGTGTGTTTCCTAATATACAATAAATCGCACTGTAAGTTGTTGTTTTTTATGGGTTTTTTTTCTGTTGTTTTTTTGCACTTGTATTTATTCCTGATAATGTTTTTTTGTGTTTTTTTATTTAACTTATGCTAAATGGTTTTTGAGCCAGTGTATGCAATTATGTTTATGCCCGGTGTGTTTCTTATTTTTGGACAAATCGTTATCAAAGATTTCAGTGAAAATGAATTTGGTCCGGGGGGTGTCTTGTCCCATATGAAATCATTTTTGAGCTCGTCTTTGCCTATAGAATTACGGTCCCGGGGTGTTTCTTGTACAACGCGAAATCCTTTTTTGGGCTCCTTTATGAATAGTAAATGTGTCCCGGTGTGTTTCTTATTTAACGAGAATAAGGCAATTTGTAAGTTCTATCTGCATTTGGATTAAGTCTAGGGGTGTTTTTTTATTTAACGTAGTCTATAAATACGTGCTTTTAAACATTATTTCATTCTGATAAACTTTGCATAAAATTATTTTGCAAATAACTTTCCCGCAACATCGATCTGATTTTCATTACACTTATAAAACTTATCCCAGGGTTTATTAAAACACATTTTAAAAACGGTAATTTTACGTGAGTCCCGGGGTGGTTTAACATCCGCAATTTTTAACACTCCTTGAAAATTATTCCTAGCATTTCATATTCTTATATAATAGCAAAATATCAATTGTAGAAATTGTTTAAGTGCTATTCCACGATCAGTTACGACTAGGTGTCCCGGGGTGTAGGTTTCATTACAATATCATCAAAACTAGTGTAATACCGATTCAACAAGTTAGAATTCTCATTCTTATTGAACCAAATTTACATTTATATAATACATTTCTTATTGGCCATTGATTAAATAGCCTACTTTTCTATACATGAAGCGTCCCAGGGTGTCCCGTGGTGTCCCGGTGCGTCCCGGGGTGATTATCAAGACCCTAATCAGTATATTATCAAAGTGTATAAATACACAAAGAAGAGGGACCCCAAAGAAGATTCATGTTTATACACAGTTTATACAGTAGTTGCGACCAGATGCACACAATAGTGCATAAGCTAGAATACCTTTTTAGGGCCCATTTCTTAGTCTCGCACTTGCTTCTTGCACTTTGAGGACTTCCAGTTTCAAATATTTATAAAGTCTTAAGTCACTCACACTGATGACGCTTACTGTCTAAGTATTTTTTTGATATTTTTTTTAAGATTCATCTCTTATGATTAATTAAAATCGAGCTTAGAAGAATGCAACAACAAAAAATGGATACACCTGTGAAAATGTACAAAACAGCTGCATGCTCACAAAATTAGGTCATGGAGGTATGAATATGATACTTTTTTGGCTATTCAGGATGATTTTTTCCTATAGAACAAACTTTGGATTATTTTTTCTATTTTATTTTCAGGTGATAAATGAATTAAACATGCCCAAATTGTTACAAGGATTTAGGATCCTTATCAGAAACATTCAAATAATAACCAATGCAGCAGGATCTATCGAGCCATGCTCTAAGACATACCACAAAGTTCTAGTTTCAAAGTCAGAGGACATCTTTGAAAACCTTGCACTCGAAGACTGGCTCTTTGAGAAAGCGGATTTGGAAAAAGAATCCATCCTTTTAATGTGGAGAAATAAGCCTGTGGTTGTGATTGGACGACACCAGAATCCGTGGGTAGAGTGTAATGTACCAGCGATTATGAAATCAGAGGTTTCTTTGGCAAGACGAAGGAGTGGAGGTTAGGTAACCTTAAGTCTGCTCTCTGTTTAACCTGAAAACATTTGATAAATACTTCTCAGTTTTGCACAGAAACCTGTGCGTAAAGTGGGGAACCATTTTGAAACATTTGTAAACAGTTTGTTGTTTGAACATAGGGCAGGCCTTGACAAGAAGGTCCTGAAACATATGACACCCTTCTCACGAAAAGGGACCATCTGGGTAATGTGTAAAGTGCCGACCCTAGTCAGACTGCACAGACAGTGCAGACTGACTAGGGTCGAAACTCTACACACTTTACTAATTTTCTGAATCTAGAATAATCAATCTGCCTTCCTTTGAAAGAATTTTTGAAATGCAACCTCTGGTTGTCCTGTACTACAGTCAATCTCTTTTGCAAATATATATTGTACAGCATTACCAGATGGTTCCCTTTCGCATGACAGGTCACATATTTATTCCAAACCATGTGTTGAGGGTGCATATTGGATCATCTCATACAGTGTCTGATCCAAGGGTTTCTGTACATAAGATTATATCTTTATCTTTATTTTCCAAATTATGTTTGAATTTCTCAACAAAATGGAGTCAGAGATACAGATAAGAGGGGGTATTGCCTAGGGGTGTAACAATAGGTTGAACTATCGCTGTATTGTGATATTTTACCTTGCAATAGCAATAGGTCGATAGCATTTTTTCAAGTCAATAGTTATTGCAATAGTTCCTCTGACTATCAATAGTTTTCAATAGTTTTTATGAATGTGAAAATAGAACTTGATGAAGTAACAATGCTGCCTTTCTGCATGTTTTCATCAGAGAATGAGGTCAAATCCAATTCTTTTTGTGGGAATATCTGTAATTAACTTATTTGATTATTTACTTGCCATTGACAAGGTAAACAGCATTTGACAGGAACACTATAAAGTTACTGCCTTATAAAAAGTATGATGCTTTAACATTGATATTATCCAATTTTTTCTGTAAAAATAACTATTGTGATAGTATTGCAATAGTTTTCTGACTATTGCAATACTATTCCAATAGCAACTTTACTATCGCAATACTATCGTGATACTAATTTTGAACTCAATAGTCACCCCTTGTATTGCCAGTCTAAAATATCTATTTATCATTGAAACCCTATATTGTGGGTACTCATTGGAATCGTCTCGTCAAGACAATTCAAATGAGTACCCACAATATAGGATTTGTGCAAGTATATGTGAAATATTTTACTTTAAAATAAAAATGCCTCTTCTATTTGTAGCTATGTGAAGTAATTAGGATGCAAAAGGTATGTGTGTGTGTGTGGGGGGGTTCTTATGAATTCCTTGAACCCTTTCTGTCTTGACCACTACAATGTATCAGTTTGCATACTGCCATCCATAAACTTTGTATTTAGACATCTTTTAACAAAGTACATGTACTGATATTTATTGTTGGAGCTTTGGTATATAATTCGATGGCTGAGGACAAAGCAGTTGTAACTGCCTAAAATATTTTGTTACAACTGCTTTTTGCTGAGACACTATTACAGACTCAAACCACACCATTCGCAATTTGAACAAGTCTTAGATTTAATGTTGTTTTGAGACTTGTGCTTTTATCTTGTGCATCTGTAAACTTTTCAAATATTTTTATGTGACTTGTCATGCATAAAGGGGATGATCTGAGAATGCCAAAACTGTTGACCCTGGTCAGACTGACCTGAATTGAAACTCTTCAAATGTTGCATATTTGCTGAATCTAGTGTTATTAGAGACCTCTCTCACCAATGTCCTGTATGACTTAGTTGGTTTAAATACAATGTCTGACACCTGCGTCCGGGAAGATCTTTGGGTCAGTTATTGCATTTGACTTGTAAACCAATTATTTGAGTGTTGTTGTCCACATGGGTTCGACATCGACTCACATCAGATATTTTTCAGCTATGCTTTGGTTGAGGAAAGTTCGTACTATTCTACCATCCTGTGTAATAATTTCTGACATACACGTTTGGATTGACCTTTGCTAGATCCAATCCTTTTCTTATCATTTATTTTACGGAGTTCCCAGATGGCCCCTTTTTGCGTGACAGGCCACACATATTTATCTTCTATTCTGATAATACTGGATAGATTTAGACTAAAGTGCTGTTATGTTGAGTCATGGCCTGCTGATTGCAATCATTTGCAAATTGAAGCTGTGTGAAATTTTGACATCTTGTCGTGTTTTATTATAGGTGGCTGTGTATATCATGATGAAGGGAATCTGAACTGTTCATTTCTGATGAAGACACAACTTTACAACAGAAAACAGAATCTACAGCTGGTTGTAGATGCCATCAAGTCTCGATGGAATGTTAATTTGACAATTAACAAAAGAGAGGACATCATTCTAGATGATGAATTTAAGGTGCCATTACAAAATCTTGTCAAATACCTTTGCTCTAATCATGCGACAATCCAAAAAGCTGTATTTTTGACATTTTACGTGCCCAAAAAGGTCTTATTGGTGGTAGAATTAATAGGAGAAATAAAGAAAACATACTTTGAAGAAAATATATCTATACAATACAAGAATTAGCTCTAATTTTGGAAAATTTCTCTGCCTCAATTGGGAAAAAAGAGCCTAATTGGAAAGTAGCCTTTTATAGGCCACTTTTTAAGAATGAAAAAAGAAGCCCTGTGATCTGCTCATATCTTGTATAGAACCTTATTGTAGACATCAAAAATGAACATTTCTTATCTCAATTTTGGAAATCTTTAAGCCTCTAATAAATTACTTCTCACTTAGTTGAGAATTTAGCAAAAACCTATCCCCCCCATTCCAATGGTTTTTCAACCCATAATGATTTATATACACTGACTTGTGTGATGGATTAAGTTGTTGCTGACACCACACATATGAAAACTGAAGGTCATCACAAGTGTATATAGAGGATGATTGTTTCAGTGTAAAAAATAAGTCAACATATCTTTCATTGAGAGAACAACAAAAGCTATAAATTTGAAAATATAGCCTTGGTTGTTCACAAAATGAAAGATTTATTGATCTTACACAAAAAGCAAAAGATCACTCTGTTTCGGTAATACAAATATTAGATGAAAAAAATATGACAAAATGTCTTAAAAGATTCATTTTGCACATAATTATGTGGCATTAATATTGGTGAAATTAGCTCCTCTTAGATGACATTCAATAGTGTGAACTAAACGAAAACAGGGTTAAATCTTTTTTTAATTTTACCTTTTGGCAACGAAATTAAAAATGTATTCAGTGATAATCTGTCTAGAAATCTTGATCATTCATCCAAAACAAAAAACATTTTGTTTATATACTGCTAAAAAGTAGACGTGTATTTGTAAGGATTTAGATTTCTAATTGGGATGTCTTATACAACATGGTTGAAATTCAATAATATGGTGTGATATTTCTCAATTAGAAATGATCATTACACCATTAAAAATCTTAATCCTAATCAACTTAATGCCTCTTTTCAGATCTCTGGTACAGCATCCAGACTCAGTGGAAAGCGCACATATCATCACTTTACTTTACTGTATGATGTAGACAAAGAAAAACTCTCAAACTTTCTTACCTCAAATATGGTAAGTAGAGATCTAGATAATCCAATTAAGGACATTTTTGACCATACTGGCCCAAAGTTTTAAACAATTGTTAGGCAGAATTTAGAATTATTTAGAAGAAGGCAGGCAGTTTAGAATGAAATTCTTGAATGTTACTCAAAGCCTATTCAAGCTATAGATACCAAGGTCAAGGTCATCTATCAAGGTCAAAATTTTGAAAAATGCTGCTACAGGGGCATTTGTGTTTCATAAACACAATTGTTTTTATTCATTACAGAAAGGTATAACTAGTAAAGCCACAGAAAGTGTCAGAATGCCTGTAGGTAATCTAAAAGAGAAAATGCCAGATGCTAGTTTTACAAACCTTGTTGATGTGATAGCTACTCATTTCTTAAATACTCCACAGGTGAGCTTGCTTGCTTTTGATAAGCTAGGCATATCATTAATTATGACATTTTACAAGGTTTTTAGCACAGTTATTGCCACTAAACAGTTTTTGCGGTTATATCAAAACAATTAATCCAAACGATCGACCATCTATGATTATCCTACTAAGGCTCAGTGCTTATTCTAGGATTTAATAACTGTGGGTATTTTAGCACAAAATTGAAGTAATTGAGAAATATCTGGTATTCAATACTCTTTGTTCATAGTAAAAAAATCTCCCACAAATCTAGAAAATATGGGGGATCTTTGAAAAAAGTGGGCCAATCCCCCCTGCCTAGAATAAACACTGAAGGCTTATCAATCACCCATTGGTGGGAGACAAGTTTTGTTGTGTAGCCAGCTTGCAGTGAGCCAGACATAGTAGTAACAATAACAGTTCTGCGTTAGTGTGTCCAATTTTCTCTAGGCAATTAGTCCTACATCTATGGATTTCAATAAATCTTTGCCCATTTTGTCTCTGGCGTGAGATGTGCTTTTTGAAAGAAATATTCAGATAGCTCCAAGGTTGAGGTCAAATGTTAGAATATAGCTTACCTGGAGCATTTCTCTCGTAGTCATGAATGGATTTGAAAATATACCCACTAATGTTCCAGAAAATTATGTTATGCATTTAATGGTCACTTTTGTTTATACCGACATTGCTTGGAAAATTTATGACGTCACAAAATTTAATAAGATCAATTTCTTTATTTATGATCTATATTTATATTAGACCCAGAAACTGATTCTGTATATTATTTTAGTTAGAGGATATTTAATTTAAAAAAGCTGATCGTTAACGGCTCTTGAATTTACTTTTAATAAACATTTTCTCCCTTCAACACCCGCGTTTCGTTCATTATCATATATGTCTATAACAACCCAACAGCGTAAATTTTATGCTGTAATGTTTAATTGATCAATATGCATAAATTGATAAATCTTGCTATTTTTTAATGATGATGATTATTTCTTGGCATATGTTTGTTTATTAATGATTTATTCCAATAATTTTTCTCAGGAAAGAAATATACAGTTTGTGAACCCCTTAGATGAATCTCTCCACCCAGGAATAACCAAATGTTATAATGAACTCATATCATGGGACTGGTGGTATGGCAAAACCCCTCCATTTAAAATTACCAGAACTTTTAAAAAGTTGATTAGATCTGTTGAACATACTATTGGTGTAGAGGCTGACATTAAGAAGGGCAAAATCCATGAATTAAAACTGAATATTTATAATATTTCACCTGTGAATTCTCAAGTTTTTGTGATGCTTCAACTTGCACTGGAAGAAGTGAGGCTCAATGACAAAGATGTGTTAAATGCTCTTTCTGGTGTGAAAATGGAGTGGATTCAACATAGACTGTACACCACTGAAAATCATGAAGAGTTAGACTGGATCCTACTCTGTGTTATTGAAATGCTTGGACTGTATTAAACTGTTATCCATAGTTGTTGAAATGCTTGGTTTGTAAAAATCTTTAGCAGTAATCTGCATTTGTATTTAAACCTTTTGATCTTGAATTGATACAAGCCCTGTGTTCAGGATAACTAAACAGTGCAAATCCCCCCTCCCCCCCCCCCTTTACCATCATGCACTTGCATGAGAAGAGGAGTATATTTTCGAAATATCATGTCATCCTGAACACAGGGGTATATTGCTATCTACTATCAACAATTCAATGGCTCAGCTTGAAAGAGTTGTAACTGCCTATATGTTTATAGGCAGTTACAACTGTTTCTTGCTGAGCCATCGAATTGATGTCCTTAATCTGCCCTTGTGATGTTGAGAAATTACTGTAGCAAAAAAATTGAAATAACAAGTTATTTCTCCTTTTTATGCCCCTTGCATGGATAGATCAGAGGCATATTGTTTTTGCCCTGTGTGTTTGTCTCTTTGTCCCCTGAAAACTTTAACATTGGCCATAACTTTAGATTGGGAAGTGAAAGAGCTGTCATATTTCAAATGTGCATAGCTTATGACAAGATCTTCTTGTAGGTACCAACTTCAAGATCATTGGTAAAGGTCAATGTCATTTTCAAGGTCAAATAAGTGTAAAATAAAAACTTTAACATTGGCCTTATTGCAGGTTGATCTTTGACTTTACAACAAATGCAGTTTCCTGCAGAAGAAATATTTAGGGACTTGTTGAAAAATTGATTGTATTGTTGTTGCTCAGCATGAAATAGTTTTAACTATGGGCAGTGACAACTTTTTTGTGCTGTGCCATAAATTTTGTCTGTGCCAAAGACCTATTTCTGCTGAATGTGGCAGAGCTATAAAAAATATGCTGATACAAAGGTTATTGACAACCAAGTAAATGGTAACTTGGTTGTCAATAACTTTTGTATCAGCAGATTTTCAAAACATCTACCACACCTGGGGCCGCCACCATAGCACAGTTGGCTAGGCATTAGACTTTCAATCTGGAAGTCGTGGGTTCAATCCACGGTGGCGGCAAATATCCTTTACGACATTTGTCTCTCACCAATGGGTAGATAATCGTAAACCTATGTGAGATAGCAGTCGGAGGCTAGGAAAGGGTGTAATACCAGGAATCCATTGTTAGGTGCTCCGGTCGCCACGATATAACTGCGAAATTGTTGAACCCGGCATAAAACCCATTCAAACAAACAAATCTACCACATCTAGCAAATTTCTGGTGTTTTTCCACCTTGTCTGCTTCAAACCTTTTTCAAATAAGTAAAGTATTTACAGAATTATTGACACATATAAAATGTATATAAATATCAAAATGTCTCCTATTGACAACATCACCTCTGATAACTCAAGTTTTAATGTTTTGATGATACAGCCAATCTGCCCCAGGGACCACAATCTATTAATCGACGTTTTTTATTGAGCGACTGTTTTCAAAAAACACTTCTTGAAATCAAAATGTCTTAAAATCTGGAAGGAATTGGACTGACTTGGATGTGTTAAAAGCTTGTCTTTTGTAAAGATGGAATAAATAGAGGATAATCGTTTGTTTCAGTGTAAGATCGATTTATATTTCATTGAGTGAACATCAAAAGCTATATTTTCACGAGTGGCAGAGCCACGAGTGAAGCTATATTTTCATGAGTGGCAGAGCCACGAGTGAAAATATAGCTTATGTTGTTCACGAAATGAAATATCAATCGATCTTACAGGAAAAACAAACGATTATTCTATTTCTTTAATGCAAAAATGAGACAAAATGTGACATTTCTAATACATATTTTCGTAGAGCGCATCATTTTGCGCGTGATTGCTATGCAACGTTCATTGTGATGTCACTTATTTTGCCCCGCATAGATGACGTCAGATAGGATAAAATGCACAAAAGCAGGGTATAAGTTTTTGATAATTTCACTGCTTTTGCGGTGAGATTATCATGTGATAATCTACCGTTATTTCTCGATAAACCAACGAAAAGCATTAAAGAAAGATACCGTAAAAGCTCTTATAAAACCACAGGGTTCTAATTCATTCCTCACATTTCCATTTGAAAGGGGTGGGCTTTTATTAGAGGCTACGCACTATATTGATGGCTCAGTGCAAAACAGTTGTAATAACCTATTAATATATAGGCAGTTACCAATGTTACGCACTGAGCCATCCATTTTTGTAAAGACAGTGAAAAAATGGCCCAAAATAAACATAATCCATTCGAAATATTGAATTTTGATTTGGGAAAGGTGAATAATACTTGAATTTTTAGTGACCTTGATTTTGTGGTTATGTGGTTTATTTGAGGCTTCAAGATTTTGTAATATCACATTAAAAAATGGTGGATTTCAACTCCTGATAAGGGAGATGGGGTTTATTATAGCATGGGGCTCTACTAGAATTTTTGTGGTATGTTTTAGACTTAACAGTTGAAAAACAGTAGACAGGGTCTTATTACTTTGTGTCAAAAATTATGTTTCAACATTTTTCCTACTTCAAAATTTTCTGTGGTTGTTTTGTTTTGAAATAAAATGGCTCTCTTATGACATTTGTGTTTTATCAAACTGTAATCCTTGTGAATGATTTCAAACTGACAATTGATGAGTGGTTTAGTGAGTATTATAGGTTATTGAATTTATATGGGAATATATTGTGTCGGACGAGTTCTTTTGGCAGAGTGCCGGAGCTTGCGAGGGAAACTCTGCCAAACGAAGGAGTCCGACACAATATATTCCCATTTAAATTCAATATCCTTTTTATTGTATACTTTGATATTGTTGGACAATGTTCACTTCTTCTTTATTAATCTTTTACATCACCTATACTTCAAGAACGATTTTTTGTTTAAATTTAAACGGCTTTTAAATAACAGTTACGCCATAGACCTTTTCAATCAAAATCCTATCCGTTATATTTTTATGGTTGGATGAATACATCCATTGTTATGAAGTAACAGTGTAAACAAAAAGGACGGCGCACATTTTTGTGTCGATTCGCATTTTCGATTCTTAAATAAGCGTTGATTTCGACTTACTTTGAATAAAAATGAAACAAATATATTTATAAAAACTTGTTCATTTGTTATTCTTACCAGTTACATGTTCCAGAACTTACTTAATTGGCGTACTTGATACCGGACCAGACTAGCGATAGTCACGAAGGACAGGCCGGAGTGAAAGACGAGATAAAGGAGAAAGATAGGGAGGATCAGGATGGATACTAGAATAATGATAGACACAAAGGAATGGGAATGATTTAGTTTTGAAAGAGTTATAAAACATTATAGATAAATGATAAACAAAAACAGTGATTTGGAAGAAATTTGAAGGGGGGAGGCATCTGAGGAAAGACGGAGAGGGGGAGGGGATGAAATGGTTGAGTTCTCGGAAAAGGTTTTCAAATAGATGAAAACAAACAATGATGTATTGCTATTGAGGCATTCAAAGAACTTGAAATGTATTTCTTTACTCTGAAAAAATATTTTTCGAATATTGAACGCAAAAAAAAGGCGTTGATAATGTGATTTTATGTTGACTTATGGCGAGGTAGTAACCAGAAAGTAGTCCAGTCCATTTATGCACGTGAAAATAATCTTAGTGCAATATCAAAGTATGCAATTTCAAAAAATAATTTCATACTTTCCCCCTGTTCAAATACATAGAGACAATATCAAAGTATATAATAATGGATGATACAGGTTAATAATTTCTTTTAAGTTGAGTCCATTAAGGTAGTGGAACCATAATAGTTTGGCAACACTTTGGAACTCACGAACCTTCACAATGTTGACTGAGGTCTCCTAATAAAACCATGAGGAAACCTCAGTTAACACTGTTTAATTTCAGTACTTTCAAACTATTGCAGAACTATTACGGGTCCACTACCTTAAGATATGTGCACTCTGATGGGAGAAAAAAAATTTGGCTTCAGCAGAATGTTGGCACCTGCAGGTGGGGCTCTTATTTCAAATTCATTTATAAATAGACAAGACATGCTCCAGATATACTTGATTTTAACGGAGCAGTGACCTTGACCTAGGACCTATTTACAGATTTTTTTCAGATGCAAATCAACTCATGGTGGAGAATGAAGTTATTTTGAAATCAATTTTAATCTTAAAAATCTTCATGGTCTTAGATTCTAGCATGATGTTGAAGTGTATTTGACGTCGCCGCTGGAAACATGACGTCATTTTGGCGTAATTAGTGTAACGTCATTTGGTGGATTGACGTTGCTAGACACAATGTCACTATTTGGCGCACGTAAGTCATTATGTTACGGAAGTGTTACGGGGCCGAAAGGACAGAGTGCCAGTTACACAAGGGAATATGGATACAGAGGCTTAAGACAGCAAAACCCTATTGATGCGACTTAAAAGTAGCATGATGTTGAACGCTTTATCTGCACCTTGACATTTGACATTACTTTCTAAAAAAAATTGTTTAGGATTATATAAATGGAAAAAACGAATGGAAAATGATGATTGTCAATGACTGTATCATTATATTGTTGAACCATTGACCCCTTTTTAGCTCACCTGAGCACGAAGTGCTCAAGGTGAGCTATTGTGATCGTAGAATGTCCGTCGTCCGTCGTCAGTCGTGCGTCGTGCGTCGTCCACAATTTCTTTAAACATCTTCTCCTCCTAAACCAGTGGGCCAATTTTGATGAAACTTGGCAGGGATGTTCCTTGGGTCAAGCTCTACCAAAGTTGTTCAAATAAATGAAATCCACCCTTAACTTTCCCTTTACCCTTAACAAAAAGGGTGAAAATATGAAAATCTTTAAAAATCTTCATCTCTGAAACCTGAAGGCAGACAGCTTTCATATTTGGTATGTAGCATCATCTAGTGGACCTCTACCAAGTTTGTTCATATCAAGACCCTGGGTTCATTTTTGGGCTTTGCACGGGCGCAACCCTTTTTACATAGAGTCAAAGAGCGAAAATCTTTAAAAATCTTCTTCTCTGATACCAGATGGCAGACAGCTTTCATATTTGGTATGTAGCATCACCTAGTGGGCCTCTACCAAGTTTGTTCATATCAAGACTCTTGGGTCATAATTGGGCTTTGCACGGGTGCATCCCTTTATCTCTTAGGAGCACGAAGGGTAAACAAATGAAAATCTTCAAAAATCTTCTTCCATGAAACCAGAAGGCAGACAGCTTTCATATTTGGTATGTAGCATCATCTAGTAGACCTCTACCAAGTTTGTTCATATCAAGACCCTAGGATGATATCTGGGCTCCACCCGGGCGCAACCCTTTTTACATAAAATCTTTTAAAATCTTCTCTAATCGAAACAAGAGGGCACACTGCTTTCATTTTTGGTGTGTAGCATCATCTAGTGGGCCCCTTCCAAGTTTGTTCATATCATGACCCTTGGGTCATATTTGGGCTCCATCCGGGCGCATCCCTTTCAGCTCATCTGAGCATGAAGGGTGAAAATAGGAAAACCTTCAAAAATCTTCTTCTCTGAAACCAGTAGGTAGACAGCTTTCATATTTAGAATGTAGCATCATCTTATGGACCTCTTCCAAGTTTGTTCATATTAAGACCTGGGGTCACATTTGGGGTCCAACCGGGTGCATCCCTTTTTACATAGAATCAACAAGCAAAAAGGCATATCTGTCTTGCTCTTCGCTGAAAACGTTCCATGGTATTGATCTGAGGCAATTATCTTCTTTTTAACACCTGCCTATCTAATTAATGTGATGTCCCAGGGGTCAAAGAGACTCAGGTGAGCGATCTAGGACCATCTTGGTCCTCTTGTTTCAAATGCCTGCATATCAATAAGATCGGGGTTTACCTGTGTCTGTCTGTCTTCAAAACTTCACAAAAAAAAAATAAATAAATAAAAAAAAATTGTTGAATGTTACTCCAAGCCTATTCAAGCTATAGTGCTTATAATATTATATGGTGATATGATAGATCTTATCAATACACATTCTGTAGATTCCAAGTTCAAGGTCATCTGAAAAGGTCAAATTCAACAAAACTTATCATTTTCTAATTTCTTCAAGCAGATTCAAGCTTCAGTGCTCATATTTGGCATAATGATAGATATTATCTCTGAGCATATTAAGATACCAATGTCAAGGAAGTCTATGAAGGTCATATTTAGTAAAACTTAGCCAAAAAGCTTAACCCATGTCATGCTGAACCCGGAATAATCCTGCATTGACAGGAGGTATAGACAAAATCAGCCTAAACACATGTGCAGTCTGATCTTAGTTCATACCACCTGAATTTCATTTTTCAGCGAGGGGATATAGTAATGGTCTCCGTCCGTCATTCGGTCATTCCGAGGTTCCGTCACTAAACTTGTCCGGAGCATATCTCCTAAAGTATAATACGGTAAATGTTCAAGATTGAAGAATATAAAACGAGATTAGCTCATTTTGCGAAAACACGGCTTTTCGGAAATTTATTAACTTGGATTTAATCGCATGCAAGCTAGACTTTTTAGTGTTCAATTGCGTCCCTGCCGTCGACAAAGAGCAGTTAGTTTCGCCAATGGAATTGGGATTCCGTGTATGTCTGACGGCGGCACTCATTCTTTCTGACTATAAGTCATGGGTTAAAGATCGTAGACCTAAGTGAGATAGCAGTTTGGGGTTAGGAAAGGATGTGACTATTGTACTCGTGAGTTTGGTACTCCAGCGGTAGTGATATAACTATACGTTTGTCAGCCATCAAATTAGCCTTTTCTCTCTGACCTGGGGCATTATCGCGACCACTGCCCCGCGGGAGGTGTGAAAAACAATTGTATTGATTTACCTGGCTTCGCTCAGTATCGATTTTTATCTCAGTGTTTTCACCCTTCGATCTAAAATCGCTATCAAAACAGCGTTAACGGCGGATCGGGTAACATCTCCGCAGCATCCCAAAATGGTCAACCCCCCCAAATTTTGGGAGCCAAGCGGACCCCGCGTTATAATGGATTTAGCGCTCTAACAGATTTCGTTATAATGGAGTTGCAGTGTAGCTATCAACTTGTAACTTTATGGGTGGATAGATCTCATGGAGGAGAAGTGCAGTGCACAAGAACTACAACTCTTGCTTGTATAATTTTGGAGTTATTGCCCTTTGTTATTTTTAATACTTACATTTTGTCAGGAGCATATCTCCTGAAGTATTATAGCTATCAACTTGAAACTTTATTGGTGGATAGATCTCATGGGGGAGAAGTGCAGTGCACAAGAACTACAACTCTTGTACGCTTGCATAACTTTGGAGTTATTGTCCTTTGTTATTTTAAAGACTTAGATTTTGTAAGGGGTTAATCTCTTAAAGTACAATAGAAATCTTAATCTATTAGGCTTCAGTTTACTATCAAGCTTTCAAGGCAGGGGATGGCCATGTCCAACATGGCTCTTGTTAAACTAGGAAGGTGTAAAACAATGCACTCTTGCTTGCATAATTTTGGAGTTATTGTCCTTTGTTATTTTAAAGACTTAGATTTTGTAAGGGGTTAATCTCTTAAAGTACAATAGAAATCTTAATCTATTGGGCTTCAGTTTACTATCAAGCTTTCACTTCAGGGGATGGTCATGTCCAACATGGCTCTTGTTAAACTAGGAAGGTGTAAAACAATGCATTTCTGAAATCAATTCTCACTCACATTTGGTAACTTTCAGTGCTTTTAGCACTTTGATTTTGCATTTATTTTGCAAAGATTTTTATTCAGCATGACAATGGTTAAAATTCTTTAATTTCTTTAAGCTTTTTGAAAGTACTGTGCTAATTTTCGGCATGGTGATAGGTCTGCGCAAGCAGATACTAAAAGTCATGGTCATGTGACTTGGTCAAACATTTGCCAAACTTAACCAAAAACATATCAGTTTTGATTTACTTCATCCCTACTCAATCTGCAGTCTTTATACATGTATTTGTCATAATGATATATCTCAATGATATGCACCAGCTGATTGAAAATCAAGATTGTGCATGTAGGTCAAGGTCATTCATTCATTTCAAAGTCAAAGATTTTCAAAACTTAACCCTCCAAAACTTTTACCTTGCCAATCTATACAAGCAAAATTATTCAAGATACAATATTCATGATACATTTAGATGTTATTCATATGAAGCTGAAGATACGAAGGTCAAGAGTATGAGACAAAGGTCAAGGTAACATGTCATGGTCAAATTAGTGAAAAGTGACTCGTCTCAGAACCTTATTGATGGATATCAATTAAATTTTACATGAATGATCATTGAGTGTATCAGGCTACAAAAAAATATTGTGATCAGATGAAAAATATGTCTTTTTATGGGCGGAGGTCATTTCTCTATATCCTTGACTCAGTGCGAAACAGTTGTAAGTACCTATAAACATATAGGCAGTTACTACTGTTTTGTGCTTAGCCATTGATATGTTACGTAGCTGAAACCATGAAAACCATTTTCTCATAACGTAACTGATGGATATCAACTACATTGCACAAGAATGATCCTTGTGTGACCTTTTATCAGTCTTCAAAAAATTATTCTGATCAGAAGAAAAATAATGTATTCTATGGATGGCGGTCATTGACATTTCTCTATATGTTATATAGTGGAAACTTTGAAATTCTTTAACTATTGAAATCAATTAAATTTCAAATAAATGATCCATGGGTGACTAATTATCAGGCTACAGAAAATGATTTTGGTCAGATGGAAAAAAATCTTTTATTGGGGAGGTCATTTCTATTATGTTACATATAAAGTGGAAAGTTCGAAAATCATTTCTCAGAACCTAATTGATAGGCATCAACCAAATTTTACAGGAATGATCTTTTAGTCAGCTTTTGACAGTCAACAAAAATTTTTGTGATCAGATGCAAAATACATCTTTTATGGGTAGCCTGAGATCATTTCTTTGTAAATGTTATATAGTGGAAACTCTGGAGTTCATTTTCTCAGACCCTAACTATGGATATCAACCAATTGTCACTGGAATGATCCTTGGCTGACCCTTCATTAGACTTCAAAAACTATTGTAATGATCTTAAGATCTAGATGAAAAATATGTCTTTTATTGACCAAGATGAGTTGAATCTCTGAAAATCAATTTCTTCACAACTAAAAGATAGATATCAACCACATACTGTGGAGCAAATCAGCTGATCAAGCAGCTCTATTTTCCATGATCTTCTCCATTTTTATTATTATTATTATTTAAAAAAAAAACTTCAAAATTTAAAATTGCGGGGGAACGGGTTTTAAAATGCGTGTATATAGAAGGGGGGTTATTGTGAAATCCACGCTGTGTATTTCTCACACCATGTAAATATCAATGGAAGGCGCGAAAGAAATTTCTGAAGATTGGGACGATTCTGACGATGAATTCTTGTCTGAAGCTGTCCAAAAATGTAAATTAAATATTTCTTTTTTGTTATCATTGCCTGTGTTAGCCATTTTTTCGAAACGAAACCAGATTAATTGATATGTCATTGAGTTTCAGAATGAAGATGTGCACTTTCAAAGTTCAGATAATTTGAAACAACTACACTCATGTCGGGTAATCCTGCGCGTCGTCTAAAGCTACGCAGCTATATGACATAGGCAATCTCCTGCTTTAGCCCCCGGGGGAGCTAAACATTTGCACCATCGCCTTTATTGATTTTGTTTACAGAAATTGAGTTGCGAATGACAAATATGCTAGATACACTTGTTTCAGACAGAAAATACTCTCACATGACCAGATTGCTTTTATTCGATTGACGATTATAAAATATCATGTTTCATAAAATTCTTAGTTCCTTAATTAAATTACTACATCTACTGCTTTACTCCACCACACATTTCGATTCATTCCGTGAAAAGATACACCAAAATTGTTGTAAGTGAAAACAATTCGCTTGCTTTTATTTTACTACTGGTTTAGCCCCCGAGGGCTAAACCAGGAGAATAATAAAGGGGAGCAATCTTTGAAAAGAACAATAAATAGCATTGCACTTAGGGGAGGATATTCCCCTGAAAAGGGTTTTCTTTTGGGGATCAAATATATATAAAATGGGGCTTGGAATATTTTTGGGAACAATATAAGAAAAGTTTTTGAAGATAGGTAAATTGGTAGCATCAAGAAACCTGGGGCATAAAAGTTTAGCCGCCGGGGGCTAAAATAGGAGTATAATATAGGCGAGCGATCTTTGAAAAGAACAATAAATAGCATTGCACTTAGGGGAGGATATTCCCCGGAAAAGGATTTTCTTTTGGGGATCAAATATATATAAAATGGGCTTGATATATTTTGGGGGAACAATATTAGAAAGTTTTTGAAGATACGTAAATTCGTAGAATCTAGAAACCTTGGGCTAAAAAGTTTAGCCCCCGGGGGCTAAACCAGGAGTATAATATAGGTGAGCGATCTTAGAAAAGAACAATAAATAGCATTGCACTTAGGGGAGGATATTCCCCGGAAAAGGATTTTCTTTTGGGGATCAAATATATATAAAATGGGCTTGATATATTTTGGGGGAACAATATTAGAAAGTTTTTGAAGATAGGTAAATCGGAAGAATCAAGAAACCTGGGGCCTAAAAGTTTAGCCCCCGGGGGCTAAACCAGGAGTATTATATAGGCGAGCGATCTTTGAAAAGAACTATAATTAGCATTGCACCTAGTGGAGGATATTCCCCAGAAAAGGGTTTTCTTTGGGGGATCAAATATATATAAAATGGGCTTGGAATATTTTGGGGGAACAATATTAGAAAGTTTTTGGAGATACGTAAATTCGTAGAATCAAGAAACCTGGGGCCTTAAAGTTTAGCCCCCGGGGGCTAAACCAGGAGTATAATATAAGCAAGCGATCTTTGAAAAGAACTATAAATAGCATTGCACCTAGGGGAGGATAATCCCCAGAAAAGGGTTTTCTTTGGGGGATCAAATATATATGAAATGGGGCTTGGAATATTTTGGGGGAACATTATCAGAAAGTTTTTGAAGATAGGTAAATTGGTAGAATCAAGAAACCTGGGGCTTAAAAGTTTAGCCCCCGGGGGCTAAACCAGGAGTATAATATAGGCGAGCAATTTATGGAAAGAAAATAATTACCATTCTTTGTATATCCCAATATTCCATCCATATAAAGATTTTATTTATAAGTTTTTCCAACTGCACTTGGTTTTTGCTTGACATTTGAAGAAGTTATGAATGTAACAAATTGGAAAACAAAATAAAGTGAAGAAAAGTTGAAAGTAACATGTTACTGGTGTCAAGAATTGATTTGAAATACACATTTCCTGTCATAATTTAGAAAGCTTTCATGTCAGTATAGATTGTAACCACAAGGAAAAAGTGTATTCCAGCAGACTCTAACTACAAGCCGGGATCCCCTAGAATGTTGGGAAAATATTGCTTTTATGTCTGAAACTCTGGAAATTTAAAGCTCATAATTATGTTACGTAGGTTTTGCTCGCATAAGGGTGACACAACTTAAAAGTATTGTTAATTTTTTGTTAGACCTTCCAAAAATGGAGAAGTTATGGTCATCGCATAACAAAACAACTTGATATTTAAATAAACGTTACTTAGAGCTTATGCGGATCCAATGTTACAAAAATGGAATGAGCTGAACCCTGTGCTATCTTGTTTTCATAATTTGATGAAATTATAGACTCGTCCAATTAGGAAGACCTTGTACTCAGAGCTGGGGCAGATCTAAATAGTAGCTGATGGTGCTGATACCCTCTCAAAAATGAATAACGGAACAAATGGAATCTAATGGACAATCCTTTATCCACAGGTGGCAATTATAATCTATCTGATAATGCAAATATGTATGTCATAATAGAAATAAATAATAACGAAATGAATTGCATCATTTTCAATGATAATTATCTCAATAAGCTGTATAATTAGACTGGTCCAAATAGGAAGGTTGGCTTCATGAAAAATTCAACAAGGGTTTTTGAATGATTTGTTCTATTTCTTTGACATCAATATTATGTTTCTTCCATTCCTGTAGAATTTTCTATATAAATAAACAGGACATCAAGTTCCTGGTGAAATATTCATGACATGACATGGGTTAATGGCATTACAATTCTAAATTACCAATCAATGTTTTGACACTAATATCAGCAATGTAATTAACACACAAGTGTAATATTGTAGAGTAAAGAGTATATATTCATTTATTCGAAATCGCGGCTGTGCTGTACCTTGGCAAAATAAAATTATAAATGATCTAAAAGTCTTAAACCTTTTTTTTACCACTATTTTTCCATTATATGTTTGTTTGCTTAATGTTTATTAAAAAATTGGCAGGGAAAGTAAAATGTTGAATCTTCCCACATATACAGATTCTTTACATTCATTCTGTATATATGTTGGCTCGATAGTCAATAGCAGCAGCAGTCCACTGTGATACCAGTCTAGGCAAAAAGTTCACAAGTTGATCAAAGAACAGTTCTAGAATAGTGGGCAAACTTATTTCTGACCCTGGACGGGTATTGTTGCCCGCTATATCAAAGTATCTGTCAGAGAGCAGCCTACCAGCTCTAGACTGGTCCAAATATGGATAGTCGATAGTGAGACCAGTCTACACCCGACCCGAAAGCGGGCCAAAAATAAGTTGGCCCAGTGTTTAATGTCAAAATTTAGACCTTGAAAAGTTTAGCGCAAACCTCCACAAACAAGCATTTTGGAAAAAGAGGAAAATGCATAACAGGCTCAATCAATTTCCTTCATGATACTCAAAATAAACTTTTAAGGGCAGGCTTTGTCAGTTTGAATTGAATTTAATTTTTGTCATTTATCTTTTAAATAAATCAAGGCTATTCAATTCATCTGTATTTAGGAATATACTCATAGTGTTATATTAGTTCTTAATGCTTACAGTAATCCAAGCTTGCAAGGTGAGCTTTTGTGAGATCTGTATTTTTGTTCTTTGTCTTACCAGAGGTAGAATATCCAAGTGTTAGAACTCCAGGGCCCACATTTTTATCTCTGTCTATTAAAGTTTGTCATAATTTTTGTGATGGCATAGATGAACCTTAAATACTTAAGGAAAATGGGAAAGTTTCATTGTAAAACACAGAAGAGGTTTGCCAGTCTTAGGAGCCCCATAATTTTGACAAACCTTTTGGCCAAATCTTAAAAAAACATAGTCCATATGTTTGTTTGGTTACAAGAATGAAGACTTTGGGCAACTGGACACACTATTTGAAAAGAAACAAGAAAATTGGCCTTAATTACTAGTTCTTGCTTGGTTATTCTCTGAAGTGTTTATACTCTAGGGGATCACAATTTGGAGGTCCAATCTTTATGAAATTAGCTTTTTACAATATATTTTGTCAGTACCAAGGATGAATACTATTATAAATTGGAACTTTTTGTGAAAAAAGCCTTAATTGAAATTTCTTTGTACTCTAGGAGCTACAATTTGGATAAAACTTTATGGAACCTAATGTCTGAACAATTGTCTTATCACAATGTTGAAAGTTGTTGATGATGTTCTCAAGGCTAGAATTTTCTACCTAAATCGTGGGATGAGGGACCTTAATGAAAATATCTTTGCTTGTACTCAAGGGGTGGCAATTAATGACCCAAAATTCTTGAATGTTTGTTTGCTATACAGATACGGTATTCCCAATAGAGAATAGAATGGGCTGCATGAGAAAAGATGCCTTATTGACAAGGTCTTTGTCTATACTTATGATATTATGTTGATTACAAGTATGTATATCAAGACCAGTATAATGTATTAAAGGGACTATAGTTGAGGTCTTAGATTAGTACATGTATCAATTTTGACTTTTGTATACTACTGGTGTAAAAAAATCAGATCAAATTTGTTGTTTCCTTGTTCTAACATACTGCAAGCTTCATTTAAAACTTAAGTGACCAATCTAGGGCCATCATGTCCCTGTTGATAATAATGTATTGAATCATGGCTCTTCTTAAAGCTAGCAGCCAACAAGGCAACAGCCAATTCAAGATATAAAGCAGTGATTATCCTATCCATAAACCACTCTTTCTCCATCTAAGAGGCTGGTAATTGTACTTATCAGGAAAGTTAATCTAATTCTCACTTTTCAAAAATACCTCAACTGACATTCTGAATAATTCTGCTTTCTTTGAAATCCATATCTATTAACAATTAAATTTAGCTGAAGCTCAAATTAAGCATTAAAGCTATAGATTTGTATGTTTGTATGGGGAACATTACTATCATTATTATTATAATTTAAGTTATTTTTTTTTGGTCGGAGCACCTACTCATGGTTTCCTGTTTTTCTCACACCAGTACACCTCACAACATTTTGTCTTATAGGCCGCCTACCCCCAGCTGCCCTTTGAAACTAGAAGATGCAGTGTATAATTTAACTATTGCATAAAATGATATGACTTGTGCAAATCTGATTGATATTGTTAAAGTGCCATTATAAAGCACTCTAGAAATATGTATAGCTTAATGGAGCTAGATGTTTACAATAGCAACCATAACAAAGCATTCTGGTATTAACACGCCATATAAATTGATAAGAAAAATACATGCAACTTCATTGAGGTTGCATGCCAAATGAATCTATAATTTATTTGAAATTGCCGAATGCTGACCAAGGCAAGTGTCTTGAAGTGAATTATACAGGTTATCTATAGTTGATAGTGAATTTGAATGAACAAAGTACCTAGCAAATTGTGCCAGCTAATGGGGATGGGCAAGTTGCATGAACTATGCATGGAATCTTTGATAATTCTGATCATGAGAACACTATGATTTCTTTTGATCATGATATTCTTGAAAATGCTTTTTGAAATGTGAATAATATCTTTTTATCAAGATTTTGAAAAATAATAATTGTTCCCAAAGGTGCCAGTGATAACGCATACATGTCGTAGACTAGAAGTATTTAAACCAAACAAACTTTGAAAACTGAAGAAATTATGGCCACTTATTTTTGAATTTGAATTTATGATGATGGTCAACACAAAATTGATGTACAATCATTAGCTATGATCACTTTTCAAACATTGAATATCTTAATACTTTTGAATAAAATTGTGTTATATATACAGAAAATGAAAACCTTTTGAAAAGTTAGAATCCAATATTAAAATAAATTGCTGAGAAAACGGTCTTATTTCTCTTAACAAAGTGCCATACCTTTGCTAAGAATTAATGGACTCTGACTCAAAATGTTTATGACCTCTGTATCACTACCTCATAACAAGTCTGCCTTTTAAGTTTTGAGTCAATTAGTTTAAAAAAATGAGGAGATAAATTAATGTTTTCAATAAAGGGCCACATCACTTTTGATTTCAACTTGTGATGTCTGAATTTTCTTTAATTTCTAAGAAATTGAAAGTTAGAGATTTTTGTTTAAGGACATTTCAACTTCTTTTGAAAATAAAAGATTAAGATAGAAACAGCAATGAAAACATTTGAAAAAATTGTATCATTAAAATGCATTTTAAATGAAACATATGAACATTCCTTGCTTATGTTTAGATAATATGAAATAACCGGGGTGATACAGAATCTAGCAAAATATTTGGCTAAGTCACATACTTGATCCTTTTGGGACGACAAAAGTTTATCATACAATATTACTATTACAAAAAATACCCTTGAATTGATATACTGATCAATTCTCAATATTGTCCCCTCAGCAATGTAAAATTGTCAATAAACAAGAAGGGAAAATACTTGATA
Source organism: Fragum whitleyi (assembly GCA_948146395.1). Classification (NCBI taxonomy): domain Eukaryota; kingdom Metazoa; phylum Mollusca; class Bivalvia; order Cardiida; family Cardiidae; genus Fragum; species Fragum whitleyi. The sequence continues at coordinate 52,319,889 of OX411553.1, forward strand.
GTGAATGAGCAATAATAAAACAATATAATTGTCAATACTATGGATAGTGCAGAGGACCCATTTGTATTCATATTAATCAAGTCCTTTGATATTTGCACAAGTTGTAAGTGCTTGCACTAAACACACATTACATGTATTGGGCTTTTTAAGTTTTTTAATAGGTTAGCCCATTGTGAATGCGCTATTATTTTTGTCAATACTGTAGGATTTAAATAATACAGCTAATTGACTCACTTGCTGTTTTTGTTTGACAATTAAGGATGCTGATTTATCAAGCGTATTTAACATCAATTTTAGACATGAAATATGATAGTTCTGTTATGCTTCCAGCCATTACCCAGTAGGTAGCATGTGGGACTTTCTGAATAATGAGGTCCTGTTTTTGATTTCCTGTTGTAGCCAATAACTTAAGGTACATTCATCTCCCATAATTAGCAGCTGGAGGCTCAAAATGATGTAAACTGGTATAATACTGGTATTAGAAATTTCTGGAATCCATGGTTAGGAGCTCAAGTCATGACTAAGAATACTGTTGATAATATGTGATAAAACAAAAGCTCAAATGAAATATCAACCTTTTATAATATATATATAGTTCCAACCTTGTTGAATACACCAGTAATATAAGTGGATGATAATAACTGATGCTCAACAACAAATTGACCACAAGTACAGACAACATACATGCTAATTCTTTTTAAATAGGTATCCTTTATGATATTCTATCTTAAAGAGTATCTTTTCAAAAAAAAAAAAAATATATATATATATACATAAGAAACAAAGTGTTGTTGGTTTTGAAACAAATTAGGACAGAAAATTAAAATCTATGACAATTAGAAACCAAATTATTGCTGCAGCTTATGACAAAGTTTCACATTTTAGTAATATGCATGCTCCTTTCTTAAATTTCACTAAGCAATTATCTCTTGTGTTGCCTTTAATATTAGATACTACTTTATTGCAATAAACATTTTGTCACAAATAAGATATTTTTGACTGCAAGACTGTAGTAACTCTAGTTACTACTTTCTTGCAACGAAAATTTTCTTCAAAATAAGGTTGTTTTAGCGCAATAAAGTAGTAACTCACCAACTTTCAAGTTTCTCATTAAATATAAGTAATTTCCAATTCAATTACTTTTCAGTATTTTTTATGTGTGTAAAATAGAATATATTTAGAGTTAGGCTGTTGAAAAGTCCAAAATAGATAAATGAGAATGTTTTTTCTCTCTCCCGTAAAATTTACTAAAACAGTTACTACACTCTTGCGTTGAACCCTCAATGTATTGATTAGTTTTGTAAAACCGATATCTTTACATGAATTTAGTACTTGACTTTCTTAAGTGCGCAGGGTTAGCCGACAGCACTGTATCTGGTTAGAGACCAATTCTCTGGAGTACAAGTTCTCGCCACCAGACAATTTTCACAGAAAAGATACTAAAAGTCATTTTCTGAATTAAAGAAGTATTAGACCACATGACTATCATAGCATATCAGAGAGAGGGGTACCATAGTGCTTCGAATTATCACGGTACAAACTAGTCAATTATCAATTAATGGGCTTCAAATAAAAATCAAATCAAGACCTAAATACTATGCATTACCAGCCTGTTTCTTAATCTGTCAATCAGCTAAATTTAGTGGTCTTGCTAGAAAAATATTAGCTGAAAATGCTTCTGGTTGTGACCACCATCATGCACACCATATTGAGTCAGGACGTCATATTTCCACGGTAGTCAACAAAATCTATCTTAAAAGAATTTATTACAGTCCAAACGTTTGATTTGCGTAGTCTTTTACATTATTTGGTGTCTATGTACCTTATATTTGTCAAAGTTTTGTTGTGATTACGATTTTAAAACTAGAAAATGCAGGTATTTTGGAAAGGGGGTGGCTGAATGATGGAACATGATTTTGAATGCATTGATATTTTTATTAATTTCATATTTGAAATTCAAGACTTTGTTCCTCTTTTTAATTTGGTAGATATGTGTAGGGTTTGTACTTAAAATGTGCTTCAATTTACAACTAACACAGCAAGCATTGTGCTAAAATTTGATTGCCGCGGAAATATGACATTTGTGAAAATATAGAGTTGGTGTATACATTATTGCAGCTTGGGTGGTTCTTCTTCTTCCATTTCATGCAGGGCCCTTGTAGAGGCATTGTCACATCATGACATGTTAATATCATATACAAGAGGGAAGGTCCCCAAAGGTTTATAAACAGTGTGATCAGGGTTTACAGATGTTTGCAAGCTCAGCCTTGGAGGCATTCAAGGAGGATGCTGATGCTCTATCTTGACCGGAAGGCTGTTCCAGAGGACAATCGATGTGGGGAAGAATGATTCTTTCATTGTATTTTTGTAAGCTCACCTGAGCACGAAGTGCTCAAGGTGAGCTTTTATGGTCAAGTGATGTCCGTCGTGTGTCGTGAGTCGTGAGTCATCAACATTTACCTTGTGGACACTCTAGAGGCCACAATTTTTGCCCGATCAACCTGAAATTTGGTCAGAATGATTGTCTTAATGAAATCTCGGTCAAGTTGGAAATTGGGGTCAAAAATGAGGTCACGGGGTCAAATATTAGAATAACCTTCTAGAAGCCATATTTTTTGCCCGATCAACCTGAAATTTGGTCAGAATGGTCGTCTTGATGAAATCTCAGACAAGTTCGAAATTTGGTCAAGTGGAGTTTGAAATGAGGTCACAGGGTCAAATCTTAGAAAAACCTTGTTAGCAGTGTAGAGGCCATGAAATTAAGTCAGAATGATTGTCTTGATAGAATCGCAGAAATGAGGTCATGGGGTCAAATCTTGGAGAAACCTTGTAGACACTCACAAACAAATATTTTGCTCAATCTGATTCAACCTGAAAATTGGTCAGAATGATATTCTTAATGAAATCTAGGTCAATCAAGTAGGGTAAAGACGAGGTCTATAGGTCAAATCATAGAAAAACAAGCCATATTTTTTGCTCAATTAATCTGAAAATTGGTCCGAATGATCATCTTGATGAAATCTAGGTCAAGTTTGAAATTGGGTCAAATGGGGTCAAAAACTAGGTCATGGGATCAAATTTCAGAAAAACCTTGTAAGCAGTGTAGAGATCTATATCATCTTTTGCCCAATCAACCTGAAATTTTGTCAGAATTCTTCATCCTTTCTAAAACTACTTCAAACAATTTTTGACAGTTCATTGGGGTGAGCGATTTAGGGACACTATGACCCTCTTGTTGCAGTGAGGTACTATGAACTTCCTTGAATGGCCTCTCAGCTAGGTCTACCCAAGTTGTTATTTCAAAAACTTACTCAGGGTTTTAAGGGACACAGGTTTTACAAGTCTGAGACTCTTTAATACGTGGCTAGGAACCTAAAAACTTGCCAATGCCAGTTCCTAGGATACTCTTTCTCCGAAGATTTTCTATTTGATTATTTGTTATTTCGGTAGATGAAGGCCGAATACTAATTAACCCTTTGCTGTTTAATCCCTACTTTTTACGTGTCTGTGATTTTTTGATTGAGAAAACATTGTGAAAAAAGAAGAAATTGCTTCTGACAAACAATTTCTTCCTTTTCCACACTATTTTCTACCATACTGAATGGTTATTTTTCAAATTAAATCCACTTTAAATTTTCGTCTGCAAAACCTTTGAATTTGGACAGGTCCAAAATTTTGTAAAACAGGAAAGTGTTAATACAGTATGATTCTTTTTCAGATGAGGAGAACTCTTCAACATCACTACAGTTATCAGATGATAAAGACGATGATAAACGGTCTCCTTTAGAACGATTCCGTCCTGGTTATCTCTGGGTGTCGGACCTGACACGACAGAACTGGTGTGAACAACAACTCTACTACTCATTTACAGTACCTGGTATTGTCGAAGAGAAACCCGTTATGACAGAGGGATCAAATCTACATTTAGCTAGAGGTAAAAGTTAGTTTGAGTAGAAAGTAGGCAGTACATTTTATAAATTATTTCATATTTCTCATAATAAATGCTGCTGGAAGCTTTACATAACAATGTCAGGTAGCTTTTATTTAGTACGCATTTTTAGCTCACCTGAGTGCGCAAGATGAGCTATTGTGATTGTGCAATGTCTGTCGTCAGTTGTGCGACGTCCATGGTCCACATTTTCTTTAATATCTTCTCCTAAACCGGTGGGCCAATCTTGATGGAACTTTACAGGGATGTTACTTTGGTCAAGTTCTACCAAAGTTGTTCAAATAAATGAAATCCACCCTTATCATTCCCTTTACCCTTTACAAAGAGGGTGAAAACAGGAAAATCTTAAAAAATCTTCTTCTCTGAAACCAGATGGCAGACAGCTTTCATATTTGGTATGTAGCATCATCTAGTAGAAATCTACCAAGTTTATTCATATCAAGACCCTGGGGTCATATTGGGGCTCCACCTGGGCCTCTATCAGATTTGTTCATATAATGACACCGGGTCCTATTTGGGCTTTGCCCAGGCTCATCCCTTTTAGCTCTTCAGAGCACAAAGGGTAAAAAAAAAAAAATCTTCAAAAGTTTTCTTCTCTGAAACCAGAGGGCACACAGCTTTCATATTAGGTATGTAGCATCATCTAGTGGACCTCTACAAACTTTGTTCATATCAAAACCCTGGGATCATATTTCAGCTCCACCTGGGCGCAACCCTTTTTACATAGAATTAAAGAGTGGAAATCTTCAAAAAACTTCTCTAAAACAAGCAGGCAAGTAACTTTACTATTTTGTATGTAGCATTGCCCAGTGGGCCCCTACCAAGTTTGTTCATATTAAGACCCACGGGTCACATTTAGGCTTCACCCTGGTGCATCCCTTTTTACATTAGACTCCAAGCAAAAAGGCTTATCCTTCTTGCTCTTGGCTGAAAAAATTCCATGCTATTGATCTTATGTATCAATTATCCCCTTGTTGACATCTGCCTATTTAATTAATGTGATGTCCCAGGGGTCAAAGAGACTCGTGTGAGCGATCTAGGACCATAATGGTCTCCTTGTTTATTTAAATCATTGAAATTAATGTCTTTTTATACCCTTTTCCCTTAAATTTGAGGTGAATTTCCTCTTAACCAGTCATGTAAATGATTGATAAGATGAAATTCATCTCAAATAAGAGAAGTCTCAAAACATTCCTAAAATTTAGGCATTTGAAGTGGGTTTTCCCAAGAAAAAAATGCAGGAGTGTTACTATAAGGGAGGGTGCTATTATTATATTGTTAGACTGTCACAGTGTATGCTGATTTTATTAGATCACCTAAGCACAAAGTGCTCAAGGAGAGCTTTTGTAATTGATACTCGGTGTTCTCTGTCTGTCCATAGTCTGTCTGTCTGCCATCATCAATTTCTTTAAACAGCTTTGGTCCTGAACCACTGGCCCAATCATGCTGAATAGGGATGTGTATCTTGGATGTAGCTCTACCAAAATTGTAAAAAAAAAATGATAAAAAAACTCTGGTTCTCATGGTAATGGAAAGGCAAAAACTGCTGTTAATCTTAACTAAAAATCATCTTCTCCTTAACCATTGGGCCAATCAAGATGAAACTTGGCAGGGATATTTTAGGTTTGTATCTCCGCTAAAGTTGTTTAAATAATTTGGTTTCATCTTTAACTCTGATTGCCATGGTAACCAAAAGGTTGGAAATTGAAGAAAATTATGAAAAAAAATCAAAATCAGTTGGACAAAATTAAAGTCTGTTTCTTTCAAAACCACCCCATAAATGTACATGTATCAAACAATCTCTAGCATTTATAACATGGTTGACAAGTTTTAAATTGACCTTCTCAGGTGAGCGACATAGGACCATGATGGTCCTCTTGTTCTAAGTACTGTCTTACCAAGCTTTGTGTACAGTAAATGTCTGGAGGGGCAGAGAAAGGGTTACATAAATTTCTGTTCTATAAAACCACTGGCTGTCCACTTGTAAGTTTCTAACCACTTCAGAAATTTCTTAGTCTTTGATGTGCAAAATATTTGGACATGGACATAAAACAAAAATCAAAACATTAGTAGGTGACCTAAACTTTTAAATACTTTTTCAAATTGATTCAATTTTAACCCTTGTCACGCTGAACCCGGAGTATTCCTGCATTTGCAGAAAGCAAAGACAAATATCAGCCTGCACATAAGAGCAGTCTGATAATAGTCTACAACACCTGTTTGTCCCCTTTCAAGGCCGTGTTGTTCTTTAAATTTTTTTTCAAAAAGAAAGATAGCCCTACACCCTCAGATTCTAGGGCCAGGGCTGTGGAAATAAGAGTTTACTCCACTTGTCCCTGGACAAGTAAAAGCGGATTTTCTACTTGTCCAGGATCAAAATGAACTTGTCCGCTACAGAGTAAATAGAAAAAATTGAAAAAACATTGCTTTTTGATGAAGAAAATGCTGGTATCCAGCATTTTCTTCATTAAAAACAATGTTTTCTACCCTATGATATGAACATTCGGATGATTTCTCTCTTAATTCTTTTAAGTAACATTCAAAGATTTGTCCTGGTGTTTACTTGTCCTTGGACAGGTGGCTTAGAAAAATTTACTTGTCCGCAAGTACAAAAGCCCGAGTCGGACAAGTCGGGCATGGGAATTCCACACCCCTGCTAGGGCTTTTAGTACTTTGATATGATAGCAATTTTGAAAGAGGATTTTAATTCAGCATGACACAATATTTTAAAAAGCATAACTATGGTGTTTTCATTTCACAAATACAGTTTTCCTTGTTGTCTGCAACTTCTTTCAATTTGGACCAGCCTAAAATATTGATAAATGAAATTGAGCTGTATGGATAGGAGTATACCCATCACGATAGAAATGCTTTTCACTAATTACAGAACTTGCTGTTCACGACATAGTCAACGTCACAGTGACGTCTAGTGAAGATGTTTGGGCAATTAAAGTATTGAATCTCATGACCGCAGTTCAAGCGTTTGCCAACAAAAAAACTCTAGCTAGAGAAGTACCGATTTTTGGTGCACCGTTCAAAGAAGATGTGTTCATGGTAGGTTTGATAGATGAATTACGATTTGACCCTGAATCATATCAGATAGATTTAGTTGAACTTAAAACTAGGAAATTTAAATCCATGCCTAAAGCAGCACAACAAACGCAACATAGATTGCAAGTTATGCTCTATAAGAAGTTATTCGATGACCTTGTTAAAGGTCAACTGGAAAAAGAAGTAGTTGCTAAGCATCTAAGACTGGATTTAAACAAAGAATTTGGTCCAGACATTCAGACTCAAGTTGACAATTCATTTTTATCGAGCAAGAATCTGGATCAGTTGATGGATGTTGCCTTTAGGAGAATGCAGACTCTAACATGTATCAATGATATACGGATCGAATATGTGTACCAACAAAGCAAGGAGACGCTGTTTGAGCATAGTGTGTTATATGACGAAACAGAACTGGAAACTCTGTATATGAAGTATCTACAGTTTTGGAGAGGAGAGAGGGAAAGCTGCGGTGTTGAAATTGAAGAAGCTTGGAAATGTCAGACTTGTGATTATTCAGAGGTTTGTGAATGGAGGGAAAAAAAATCTCAGGAATATGCACAGAAAAATGTGAAGAAGAGTAAAAATTCTTGATATAAGTTCTTTCAACTTACAGTAGTTGTAGGTTTGTATTCCCAGATAGATATATTCATGAAAGCTTTGGTCGTGCCAAATCAAGTAAAAATTCTTTTTTATTGTTTTCTTTTTTTTATGAATGTCATAACCCTTTTTTAGGGCGAATTAAAATTTTTGGTGAAACAATTTGTCAATTAACTGAATTAGCCAGTTTCGACTAAGGTTTGCTCAAAATAATGAAAATGAAAACAGACTGTAAAGCCAAGATCTACTGCACATCATTCTGTGCAGATTGATCTTTGTCTATACTGTCTGTCAAAGCATGGTGTACAGCAGGAAAATATCAGGTTTCATCATGGTTTGACACTAACAACTTTTTGCCACTAGCCTTACGGACCTCTTAGTCAAAAATATTACAGGGCCTCCATGATAAAAACAGGTCCTGCATGAAAACCATGTTTAATATTTAACACTATAGGGGATTAATTGCTAACATTGTTGGAAAAGAAGAAATTGCTTTTGTCAAGCAATTTCTTATTTATCTACAACGTTTTCCATTTTGGCAGAGCAAGAAATGCTTTTTTTTTCAAAACACGACAGATCTGAAATACTTAATACTGCTATTAACTACAGGCCTGAAAGACCTGCATCATGGTTACATCTACAAGTCCTCCCTAGAATCCACAGGTCTCCGGCTGGAGGACTGGTGTAAGTGTTGATCCCTGACCATAATAGTGGCCTTACCACTGCATAAGGGCCAAGTGTCGCGAAGATCGCGATTGTTTTGATACTAAATTAAATACAAGTAGTGCAGCTCATATATCTGGCTTGATCATTATTTATCATCCCGATATTGACCTGCACTGTTTAATGTTGATGTATTTATCGTATTGTTTGATTAAACATGTATTAAAACTGCAGACACCGTCAAGTAGACGGCTATTGTTTATATTGAAGTTAACGTAATTTGACTTCCGGTTCTTTGTCAACGGTGAAGTGCCGTTGACAAGCCGGTGATCAAATTACGTATAAATACCCAATGATTCATTAAAAAAGTTAGTAACACTTGAAAGCGGAACGAGATAGGATGTCACATTAAAGTTGGATTATATGTAGTGGGTTAAATAAAATACAAAAAATGTTTAACTGTGTTACTCAATTAATCTCGTGATATAAAACTTCATTGTGACGGATAAATTAGATAAAAAATATACAGTCTTCTATTTTGTCATAAGTTGAATAAAGAAATCCGCCACATTGATTGGTCCCGCGAGCCGGATCCGGGTACCTTCAAAACGGATCTCTTTTGTGATTGTGAATTGAATTGGTGACTGCGAAAGGATACTATTCGTAAAAGGTTAGTGTTTTTGTATCATAACTTATAAGCATGTCGAAGGTAGCATTCATTAAAGGTGCAAGAACGAGGTATCGAAATATCCTCGACAAAGAGATTCGACGAGCAATAGAATTATTAGTTGACGATGACTCTGAAATTGAAATTGATGACAAAATAGTCAATGCAATTAAGTGTCTCGAAAGAATCAAAGTATATAGTGAAAAGATAGAGAGTCAGGGTGAAAAGTTAGCTGCTGAGTTAGCTGATGATGAAAGCAATGAAATAGATAAAATTCTCAATGAAGATTGTGAATTGTGTTCAGTAGCCATGGACAAATATTTTGAGCTTAAAGAGTTCAAGGAAGGCTTAATAGTTACGAAAGAGAAAGAAAATGTGAAGGAAAAGGAGAAAGATGAATCAGATACGAAAACCCTTATAAATTTACAAAAGAACATGCAACAATTATTGTCAATGCAGATGAAACAACAAGAGCTGAGTCATAAGAAGCAAACTGAACAATGTTCAACGATGAAATTACCAAAGATGGAAATGATTTCATTCAGTGGAGATAAAACACACTGGCTTGAATTCTGGGATTCCTTTAGGAGTGCCGTCCATGATAACAAGTCAATATCCAATGTTGACAAATTCAATTATTTGAAGTCTAAGCTTTTTGGAGAAGCTAAAGGTGCTATAGCTGGTTTGTCGTTGACAAATGAAAACTACCCAATTGCGATAGATCTTCTGAGGGAAAGATTCGGTAATGTTCAAGAGATCGTGGATCTACATTATAACAGACTTATAAATATGCCACCAGCTTCTAACAAAATCAGCAGTCTTAGATATCTTTTGGATAATATTGAGCGACACCTTCGAAGTTTAGAGGTCTTAAAACAGAAAATAGATCAAGATATTTTTGTGTCGATTGTTAAATCGAAACTTCCGGAGGAAGTTTTGATACAGTTAGAAGTTCAAAAGGAAGTCGACTTAAAATGGACAGTTCAAGAACTGAAAGCACAACTACGAAAATACGTTATAGCAAGGGAGAGAGCATCAAAAGGTGTAGCCGAAAATGGAAATAAAAGAAGTGGTGATCCTGGTGTAAACAAAGGTTCGCAAAAGAAAAATGACCAGAGGAACCCCGAAAAGGATTCAGCCCAAGCTCTTGTAAACACTGATGTAAAACCACAATCTTTGAAGAAAGCAAAAGAGAAATACGTGAAGAAATGTCGGTATTGTGATGACCAGCATTGGTCAGATCAATGTAATCATTATAAAACGATAAACGATAGAAAAGAGCGTATAAGAGGAAGTTGTTATAAGTGTTTAAAGGAAGGACACTACTTCAAAGATTGTAAATCAAACAAGTCTTGTGTTTATTGTGGGGAAACAAACGTCCATCATAGGAGCCTTTGCCCTCAAAAGTTTCAAATAAAAACAACAATGTCCAATGCTGTAAATGAAAAGGTTGGTGTTCCTGACAAGTCCGAAGAAGGCGGACTTATGTCGATGGATGAAATGGTTTTGATGCAAACTGCATTAACTAGCATAAAAGGTCCAGATCCAAACAGAGTTTCAGAAGTACGTCTCTTTTTCGATTCTGGATCGCACAGAAGCTATATAACTCAAAGACTAGCTCGAAAACTTGGTCTAGTTGAAGAAGGTGAGCAGACTATCAACGTTGTTACATTTGGAAGTAGAGATACTAAGCAAATTAAGACAAGATATGCGAACATTTGGGTGAAATTGAAAAATGGGACATATTTTAATATGACGGTTAATGTGGTACCGTTCATTTCTGGAGAACTACAAAGGAAGCCGATATCAGAACTTGAATCAGATTCAGTAAAAGATATTGTGAATAGCGTTGTTTTAGCAGACGTGGTTCCTAGGTCTCACGAGACGTGTCCAATTGAACTTTTGATAGGTAACGATTATTACCTTGACTTTATTTTAGAAGAGAAGTTAAAAATTCATAACGGGTTATACCTATTAGCATCAAAACTAGGATGGATACTCAGTGGCAGAGTTGGTGACACCGTTAAAGGAAAAGTTGAGCCTAACTTGTTGGTGATGACTTACGGATCTAGTCTACAAACGTCAGATGATCTGTGTCCTATTGACTCTAGTGTTTCATCTAGGGTTGACATAGAAGATTTTTGGAAGCTAGAATCTATTGGAATAGTTGACCAAGAAGCAAAATCCGATGATGAATTAGCTTTAGAAAGATTTCGTAATACTATCCTATTCAAAAATGGTAGATATTACGCTACTTGGCCATGGAAAGAGGAGGAACCAGACATACCTGTAAACAGACAACTTGCATATGGTAGGTTGAAGACATCAGTGAACCGCATGAAGCTTAAAACTGACATGCTTCAAAAGTACGATGACGTCATAAAAGACCAACTACAAAAAGGCGTTATAGAAAAGGTGGAGCCAAATGATATTGATGGGATTTTACATTACATTCCTCATCACGCTGTGATCACACCGCAGAAATCAACCACAAAACTAAGAATTGTCTATGATGCTTCAGCGAAAACCAAGAAGGAGAATAAAAGTTTGAATGAGTGTCTCTACAGAGGGCCAGTATTGCTACATGATCTGAGTGGAATGTTGATGCGATTTCGCACATATCCTATTGCACTGGTAGCAGACATAGAAAAGGCGTTTCTACAAATTGGGTTACGGAAAGACCAGCGTGACGTGACCAGATTTTTGTGGTTAAAGAATACCGATCAGGATGTAACTAATCCTAGGAATATCCAAGAATACAGATTTTATAGGGTTCCCTTCGGGGTTATTTCCAGTCCTTTTCTACTAGCAGCTACAATTAACTATCATCTGGACACATACCAGAGCGATTTTGCAGAAAAGATAAAAAGTGATATCTATGTTGATAATTTGATAACAGGTACGTCAACGACGACTGAAGCGAAGGAGCTATACAGAGATGCGAAACGTATGTTTACTGATGGAGCAATGAACCTAAGAGAGTGGGTGTCAAATGATAAAGGTGTTTCCTCATCTTTCCGACCAGAAGACAAAGCAGATGTTGACAAAATAAAAGTTCTTGGACATGGCTGGGACTGTAAGACTGATACCATATCATTCGATCACTGTAGAATCCCTAATTCGTCTCTTTTCTTGACAAAGCGCATAGTCTTAAGGACGTTGGCATCAATTTTCGATCCTCTAGGACTAGTATCACCTGTATTAGTTCCAGGAAAAGTGTTTCTTCAGGATCTTTGGAGAGAAAAGAAAGATTGGGACGAAGAGTTGGATCTCGACAAGAAAGACAAATGGAAAGTAATCACATCAAGCATAGATCAACTTCGAGAGGTAACGGTACCTAGATGCATATGTAATGCATATGGAGCCGATGCCATATATCAATTGTGTTGTTTTTGTGATGCTTCAGAAAAATCATATTCGGCAGTAATCTATTTGCGTGAAGTGTTAGAGGAAGGATCCAGAACCAACCTTCTATTTTCAAAGTCACGCCTTTCCCCTGTAAAGCCGTTATCAATCCCTAGATTGGAGTTGATGGCTGTTGTGATAGGTTTATGCTGCATTGAATTTGTTCAAAAGCAGTTGAAGATGAACATTTCCAATACCTTTCTATGGACAGACTCTCAGTGTGTTCTATCTTGGATAAATTCAACAAACAAATTAACCACTTTCGTTAAAAACAGAGTGGCTAAGATACGCGAGTATAAGAATGTCTCATTTTTCTATGTTCCCAGTCATGAAAACCCAGCAGATATTTCCACGAAGGGTATGTCAACCAGAACTCTCCAGAAATGTCAACTGTGGTGGAAAGGACCCACATGGTTAACAAAGACATTTCAGGAATGGCCCATAAATCCATGTAATGTAAAAGACATTGATGATAAAGTTGCAACGGAGGAAGAGTCGGAATCCAAGGGTAATGAACAAAGTCTGTCACACTCACTATTGGAGGCCACAAATGATAAACCAGTGTCAACGGTGCAGTCACATCCGTTTGGGATTGAAATTGGAAGATTTTCGTCATTGACGAAACTCCTTCGTGTAACGGCTCTCGTACTTCGCTTTATCAAAAAACTAAAACGTGAGAAACTGCAAACACAGTATGTTTGTTCGGAAGAACTCTGTGAAGCAGAACTCTTATGGCTTAAAAGTGTTCAAAATAATCACTTTAAAGAGACTGTTGATACTATGGAAAGCGATAAAGCTACATCCATCAGGCAACAGTTAGGTCTATTTCAAGATCCATCTTCTAGACTCCTACGGTGCAAAGGTCGCATGGTAAATGCAGATCTCAGTGAAGGTGCAAGATTTCCAATTCTTTTACCAAAGAGAGATGCATTTACTGATTTAGTGATAAAAAGGACTCACCAAGAATTACTTCATAGTGGAGTCGCTCAAACGCTTTCGAAAGTGCGATTGCGTTTTTGGATTCCTCAGGGAAGAGCCACCGTTAAGGCAGTCATAAAAAAATGTCCGGTGTGCCGTCGGTACGAGGGAGGCCCTTACAAAATGCCACCTATGTGCCCTTTACCTAGTTCGAGAGTAACGGAAGCGTGTGCCTTTACCAGAGTTGGTTTAGATTATCTCGGACCTTTGTATGTGAAATCACCGGATGGAGATAAGAAGGTGTGGGTTTGCTTGTTTACATGTCTCGTCACGCGTGCTGTGCACCTTGAGCTTGTTTGTGATATGTCATCATTGGAGTTTCTTCTGTGCTTTCGTAGATTCCTTTCACAAAGAGGAACGCCTCACGAAATTATAAGCGACAACGCTTTACAATTTCAATTGGCTAGTTCCGTTTTAACGGATCTATGGAAAGACATAGTCAAAGATAAGGACGTATTATCATACGTCTCAAACTGTGGTATTAAATGGAAGTTCAACGTAGAACTCGCTCCGTGGATGGGAGGGTTCTACGAAAGGTTAGTTGGACTAGTAAAGAGATCACTTAAGAAAACAGTGGGGCGAAGACTGCTGACCATTATACAGCTTCAAACTCTACTTAAAGAAATAGAATCGGTCATTAATACCCGCCCACTGGTCTATTTATCGGATGATGTAGATTCAAGTATTCCTCTTACACCAGCACATTTCCTTACAATTAATCCAAGGATTGGCATACCAGAAATAGAATTATCAGATGATCCTGACTACGTACCCAACCAAAGTAGTAAAGATAAGTTGATCCAGATGTGGAAAAAGGGTCAAAAGCTGCTGGACACTTTCTGGAAGATTTGGCGTCATGAATACTTGACCAGTCTAAGAGAACGTACACAATCCAAACTGAAATGCGGAAGAGTAGCAGCCGATACAGATCCAAACGTTGATGATGTGGTCATAATAAAGGATGATTCTCCGAGAGGAAGCTGGAGATTTGGTAAAGTATCGAAATTAGTGAAAAGTGCCGATGGATTTATTCGGTCAGCAAAAGTTGAGTTACCATCGAAAAGGATTATACAGAGGCCTTTAAACCTTCTGTATCCGTTAGAAGTGTCTCCCGGAAAAGCCATCTCTGAAACGGAAAGTACAAAACAAGAATCAGAAAAGGTAGATAACAAAACAAAGCAAGTTCCAAAGAGAGTGGCAGCACGAAAAGCTTTGCAAAAAATGAAAGATATAGAAGAGTTTCAATAGAACGTTTCTTTTTTTGCATAGTGTAGATTAAGTAGATATTTGAAACAAAATTCCCGTGCAACGGTTAAATCTCCGACGGTGCAGATTGTATATAATTAAACGGCTACCAGTGAAATTCTCGTGCACATTTAATTCCCGTGCATCTCATAACTATTATAAAAACATTCATTCAGTTCAATAGTATTCATATTCAGAAGGTCAGTGTAAACCGTTCACATTACAAGGATGTATGTTTGCGACTTTTGCCGACGGGATTATCGTTCCAAGAGAAGTTTGAAACGCCACATCAAAGAAAGGCATACTAATACGAGGTATTTTTTGTGTCCTGAGACGCCATGTAGAGCAAGATTTATTAGGCGTAGCTATGTTATTACGCATTTGTGTAGGATACACAAATTGGAGAGACAGACTGCAAAAGAAAGAGCTTCAAGAGTTCAGGTCATAACGGAGACGTCTAATAGATACGTCATTCCGGACCTAGAAGACATTAGTGACAATGAAACTGTCTTTGATTCAACCGTGCCTTCTCCTGAATTGTATGATGAAATAGAATCAATTTCACCGATGAATCTAATAGGCGATGAGAGTAATATCTTTGATATATATGTTGATAGTGACATTGATAATATCAGTTTGGGCGGTGACGAACCGTGTGGAAACGATACCGACGTTAAAGACAATGGCGACCCGGTCCCAAAATCAACCGGAAGTGTGGTAAATTCGGGTGACCATAGCACGGATGAAAACTTACCTAGGCATCAAACAAACGCCGATGACGGTGACGATCGCCATGACGATGACGGTGATGGGCAGGATAGAAGTTCCAATGAAGACAGTGTGGTTGTTACAGCTATAAACGTTACGTTAATTAAAACGGACACTATAAAAGACGGTGTGAAAACATCTAAACGTAGTGCTTCTATCGGTTATACCCAAAATGTAAGTGAAAGTGACATAACGGACAATTTGCAGGACATATTCAACTACGTGCAAAGGGAATTTACGGAGTACAGTAACTATTACCATGATTTAAAACGAAATTAAATTATTAAAAGTTATAAACTGACCCTGTGGGGAGTGTCGCGAAGATCGCGATTGTTTTGATACTAAATTAAATACAAGTAGTGCAGCTCATATATCTGGCTTGATCATTATTTATCATCCCGATATTGACCTGCACTGTTTAATGTTGATGTATTTATCGTATTGTTTGATTAAACATGTATTAAAACTGCAGACACCGTCAAGTAGACGGCTATTGTTTATATTGAAGTTAACGTAATTTGACTTCCGGTTCTTTGTCAACGGTGAAGTGCCGTTGACAAGCCGGTGATCAAATTACGTATAAATACCCAATGATTCATTAAAAAAGTTAGTAACACTTGAAAGCGGAACGAGATAGGATGTCACATTAAAGTTGGATTATATGTAGTGGGTTAAATAAAATACAAAAAATGTTTAACTGTGTTACTCAATTAATCTCGTGATATAAAACTTCATTGTGACGGATAAATTAGATAAAAAATATACAGTCTTCTATTTTGTCATAAGTTGAATAAAGAAATCCGCCACACCAAGAGCCAACTAATGAGTGAGATGATCTTAACTAAAATAAAGATGTTTAAATTAATTTTTCATTAATAAATGAAATAAATTGAATGAAATAATGATTGATTATAATAAATGTTCCATGATTGAGTCTGGTAAGAATCTTAAAATGTCACTCTTATGCATAATTTTGCTGAATATTGCCTTTGATTTATAGTAAGTAATAATCAATTATTGTTGCCCTGGCAGGGTAGAGCCTGAATAAGGGTTGTTGCACTTAGGGTTAAGGCTAATCAGCTTTTATTTAAAATTTCTAACTTCTATAGAAAGTGGATAAATAGACCTTGAGTTGTATGTTGGTTACCAAGCTTGTCCAAGCTGAAGTAAAGAGGCTTTGGTAACCAAATGATTAAATGTGTTCACTTTCACTATGCATGTTAATCCTCTCGGTTTTAGGGTACAGTTATTTGCACACATTCATGATAATTGGGTACTCACTTTTGGAAATAACCCAAAATATTTTAATGTAAACTTGCCAAATTATATCACTCACTAAGCCACACCCTCCCAGTTGAATAATAACACAGAATTGAACACCAATCAGATGAAGTCTTTTAAACCATATTATCTACCACTCATTTCTCAAAAAAGGCATTCTCACACTTGAAATTTTAAGTTGTTTGGACAAAATACACCTCCTTAAAGGACAACTTTAAAATATTGTTTTCGACTCAATTTCTTTGTAGATATGTTACAGTTCTGGGTCTGAGTCTGATCTGATCATACATCAAGAGCAGAAATTATATCTCGTTCACTATATTATTACATAAATCATGGCAATCTGCACATGCAAAAAATCCTCAAAAACGGATATTATTTTCATTGATTTAGATCACACTTTTTACCTTGATTACTGTCGGAAAAAACTTGAGGTTTTTCTGGGGTCTTAGTGTTATTGTTGTAATCACGTAAATTTTACTTTAGTTTTTCTTAAGTCAATCACTTGAAACCCAACACACATTCACTATCAAAAGAGCAACATATAATTTCAATATGGATAACTCTAGTAGACATGGCAAGGGACCCATAAAAACTTTCAGACAGTCTGTCTGACAGTCTTGGATAAACTGACAGACCAAAGCCAGACCTGTCAGACCGAACATTTTAGGAGGCACGCCAGACAACTAAGAATTAAAAACAAGAAAAGAGTTTTAACAGTCCACAGGAAAAGATATAAATTCACAGTTAAAAAGTTTAATTTTTTTAGAGAAGGTTTTTTTCTCCATCTTCATGATTACTTCATTGTTGAATTATTTGCTTGTCCAGGAAGGATGGTAGACTGAGACACCTTGTCTTAAATATCTGATACTGGTACCAGCTTGGCATCTTTGCCCTGAAATAAACTCTTGTAGTTTGTGTTTCCGTGTAAATATTTAAGTTTTATTTTGTCCAGGCGTCTATTTTAACAAACTGAAAAAGAATAATATGTGTAACAAGATTGTAGACTGACAAATCATTTTATAGCAATTTTTTGTATTAAGTTCATATGATTGTTGTACGAAGTACAATATAACAGTTCCAAGGAAATGAACCTGAAATGGCTCATGACATACTATTCCTTAAAATATCCATTTTAATTCTTAATGGTATACAAGCTACTGCAACGAAGTTCTACCTACTTGGATCAAGCAAGAGATTTATAGGTGATTCCTCTCCAGGGATTAGACTTGTAGTGTGGGGAAAAACATACAAGCATGTATGTGGTTAAAAGTGACTAGTGTAAACAACTCACTCCAATCTCTCACTTTCCATGCATATATAGATGGCTTTAGCTCATATTAAATGACACTGGTGTGAACATTTCATCCTGGCTACATATGTGATTAATGAATATTGTTTACTGGCATGGACATCTTTCAGTAGTTTTCTTCTTTGCTTTATTCTTAAGCATAGAAATTGAAAACTTACAATTTCAAAATAGTATTGTTGGCATTTTTAAACCTTTGTAAACAATGCCTCAGGTGAGGGCTTAAGGGTCAATGGCCCTCTTGTCAGTATCAGTATTTACAGTTTTATCATATTTAAAATTAGATTGTTAATTTATTAAAACACAAGCTAATATAAATAATTTATTTGGCTTTGTCTCCGTAAAAACACACTAAAAATTCTTTCTGATCTACTCATTCCTGTTTTGTGTAACAACTTCTTTCTCAGAGGGTCAGTATTGCATTTTCCTTGGGTTTGGAAGTCAATTACTTCTTTTGTCTTTGACCATGCTGTGGTGTACTGGTTAGATGTCTCTTTTTGGAGTGTCTGTTTGTCAAAAGGTTTTGATCAGATGGTAATTTAACATGTTTAAGCTATTTAAATAAGTATCTTGCCAAGCATTGTATATTACTTCTCAATCACAATAAATTTGCAAGCATTGGCAGAGAAATCTCAGTTGCTTTGATTCATCTGTACCTGCTGTCTGTAAATCGTCTATTTAAAGCCAGACTAAGCTAGAGAGTCGTTCTACACAAGACTTTGGTAGTAGCCTTTTTCTTGGATCTGTTGTTTTAAATCCAGATTTTGAGTTGGTGTCTTCTGTTTTGGAGATTGTTAAAGCTCGAATAAACCAAATTAAATATTAGAAACATCATACCTTTTAAGTGTATAAATGGATTTGACTAGCTCAACATTGTTATGTTGTTCTAGATCTTCCAAGATTTCTGAGATCTTGTAAATATCAGTTTTTCCACAAGGTTTCTGGAGAACAACATAGCTGGTTTTCTTTAATGAACTCTGTCTTTTTTCCAAAACCTTAAAACAGCAAAGAGATGAATGTTGACTGTATTAATGTCAGCAGAAGTTATAATTGCAGCAGCTTTCCCTTCACCAAGCACATTTTGTTGTGATACAAGCCAATCAACTATTGCGAATTCTGCCTCTCCTATTCTCTGTTTGATGTCTCTAATTGGTTGAAAATCTGACAATTTTTTTTGAAGAAGAAAAATGTTGGGATATTGATCTGTATGTCATGAGGGACAAACATGTCCTGAATATTTAAGCTCTTGTCTGCCATGAAACTGTCTTTTCGATCACACATCAATATGAGGTGGCTAAAAAATTGTTCCACAATTTACCATTCACTTGTGGAACTACCATACACATCTGAAATATATGATATGAACCAACCTGGAGTGCATCCACTAGCAAATTCACTGTATCCCCGTTCTCATAAATGGATTGGTTGCTAGTTTGGAAAAAATACCTTTTTTATGCCCCCGTATCGAAAGATCGGGGGCATATTGTTTTACCGTTGTCCGTCTGTCCGTCTGTCCGTCCGTCCGTCTGTCTGTCTGTCTGTCTGTCTGTCTGCAAAAGTTAACCAAAAAACTTAACATTGCCAATATCTTCAAGCCTATTCCAGATACAAGGCTCATATTTGGCATGATGATAGATCTCAATGATCCGCATCTGCTGATACCAAAGTTAAGGTCATGTGACAAGGTCAAGGTCATTTTCAAGGTCAAATAACTCAAAAAGTTAACCAAAAAACTTAACATTGCCAATATCTTCAAGCCTATTCAAGATTCAAGGCTCATATTTGGCATGATGATAGATCTCAATGATCCACATCTGCTGATACCAAAGTCAAGGTCAGTTGACAAGGTCAAGGTCATCTTTCAAGGTCAAATAACTCAAAAAGTTAACCAAAAAACTTAACATTGCCAATATCTTCAAGCCTATTCAAGATACAAGGCTCATATTTGGCATGATGATAGATGTCAATGATCCGCATCTGCTGATACCAAAGTCAAGGTCATGTGACAAGGTCAAGGTCATTTCTCAAGGTCAAATAACTCAAAAAGTTAACCAAAAAACTTAACATTGCCAATATCTTCAAGCCTATTCAAGATACAAGGCTCATATTTGGCATGATGATAGATGTCAATGATCCGCATCTGCTGATACCAAAGTCAAGGTCATGTGACAAGGTCAAGGTCATTTCTCAAGGTCAAATAACTCAAAAAGTTAACCAAAAAACTTAACATTGCCAATATCTAAGCCTATTCAAGATACAAGGCTCATATTTGGCATGATGATAGATCTCAATGATCCGCATCCGCTGGTACCAAAGTCATGGTCATGTGACAAGGTCAAGGTCATTTCTCAAGGTCAAACTTTGAAAAAAATGCTGTTACGGGGGCATTCGTGTTTCACAAACACATCTTGTTTTGTTTCTTGACTGGACATTCTTTCCAAGCTTTGATCAATTGTGTCTTAGGGAATGAGTGTTTAAATCCTTGTGGAGAAAATTACATGTATCTCACAATGTTTAATCAGGCCAAATGTCTAATTCTTTTCACTGTTTTTCCATGTGACAAAGATATTGGAAACCACACTTTCCAATATACAAATTAATTGTGATTATTCAAAGTTAGCTGTGCATTGTCTTGATTTTATCAACACTATGAAGAATCTTCTATGCATACATTTGCCACTTGACCCCATGCATACTTGAGTCAGTATGCAGCTGATCCTAGAGTCTGCAATACAAACATTAATTTCACATAACTGTAGACTGATATTAAAGTGTACAAGAGCATTATTGCCAACAAGTGATCAGGACTAAACATTGGCTGTTTGAAGGTCTGTGTTTCCATTGTTGTGTACAAAATGTCAGTTGGAGTCTTTTTGATATCACAATATTGAGACAGTTCTAATTATGATGCTACTTCTGAAACACCCCTATGTAGAAGATCGATGGAATATTCAAATTTAAGTTTAGGCACCATTATAGACTTTAGTAGTGCACTTCGAGGGGTCAATGCAATACTAATGTAAGTGTCTATAAATTAATGCAGTGACCTCTGGATTTGTATGATATTTCACAAAGAAATTATTCAGGGTGTGTAAGACTAAATTGTAAGATACGAGTAATTCATGATCAATTTACCCGAAAATACCTTTCAGCATTACTGATTAATAAATCAGCATTACTGAAAATTTTAGGGGGGTTAAATTCTTTTAAAAAGTCTATTGAATTTAGTGGAATTTTAAGTACTTTGAAATTCCTACTCAAGTTTTTATGTGCAAATGTTGTATATCAGTTATATCTCTATTTCTACTTAAGCTATTGTTTGGAAACTTTGCACATGTTTCTGTGACCATAATATCAGCCTGTATGCAAAGGTTCATTTCTCTAATATTGAATTTAGTGGATTTTTTTTACCCTTTTCAGACTAAAAAAATCATGGTGATGTTTTTACTTGCAAATGTTGTATATCAGTTATATTTCTTTTTAGCTCACCTGAGCATATCACTATTTCTACTTAAACTATTGCTTTGAAACTTTGCACAATGCTTCTGGGACCATAGAAATAGCCTCTAGACAAAGATTCATTACTCTGATATTGAATTTAGAGGAATTTTAACCCTTTAAGTACTTTGAAATTCCTAGTCCAGTTTTTACTTGCAAATGTTGTATATCAGTTATATCTCTATTTCTTCTTAAGCTTATACTCGGAAACCTAGCACATACTTCTGTGACCATAATATCAGCCTCTATACAAAGATTCATTCCTCTGATATTGAATGAAGTTGAATTTTAACCCTTCTCGGTTAGGTTGTTATGTGCAAATTTTGTTAATCAGTTATAATTCTTTTTAGCTCAACTGAGCACATTGTGCTCAATGTGAGCTTTTGTGATCATTGAATGTCGGTTGTCTGTTGTGCGTCATGTTTCATGATTGTCAGGTCTGAAACCCAAGGACATTGGTCCCCATTACTCCCTATGATTACTTCCTCAATGGAATTTTGCACAAAATCGCATATATCGTGAAAAGGTACAATGGACCTACCTGCTGCTGAGGCTAGATGTATCTGTTGGTCATTCCAAGAATGATCAACCGGTGTTGGTACAGATGGCACATTAATGTTTGATAATTTTTGCTGTTGGCTAACTTGTAAGTCTATGAATAACTGATTATAAATTCTATTCGGATTTGGAATTTGTTGAGAGGGTCCTGTTTTGTGGGAGGGCTCGGTTCGAGGCTGTTGAATTATGTCTTGAGGTTCTGACGATCTTGTTATTGGAGTATTTGTTACTGATTGAGCCAGTTGGCTCCGAGTGTTTATTTTCATAGCTATGCGAACTAAAAGTCGCCTTTGTCCTTTTGGGATTTTGATTGATTGCAAGTCTGACATGTCAATCACTTGCAGTGCTTTGAGGCTTGTTTAGCTCCTCTTCAGGATCTTGTCAATGGGGCATCTATCTATTTTGTGTTCCAAACAAAATTGAATAACTTTATCTGCCTCCCCCATTGGAGACAGAGACACAGTTGCATTTTGATCTTGGGATACTGAAATTGACTCCTCTGAATTTGCCATGTTCCTTGAAATATCACAGTTTAAGTAAAATGTAAATTACGTTATCCCTGGCAGCATTCATCACAGCACAGCACAATTTCTCTAACTGAGACCAGAAGAAGCAAATTATGGCGTCACACATTCTTGAGCAGTCAAGTTCTCTGAATAGATTTGCTTCATCAGCGGAATTGGCCTTTACACAGTAGTTATATAAATGATTTATTTCAATTATGGAAAGAACATACAAATCAGGAATAAAGAAACGGTGTCGAATTTCCCACTCACATTTGTCAGCCATTCTGATATCATTTCCAGCTTAATAATGTCTGGCTCGTTGGCCGAGTGGTTAACAAGCTTGACTCTTAACCTGGTGGTTGCTGGTTTGAGCCCTACCGGAGGCGGGTAGTGTATTTGGGGGGACACTTTACAGACGGGCCCCAGTCCACCCACCTGTAAAAGTGGGTAGCAGTGGTTAGAACCCATTGATATCTCTCAAAGTGTAGGATAATATCTGAAATGAGTTGGGACCATAATGGAAATAAGAGTCATAAGACTTTTTATTGTGTTTCTTCGAGTGGGAAAAAAATGCAAATAACTCAACAAAGTATTTGATAGTTACATTTTGTTCACAAAAATCACTAAATTAATCTTTCAGTCCAGAACTGAGATCACAGAGAAATATAAAAACATCAAAACTTGAATGGTCAAGTGGTGAAAGCAAAGTGACACTATTTAATAAAATCTTTTGTTTGCAGGCCCTTTTTCCATTGGTCAATAAAAATAAAAGGATTGCATTGATTGGTCAAGAAAGTTGTTTTGATTTGCAAATCATAAAACATACAAATATTATATCTGAAGAAAAATTTGTTTCTGTCCACTGAGATAACTTTTAAAAATCTTGTATGTTTTACCAAGGCCAATTAATCTTTCTACATGTACTCTCTTGCTTGATATTTTTCTGTCTGAAACCACAGTCTTGAAGTTCATTCTATTTTTCTTTTTAAAGAAGGTTGGTACATTGATAGAGATATCTTTAGATGCAAATAAATCTTGAACATTAAATCCTTTATCAGCTATGACACTGTCATACTGGTCACATATTTGGACAAGGTTACACCTTTCTACAATTTGTCTGTCACTTGTGGACCCACCAAAAGCAGGAGATACAAATCTAACAAGACCACCTGGGGTACATTCAACTTATACTTTTACTGTATTCTTATTCTTGTAGGTAGAAAAAGTAGCCAGCTGAGCCCTGGATGCTTTGGTTTCTTAATAGGGCACTCTGTCCCATCAATTATAACTCTTGTACATGGAAATTTCACTTTAAAGTCATATTGAGAAAAATACCTAACAAGCTTTCGGGTTGGCCATATATTCTCTCCATTGCCTACTCATGAAAACTTTCCATGTATAAACAATATTTTTAACACATGAATCTGAAACTGAAAAAAATCTTGAAAGTTCAAAATTTGTAGTGTATCTCCCTAATTTAATAAGAGTCATAAAAAACTGATCCTCTACTGAGATACCTACAACTCGGAAATACATATATAACTTAGACAATAAGCTGCAGGACCAGGAGTGTTTAATACAAAAATAACCTTTGAATATGTCTCTAGACCTGTATTAAAATGAATTGCTTTATCATCATTTCTAAACTTCTCAACTGAAAACATTGGACAGCATGAAGTCTGGCTTTCTTTGTGTTGAAAAGTTTGTAGCTGTTGTTGAAGAGGCATTGCGTAATACACCTCTGATTCTTCAATGTCCACCTCTTCTGAGAAGCTTGCCTCCAACTTCTCTCTACATCCTCATCAAGCTTCAATTTCTTGGCACATCTTTTTTCAGCCCTGGCTCTTCTTCCAACTCTGGTGTTACTTTGCTCTGATGTTCAGGGGTATCATGCCTCAAAGGCTTCAAGGAACCACACGAAATCAATTGGTAATCATTTAATGCTTTAATGGCCCAACAGATTGTACATGCGTTCAAAACTGAAAGTAGACAATTGAAATACCTTATTAGCCAAAATATTAGGAATAGACCTTCAAAGTGACCGGACTATATGACATTTCCCTACGGAAAACACCATAAATAAGAATTGCTTAGCAATGAAAAATTAGAAGACAGACGTTCAAAATAGGGTACGAAATACTTTCGAAGTTAAAGAAGTAAAATTACGATAAAATGTTTTTAGAAAACAAAGGTAGAGAGGTCAATGCATCGAATACTTACACTGTTGTGCTCTAAACATTCGGAACAAGACAAATATGTCTGAAAAGACTAGAAACATTGATAAAAGCATTGAGAAATGCTGTAAGTGCGCAGTAGAAAACACGTGTGCCGGAAACGGCCGTACGGTAACACTCCACTCCAAACGTGCGGTATAACACCATCAAATTAAAAAACCAGCACACTCCCCACCTGTTATTTTCCAAAATAACACCTTATCTAACTTTACAAAATTAATGTTACTTAATAACCAAATTTTGACTTAGATGTGAACAATCATAATTGACAAATTTTGACGCTTACAGCAGAGGTCATGATTCAATTTCATATGTGATATGAAGTTGAAAAATATACATTTTAGTTTTCTTATGATTCACTTTGTACAAGAAGAACCAGGTCTACAACTGGTATTGTGTACAATGATTTTTTCCCGTCTTTAGTAACACAAATCTCTACTTTGCGTATGCGACCATCCCTACTAGGGAAAACACGTGTAACCTTTGCCATCAGCCAGAGGTTACGCGCCAATTCCACGTCCTTTAGAAGAACAATGTCGCCCACCTTAAGAGAACGATTTTCTCTAGGCCACAATTTACGGCACTGGAGATTTTGCAAATACTCTTTGCGCCAGCGAATCAAATATTGATTAGCGAGGTACTGCACCTGCTTCCACTGACTTTTGTACATATCTTTGATCTCTATATTCCCACAGGGGAACCTTTCACACTCTAACTTTTGGGTGAGGAGTGAAGAAGGGCTTAAGATCTCTGGGACTTCAGGGTCATATGAAATTGGGACAATTGGGCGAGAATTGATTACAGCTGATACTTCAGCCATCAAAGTGACAAGAACTTCGTGAGTAAGGGATTTTACATTCAATAACATCGCCTCCAAGATCCTTCGCGAAACCCCTATTAACCTTTCCCATACACCTCCCATGTGTGAACTATGGGGACTGTTGAAAACCCAAACAGAGTCAGATTTCCGGAGAAATTCTTCAATGTTTATGGCTGTGACGCCAATGTTATCAATTGCGCCTACAAAATTTGTACCTCGATCCGATCGATACATCTTGACATTACCTCTTACAGAAACAAACCTACGAAGAGCATTAGTGAATGATGAAGACGACAACTCTTCAATTACCTCAATGTGCACAGCTCTAATTGTCAGGCAAGTAAATAAGACAGCCCAGCGTTTTGAAGCTGCCTGTCCGCCTCTAGTACGCCTTGCTACCACCTCCCAAGGACCAAAAACATCAACCCCTACGTAACTAAAGGGCGAGACCTGTTCGACTCTATCCATCGGTAAATCCGACATTTTCTGATACTCAAAGCAGCCTCTTAGTCTCCGACAAACTACACAAGAGTATATAATTGACGAAACCAAGCGTTTAGACCCCGTAATCCAAAATCCTGCAGATCTCAGCGCACCCTCTGTAAATAATCTCCCTTGATGGTGAACAATATTGTGATAATGTTCTACCAAAAGTCTTGACAAATGATGTTTGCCTGGTAGAATAATAGGATGTCTTTCCAATAAGGGGAGCTTACTTCTACTGAGACGTCCACCAACATGAATCAAACCATCAGTTCCCAATGTTGGGTTCAAAGCTAAAATACTACTATCTCTCTGTGTGGCCTTACCATTTGTAAGCTGCTCGAGTTCCTTGCTATACACTTCTTTCTGTACACTCTGAAATAAAAATTGCTTAACCTCTTTTCTAAATTTTACCTTTTTAGACTCGGAACAAAGATGCCAACCCTTGCATGGTAAATCTTGGTGGAATGAAATTGCAATGTGTTTGAGTGTAGATATAGCTCTAACTAATCTATCAAAGGACGAAAATTTCCCAATAATTCTCGTGAATAACTTTCCATCTGATATGTTTGTTACACTAACCAAAACTTCTGGACGGATCTCCGTATCATCCTCAGGAAGAATGAGGGGAAATGGCCCTGAACTAGAAATTTGTGCTTCGCACAAAAACTGTGGACCCTTTAACCAGCAACTACTTATCAACTGATGGACACTTGCAACCCTACTACCTATATCTGCAGGGTTCAAATGAGATGGGACATACAACCATTGTTCTGACTTGCTACATTGCAAAATTTTCTGAACTCTATTACCTACATACTGGTAAAATCTTCTGGTTTTGTTACATAAGTAGCCTAGCACTACTTTACTATCAGTTTAAAACTTGGTGTTAGAATCCGTAAAATCAAAGTCAATTTGCTCACTTATTGACTGAAAAAGCTGGGAAGCCAAGACAGCGGCACATAATTCTAATCTTGGAACAGTACTATGGCCCTTCTCTGGGGCAAGTTTACTTTTTCCTAAAACGAAACCTACCTCTTTAGCCCCATTTGGATGGCGTCCCAAGACATATGCTACTGAAGAGATTGCTTTGACTGAAGCGTCTGAAAAAAATATGCAACTCTAAATCCGACATCACACTCAAAGAACCTTTGAAATAATTTCTACCAACACTAAGATTCTCTACATGAACCAAATTTTGATGCCAATTTTTCCACATATCGGAAATATTTGTCGGAATAGGCTTATCCCAGTCTACCTTACTAGACACTAATTCCCTCAATATCAGTCGACCTTGTAAAACAACCGGTGCTAGAAATTCCAGGGGATCAAACAGGCTATTTATAGCCGACAAAATACCTCTTTTTGTAATTGGCTGAGATAACATATCTACTTTGAACATGAATTTGTCATTTTCTAT
Organism: Fragum whitleyi; assembly: GCA_948146395.1. Classification (NCBI taxonomy): domain Eukaryota; kingdom Metazoa; phylum Mollusca; class Bivalvia; order Cardiida; family Cardiidae; genus Fragum; species Fragum whitleyi. Next base: position 52,347,321 of record OX411553.1, read on the forward strand.
GTTCCAAACTATACCCAAACTACGTTGATCTGGTAGATGGCCACAGTACAAATCAATGTCTTTTAAACCTTTAGCTAGATCATCCACAGGGAATTGCCTCAAAACTTCAGGATCATTTGAAGCAATCTTATGCAGACGTAATTTACTGGATTTGAAACCTATCTGGGTTCTTTTCAACAAATCCACTGCTTCCTCGACAGATGGTCGAGACGACAACCCATCGTCTACGTAAAAATCCCGTTCGACAAACTTGCGGACATCATGGTCCAAATTCTTGACAGACTTTCTCAGACAATAAGTAGCTATAGCGGGTGATGGGGAATTTCCAAACACATGTCTGCACATACAATATTCGACTAGCTCCTTACTAGGATCGTTATCTAGAAACCATAGAAACCTGAGAAGATTCCTATCTCTACCTACAACACTGAAGGAATAAAACATTTGTTCGATATCCCCTAATACAGCTATTTGGTCTCTTCTGAACCTCATTAGAACGCCAATCAAATTATTGGTCAAGTCCGGACCTTGAAGAAGGACAGAATTGAGAGATACTCCCTCAAACTTAGCGGACGTATCGAAGACAACCCTTACCTGATTCACTTTCTTTTTGTGATAAACACCAAAAATTGGCAGGTACCAAACTTCTTGACCTGGGCTTAAACTTGGAGCCAATTCTGCGTGACCATTTTTAAGAATTTTTTCCATGAATTCAAAAAAGTGGGATTTTTTAATCGGGTCCTTATGGAGGCTCCTAAGAAGTGTATTTGTCCGTTTTAAAACCTGAGACCTGTTATTTGGCAACCGGTTTCTTTGGTATCGAAGTGGTAAAGGTGCAACCCAACCCCCATCTGGTTCTTGATAGACTTCTTTATCCATAATGTTAAGAAACTCCCTGTCATCTTGAGAGAGAGCGACCTTATTATCATTCGGAGTTTGGACAAACAAAGGATCTTGTACGGACAAAGATTGACCACAACATGGTTTGAATAATGATGTTCTACCATCATCTAGTACATATGTCTTATTTACATTTACAATGTTAGGTACATGAATTTGACCGAGGCACATTTCACAGACAACGACCCAACCCAGACCTAGTTGCTGGGCAAAGGGCATTCCCGGTGAACCCAATACCTGATCAAACACATGATGCGCTTCAATCACATCACGTCCTGAAAGCAACAAAATATCAGACTGGACATCATACTTTGGTAGCTTATCTGCCACATATTTTAAATGACTATGGTGTCTGGCATTTTCAGGTCTGCATATTTCATTTTTATCATTCGGTATGTATGAGCATTCTAACAGAGTTGGTAAATCATAGGAACATGTGCTATCCAATGATTCGACCACTATGTCAGTTGCTCTTCGACCGCTGACGACTTTGCTACCATTGCATGTTTTTAAGAGATACTCAAACTTTTCACCATTGATTTGAAGTTTTGAAAAGAGCTCTGGCTTAATCAGAGATCTATTACTCTGTTCATCTATTATGCAATAGCATTTGATTCTATTGTGTTTGTTATTTTTACTGAACACATTCACTAGTAAAATTTTTGAGCAAGATTTTACATTTTCAGAATTACACACTTCTGTACACGAAGCTTTGATTGCTGGAATCTTCTGATCTTCACCACTGTCAGGGTTCTGTAACGACGGCATCTTGTCGTTTTCTCCGGTAGATGACTTTGATTGATCATGTACACTATTTGACCCATTTGACCTTTCAACACATTCTCTGGCAATATGTTTACCAGAGTAGCACTTAAAACACAATTTTTTATCACTTAGAAACTTTCTTCTTCCTTCATTTGACATCTCGCGGAACACTCTGCAGTCTTGTAGTCTATGTGGGGTTTTGTGGATGGGACATTTCTCCTCTAGAATATTTGTTTTCTTGACTAATACCGGTTTGTCTGTATTTGAAGTCACAGGCGTAGATTTTGACCCTGGGCTTGGATTCTCGAAGTGAAAACTTGGGTCATTCCGTATTTGACTTTGTTCACGGATGAATTTCGCAAATTCACTAAATGGGGGGAAAGCTAGATTGTGTCTCTGTTTGTATATGGAAGCAGTAGAAGTCTATTTTTCTTGTAAGTAATATGGAAGTTTACAAACTATTGGGTTTATGCCAATGGCTGCATCAAAGTAAGCTAAAATTGAAGTGAATTTTGGATCACATTTTAGTCCCTCAATTTCTGATAATATGTCAGAAAGGCCGTATATCTGGACGGGGTTTTTACCTGATATCCTTGAAAATGTTGACAATTTCTGAATAGTAGAATGGTAGACTCTCTCGGGTGTTCCAAACCTTTCTTCAAGTCTCTCCCAAATTTTCGAAAGGCCTAACTCTTGGTTAGATATATAGGCTGTTTTTAGAGATAATGCTTGTCTCCTACTGTTTTGACCTAACCACTTTACAAGTAAGTCAATCTCTTCACTATGGTTAGCCCCTATTTCTGTGACAACCGATTTAAATGTTTCTCTCCAAGAAATGAAGTTTTCTGGCTGGTCATTAAATGGTGCCAGTCTTGACATTAGAAGGTCTTTCTTCATAAGAAATTTTGTTAAGTCAGTCGAATTGGAATATGTAGGTACAAAAGGCGGAGCCCCTACATTTAGTTTCGTTTCCTTTTCAACATAGTCTGCGGTTCTCTTACCCGGATCATCTATTGGGATACCCCCTAAAACTTTATCAGGTACTAGGCTTAAGTCATCTTCTTCTAGTTCTGCCTCTTGAACAGCTAACGCTTCTCTTTCCTTCAATACTTTCAGTTGAATTTCTATTTCTTTTTTCTTACGATCAGCTTCTGCAGCCTCCTTGATCTGCTTCTCCTCCAAGATGATCTTTGACCGTTCTAATTTGGCGACTTCCTCGGCATATGCTGCCTTTGCTCTGGCTGCATTTAACTTTGCCTGCTGTGATCTAGAACTACCTGACCTGATAGTGTTTTGTTCCATTTCAAGTTCCAGATGTTTGACCCTATCTAAGAATTCACCTGTTGCTTTTCTCTTCTCTGACAAGAATGCTGTCAAATTGGTGAGGTTGTTGAAACTATCTTCGGTTCCAGCCCTATGCAGGAATTGACTGAACTCTGTGCCAATACTATCAAATATGGTATAATGCAGCATGACTTGAGTACGAACTGATAACAATGTCAAATGATGTGTAGTTGGACTAATGGACTGATTGTCTTTAAGTAGTGTCTCAAGCAAAGACCACTGTTTATCCAACCTTGATTGGTATTTGTCTCTATTCTCTAAATAAGCTTCCATGGCTCTAGGAGTATGCCTTCTCAGTCTGGACATAAATGGATATGATGCTGGAGGTAACAGTTTTTGACTATCATGCCTCAAAGGCTTCAAGGAACCACACGAAATCAATTGGTAATCATTTAATGCTTTAATGGCCCAACAGATTGTACATGCGTTCAAAACTGAAAGTAGACAATTGAAATACCTTATTAGCCAAAATATTAGAAATAGACCTTCAAAGTGACCGGACTATATGACATTTCCCTACGGAAAACACCATAAATAAGAATTGCTTAGCAATGAAAAATTAGAAGACAGACGTTCAAAATAGGGTACGAAATACTTTCGAAGTTAAAGAAATCTTTGGAAGTAAAATTACGATAAAATGTTTTTAGCTCACCTGAGCACGAAGTGCTCATGTGAGCTATTGTGATCACCTTTCGTCCGGTGTCCGTCCGTCGGTCGTCGTCCGTCGTCCGGCGTCTGTCAACAATTTCTTTAAACCACATCTCCTCCTAAACTACTAGGCCAATTAACACCAAATTTTACAGAAATGTTGCTTAGGTGGTCCCCTTCAAAAATAGCTAAAAGAATTGAAATCCATGAAAAACTCTGGTTGCTATGGCAACAAAAGTGAAATTTTAAGAAAATCTTTAGAATTCTTCTTCTTCTCAACCAGTAGTCCTACAGACTTAAAACTTGGCATGGATGATCAGTTCCTAGACATGAATTAAAATAGCTAAAATCATATCTTTTGGGCCACCAGGTGCGGAGCACCAGGGGGGAGGGGGTAGTACTTTGGGTAAATTTTGTAATCTTTAAGCTTCTTCTTCTTCGGAACCAGGAGCCCTACAGAATTGAGAATTGGCATGGATGATCAGCTTATAGGCCTTAATAAAAAAAGCTAAAATCATATCTGTTGGGCTGCCAGGTGCGGAGCACCAGGGGGGAGGGGGTAGTACTTTTGTGAAAATTTTGTAATCTTTAACCTTCTTCTTCTGATGAACCAGGAGCCTGACAGATTTGAATATTGGCATGGGTGATCAGCATATGGACTTTTATATAAATAGCTAAAATCATGACTGTTGATTCACCAGGTGCGGAGCACCAGGGGGGAGAGGGTAGTACTTTTGTGAAAAAGTTGCATCTTTAAAATTCTTCTTCTTCTGAACCAGGAGCCCTACAGACTTGAATATTGGCATGGGTGATCAGCATATGGACTTTTATATAAATAGCTAAAATCATGACTGTTGATTCACCAGGTGCGGAGCACCAGGGGGGAGAGGGTAGTACTTTTGTGAAAAAGTTGCATCTTTAAAATTCTTCTTCTTCTGAACCAGGAGCCCTACAGACTTGAAAATTGGCATGGATGATCAGCTTATAGACCTGAATAGAAATAGCTAAAATCATATCTGTTAGGCTGCCAGGAGCAGAGCACCACAGGGGAGGGGGTAGTACTTTTGTGAAAATTTTGTAATCTTTAACCTTCTTCTTCTTCTGAACCAGGAGCCTGACAGATTTGAATATTGGCATGGATGATCAGAATATGGACCTTTATATAAATAGATAAAATCATGACTGTTGATTCACCAGGTGCGGAGCACCAGGGGGGAGAGGGTAGTACTTTTGTGAAAATTTTGTAATCTTTAACCTTCTTCTTCTTCTGAACCACAAGCCCTACAGACTTGAAAATTGGCATGGAGGATCAGCTCATAGACCTTAATAAAAATAGCTAAAATCATGACTGTAATGTCACCAGGTGCAGAGCACCAGGGGGAGGGGGTAGTACTTTTGTTAAAAATTTTGTAACTTTAACCTTCATCTTCTAATGAACCAGGAGCCCTACAGACTTCAATATTGGCATGGATGATAAGCTTATGGATCTAAACTAATTAGCTAAAATCATCAATGAAGGGCCACCAGATGCGGAGCATTAGGGGGAGGGGGTAGTACTTTGGATCAGTTTTTAATTCTTTAACCTTATTCTTCTCCTGGATCAGGAACCCTACAGACTTGAAAATTGTCATGGGTGATCAATATATTGACATTAATAAAAATAGCTAAAATCATGACTGTAGAGTCACCAGGTGGTGAGTGTCTTTGGAAGGGGGTAGTACTTTGGATCATTTTTGAAATCTTTAAACTTCTTCTAATGAACCAGGAGTCCTACAGACTTGAAAATTGGTATGAATGATCAGCATATGGACATTAATTGAATTAGCTAAAATCATGACTGTAGATTCACCAGGTGCAGAGCATCTTGGGGGAGTGCTTTGTTGAGAATTTTGAATCCCTACAGCCTTTATTATACCCCCCACAACGAAGTTATGGGGGGGGGTATACTGGAATCAGGTTGTCCGTCCGTCCGTCTGTCCGTCCGTCCGTCCGTAGACATAATTTTGTGTCCTCTTCTCCTCCCACAGTTTTGGACCAATTTTGCTGAAATTTTATCAGGTTCTTTCCTATCATATGAAGTTGTGCACCTGAAATTTTCATCCAGATCCGGTCATTAGTTTGAGAGTTATGCCACTTTGAACTTTTTAAGGAGGGGGTACATATTTCTAATTTTGTGTCCTCTTCTTCTCCCACAGTTTTGGACCAATTTTGCTGAAATTTTATCAGGTTGTGTCCCATCATATGAAGTTGTGCACCTGCAATTTTCATTTTGATCCAGTCATTTGTTTCAGAGTTATGCCACTTTGAACTTTATATGAAAAGGGGGGGGGGGGAGTAGTCAAAATTTAAAATTGCAAAACTCAGTAACCATAACAGGAGTTACCAAATTGGGTAATTAATCCTATCATTTGAAGTTGTGAGCCTGCAATTTTCATTGTTTTGGGGTCACATAGGTCAAAGGTCAAGGTCACAGTAAATTTTTGTTCAATTTTCGTTTCTTGACTCTAAATCGAGAACCAAGCGACCTAGAATCATGAAACTCTATGAAAATGTTACTTATGACTCAAGGAAGAGCCCTATTGTTTTTATGTCACATAAGTCAAAGGTCAAGGTCACATTAAATTTTTGTTCAGTTTTCGTTTCCAGACTCTAATTCAAGAACCAAGGGATCTAGAATCATGAAACTTCATGCAATTGCTGTATATGACCTCAATATTTGTTACAAACACATCTTGCACTTAAAGCACTTACATTTTGACAAAGTGCTGGTGGGGGGTATAAGTCCGCTCTGCGACAGTTCTAGTATTTGACATGGATTGATCAACTCATTAAAGAAAACTTTAAAAGTCTCAGACTCAGGCTGTATATCTGGCATAGATTAGCTGATCACAGACCTTTTATGAAAAACGCTTAAATAAATAATGACCAGGGGAGGGGGGGAATTATTTCAAATGTTATCTGATTGAATAAGTGAAAATCTCTTTTTCTGTGGTTGCATGGACATACCTAGGTAATGAAGCTTTTTTCTCAGGTGAGCGACCCAGGGCCAACGGCCCTCTTGTTTAGAAAACAAAGGTAGAGAGGTCAATGCATCGAATACTTACACTGTTGTGCTCTAAACATTCGGAACAAGACAAATATGTCTGAAAAGACTAGAAACATTGATAAAAGCATTGAGAAATGCTGTAAGTGCGCAGTAGAAAACACGTGTGCCGGAAACGGCCGTACGGTAACACTCCACTCCAAACGTGCGGTATAACACCATCAAATTAAACAACCAGCACAAGAGGAAAACGCTCGGAACAGCATCTGGTTTCAGTCTTCTTAAAGAATGACATTTACCTGAAAATATAAAATTAAATAAATATTTGGAATCCTGGTGAATATTGGAATACCGAGTCTCCACCTCCAAATTTTGCATTTATTCCAAAGGAGACAATGTATATGTCACAGAGTGGTGGATTCTGAGTTCAAGTCTTTGAATGTTGTGGGCTGAACTCACACACATTTATGATTGAATACATGTAAGTTGCCAGGTAAACATTGTCGGCAGAGTTCTTTCATTATTTAGAGGGAGAGTAAAAGGTTTAAGGTTCCAGCCCTTGACTGGTTGATAGTTTGTTTGACCTGAGACAATAATAAAACAGACACCTTACAGTAAGATATTCAAAATCCATGTCATTGTACTCACAGTATCAATAACATAAATATCCTTTACATAATTCATTTCAAACAAAACAAGAAATTGGTTACTGTAATCAAAGATATGGCATGGTTTTACTTACTATGGCAAGCACATATCTTTCAATGGCATGAAAATGCTTCAATTTAAACAAACAAATCATCCAACTATCATGACTGTTCTCTCTTTCCACACGCGTTTTCTACTTTAAATTTTGTTTTATGCAGTGTAAATGTACTGTTTATTCATTACAACAATTAATGGCTTTCAGTATTATTTCTTTTAAGAGACCAACTTACTAACTGTAATTCGTTTGTTTTAAGTAGTCGTCTGGTTTAAAATGGTTCCAACAAACAACAGAAGATTTCGTCAGCACCCAAGGCTTCTTCATCACTTCGTGGATTCTACGAATCGCTTGGATCCATTGTGTCCGTATTTTAGGGTCTGATGGGAGCCTCGCCCCCCCCCCTTAAATTCCAGGCATTATTTTTAAGATTACAATATTGAAGGTAAATAAGCATATGTATCCGATTAGGAAGGACCGGGACCCACGGCCCTACCCATTGAAGAACGATTACTCACTACTATTTGCTATTGACACACCTGTATCATGGAGGGCCATGCTTGCCCCTCTGATCGTATATGCAAAGGAAGAGTTGAAGAAACCCAATTGAATCTTTCATGAGTAGCTGTTGATTTCTTGCAAGTTTTTAAATGTCGATTCAATGAACCATGGGATGAAAATCCAACACCAGAGTTTTGGAATTTGTCGATAGGAACTTTTAGGTGGTGAGAACAGGGGTATCTAAATTGAAAAGATTCTGTGCAAGTCCAATCCATATCTGGTTTTGTATGTTTTCCCACATTCTTCACAAATGAACTGTTTGTTCATAGTTGGTTTACTTGGAGTATTTGAGGTTGGACCATATTTCTCAGATTCTGTTCTTTTACATATTTTCATGTGTTTATTAGCCCCACTGGCTATTGTAATGGCGTTGTGTCAGTCGTGCGTCCGTCTGTACGTGTGTCCATGCATTCGGTCATAACTTTTTTCTTTTAAAAATCTTCTCCTCAGAAACTACTGGATGGATTTCAACCAAGCTTCACAGGAATGATCCTTGGGTGACCCTCTTTCAAAGTTGTTAAAGAAATTTTGATCCAATGAAAAACATGGATTAAATGGGCGTGGCTTATTTCCAAATATGGTAAAAAGTGAGTAATCTCAGATTCTAAGTGATGGATACCAATTAAATTTTAGATAAATGAAACATGGATGACGGTTTATCAGTCTACAAAAAAGTATTGTGATCAGATGAAAAATATGTATTTTATGGGCGGAGGTCATTTGTCTTTATGTTATAAAGTGGAAACTTTGAAAATCATTTTCTCAGAATCTAACAGATAGATATCAACCAAATTTTACATGAATGATCCTTGGGTGACCCTTTATCAGTCTACCAACAATTATTGTGATTTGATGAAAAATATGTCTTTTATGGACGGAGGTTATTTCTCTATATGTTATATAGTCGAAATTTTGAAAATCATTTTCTTAGAATCTAACTGACAGATATCAAGCAAAGTTTACGTGAATGATCCTCGGGTGACACTTTATCAGTCTACCAAAAATTATTGTGATCGGATGAAAGATATGTATTTTATAGACGGCGGTCATTTCTCTATATGTTATATAGTGGAAACTTTGAAAATCATTTTCTCTGAATGTAACAGATGGATATTAATCATCAATCATTAGTATGATCCTTGGGTGATCTTTTATCATGCAGCCAAAAAATTATTGTGATTTGATGAAAAATATGTCTTTTATGGGCAGAGGTCATTTCTCTATATGTTATAATAGTGGAAACTTTGGAAATCATTTTAACATCAGTAGAGCCCAAAATATCTAAAAATCTAGTCAAAACTTTTACAAGAAATTCAAGCCTGTAGAGCGACTCAAGCCATTCATGGCTTTCTAGTTTTTTTAGCTCCACTGGCTGAAAGCCACTGGGGCTATTGTCATGGCATTGTGTCCGTCGTGCGTCCGTCCGTGCGTCAGTGCGTCTGTGCGTCCGTGCGTCCGGTCGTAAACTTTTTCTTTAAAAATCTTCTCCTCAGAAACTACTGGATGAATTTCAACCAAACTTCACAGGAATGATCCTTTGGTGACCCTCTTTCAAAGTTGTTCAAGAAATTTTGATCCAATGAAAAACATGGATTTAATGGGCGTGGCTAATTTCCAAATATGGTAAAAAGTGAGTTTTCTCAGATTCTAATGGATGGATACCAATGAAATTTTACATGAATGTTCCTTGTGTGACCCTTTATCAGTCTACAAAAGATTATTGAGATCGGATGAAAAATATGCATTTTATGGGCGGAGGTCATTTCTCTATATGTTATATAGTGGAAACTTTCAAAATCATTTTCTCAGAATGTAAGTGATGGATAACAACCTAATTTCACTGGAATGATCCTTGAGTGACCCTTTATCAGTCTACCAAAGATTATAGTGATCGGATGAAAATTATGTATTTTATGGGCGGAAGTCATTTCTCTATATGTTATATAGTAGAAACTTTCAAAATCATTTTCTCAGAATCTAACATATCGATATCAACCAAATTTTACTGGAATAATCCTTGAGAGACCCTCTATCAGTCTACCAAAAATTATAGTGATCAGATGAAAATTATGTATTTTATGGGCGGAGGTCATTTCTCTATATGTTATATAGTGGAAACTTTGAATATCATTTTCTTAGAATGTAATTGATGGATACCAATGAAATTTTACATGAATAATCCTTGAGTGACCCTTAATCAGTCTACAAAAAATTATTGTGATCAGAGGAAAGCGGATGTCATTTCTCTATATAGTTGATACTTTGAAAATCATTTTCAACATCAGTAGAATCAGAAATATCTTAAAGTCTAGTCAAAACTTTTATTGCTTTCAAGAATTTCAAGCCTGTGGAGCGACTCAAGCCATTCATGGCTTTCTAGTTTTGTTTTTTTTTTAGCTCACCTGAGCACGTAGTGCTCAAGGTGAGCTTTTGTGATCGCATGATGTCCGTCGTGTGTCGTGTGTCGTGCGTCGTCAACATTTACCTTGTAGACACTCTAGAGGCAACATTTTTAGACAGATCATCCTCAAATTTGGTCAGAATGATTATCTTGATGAAATCTCGGACAAGTTCAAAATTGGGTCAACTGGGGTCAAAAATGAGGTCAGGGGGTCAAATATTAGAAAAACCTTGTAGACACTCTAGAAGCCATTTTTTTTGCTCAATCAACCTGAAATTTGGTCAGAATGATTGTCTTGACAAAATCTCGCACAAGTTCGAAATTGGATCAACTGGGGTCAAAAATGAGGTCACAGGGTCAAATATTAGAAAAACTTTGTAGACACTCTAGAAGCCATATTTTTTGCTCAATCAACCTGAAAATTGGTCAGAATGATTGGTTTGATAAGAACTAGGACAAGTTCGAAATTGGGTCAACTGGGGTCAAAAATGAGGTCACGGTGTCAAATATTAGAAAAACCTTGTAGACACTCTAGAAGCCGTATTTTTTGCTCAATCAACCTGAAAATCGGTCAGAATGATTGTCTTGATAAAATCTTGGACAAGTTCAAAATTGGGTCAACTGGGGTCAAAAATGAGGTCACAGTCTCAAATATTAGAAAAACCTTGTAGACACTCTAGAAGCCATATTTTTTGCTAAATCAACCTGAAAATCGGTCAGAATGATTGTCTTGACAAATTCTCGGACAAATTTGAAATTGGGTCAACAGTGGTCAAAAAAGAGGTCACAGGGTCAAGTTTTAGAAAAACCTTGTAGACACTCTAGAAGCCATATTCTTTGCTAAATCAACCTGAAAATCGGTCAGAATGATTGTTTTGATAAAATCTTGGACAAGTTCAAAATTTGGTCAACTGGGGTCAAAAATGAGGTCACGGTGTCAAATATTAGAAAAACCTTGTAGACACTCTAGGAGCCATATTTTTTGCTCAATCAACCTGAAAATTGGTCAGAATGATTGTCTCGACAAAATCTCGGACAAGATCGAAATTGGGTCAACTGGGGTCAAAAATGAGGTCACAGGGTAAAATATTAGAAAAACTTTGTAGACACTCTAGAAGCCATATTCTTTGCTCAATCAACCTGAAAATTGGTCAGAATGATTGATTTGATGAGAACTTGGACATGTTCGAAATTTGGTCAACTGGGATCAAAAATGTGGTCACAGGGTCAAGTATTAGAAAAACCTTGTAGACACTCTAGAAGCCGTATTTTTTGCTCAATCAACCTGAAAATCGGTCAGAATGATTGTCTTGATAAAATCTTGGACAAGTTCAAAATTGGGTCAACTGGGGTCAAAAATGAGATCACAGGGTCAAATATTAGAAAAACCTTGTAGACACTCTAGAAGCCATATTTTTTGCTAAATCAACCTGAAAATTGGTCAGAATGATTGTCTTGATGAGAACTCAGACATGTTCAAAATTGGGTCAACTGGGGTCAAAAAAGAGGTCACAGGGTCAAATATTAAAAAGACTTTGTAGACATTGTAGAAGCCATATTCTTTGCTCAATCAACCTGAAAATTTGTCAGAATGATTGATTTGATGAGAACTCGGACAAGTTCGAAATTGGGTCAAATGGGGTCAAAAATGAGATCACAGGGTCAAGTATTAGAAAAACCTTGTAGACACTCTAAAAGCCATTTTTTTTGCTCAATCAACCTGAAAATTAATCAGAATGATTGTTTTGATAAAATCTCGGACAAATTCAAAATTGGGTCAACTGGGGTCAAAAATGAGGTCACGGGGTCAAATATTAGAAAAACCTTGCAGACACTCTAGAAGCCATATTTTTTGCTCAATCAACCTGAAAATTGGTCAGAATGATTGTCTTGACAAAATCTCTGACAAGTTTGAAATTGGGTCAACTGGGGTCAAAAATGAGGTCACGGGGTCAAATATTAGAAAAACCTTGTAGACACTCTAGGAGCCATATTTTTTGCTCTATCAACCTGAAAATTGGTCATAATGATTGATTTGATTAGAACTCGGACAAGTTTGAAATTGGGTCAACTGGGGTCAAAAATGAGGTCACGGGGTCAAATATTAGAAAAACCTTGTAGACACTCTAGGAGCCATATTTTTTGCTCTATCAACCTGAAAATTGGTCATAATGATTGATTTGATTAGAACTCGGACAAGTTCGAAATTGGGTCAACTGGGGTCAAAAATGAGGTCACCGGGTCAAGTTTTAGAAAAACCTTGTAGACACTCTAGAAGCCATATTTTTGCATAATCAACTTGAAAATTGATCAGAATGATTGTCTTGATGACCTAGGGTGAAGTTGGGTCAAAAATGAGGTCACAGGGTCAAATATTAGGAAAACCTTGTAGACACTCAAGAGGCCACAACTTTTGCCTAATCATCCTGAGAATAAGTCAGATTGAAATTGTCTTTAGAAATATGTCTGGTTCAAATTTGGGTCAAGTCTGGTTAAAAACTAGGTTAAGAGGTCAGAACTTGAGATTGTTAACTCAGGTGAGCGATTTAGGGCCACTATGGCCCTCTTGTTTAATTTATTATTATTAAGGAAATTTCAATGAGATTTTTATTGAAGACAGGTTTACCTGTCTTTCAATATAGGGATCGTCGCCATCGGATTCTGATAACAAACCTACATGTGTCATTACGCTCAAAAAAGTAGACCCATTCATAAAAATAAACGCGGCAAAAATAATCAATAGTGTAGCAATATACTGTAAAATTTTGGTGCTGACCTAAATTCTGGCGGGGACCACAGGGGAGTGAACACGTGATCTATGCAGAAGTTGCCTGCAGAAGCGTGTTTTACATTCGTAAGTTGTGCTGTTTTAGGGCGTTTTCGGCTGCAATCTTTTGCATTTGCTCCAAATTTTCAATTGCATCCTTCAACTGTTTTTATACATAGCATTGGCAAGCTATTTTCAGTTCCCCATTTTAGACTCCCTATTTCTCGTAAAATTGTATGTTTGTGTGTCCTTAAGGTTGCTTTATTTATCCGTCTCCCGGGCCTGTCGTAGTGTAAATGGATAAAAACTAAAATAGTACAAGGCTATTTGAATAAACTCGTTAACCCTTGGAATTTCTTAGGTTTGAATTTTTAGCTCACCTGAGCACAAAGTGCTCAAGGTGAGCTTTTGTGGTCGAGTGATGTCCGTCGTCCGTCGTCAACATTTACCTTGTAGACACTCTAGAGGCCACATTTTTTGCCCGATTAACCTGAAATTTGGTCAGAATGATTGTCTTGATGAAATCTCGGATGAGTTCGAAATTGGGTCAAGTAGGGTCAAAAATGATGTCACGGGGTCAAATTTTGGAAAAACCTTGTAGACACTCTAGAAGCCACATTTTTTGTCCAATCAACCTGAAATTTGGTCAGAATGATTGTCTTGATATAATCTCGAACGAGTTCGAAATTGGGTCAAGTGGGGTCAAAATTGGGGTCACGGGGTCAAGGTTTAGAAAAACCTTGTAGACACTCTAGAAGCCACATTTTTTGTCCAATCAACCTGAAATTTGGTCAGAATGATTGTCTTGATGAAATCTCGGATGAGTTCGAAATTGGGTCAAGTGGGGTCAAAAATGGGGTCACGGGTCAAATCTTAGAAAAACCTTGTAGACACTATAGAAGCCATATTTTTTGCCCAATCAATCTGAAATTTGGTCAGAATGATTGTCTTGATGTAATATCTGACAAGTTTGGAATTGGGTCAAGTGGGGTCAAAATGAGGTCACAGGGTCAAATCGAAGAAAAACCTAGAAGACACTCTGGAAGCCACATTTATTGCCCAAACAACCTGAAATTTGGTCAGAATGATTGTCTTGATGAAAATCTCGGACAAGTTAGAAATCGGGTCAAGTGGGGTCAAAAATGGGGTCATGGGGTCAAATTTTAGAAAACCTTGTAGACACTCTAGAAGCCATATTTTTCGTTCAATCAACCTGAAAATTGGTAAGAATGATTGTTTTGATGAATTTTCGGACAAGTTTGGAAATGGGTCAAGAGGGGTCAAAAATGAGATCACGGGGTCAAATCTTAGAAAAACCTTGTAGACACTCTAGAAGCCATATTTATTGCCCTTTCAACCTGAAATTTGGGCAGAATGATTGTCTTGATGAAATCTCTGACAAGTTTGGAATTGGGTCAAGTGGGGTCAAAAATGAGGTCACGAGGTCAAATCTTAGAAAATCTTTTTAGACACTCTGGAAGCCATATTTTTTGCCCAATCAACCTGAAATTTGGTCAGAATGATTGTCTTGATGTAATCTCTGACAAGTTTGGAATCGGGTCAAGTGGTGTTAAAAATGAGGTCACGGGTCAAATTTTAGAAAAACCTTGTAGACACTCTGGAAGCTATTTTCATTGCCCAATCAACCTGAAATTTTGTCAGAATGATTGTCTTGCTCAAATCTCGGACAAGTTGGAAATTGGGTCAAGTGGGGTCAAAAAATAGGTCATGAGATCAAATCTTAGAAAAACCTTGTAAGCAGTGTAGAGGCATCATTTTTTGCCCAATCAACCTGAAATTTGGTCAGAATTCATCATCTTTTCTAAACCTACTTTAAACATTTTTTGACAGTTCATTCAGGTGAGCGATTTAGGGCCACTATGGCCCTCTTGTTACTTGGATTTACGGAGAAATTTCGATGGCTTATCAAATTACTTTATTATGAGGCTTGTTTTGTCTATCCATATTGTACAGCATTTGGAATATCACTCGGTCATTTCCGTAAACGGCAACAGATCATGATCGTGATATTCACTCGGCAATCATCGGGCGATCTCCGAAGTCTCAGATAAATGTAGGTTACTGAATCGGCCGGGTTGTGACGAATGCGTTAGATTGGCCGAGTGGTGTTCCGAATGGCCTTTTCAGTAGTACCACGCATGCGTGACCCCGGTTTTGAGTTTCCGCTTTTGTTTTTGGACAATTTTCTGACAATAACAGAAACTGTTTTGGAAACTGGAATGGATTTATTTGTAACATTCTGGAGTGGACGTGGAAATAATTCTACTCAAGGTGATAAATGCTGTAGCTTGGATTTCATTTAACGATCTGTCATTTTGGCAGTTTTGTCAAAATTGATAGTTCACCGGATAGTTCAATCCGAATCTTGATCTAGAAAAGCAGTCCCGTGGAAAAGGCCTGAAAGGTTGGTTGTCTTAACAGGTTTAAATATTACTTAGTAGTAAAAATAATTTTCTACTAATTAAGACCATATGCAAGGAGAATAACCTGAAATGGAGATCAAAATATCTCAATGGAAAAATAGAAATAGAATGTTTCACTCCTGGAAGAAACTTAAACGGTATTCATAAAAAAAGCTACAGCTATTGTACGGGAAAATACTTCTTCTTGGTATTGACTTTGACTAGTAAAAGTATAAGATTATTGGTATTACTTTCATTGCTTCTTCTATGTGGAGATAATTAGTCAAATCCTGGATCAGATAATAAATGTAAAAGAAATTTGAACAAATTTCCAATTCAGGGCAATATTCACCATGGCAATGAAATGTTCAGCTCTTCATCAAGGGGTAAGCAATGTTTGTCATGTGGATTAACATTTTTATGCCCCCGTATCGAGAGATCGGGGGCATATTGTTTTACTCATGTCCGTCTGTCTGTCTGTCCGTCCGTCTGTCCGTCCGTCCGTCTGTCTGTCTGTCCGTCCGTCTGTCCGAAAACTTAACCTGAAAACTTAACCTTGCCAATATCTTCAAGCCTATTCAAGATACAAAGCTAATATTTGGCATGATGATAGATCTCAATGATCCTCATCTGCTGGTACCAAAGTCAAGGTCATGTGACAAGGTCAAGGTCATCTGTCAAGGTCAAACTTTGAAAAAACTTAACCCGAAAACTTAACCTTGCCAATATCTTCAAGCCTATTCAACATACAAAGCTAATATTTGGCATGATGATAGATCTCAATGATCTGCATCCGCTGGTACCAAAGTCAATGTCATGTGACAAGGTCAAGGTCATCTGTCAAGGTCAAACTTTGGAAAAAAATGCCGTTGCGTGGGCATTCGTGTTTCACAAACACATCTTGTTTTAAAGATTTTTACACATCCACTTAATAAGTTTGACTGGAAAAAAATCGGTTTTGGCTCATATTGGATTGCTGGGGATAATCTATACAATTTTATAAAACAGGGTTGCAATAATTCATATGAGTTTTTAGAATACAGGAATTGCCACCATATTTCTGTTGGTTAAATGAATAATTTTCATTTAGCATATTGAAAACTTACACTTGGGGATGAATAGCGATTATGAAGGCAGTTACCCTCTTGTTAAGCTTGAATTGGCTAGAGGGATAGGTTTATCTGGAAGTGATGAGTCTTCAAAGTAAAGCATATTCATTTGTTAGGAAGGTGCAGTTTCCATATGTAACCATCAATGATTGTTTTAAATTTTTGATTCCCACTCAAGAGATCTTCTCAAAATGCCACAATTTTCATTCCAATTGTTAATATTCAGTCCTGTCTTCAATTCAGGCCTTTCAGGCCTTTGATTGGTAGGTAAATGAGAGAATCCCTCATCATCTTTCCCAAAATTGATCCCTGAGCAACATACACATCACCTGATTCACTTGAGGATGGTATTTGGAGCGGCCACTTTCCTTGTTATAGTCCAAATAATCTGCTCTGCCAGGTATAATATACCTACTAGATTATCTTGTGCCTCTTTTGCTAGTTTAGACTTGTAGCTTGTGAATGGGTATGGTGCTGGTATTCAGCATGGGTATGGGGCACAGCATTCTTTTCACAGTCTCTTTTGAATGTCTTGTGTTCTCAGGTTCCTTGGACATGGTGGATAATGGAAAAAAAATTAAAGAAGATTTCCATAAACAAGTATTCTTAAAATAAGATGAAAAACAACAAAGCCAAATGCAAAATAGAATTCATTGAACTGGGGTTATATATTGCAAAAAATGTGCTGTAATAAGTACAAGAGAAGAAATGCAGCCTGTCAAGATAAGGATTCGCAGTTTCCAAAAATTAAACTAAAGACGAAAAATGAGATGGGATTTACGTGGTTTATACGAAAGATAAGCATAAATTTTGTCCAAACAGTAGACGTAGCGAGACGCATTGCCTCAGCAATATCTGCCTATTTGTCATTGTATGCGAGGCCATCCGAGACAATCGTTACGGTAAATCTTCGGAAGTAACATCTATTTAACTGTGTGGTACGATATTTAACTAGAAACTTCTTTCAAAACTTATTATAAGCTGAAATGTGGTAACAAAAACGTTTACCTTTCTTCGTAAGCAAAAATGGAGGTGAGTGACGTCACACTTAGACTTGGAGTTTTACTAAACGATCTTATAGACTGGAAAATGCCATGGAAACAAGGAGGACTATTAACTAGTAATAGTCCCTATTGTTGAGATTTATTCCTAAGATTTAGAAACATGTGTCTAACGGACATTGTCACAAAGAAATATTATTAAAGCATTAGAATGGGCTTTAAAAAACGATTTTACTTACCTTCTCCAATCTCAAATGCTGTGTTCCCTGCTTCAATTAGGATCTTTATCCGGTGGCGATGTATCCCGGTGATATGGCAACAACTAGTGGAACATTTCAAGATGTGTCAATATCATGACGCTGGGATCATATTTTGGTTCTGACTGGGTGCTTACTGTTTAACATTGAAATAAGACCAAAAATCTTCAAAAACTTCCAAATCAATACAGAAAACAGCTTTAAATTTAAGTGTAGCATTAACTAATGGACCCTACCAAGTTTGTTAGTATCACGACCCTGGGATTGTATTAGAGCCTACTTGGGAGAATCCCATTTTATATAGAAACAAAGAGCAAAAAGCTTCAAAGAACTGAAACTGTCTATATTACATTGTATCTTGTTGAGGACCTCTAATAAGTTTGTTAATGTTATGACCCTATGGTCAATTTTGGGTCTTATTCAAAGAATCAAAGAGCCAAAAACTTCAAAAGTCCTCTTGTCTAAAACAAGAAGGCAGGCAACATTCATATCTAACATCATCTAATGTACCTTTATTAAAGCTGTTTACATCGTGCAATGGGGGCTAAATTTGGTTTCAACCGGGCTACTCCATAATTCATAGAAACAGACTGAAATCTTTATGATTCTATTACTATTTCTCTGAAACAAGACGGTAAACATCCAGTAATTTGGAGCTTATTATACCGCCCACCTACGAAGTAGAGGGGGGTATATTGGTTTCACCATGTCTGTCTGTCTGTCTGTCCATCCGTCCATCTGTCCGTCCGTAGACCTTTTCGTTTCCGGACTCTTAACTCAAGAACCAAATGACCTACAATCATGAAACTTTATACAAATGTTCCTTATGACCCAAGGAAGTGCCCTATTGTTTTTGGGTCACAGGTCAAAGGTCAAGGTCACAGTCAGCCTTTGTTCAATTTTCGTTTCCGGACTCTAACTCAAGAACCAAATGACATACAATCATGAAACTTTATGGAAATGTTCCTTATGACCCAAGAATGTGCCCTATTGTTTTTGGGTCACATAGGTTAAAGGTCAAGGTCACAGTCAGCCTTTGTTCAATTTTCGTTTCCGGACTCTTACACAAGAACCAAATGACATACAATCATGAAACTTTATATAAATGTTCCTTATGACCCAAGGAAGTGCCCTATTGTTTTTGGGTCACATAGGTCAAAGGTCAAGGTCACAGTCAGCCTTTGTTCAATTTTTGTTTCCGGACTCTAACTTGAGAACCAAGTGACCTACAAGCATGAAACTTTATGGAAATGTTGCTTATGATCCAAGGAAGTGCCCTATTGTTTTTGGGTCATATATGTCAAAGGTCAGGGTCACAGTCAATTTTTTGTTTAATTTTCATATCTGGACTCTAACTCAAAAACCAAGAGACCTAGAATCATGAAACTTCAGGCAAACGGTGCATATGAACTCAATATTTGTTACAAACACATCCTGCACTAATAGCACTTGCATTCTGACAAAGTGCTTGTGGGGGTATTAGTCCGCTCTGCGACAGTTCTAGTTTTTTTTGATATATGTAAAGTATGTTTATATAATGTTCTTAGGATCATATACTAAGGTTAAGCCAATGTGTATCCAATTAACATAGAAAAAAAAGTAGGAAATCTTAAAACAACTCATGCATACCGAAAACAGTCCAGGACATTTAAAAAAAGATATATAATACCTCCTTAGAAGTTTTCCACTGTGCGCCGTTTTCAAATTAGTTTAGTCCTTCACTTCAGTGGGCTTATCAGAAGTATCGGAAGGGTCTTTGAAATATATGTGTATTTTAAAGGGACATGAAGTTATTGTTCATGTACTCCAGAGTTTTCCTGCATGTGGAATTCCCATGCCCGACCTGTCCGACTCGGACTTTTGTACTTGCGGACGAGTAAATTTTTCTAAGCCACTTGTCCAAGGACAAGTAAATACCTGGGCAAATCTTGGAATGTTACTTAAAAGAATTAAGAGAGAAATCATCCCAATGTTCATATCATAGGGCAGAAAACATTGTTTTTAATTTAGAAAATGCTGGATTCTTCATCAAAAGGCAATGTTTTTTTTTTTTTCAATTTTTTCTATTTACTACTTAGCGGACAAGTTCATTTTGATCCTGGACGAGTAGAAAATCCGCTTTTACTTGTCTAGGGACAAGTGGAGAAAACTCGTATTTCCACACCCCTGTCAGCCACTCCAGCAGTTTTCTCATTTAAGAAATTTTTAAATCCTTCAGAACCCCTCTTTAATACACTGTAGTATTCTCAAATAGTTGAAGTCCAGCTATTTTGTTGGCAGTATTTTCACTTTAAAAAAGTGTGTCAATACCATCATGACAGACACTCTAAAATCTATCGCCTAACCCTACTTTCTTTGATTGCACCAAGTCTGGGATAGTCAAATCTTCTCTGCTTGTGCCCCACTAGCACAAGATTTGTCATGGTGCTAAGCCAGTCTTAGGAAGACTCCAGCGGTTCCCTCAGGAAGAAGTTAGCAAACTCTTAGCAAAGTTGTAGCATGGTTGACTATCAATTCAAAACTCCCAGATCGTCGCTTAAATATTAAAATGTTCTAACAGACATTTTTACAATTGGGAGAAAATCGAGTTTGAAATTTCAACTTTCAATAACTTTAACATTTTAAATACCATTTTGATAGAAAAAAGACATGAAATTTAAAACTATTGGTTCTATTTGATAGTACTGTTTGTTGGATAGTTTAATAAATACTTTTTTGTTGATTATGATTTTTTCATTTTCAGATAGAACATAAATATAATTTTGTGCCAATTTTTTTCAATATTAGAATGTTAAATGTTTGATAGAACATTTTAATTATTAATGATTTATCAATAAAATGCAGTAAAGACATGATAATTGAGACAAGACTGATGTTTTTTTAAAGCTTTTATTCAAGTTGTACTAATTTCTAGATGATGAATCAGTTTATCAATTTCAAGACTCGTACAATTATATTGTCGATTTTTTAATCGTTCCTTGAACTTTAACTTTTTCTAAAGCTTTATATACATGCTCCGTTATCCAGAAAACCTGCCTAAATGACAGACAATAAGATGGAAATCGGATATAACCCCCATTTCAACATTTCTTATTGATAAAGGCAAGGGATGTTATCATGTGGAAAAACATTAAGAAAAAAAGAAATTGCTTGGTCAAACAATTTCTTCACTTTCTCAATGTTTTTTTTCACAATTTTAATCTATAATGACGCAAATTATTTGACGTCATTTAGGTAGATTTTCCTGGAGAACGGATTATATATTTCGAACTGTTTTGAAAATAGGTGAACCTATCACCTTGTTCGAAAAAGTAAGAAATAAAAAAAGCATGAATATTTTTGCGAACAAGAATGAAGCATCCTATTGATAATAAATCAATAATCATTTGCTGTAAAAAGAATGAGGCAACCTATTGATAATAAATCAATAATCATTTGCTGTAAAAAGAATGAGGCATCCTATTGATAATAAATCAATAATCATTTGCTGTAAAAAGAATGAGGCATCCTATTGATAATAAATCAATAATCATTTGCTGTAAAAAGAATGAGGCATCCTATTGATAATAAATCAATAATTATTTGCTGTAAAAAGAATGAGGCATCCTATTGATAATAAATCAATAATCATTTGCTGTAAAAAGAATGAGGCATCCTATTGATAATAAATCAATAATTATTTGCTGTTCCTGTGCTTGTTAAATGATATTTGCCAATAAAATTGATAGAATGTATTCAGCATTTTGTCAATTTTGCCAATATCAAACATTATTTCAAATATTATTCTTAATGTATGGGATGTAATGGTTCTCAGCTGCTTGGTTATAGAAAAAGATATGATATCTGATATGAGATTACTTTCAATATTCATTGAATACTGATATTTCAGTTATATTGAGGTATTAAACTAAAGAAATTTGTATGTTTCTAATAAAAACAAATATATGGGTTTTTATTGAAGACAGGTTTACCTGTCTTTCAATATAGGGATCGTCGCCATCGGACTTTGATAACAAACCTACATGTGTCATTACGCTAAAAAAAGTAGACCCATTCATAAAAATAAACGCGGCAAAAATAATCAATAGTGTAGCAAAATACCGTAAAATTTTGGTGCTGACCTAAATTCTGGCCGGGACCTCAGGGGAGTGAACACGTGATCTATGCAGAAGTTGCCTGCAGAAACGTGTGTTACATTCGTAAGTGGTGCTGTTGTAGGGCGTTTTTGGCTGCAATCTTTTGCATTTGCTCCAAATTTTCAATTGCATCCTACAACTGTTTTATGCATAGCATTGGCAAGCTATTTTCAGTTCCCCATTTTAGACTCCCTATTTTTCGTAAAATTGTGTTTGTGTGTCCTTAAGGTTGCTTTATTTATCCGTCTCCCGGGCCGGTCGTAGTGTAAATGGATAAAAACTAAAATAGCACAAGGCTATTTGAATAAACTCGCAAACCCTTGGAATTTCCTAGGTTTACTTGGATTTACGAAGAAATTTCGATGGCTTATCAAATTACTTTATTATGAGGCTTGTTTTGTCTATCCATAATGTACAGCATTCGGAACATCACTCGGTCATTTCCGTAAACGGCAACAGATCGTGATCGTGATATTCACTCGGCAATCATCGGGCGATCTCGGAAGTCTCAGATCTATCTAAATGTAGGTTACGGAATCGGCCGAGTTGTGACGCATGCGTTAGATTAGATGTTCCGAATGGCCTATACAGTAGTACCACGCATGCGCGACCCCGGTTTTGAGTTTCCGCTTTTGTTTTCGACAATTTTCTGACAATAACAAAAACTGTTTTGGAAACTGGAATGGATTTATTTGTAACATTCTGGAGTGGACTTTGAAAGAATTCTACTGAAGGTGATAAATGCTGTAGCTTTGGATTTCATTTAACGATCTGTCATTTTGGCAGTTTCGTCAAAATTGGTAGTTCACCGGATAGTTCAATCCGAATCTTGGTCTAGAAAAGCAGTCCCGTGGAAAAGGCCTGAAAGGTTGGTTGTTTTAACAGGTTTATATATTATTTTGTAGTAAAAATAATTTTCTACTAAGTAAGACCATATTCAAGGAGAATAACCTGAAATGGAGATCGAAATATCTCGATGGAAAAATAGAAATAGAATGTTTCACTCCTGGAAGAAACTTAAACGGTATTCATAAAAAAAGCTACAGCTATTGTACGGGAAAATACTTCTTCTTGGTATTGACTTTGACTAGTAAAAGTATAAGAATATTGGTATTACTTTCATTGCTTCTTCTATGTGGAGATAATTAGTCAAATCCTGGATCAGATAATAAATGTAAAAGAAATTTGAACAAATTTCCAATTCAGGGCAATATTCACCGTGGCAATGTAATGTTCAGCTCTTCATCAAGGGGTAAGCAATGTGTGTCATGTAGATTAACATTTTTTTTTACACATCCACTTCATAAGTTTGACTGGAAAAAAATCAGATTTGGATCATACTGGATTGCTGGAGATAGTCTATACAATTTTATAAAACAGGGTTGCAATAATTCATATGAGTTTTTAGAATACAGGAATTGCCACCATATTTCTGTTGGTTAAATGAATATTTTTCATTTAGGATATTGAAAACTTACACTTGGGGATGAATAGCGATTATGAAGGCAGTTACCCTCTTGTTAAGCTTGAATTGGCTAGAGGGATAGGTTTATCTGGAAGTGATGAGTCTTCAAAGTAAAGCCTATTCATTTGTTAGGAAGGTGTAGTTTCCATATGTAACCATCAATGATTGTTTTAAATTTTTTATTCCCACTCAAGAGATGTTCTCAAAACGCCACAATTTTCATTCCAATTGTTAATATTCAGTCCTGTCTTCAATTCAGGCCTTTCAGGCCTTTGATTTAAACCAGAAATCCATCTTAACTTTTGATTTTCTGAATCAATGTTTTGAGTGCAAAAATTGACAGTTTTCATGGCATTTTAACTAGTCTTGCTTAAGTTTTTCCACAATTATTAATAGAAAGAAGGCAGTGTAGGTTAAGATCAGGCTGCATGTATGCGCAGGCCAATGTTAGTCTACACTGTCTGACAAAGTTTTGTGTATAGCAGCAAATTATCATGAACACATCATTAAACTTAGATAAAAGAAAGAAATGAACAAATCTTAGTAAAGTGATTCTAAACCATTATTTTTAAAACAACTACCACTGTTCTTAAGATTTTTTTGGGTGATCTTCCCTTTGATTGCCAATTTTGCATAGATTTTCCATAAAGGCAGCATCACTTACAGACATGAAGTTAAGCATGCTCTCTAAATCTTTCTTGTTTTCCTTTGTCAGGAAGGTCTCTTTTTTCAGATTGCAAGCTTTGGGAAAATTTCATTAATTTGAAAAAACACGTTTCTTGTCTCTTTTGCAATAGCAGTTTCTTGGAAAGAGGATCCTTCATTGAAAGAAACCTTTTAGCCCACGTGGTATGTTAATTCTGAATAAAGAACTATAGATTTTACCCTCGTGAATGGAATTACTTTAAAGTTCAACCCTCCTGCTGCTGCTTGAAAATCATAGATATGCCTTTTATCCATTTGTATGACTTCCATAAAATCGTTTCTCACCGTTTTTAGCTCGACTATTCGAAGAATAGGGGGGCTATTCCAGTCACCCGGGAGTCGGCGTCGGCGTCGGCGTAATGCTTTGGTTAAGTTTTTACGTGCAAGTGTTTAAAATCTCTGTTTCTATTAAAGCTATTGCTTTGAAACTTTGCACATGCTTCTGTGACCATAATATCAGCATGTAGACAAAGATTCATTACTCTGATATTGAATTTAATGGAATTTTAACCCTTTTCGGACTTAGAAATCTTTGTTAAGTTTTTACGTGCAAATGTTGTTTATCTGTAATATTTCTGTTTCTATTAAAGCTATTGCTTTGCAACTTTACACATGCTTCTGTGACCATAATATCAGCCTCTTGACAAAGATTCATTACTCTGATATTGAATTTAATGGAATTTTAACCCTTTTCGGACTTAAAAAATCTTGGTTAAGTTTTTACGTGCAAATGTTGTATTTCTGTAATATCTCTATTTCTACTAAAGCTTTTGCTTTGAAACTTTGCACATGCTTCTGTTACCATAATATCAGCCTCTAGACAAAGATTCAATACTCTCATTTTGAATTAAGTGGAATTTTAACCCTTTTCGGACTTAGAAATCTTGGTTAAGTTTTTATGTGCAAATGTTGTACATCAGTTATAGCTCTATTTCTTCATAGGCTTTTGCTTGGAAACTCTACACATGCTTCTGTTACCATGATATCACCCTCTTGACAAAGATTTATTAGTCCCCCACCGGTTACCGGTTGGGGGACTATAGGTTTGATCGATTCCGTCTGTCCGTCCGTCCGTCCGTCCGTCTGTCTGTCTGTCCGTCTGTCTGTCCGTCCGTCCGTCCGTCACGCTTTTGTCAGGGCTATAACTTCTAAACCATATGTGCTAGGAACTTCAAACTTGGTACACTTATAGATCTCATTGAGGAGAAGTGTCATGTTCAAGAACTGTTACTCTGCCACGCCCACTTTTTGAGTTATTGCCCTTTGTTGTTTTTACCCTTACATTCTTGTCCGGAACATATCTCCTAAACTATGTGTGCTAGGAACTTCAAACTTTGTACACTTATAGATCTCATTGAGGAGAAGTGTCATGTTCAAGATCCATAACTCTGCCACAACCACTTTTTGAGTTATTGCCCTTTGTTGTTTTTAGCCTTAAATTCTTGTCCGGATCATATCTCCTAAACTATAAGTACTAGCAACTTCAAACTTGGTACACTTATAGATCTTATTGAGGACAAGTGTCATGTTCAAGAACTGTTATTCTGCCACGCCCACTTTTTCAGTTATTGCCCTTTGTTGTTTTTACCTTTACATTTTTGTCCGGATCATATTTCCTAAACCATAAGTGCTAGCAACTTCAAACTTTGTACACTGATAGATCTTATCGAGGACAAGTGTCATTTACAAGAACTGTTACTCTGCCATGTCCACTTTTTGAGTTATTGCCCTTTGTTGTTTTTAGTCTTACATTCTTGTCCGGATCATATCTCCTAAACTATAAGTGCTTGCAACTTTAAACTTTGTATACGTATAGATTTCATTGAGGACAAGTGTCATGTACAAGAACTGTTGCTCTGCTACACCTTCTTTTGAGTTATTGCCCTTTGTTGTTTTTACCTTGACATTTTTGTCCGGAACATATCTTCTAAACCATAAGTGCTAGAAACTTCAAACTTGCTACACTTATAGATATCATTGAGGACAAGTGTCATGTACAAGAACTGTCACTCTGCCATGTCCTTTTTTTGAGTTATTATCCTTTGTTGTTTTTATCCTTACATTTTTGTACCGTACTTATCTGCTAAACCATAAGCCCTAGCAACTTCAAACTTTGTACACTTGTAGATCTCATTGAGAAGAAGTGTAATGCACAAGAACTGTTACTCTGCCACATCCACTTTTTTAGTTATTGTCCGTTGTTGTTTTTTATCCTGACATTTTTGTCCGGACCATATCTCCTGAGCCATCAGTGCTAGCAACTTCAAACTTGGTACACTTATAGATCTCATTGAGGACAAGTGGCATGTACAAGAATCATTCTTCTCTGCCCACTTTTTGAGTTATTGCCATTGGTTGTTTTTACACTTATACTTTTGTTTGGGACATTTTGTTCAAAACCTAATGTGCTAGCAACTTCAAATTTTGTATTCAGTTAAAGATCTAGTAAGTAGGAGATATATTATAAGAAAGGATTTTTTGTTATCCGGTGGGGGACTCCTGTATTGCATCGCAATACGACATGCACTTGTTACTCTGATATTGAATTTAGTGGAATTTTAACCTTTTTCAGACTCAGAAATTCTTGGTTAAGTTTTTACGTGCAAATGTTGTACATCAGTTATATCTCTAATTCTATTAAAGCTATTGCTTTCAAACTTTGCACATGCTTCAATGTTCATAACAACAGCCTCTTAATAAAGATTCAATTCTCTGGTATAGAATTTAGTGGATTTATAACCCTTTATGGACTTAGAAATTCTTGGTTAAGTTTTTACGTGCAAATGTTGTATTTGTGTAATATCTCTATTTCTACTACAGTTGTTGCTTGGAAACTTTACACATGCTTCTTTGACCATAAAATTAGCCCACAGAAAAAGATTCATTACTCTGATATTTGATACAGTGGAATTTTAGCCCTTTTTGGCCTTAGAAAATCTTGGTTAAGTTTTTACGTGCAAATGTTTTATGTTAGTTGTATATCTTTTCCTACTAAAGCTATTACTTTGAAACTCTGCACATGCTTCTGTGACCATTGTATCAGCCTCTAGACAAAGATTCTTTTCTCTTGACTTTCATTTTATTGAATTTCCAATGTCGATATTGATTTGCTGTTACTATCCAGCACTAGGAATAGTCGAGCTTCGCTGTCCTCCGACAGCTCTTGTTAATACCCTCATAAAACTGAGCGGGCTGTATATTTCGGAAATGTTCAATCTTTTTTCGATATGCGAATGTATGTTATCAACTTCCTGAATTGATGAATGTCCTGGTGTACAAAATTTCTGAACAATTTTCTTTACAGATGGGTGGTTCATCATAAAGACTTTTAACGAAAAACACATGATAGAGTTTCTATTTTGGGAAACACACGAATCTGACCATAAAGTGATTTCTGATGTGTCGGGATACTCCTCTAACACCTTTTCAAGTATTAAATGCAGGGCACTTGCAATCTCATTGGCGCCTCGTCCGGAAACCACTTCATTCCATACAACATTGTATCCTTTTTTTTCCTAGAACAATGACCCGTCAAGTTGAAAACATTCAGCTTTCTTTTGTAAAAGAAATTTGACGCATTACTTCTTGGACAGGCAACAACATTTTCCAAATCAAAACAAATAACCAAATGATCACTTCTTCTGTCACTATCTCGTTCGGTTTTGGTCTCAATTCTATCCTTCATATGATCATCATACTTAGTTTTCATAACCGGAGGTATTTCTTTCTTTTGTTGAAGAATTTTCCACTCTTCACACGTGTCAAACAACGATCTTTCTTTGGTGTATAGAATCCAATGTTAAACTCAGTTTTGAAAATTTTTCTGTAAACATGAATGGGCCGGACCTTTCTTCCATTTGCTTTACATTTATCACTGTATAACGCGTGCATTTTCGATACATTTAATCCTGGTTCTAAGAACTCTTTTCCTGACGAAGCTCTACAGTAGTGAGAGGGAATACGATTAAAGGAATTAATATGTTCTTTTATACATTTGACGTCTTCAGTAGGAACCTTTCTTTTGCTGTGTTTTCCTCTTAGGTCCTCAAGTTTAGCCTTTTCACTTACTTTACTATGGAACCATTCTATACGTCTTTGGCTGATATCTAAAGTAGTCAAGTAAAACTCTTAACACACGCGAATTCTTTCAATATTCTGTCTGAGGAAGTATTTATAGCTGAATTTTCGTCGTGAATTGACTTTAGAACCTATGTTCTTTATCTCCTTGTCTGTTGTGTTGGCATAAAATGTGGATTTTTCACTATCTGTTAAGCTCCAAAAATGGTTGAAAATGCATTGCCTATCCTTTGTGGAAAAATACTGGGCACATTTGAATTTACACTTTCCCTGACAATCCTTTTTCACTTTAACCATTCTTGCAGACACTTGCTTTCCAGCGGTTGATTCATACTCTTGCCCCATTTGTCTTCTACGTTTTCTAACATTTTGTTTCCATTGGTCTTCGTTTTTGAAACGTTTCCTGCCCTTTACTGGTGTAATGATACCATCACTTTCTCTAGATGAGCCTGGTATTTCTGATGAATCTATAGTCACAATATTTGGGTTAGCCTTATCACTTTCTTTGTTGTCACTATTAGGTATATTATCTTGGTCATATTGAAAACTTCCTGTATTTGATTCTAAAATCGATTTGAAATCACTCTCAACAAATAAATCCATATTATTGTTTTCATCCATTTCAAGTTCAGTCTTGTCTGTTTCGGATTCAAAACCTATATCGATATCTTCGTAAGAAACACTGTCCAACATTCTCACAGCTGTAGCGAGGTCAAACTTCTCCATATTTGTATACACCAAATGAACAGTCAATGTAAACTAGTTCAACACTATGATAAAAATCACCTCTAGATAAACCATCTTCCAGTGAAAGCTGAAAGTGCAAAAGACTATCAAAACAATTTTCAACGACACATTTTATGTCACCAATACTCAGTTTAACACCACACACGTCAATAGTTAGAAGCTTTTTCTCACGGGTTATTATACACAGTACATTTGGTGAAATATTTGTGAATGACAGGTAAAGATGATCCAGTCTATAGCAATCTTTTATTACAAGAAAGTCATTATCAACAAGAGTTTTACACCCACTCAAATTTATCACCTGTAAATTAGGCGTCAGTCTTAAAAACCCTAATGTAGACAATGGCACACTTTCTAATGCTAACCAAAATAAAGATGTTGTGCATTTTAACTCTCTCAAAAATACAAAGTCAAAGTCTGAAGCACTACACAGAAAAGTTGAACCAGGTGGAATGTGAAACTGTCGAAACTTCTTAGAATGAGTAATAATCGTTCGTAGATATTCTAGACGTATTGTCAGTCCATGGTTAAATTCAAAGTCCTCCCAAAGCAATGAGCTTGACTTTATTAGTTGGTTAAACCGCTTGCATGTTCGGTTAACTGTAGTCAATAGCTCACTGAGACATAGAAACCGTAGGATTGTAATGAGAACAATATCTGGCAGTAATAGTATCAACCTGAAAGAAAAATAGAAAAAAAATCCTGTTGAAAAAAAACATAGGTAAATTTGAAAACAAATGAGCATGAAAAAATACATTATTGAGTAATAGGTAAAAGTGGTTCTCGGGAATGATGTAAATATTTAAGTACATATAAAATTTTCTCAAAGTTTGCAACATGATAAACACACGATAAACTTCTCCAATAAGAAAAGTAACCTATTTAAGAAAATATTGTATTTTCAAATTTATGAAATAATCATGGATTGTATTTCTCTTATGCATTAATAGTTCTTTTGATGCAATAGTCGAATTTAGAACAATATCTGATAGCTCTCAGAATTAATTCGTCGACTTTACCATCCGAAGATTGATCCTCTTTGATGAATAACTTTATCTTAATTTTTAAGACATTTTGTAATCCTTTACATTTTCTACTTATGACAGACAATTTTATTGTGTAATTATTAATGAAATTGAACTACATAAACATTATTTTCTAGTACTTACATTATATAACAGCAAATGCATGTGTGCTTTTCCTTGGTAAACAATCATGGCGGACTTTCAGGAAGCGAATGAATTACACCAATTCTATTGGTTATAAATCAGATAGAACATTCTAATAATTTCTTTACTTTCATCTGGATCAGTTTAATACTGAACAGTTTTGAATCATATGACAAAAAATGCTTCATTTATTGGTTGACATTAATAGAACATTATAAAGATGAAATGTAGGTGAAAATAGTACAGATAGAACATTCTGTTACTGGAAATCTCTTGAACTAGACCTCTTTTCAAAATATGTAAGCACCATTAGATAGAACACTTTAAGACGAATCCAACGGTACCAAAATCTCAAATTTCTCAAAAAATCAGTTACACCAGTCTAATATTAAGGCGACGAGATTCAATTCCTTTTTCGACTATTTGTCTTCCACCAATTGATTGATAATTATACATGTATTGGGGATAGCAGCTTATGTTGGAGAACATGTTACCCTCTGTAACTGCTATTTGGAGTATGTCACAATCTTTTGATAAAGATCCTATTACAAGATCAAAGAATATTTGGTTGTGGCAACATGTAACTTTTCTATTGCTTATTTCAATTTTGGTAACAGAATGTCTGAATTGTTTGTTATTCAGTTATCTACCATTTGGTTTGTTCTATACTTTTTAGCTCCACTGAATGAAAGTCAGAAGAGCTTTAGAAATGGCATGTTTCCTATACATTGGTCTGTCATTATACAATTCCACTATCTTCGAGGCAATAAAGTTCCTGAAATATCAGATTCAAAGGGGGAAAAACTTGAGTCAGTAGAGCCACTGAGGTCTTCTTGTTTAACTTTATTGTGTCTCCTAGGTTCACTCTTTTCCTTTCCCTATCTCTGCTTTCAGCTTCAGCCATACACACTTGTCTAGGTGTAACTGGCACTTGTTTGTGTACATCAGAAATGTACTTATTGCCTAAGTTCTTTTGTGCTATAGCACATCCAACTCTCGTGAATATGTTACTACTTGCTGAAAAATGACACCGTTTTGGGACTTTTGCAGCAACCATGTTGTTTATGAAATAATTTCATTTTCTTTATGATGTGTGTATGAACAGAGTCTGATGCAGGAGGAGTTATATGCAAAAGGTGAAACCCGAGGGCTGAGTGAATTTTAACTGAATAAGCATTTACAAACTGAGACGCTGAGAATATAAAAATGTAAGAATTCAACATCAATGCATTCATGAACTGCTGGCCTAATGTGACAAATTTCTGTCCTTTCACAAAACCTTAGCCATTTCTTGTCATTTGCATCTTCTGTTCATGTGGATGACCTCCAACCATCAATGATGATACCAGTTGCTGTTGGAGAGAAACCATGTTTCTGGAGGGCTTCCCTGATTCCCGGAAAACGGCGAGTTGCATTTTCGGTAGTGGGTGCAGAAATGTTGGCTTGTGAGACACACAAAATCAATTGAGGGTTGGGCATAAGTAATCTGGCTCTGCAACTAATGTCATCAAGTTTGCACACCAACACTGGATAGGCCAAACACACAAACCCTTGTCATAAGCATGGCCTCTGCTTGATCTTTCAACATTTTTAGCTCGGCTGTTTAAGGAGAAAACCCGAGGTATTGCTATAGCCTTGGTGTCGTCGTCGTTGTCGTCGTCGTGCGAAAACTTTGACATTTTGTGATAACTTTTGAATGGGAATTGATAGGGCTTTAATATTCCACATGATTATTGCCTGGGACAAGGCCTTTTTGTTGGTACTAAGTTCAAGGTCATCAGTCAAGGTCAAGGTCATTTTTCAAGGTCAAACTTGTGAAAAAAATGCAAAAACTTTGACATATTGCAATAACTTTTGAATGGTATGTGATAGGGCCTTTATATTTCACATGATGATTGCCTGGGATAAGCACTTTCTGTTTGTGCCAGTTCAAGGTCACCAGTCAAGGTCAAGGTCATTTTTCAAGGTCAAACTTGTGAAAAAATTGCAAAAACTTCGACATATTGCAATTACTTTTGAATGGTAAGTGATGGGGCGTTTATATTTCACATGATGATTGCCTGGGACAAGCACTTTCTGTTGGTACCAAGTTCAAGGTCATGACTCAAGGTCAAGGTCTTTTTTCAAGGTCAAACTTGTGGAAGAAAATGCAAAAACTGACATATTTGTGATTTCTCTGGTTCTACTAAAGGCATTCACTTGAAACTTGGCACACATATTCACCATCAAAAGAGCAACATCTTCTTTCAAGGGGGATAACTTTAAAAACATTTTCTGCAAATTATGCCCCTTTTTCTACTTAGTTTTTTTTAACAATTCATTAGTTTTTTTTTACCATCCAGCACGTACAGCCGAGCGTAGGCACCCGTAGGCGGTGCTCTTGTTTAGCTCCACTGGCTGAAAGCCACTTGGGCTATTGTCATGGCGTTGTGTCCACATGCGTCAGTGCGTCCGATCGTAAACTTTTTCTTTAAAAGTATTCTCGTAAGAAATTAGTGGATGAATTTCAACCAAATCTCACAGGAATGGTCCTTGGGTGACCCATTTTCAAAGTTGTTCAAGAAATTTTGATCCAATGAAAAACATGGATTTAAAGGGCGTGGCTTATTTCCAAATATGGTTAAAAGAGAGTTATCTCGGATTCTGATTGATGGATACCAGTTAAATTTTAAATGAATGATCTTTGGGTGAGCCTTCATTAGTCTACAAAAAATTATTGTGATTGGCTGAAAAATATGCATTATATGGGCGGAGGTCATTTTTCTATGAAACTATGAAAATCATTTTCTCAGAATTTAAATGATGGATATTAACCAAATTTCACTGGAATGATCCTTGTCTGACCCTTTATCAGTTGACCAAAAATTATTGTGATTATATAAAAATATGTATTTTATTGGAAGAGGTCATTTCTCAATATGATATTTATTGGAAACTTTGAAAATCATTTTCTCAGAATGTAACTGATGGATATCAATCAAACATTTTTGGTATGATCTTTGGGTGACCCATTATCATGCAGCCAAAAATTACTTTGATTGGATGATGAATGGATGAAAAATATGTCTTTTATGGGCGGAGGTCATTTCTCTAATTGTTATATAGTTGAAAACTTTGAAAATCATTTCAACGTCAGAAGAACCCAAAATATCTAAAAATCTAGTCAAAACTAAAATTGGCTATTACAAGAATTTCAAGCCTGTGAAGCGACTCAAGCCATTCATGGCTTTCTAGTTAGGAAAATATCTTGGCTTGTGATAGACTTGAGATAGGACCAAGGTGTACGCTGTAAAATTTGAACTATTCTATCTGTTATCAAGTTCTCTTCTTGGTTTTCATTGCCACTAACTTTAGCGAGAAGTTTGAGATTAGTCAGGAAGCTATCAATTGACTACTGACGGACTGTCATTCTAGAGGTCCTGGGTTCGATCCCCGACGGCGGCACTCATTCTTTCCGACAATTTGTCTCTCACCAATGGGTTGATAATCGTAGACCTATGTGAGATAGTAGCTGGAGGCTAGGAAAGGATGTAATGGTTGTACTGGTGAGAGAAATACCAGGAATCCATTGTTAGGTGCTCCAGCCGCCCCGATATAACTGAAATAATGTTGAAAGCGGCGTTAAGCTCTATTCAACCAATCAATTAATCAATCAATCGACTACGAATCTTGTTGGACTCTTACTTGAAATTTGTACCTGTTAAATACAGCATTTGTTTTGGGCTTAACATAGTCCTCGAACTGCGTAGTCAGATCGGCAAGGGATTTCTTTTCGTCAGCTGTCAGGGTCTATGTTTCCATACACTTCATAGCCTCATTCACCTACCCATATTATGAGAAAGCACATATTTCCTTCTCATTTTTAGCTCACCTGAGCACAAAGTGCTCGAGGTGAGCAATTGTGATCATACAATAACCGTCGTCAGTCGGTCGTCGTCCGTCGTGCGCCGTCCACAATTTCTTTAAACATCTTCTCCTCCTAAACCAGTGGCCCAATCTTGATGAAACTTAGCAGGGATGTTCCCTGGGTTAAGCTCTACCAAAGTTGTTCAAATAAATGAAATCCACACTTAACTTTCCCTTTACCCTTAACAAAAAGAGTGAAAATATGAAAATCTTTAAAAATCTTCTTCTCCGAAACCAGAAGGCAGATAGCTTTCATATTTGTTATGTAGCATCATCTAGTGGACCTCTACCAAGTTTGTTCATATCAAGACCCTAGGGTCATATTTGGGCTTTGCCCGGGCCCAACCCTTTTTACATAGAATTGAAGACAGAAAATCTTTAAAAATCTTCTTCGCTAAAACCAGATGGCAGACAGCTTTAATATTTGGTGTGTAGCTTCACCTAGTGGGCCTCTACCAAGTTTCTTCATATCAAGACCCTTGGGTCGTATTTGGGCTTTGCACGGGTGCATCCTTTTATCTCTTATGAGCACAAAGGGTAAAAAAACGAAAATCTTCAAAAATCTTCTTCTCTGAAACCAGATGGCAGACAGCTTTCAAATTTGTTATGTAGCATCATCTAGTGGACCTCTACCAAGTTTGTTCATATCAAGTACCTAGTGTCATATTTGGGCTCCACCCGGGCGCAACGCTTTTTACATAGAATCAAAGAATGAAAATCTGAAAAAAAATCCGAAACCAGATGGCAGACAGCTTTCATATTTGGTATGTAACATCATCTTGTGGGCCTCTACCAAGTTCCAAGTTTTCAATTTTTTGAGTACGCACTTTTCATTAAAGCATGTGTACAGCTGAGTCCATGCCTGTCTTTGTATGAATAGGGGCATTTAATTTCCACTATACCTTTTCCACGGCAGTCACATGAAACAATAGCATCAGGGGTAGCTGCTAAAAATGGATAATTCGCATTCATTATCAGTCCACATTTCCTGACTTTGAAGTTCATATGGGTTTTGCTGAAACAATAACTGTACTGCTCCAAGGTTGACTGCTCATGATTTAATCCCTATTCAGTTGCAAGATTTTGTACAACTAAGCCATAATTCATTACCTTCTTCAGAAGAGAAACACTGCTACAAGTATTTACATTTCTTTGGCTGATTTCATGAAAATTTGAAGCAGTTAAGCGACCTTTTCTAAACTGGAACCACAATGCACACTTACTCTGTTGTCAGGTCATGGCTTCAACCTTCTCTGCCTGACTGGATGTTACGTTAAGGCTGTCAAAAGAGGTTAAACATTTCACTTTTAATTCTTCATCAGAAAGGAGAAGATTTTTAGCACTATTTAAATGTGTGAGGACATTTGGAAGTGATGGTCCTGAAAGGTTCGGCCGTGTCTTTGGATTTGTAACTGAGAAAATAACTGCATTCTTATTACTCTGTTTAAGCTTCTGTAAAAATGGGGATATTCTTCCCTCTGTCTATTTACTGGAATTTCTTGTAGTTGGTGATGAAAAGTTTCCCTCTTTGGTTTCTTGAATGAAATATCTTGTACTGTAGCAGCTTCTAACTGCGATATACACACTTAGGAATAACACATTGTATGCTATCTTTACCCCACTACCATACAGTCTCACAATTTGATGCACATTAAATAAGACATGTTTGTGTAACACTAATGCCCCGTCAATGCTACAAACATAGTTTGATACAATATGGTATTCAAAAGCAAACTTTAATTATACCCCAGACAACGAAGTTATGGGGGTTGGGGGTATACTGGAATCAGGTTGTCCGTCCGTCCACCCGTAGACATAATTTTGTGTCCTTGTGTTTGAGAGTTATGCCTCTAGAGCGTAAACAAGAAAATTGTCATTAAGGCCCATTTTCCTGTGATATGATACAGATCCTTCCATTTTTCGATAGGGTCCATCCTTGTGACCTGACAATCAGTCTGACCAAGTTTCATGATGATTGGTTCATATTTGTGGTCTCTAGGGAGTAAACACTTAAATTGTTGACGACGGTCGACATACAACGGACATTCAATGATCACAAAAGCTCACCGTGCTGAGGTGAGCTAAAAATATAAATATGAATTTGTGTTATCCCCTATCATCTAGGACTGCCTGTAGGACTGTCTGTATGTGTAAAAAAGCCCCCTTTTTTTGCTCAAAATATTTAAGTCTTCGTGTTCTCACAAATTTATACATCTGCAAACCATATGTTTTGGTAAACTCAATTAAATATTCTCATTAAGATTTGCACAAAGGAGTAACCAAAAAGTTGGATTTTGAGAAGAAAATGTGTTTTTTTTTTTTAATCTTGTTTCAATTTGACAGCTCCCTTGTTTACAATATTTTCTTTTGTATATCTTCTGCACTTTTGTCTTCCATAGATTAAGGCCTTTTATTTTCTCTCTCATACTCCTTTCGTTCCTTTGCAGTGGGTACTACTTATGCTTAGTTTTAAATAGGAAATAATGCATTACCTTCTTTTTAAAATTCTGATTCCATCTGCACGGCACTGATGTACATGAAACTTTATCGAAACCAAGTCGTGTGCATACTTCCACTTTAAATAATAGGGTTGCTACATGATTGCAGACTTCCCCTTGTCTAAAAAGAGATTAAATCATAGAAGTAATTTTTCAACATTTTCAAACACATCTGGGGAGATAAAGAGACTTCTTTTTTAATTACTGAAATAATTTATTCAACTAAAAAGATTAGCATACTGCTGTGTATAGATATGTAGAGCGAATTCATACAAGAGAGATTTTCCAAGAATATTGCAGGATGATAACTTTGCATCTTACATAAAGTATATAGAGATCGAAAAAGAATTAAAACTAAGCATAAGTAGTACCCACTGCAAAGGAACGAAAGATATTTCTTAATTTACAAGATGAATTGAGATTTTGACAAGTTGATTATGATAATTCAAAGGCCTATTTTTCACTTGCTTTTGATGCTAATTGCTTTGGGATACATTGAGAGAAATAAGAAATTGCTTGTTACAGGCAATATTACCATTTTGCATTATGTTTTTCTGAAAAAGGTCTGTACCATAACTACAAGTACATGATCAGGGCTTACTTATAGAGAAACTTCAACCGATATTTAAAGATTTCTATCTTGAAATGTGTATGGCTTATGTGGAAGATTGTTGGTGTTTCCTTCTTCATAATTCTATTAAAATTTCATGATTCTATAAAATAGGGCTAAATTTCGATTTGGCACACTTAGAAATGTAAGACATGTAAGTCATTCCAAACATTTATTATACCCCCGCAAAACGAATGTTTTCGGGGGTATACTGGAATCAGCCTGTCTGTCCGTCCGTCCGTGCGTCTGTCCGTCCGTCTGTGGACACAAATAGTAGTAAATTTGTGTCTCGAACTCCTCCTTCAGTTTTTCTTCAAAAGCCTTGAAACTTTATAGAAACATTCATCACATGTTGAAGTTTTGCTAGACGCAATTTTCAGGTCCCAACTTCCCCTGGTTCATGAATTATCTCCCCTTGAACTTAGACATTTTTTCCTATTTGTTACCATGTACTTATCATTTTGTGTCGCGAACTCCTCCTTCAGTTTTCCTTCAAAAGCCTTGAAACTTTATAGAAACATTCATCACATGTTGAAGTTTTGCAAGACGCAATTTTCAGGTCCCATTCCCCTGGTTCATGAATTATCTCCCCTTGAACTTAGACATTTTTTCCTGTTTGTTACCATGTACTTATCATTTTGTGTCGCAAACTCCTACTTCAATTTTCATTCAATAGTTATGAAATATTATACAGACATTTATCACATGTTGAAGTTTTGCAAGACACAAATTTCAAGTGTCAACTCTCCCAAGTTCAATAATTATCTCCCCTTGAACTTAAGACATTTTTTTCTATTTGTTACCATTTACTTATAATTTTGTGTCGCAAACTCCTCCTTCAATTTTCATGCAATAGTTACGAAATATTATACAAACATTCATCACATGTTGAAGTTTTGCAAGACGCAAATTGCAAGTCTCAATTCCCCCTTGTTCATGAATTATTTTCCCTTGAACTTAGACATTTTTATCAATTTGTTACCATGTACTTATCATTTTGTGTCGCAAACTCCTACTTCAATTTTCATTCAATTGTAATGAACCATTATGCAAATATTGATCACAAGTTGAAGTTTTGCAAGAGGCTAATTTCAAGTGTCAACTCCACCAGGTTCATGAATAATGTCCCCTTGATCTTTAGACATTTTTTTTCTATTTGTTACAATGTACTTATAATTTTTTGACGCAAACTCCTCCTTTAATTTTCATTCAATAGTTATGAAACATTATACAAACAATTATCACATGTTGAAGTTTTGCAAGACACAAATTTCAAGTGTCAACTCCCCCAGGTTCATGTGTTATCTAGCCTTTTACTTTGACATTTTTTCGTATTTGTTACCATGTACTTATAATTTTGTGTCTCAAACTCCTCCTGCAATTTCCATTCAATAGTAATGAAACAGTATACAGACATTTATCACATGTTGAAGTTTTGCAAGACACAAATTTCAAGTGTAAACTCCCACAGGTTTATGAATTATCTCCCCTTGAACTTGAGACAATTTTTCTTTTTGAACACATATACTTGTAATTTTGTTTCCCAAACTCCTCCTTCAGTTTTCCTTCAATAGCTTGAAAACATTTATCACATGTGTCAGTTTTGCAAGACGCAATGTAGAGGTCTCAAATCCAAGAGTTATCTTTATATTTGAAGCATTTTTTGCTTCTTCTGTCAAAGTATCTCATTCTCTGAAAGCACTTGCGGGGGTATTAAGTCACATTCAGTGACAAGCTCTAGTTTCTCTAAGTCTGGGATTACACAACATAGAGGCTTATTATAAAGTAAGAGTCACTTACCAGATGGTTTCCATTAAAGTAACTAAATCTTTAATAAATCAATTCTAATTCAGTTATGCTGAACGCAAAAAAATCCTGCTTTGACAGGAGGCATAGACAAAGAACAGCCTGCACATATGTGCAGTTTGATCTTACTCAATGCCACCTGATATTCTTTTAAAACAAGGACAGTTTAAATATATATTTTTGAAATAAATACCGACTTACAATTAGTATAACCTGTTCTTTCAGTGCAATTTTGCCAGTTTTGCCAGAATGACAACGGTTAAGATATGTTAGCATATATTCTTCAAAAATAATTGTATGTATATTTATGTATATAAAAATATTTATGTTTGCCTCAGTTTTGTGTTATTCTTTAATCACTGTTTCAAACCATGAAGAACCAAAAGGTTGCTTTTAATTTGAAATCAACAACACTATACCAAAGGCTTTTCAATTGAGTCTGTAGAGCATCCCCGGCTGTGATGAGCATCTTGTTTTTAGCTCCACTGGGGCTATTGTCATGGCTTTGTGTCCGTCGTGCTTCTATCCTTCCGTGCGTCCAGTCGTAAACTTTTTCTTTATAAATCTTCTCCCCCCCAGAAACAACTGGATGAATTTCAACCAAACTTCACAGGAATGATCCTTGGGTGACCCTCTTTCAAAGTTATTCAAAAAAGATTTTGATCCAATGAAAAACATGGATTTAATGGGCGTGGCTAATTTCCAAATGTGGTAAAAAGTGAGTTTTCTCAAATTCTAATTGATGGATAGCAATCAAATTTTACATGAATGATCGATAGATGACCCTTTATCATTCTAAACAAATCGTTGTGATCGGATGAAAAATATGTCTTTTATGTGCAGATGCCGTTTTAATACCCCCCAACAACGAAGTTAAGAGGGGGGGGGGGGGTAATACTTGAATCAGGTTGTCTGGCCATCCATCTGTCTGTCCGTCCGTCTGTAGACATAATTGTGTGTCCTCATCTCCTCCCAAAGTTTTGGACCAATTTTGCTGAAAATTTATCAGGTTGTTTCCTATCATATGAAGTTGTGCAGCTGCAATTTTCATCCTGAACCAGTTATTAGTTTAAGAGTTCTGCCACTTTGAACTTTTTAAGGAGGGGGACATAATTTTGTGTCCTCTTCTCCTCCCAAAGTATTGGACCAATTTTGCTGAAATTTTATCAGATTGTTTCCCATCATATAAAGTTGTGCACCTGAAATTTTCATCCTGATCTAGTCATTAGTTTCAGAGTTATGCCACTTTGAACTATTTAAGGAGGGGGGGGGGAGTAGTCAAAATTTAAAATTGCAAAACTGAGTAACCACAAGGGGAGTTACCTAATTCGGTAAGTAATCCTATCATCTGAAGTTGAGTGCCGGCAATTTTCATCCTGATCCAGTCATTAGTTTTTAGAGTTATGACACTTTGAACTTTTTAAGGAGAAAGGGGGGGGGGGCTGAGTAGTCAAAATTTAAAATTGCAAAACTCAGTTACCATAAGGGGAGTTACAGAATTAGAAGTAATCCTATCATTCGGTATTTTGGTAACATCAGCTTCTTGTTACAACACATCCTGTACTAATATCACTTGCATTCTGACAAAGTGCTTGTGGAAGGGGGGGGGGGGTAATAAGTCCGCTCTGCGACAGTTCTAGTTCTTTATGTTTTATAGTGGAAACTTTGAAAATCATTTTCTCAGAATGTAACGGATGGGTATCAACCAAATTTCACCGAAATGAAATTTGAGGAAACCTTTATCAGTCTACCAAAAATCAGCGTGATCGCATGAAAAATATGTCTTTTATGGGCGGAGGTCATTTCTCTATATGTTATATAGTGGAAACTTTGAAAATCATTTTCTCGGAATGTAACCGATCGAAATCAACAAAATTTCACTGGAATGATCCTTGAGTGACCCTTTATCAGTATACCAAAAGTTATACATATCCACCTACGTAATAGAATGGAGTATATTTGTTTCACCATGTCTGTCTGTTCATCTGTCCGTTCGTCTATAGACCTTTTCATTTCCGGACTAACTCAAGAACCAAGTGACCTAGTATCATGAAACTTTATACAAATGCTGCTAAAGACCCAAGGAAGTGCCCTTTTGTTTTGGGGTTACAAAGGTCAAGGTTACAGTCAATGTTTGTTCAATTTTCATTTTCGGACTCTAACTCAAGAACCAACCGACCTAGAATCATTAAAGTTTATGAAAATGTTGCTTATGACTCAAGAAAGTGCCCTATTGTTTTGGGGTCTCATAGGTTAAAGGTCACAGTAATTGTCAATTTTTAATCAATTTTCTTTTCTGGACTCTGACTCAAGAACCAACCTGAGAACGAAGTGCTCAATGTGAGCTTTGGGGTTACTTGATGTCAATCATCCGTCGTCAACATTAATCTTGTGAACACTCTGGAGGCGATATTTTTAGCCAAGTCAACCTGAAAATTGGTCAGAATCATAATCTTGATGAAATTTCAGACAAAGTCAAAAACTAGGTCACGGGGTCAAATCTTAGAAAAATCTTAAGGACACTCTAGAGGCAATATAATTAGCCCAATCAACCAGAAAATTGGTCAGAATGATTATCTTGATCAAAATTCGGACATGTTTTAAATTGGGTCAAGTGGGGTCAAAAACTAGGTCACAGGGTCAAATCTTAGAAAAACCACCATTTTTTTAGCCCAATCAACCTGAAAATTTGTCTGAATTATTATCTAGATGAAATCGGAGACAAGTTTGAAGTTGGGTCAAAATCTAGTTCAAGGGGTCATATTTTTAGCTAAGTCAACCTGAAAATTGGTCAGAATCATAATCTTGATGAAATCTCAGACAAGCTCGAAATTTGGTCAAGTGGGGTCAAAAACTAGGTCACGGGGTCAAATCTTAGAAAAACTTGTAGACACTCTAGAGGCAATATAATTAGCCCAATCAACCTGAAAATTGGTCAGAATAATTATCTTGATGCGATCTCGGACAATTTCGAAATTGGGTCAAGTAGGCTCGAAAACTTGGTCAGGGGGTCACATTTGAGAAAACCTTGTGGGCACTGTAGAGGCCATATTTTAGCCAAATCAACCAGAATCAACCAAATTGGCCAGAATCTTGATGAAATCTTGGACAAATACGAAATATAGTCTATTGGAGTCTAAAACGAGTTCATGGGGTCAAATCTTATAAAAACCTTGTTGACACTCTAGAAACCGTACTTTTGCCCACTCAACCTGAAAATTATACAAAATGATTATATTGATGAAATCTAGGGCAAGTTTGAAATTTAGTCAAGTTGGGTCAAAAAGTATGTCACGGGGTCAAATCTTTATGGACACTCTAGAGGCCACATTTTAAGCCCATTCAACCTGAAAAATGTTCGAAAGTTCGACATCGGGTCAAAATAAGGTCTTAGAGGTCAAATCTTTGAAAAACCTTTAAAGAATTTAGATTGTTAATTCAGGTAAGCGATTAAGGGCCAATTTGGCCCTCTTGTTACACAGCCGCCGTCATAGCGCAAGTTGTAGCGCATCGGACTGTCAATGTAGAGACCCCGACGGCACCACTCATTCTTTCCGACTATTTGTCCCTCACCAATGAGTTGATAATCGTAGACCTACCAAATAGGCGACACCTGAAGGGTTTCGCGGGAGTAAATGAGAAAAGATGAATTGAAACTAATGAATAGTTCATGTCCAAATTGGACTCGTATATACGTGATATATGCGCACATAAGAAGACATCATGAAAAAATCGTGAAAACAGCTGTTCTGCTTTGACTGAAAAGTTTACATCTGAGAGTTGAAAAGCTTATTTTTGGTTTCATTGTAATATGAAACTTAAAACCTTAAATACACAAACTTGCTAAAGTATATTCAGGTATATGCTATCTATGTACTGAGCAACTGTAGTGAAGACTCTTGTAAGGTCGCTCTAGCCTGAATTAAAAAAAAGGCTTTAATTTCGATCAAAACATGCCAAATCCCTAGCTAAACGCTCCAATCATTTGAAATAATCAACCCAATCATTTAGAAACGCTCCGAGAAGGCTCGTTGAAAAAAAACTTTGAAATTGTATTATCCGATCAAATTTTCATTCAAATCGAATAAATCATTCTACGACTTTTAAATTGATCTAATGATTTACGTGAGATAGATGTCTTTCATGGTTTCAAAGTGGAAAGTTGCCAGGCTAAGCAAAATTTGACTACAATCTTTATGAAAAAATCACCAATGGGCTATTCCGGCAAAGTTTAATTAAAATCAGCCGAGTACAGTTATTAGGTTGAGATCAAGTATTTCATAGTAAGAATGCCTAGCCCTGCCAGGCCCATACTTATGAGGCAACTAGAATTTTACGAACAATTTTAAGAAAGGCAATCCAAGGAAACATTCTTGGAAAAAAACCCATTAAATTTGGCCTTGTGGTTTAGGATGAGACGTTGTTCAAAGATTTCCAGGTGAAAAAATGCCATGCCCTGCCATATCCATAATGATTGGCCAATCATAAATACCTGAACAATTTTCGAAGAGGTTTACCCAAGAAGCATTCTGATAAAAATTCATTGAAATCGGCCAACTGATTAAGGAGAAAAAGTCCTACCAAATTTCGTAGTGATGAATGCATCACCCTGCCATGCCTATTTTTATTGGCCAATCATAATTTTGTGAACACTTATGGAAGATGGTCGACCAAGTAACATTCTTGCAAAGTTTCATTGAAATCGGCCCAGTGGTTCAGGAATTCAAATATTTTAATATGACGAAATGCTATGCTCTCCAATGATCATAATTATGGGCCAATCAGAATTTCGCTTAACAATTTTTAGCTCCACTGGCCGAAAGGCCAGCGGGCTATTGTCATGGCGGGGTGTCCGTCGTCTGTGCGTCCGTAAACTTTAACTTAAAAAAATCTCCTCATAAAGTACTGGATGGATTCTAATCAAATTTCACAGGAATGTTCCTTGGGTGACCCTCTATCAGATTCCTTCAAAGAATTTTAATCGGTTGAAAATCATGGCTTTAGTGGGTGTGGCTAATTGCCATGTATGGTAATAGTTGACTTTTCTCAGAAACTAATTGATGGATATAAACCAAATTTCACTAGAATGATCCTTTAGTGACATTATATCAGTCTTCAAAAAATATTGTGATCAGATGAAAAATATGTATTGTAGGGACCTTGCGGTCTACATTCTGACAGCTCATTATTTCAATATTTTTTTATAATATTTTCTACCTGTGTGGCAGCTATGTATGTTTTATTTATTAGTATTTGTATTCTGATGATTGTACTTCGTCAGAAGTATTAAACTGAATAAAAAATGTTCATGATCGTATTGTGTTTGCGTTCGTTACGCAGGGGTCATTTCCTATAACGTTCAATGTGTATTGAATATCTAAAATTAGTACATTACCGATTGGAATGATTTCATGCAGTGAGAAAGTTGCAACATAACGTCTTTTATGCCTATGCTGAGTGATTAGTCTGTGTATTTCTCCTAAGCGACCACATTCTGTGAATCAAGTTTTGAGTCGAATGCGAGACATTTTGTAAATGGCCGCCATCAAGAGTAAATAAAGAGGCGTGCGGAATGCTTCTGTGTTTGCCCTTGACGAGGTCACCTATTTTTAGCCAATCACATGTATCCGTGACTGTTACGCATTGATTTGATTGGTAAATCACTCACGCATGAAATTAGACCAATCAAAGCTTTGATCCGTGTACGCATTTCGTAAATGCGTGACTCTGAAGGTTATAAATAGAGGTCCGT
Organism: Fragum whitleyi; assembly: GCA_948146395.1. Lineage (NCBI taxonomy): Eukaryota > Metazoa > Mollusca > Bivalvia > Cardiida > Cardiidae > Fragum > Fragum whitleyi. The sequence goes on from OX411553.1 coordinate 52,392,114, forward strand.
TGCGGCAGTTCTTCGGATTGATTTAGCGCTCAAACGCACAGTCACGCACTGTAGTTCCACCCATCGAAGAATAGTCTTTTTAACTCTTACCATCTTACAGCATGCAAAATATGCAGTAAGTTAATAGAATTGTAATTCATACTCAATTTGAATACATTAAGTTTTGTATTTATTGCATAGAATCTTGCAGGTCGGAACTTCACAGGTCACGCGTTGTTGATCCGCCATTATTTGATAATTTAACTCTGTTGTTTTGGGTATTCCTCACAATCTTAAGGTGACGGGTACTTTAAGTTAGGGATATTGCGTTGGAATTTAGTTAACAGAGTTAAAGATTATCTATTTAATTGCTTTCGTTGTTTTAAGATGGCGTAGTGTAATGAATGTCGCTGTAGCACTGGGGCTTATGTGGTTTTATTTAAGTAGTCTAGGCGGTATCAGCGCGCCGGGAGCGGTACGGTAGGCTTGTTCTTACGCGGTTTGCCACCGGTCTGAACGTGTGAATTGTTGTTCCTGAGAATATATGAGATCTTACAAAGTGCGGAGTATTTCTCGTATTTAGACACCGAACCGTACAAGATGTACATATATTGATGTAGGTCTAACTCGGTATCAATCGAACTACATTGAACTCGAGAAGGGAACAACTGTTGTATCTTTAAGCACGGCTGCTATAGCGAACGAACGCCTTTGCTCGAGCATTTTAGTTTTCTTTCAAAGCAACACTGCGATATTTTAATTTGGTAATTCGTAGCTTTACGTGACTGTGAAGCCTTCTCGACCTGCCTGATCACGCTTTTCATATTCATCAGTATGTGAAATCTGTTAATTACCTATTTACGACATGTTGTATTAATATTTATAGTGAGAGTGTGCGTGAGATCGGTGTGGCGTTGGTCATTTGGATTTGATTAAATTGTCAATTGATATCAATCTCCTTATCTTTCAACTTCCACTACATAGATAGACCTTTAACTGATTGTTCACTGACCGCTCGGCAATTAAGATCAAACTACCACCCCAAAGAATCTTGCCCTATTGCTGTCGCCTTGTCGCTCGTCGGTGCACCGGGTCGTTACAGTAGGACAATTCTTATTTGGTGGCAGAGGTGGGATCTCAAAAAAAAAGTTCTTATCTAGTGTTTCCATAGCCAATTGTTCTCCATTTATTTGAGACCAATATATGGAACTTACTTGTTTCTGGGTATAGCAACTGCCACACTTGGTTTGGATCTATCCCCCTTATCTGAATTAAATTCTTTTACGACCGCTGGGAACTTTTAATCTATTTATCGAATAGATACCCACAACCTTGAAGCTATCCATGTAGAGATTTTCGTTTATTATCTGTAATAAGACCATCGCCATTTCCGATTTCTTACGTGATAAATAGCCTTTATTGTATTTCTCAACTGCATACAGAAAACGGAACTTAGCTGTTATCAAATATTTTCTGATTTTAAAATAATAGGAAAAAGTAGTAAAGGTAGGTCCATTGCACTCTTAATTAAAGTGTCTCATCTGTGCGTCCCTTTTTATATAAAACGTTAGTTGTGAAACTCAATTGTTCGTTTTTACACATTTTTTCCTCTTCTTCTCCTAAATAATAAAAGAAAAGATAATGGAGTCAGACTATTCTCATAGCGACGAGGAAGCTGACGTTTCTGTTGGGAGTGGTCCGTCTTCGCATACATCTGAGCGTTTTATCAATCCCTGACCATTTCCAACTGAAACCACTTCTGTCAATGCTAGCCCTAGTGGAGAAGTCACTTTTAGAATTCCACATGATCCTGGCTCTTACTCTAATAGAGCCTCTGTAGAAAATCGAAACGTAGGTAATAAAGATTCAGACCTTGCCAGAGCATTGTCTGAAATATCCAAATTAAAGGACGAAATGACTGAGTTGAGGCAACAAAATGAGCGTTTTAAAAGAGATTTTGAGAGACAGGGGTCTCAAACTTTTGAAAATGTTCATGGTGCGCGAATCAGAACAGAAATTCCTACGTCAATCCTCATTCTGAACCTAGCAATAATGACAGAGTTAATGACACTCGGTACACTATTCGCGCACGGTCCTATTCGCCGACTTATAACCAAAGAACCGCAATTGACGAAACAAATCGTTACCCTGTACCTAGATTTAGTAGTCAACTACGAGATCCGTCTTAGAGAGATAATGCGGATCGAGTTTTTGACAGGAATGCTAGATCTAGCTCAAGTACCTGCAAGATAGGTACATTTGATGGTAAAGAGGAGCTTGATGATTATCTTGTTCAATTTGAAATCGCGACCGCCGAAAATAGATGGAGTTATGAAAGTATGGCGCGCCAATTATGCACAAAATTACGTGGTCCGGCAGTATCTATCTTAAATGATCTCTCTCCTTACGAAAGGCTTAATTATAGAGATTTAGTGTCGAAGCTGAAAGCCCGATTTCAGCCAGGAAATCAAGCAGAATTATGCCACAGTTCGTTGAAGGTGAGACTTGGGAGATCTAAAGAATCTATCATGGATTTAGGTGAAGAAATTAAACGTTTATCGCGAAAGGCCTTTCGAGGTATGTCTGATTACTTGAGGGAAGAATAGACTATAGGTCATTTCCTAGATTCCCTCAATGACCACTCATTGAAACTATTTGTGGAAATGCGGGAGCCGAGAACCGTAGACGAAGCAATTAATAGTGCATTGAAATATGAACAAAGTTTAAACGGACATTCGGTTCGTTTGACCAATAATAACCAGTCTCAATATAATTATAATGACGACTCGGAATTGTTTGCTATCAAAAACAAACAGTATTCACAAAAATCAGATAAGAAACCTTACAATGACCGATCTGGACCTGTGGTGAATATGGACATATTGCTCGAAATTGTCCATCTGCATCCGCAGAACGAAAACAAAACCAGCATAATGATGTAGACAACTTTTAGCGTCAGGAACAGTACAATGACTTGAAGAAGTCGGGAAACGGGAATTAGCTGAAGCTAGGGGGTCAAGTTTCAGCTACTGATCATTTAAAAAATAGACCCGAAATGCATTTAAAATCAGAGTTAGGTAGACATAAGGGATCGAGTATATTCGTTGAAATAAAAATATATGGGGTCCAGACTCAAGCCTTGCTTGATACCGGAAGTACAATTTCCATTATCAAGCCTGGTATATTTGATAAAATCAGAGCTCAAGATAAGCCTACTGTAGTTAGTAGTCAAAACACATTACGCATGGCAAATGGGGAGATGCTTCGTCCCATAGGAGAGGCCAATTTGACTATTTCATTTCAGAATGATCCTAACTTAAAGATTTCTCACTCAATGACGATTGCAGAAATAGAAGTTCCGGTCATCCTGAGCAATGATTTGCTGACAGAAAATAATTTTCACTTAAAAATAAGGTGAAAAAGTAGTTGAAATAGGTAACCGCACAATACATTGCGTTACTGAAAGAAATTTGAATAATGTCTTTCGGATTGTTATTGACAAAGATATTATTATTCCACCTTCTGCTGAGATCATTATCGATGTGGACATAAGCCAGGACCCTCAGGAAGATAAAGGAATTAAGACAGCCATTATAGAGCAAAGTAAGATTCAGACACTTACTAAGATTGGCATTTTCGTAGCAGATGCCCTTATTGACCAGTCTAAAAGCAGGGTACCTCTTAGAGTCATAAATCTAACTGACGAATCAAAATTCGTACGAGCAAAAACCATAGCTGCTGAGGCTGAGACAGTTGATTCAGTTACCCCTTCTGATCCTCTTGTCTCGCCATTCGTTGATAATTTATCGAATTGTTCTGTAAATCATATAACAGAGAATGTCAATGAACTTGCAAGTGCCTTACCTGAGCATTTTAAAATTGTTTGGGAAAATAATCATCAGCATAAAACGAAGAACAAAAGAGTTTGTTTTATAATCTTTTAATCAAGCATGAAGATGTTTTTGATAAATCAAAGTATGATCTCGGTTGTACAGGCATAGTTTAGCATAAGATACACACAGGGAATAACAAACCGATAAATCAGCAAATGCGTAGACTACCTCTGAATAAGCGTGAAGTTGCAAAGCAAGAGGTTGATGCAATGTTAAAGAACAACATCATTGAGCCTTCTACAAGTCCTTGGACAAGGGCCATAGTGCTTGTTGGAAAAAAAAGATGGCTCAACTAGATTCTGCGTTGATTATAGAAAACTAAATGAAATTACTGATAAAGACTCATATCCCTTACCAATCATCAGCGATTGTTTTGATGCATAAGGTGACACAAAATGGTTTTTCAACCATTGACCTCCAGAGTGGTTACTGGCAGGTTGCAATGGATGAAAATGATGCACATAAAACAGTCTTTACATGTCCGTCGGGATTATTTCACTTCCGAGTTCTACCATTTGGTGTCTGCAATGATCCTACAACGTTCCAGAGATTAATGGAACATGTTTTGGCAGGACTTCAATGGACCCCATATCTTGATGACATAATAGTTTTCTCTTGTTCTTTCGAAGAACATGTTGATAGACTTAGTGAAGTTTTTACTCGTATTAAGAGTGCACACCTAAAAGTAGCGCCAAAGAAATGCCACTTGTTTCAAACTGAAGTAAAGTTTTTAGGCAACGTTGTATCTTCAGATGGCATTTGTCATTGACCCCGATAAAATTTCTGCAGTAAGAGAATGGCCAGCACTAAGAACAGTTTAAGATGTAAAAAGTTTCTAAGGCTTTTGCTCTTATTACCGAAGATACGTAAAAGGTTTTGCTGACATTTCAAGACCTTTATATCGCAGCGTAGCGAATGTAACTAAAGGATCAGTTAAATGGAATTCTGAGTGTCAAGTTGCTTTTGAAACACTTAAGAATATTTTAACCACAGCCCCGATCATGGCATATCCAAATCCAAATGAACCATATATAATCGATACTTGATGATAAAGAACGCGTTATAGCATACTTCAGCAAAGCTTTGTCAAAATCCGAAAAGAATTATTGTATCACTCGCAAAGAGTTGTTAGCAGTAGTAGTTTTAAACGCTTTCACCATTACTTATACGTTGCAAAGTTTTTTGTTAGAACTGATCACGGGGCTCTTACTTGGCTTTTCAAATTTAAGAACCCTGAGGGGCAACTAGCTCGTTGGTTAGAAAAGCTTTCGACTTACAAATTCAAAATTCAGTACCGTGCAGGTAGAATGAATGGAAACGCAGATGGCCTCTCAAGGCCACCATGTACTTCGTGTCAGCATTGTGATAAGCAAGAAATGAAAGAAAGCGAAAGAAATTCCAGAAAACTGGAAACCGAACAATTAGTTAGACAAATTAAAACCGACGATGACGTTAATGATGATTCAGTTGAGTTCAACAATGAATCAGAGCAATTTTTTCATTCGAAATCAAATTCTGAAATACGATCAGAACAACTGTCCGAGGAAATACTTAAAATACTGATAGATTGTAAGGAAACCGATTCAGAGAAACCGTCATGGGAATCTGTCTCACGACTTGATGCTAATAGTAAATACTATTGGTCTCAGTGGGACAGACTCAAAATCGTACAGCGAGTCCTGTATCGTGAATCGGTCGATCCATCCACAGATTTAAAGCATTTACAGTTGGTTGTCCCGGAGAAATGGCAATCAGATATTTTGAATTTGTTGCACAATTCTCTGTCGCCGGGACATCTTGGTGTAAAACGCACCATCGCACGTTTACGTAGTCGTTTCTATTGGGTCGGATATAAACGTGACATAGAACTAAATTGTGCCGAGTGTCATAAATGCCAAGCGCGTAAGATGCCCCCTTACATTGCTAGAGCAGATTCAAAACAGTACCACACGGGAGTTCCGCTTGAACGTGTGGCCATTGATATAATGGGTACACTGCCAGAAAAAAAGTCAGGATCAAAATACATAATTTTCCTGATTGATTACTTCACAAAATGGGTAGAAACTATACCATCTTCTGACATTAAAGCTGAAACTGTAGCAAATGCCTTTGTAAATCACTTCATATGTAGATTCGGAGTTCCGAAAGAAATCCACACTGATCAGGGTCCTCAATTCGAGTCTGTACTTTTCCTTAGTATTTGTTCGTATCTGCAAATAGACAAAACACGTACAACACCTTTTCATCCACAAAATGATGGGATGGTTGAAAGGTTCAACAGAACTCTGGAAGATATGTTAAGCGAATTCATTTCAACCACTCAAATGATTGGGATGAACATAATGCTGATGGCTTACAGAAGCTCTCAACATGAATCTACAGGTTTTATCCCAAATTAATGTTAATGTTAATGTTAATGTTAGGAAGGGAAGTGGACTTACCAATTGATTTACTTTATCCACCTCCCCCAAGTCAATGTGAAAACAGTAAGCCTCATGATCACGTTAAGGTCTTAGAAAAGAAACTTAAGTTCACGCATAACATTGCCAGAACAGAGATGCTTAAAGCGGGTTTAAAACAAAAACGTCTTTATGATAATCGCAAGCCAAAGCATATTTACAAAGTCGGAGATCCTGTTTGGATACGTATTTATTCAAAATTCAAAGGGAGGTCCCCAAAATTGCGGTTCCGGTGGGAAGGGCCGTTTAAAGTGATTGATAAACTCTCAGATGCTACATACAAGTTCCAGAAAAGTAAATCTGCAAAATACAAGGACGTTCATTTCAATAAGTTGAAACCATACCTTGGGAAAACAAATGTGTGGTTTAGGGAGAATTGATCTGAGCTTTTTGTTAAAAAGAAAATTCCATCTCCCTTTGTTACAGAAATCCAAAGTGGCCACGAACCAATTTTGGGGTGCCGTACATGGTCCAATGCCTGGATTGCGGGAAAAGTTTCAAGGATCAAAAGTCTTTGATCAGGCACCACCGAGATAAGCATAGGCCCAAGATCTCATGTGAGATCTGCATCTACTCAGTGGCCAAAAACCGAAAGATTGACCTAGAGAGGCATATGAAATTGAAGCACGATTTCCCAAACAAAGTTGTCAGGTTAGGCCAATTCGTAACACCGGACACAGACCAAATCGTTCTGAGATGCCCTGACAAAATTCCACCATGGGCAAATCATGCCGTTCCTGCACCACCAGCCCTGGCAGAAGCAGTTTTTGGCACCATAACCCTGGACGATTACATGAGCAGTCTAGGTAGTCAAGAAGAAGACAAAGGAAATAATGTAAGTGCAGATAATAAAAATGAGAAAGAGAGTTATTGTAGTAGTGAGAGTAAGGTGATCAATGTGAGTGAGAGAAAGGGTGAGGATGTAGAAGTGGCCAAAGAGAGTGAAAAGGGGGAAAGTAGTTCAGGAGAAGAGAATGAGAGTGAAAAGGTAAGTGAGATAGCTGCACGGGAGAGTTTGGGTGAAGACAAATCAGTTCTAGATAGTGGTGAGGTAAAGGTAGAAGGAGAGAACGAGAAAGGTAAAACGGAGTGCTAGTGTATGTGAGACCAAAGAGGCAGGGGGGAATTCTGTAGATAAGGGTCTAGCATGCGTTGATTTAGAGAAAAGAGCGAGTAAGGTAGGGTGCACAGAAATGGAAGTGGAGGACAGATTTGATAGCATGATAGAGGATTTTGTGGAAAAGGTGAGAGAGAGTAAGTGAAAGCAATGTTAGAAAATGATATCATTGAACCCACAACGAGCCCATGGGCGAGCCCAATTTGTCTGACAACGAAGAAATAAGGCGAGACAAGGTTTTGTATTGATTTCCGAGCAATAAATGCAGTTACTATAAAAGATTTATACCCTTTACCAAACATCAATGACTGTTTTAATGCTTCGAAGGGTACCGAATGGTTTTCTGTCATAGATTTACAAAAAGGGTACTGGCAAGTAGCCATGGATCTGGAAGATGCTCCGAAAACCGCCTTCTTTTTTTTTTCTCTAGGCTTCATCACTTCAAAGTCTTACCTTTTGGGGTCTGCGATGGGCCGCCCACTTTCCAACGTGTAATGGGCCATGTGCTCGCAGGCCTTCAATGGACAATTTGCCTACTATACTTAGATGACGTCCAAATTTTTTCAAAAACATTTGATGAGCATTTAGAACGTTTTGGGAAAGTCTTAAGCCGCCTATCCGAGGCTGGGTTAAAGGTTTCACCCAAGAAATGCCACTTCTTTCAAAAACAGGTCACTTTCCTAGGACACGTTGTTTCCAATGAAGGTGTTTCTACTGATTCTGAGAAGATTTCTGCAGTTAAAAATTGGCGAGAACCTGTAACTGTCAAGCAATTGAAAAGCTTCTTAGGATTTTGATCATACTATAGGCGTTATGTAGTCATTTGCAAATATAGCCAGGCCCCTTTATAAACTATGTGATAAAAGTAGCAAAGTGATCAAAGGGTGGGATGACAAATGTCAGGAGTCCTTTGATAGGCTAAAACAGTTACTAACATCTGCCCAAATTTTAGCCTATCCCGTTCCGGGTCAACCATATATTCTTGATACAGATGCATCCTCCTGCGCAGTTTCCGGGGTCCTGTCTCAAATTCAAGACGGCCATGAGCGTGTAATAGCCTATTACAGTAAAACCTTTGCAAAACCAGAGACAAATTACTGTATCACTAGAAGGGAACTGTAGGCCATAATAGATAGCGTGAAACATTTTCACCAGTATCTTTATGGGTCCAAAGTACTTGTAAGGTTATTTAGGTTCAAAATCCCTGAGGGTTAGTTAGCTAGGTGATTGGAAATTCTGTCTGTATATGATCTGACTGTACAGTTCAGGACAGGACGCTTGAACAGCAATGCTGATGGATTATCTCGGTTACCATGTGACACTTGTTCTTATTGCCTGAAAAAACTAAATTTCGAAAATGCTCAAAAAATAAAAGAAAGAGGAAACCGCGACGTTAATTCGTAAAATGAACTTGCGATTTGACTCAGACTCAATGGATACTGGTGACTAAGAGATACTATCTCTGCATCCAATTGGTTAAAAAGTTAATCTTTATCTGATATTAGCCAATGCCAGAGGTCTGATGTAATACTTAAACAAGTTATAGATTGCTTGCAGCGAGGTCTTGCTCGCCCAACATGGAATGATATAACTAACATTTGGGCAAAGAATGTAAATTTCCATTTGCTAAATGGGAGGGGTTGTAACTTCGTGCCATAGGGAATGACACGAACACTCTGGTAATTGCAGGCTACAACTGGTTCTACCTGAAAATTGGAAAAGTGAGATTTTAAATCTGTTGCATGATAATGTATGCGCAGGGCATTTAGTTATTTCTAAAACAATTGCACGAGTCCGCAGTCGTTTTTACTGGCTTAGATATTTTGGGACCTCTCACAAGAACTAGTTTGGGTAAAAAGTACATTCTTGTTATAACTGACTGCTTCACAAAATGTTTGGAAGCCATCCCATTACGGACAATCGACGCTTCTACTGTAGCCAAACATTTTGTTGAACAATTTATAACTAGATTTGGTTTACCAAAAGAAAATCATACTGATCAATGTAGACAATTCGATTCAGACCTTTTCCAGTCTCTTTGCAGTTATCTCAAAATAGATAAGACTAGGACAACACCTTTTCATCCACAGACTGATGGGCTAGTAGAACGATTTATTAGAACTATTATAGACATGCTTAGCAAAAACATTGCCCCTTCACAGAAAAACTGGGATGAACTTTTTCCTTTCATGTTAATGGCTTACCGGTCCTCTGAACATGAAAGTACTGGGGTTACCCCAAATTTGCTAATGTTCGGTAGAGACGTTGATTTACCAGTGGATTTACTATTTGGTACCTCTTCTGACAGTAATAGTAGTTCAAAGCTTCCTGTTAACCATTTGAGCAATCTGAAACGAAACTTACGATCTGCACATGAAATTGCCAGGGAAAAATTGCTCAAAGCAAGTGCTAAACAAAAGCAGAATTATGACAGGAATATGATTTTGCCAAAATTCAAGGTTAAGGATGCAGTCTGGCTGCGAACTTATACAAGGGTTAAAGGAAAATTCCTGAAGGAAAATTATTTCTTGTGTGACTTATAAGATACAAAAGAATTTTCAATCAAAGGTCAAGGTAGTTCATGTTAACAAACTGAAACCATATCTGGGCAACCTCTCTGCATGGTTCAGTGCATAAGTGCAGCAAAAGATTAAGTAATCAGCTTCAGTGAAATAGTTCTTATTCAGTGAACTCAAAACACACAATTTCTTTTTGTAGCCCTTACAAACTTCCTGCGGTTAGATATAAGCTAGGACCTACCCAGTTCCAGTGCCAGATCTGTAAACGCAAATTTGAGAAACTTGACAGCCTGAAGAGGCACTTTCGTGACAAACATGGGACTCGAGTTACCCGTGACTTCTGTCCCTACTCTGTTGCCAGGAGAAGGGGCAAAGGAGCTGGAACGCCATATGGCCACGAAGAACTCCTTCCCGGCACCAGAACGCTCCATTGAAGTAAATTATTTCTTTGATATACCCACCCCAGACACCGACAGCTACCAGGTTGGTGCTGTCGAGGACCAACTAGACAGCCAGGAAGTAACGACAGATGACCAGAATGGAAAACAACCAAGGACCAACTAGACAGCCCGGAGGGAACGACGGATAACCAACCAGAGATCAGGGAAGAACTGACAACAGAGGACGAACCGGACAAGGAGGATGGGGTAAAAGACCAGCAGCAGAGGAAAAGATGGAGGAGCCAAAAACAGAGACAACCCAGGATGACCTACAAGACATGACGATGACGGACAACGAACAAGACACGACAACAACTGTGACGGACTACGGACAAGACACGACAACGAATGTGACGGACTACGGACTAGACACGACAATGACAAACAACGTAGAGGACACGATGGTGACAGTGACGGACAACGGACAAGACCCAACCGAGACAGACAGCAGACAAGACGTGACGATCACTGGACAAGACGTGACAATGACTGATGACGGACAGGAAATGAGAACATTGACAGAGACAGATGGTGGACAGGACCGCAGGGACAAACCCGACGAGGATTGGGTGGATGTTGCAACCAAGTAGAAGAAGAATGACCTGAGGACTCGTGAGGTGGTGGATGAGATCACCCACCTCATGGAGAATCAGGCCCGTTTCAAACGGAAGAGGAAGGTAACAAGGAAGGTTCTTGGGAAAGGTCAGACAAACAAGGGAAAGGAGAGGGCAAATGACAAATTTGCTCATGACCTAAACTTTTTCATTTTGGGTGCACCTTCGGTTTACGAAGGTGGAGAGGTTGCCCAGGTTCTGCAACAGGCAAAGACTAGGTCTCTCGAAGCCGGGGTCGCAAACCCAGAAGATAAATTCATAGCAAGTTATTTGCTATGTATCCAGAGGGTCGAGGAGGCTACCTAGCCAGATAGTACACGGTATGCCCTATCCTCCTTCTGGATAGAAAACCTCACATGTGAAAAAAGTGGCAAGTAAAATCCCCTTGCAACATCTCCACCCTAATGACCAAGGTTTGTAGTGCAGTACTGGTTTTGGAACCAGGAAAAGTTATCTCTCTCTCTCTCTCTTTCATGTACAGGAATAGCTGAAAAATTGTTTTGGACTTAGTGCCTTTCTTTACACCTTATCTTCTTTGGAAAGTTGAAGTACTGGTGCTATACTAGAAAATTGTCACATCTTCACTAGAATCTATAGCATGAGTGAATATGATCCTCCCAATTCTACCTGACTGACCGTATGGACAGAATAATTATGTTTAATATGTATATTATTATTTTTTTTTCAATAAGTAGGATGTTAGGTCGATGTCAAGAGTTGACCAATTTTATTGATAAATGTTTCTTAAGTACTAGATGGTTTGTCTTCTCTATATCAGATATACTCAATATTATAGGTTCAAATACATGTTGGTATATTCCCAATGCAATTCAATAGCAAGTTACCTATAATTGCAACGGGTAATTGATACTTAATTATCTAAATAAATTTACTGTTTAAACCCATTTAACTATGGTATACCAAGTTACAAAGCTTGTTGCTAACAGATAATTCAGACAGAAAAGTTCTAACATTGCTTAGGGAATAAAGATTAAGACGAAATGCTTTTTATGAATTGTAATGTGGTGTCTATAAGTGCTAGGAGTAAGCAAGTTGTTTTTGTCCTACTACTAAGTGTAAATATTTCAAGTACATTGATTTGAAAATTTGAAAACTTGTTTATTTGCATTAAGCAAAGAATTGTTTTAGTAATTGTAATCTTAGACAATTGAAGGTTAATTATTTATTGTCAAAGTATTGCCTTAGATTAAGTAGTTGTAAGTAATGCCAATAATTTTACCTTATAGTAGGGATTTCTTTTTATATTCAATTGCCTTATGTTAAGGTTATATGTGAGTACGGTTTTATTCATTTGGTCTCGCATCTTATTTTCTCCGCTTTTTTGAAAGGCGGGGGGATGTGAAGAATACCTGACTTGGCTAAGTCAAATTATTTTGGTCTTTTTTTCTAAAACAATTCAATATGATGCGAGACTAATCGATCATATGGCTGTAGGTATATGTCCTGTGTTGTCTTTAACGATAACCCCCAGTTATATGCGCTTTTCAGTCATTTAAAACGATTGTCGGTCGTTATCAAGCTAGCTAAATGAATCGACGAAGAAAGGGTTACCCTTCGTATCGGTCGGACGACTACTCGGTTCCGGTCCGCAGCTTTGAGTTGAAGACGTAAGAGAAACATCTAAGAAAAAATAGGAAACTCTTCTAATCCCAAAAGAAATCTCACTTCATTGGCATTATTGATACAATTAAATAGTTCAAATAAGAATGAAGTAAGTATTTGAAACCCAAGAACCAGCAATTTCTGCACTTAAAACGCGAATCGACAGTGATTTTCATTCAACATTTTAGTTCGCTAACTTTCGTTGGCGGTTGAGTACCCGAGGGACTTCGGGACGTAGGGCTTTGGGCGTCATTTGGGTGAGACACGACTGGGCAGTGCATGATAAAGGTCACGCATGGAGTGATGGATCTCCAGGAGTGGGCGTAGGCTACTCCGCCAGGGTTAGGCGGGCACGCTTCACTGTTTTGAGCTAGGTCTCGACGCTTGGTTACACACTTGCGATCCCCACAGGTGAAGGGCAGCGCGTTTTATCATTTTGTTACCGTATTTATTTTAATATATCAGTAGCGTGTCATAATTCCGATCAGTGAGATAGTTCTGTGCGAGAGCGGATTGTATTGACTATTTTTGAGTTCATTCAACTAAGTCGTTATATCAAAATCCGGTTTTGTTAGTCATTCACCCTACCAAAGTTACGAATACTGCAGAGGTCACCACCCCGTTCGGCGCAGCCTGGGTCGGCAAATTAAGTTTACCCTAGCACCGTACCCAAGGGTCGTTACAATATCTTTAGCGCAATCCACTTTAACAAATAAATTAGACAACAAAATGTTTCTAGACATATGTGGAATTTAGGTATATCATATGAAAATATTGAAAGGAAAGGAAAAATGTTGTTTATCAGCATTTGCTTCTTTTCCTTCAAAAAGTTTCAACTTTCTTCTAGGAACATCAAGATCTGGGGCCGTATTCACCAACATATTCTAAATTTTAGAATTTAGTCTAGGCTAAAGTGCTAAGTCTGGACTTTCCCAAGAATGGACTAAAGTGCGTATACACCAACGCAATTTAGAATAGACTTAGTTTAGAGCGGTTTATACAGCACTTAAGCGGCCACAGACTTAGGATGCTTCCCCAAATTTGACGAGGCGCAAATAAAAAGAGTAACCATCGCGTTTCTGCCCTTCACTCTTTTAATTTCCCTCCTTGCTAAGAAATGATATTTAAATTTTTGTAGTCGAAATGAATCATCATATCTACTTCATTTCAATATTCAATATTTTGACGAGACATTTGATCGGCTGAATGCAAAGTTCAATTAAATTAGCATTAAAATCTTCGATCAGAGTTGACAGAAACAATTGTATTTATTTGGCAGTCGAAAAAACGTAAAATCACTCGCTGTAGTTACGGGGTTTAAATTTTCGATTGACAAACTGTGTATCATTTTGATTATACAGTAAATACCATGTTTATTTATTGGTAGTAATGCCAAAATTAGACTTAATTGGATCGAAAAGAGCAATAAGAAATAGAATGTTGAACAAGCTAAATTCAACTCAACTTAGCAACGAGGTCAACATGATGCCTACCTAGATCTTTCACCGAGAGAGCTTTCCAACTTTTGATAAAACACGTCTATTTCGAAGATTTGAGATTCTCCTTTAACTTGTACCTTGTTCATGGTGTTGCTTTGCAGAAAGTATCGGCACCCAAACAAATAGAATCTTGAGTAAAAATGCACCAAGCTTTCTATTGTTCGAGTTGAAATGACAATCTGCCTTCGTCTTCTTTCCTCCATCTCATGATCTGTCTTGATCCTATCCATACACAACCCTGAAAACTTTACTTCACTTAAAATATATTACTCCTTAACCATCCTCCTCCCTTGTAAATGTAAATCCAATGTGAAATCCCTGAAAACTCGCCGAGAATATTGTAAAATTTATCATTCTGTGGAGAAGTAAACATACACTTCAAGGTTAAATTGCGTCACAAATGGGTTTGACGTCATTCGGTAAATAATTCGAACGAAAACATCAATTATGTGTCAGAAAGGAAAATTAATGGGAAATTCTATTCATTTTGACATTTTATTTGTCATTACGTTGATATAAAAACCATGCTTTCCATCCGAAGCGAGGCGGACATTCGCCATTTTTGTACATTTAGCACGGGAGGTATTAGACTTGGAAAAACGACTTTATTCTTAAGAATTTAGTTCATTCCGTAATTTAGAATGGGTTGGTGAATACGTACTAAATTCTTTATTCTTGGGATTTAGTGTGCTAAATTGATGCAAAATGCCTTGGTGAATACGGCCCCTGGTCTTCTTTGGGGAAGGGTTAATCAGATATTTGCCATGAATCTTGGGTTCCTTCTGTACAATCAACTTTTTGCCATGGCATATATATATATATATTTGAATCATTTTGAGTGTTAAACTATTTCCAAATGACATAAATTTACCACAATCCAGTTTAAAAAAAAGAGCAGACCCAAAATTATTTCCATATATACACCCGTATGTGGAGTTTTGGTATATCACTTGGAAATATTGAAAGGAAAAGAAAAATGATGTTTATCAGTATTTACTTCTTTCCCTTAAGAAAGTTTCGACACTTTCTTCTTAAAATATCAAGATCTGGCCTCGGTTTCTCAAAAAAAAACTTAAGTATATTTTCGGACTCAATTCTGAGCACAATACGGCATACCCAAATCACACAAAATCAACATGAACTTCAATCGAAAAAACTCTTCAACGTTAAAAGATTATTCCATTGAAGTTGAGCATGTACTTATTAGTATGTACTTAAGTTTTTTCGATTAACCAGGGCCTGGTCTTGCTTTGGAAAAGGTTAAATCAGATATTTGCCATAAAGTTTTTGTCATATATCACTTGTAATATTTTTATCATTTTATGTTTTTCGTATTTCTAATGTTTAATTGTGTTACTTCTGTACATTTAAATATGTTTCCTTTTAACTGTGTTAACCGTTAGTATATAGACAATAAGGTCTACGTCAATTGACTAACAGACACAAATTAAGACAAAATATTTGTATGTTGCTTCATAATATTCAAACTAAGACTTAGGAAAACATTGTGACAAAGAAATGAAGACAATCCTAATAACATATAATTCATGCTCTTTTTGCAACTCCTTTGTTGTCGTTTTCTACCCACAAATGCCAAATAATGTAACATTTCATTCACTTGATACAACGTCTTTGGATTCTGATCAGTCTAAAATTCTGCCGTTTGGTAATAATCAAAATAATTAAAATAATATCATTTACAAACAACTTAAACCCGCAACGTTAATTCACGCTTTCAATAGGTTCACAAAGTTTACCCTTTTTTAACAAAACTTTTGGATAATCCAATTTGAAAGATGATGCTGACAATAAAATTTCCTTCTTTTGCTTCAAAGTTTTCCAAACCAATTTCTATTAGGGACGTCATGTAAAACATGAGTTAAAAATAAAAATAAAAAAAATAAGGCAAATAACTTACAAATAACGCACTATTAACACTACCATAAGAGCTCTTAATTAAAAAAATCGATGTTCAACCAAAATTAACTGATAACTGGTAGTCACAAAAGGTGCTCATCATCCATAAAACTATGTATATTGTTTATGTTTTTTAACTTTGTTTACAATATCTGTATTTTTGATACCACTTACTGTTCTTTTATTAAAATAAGTGCCCCTGTTCCGTGTTTACCACAATTGTTTTCCCTTTTAGTTTTAAACAACTGTTCATCTTCCAGAGTTTGTTTTTAAGCACAAAAAAATGTCAAATGAACTTAATTTCATTATCAGAAGAAATTTTAGTACCTTTCATTTTCAGGTAAAAGTTTAGCGAAATCTTGCAAGTGGTCCTATTGAAATTGTGTGTAGTTGCAAAAAAAAGAAAGTTAAAGATAAAATCAGAAACACAAGAGAAAACGAACTTGTATGAGCCTTTCAAGAAAATATGGGAAATATTCAATTAATCTTCACAGGAATGATGCTCCGAACATGCCCCTTCTGATTTCTTCGTAAAATCGATATCGGGTTGCTAACATGGGCTCTAATGACTTTCGGTTCACTGATCCCAGATGATAAAATATAAAAAAAATCTTCTTCTCTGAAACTACTGTTTAGACCTCAATTAAAATTTTCAGGGATGTTGCTAAAAACATGCTCTTTCAGATTTGTTCGTGAGATTGTGATTAGGTCTGCGTCTGCGTCATATTGGCCTTCCCATCAGCCGCAAATTGTCCCACATGGTAAAATCTAAAAGAAAATTACATTTGAAACTACTGATCAGAAATCAATTAAATTTTACAGAAATGATGCTCAGGATATGCTCTTTCAGATTTCCTCATTAAATATTGATTGGATCATCCAATGAAAGAAGAAAAAGTGTTCCCCTCTAAAACTTCCAATCAGAGTTCAACGAAATTTCAAAAGAATGATCCTATGGACATGCTTTTTATGATATTTTCCTTTATTTGTGATCGAGCTGATTACAATGGCGCTATACGATTGTCTTGTCACCAAAAATTATCCCATATGATAAAATCTGGAAAAAATCTTCTTTGAAACAACTGATCAGATTTCAACTAAACTTCACAGGAGTAATGCACAGGACTTGCTTTTTCGTATTTCTTTGTAAAATTCTGACCGAGTTGATACTATTGACTCTTCGGGCTGCCATGTCACCGAAAATAGTCCAGAATGATGAAAAATTTAAAAAATCTTCTTCTCAGAAATTTCCAATCAGAGTTCAACCAAATCTCACAAGATAGATCCTTTGGACATTCTATTTCAGATTTGTTCGTCTAATTCTAATCGGGCTCTACGGGCACTCACTTCACCAAAAATAGTCCCGTATGATAGAATATTAAACAAGAGGGCCATAGTGGCCCGAAATTTCTCACCTGAGTTATCTGTCTTAAGATCTGACCTCTCAACCTGAGGCTACACCCAATTTGACCCTAATTCAAAGCACACTGAGATTTCGAGAAGACAATCAATCTTAGCAATTTTAAGGAAGATTAAGCAAAAATAGCTTCTAGAGTGTCTACATGATTTTCCTGAATTTGACCGGTGAACTCATTTTTACCCCACTTGACCCAATTTTGAACTTGACCTATATTTCATCAAGGTATTGATTCTAACCAATTTTCAGAATGGTTGAACAAAAATAGGGTTTCTAGAGTCTCCACAAGTTTTTCCTAGAATTTGACCTTGTGAACTAATTTTTGACGCCACTTGACCGATTTTTTTATAGGGTCTTGATTTCATTAAGACATTGATTCTGACTAATTTTCAGGATGATTGAGCCAAAAATAAGAATTCTAGAGTGTTTATAAGATTTTCCTGAGATTTGACTCTGTGACCTAATTTTTGAGCCCACTCGACCTAATTTTGAACTTTACCTAGATTTCATTAAGACATTGAATATGACCAATTTTTAGGATGAATGAGCAAACAATATTGCTTCTTGAGTGTCTACAAGGTTTCCCTAAAATTTGACCCAGTGACCTCATTTTTGACCCCACTTGACCCAATTTTGCACTTGACCGAGAATTCATCAATCATTGAATCTGACCGATTTTTAGGTTAATTGAGCAAAAAATATGCTTTCTAGAGTTTCTACAAGGTTTTCCTAAAAGTTGACCCCTTGACCTCATTTTTGACCCCACTTGACCCAATTTAGAATTTGACCCAGATTTTATAAAGACATTGATTCTGACCAATTTTCAGGATAATTGAGGAAAAAGTATGGCTTCTCGAGTGTATACAACACAAGGTTTTCCTAAAATTTGACCCCGTAGCCTCATTTTTTACCCCACATGACCCAATTTCGAACTTGGCCGAGATTTCATCAAGATTATCATTCTGACCAATTTCAGGGTTGAAAATAGAGTGTCTACAAGGTAAATGTTGACGATGAACGACGGACGACGGACATCAAGTGACCACAATAGCTCCCCTTTAGCACTTCTTGTTCAGGTGAGCTAAAAAAATTTTTCTGGAGAAAACTTCACAAGAATGGTCCTTGGGACATTTCAGATTTCCTTGTTAGTGTCTGATTGGGCTGATATGGTGGGCTCTACAGACTCTCGTGTCACCGAAAAATGGATTCATATGATGAATATGAGACTACTGATATGAATTCAACCAAACTACACAGGAATAATGCCTAATACATTCTCTGTCAGTTTTCTTTGTTAAAATATGATAAGGCTAATAATACGGGCTTTTTCAACTATGACTAGGCTTATAACATGGGATCTTTAGACTATGATTGGACATAAAACATGGGATTTTTGGACTATTAAGTCACTTAAAAAAGGACCTATATGATGAAAAATAAAAACTCTTCTTCTCTTAACCTACTGGCAAGAAATAACCACAATGCACAAGAATTGTCCTTAGAACTTGATATATCAAGGTTCCTTATTTTTGGGCGATGTGATGCTGCGTCGTGGAAAAAGAGGCTTTTGTAATGCAGCATTTCTTGTTACCACAACTTATACATTAATTGTTAGATTATTTCCACGTGATTAAAAAAGGACCCTGTAAATTGATAATTATCAGCTTACAAATATTTTATTGTTACGTATTGCCGGTGTTGTTTGTCATATATTTTGACCAATTACACATTTTGTTGGTATTTTTAAATGTTTGTATATAGGTTTATGGGCCATTGGCCTCATTATACAATTAAATTTGGAATTGGATCGATACAGGCCCTCTTATGCCTCTTGTTTATACCAGTGTTAGTAAGTGAGAACAATTCTGTCAAATATTAATAGCTTTTCAAAAAAGTAGTGCCACTTTGGGTTCAATTTTATTTTTTACAAGACCTACCTTCGCACGACAACCGTGCATTTTGAAAATGGCACTGTACAAGAAATCCATACTATTGATAGATTACTCAAAGACTCCTCTTTAATCCGAAATCAGTTTCCAATCTTAAACCATCGGTTTTTTTTCTTTCGCACAAGAAAGTTATAAATAGACAAGGCGTTGATTCGCCTATTGGGTTTTTCTCCTGGTGTAAGGGAGACAAAAACTTGGTGACTGAACTTGTAGCTCGCTGTCTGAGAGACAACAGGTAGTGTATAATCATTCCTCTAATATAATTTGGTAATGTTATCTGCGGGTAAAGTGAAACAAAAGGAAGCGGATAACACATTTGCATTATCACGCTATATACCCTTAGTTGTTTCACCGTCTATACATTTATAAACAGATGTGTGTTCGTTAGAGAAGATAAAAAATCCGGCTTATTTATATCTTTTAGACGTACTAAGGCAAAATCCATTTTTGAGTGAAGGATTCTTTTTCCAATTAAGGATTAATGATATTTTTTAACCAAGCTTCATGAAAAATATGAGTAGAATCAACATAACTAAACAGTTTCATGCAATTCAATTTTTTATCCAAAACACTCCATTTATATAAAGAATATTATAATATGACCTACGTCGCGGGAGTGAAATAAACCCGTTGAATATTTTGATATTACACGGGTGTTATTACACTAGTGGAATAACTTTGCAAATGAGCTCAGAGCGAATAGTAACGCTATTTTGTAACAGCGAAAAATTAATGACGTCATATTAGATATTGTGACGTCATTTTTAAACGACGTTATAAGTTTCAAAGAAAAATGAAATGTTGAATTTCAAGAATTTTGACGACTTAACGCTAAAATTCGGGTCAAATTATAAATAGAAGATCAATTTTGTGCTCAGGAAATACCGATTTTATAAAACTCTTCATCTAAAACGGATAAAAACTCGGCGTGGCCTCGTTTTTATCTGTTTATAGATGACTCGTTTAATAAATTCGGTATTCAATGAACACTCATTCAATATCCTCTATTTCTAATACCTCTCAATAAACCAGTCACTGTTACGTAATTTATTGACCCAACGACAACAATTCTCAGTCTGTCACTCACCCAAGACAAGTCACCGCGAATGCAAACTTGTATTTCTACTTTTAGGATACAGAATTTCAATATCATTAACCTTGAAACTGCAGCTGTACTTGCAAGATTTCATTAGTTCCTTTATCAATAAAGTTATTTGATGCTTTTTGCGGATGTGTACATTAAAGTTACTAATCTTTCATTTAAATCTCATATCTTCAGTTACTTTCAAACAAAGAGTTATTTTAGATTACATAGACAGCTCATGCGAATAAGAGTGTTGGATGCCGCTATTTATTAGGTGACTCGTCATTCAAAAAGGGACGATCTGGGTATTGCGTAAAAAATGAAAATGTTAACTCTGGTTGACCGGTACTGGAACCGGGCTATTTTTTCGGATGCCCCCTTTTTGCGTGACTTTTCACTCGTATATCTTGAACAAACAAAAAATAAAGTAAAGTGTTATCAATGAAGGAGTATTCACTCCAAATAAACATCGAAAAATCTTCACAAAACTTAATCGACAGACTTTATACTTTTCGAGCATATTCAATAAGAATTTTTAACTGTGGCTATTTATTCCTTCTTTCTTCTTCCCATTTCTCAGCTTTTTAGTAATACATTTCTCTTTTTTCCCTTCTATGGTAACACATTGTTAAGTGTGAAATAACTAATATAAATTATTTTAAATGTGTACTGTTTTTAAGATCTCGAATTATTGATGTTCAAAAGAATATACATAGTTAGGACGGAAACAGAATCTTTAATCAACGTCAACCGATGATTGCTTGAAGATTTCGTTATCATTTGCAAATTAACTCGCTGAAAAGCGTTGGTTTCAAAGGCTCCACATCCGAAACCCTGTTCTGGTTCTTAGAAAATCGGAGAAACTTACGTCTACTCTTGTCCGAATTTAAAACCCTGTACTCTAAGGCATATTTTTTTGTGAATTTGAAGCAGTTATAAAGTGGTGATTTAACTGCAAAACTGCAAAGAATCTAAAATTGGGATGAGACAAGATTTAATATGTGACATAGCTCAGTGAGAGATTATACTTTGTAGAAAGCAAGACTAGTCATAAGTCATCAATCTTACAATAATGCCATGTGTAATTGCTGTTGGTAATCGCATGGCTCCGTCGTTCAAAAGAGATGGTAAAACTTTCCAAACTCTCTTTTGTTTAAGAACAGAGAATGCACCGAAAAGCTCAAATGAGATGGAAATACAAATCAAGGGGATCATGATTGTCCTATATCGCTCGCCCGATTCACCTTAACCACTTGGAAATCACAAAAATAAGATTGGCATAAGTTCATTTTTAAGGAGATAATTTGTATCTTTTTTCAATGCCATTGGCTGACTTCAGAGACGATTTTGATGAAAGATTTCATGCTTTCCCTCTGGTTTCACAGAATATTTTTTCAAAGATTTTACTTTGTAAAAAAGAAATACCCAATTTCTTACTTGACCTAGTTTTCATCAAGATATTCATTCTGACCAATTTTCAGGGTGATTGAGCAAAATATATGGCTTCAAGAGTGTCTACAAGGTTTTTTTTATATTTAACCTGGTGACCTAATTTATTACCCGACTTGGCCAAATTTCGAACTTTAACTTGATTTAGCCTGAAATGATTCCCTTATCTAGAAGAGTGACACCATCTATAAGCACGATGATCTCATCAATATGCACAACTGTAAACAGTGTCTGCGGCACCTTACATACAGAAACCCTATCTTCTAGCATTGTCTAAAATTTCACACCTGTCAGATGTAAACTACAAGTTGCCATACGATAATTGGTAACCTAGGAAAGAGTTATTACAAGCAACGATCACACAAACTAAAGGAGAAAATACAAGACAAGATAGGGAAGGAATAAATAAAAGAAAGAAAACTGGAGAGGGAAGAGAAACGAAAATTAGGAGAAAAAAGGGAAAGAAATCATAATCATTCTGTGACCATTACTAAATACGTGTATATACTTTATGGAATGGTAGTCCAGGACGAACACGGAGATTCACTTAGTACAGTGTGTTATTGCGATTACTGGGTGCACCCATAGTGTGCTAATATTCCAGGGTATAAAAATCTTAAATAGTTTTCATCTGTCATCGGTGTATGGAATGATAAATATCATGAATTCACAAATTGTTTATCCTGTTTCCTACGTTCTCTAATCCAGAAACATATATATAATGATATATACATAGACATGTATTTTCAACCCTATGGAATAAACACGTACTGAATAAAGATCAGAATTTCATGAAACAGAATCATATCCCAAAAATACGATTGACCTAGCAGCGTGTGACCTTTAAACCGGACTGGACTATTATCAAAAATAGAAAAAAACACAATTGTTGTTTGTTTCCCCCGTATGCCTGTACAGAAAGAAAGCACATTTATATTTTAAATGCAGTCACTGCCAAATAAGAATAAACCAAAATGATTCGAATAGGATCTAGCCTTAGTTTTGAACAAAGCAGCTATCAAAATATGTTGTTTGTACTTATGGTGTGAATATCACCACATAATTTAGGCCCAGAAGACTCGGAATTAGATCAAGAGGGAGAAAATATTGTCATTGTGAATGATGGAAGCCTGACACACTACGTGATTACTGCGGTGTTGATTTTACAAAATAGTCAAATTGTGATTCTCTCTCACAGTGTCCATATACACCTCTTTTTTCAAGTAAATCGAGATCCGTTTTACAAAATATTATAATGATAATTTCTTTCCAATTGACATTATTTATTCCTTGATTTCATTCTTAGGTTTTTATAATTATTATACTGTATTGTCATACATTGTACATTGGCCATTAATACATTTTAAATAGAACAATCATTATTTTCCAGCTAAGGTTTAGTTTTTTCAAAGAAATTCAAAAGAGAAAAAAGATGACGATGTGAATGATAGTCTTTTCAGTTGACCATTGCAACAAGCTTTGAATAATTAAACAGGCATAATTAGGTTTCTTTGTACAGCGAGTAATAAGGAAATAATCATTCCGAAAACCGTTAGTTATGATGAAGATATCTAGATTTCTTTTTACTCAAATCGAGAAATATGCCGCGATAATTGAACCGCCAAGGATTTATGCTAAATAACAAATTTATTAAAAACCATTACAGATATACATCGAATGTTCTGAAAGCACATAACTGCATTTGTTATTGTTTTTAATGAAAAGAAATGTTCAGAATCATATTAAATTTTATTAATTGAAACGTCCAAAACCTTCAAATAGCTTTTTGTTCGGCATACTTTTTAAACCAATGAAATCGCTTGATATTTCAAATTTTCGCCGCCCTATATCGCATAAAACGGCTAGTTTTAGGTTTATACGAGCTCTATACAAAGGACCTCCCATCGTATATTATGCATTAAAGCCCCGCCCTTTCATCCATATATGGCGTAGTGTTCACGTTATTTTGTTGATTTAACACACATGTTAGTAAATAAGATTGTATTCATTCAAACTATTAGTAGAGCTAGGTGCATTTTCACTCTCTTATCCTTCTCATGCTGACATCGGAATTGTGCTATTTTTCCGCTTTAGACAAAGTTTTAGCATGCAGGATAGACATATTTCAGCAAGCACAGTCTGCCGACTGATCTTGGTGTACACTTTCTGCATTCTTCTGTATTATTATATCCACTAAAGCTTGACTGGTTGAAAATTTTTGCATCTCAGCTCCAATGCAGGAGGGTAAGGGTTAATCGTTTGCCATTACCGCCAAGTAGCTGTCAATGTCGGGCGTCTGGGTCTTCCAACTAGTATCTACAACAACATCGGACTGAAGACACAGTGTTTTGGTTGTTCAAATGACAATGTGTCGTCTTCAACCGTGGACCGGAAAGCGAGAGGCGATAAAACAGTGAAAATATGGATAATAAATGGTATTATCGCAGATTTCTGACTGTTGCATAGGTGATTATATAAATTATAATCGAAACTAGAGACCGGCCCGTTCAATATAAAACTCGAATAAGCTAAATTGTGAATTGTGATTACACTACATTTGTATACAATCGACAAGTCAAATGAAAGTACTGATGGTGAACGAATCTGTTGGCATTCTAGAAGTGATATATTGAATTTGTTGAGAAAAAAGAAATTATAAATGTAAAAAATAATCAAGTGCAAGTGCCTCGATAAAATTTCGGCAACTCTGGCCGAACTGTAAATTCAAAGAAAGAGGGGAAAAGAAAGGTAGAGTGTGACAGGCAGAGACAGACATATAGACAGAGAGCGATAGAAAAAAGAAAACAGGCAACTTTAGTGTATGGACTAATGATTCTTATCTCAACTCAAAAAATAGCAGTCAGAAAGGTAATTCAATTTTCATATGCGGAACCCATATTTTACCAGATTAAACAGACGTCTTTCTGCATTTCGACTTTTAAACGTCATCCGCTATGGCTCTGGAACGACCTGAATAGGGTCCCCCATCCTCCGAATTAAAAGACCACTGTTTCGTCTTCAACCAAAACGCTGAAATTACAGGGTTTTGGTCTCTTTTGGTTTTCTTTGCATTTTTGTGAAAGATTGATTATCTTATGCCATTGCGTAAAAAAGAATTAAAGAAAAACAATTTGATTCATGCAGTAGGTATTTTTATAAAGCAAATGAATTGCCAAAATATAATCGTTGTTTAAATTCTATTGCTCCTACCATACGGCGAAAAATCGTAAACCTAAGAGTGTAGAAGATGGCAGCTTTGTACGGATGTATGCTAATTAAAGTTCTGGTGCGAGAAATACCAGATTCTCCAGATACCATGGGTGCTCCAGCTCACAGGCGATAGATTCACAATCCAAGTACGTCCGGCAAAATAAATAGATGCATGATTGGATTGAGGAAATTTTAGACTCGTCCGAAGGATAGAAGCGCTACTATACAGTTGTAGTTACTATGTCAAGTACTTTGAAGAAAAAAAAGTTTGTTATCAGTGTAAAACTAGGGGAAAAAATACCTTTTGGGCTTAAACATCGCAGCTGCAGGTTAATTTTTCTATACTTACTACGTTTCAGTCTCCATTCGGTGTTAAAATTTGAAATTAGATCTATTGTATTGGGTTAATATTGCTCATTTGATTCTTTTATTAAGTTATTTTTTTTTTTAATTAAATTAACAACGACATTCATATATTCATATATTAACAGTAAATCGTACCGAGGTGGCTATATCCCCTGTTTACCGTCCTTGTTGGAAACGAAAAAAAGAAAATAAATAATTAAAAAAAATGAATTGGATTTGGGGAATGATACAAAAATACCCGTAACTGAAGATATTTACATTACACAAGAATGCAACAAGGTTTAAGCTATTAACGGTATTTAAGCAAGAGGTGTAAGTTTGATAGTTGAGAACACAAGTTGTCTGGTAATGGGTTAGATTTTACTTCATATCAAGGTTGGTCACGGTCAAGTGTTAATGTTTTAATGAGAATTTGGACTAAATACAGGATCATTCCATTCGTTTGTAAACTTGGTCGATCGTAGCTCATGAGTACAGACTCGATTCATAAGAAGGCAGATAAAATCGTAGTAGGTCATCACGTGTTGTTTGGCCAATCAGAGCTGTAACGAAGTTCAAGAGGTCACGACCAAAATAAACGCATATTTTCGGCAAATTACTACACGTTGCAACAGCGAAAGCTTACATCAAAAAATAGTATCTGTCTATACAGTGTACAGACCCAAACTTTGTTTTTGCTCTGAACCCTCGACAAGCTTACGCGGATAATCAATTCGCTTCGCTAAATATTGCAACCTTATTTTGGATTTTTAAATGGTAATTTTCATGATCTTCACTAAATGAATAATTTTAGTATCACGCCATTAACGAAATAAACAGTGATTTTGTGGAGAGAAGTATTGAGAGATACTAAGTTGAATATAGAGGGGTAGTGCTTTATTTCGAATCTATTAAGATCCTACAGGATTTTCCTTACACAGTATAACACTGGTGAACGAAAATTTCGTTCACCAAAAAGCGAATTTTACCTATAGCACTATAGGTGTATTTTCAAAACTGAGCTCTGACGTAGGCGCCGAGTCTATTACCATAAGGAAAATCGGATATAATTAAAAAGGAAATGATGGAAATTTAGCCTGTTCCCTTCACTGAAATTGTGAAAGTATATGTTTTGGTGAATATTGTGTTTTAAGACAAGCAATAATGTTGGTTTAAAGAGTAAATTTTAACTTTCTTAATGCATTATTTTAACCTTGTATATCTATTTCGAACAAATGGCACGATAATTAACGGTAAACTGTTGATTTTACGGCTCATTGCGCAAAATCTACCTATACTGTTTGAATCCATTTGTACATATTTTGTGCGTCTTTATAGCGAGCGCATATTAACTTGAACCTGTCCTTTATGCAGAATAAATTTTCAGGTTCATGAAAACCATTCCGAAGAAGCTTCGGCACGTGACGATCAAGCATGGACATTCCTTTATACCGAACAAATTGCAGGTATGCGTGGACTGGTATATCGATATACATGGCATCTAGGCATGAAGCAGCCGATTCAATTTCAAAAACAATTGTTCCAGCTTGTGTGAGACTATGAGACGGGATTTCATTTCCAGTCAAAGAGCATAAATTGCATGTAAAGAGATTTGAATATTTGTATTATATTTCCACCCGCATCTAAAAAAATATTAAATTGGAGACTCAATTTATGTATAGATTCTTTAGTTCATGAGGGTGACCAAATTGGGTGTTACGGTGAAAAACATGGGAGATAACGGGTTTAACAGTACACGTGCACTCCAACTTTACGATTGTATTCCGCAGCTTAGTCGTGTTTTGCCGATGGGAAGCGACCGATCTTTAATTTATTTAGATCGCAAAGACCAGGTTCAGGTCAATATGCTTCTACAATACACACTATTTGGCGCGAATTGCTTTCAGTGTTGGGAGCCTTTGAAATAGTACCAGCGATAAATTGTTCCTATTTATAGAAGAGTGATGTAATTTTGGTCAGATTCGGTCGTCAAAGGCTAGGTCGGATATGTGTGGTTTTAAAATACGCGATATAAACTATTAAGCCGAAAGCTGCGGTTTCGTCTTTTGATGGTTTATTTCGCATAGAATGTACTTTACCGATCGCCCTTTTTTTCCTCCAATGAACGGCCGCTATTTCGTTTGAAATTCAAAAAATATATCCAATAACCTGACGATCTGCTCGAATAAGTGAGCTGCGTGAATTTCGGTCGTTATGGACGGGTGCTTCATTCAAAAAATCAGACAGTGACGTCATAAACTTGTCTGATAAAATGTCTTGAGAGACCCTTAATTTTAATCGGGTATTTTAAAAAAACACCCAAAAACCCATTTTGTGAAGTTTTTTTTTGAAATTATGCTCATACAAAATTATTCATTAAAAGGAGGAGAAATTCTTGAATAATTTGTCTGCATGTTAATCAAGAGAAGATTAGGCTGTTATATAACTGATTCTGATATATCAAATATTAATCTATGTGTAAACAGCAGTAAGAAAGATCGACCAGTTTGCTTGAACCAAGCCTTTCTATACTCTCTATCACATTTTCAAATTGAGATAACAAATAAAAAGACGACAGGGTTGAAACATCTTTAATCTCATTCCTTTTTAAAATGAATACTTTGGATCTTTTTAACATTTTAATTTAGTTATTCTGTCACGTTCCCGTTTAAAAATAAATGCATTCAAACGTTCTGTAGAGGAATCGAGGCTACGACGGGTCAAGTGAACGGTTGTCATCGATGGACATACAGTTGGCGTTAAAGAAAAAAGCAACTACTTTAGACAGCTACATGTATATTAAATGTAAACACTTGGAAAGGTACATATAGACAAACAATTGTAGAACAATTTATAAAAGGCCTACTTTAATGATTCTAGGGATAGAAATATTTTAAAAAAAACAAAGCGATTCCAAGCATGTTAGGCCTTTGATAGCTGACCAGTATCGAAAGCCAGGGCGATATGTTTAACTTTGACGTAGTTTATGTAGGAAACCAAAACTTTCAATACGTTATTAATGTTGCTATTGCAAACATTATAGTATAGACCATGAATATGCGATTATTTTGTATGTTTATATGGGGTTCGACGCCGCTTTCAACAATCTTTCAGTTATATAACAGCGGTTGTGGCACCTAACAATGGAATCCTGATATTTCTTACACCAGTACTACCTATATTCTTTTTTTCTTAGCCTCCAGCTGCTATCCCACATCTACGATTCTCGTCCCATTGGTGGGAGAAAAATAGTCGCAAAGGATGAGTTCCGCCGTCGGGGATCGAATCCAGGACCTTTTGAATGATCACCGCGTACGAGGTAGTAATATTTATCCCTATCTGGATAAGTGATAAGGTCCCGAAGACAGGTCAATCTTTGGAGAATATTACATGCGCAGACAACGACAAAATGGTAGATAGATCTAGTCTTCGCGTAAAAGGACTATATATACTTCCGGCGAACAAAATGTATGAAATTTCATACATAATCATACACCTAATTCACCCGAGGTCTGTTGCAGGTTACGGAAATAGCCGAATGTCGTTCTGAATGATACGTCACATGTTATTTGTTTTCACTATGACGTAAAATGTTTTCGTTAGCATATATTCAATTTCAAAAGCCTGGTGGTGACAACATACGTCTTAAAGCAGGGCTGTTGGAAAGTTGGTACTTATAGAGGTAACGTTTGAAATTGAAACGAATTCATTGAATACACCTCGACCCTATTAATAGAGTTTTATTATTTACAGCGACTGTGAACTTGGAGTGTGAACTGTGAACAAAAAAGGGTCGTCTCAAAAGGAACTTGTGCATATTCGGGAATTTCATTTGGGTTGCCCACATATCATAAGCATACTTTTTGTTACAATGAGCCTCGCTGTTGTAAAGCTTTTTTTTAATCACTTTCACTTAAATCATTTAGTACAATAGTTGCTGAGAATAATCTGTTAAATTGCAATTCAAACTGTGACTGTTATACATATCCTCCCAGAGACAATAATGAAGATGTTGTATGAGAAAATTCATAATGAAGGCTTTGATATTCACTTTTTTTTCAAAATCAAGTTCACGAATCAAATCAATTTACTGTCGCCTCCATAGGTCTCCTAAGGCATCACAACTCAATAGCCATTTTGCAAGGTAGTTGCTTGCATGTTTCAAAAGATAACTGAGAATTTTGTCATTGTAGATTCCCCCCAAAAATAGTTATTAGGTGTTTTGTTTCACTTAACTGTATTTAATGACTTTACACTAATTTTTATAGTACGAACACGTTCTGCGACTCATTCCAACAAGGTCTCGTTGATTTCTTCTGTCATCGCGTAGGGACTTAAACGATGTAAATCAGTTTTCGAAATAATTTTCATTTAGTAAAACTGAATCATCCAGAATGTTCAATTCTGATTCTTGATCTTGAATTACATCTCCCAAGAAAGTGTGACTTTATTCGAAATATTCACAGACGTACATGTAATGTGTGCCTTAATCATTAAGTATTATATTTCTTAATTTTAGAACCTTTATTTGTCTGTAAAGGTATATAATATGCCTTGATATATAGAGAATGAATTAATTTTCAAGAGAAGATTTATACGACCGCTTTCAAAATTAAGCTGTTTCGTTTATACTCTGTCCAAAAAGAGTAAAGAAAGGTGATGCTACTCTTTAATTTTAGTTTCGCAAGGTTAAAAATTGATGTGAATATATTTTTGAAGTATTGTTGAACTTAAACGCTTTAAATAGTTAAAGTTGTTTGAAGTAAAATAAATGTATATTTCGACTTAACCTGATAAACCACATATACTTAAAAAGTAATTGCTCTCGTTTGTATCTATTGTTGAAAGGGGTTTTTTCGGCGAAACGATAAGGAATGCATCCCATTTTCTTTCCAGTATCTTAAGTCAAGAGGACTGTTGTAAGCATTTTCGTTTAATCTGGAATCTAACTTTACTTGATTGAATCTTTGGAAAAAAGCGTGAGTTAAACATTTGTTTACCTGTAAATAATTCAATTCTTAGATAACTGCAAATTAGCTGAAAACGATACATCGATTCGAAAATAGGAGGGAAACTTATAGAAAAACTGTAGATTAAAGAACAGCAGGCAAATAAAACTGTTTAAGAACCTATCCTGTGTTCAGAAACACTAAACGGTGAGAATAGTTTGCCAATTTTACCCAGCTTTGCACGTGCTCTTTCATACACAGCGGGGAATAGATGGCAACCTGTTCGCACTGTTTTGTCATCTTGAACGCAGATCAGCTGATGTTAGAAACCAAAGAAAAATATTCTTAGGTACATCGATTGCGCGACACAATATGATAGCAAAATTTCTATAAACTTTCTGAAACTACGAAGATATATAAAGTGTATGGCAGCATGAAATGAATCTCCATTTTGTTGCATTTGTTTGATTTAACGTGTAAAAATATGTGTGGTTATTTTGTATATCTTAGTATTTGACAAATAGACAAACAACGTTTTATTTTAAAGTCGAAAATTCTTATTTGTTTACGTATATCGGGGCAGTTGCGCACGTGCATGCGCGCGCTTGTGTATATGTACAAAAATGTTGTCTGAGGACCTACGCTTAAATACGTATTTCATCTGGATGATGTGGGTTATGATGAATTAATGATATTAAATTATCTTTAGAGCTTAAACCTCAATATTTGTTTTGCTTAGCCTTTCTCGATGTGAGCATTTCGAGATTACCCCCTTAGTTTGTTCACACTTCACTGTTCACAGTCGTTGTCGAGTTAAATGATTAAACTTTAATACTCGCTGGTTGTTTCGAAAGTGAACATACAAAACTTCCAGCTGCAACGTTGGTACAATAAGCACTTTAATGTAGTCCATCCGTAATGGACGAATGCTGTTCAAAACCGTTTTGATGTCCGGAAGATCCGAAAGACATTGTTAGGCTTTTTTACTTCTTTACTTTTTTACGTCATCCTCGTGGCAGTACTCAGACTCCGACAAAATCATTTTTACATTAACTCAATGCAATACTTTGAGAGGATTTTTTCATATCCTCTCGCTTAAGGCTGATTTAGATTATTATTATTTATGCGTTGAGATATGGTTGTCTAATGAATATAAAAGAAACTCGGTTTTCAACTACAGTTAACAACATCGTGAAATTGACAAGATGATTGATTTTGGAATGATTTTGGAACGAAGTTGAATGAGTGTGTGGAGCGACTTTTGAGTGTATTTAATGGGAGGTAATTCAGTATTGCAAATTTTGATCAGGATGAACAAAATAAGCAATATTTATTACCTCCCTTTAATAAAATATGCTTAAAAGTTCTGTAAATTACTTCCTTTGTTTTCAAGAACAAATCAGACGCTAACAATTTCAATTATGTCAGTGAAATCACGATTTTTTTCCCATTTGTTTTTATTTTTAATGCAGATGTTGGTTGTATACTTTTTAGTCATTTGGAGCGTTTTTGATCGATTTGAATGAAAGTTTGGAATGAATGAATGGAGCGCTGAGTGAGCGATTTAGAATGGTTTTGATTGAGTTAAAAGTCAATTTCACGAAGTAATTAACTGTACCCCGACGCCGATGCGTTAATGAAACTGAATAGACTGATTACTTTCAAGTTGTGAATTCACTTTTTTCTTATTTTTGATATGAGGAATTTTTGTCGGACTACGTTGCGTTATTCACCCGTGATTATTTCTGAGTTATAACATTCCTGACAGTTAAATTTTGATATTGTCACTATTAACTATACCACTTTTCAGTTTCACTGGAGTAACTACTTCTTTCAAGCAGCTTGGCTCCTACCCAGCCTACTGAGAAAATACATTGAAGCCTAGTCACAGGTTCAGGATATCTGAGGTGCGTTCGTTAGAGCAAGATGAAAAATCCATCTAAAAGAGACTTTTAAGACATCGTAATGAACGATTTTCGATATTTTGAGTGAAAATATTAGACGTCGTCATGACTACTCGTTTTAAGCCAATGCAAAACCATCTTCGTTTCCTCATTGAGATATCTTAAGATTCTTTTTGAGCGGCTTAAAAATCTCGCTCTACCGAACGCTTTATCTTAAAAATCTTAATAAGAATCTTAAGAATCTCGCTCTAACGAACGCACCTCTGCATAGCGGGTCAAAACTTTCTAATTGGGAGTTTTTTGGGTTTTTTTTTTTAACAAAGTAATTATGCGATTTTGATTGAATATCCATAAAAAAAAGAAATATTCAATTAAGGGTGTTGACAGACCCCCCCCCCTCCCCCCTTTCACTCTGGATTCGTCACTGCAGCTTCTGAATCACAATTTATCAAAAAAAAATGTAAACCAATATGATCTAGGTAAGCAGCAACTAAACAAAACGACCATGAACAACTGTATGAACGAGGAAACATCCTGAAAAGGTTCTAAAAACAATAGCTTCTTATCCGGTTTTTTCTCTTTTTGTGACATTGAGGCGTTTACCGAAGACTCGAAATCCGATGACATTGCATTTTAAGCGACAAACACCCAATCCAGCCCGAGCCATAGTCGACTTTAATGCTTTTCTCAGGGATTGACGATCACAGACCTCACAATTCTTCCAATGTGTCGATCTTGATAGTCAGTCGATTTCCAAAGATTTTTTTGTTTAAATGAGGGTTTACGCCGCTTTCAACAGTATTTCACCAGTTCTACCGTTACTTTCTTTCCTAGCCTCCAGCTGCTATCCCACATAGGTCCACGATTATCGACCAATTGGTGGACAAAAAGTCAGAAAAAAATAGGTGCCGCGGTCGGGGATCGAGCCCGGGACCTCTAGATTGACAGCGCTTCCAATTGAACATTTAAGAATTGAATATTTAAGAATTTATGTCTAAATCAAGGTCAAATATTCAACATGATGCCAGAATTAAAGCAAATCATTTACATTTCTATTGATTGTGTCGCCCCATGGGCGACACTCTTTGTAGTATACTCATTCTAAATTTAGATATTTCGTCATGAGTGACAATTAATTTTACCTGAGAATCGCAACAGTATTCTACACAGCGACTGTTTACATAATAAAATTTCAAAGCAGTCCTACAAAACCTACAATAAATGTCATCTCATCTCTCAAAACAACGATTTTCATGGATACACAGTATTAAATGTTTGAATTTGTCCAGATTACTTGAAAGTCCCTTCTTCCGGTTTGCCCATAAAACTTATGTCTAAAACCTAACCGATTAAACCGATATATATATTATTTGATGACTGGTCGACTCCGCCCATTTTCATCTCGGCCCTTCGGCAACTCGGCCCAACGTATAACTTGACCCCATTTCCGATTATTTATTCAGTACTTTTATCACAAATACAAGAGTATTCAAGCTTCATTCATTTAAGAGGAAACATCGTTCGTCTAAAAATTGTACATACTTTAGGAAAATAATCTATATTACTATAAACTATATGTTGAGGCCGAGTTGATTGGGCCGAGTTATTCGATGGGCCGAGTTGACTGGTGACCTATGATTTTTGATTACGAAATGAGAAAACTCGCTTTTTTCGAGATTTTCGGGTATCTTCGAAAGGTCACATTACCGGCCACGTAACCATAGAAATCGAATTGTATAATATTCTAGCGCCTTTAGTTCACTCGTTATGAAAAACTGCTATTTACACCATTTCTTTATAATGTAACATTAGCATTCGTTTGCAACGGGCTTTGAGAACCACTGATTTAATATTTCCTGTTTCACAAATCGGTTACATGAAAGAGCATTTTGTACATTTTCCGGCTGAATTGTTTGTGGTTGATAAGCATCGAAATCTTGAAAAGAAACCAATTTTGCATGGAAAGCATAAAATTTCTTAATCAATCAATATTTCGTGATTATTTTGTTACTTTGAATATAGAAATCGATGGCTTTCACAGATGAATGAATCATAAAAATCGAAGTTCAGTTTTCTGTAAGATCAAAATATTCAAGTGGTAATTTTTTGTAAATTAAATCTTTAACTCGTAACCAGATGTCAAGGGTTCGAAATAACAACATATTACAGACACATCACGACATCAATGATATTTTTACTGACTTTAGATAAATGAATGTCGTATAAAACAGAAAACTTGACGGAAAATGGGGAATTTTCCAAAATACTCCACATTTTTTCTGTTCTGTTGCTCGTGATGTAAAATATTCATGAACACCTATCAGACAGCGCTAAACGCACAGGACTATGTGAAACGAATAAACAAATTCTTTTGTCATCATTCGTTTAAAGATGCAATTAAAGTATGGATTCTGTAACCAGGTCGCGGCTTTTTTCCAAATGCTGTTAGATAAGAAGGGAGCCTAGATGTTTTAACGCAGAAAATACATGACGCGATTGAAGCCCGCTATCTCATTCATCTATATATTAACATTAAAGTCGGACTTTAACTCTTAATTTAACCCTTAATTCTGTCTGCGCTATCATATCGTTTTCTAAACGGCATTTGTCCTTCAATAATCAAAACTTTGTCACGTTACTAAAGGTCAAATAAGACAGTGGAAAATCTTTTTAACATGCAATCACTTTGATTTTTCGCATTCTGAAATTGTAACTAGATTTTATATTAAGAACAACAGTTCTAAATATAAAATCTAATTAAAATTTCAGAATGCGAAAAATCAAAGTGATTGCATGTTAAAAAGATTACATTTTCCACTGTCTTATTTGACCTTTAATAACGTTTTTTGAACAGTTTTTTTAGACAGAACAGACCAAGATCAGCCTGGATAGAGATGAAGTGTGATCTTAGCCTTAGGCAATACATTTTGCTTTCTACTTAATTTCTGTGGGGAAATCTTATGCCAGACTTTGCTATAAGATTATTCACAAGTTGGAGTTGTAGAGAATGTAATATCCTTTCCATTTCTGTGATCTTGGTATTTTTCATTTTTTTCATTTCATTTTAAATTTTCAAAAAAAAAAAAAAAAAAAAAAACCTGATAGTGTCTATGTTTTATGATTTTCTCCTAAGCAGGGCTTAAAGGGGAAAACATTACAGTTTGGAAGAAATTTAAGACCATTTTCTAAAAATGTAAAACTACGTGGTAAAGTTCTTGTTTTTACACATTTTTTTTACCTAATACATCATAGATAACTTTGATATAAGTGGATTTGGGTGAATCTGTATTGAAATACCAAATTATTTTGATGACAAATTCCACATTTTAGCTCATATAAGCACAAAGTGCTCATGATGAGCTATTGTAATCGAGCTGCGTCCGTCATCCGATCGTCCGTCAACATCTTGTGAGCACTCTAGAGGCCACATTTTTTGACCAAGTATCTTGAAACTTGGTCAGATTGTTTGTCTTCATCAAATCTCGGTCATATTCTAAATTGGGTCAAGTGGGGTCAAGTGAGGGCAATTTTTTGCCCCAAAGGTCTTGAAACTTGGTCAAAATGTTTGTCTCCATCTAAGCTCGGTCAAGTTCAAAATTGGGTCAGGTAAGGTCAATGATTGGGTCAGGGAGTCAAATTTTAGTTATAAGGGAAAAGTAACGCAAAGTTCGGGCGCTTTGGGGCCTTTTTCTGCTTCTAGATTACGCGTTTAAAATAGCTAAAATATTTAAATAACCAAAAAACAGAGAGAAGAACATATTCGTCAAAGTTTTTTTGTTTTCGCATTGGCAGCCTACTTCGCTATTTTGTTTTATTATTTATTTAAATTTATTTTCTTTTTTCTTTGATTTTATTTCTGTCGGTCTTTATCAAAATTAAAATTGAAGTTTATGTAAAATTGGGATAAGACTCCGCCTTACATTGAAAAAGTAGCACAATTTTGCTTAGAATATCGTCTGGATGACATTTTCTTTTTACCCTCTGCAAATGAGGTCATTCTGCACTTTGGGGAAGTATGACGCTACTTATTCCCGCTAAACCAATGTCATTGTTGTTGAGTTTTAACGTCGGGGTAAGAAGCGGAATAAGACTTGAATGAAATGAATTCTATAGCAATATTCCCAGTTAAGACTTGAAAGAGATAAAATCTATAGCAATTTTCGCAGTTAAGACTTGAAAGAGAAGAAATATAAAGCAATATTGGCAGTTTGGAATGTAAATGCAGTTATTTTAGCTAAAGCTATGTCGGCTAACATATACGCCTAGTCTGAATCCCATCCTTTAGGTTTTTGACCTGACTACGACCCCATGTATATTTAGTGTTCCTGGCCTGATGCAGTTGCTATAATACGTGCGCTCATATCTAATGAACCCCCTTACATTTTTTTTTACTAAATAAAAATATGTTTCGATTTCAGTGAGTATCTTTCTGTCATATTAGGCTAATTTCTTCTGAGCAATTATTAAAATTGCTGTGACCAAGGAAATCAATCCAGAAATAAATGAGAAAAAGCAAATAGCCATCGATTTTGAAAGGTAGCCTATTTTTGTCTTGCTGAAAATAAGTTTAAACTGAAGTCAAATTACTTTTCCCGTCTATAGGTTAAACCTATGTGTTTACTCTACAGACCATATTTTCGCCCAATTGTCTTGAAACTTTGTCAAAATGTTTGTCCATCTAATCTTTGTCTAGTTCGAAATTGGATCAAGTGGGATAAAAAAAACCTTGTGTGCACTCTAGAGGCAAAATTCAAAATAAGTTCACGCATTTTCCACTAGCCATTTTCCATTACTTGGTTAACATTTTTTTAAAGGCGACACATTCACTTTGCTGTACATTACAGCATTTTTTTACTTGTTGAATACAGTCTAAGACCCTGCAATTCAATGATCAAGACAGGGTTAAAGGTAACGGTCAATAGTTCAATATGAAGCCAGAAGCAAAGACAGCCATCTTCCAACCTTAAGTATTCATTTTTAGCTCGATTATTCGTAGAATGGGGGGGGGGGGCTATTCCGGTCGTCGGCGTTGACATCAGCGTCAACATAATACTTTGGTTAAGTTTTTACGCGCAGTCATGTACTCTGATATTGAATTTAGTGGACTTTCAACCCTTTAGAAATTCCTAGTTCAGTTTTTACGTGCAAATGATCTATATTAGTTATATCTCTATTTCTTCTTAAGCTTATGCTTGGAAACCTAGCACATGCTTTGTGACCATAATATAAGCCTCTAGGCAAAGATTCATTACTCTGATATTGAATTTAGTGGATCTTTTTCCTTTTCGGACTTGGAAATTCCTGATTAAGTTTTTACGTGTAAATGATGTATTTATATTAATTATAATTCTAATCCTACTTAAGCTACTTAAGCTATTGCTTGGAAATCTCGCACATGCTTCTATCACCATGATTTCAGCATCTAGACAAAGATTCTTCTCTCTTGACCTTCATTTAATGGAATTTTCCAATGTCGAAATTGATTTGCTGTTTCTATCCAGCACCTGGAAAAGTCGGGCTTGACTGTCTTCTGACAGCCTTTGTTATACTCCTAGAACAAATAGTTTATTTTTAAAGAAAGAAGGTCAAAGGTAAAGATCGAGGTCAAACTTTCACCATGATGACAAGATAAAAGCAGCCATCTACCAACCATTATTATTGACCTCATGCAGTCCGCCACATACTAATTCAGTATTTAAGTATGTGGGAATCATTTAAAACCTTTCTTATTAACTTGAAACAGTCATAGACCTAAAATTATGAATTAAAGGAAGGTGGTCATGGGCTAGGTCAAGGGTTCAACTTGATGCCAGAATGACGGACAATCACCTACCACTAACTCAACACAAAGACAATCATCTAACAACAACTAATTCGATACAATGCACGCCCTCATTAATTGATAGTTAAGAAAGAAGGTCAAAGTTTTGGTGAAGGGTCGGTCCATTATGGACGCGGCACTCATCCTTTCTGACTATTTGCCTTTCACCAATTGGTTTATAATCGTTGACATATGTGGGATACCACCTTTGGGCTAGGAAAGGATGTGATGGTGGTACTGGTGTGAGAAGTACTAGGAATCCATTTTCAGGGGCTCCAGCCCCCGCGATAAAATTGGAAGATTTTTGAAAGCGGTCCCATTCAAACAAAACTTGCTTAATTTATTTATTGAATACAGTCCAGGGGCCCGTTTCACTAAACTTCGTTTGCGTACGCAAAATATTCACGTACGTACTCGATTAACGCCAAACGTACGTTTTTGTGTACGCCGTTTCACTAACACTTGCGTGAACAGGCATTTACGTACGCAAAATTTACGGAGAACTCTTTCGAATGGGAGATAGAAATGTCATTTGCAGATGCTCTGACGTAACTTCCTGTCGTCTCTCAACAGTTCGCGGAAGGTGTCAAACAGAGGAGCGATGGCCGATGCAATAAAAAAGAAAAAAGGCGAACTGTTCTTGGGCAGAGACCTACGTTCATGTTTCTCTTTACAAAGATAGGACAGGCTGCCTTGACGCAAAATTTTGTGTAAAGATAGGACAGGCTGCCTTGACGCAAAATTTTCTAAGTCGATTGCTGTTGAGGATTTAAAAAAAGCATGGGACGGAGTGGTCAAAGTGCAAGTGGACTAGATATTTTGAGATTTTAAACAGTAAAAATCTAGAGAAAGATACTGCTAACACAATTTCTCCTTAATTTTGAATAGTTGAGCTTTCTCTGAAAGACTGTCTGTGTTTATGTATTGTATCTTTACGACTATCACATCGCAGCTTCATCTCTAAAAACATGCAAGTTGACACGAGATCGATTAGGTCAAGTCGAGAATCGAAGTTTTAATTCACGTTTGGATTACTCTTTCTACTTATCCAAACATATTTGATCGAAAATTCATAAATATGTACCGCACAAAAATGGATGAGGTGGTGCTTAATATTTCACGACCCCCAAATGCTCTCTCAGATTTCCAAGTCGACACTTCCGACAGTTCTCGGGCGCCTTGTAAAAGTTTCCATGTTGCAATCGCAATTGTATTTTCAATTTGTCCAGTTTTGAAAAAAAAGTTGCCTTTCGAACACTAGATTTTGCATTACCCTGTGGAAAATATTTTAGAAAAAGAAGAAATTGTCATAAGCAAATTTTATCTTTTCACACAATGCTTTCCTTGCAAAGTACTCATTAAATTGCCATAAATAAAACATTGAGTTTTTAAGTGACCTGTTTTTACTAGGGAGGACCTATAACATATAGCCTTGGATCTAGAGGATCTTCAGGCCGGTGGCAAAAAGAAGTTAAGAGTCGAACCCTGTCCGGCCCATTGATTCTTACTAAAACATCACACACACATAATATTTCCGTTTTCCGCTAGATAATCCTGACTACTAGTATTCCTGTTCAACACGATCATTTCCGACGATCTAAATCTATTAACTTGACTGATGGTGCTTGAAAATGCCAAAAATCCTTGAAAATCATCAAAGTAATTTCGATGACCAATGTTATAGTTTGTCACGCAATAACAGAAATATAGCATATGTAAATCACGCTCGCAACGACAACAACAGCAACAACAACGGAACATCGACTAGGTTGTGACAAAATCTCAGTTTTTCTTCAATAATCATCATATGAAAGTTTCAAAAAAATCCGAAGAAAATTAAGATTAATCTTTACGGGCAGAAAATCGCTGTAGGTTCGTTCGGTACAGTTAAAAATGAAAAATATTTTCCGGAAACTAAGAAGGGATGGTTTTATCAGCGGCGCAAGTTATGCACCTGCGGAAGGCATACGAGAGCTGGTTATGACATTTAATTTCAGATGTCCGAGGTTATTAATGATGGACTGTAACACCAACACAAAGTCGTAGGTTGTCTGAATGACCAGACATAAACATAATATTGCAGGATTCTTTTTGGATGTGCCGTACTGATTTTGAGGACAAACTATTTATTATAGACTAAATCTGATTACAGTTTTGAATGGGTCACATATATAATCCATTCGTACTGATGCTTATTTTAATCTAGGATAGGCCTACCACTTATGGCCCATCAATTTTGCAGATGACCTATCAACATCTTAGATTTTGCATGTAAATGAATGGGACAATGGCCCATCATGAAATTTATCAAAAAATATCTCTGATGTTGTCTTTTCCAATCGAACCCACGCTGTCGAACTTCAATGGTTTTGAAGTCCGCTGCTCTACCAACTGAGCTTATCGGGCTGACATTAGTTGCAGGTGCTGGATGATGCGGTTGTCACGGGAAGGCTGTTGTCTACCCGCTCCAAAATACACAATTTTTACAAGGTCTTACTCGACCTTATATTTATAAATTGAAGAAAGTAGGTCAAAGGACAAAATCAGGTTTACGGGTTCAACATGATTTCAGAATCAAAAGACAATCTTCTACCAATCGTTATGATTAACTTAACAGTCTAAGCCCTCATCATTCAATAATTGAGAAATAAGGGTCAAGGTAAAGAGTTCATCATATAACCTGAGTCAAATACAATTATCTACCAACTTTATTATTGACTAAATACAGTCCTAGCCCTCAAAGTTCACTATATAAGAAAGCAGGCCAAGGGTCAGGGGCTCAACATTATGCCAGAATCAAAGACAATCATCTAACAACCTTTATCATTGACTTGACGCAGTTCTAGCCCGTATAATTTACTGTTAAAGAAGGTAGGTCACGGTCAAGGATTTATCATGATGCATGAATCAAAGACAATCACATACAAATGTTGACTATTGTTGACTTAATACAGTCCTGCACAAAATCATTTCGGATTCTTTGTTTTCACTCTTTTGATATTTCTTTTTACAGACGTAAAAGCCTTATTTACTTAAGTTCAACAAGAACAAGAATTTAAAATGGAAATCTGAGAGAGCATATGCTAACGATCATTTCAGTTCGGTTGAAATCTGATAATATGTAAATTCAGAGAAACATTATAAATAGACACAGAAGGCCAGTTTTTTTATGTCGCGTTAGCCCGTAGCACCCATGATATAGATCTAGCCAACCAAAATTTAACGAAGAAATCTGACAGAGCATGCCACAAGAATTATTCTAGTGAACTTTAATGAAATTCTGCCTAGTAGATTCAGAGGATAAGATTTTTAGCTCGATTGTTTTCGGAGAAAACCCGATATATTGCTAAGGTCCTGGTGTCGTCGTCGTTGTTGTCTTGTTCGTCGTAAGAAAACTTTGACATTTTACGATAACTTTTGATTGATTGATTGAATGGGGTTTTACGCCGCTTTCAACATTATTTCAGTTATATCGCGCGGCTGGAGCACCTAATAATGGATTCCTGGTATTTCTCACGCCAGTACTACCATTACATCCTTTCCTAGCCTCCAGCTACTATCTC
This sequence comes from Fragum whitleyi, assembly GCA_948146395.1. Classification (NCBI taxonomy): domain Eukaryota; kingdom Metazoa; phylum Mollusca; class Bivalvia; order Cardiida; family Cardiidae; genus Fragum; species Fragum whitleyi. The sequence goes on from OX411553.1 coordinate 52,433,865, forward strand.
ACATAGATCTACGATTATCGACCCATTGGTGAGAGACAAATAGTCGGAAAGAATGTCGATAACTTTTGAATGGTAAATGGTAGGGCCTTCATATTTCACATGATGATGGCCTTGGACAAGGCCTTTTTGTTGGTACAAGGTTCAAGGCCATCAATCAAGGTCATTTTTCCAGGTCAAATTTGTGGAAAAAATGCAAAAACTGACATTTTGCGATAACATTTGAATGGTAAGAGATAGGGCCTTCATATTTCATATGATGATTGCCTGTGTTAAGCAAATTCTGTTGGTACCAAGTTCAGGGTCATCAACCAAGGTCATTTTTCAAGGTCAAATTTGTGAAAAAAGCAAAATCTTGATATTTTGCGATTCCTTTTGAATGGTTAGTTACAGGGCCTTCAAATTTCACATGATGAATGCCTGGGACAAGCACTTACTGTTGGTACCAAGATCAAGAGGCTTAGTCAAGGACAAAGTCATTTTTCAAGGTAAAATTTGTGAGAAAAAAGAAAAAAAACTGACATTTTGTGGTAACTTTTGAATGGTAAGTGATAGGGCCTTCATATTTAAAATATGATTGACTTGGATAAGCACCTTCTGTTAGTACTAAATTAAAGGTGATCTAACAAGTTCTTATTTTCAAGGTCAAATTTGTGGAAAAATTCAAAAAATGTCATTTTTGTAATATCTCTGGTTCTACTGAAGGATTTCACTTGAAACTTGGCACGCATATTCACCATCAAAAAAGCAATCAAGGCGGGTAAATTTAGAAGCATTTTCTGCAAATTATGTCCCTTTTTCTCCTAAGATTTTTTTAGCTCGGCTGTTTTCGGAGAAAACCTAAGCTACTGCTACAGTCGTCGTTGTCGTCGCCGTGCGAAAAAGGTGACATTTTGTGATATCCCTGGTTCTATTGAAGTCATTCACTTGAAACTTGACACACATATTCACCATCAAGATACAATATACTTTCAAGGTGGATAAATCTAGATGCATTTTGTGCAAATTATGCCCCTTTATCGACTTAATTTTTTTCTCACCATCCTGCATTCAACAGCCGAGCGTAGGCACCCGCAGGCGGTGCTGTTGTTTTCATCACCCAGCACTTACAGCCAAGCGTAGGCATCCGTAGACGGTGTTCTTGTTAAATGAAAGTTTACACATTGCCGAACCACCCGTCACGACATTTGCTTCGCATTACTCAATCCAGTGGAGCCGATAATATATCGAACATTTCATCGAGAGATCGTTTATAATTATTTGCTTCATATCCAAACCAAACTCGCTTCCACATAATGCAATTGGTTTAACAAGACAGTCGAATTTACGAAATTAATTTGAAGGATTAATGTCATTATCAAGTACACTTTTGTATATTGAAAACATACCCATTCCGACTCAAACTAGTCCAATTCAGCCAAATTAAATTTGCCGGTATTTGATATTATCATACCTCATTTACGGTATTGGAAAACAGTATCAAGAAAGCAATGGACACACAGGGTCATTGTTTCCGCACAATCATTTTTATCTCACCTGATGTGTGCACAGGTTAAGCTTTTGTGTTCATAGGATGTCCGTCGTGCGTCGTCAGACGTCAATAATGTAAGTGTTTACACTCTTGAGGCCACACATATTGTCCAATCTTCATGAAACTTGCTCGGAATATTGTCATGTCACAAAGATAAACCCTATTGAAAATGGAAAGTTTTGTACCATATCACAGGAAAAAGGTTCTTAATGACAATTTTCTTTTTTACACTCTAGAGGCCACAAATATTGTCTAATATTCATGAAACTTGCTCAGAATGTTTGTAAGGTCTTAAGGTCTCACTTATTTGCGACTTGGTACGCAGTTTTTCTACCCCTTGGGCTTTTCCTATCGGCCCGGAACTCTGGGCATTGCAGGTTGGGGTGGTCCCCTGGTCTCTCGCGTGAGCCCAGATCAGACCGCACGGCCGAAGCCAATGCTCTATGCCGCTCAAATTGGCATACCTGGACCAAGACTGATCGACCCGAAACTCGGAGCGCCTATATTTAGACAAAGATACAAAGGCGAGCGATATAGGACTATCATGGTCCTCTTGTTTAGCTAACCTGAGCACGAAGTGCTTAAGGTGAGCTTTTGTGAGTGCATGATGTCCGTCGTGTGTCGTAAAAATTAACCTTGTAGACACTATAGAGGCAACATTTTTTTGCCCGATCAACCTGGAATTCAAACAGAATAATTGCTTTAGATGAAATCTCGGACGGGTTCGAAATTTGGTCAAGTGGGGTAAAAAATGAGGTCACGGGGTAGGTACTCTAGAAGCCATATTTTTTGCTCAATCATTCTGTTAAATTGGTCAGAATGAATGTCTTGAAGAAATCTAGGTCAAATGGGGTCAAACATGAGGTCACGGGGTCAAATTTTAGAAAACCTTGAAGACACTCTAGAAGGTCAAATTTAAAAAAAAAAAAAAACAACAACATTTAGACACTTAAGAAGACATTTCTTATGCTCATCAACCTGAATATTGGTCGGAATAAATGTCTTGATGAAATCAAGGTCAAGTTAAAATTTTGGTCAAGTGGGGTTAAAAATAAGGTCACGGGGTCAAATCTTTGACGAACTTGGTAGTCACTCCATACTTTTTGCTCAATCATCCTGAAAATTGTTCAGAATAAATGTATTGATGAAATCTAGGTTAAGTTTGAAATAAGTCAAATTTGGACAAAAATGAGGTCACGGAGTCAACTTTTAGAAAATACCTTGATGAACCTGAACAGGCTATATGTTTTGCTCAATCCACCTTAAAATTGGTCAGAATGATTGTCTTGATGATATCTTATGTTCGAAATTGGGTCATATGGTGTCAAAAACGGGTTCACGGGATCAAATTTTAGAAAAACCCTGTTAACATAATAGATGCTATATTTTTTGCCCAATCATCCTGAGAATAAGTCAGCATGATTGTCCTCATAAAATCTCGGGCTGGTTCGAATATGTGTCAATGTGTGGTTAAAAACTAGGTTAAGAGGTCATATAAAACGTATACATGTTGATAGACTAAATATTTGTACACATTGGCTGTTGCCAAGAAACTTTCTTATTCTTTCCGACCAATGGGTCAATAATCGTAACTCTATTTGGGATACCAGCTGAAGGCTAGGGACGGATGTAATGGTAGCTCACGTGTGAAAAATATTAGGAATTGTTAAGTGTTCCAGCCGCTGCGATGTAACTGAAAAAATGTTGATAGCAACGTAAAACCCAATTCAAGTTTGCTTTTGTATAATGTGCTTTCAAAAGTTAAAAACGCTCCAATTCTTTTAACTTTAAGGGGGTTAAATGCCACAAACCCTATTTTTTAAAACATAAATTACATAATGTTACATAATGTTATTTTCTAATTTTTAGCTCCACTGGTTGAAAGCCACTGGGGCTATTGTCATGGCGTTGTGTCCGTCGTGCGTCCGTCCGTCCGTGCGTGCGTCCGGTCGTAAGCTTTTCTTTAAAAATCTTCTCATCAGAAACTACTGGATAGACTTCAACCAAACTTCACAGGAATGATCCTTGGGTGACCCTCTTTCAAAGTTGTTCAAGAAATTTTGATCCAATGAAAAACATAGATTTAATGGGCGTGGCTTATTTCCAAATATGGTAAGGAGTGAGTTTTCTCAGATTCTAATCAATACCAATGAAAGTTTACACGAATGATCCTTAGGTGACCCTTTATCAATCTACAAAAAAATCATTGTGATCGGATAAAAATGCATTTTATGTGCGGAGGTCATTTCTCTATATGTTATATAGTGGAAACTTTGAAATGAAAATCATTTTCTCAGAATCTAACTGAAGGATACCAACCAAATTTCACTGGAATGATCCTTGAGTGACCCTTTATCAATTTACAAAAAATAATTGTGATTGGATGAAAAATATACATTTTATGGGCGGAGATCATTTCTCTATATGTTAAATACTGGAAACTTTGTAAATCATTTTCTCAGAATCTAACTGATGGATACCAACCAAATTTCACTGGAATGATCCTTGAGTGACCCTTTATCAATCTACTAAAAATTATTGTGATTGGATGAAAAAAATGCATTTTATGGGCGGAGGTCATTTCTCTTTATACACTACTCAAAAGTTCTAAGCGGCCACCTTACCTTTCTCCTTTTTTTACACATTTTCCGCTTTTATCTTGAAATGTGAACTTTGTCTTTCGAAAGAGTAGCCATTCAGTCATTATCCTATCTAATTGTTTTGTAAAATTATGCATCAGTAAGTCCTAAAGACGGAATTAAATGCATGTACCCTCAATTTCAAAAGTCACAAAATTGACACTTTTAAGAGAAATTTGAATTTTTTGATACTTGAACAAGAGTGCCATCGTCACAAAATACGCCGCAACTTTGCTGCTGTTTCACAATAACAATTGTAGACACTACTTATTTTGACAAAACCAAATTAAAAATGACCAAGTTTCATTTAAATAAAGACAAAAAGTAAGGAGGAGTTGCGTTCAAAAAGCTGCAATTTCAATAAGCCCTAGATACTAAGTTTTAAGGGGGCATAATTTATGGTAAAATTAATGAACCATAAAATCCTTACTTCATGCTTATCCATCAATTTCAGTTATAACATCCACCAAGTTTCATTTAGATCCAGCCAGAAACTTAGGAAGAGTTGCATTCACAAGGCTGCAATTTCAATAAGCCCCAGAGACTAAATTTTCAGTGGGCATAACTGAGGCAATAAGCCCAAGAGACTAAGTTTTTAAGGGGCGTAACTCAGGCAAAAATCAACCTACCATAAAATCCTTCCTTCATGCACATCTACCAATTGAGGTGATAACATTGACCAAGTTTCAAGAAGATCCAGCCAGAAACTTAGGAGGAGATGCGTTGACAAGAAAAGTGGACCCAGAGACTAAGTTATCAAGGGGCATAACTCAGGCAAAAATCAACGAACCATAAAATCCTTCCTTCATGCACATCTACCAATTGAGGTGATAACATTGACCAAGTTTCAAGAAGATCCAGCCAGAAACTTAGCAGGAGTTGCGTTGACAAGAAAAGTGGACCTAGAGACTAAGTTATTAAGGGGCATAACTCAGGCAAAAATCAACTAACCATAAAATCCTTCCTTCATGCACATCTTCCAATTGAGGTGATAACATTGACCAAGTTTCAAGAAGATCTAGCCAGAAACTTAGGAGGAGTTGCGTTGACAAGAAAAGTGGACGGACGTACGGACGGATGGACGGACGGACAGACGGAGAAGATGACGCCAATATACGTCCGCCTCCGGCGGCGTATAAAAACGCAACGCTTATCAATCTTTTGTACTAATTTCAGTGGTACAACGCCTGTGGACATCTAAAATTAATATGAAATGCCAAAACGTTCTACACAATCCTTATCCTAACAAGAAATGTCGAAAATACCCCACCCACCAATGTTAACTTTGAAATCGAGGGTACTCCTACTTTCGTTTAATTTTAAAACATTTCTTGTTGAATTATTTCACTGAGTTTTCTCTTGTTGACTTCATAAATGATTTGGCTACATTATTCAAGCGAAAACGAGTTGAAACCACGCGGCGTTTATAACATATGACCAAAAAGGCAAGTGGCCGATTAGGAGTTTTGAGGAGTGTATTATAAACTGGAAACTTTGAAAATCATTTTCTCAGAAACTTATGTTTGGATATCAACCAAGTTTCTCTGGAATGATCCTTGAGTGACCCTTTATCAGTGTACCAAAAATATTTTGATTGAATGAAAAATAAGTATTTTATTAGCAGAGGTCATTTCTCTAAATGTTATATAGTGGAAAATTTGAAAATCATTTTCTCAGAATCTAATATTTTGATATCAACCAAATTTCACTTGAATGATTCTTGAGTGACCCTTTATCAGTCTTCCAAAAATTGTTTTGATTGGATGAAAAAAAAAATGCATTTTATGGGTGGAGGTCATTTCTCAATATGTTAAATAGTGGAAACTTTGAAAATCATTTTCTCAGAATGTAACTGATGGATATCAATCAAACATTTTTGGTATGATCTTTGGGTGACCCATTATCATGCAGTCAAAAAATATTTTGATTTGATGAAAAATATGTCTTTTAATAGCGGAGGTCATTTCTCTATCTGTTATTTAATTGAACTTTTGAAAATCATATTAACATCAGTAGAACCCCAAATATCTAAAAATCTAGTCAAAACATTTATTTGCTTTTACAAGAATTTCAAGCCTGTGGAGCGACTCAAACCATTCATGGCTTTCTAGTTCAGATATGATTCCGTTTCTTACCCTTGAAACCGAATCTTTATACATTGACTTGATGAGATCAAGTACATTACCTTTTATTCGCTTTATAAGCTTTTTTGAAATTTCAAAAACATCCCATGGTTCCCAACAGTGTCAATTTATTATTGTAGATCTACCATCCATGAAACAAGTGTTCGTCTTATCATTATTCAGCCCCTTTTAGACATATTAATCAATCATGGTTTTTATTTAAGTCAAATATATCACCAGAAGTCTCATAATTCCGTCTGAAACTTGCCTGTTTAGGTTTAAAACAAACATTCTCACCAAATATTGGACTATCCTCTCAAGTAAAAGATGGTACTACATGTACTCGGGCCCACTTAACACATACGTGCCGATGCCTAGTAATTAATGTAGACGCGATGAAACTTGGCGAAAAGGAAATAAACTGAAGAAAAACTCGGTAAATATATAATACATACTTTGTATGAAAAAATATATCAACGAGGATGGGGATTTGATAATTGTCTAGGCTCTGCCAGACTAAAGCAAAGTTACATATTTTTTCATACAATACACGTAGTCACTGTGTTTCTTTTCAGAATTGAGGGCACGGTAAATCTGACTGTCTGGCAGGTTAACTGTTCGATTATCTTTTAAAAGACTATTTATTACTGGGTCTGTTTAGATGCCCTTCATGACCCAACCCCTCTACTGACCCCACACTGTAACTTTAAGATTTTATGATAAACCATCCTGCAAATTTCATCTTGCTCTGGTTTCTTCTTCTGGATTACTGGTTTCTTCTTCTGAATTACAAATAGTAAAAGGATTCCATCGGTCATCGTAAAACTGAAGTAAATGTTTGTACGTATATACGAACAAATACCACAGTCTTCCATACACTTAGCCTCTAGTTTCCCGTATTCGAGCAGGCTCCCCTATTCGATGATTCGTTTTTCCACACGCGCACGTAACTAAAGCTATTCGAACATTGCGAACGTCGACTTAGAATTCATCACAAAGTTACAGCAAACTAAAAATATGCGAAAGAAACAGGTAAATATCCAAAAATATCCTGAATTTTTTAGATTACCTACGAAAATTAATGATTTTTGAGCTTTAGAATCCAATAAATATCAATATTTTTGTGCTCAATATACAATGTCGATGTTTTCGTTGTTGTTGTTTTCTTGCAAATGGCCGCCGTCACTTAGACACTGTTTGTTCACGGGAGATGACTACTGCATATCTGTTTTTACAGTCAATTTCACCAATACTGTTCCACGAATAAATTTTTCAATTTAAATCCAATTAACAAAGATTCATATTAATTTTTTCCTTGAAGAATTCGATCTCCAAACAAAGTTTTTACTAGATGAGGTAAGTTATGATGAATATTTTTCTTTTCAGGTCAAACCAACCAGGAATAAGAGCAAATACAGAAATTACGAGTCAGATAAGATGGCCTACAATCATTACAAGAAGGGCGGAGTTTCAGTAGGAAAAGTTGCAGAGATGTTTGGTGTACCACAGACTACATTACGTGACCGGGTTGATGGGAGGATAGATCCTGAAAAATTTGCAAGAGACACCTTATTTGGCAGAGAAGAAGAAGAGAAACTAATACACCATATTCAATCAAGAGCAGAGTTAGGATACGGGATGACTGGTATTGAAACTAGAAAGGTGGCTGGAGAAATGGCCTATGAGCTGGGAAGAAAGGTAAAAGGTGATCCACTCAGCAAAAAGTGGCTATACAGCTTCTTAAAGCGATGGAAAGAGCAAATTTCAAGTTTGAAACCCCAGCAATTGGAAAGCTCCAGAGCAAAAAACTCCACTCCTGAAGCTGTAAATGCCTACTTTGACAATTTAAAGACTGTGATAGAAGAAAACAGCTTAACTAACAAACCACAGTTTATCTACAATCTTGATGAAACGGCAATACAACCTGAGCACAGACCATCTAACATTCTTGCTAATCCCAACTACAAACCACATTCAGTCACTTCTCCAAAATCTTCAACAACAACTTTAATCGGATGTGTGAATGCACTTGGCCAAACTATTCCTCCTTTTTTGTCTTCAAAGGTCAGATATGGAATCCTGAACTTATGAAAGGTGCATGTACTGGTGCCCAGGGAACCATGTCAGAGAAGGGTTGGTCGAATAGCGAGGTTTTCCAGAGTTACCTTGAGAATCACTTCCTTCCATTTGCGAGATCTTCATCTTTATGCAGTCAACCAATATTACTACTCTATGACGGTCACTCATCTCATAAAAACCCAGAGACAATTAGGTGGGCCAGGGAGAAAGGGATAATCCTATTTGTACTACCTGCACATACATCTCATATTTTACAGCCCCTAGATGTGGCCATATTTGGCCAATTCAAGAAGTTCTATTATAGTGAATGTGCCCAGTTCATGTATAGGCATATGGGATGCAATATTACAAAATATGACATTTGTTCGCTTGCATGCAGAGCTTACCAGAAGGCCAGGAGAAAGGAGAGAGGAATGTATAATTAACACTGCAAAAGAAGAAGAAAATGGTAAATGCCAGAAGCAGAGGGTTACATCAAGAGGACCAAATGCAGGGGGTAAAGCTATTACACGTGATGAATTCTTCTTAGATTTCACTAACTATTTGGAAAACGAACAAATGCCTAAAGAGCCTTCAAAATAAAGTAAAGCAGCATCATCTAGTGTCAACCCAAAAAGTCCACGACCATCAACTAGTGGCTTCAGTAAAAACCAGGAAGAGGTTTATATTGCCAGTGAATCAGATAGTGAGGAGGATGTGGATGATAAATGTTGTGTCTGTGGACGTTTCTATCCACCCAAACAGGATGAAAGCTTTAAAATTATAAGTTGGGGTCAATGTGACAGCTGCGGACACTGGGTCCATTTGAAGATATGCTCCGCTGTAAGAGTTGTGCGTCGGCATACACAATTTCCATGTCCCCACTGTGCCAACGAGTAATCAGAAATAAGAAACATATGAAACAAATGACTACAAACATTCAAAGATTTTCACAAATGTTGATGATATTAATTTTTAAATGAGGCAGCTAGAAAATCTGGTAAAATGATATATTTTCATATAGACAATTTCAAGTATGTGTGTTTATCTCTTCACAAATTTAAACATCCCCTTCAACTGTTTTTTAACGTTTATTAGCCCATGTTTACAGGAAGTGCTGTGATTTGGTAAATTGAAAATGTAACACTCATTTCATTGTTTTAAATGATTATTATTGTTACAAAAAGATCTATATTGAACATTTGAAAAATATCTTTTCTTTTATTCAATTTGATTTACAGTCTTTTATTAGGCAAATATAGCCTGGAGCATCATTGTACCAAATTTTCAAACATTTGGAGTGGATTAATGTTTCTGAATTTGACTGTAAAATACACAAATCATGCGCGACCTTGACCCGGAAAGTAAATAATGCCGGTGCTCGATTAGAGGAGACTGCTTCTAGGCGACACTGATCATCTCATGCACAGAAAAAGGTGACTGATTTCTTTCTTATTACCTCGAAAATAAGTTATTTTGCATAACCGGAATTTCACAATTAGATTTGTGCTACTTTCATTTTGGTTAGTGACATTGGGTCTTGATTAGTTAAGTGCGCATGCGCAAAAGTAATGCTTAAAGTGCTCGAATATGGGAGGCTACAGGCTAATTTGAAAATCTGTTCTCCTTTTCATATATTTTGAGGTTCTTGTATACATGTATGAAACTATTTCATACATTAAGGGATGACATTAAAGCAGGTCAAATATCAAATCTATTCATATCTTTTGAAACATTTTGATTTTTTTATACATTTTTCATTGCTGTACTTTTGAAAATGAGCTCTAATCATGGTGGTTGTCAAGGACAATTGCTGTCGAGCCCGCATTTCAAGCTCAGCTGTTTTCGGAGAAAACCGGAGGTATTGCTAAAGCCTTGATGTTGACGTTGGCGTCATTGTTGTTCTCGGCCTAGTCGTGCAAAAATTTTGTGATATCTCTGGTTCTGCTTAAGGCATTCACCTGGCACACATGTTCACAATATAAAGAGCAATCTATCATGTCAAGAGGGATAACTCTCGGTGCATTTTGTGGGAATTATGCCCAATTTCAACTTAAGATTTTTTACCAACTATCCAGTACACAACACCTGAGCGTAGGGACCCGTAGGCTTTGCTCTTGTTACCTCGACCTTGACGCTATCTGAAAATTTCTTTCAAATAGCACATCTACTCGTGACGATGAACAATTAAAATCATCCATAAATGAAAGAGGTATTGCCCGGACATAATCTGACAGACTTACGGATTAACAGAACCACACCAAACTTTTGTTACAACTATGTCTCGCTCAAGGCAAAATAGACTCGACAATGAAGCTATTTTCTTGGTCACACTTTATTATAAGCAAGCTTTAACCCTTGTCATGCTGAACCGGAAATATTCCTACCTTGACAGGAGACAGACCAGACAGAGACAGATCAGCCTGCTCATATGTGCAATCCGCTCTTAGTCTATACCACCTGATTTCCCTTTTTGATAAAAGAGTTTTGAAAATTATTTTCTTTTATCATAAGTGATTCACAATCGTTGCATCCAGTGCTTGCGAAAGATTTTATTCAGCATGACAAGGGTGAAGGTTTCAAAGCTTTACTGTTAATTACACAATTAAATAGTGAATCAGTCATAAAAGGTTCACAACTTTCATTTCTGAAGTGATTTAAAACAAACAATTTAATGGCATCCACTGCATTGCTTGGCAATGGATTAGTTTTTGTTACAGCACTGACACTCGTCCTTGCCCCAATACAACTTGACTGAGACAGCTCCTCTCTTGTAAAAAGAACATCAAGCAGAGCGATGACCAGCTTCCTTGGTTGACTTCCCTCATGTAGTACATGCGACAGCTGTGATTGAGTCATGTAACACAATATATTGCCCACAAGCTGAACTTTCTTCTGTCCATTACTCTAAAAAAAGATGTGTTAGAGAAACACAAATGTCCCCGAAACAGCATTTTTTTTTCTCAAAACATTGACCTTGACAGATGAACTTGTCGCATGACCTTGGTACCCAAAGATGCACATTATTGAGATCTAACATCATGGTAAGTATTAGGCTTGTACCTTGAAAAGGCTCGAAGATATTGGCAATGTTAAGTTTTTGAGAAGTGTGTTCATGACAGATGACCTTGACCTTGTTATATGAGCTTCACCTTGCTATCAGATGTGTATCATTGAGATCTATCATCATGCCAAATGTAAGGTTTGTACGTTCAAATTATAAACTTTTTTGTGCTCAACTCAATTGCTCATAAATGGTAAAATGCTAACAATTGTGGCTAATTCTGGCTATTTCAATATTCATGAGAAGTTAAAATTTCATAATCAGCTGATTTGAGCATGAAAAAAGTTATATAACTGCAGGACCGTGAATGACTAAGAATCTGTTGATCATAATGATTTTAAGTTTGATTTACTGTCGAAGAATTTCATAGAAATCATGGCTGTTGTGGGCACTGTCATTATGTAATGTGCCAGTTATCAAATTCTTACATGTGTGGTCATATGTTTTATATGACATGGCATAATTGCTTAAGTAGAAGTGATGCTATTTAGATACCCAAGCAGTTAACACTGACAAAGTTTGATTGTTACTTTGACCGTCCTCCAGTTGACGAAATTTATGCAAAATTAAGCACTACTTTCAAGAACAGTAAATAATAAACGTCACATTTTCTTCCCAGTGGTACTTCTTTTCAATTGCAACAGGCTGTTCTGCAGTATCGGTCTGTCTATCAAATACAGGACTGCATAGTGAATCATTGTTTGCTGAAATGTTATGTGAAGGAGTACTGCTCAAAGCTTCCTTAGTTGAGTACTGGTATGTGTTCTCCTTAGAGACGTTTTTTCGCTTACCGGTCGATATCAAAGCTAATGAGTCACTTTCACAATTTAAAGCTAAAATTAAAGGGCACTTAAGCCGCCAAATTTTGTAAAACGAAAGTTCATTTAACGGTGATAAAAATGCTGTGATAAGATGAATATTTAATAATTACCCTGAATTTGAGAGTTAATCACCATGTCCCTCTATATCGGCCACACCCGACATCCGAAAACTTAACCAAACTTAACCTTTGCCTTTTCTTCAAATGTATTTGACATACAAAGCTTTACACCAAAGTCAAGGTCATGTGACAAGGTCAAGGTCATCTGTCAAGGTCATCTGCAAGGTCAAACTTAAAAAAAATGCTGTTACGGGGGCATTCGTGTTTCACAAACACATCTTTTTTTTTGTTATTATTTACTTTTTACTTTTCTTTTATTGACATTTTCAAGCATTTTGAGAAAGATAAAGCTTCATAAGAGGGAAGAATTGACAGAAAATATACCAGGCTCGACTTTGTTTTAAATAAGAATGAATTCTGTTTTCGCTTCGATGTAACTAAAATAATATGTATAAATTTGTTTGTTTTTTGGCTTTATGATAGCATAAAAAAACAGTCAAGAGACTTTTATCATTGTCCTAACTCAATCCACATCTTATCATACACGTAGAGGGGCATTGAATTTACAAAAAGGTCTATGTGTTTCAATAATTCATCTTGATTCATTCTAGGATTAAAAAAATCTCTTCTTTCGATGTAGATATATTTTTATGCCCCCGTATCGAGAGATCGGGGGCATATTTTTTACTCATGTCCGTTTGTCTGTCCGTCCGTCTGTCCGAAAACAACCCGAAAACTTAACCTTTGCCTTTTCTCCAAAAGTATTTGACATACAAAGCTGTACACCAAAGTCAAGGTCATGTGACAAGGTCATCTGTCAAGGTCAAACTTTAAAAAAAATGCTGTTCCATGGGCATTCGTGTTTCACAAACACATCTTGTTTTCAATATTCCCACACACTGCTAGATTCCATTATGGTGTTAAAATTATCTTTATTGCGTTTCTTGAAATCGTATTTTATGTGTTCTCTAATTGTTTCTAAGAGAGCATTCCAATGAGTTTTCTCAAATTTTACTGAAATATTCGGATCTAAAATTCAAATATCCACGCTAACTGTATATTTTTTTCAATGTTCCCACATACTGCTAGATTATATTATGTTGTGAAAATTATCTTTATTGCGTTTCTTGAAATCGTATGTTATGTCTTCTATTTGAATTGTTTCTATGAGAACATTCCAATGTGTTCCTCAAATTTTACTGAAATATTTGGATCCAAAATTCAAAATATCCATGCTAACTGAAGCTCTGAGATCATGATAATTCTTAGCTATGCATAAAAAGCAAACACTTACATTTTCTCAAACATACTTTTTCTGAAATCATTGAATTTGGTGTTATATATAACTTCTTTGTCATAAGGTGATGATTTTGAATCCCTTAACACCATAATTTGATTACATAATGAATAAATACAATTTTTATAACTTTTTCCATGTTTTTGACTTGGACTTTTTCTATTCGAATGAGACTTAGCATTATAAAGTTCATTGTGTGGATCAGTATATATGCTTGCAATTATAGCAAGCTTGTACATGCATGCATGCAACAATCTCACTAGCTTGCACAAGCTTGCAAACTTTTTGAAAAGCTTGTGCAACCTATTTGCCCTCCATGAACAATCTTATTCTGGAAGAAAATAGCCTGTGCAAGCTGGTCGCAAGCTTGTGACAAGCATGAATTTTTGTTTGGGACGTGCAAATGATATATATCTGTAATATCTCTGTTTACACTTTAGCTATTTCTTTGAAACTTTGGACATGCTTGAGTGAATAAAATATGAGACCCTAGACGAAGATTCATTGCTCTGATGTCTTTCTTTGTTGGATTTTTACCCTTTTCACACTCAGACATTCTTGGTATGTTTATAAAGGCAACTGTTGTAAATCATTGATATTTAAGTCTCTACCTTAGCTATTGATTTGAAACTTTGCACATGCATCCATGACCATAATATCAGCCTCTAGAGAATGGCTCATTACTCTTTATAGCTTATGTAACGGAATTCCAACCTTTTCTGACTTGGATATAAGGAGATTCTTAGTTAAGTTTTAACAATTGCAGCTGATGTATATAATATGTAATATTTCTGTTTCTACTTTAGCTATTGTTTGGAAACTTTGCACATGCTTGAGTGACCATAATATAAGCCCATAGACAAAGATGTATTGATCCTATATCTTGTTCTGTTGAATTTTAACCCTTTCCTGTTTTACAAAATTTTGGACCTGTCCAAATTCAAAGGTTTCGCAGACGAAAATTTAAAGTGGATTTAATTTGAAAAATAACCATTCAGTAGGGTAGAAAATAGTGTGGAAAAACAAGAAATTGCTTGTCATAAGCAATTTCTTCTTTTTTCACAATGTTTTCTCAATCATAAAATCACAGACACGTAAAAAGCAGGGTTAACAGCAAAGGGTTAACCCTTTTCATACTTAGAAATTCTTGGTAAAGTTTTTACGTACAACTGATGTACAGGTGTTATATGTCTGTTTCCACTAAAGCTATAGCTTGGAAACTTTACACTTGCTTCTGTGTTCATAATTTCGTCCTGTCGACGAAAATTCATTACTCTGATGTCTTTTTCGAGGAATTGTAACCCCTTTTTGGACATAAAAAAATCTTGGTTACATGTTTATGTGCAACTTTTTTTATATCATTTTTACCTAAAATTCTTCTTTAGCTATTGCTTGGAAACTTTGTTCGTGCATCTATGACCATCGTATCATACACTAGACGAAGATTCATTTAACCCTTTTCGGATTAAAAAAAACTTGATCAAGTTTTTTTATGTAACTGTTGTATATCAGTTATATCTCTGTTTTTACTTAAAGATTTTCTGAAATGCAGTGATTTTTGTCCTTTTCTTCGTTTACAATAACTATAATCATAAAAAAATAAGA
Organism: Fragum whitleyi; assembly: GCA_948146395.1. Lineage (NCBI taxonomy): Eukaryota > Metazoa > Mollusca > Bivalvia > Cardiida > Cardiidae > Fragum > Fragum whitleyi. The sequence continues at coordinate 52,449,059 of OX411553.1, forward strand.
CAATCCCGGTTTAAAAAGAAAGCCTAGTCTAAATCGAGCTCTAGAGTGGCGTCTTTTTACCTACGTAAACATCGTCAATTAATCCTAACTCTAGTTCCGGTTAAACCGAAAATATCGAGTGTGACGTCATCGGTGTGAGACGGTGGCTGCTACTGGTAAGAGACCAATTCTCGCCAACGACCCTGAGTCACAGTAAAGACGGAAAGGAAAGCCTTCTAAAGGACGAGTTATCATGAGAAAACCCTCTTCTATTCAGAAAATAATTTGTTTTACTTGGAAAATGGTCAGGTGGCGAGAACTGGTACGCGACGAGAATTGGTCTCCAACCAGTAGAGATTATAATTCCGGCGATTCATCCGATATGAACATCGACTTAGACCTTTCATATAACTCTAGTGAATTCGAGGATGAAGGAATCGATCAGCAGACTGACAGACTTTCGATGACGCCCTACAGATGTGACCCCGACGCCAGTGACTACGGTGAGTCGTCATCCGAGGAGGAGAACCCTGACGACGAAACAAGACTAACAACCACCGAGTAGTAACTTTTCTCATTCATTGTAAATCCTCATTTCATTGTTATTATAACTGGTAAAATGTCATCATTTAAGAAAAAATTTTTTTCAAGAATTTGTCAAAAAAAAAAAAAAAAAAAAAAAAAAAAAACAGATTTCGCGGTTCCGTAATCGAATTTTCGCCTACCATTCCCTCTCACGGTTGTTTACTTATGCTAGTTTTTTTAAGGGATTTCCACACAAATCTTTCAATCTTAGTCAAAAACAACGTTTCGAATGTTTTGTACAAAGTCCATGAAAATGTTTTAAAATTGAAATTAACATCATCTTTTTATTTTGTCCACATTCCACCCTCTTTTCATACAATTCGCATTTTTATCCAAGGAGAGAAAAAAATGGCGGATCGAGGGCGTATGCACATCTTATGATAGAATGTGAAATCAAACATCAATACCAGGAAATGTCTACATGGTTTGGGCATTGGCTAATTTTAAACCTGCAGTGCATATTGGCCCCAAATCTTTCAATTTCTCCCTCCGACATAATACTGAAAAACTCAATAAAATCTGTATTGATGGTTAGATATTAAACTAATAGTTTTTATTGGAAAACCAAACAGTATAGGAAAATAAATTTATTGTGACAAGTCAATTGTTCTTTTATCGCTTTGTCTTAGAATCTTAGAACATAAATCTATGACCATCATAGCATCCTTTAAACAAAGATTCATTTCTATTGACTTTAATATTTAATTGCATTTCCAATGTCGATATTGATTTAGCTGTTACTATCCAGCACTAGGAATAGTCGAGCTTTGCAGTCCTCTGACAGCTCTTGATATCTTGGCTGTTTTCGGAGAAAGCCCAAGGTTTTGCTATAGCATCGATGTCGTTGTTGTCGTGGTCGTCGTGCAAAACTTTGACTTTTTGTGGTATCTCTGGTTCAACTGAAAACATTCACTTGACACTTCGCACACATATTCACCATCAAGAGAGCAACGTATACTTTCAGTGGGAAAATTCTAGATGAATTTTGTGCAAATGATGCCCGTTTTTGTTACCATCCAGCACTCAACAGCTGAGCGTTTACTGCACCTATAGGCGGTTCCCTTGTATTTTCATCATATCTCTCAGGACGCTGTTTTAAGACACAAAAACAATTATAAATAGCTTTGATTATTTGAATTATTGATTTAAATTTATTGTTTTATTCTGAACCCAATTTGGATTTTTTCTAAAAAGGTTTCGGTGCATGTGTTTAAAGAATATGCGGCTTGATATGAAAAACTTGAAAGTGGTCAACAAGATAATACTGCATACCGTATTATAAAGCTATCTCTCTCCTAGTTTCGGAGAAGTTAGTTTCTGATGATTTTTTTTCTTATATCTATGTAAGATAAGAGTGCATGGCCGTAGCCAAAATATGACCCCAGGTGCATGGTATGATCAAACTTGGATAAGGTCCACTAGATGATGCTACATACTATAAAGTTTCAATTATGAAAGCTGTCTACCATTCTGTTTCAGTGAAGAAGAGTTCTGAAGATTTTCATATTTCCCTTCTTTAGTTGCCTTGTCAACCAGAGTTTAAGGCCTATTTTATTTATATATATCTATATCGGTAGAAAGGCAATGCACATTCCACAATGTTTTATGTTTATTTTCCCCAACCGGTTTCAATAATATCTTCAGGAAGATCAAAAGACGTCGTCGACGTCAAAGTCGATAGAAATGACGTTATACATTAACGTTATATAATTAAAAGAAAGTCACTCCAGGTGACGCCAAAAAAGTTTAGTTTATATTTTAAGAAATTAATAAACATCTTTTTCTTCATTCTTCTTGGTGTTAAGCCACCTGTGTCCATTTTGTATAAATTTTGGTTCTTGTTCTGCACATTTCTGGGTTAGCGGTCATATTGACATTTTACTTTGAAGATCTTTCCACTGAAATTGAAAGTTGATGGTTCGGTCATTCATATATATCTGATAATCTTGCATAGCTTTAATCAAGGAACAGTCCCGCCAAGTTTCATTTGATTAGCATACCGATCTGGTTAGATGTTTAGGGGATGGTTAGAGATATTGTGGGTGTAGGATGACCCACCTTCAAAAACCTTAAAATTATTGCACCAACTTTTACGTACTTGAACTCCCTTTTCTGTCGGACCCTGTATTTTACATATAAAAACAAAACAAAATATTTCTACTATCAATATGTTAGCTTTAAACTCTGAAATTTCGCATGACATACAATCCTAAAACCATTTAGCACAAAAAAAATAGTGAGTCAACTTAAGTATACGCCAAATGTTGCTGCGTCCTGGATATAAAATTAAGAAGGAAGCACCAACAATCTTCTCTTGCTAAAAAACAAAGCATAGATATTTAAAATTTCTCCTATGTAAATGCTATATGACCCCTTTTTCTTTCAGATCAGAATTAAGCATGTGTTCAAGTTATAACTACTACATATTAAAAACTTTGGTGAGCGATAAAGGACTATCAATATCCTCTTTTTTCTAGAAATTGATTGAAATACCATTTACAAAAAAATCTGACTGTAACATACTATAAAAATACGTTTATCTTAGATGCAAGTATGCGTGCAAACAGAATTATGCTGAAAGTCCAAACTGAAAAAAACAAACAAACAAATAAGCGTATGTAGATGGAAATTGAAGACATTCAGTACTGAGAGGAAGGGGGTGTTTTCATACTTAACCGCCTTGCCTTTTTTAAGGTTTCTTAAAGACCCGGTTTAATCCTTCTTTATTTGAACCCCCCCCCCCCTTCCCCCCACACACCCACCCCATATTAGATACACAATTAACAACTATTGTTATCTTAATGGATTTATGGCCCTTATCTTAATCACTCAATCACCTTGTATACTGTATGCAGAAATACAGTTACAGACGCTGACAGGCATATATTGAATTTCACTTATTGAAAAAAGTATTTCGTTAATAATTGGTTAAATTATTTTCAATTACTAAATATCACATTTATTCTATAAGAAAAGTGTTTGTGATGAATCTTTAACATTCAATCTTCGTCAATAAAACACCGATAAAGATGAAAAAAAAATCATAAAAATAATTCCTCATTAACAAAATAGCTGTTAATAAAGAAAACTCTCCAATTTCATGGAATAATTGGTAAATGGATAATTAATGTCCTCCATTTATTGCAATGTTTCGATTCTGTAGCAAAATTCCATGGGTTGGAAGGAGATAAAAGTATTTTTAATGAAATATTTTCTTTTAAATAATCTAGACTTAACTTGTGACATTGCTGCAAGTTCAATCATTTTATGTATATAAATTCCTACCTTCAAGTTGGATGAAGAACGTTTTCACTTTTTGTCACTTCCTAATTTGCAGATTTAATTTTATCACAGTGTTTACAAGTCAGAAATAAATAAAACTTTAAAGACTTTAAAATATCCTTCTGTTTCAATAAATATGAATATTCTTTTTTCTAAACTCTAGAAAATGATGACCAAAAATGGCCATTCTTATGTATGAAATATAAGGGTGATTGACCCCCTAGGGTGATTCAGAGATAAACAATTAGCAGTAGGGGGTCTATACAACGTTCTTTAAACCAGGTCTTTAACAAGCACGTAACTGATTTGCCATTATTAATATTTCTTTACAATGAAAAAAGACTGTAATGATCATTGATTGGTTACATGAGCATGACATTTCTTTGTGGTTTGAGAGGAGCACATTTTACAGATAAAATTAAGGATTCCACAACGCAGGGAAAAGTAATGTCCGATATATTCCTCAAGACTTAATATAATGATTCATGCTCGTCACAACAAGCCTTTCTGTTTATAAATGCAACTATGTCCACATGCAAGCCATGCATGTATCATCTCAATCACACGGTCTTATGTTTCGGAATGAGGAGGTGCTGTAATTGAATTCAGAAAGATATGCGTAACTAAGTCATGCATAAACATATGTCTTTTTTTCATTTTCAAAATTTACAAAATAATAATATTTTAAGAAGTTGTACATTGCAGTTTATATTAATCTTTTACTATTGTTGGTTATACTTTTATTCGTTATCATTTTTTTAAGAAAACAATGATCCAGGTTAAAGATGACTTATCAAGAAATTGTCTTCGAAAATACGGTCTTGGGAAGAAATTCATTTAAACCAGTTCTTACAGTATGGACTCAAGAAAAAGAAATACCCAGTTGGTTCAGCAGAATATTCGTTGACCCAGAACAAATAAACAAACCAGGGTTCTGCTGCCAGCGCTTTTGGTAATAGGGGTTGCTACCAGTGCTTTGAGTAATTAAGACATTATAAATCAGATACATGCTTGGCAGTTTGTCGTTTTAACTGAAGATCTTATCGGCTTGATTTGGTGGAAAAAATATCAGATCCAGAGTTGTAGGCTACACTGCAGTGCGTATTAAATTTATATTAACCACTTTTTGCATTTTTCTCGTCGATGTTTCTAGCAGAAATGCAAATTTCTAAAAAATAACCTCACTATGTTCTAAAATATCCACGTGATATCATATGGGATGTTATCACACGTATATTTGTAAAGTTATAAGAAAAAGATTCGTCTGTCTCTCCAGCTTAAAAAAAATCAAAAATTTGGACTTCCCTCTCATTTAAAAGATAGTACTACATGATTTTTTGTAAATTAAACGCATATACATGAATACTCTTAGTTATTAGTGGAGACGCAATGAAATTCGACGAAAAGGGATTAAATCGCTGAAAAAAATCTATTTCAGGCTCGTTTAAGATCACTTTCGCGATTGAAAGGGTAACAAATCGAAAGCTTCTTGAAATATGTAGAACGTTCTCATGGTGACAGTTGACGTCCTCTAGTAAGTCTCGAAAGTCTCCCTTCTGATCGAGCTATGTTACAAAATAACATAACATGTTTATTGTAGTAATCAAATCACATGTTGATTGAAGTAAACAATTAACCTTTATATTTACTTCATCTTGTAATGGTTTACACAATTTTAAAAATGCAATTACAACTGTTGCAATTGCCTTACCTCCGCTGGACCAACCGCTTCGAAAATTGTGAAAAGGTAATTGAGAAATGAACCTTATTACACCCAATCACAGTTTCCACTCAATAAGGAAGTATCAGGTACCAGTTTGGGCAGACTTTAATTGTTAATGATAATTAATTTAGAGCTGCAGAACTTAGTAATCAAAATAAAAATAGGCTGGCGAATATATTTTTGACTGATGACGTAGGGTATGACGTATGTTGTTACACTTGGTTCTCTGTCCTTGGTACAAGGTCCATCGAATTGATTTTCTCACAGAAATCTCAATAAAAGTCCTGTTTTTTTCTTGCAGACGATTAAATACCGTGAGAGAAAGAGAACCAATCAGATATCCCGATGGCAATTTCTTAAAAGCTCTATCAAATGAGATTGGGGTTGATTAAAAGCCATGTATCTCGTGACGTAACCTGAATTCGCCGTTCACCTGAATTCGCCGATTTCGGAAAATAGCGTAAACAATGTTTATTCTCGCAAGATTTCATGCATGACGTCACCCGAGCGTCTGATGTTTGCCGACGGTCACACTTCGCTCAACGTAGACGAAATATGGAAATACGAAAGGTACGTTTTCAATGCCTAAATAACAAGTCCACCAAAACCCGCCATTTTCTTAAGGTAAAATATTCCTCAGTGTTTAAATGTTTTTTTCTCACTTACCGAACTAAAGACAAAAGCCTCTGTCTCGATACTTGACAAGCCGACATTCAATGACGTCATCATCCGGATCCCCCCTCCATTCGCCATCAAACAACATTCTGACTGATATCTAAACACTTGCACGGTCATTGTGCTAAATATCCCGCTAAAAGATCCATTTTCATTACTTTACAGATCTATCAGCCCAAAAGAGGTCAATACAGAGCGTCCTACACAGCAGATGACATGGCTGACGCATACAAAATGTGTATTGAGGAAGCACTTCCGGTGGAGAGGGTCGCTCATAAATTTTCAATACCAGTTTCAACTTTAAAGGATAGAGTTCGTGGAAGAGTTGATATTGATGCAGTTAAGTCTGGTCCTTCCACAATATTTTCAAATGAACAGGAAGCTATATTTTGTGATCATCTTAAAGTTATGGCTGAAATAGGCTATGGTTACACGAGGATGGAGACATTGAACCTCGCATCTGACTTCGCAATACACTTAGGTCTTAAACCAGCTGGTTATAAATTTAGTTTGAAGTGGCTTTATGGCTTCCTTGACCGTTGGCTAGACTTAAAGGTGAAAAAACCTCGTGCTTTGGAGATAGCTAGAGCAAAGTCGGCAACTAGGGAAGCTGTAGACACATACTTTATTGAGTTGAACAAAATTCTTATAAAGTACAATCTAAAGGACCAACCATAAAAATATATAACATTGATGAAAAAGGGCTATCCTTTGTTTTTGATTTTCTTCCACGATAATTCAAAATAGTTATAAGAAAAAACATTTTTTCCCTTGCATCGGCGAAAATAGGTGACACCGGGATATTTTATGCCCCTGAATGGAAAGATCGGGGTATATTGTTTTACTGTTGTCCGTCTGTCTGACCATCCGTCTGAAAAACTTAGGCCAAACCACAAAACAAAATATTGCCAATATTCTCAAGCCTATTCGAGAAACAAGCTTCATATCTATCATGGCGATATATCTCAATGATATGCAACTACTTATACAAAAGTAAAGGTCATGTGATGAGCTAAAGGTCACAAGTCAAGGTAAAAAAACTCAAAAACTAAACAAATGTGATTGTAATTTATAAAATTACTTCCATGTTTGTCTCATGGTTAGTAAATTTACTTTGTAGTTATTGTTTCACCTTTTAGCCAAGCCGCATTTGGAACCTTACAATACGCAGGTCTAGAATTATTTTTCAGGGGAAAATATAATCTAGAAACTTTGATATTTATTTAGTTTCGATGTCATGGGTAAAGGTCTAATGACCGTAGAAAGAGTGATATTACGTGCACGGAATCAGCTCTGTGTTTCAGATGAACATTTTCGCGAAACCTGCAAAGCGGGATACACTTTCCAAGCATTCGCAAACGTTTTCGCATCCTGAACACTGGGCAGCTTTTCTTTGATAACCACCGAGAACGAGTCTAAAGTAAACTAACTTTTCAGTTGCTGACTGGCCGCGATTGTAGTAAATTGACTGTCTTGGTTCTATTAGCAGATAATGAACGTCAAGTATGGTCGATGATGTAAATATATGTTTTAAGGTATTGAGACCGTAATCGTGCCGCAACATTTTGGAACTCAAGATCTTTCACAATGTTAACAGAGATTTCCTAATGAAGTCATTAGGAAACCTCGGTTAATTTTGTTAATGTTTATTACTTCCGTTACTATGCGGAACTATTTTTGTCCATTACCTAAATGCAATGTTTAAGATGAAGTTATATTCTTAAATTCAAAGGCTAAGACGGGTTTGGAAATTCAAGGTTTGTTAGCCGATAAGATCGATTGTAAGCTCAGGTTGAATTGATAGTTACAGTTTGAACTAGAACCTTTTCCGAATATGAAGCCAGGTCTTTTGATGTGTCAAAAATATTTAACCAATGCCAGATATGGTATACTCTGGCTCTTTGTTTGAGCTTTTATCTTGGTCGACTCGTAATTTGATGAATGTTGAGGGTTCGAGCCTCACAGGAGGCGGGTTGAATATTTGGATAAGACAGAACCACAGCCCATCAGCTGTGAAAGTGGGATGCAGTTATTAAAATCCATTGTTTCTCTCTTGATGCCCATGGTAAGATATGGTATGAGTTAGGACCACAGAGGAAATAAGAGTCTCTCGACCATTTCTCCTTTATCCCTGAAAAACAAAATTCTCTAACGGGCGAATTCAAAAAAGACACATAACGAATGCATTAGTTATTCACATTGAATAGTTTTTACAGTCTTACTTGTTTGATTAGGCATGCACAATATAATAGCCCGTTTCGGCCAAAAAAACACCACGGATAGAGTTTCTCCCAAGGCCTATGTCTGTGAGATTTGGTTAGAATTCATTCATAAGTCTCGGAGAACATTTTTATGTAAAGGTTTACGGACGTATGACGGACACAACGCCGTGACATTTTAACTAGAAGCCATTAGAATTAAATAAATTTCGTGTACTGTGTTAGATGATTTTTTATTTCAACAAGCAATAAAAAAAAAACAAATATAAATGAGTTTGTGCGTGACATCTCCAACAATTACTTAAGCACGCAAAGTAAAGCCCCCGGCCAGCCTGTGCATCCGCACAGTCTGTCCAGAGTCTTCACTTAGCGCCGAGTGTATAAGGTGCTGGCTGAAATTATGTTTTCCTGTGGACAAAAAAATGCATTGACAGGTTATCTAGCCCTTCGTTCAGGATGATGGTGCAAACTTCTTGCAAATCATATCTCGCTTTGCACACAAATACACGCCCCTTTAAGGTGGCAATGGACAGCGACCTCCCGACTCTTTATACCGGAAGTAGGTTTTCGTTTATTATACGGCTCTTTCTGTGTGTTGTTTAAGAAGACCGGTTTTCCTAAGATTCTGTTTATGGAAATAACGTAGAATAATGATGGTAAAATCTCATAACTTAGTTTTTTTTCAACATTTAATGACAATTGAATGACTGGATCATTGAATTTAACAATAAAAATGCGTTAAAAGCGTCATTCAATAAGGAGGGGTCACTGTAAAATAACGAAAAACTTTCTCATTTGCATGGAAAGGTATGCTGAATTTTTTACCAAATAAAGGCAAAATATGGGTTTTAAACATATCGGAAAATAAGAACATTTCATTGGGTAATTTCTTCAAAAAAAATGTTTTTTATGGCATTTTTACCCCGTAAAATTACAAAAAAATATGGCATTTTCAACTTTTGAGGGCAAATTGTGCAAATGCAATTGATCAAAGAGAAATTTCTTGTCAACAGCCATTATGTACATGTATAAAGTTTATTAAAACGTATGTGCTTTATAGCTATAAGCTGGTACTTAGTTTATACTAGTCCTAAAACGAATATAAAGGTTTTACTGAAAAAATGGCCAATACCACTCAAGGGCAGATAACTCTAGCATGAAAACGAGCATGGAAAGGTACCTTCAAATTTTAATATAATGACTACACAATGTTTATCTACAACATATGTGACCAAGAAAAAAATTCATTGGGCGGAAAAATTTGACGCCACGTGTCCATTGCTACCTTAACATCCTGAACGCAGGACGGATTGCCCAATATCTGCGCTACTCGCTCACGCGAAACTGTAGGTGGCCATGTCACGCCCAGGCTCAAATATCTCCAACTTCAATTCTACTTGTCTCTTGTGTTCTGATGAAAACATTAATAATTTAGAAAGAAACGCCTTTTAATTTAACCCTTTCCTGTTTTACAAAATTTTTGACCTGTCCAAATTCAAAGGTTTTGTAGACGAAAGTTTAAAGTGGATTTAATTTGAAAAATAACCATTCTTTAGGGTAGAAAATAGTGTGGAAAAGAAGAAATTGCTTATCAGAAGTAATTTCTTCTGTTTTCACAATGTTTTCTCAATCATAAAATCACAGGCACGTGAAAAGCAGGGATTAAACAGCAAAGGGTTAACACGACCCTTTAGAAGTCCATTCACATTTTTGCAGTAGTACTTTGTTTGTACAAGTTTTTCATCAATCCAATACTATTCGCATTACATTCATCAAAATGTGGATTCAGTTCCGATCGCACTCTCTCTAACCAGGCCTTGAGTCTAGGATTGGACATAAACAGAGCATCGTTCCCTGTGGCATGTAGTTGTAGCAGCTCACATGCCGCCTGAACGTCGGCTACTGATATCTCGTCTCCACACAAAAACTTGTGATCTTTGAGGAAATAAGAGTCTATATGTTTCAGAGACTTTTTGACTTGTTCCGTAAACTGTGCAACTTCGCCTTGTTTGATCGGCTTTCCTCTCATAGAATTTATAAACTGAAATTATGAATTAAATTATGTCTATTTGTTTCAAATATATTTTGGGTACTTTTTGATTTCCCACAAAGATATTCATTTCTTTACTGCTATTCGGCGGTTTATCGAGAAATAACGGTACATTATCATTTTGATAAACTCACTGCTTAACTGGAGAAATTATGCCCAAATTTCACTCATTTAACCATTAGCGCGCTTTAAAGAAATGTCTTAAAATTGATATATTTTGTCTCATTTTCGCATTAAAGAAATAAAATAATCGTTTGTTTTTCAAGTAAGATCGATTGAGATTTCATTTCGTAAGCAACAAAAGTTATATTTTCACTCGATGCTCTGCATGCAATGTGATTAGGATTGTTTTTGTTTTGTTCCCACAGCAATGAATCCAATAAAATCCAATAAAATAGGAATGAAACTTTTTAAGATCTTTTTATTTCTTTATCTCCGTATCGATAGATCAGGGGTATATTTTTTCCCTGTATGTTTGTCCTCAAAAAGTTTTAGCAAATGCAACATCTTTTGACTGGTTAATGTAGTATGTACTATTTTGATTTCGATGAACATCTTTTATTCATTAATATCTTTTTAAAAATGAAAAGTTCAATGAGTACCTGGTGTCTAAAGAGCATCATGGACATATATCGTGTGTTTGCATGGTGCCAGTGTAGGTATTCTTCTACCCTAGATTGCTTCAATAAATCTTCAGTTGGGTACCAGTGTTCCGGAAATTGTATTTGACCTTCAATTATTAAAAGATGGCGGCACTGAAATATAAATCGGTCAATTTATTATCTAATTAATGTAATAATTATCATCCCACAGCTATGTTCAATCCAAATTCACGTAAATCACTTTGAAGCAACTATTTGTCTATCATTTTTAACATCATAATTATCAAGCTTTTCAACGAGGTTTTTGACGGCTAAGGGACCCATTTCAAAATACTATGGAGAACTGTTTTTCTGAACCTCTGATATCCTAATTTGACAGATAATAATCTACAAAAGTTATCTTAAGTTATTTATATAATTAATTTTCGAAAAGATTGAATTGATCTACCATTAGAATTTTCAATACTTTCAGCCTTGATTTTCATGGACTTTTTAAAAGAATCTTTTTCATCGTGATAAGGTAGTTATTAATTGTAATAATAACATATATATTTTATTGAAAGCATCGGTATTAAAGACAAACCTTTAGTAATTCTATTCAATTACATTTTGGAAAATTAAACTTTTCCAAAGTCTTGGGCAAAAGGAGTTATCATACCCATCAATAAAAAAAGGTGATACGTCTGATCCAAACAATTACCGCAGAATTAAATTATCAATGTTATCTGGTCTAGGCTGCGAGAAATTATCATGACTCGGCAGAGCCTCATCATGATAAATTCTCCCAACCTTGACCAGACAACATATATATTTAAGACACTAGCAAACATGTCTCTATATAGTTTAGTTAAGTAAGCAGATGAAAGCTTTCCTTCCTAAACGTCTTATATCCCACTGCGAAGCTAAACTTTTGCACACTTACGTTTATCCGCCAATACTAAAGTAATCCATATTATAAATTCAATGTGTAGAGCATTCGACTTTAAACAAACCCTGGGGTTATTGATTCAAGCCTAGTATTCTCCTAATGAGGTGTAAAAGTAAGACCCTGTATGACGACAAGGATTTTTTATTTAGGACTTAATTTTTCGTTCTGTTTGCTTGTAAGACCCCAGTTCGAAATAGCTTTAAATTTTTTAAGTGTCTCTCATGGTGGCACCTTGGGCAATATTTAAAGGCAATTGAGTTAATATGCTACACAATAATAAATTGAAAGTTATAAAAAGTAACAAGCCATTTTTCCGACTTAACCCATTTTGAAGAGGGCATATTTATCATTATTACGGCAAGTAATCGTCTGGAGTGAGTTTCAAATAAATAAGACGTTTATTATTGGAATTTCTGAAACAAATTGGCTATATTTCGTGTAAACATAAAAGCAGTAGTAGACAACTGTTACCTTTCACCAAGGATAAACCCATTATCATCTATAACCGGAACACGTTGAACAGGGTTGACCTTTGTAAAGGCTTCTTGTAGTTGGTCCCCTGTAGTAGACGAGTTATTCTTTAACGGAATAACTATGATAGATGCCAGATTTTAAAAGTTACAAACATTGATTTTTCATAAGAAGGATTCTCCATTTTAAACAACTGTATTTTAAAATTGTATCTACAGCTTGTCATAAACCATACAGTAATGTCATTTCAAACAATTATGACGGCACTGAAACGTCAAACGATACAACATCCTATAAACCCTAAAAGCAGGCCTAGAAAAGGCATTGACATATTCATGTCGTAGGGATTTTTTTTTTTTTTTTTATTATCATTTGTTTATTTTTTTATTTGTATATAGCGAAGCTTTTTAAAAAGTGGCCTCGCCCATCAGTTAACTATTAATGGCATAATTGTCATGCGTCTTAGATCAAACATCCATGGTATTTGGCTTCAGTGGTAACTGGTTCGGTATGTCTCGTTTATACTCATTTGGCCGACACATTAAGCCTTTTCTATACTTGCAGCACTGATTTCATACTTGAGAAAATATTGTAGAAAAAAAAAAAATTGCCAGTACATAAAAAGAAATTTCTTCCTTATCCCAATTGTTTTCATTACACGATTGTACTTTTCAAATTGTATTCCTTTTGATATTTGTATGTAATTACTTTCAATTTTGAACACTGAAAACATTTAGAAAAAACAGTGAGCGATCGATATGTCGTCCTTTCCAACCAAAACTCAAATAATCAAAAAGGCCTTACCTGCAAACAAATCCACAATTTTCGAAGTAAAAGGAATCCTGTTCACCTTTAAAAGTAGATACACTGCCCTGCAAGGTTGGGAACGTAAATCATAATAAAGAATTAGGGGCGCCATTACTTCATAAAATAAACTCTACCGGTTTGTTATCTGGGCCGTCCTACTTTATAACCTCAATGTCCTTACGCTTAGTTCAAAGCGAGGAAAATGAAGGAAAATGTAGTACGAATGACAAAAGCGGTAATCTGGTAATTGCGTAAAGTACCGACCCTTGTCAGACTGCGGAAGGAGCAGACTAAACATGGTATTTCCAGGGACGTAGCTATATATATAATACATACTTAGTGTATTATATGAAAAAAAATATCTAACGAGGTTGGGAGAATTGATCATTGTCGAGGCTATGCCGAGACAATTATTAATTCTCACAACCGAGTTTGATATTTTTTTCATACAATACACTAAGAATGTATTATATTTATCTTATAACCTATATTCGTCTTGTTTTCGTCGGTGTTTCTATCTGAAATGCAAGTTTCTAAAAATAACCACATTATATCTTTGTTCTAAAAATAACTATGTGATATCATAAAAAATATCATACGGGATGTTATCATACAGATATTGGTATAGTTATAAGATAAATGTAATTAAACTACATGTAATGTATATGTAAGGATACGAATTGACCCCTAGTGTAGGCAAAATGCTGTGACGGAAATTGTTAAGTTTGTTTTTTTTAAATGGGTTTACGCCGCTTTCAAAAATTTCGCAGTTATTTCTCGGCGGCCGATGCACCTAACAATGGATTCCTGGTATTTCTTTCACCTGTACTACCATAACACCCTTTCCAAGCCTCCGACTGCTATCTCACATAGGTTTACGATTATCTACCCATCGGTGAGAGACAAATATCGGAAAGTATATTTTCCGCCACCGGGGATCGAACCCACGACTTCCACATTGGAAGTCTTATGCCTAACCAACGGAAATTGTTAAGAGAGCGAGCTGAGGCGCAAAGCACTGACGGGATTGATGTGAGTGAGTGGAGGGACAAAGCACTGATGAGGATTGTTAAGTGGGCGGAGACGCAAAGCTCTGATGTAGATTGTTAAGTGATCGGAGACGCAAACCGTTACGTAGATTGTTGAAATATTGAGTAAAGGCGCAAGCACTTTTTGTCATGATGAGATACCCCCAAACATATTTTTGGCGGTATATAATACCTTTATGTTAGGTTTCCAAGTATTTAGAATCCGATCTGGGTTCAAGACTACATATGATCCGTTACCATGAAAAATCAGCCCAAATGACAATAAAATTAATAATATTCTTCCATTCTCAAACTAAATCAGCTGAAGCAGCTGATTTGATCCACATGCCTGAAGCTTCTGATATGTTTAGACGAGAATTTATGTGAATGAATGAATAAATGAATGTTAATTTCAAGTTAATAAGTGTTTTTTAGTGACACATGCTGAAATATTTTTGCACAGACAACTCATGTTCGATGAATAACATATGAAAAATTGACCTCCGCCTGTTTAATAACATTAATTCATCCAATCTCAAAAAATGTTGTGCAGTCGGAAAGGTCACCAAAGGATCATTAAATCTATTAAATTATGAAAAAATGCTTTTCAAATTTTACATTATAAAACACATAGATAAATGACTTCTACCCATAAAAGGCATACTTATATACTATTTATACTATAATCACAACATTTTGTTGTCTGATACAGGTTCACCTAAGGATAACTTAAATGAATTTGATTAAAATCAATCAATTAGAATTTGAGAAAATGATTTTCAAAGTTTTCAATAACTATTTTGTAGACTGATAAAGGTTGAATCTTTCCAGTGAAATTTGATATCCATCAGTTAGATACAGAGAATTTTTCGTAAGTTGATAAAGCGTCACCCAAGGATCATTCTGGTGATTGATATTCATCTTTTTAATTCTGAGAAAAGTCAAATATTGCCAAACTAGTACATGGAAAATAAGTCGCGCTCATTTAATCCCTAGACAACTTTGAAACAGGGTCACCCAAGGATCATTCCTGTGAAGTTTTATTGAAATCCATCCAGTAGTTTCCGAGGAGAACATTTTTTAAAGAAAAAAAGTACGACCTGACGGACGGATGGGTGCACGGGTGGAAGCTGACAATAGCTCTAGTGGCGTTTGGCTTAATTTTTAAAACGTAATGAACCCTTTACATAAAATCGTTTTGTATTAAAGGCAAAGAAACTCTGTCACAAAATGTTCATGAATATTTAATCTGTGACCTTTTGGTTAAAAGTAAATGATGACTTAAGATAAAATAGTAATGATCTTCAACTTACATTCCAAAGACAACGCAAACAGCAACTTTCTCAAAGGCTTAATAAGACAACTACGGAGAATTGCTATTGGCTCACAATACCTAAATAAACCCGGGGCGTGTTTTACTAAACATCTTACGGTCATTTTTGCATAAGTCAAATATTGAGGTAATTCTAAAGTAGTGATTTAATATGGAATTCTGCCATGCATCATCTCACCGGAATCGTCTTAAAAAAGACGATTCCAATGAGATATTGCAAGGATCTTATCATGAATGAGGTACGATTTGTGATTTTGACTTACGAGCAATTTTTCCGTAAGATCTTGAAGTTTCGTAAAACAGGCCCCTGGTGCCGATATCACAATTAGTCAGAAATGAAAGATCACATGTCATCTTAAAGCGGACAAGATCTTCACAGAGACAGGTAGGAGAATCGAGTGCGATAACACCACAAAAAGCTGTCCCGTAAATAAGTTTGATTCAACAAGAAACAAGTACCACTGAAAAGACATTGAGAATACTGCTGAACAAAAAAGAGGCACAATAAAAGTTTTATAAGTCGAATTACTGCTCCACGCTAAATTTGAAAAGCCAGCAATTGCTAGGCCAAAAGGAAGTCCTCCATGCCACGCCAAATGGGCAAGTCAGCTAGGTTTTAGATTTGCAAAAGTCTGAAACTACATAAAACCTACGAATTACTAAAAATCATTTTTACGCTTTGACATGCCGAATGAAATTGATTGATTGATTGAATGGAGTTTAACGACGCTTTAAACATTATTTCAGTTATATCGCGGAGGCTGGAGCACCTAACAATGGTTTCCTGGTATTTCTCTCACCAGTACAATCACCATATTCTTTCCTAGCCTCCAGCTGCATTCTCACATAGGTCTACGATTATCAACCCATTGGTGGGAGACAAAAAAGTCGTAAAGAATGAGTGCCGCCGTCGGGGATCGAACTCGGAACCTCTTGATTGACAGTCCGATGCGCTACCAACTGCGCTGTGACGGCGTCTCCGAATGGAATTGAAGGCCATGAAGAAGAGTCTACCAGGAGATTTCCTCGTGATACTGAAGACAAAGTATTGTTATTTTGGTGCGATTTTAGACATCATGTAAATACATTTATGCTCATAAACATGTATTTTTTATCCTCTCCGTGTTAAGTATTTTTTCAAACAACAAAAAAAAAAAAAAAAAAAAAAAATACAATGAAGCAAACAGAGGGTGCAAAGCTTTTTGATTGCATACATTTAGCACCCCCCCCCCCCTTTTAAATTTCTACGCACATTGTCTGTTAAAAAATCTTGGCATTTGAATTGGTCCAAAATCTTTCGTATAGTAGTATCTGGGTAAGACGGTTGAAATTTCAAAGTGACGCCATTTCGACAGGTCTTCCCGGGTAATATATAACCTTTTAACGTTCTAATAGAACCCTGTGTTCTCATATCCCTTTACCTCTTTTCGGACGTCATTATCGTCTATTTTTGTGAGAGTTTCGGAAACCTTGGAACCTCTAATAAACACATACCCCATTAGCTTGTGCGGTGACCGTGGTCTTGAGGTAGAGCGTCGACCTCTTTACACAAAAGTCCTGAGTTTGATTCCTAGGAGCGGCTATCGATCTTAGTCCTTTCATTGGTCCGCATATTCGACGCAAGTACTGGAGAAATTTCCAGGAGGGAGAACCGAGAGGGATTAATCTAAGTTGTAAGACCTTGTTTCCTTATCGATGTATAATAATTAGATAAATGTCAAAATAATTGAAATGATGGGCAAATGTATCTTTTTCTGACCAATTCATTCATGTTTCACCTTTGGTTTTGAACTTAACATTGCAGTCATAGTAACTAGCCGGTAGTTAGATTTTTTGGCAAATTTGACACCTTTCAAAACATCTGTAGTCTCTCATAACCCCACCCTTTCTTAAAGAGAACCGGACTTCAAAACAATTGAAGGTCGATCGCGTGGGTTCGAAATCTGGCTTGCACACTAACAAACTAATTGTCTTCCGGTGAGACGTTAAACCCAGGTCCCGTGAGACGGTGTTTTACATCGAGCATGTTATAGAATAATTGCGAATCTCAGCAGTAGTATCGTCATGTATCCTTGCACCATCCCCCTAACAACTAAACGTCATTGAGGGGGGGGGGGGGGGGGGGGGGCTCGCTTATATGGGCATATGCTATGGTAGCGACGATAAGTAAACGGAAATAACCAAGTAAAGACATGTGACGATTTCATTTACCCCCCTAGGCTGTACGGGAAGCTTTTACGATTTATCTGTAATTAAACTGAGAATTTTATCAAATTTCACATTTCTTTAATGAAATAATTTTACCATATACATAGCCGACAATGCTTTACTGTATATTTTGATGAACAACGTTTGAATTTGAAAAGCTTTCTGTAGTATTCCACACAAATTGAAGAACAAATCAAATTGAAGTTTGAGTTAATTTTCAGTTGAGAACTATTTCAGGATGTTGTCAGGATGCCTAAACGGTGCAAACGGTTTGCAAATTATACCCCGCCTAGGAGCACATGCACTACCAAGCAAAGCGGGGTATGTTTTGCTAACAGTTTTTGCCGTTTTGTTATCCTGAACGCTTACGGGTGCTAGGTGCTGGATAATGTAAACAATTTTAAGTACAAGAGGACCATGATGGTCCTAGATCGCTCACCTGAGTCTCTTTGACCCCTGGGACATCACATTAATTAAACAGACAGATGTCAATAAGAAGATAATTTCTACATGAGATCAAAACCATGGAATGCTTTCAGCCAAGAGCAAGAAATATATACTTTTTCACTCTTTGATTCTATATAAACAAGAGGGCCATAGTGGCCCTAAATCGCTCACCTGAATGAACTGTCAAAAATTGTTTATAGTAGATTTAGAAAGAATGAAGAATTCTTACCAAATTTCAGGTCGATTGGGCAAAAAATATGCCTCTAAACTGCTTACAAGGTTTTTCTAAGATTTGTTCCCAGGACCTAGTTTTTGACCCCACTTGACCCAATTTCAAACTTGCCCTAGATTTCATTAAGATGATCATTCTGTCAATTTTCAGGTTGATAGAGCAAAAAATATGGCTTCTAGAGTGTCTATTAGGTTTTTCTAATATTTGACCCTGTGACCTCATTTTTGACCCCACTTGAAACAATTTCAAACTTGACCTAGATTTCATTAGGACAATCATTCTGACCAATTTTCAGGTTGATCAGGCAAAAAATATGGCTTCTAGAGTGTCTACAAGGTATTTCTAAAGTTTGACCAGTGACCTAATTTTTAACCCCACTTGACCCATCTTCAAACTTGTCCGAGCTTTCATCAAGAAAATCATTCTGACAAAATTTCAGGTTGATTAGGCAAAAAAAGTGGCTTCTAGAGTGTCTACAAGGTTTTTCTAAGATTTGACCCCGTGACCTCATTTTTGACCCCACTTGACCCAATTTCGAACTTGTCCATGATTTCATCAAGACAATCATTCTGACCAAATTTTAGGTTGATTGGGCAAAAAATATGGCTTCTAGAGTGTCTACAAGGTTTTTCTAAGATTTGACCTTGTGACCTCGTTTTTGACCCCACTTGACCAAATTTTGAACTTGACCTAGATTTTATCAGGATGATCATTCTGACCAAATTTTGGGTTGATTGGGCAAAAAATATGGCTTCTAGAGTGTCTACAAGGTATTTCTAAGATTTGACCTCATGACCTCATTTTTGACCCCACTTGATCCAATTTTGAACTTGACCGAGATTTTATCAAGATAATAATTCTGACCAAATTTCAGGTTGATTGGGCAAAAAATATGGCTTCTAGAGTGTCTACAAGGTATTTCTAAGATTTGACCCCATGACCTCATTTTTGACCCCACTTGACCCAATTTTAAACTTGACCGAGATTTCATCAAGATGATCATTCTGACCAAATTACAGTTTGATTGGGCAAAAAAAGTGGCTTCTAGAGTGTCTACCAGGTTTTTCTAAGATTTGACCCTGTGACCTCATTTTTGACCCCACTTGACCCAATTTTAAACTTGTACGAGATTTTATCAAGATGATCATTCTGACCAAATTTCAGGTTGATTGGGCAAAAAATATGGCTTCTAGAGTGTCTACAAGGTTTTTCTAAGATTTGACCCCGTAACCTCATTTTTGACCCCACTTGACCCAATTTGGAACTTGTCCAAGATTTCATCAAGACAATCATTCTGACCAAATTTTAGGTTGATAGGGCTAAAAATATGGCTTCTAGAGTGTCTACAAGGTTTTTCTAAGATTTGACCCCCTGACCTCATTTTTGACCCTACTTGACCCAATTTCGAACTTGACCGATATTTAATCAAGATAATCATTCTGACCAAATTTCAGGTTGATTGGGCAAAAAATGTGGCTTCTAGAGTGTCTACAAGGTTTTTCTAAGATTTGACCCCCTGACCTCATTTTTGACCCCACTTGACCCAATATCGAACTTGACCGAGATTTTATCAAGACAATCATTCTGACCAATTTTCAGGTTGATCAGGCAAAAAATGTGGCCTCTAGAGTGTCTACAAGGTTTTTCTAAGATTTGACCCTGTGACCTCATTTTTGACCCCACTTGACCCAATTTCGAACTTGTCCGAGATTTCATCAAGACAATCATTGTGACCAAATTTCAGCTTGATCGGGCAAAAAATGTGGCCTCTAGAGTGTCTACAAGGTAAAAGTTGACGACGGACGACACACGACACACGACACACGACACACGACACACGACGGACGACGGACGACGGACATTACTCGACCACAAAAGCTCACCATGAGCACTTCGTGCTCAGGTGAGCTAAAAAGGGATGAAGCCGAATTATGACCCAAAAGTCTTGATATGAAAAAAACTTGGTAGAGGTCCACTAGATGATGCTACAAAACTAAATATGAAATCTGTCTGCCTTCTGGTTTCAGAGAAGACGTTTTTTGAAGATTTTCCTAATTTCACCCATTGTGCTCAGATGAGCTAAAAGGGATGCGCCTTGGTGGAGCCGAAATATGACCCCAGGGTCTTGACATGAACAAACTTAGTAGAGGTCCACTAGATGATGCTACATACAAAATATGAAAGCTGTCTGCCATCTGGTTTCAGAGAAGAAGATTTTATATTTTTTTTACCCATCGAGCTGAGAAGAGCTAAAAGGGAGGTGCCCCGGCAAAGCTCAAATATGATCCCAGGGTCTTGAAGTGAACAAACTTGGTAGAGGTCAACTAGATGATGCTACATACCAAATTTGAAAGCTGTCTGCCATCTGGTATCAGAGAAGAAGATTTATAAAGATTTTTGCTCTTTGAATCTATGTAAAAAGGGTTGCACCCGGGCAAGGCCCAAATATGAGTCCAGGGTCTTGATATGAACAAACTTGGTAGAGGTCTAATAAACGATGCTAAATACCAAATATTAAAGCTGTTTGCCATCTGGTTTCAGAGAAGATTTTTGAAGATTTTCCTATTTTCGCCTTTTTTGTTAAGAGTAAAGGGAAAGTAAAGGGTGGATTTCATTTATTTGAACAACTTTGACAGAGCTTGACCCAAGGAACATCCCTGCTCAGTTTCATCAAAATTGGCCCACCAGTTTAGGAGGAAAAGATGTTTAAAGAAATTGTGGACGACGGACGACTGACGAAGGACATTGTACGATCACAATAGCTCACCTTGAGCACTTCGTGAGCTAAAACAAGAGTTGTCCGCGGACAACGTAGCTCGCCCAAACAGCTGCTTGTCACAAACAGCGCTTGACCGAAGACCGAAGTTCAAAGTGGTTTCTTTCAATGTTAAAGTCCATGATCTAGTTCAAAGTGGTTTCTTTCAATGTTAAAGTCCATGATCTAATATATATCTGTTTGAGAAGTAATTAAGAAATATAAAAACTTTTTTGCTTTAATTGCATGTATAAGGTTAGGGTAAAGTGAAAGCCTACAAGCAGATGAGGTTACCAATGGAATTTCTTTGTATCAAACATGAAGTTTTTCTTTAAAATTTTTCTAAGTCCACAAAAGGTCAAGATCAAGGTCAAATTGTGTAGGACCTTGGTCTATATAGAAGCCTATCACCTAGTGAGTATGTGTATGAAGTAATAATGTCCCTGAGTAAAGCATTTAGAAAATATAAGCAAGGTTAAATTTTTGGTTAAAGTTTTTTCAGTTTAAGTTTTTCCAAGTCCATAAAAGGTCAAGGTCAAGGTCAAATTGTCAAGGCCCTTGGTTTCTGGTGAAAGCCTTTCATCTGGTGACTATGTATATGAAGTAATGATGTCCCTAGGTTAAAGTATTCAGAAAATATAAGCAAGGTTAAAGTTTTTGGTAAAAGAATTTCAGTTAAAGTATTTCTAAGTTCATAAAAGGTCAAGGTCAAATTATCAAGGACCTTGATCTCTCACAAAGGTCTATCACCTAATGAGTATGTATATGAAGTAATGATGTCCCTAGGTTAAAGCATTCAGAAAATAATAAGCAAGGTTAAAGTTTTTTGTTAAAGTTTTCAGTTAAAGTTTTTCTAAGTCCATAAATGGTAAAGGTCAAGGTCGAATTGTGAAGGACCTTGGTCTCTGGTGAAAGCCTATCACCTAATGAGTATGTATATGAAGTAATGATGTCCCTAGGTTAAAGCATTCAGAAAATAATAAGCAAGGTTAAAGTTTTTGGTTAAAGTTTTCAGTTAAAGTTTTTCTAAGTCCACAAATGGTAAAGGTCAAGGTCAAATTGTGAAGGACCTTGGTCTCTGGTGAAAGCCTATCACCTGGTGAGTATATATATATGAAGCTATGATGTCCCTAGGTTAGAGCATTGAAAAAATATATGCAAGGTTAAAGTTTTTGGTTAAAGTTTTTTGGTTAAAGTTTTTCTAAGTCCACAAAGGGTCAAGGTCAAGGTCAAATTGTCAAGGACCTTTGTCTATGGTGAAAGCCTATCACCTAATGAGTGTGCATATGAAGTAATGGTGTCTCTAGTTTAAAGTTTACAGAAAATATAGGCAAGGTTAAAGTTTTTGGTTAAAGTTTTTGGTTAAAGTTTTTGGTTAAAGTTTTTTTGAAAGGGTCAAGGTCACAGTCTAAAGGTCATTTCGACATGGATGTTGGTCTCAAATGAAAGCCTATGCCCTAATGAGTGTTTCTGTAAAAAATAAAGCCTCTAGGATAAATATTGATAGAAATAAAAAACTTTAACCTAATGCGGACGCCGACACCGACGCCGACGCTGACGCCGACATCCGAGGGTATGACAATAGCTCTTCCGAGACTTTCGTCCCGGGCGAGCTAAAAAGGGACATAAATCGTAAAAGAATGCTTTCAGAGTTAATCAACTCGATAGACTGGACAACTCATGTGATTGTAAACACACAAGCCACGTTCATGAAGATGTCTTCAATAACAATAGAGATATGACCAAGGTTAGAGTTTGCCATGCCAACGCCTACGCCAACAGCTACGTGAACAAAGCTAAGTAATGACAATACCTAGGGTTTTCTCCGAAATCAGCCAAACTAATAATTGAAGTAATCATTTAAAATTATATTATTTGGCTGTGCATTTTTGCTCTTGCTATGGTTGTGTGTGTGGTTTTTTTTTTTTTGTTGTTGTTGTTGTTTTTATCGGTACTCAAATATTAAGAGGCAAGTCTTTTATATCAATATTCACAGTGTTTTAATCACATTTTTTGTAAACTATTTACAATATTTTGTACATTTAAAACAATATACGTATATCTTTTATACATTCATTGTAAAAAGCAAAATTAAATCACATTCTTATTATATGTTATATCAGAAGATTCTTTTTTCACATAGTTATCCTGTGTGTACATATTTTCCATCCGATCATAATAATTTTTGGTAGACTGATAAAGGGTCACTCAAGGAACATTCATGTAAAATTTAATTGATATCCATCAATTAGAATCTGAGAAAACTCACATATTACCATATATGGAAATTAGCCACGCCCACTACAGCCATGATTTTCAACCGATTAGAATTCTTTGAAGGACGCATACACCGACAATGGACACCACGCCATGACAATAGCCCACTGGCCTTTCGGCCAGTGCAGCTAAAAACAGTCCACTAAGATGTGGTATTAAATCAATAAATTCATCAAATTCAGGTAATAAATCATCAATTTCAGGTAATAAATCAATAAATTCATCAATTTCGGGGATTAATCTATAAATTCATCAATTACAGGTAATAAATCAAATAATTCATCAATTGACAAATAAGCAAGATAGATTCATGGTAGACACCTTTCCATCTAGTAAAAAAAATAATTTGCAAAAAACAATGTCTTTGAGAACACCATAGAAAACATCAAAAAGTCAAAGAAAAAAGAATCACACTTAAAAATTGCATATTCTCTTTTTGAGCTTCCTTTGCCAACTGAATTTCAAACTTAATTTTGTGCATATATGTATTGTACAATATAAAGGGTTATTTCTTTGATAATTTTATGGTTTCTTTTTTTTGAGAAATCAATTGGAAAGGTAAACATCTTGACTACTGCTGAAGTTACAACATTTTGGCATCGTTAGATTAGTTAAACCTTGGTAGACAACCAAAACATCATGGTAACAGCTTAAATACAGTTAGACACATCATGAAAATGACATGATGAATGATTTTGGAATAATTTTGGAATGAAATTGAATGGATGTGTGGAGAGATTTTTTAGTGAAATTAAAAGGAGGTAAACCAATATGGCTAATTTTGTTCAAGATGAACAAAACAAGCAATATTCATTTCCTACCTATAAGAAAATATACATAATTTTTTGTTTATGTGTCTTCATGGACCAATTTCACACTGAAAAATCCACGCCAGCCAATCAAATGGTAGAAACTAGAAAGCCATGAATGGCTTGAGTCGCTCCACAGGCTTGAAATTCTTGTAAAAGCAAATAAATGTTTTGACTAGATTTCTAGATATTTGGGGTTCTACTGATGTTGAAAATGATTCCATCAGTTACATTCTGAGAAAATGATTTTCATAGTTTCCACTATTTAACATATTGAGGAATGACCTCCACAAAAAAAAATCATATTTTTTATCAAATCAAAATAATTTTTGGTACACTGATAAAGGGTCACTCAAGGATCATACCAGTGAAATTTGGTTGATATTCAAGAATTAGATTCTGAGAAAATGATTTGCAAATTTTCCACAATATAATATATAGAGAAATGACCTCTGCCCATAAAATGCATATTTTTCATCAGATCACAATGATTTTTTGTAGACTGCTAAAGGGTCACTCAATGATCATTCTAGTGAAATTTGGTTGATATCCATCAGTTACATTCTAAGAAAATGATTTTCAAAGTTTCCACTATATAACATAAAGAGAAATGACCTCCGCCCATAAAATGCATATTTTCCATCCGATCACAATGATTTTTTGTAGACTGATAAAGGATCACTCAAGGATCATTCTCATGAAATTTGGTTGATATCCATCTGTAACATTCTGAGAAAATAATTTCCATTTTTCCCACTATATAACATATAGAGAATTGACCTCCGCACATAAAATGCATATTTTCCATCCGATCACAATGACTTTTTTGTAGACTGATAAAGGGTCGATCAAGGATCATTCTAGTGAAATTTGGTTGATTTCCATTAGTTACATTCTGAGAAAATGATTTTCAAAGTTCCCACTATGTAACATGTAGAGAAATGACCTCCGCCCATAAAATGCATATTTTCCATCTGATTACAATGATTTTTGTAGACTGATAAAGGGTCACCCAAGGATCATTCATGTAAAATTTAATTGGTATCCATTGATTAGAATCTGAGAAAACTCACTTTTTACCATATTTGGAAATTAGCCACGCCCATAAAATCCATGTTTTTCATTGGATCAAAATTTCTTGAACAACTTTGAAAGAGGGTCACCCAAGGATCATTCCTGTGAAGTTTGGTTGAAATCCATGCAGTAGTTTCTGAGGAGAAGATTTTTAAAGAAAAGTTTACGACCGGACGCACGCAGCACGCACGCACGGACGGACGGACGGACACACGCACGACGGACACAACGCCATGACAATAGCCCCAGTGGCTTTCAGCCAGTGGAGCTAAAAATAGATCAACTTGAATTTACTGTTTATTTTAAGTCGTCTTGAACAATTTTTAAGTGTTTTTTAATGATTTCGTAGCGTTATTGATCGATTTGAGTGAGTGGTTGGAATGAATGAAATAAGCCCCAAGTGAATGATTTGGTATGATTTTGTTCCAAACGAGTGTCTATTTTACGACATTTTTAACTGCCAACCGTAGTTATTACACTATGGTTGCCCAACAGTTGAAGTTATTATACTTGGGTTGCCCTAAGTCAATATTTTGAATTATTCACTATATAAATAAGTTCACATTGTTTTAGACAATTTTATCCTTTGTAGTACTATATGTATTTCATAAGTTCATGTATACAATATACAAGAACATGTATAATCATTTAAGATTGACCCCTTAGATATAACAAGTAATAAAATATCTTATCATAAAACAATTAAGCTTACCAAACAACAAAGTTTGATAAGTCTATTTTGATCTTTCACAATGAAGATCATAATAATATAAATGTTGAGTAACCGAAATTACACTGCTTAAAGGGTTCCAAGTACTTATACACTGTATCTGTTTGGTTTGAATCAGGTTTAAGGCCGCTTTAAGATTCTTCCAGTCATATCCCATGGCCTAACAATGGATTCCTGTTATTTCTCACAACAGTACATCTACATCCTTTCTTAGCCTCCAGCTGCTGTCCCACATAGGTCTACAATTATCAACCCATTGGTGGAAGACAAATAGTCCAAAAGAATGGGCGTCACTGTCAAGCCTTTACAATGCACAAACTTGATATACCTGGACAGACCTCTTTGTCAGACACAACTGGACTCGACCAAGCAGTGCGCCAATCTAGACAAACAAACAAATTTGTTGTTAGGTAAAAGAATAAATCTGCTGATAGATCTCAGCTGTTACTAAAAAGATAGATTGATCAGATATCATGTTGATGGCTCAGAACAAAACAGTTGTAACTGCCTATATATCTATAACTGTTTGGCACTGAGCGATTGAATTATATTGAAATCAGGAACAATTTGATTTTAATTAATATTCATGCAACCTGATTGGCTGAAAAATTGGATTCATTTCTGAATGAAAACAATTACCAGTATACAGCTTCTTTGTAAGCTTCTGAAGAAAGTATTTCCATAAGAAATCTGTTTTATATTATTAAATTTGACAAATCTTCACATCTTTTGTTTCATATTATATGATAAGGTGTGAAGAAAGTATTTGTTGATTTCATGAAATTATGAAAATAAAGATCTTATTACACTTGTTTACCAATCTGCTTTGTTTGCATATTCAAACAGTGTGGTAAGGCTTTTTGTTTCTCACCTCCATGAAGTCTACAAAAATTTTCTTCATCTCTTTAATTATCTTTATGATATCTGACATAATTGTCAAATACATGTAGTTTCATATGGATGGGCTGTCTTAACATTGTAACCACAGCTTGTTCAAGGTCGCCCACAAATTATTTGCTTGGCCAATGATCAATTAATTTGAAGCCAAATAAAGTTTTTGGGGTGATGTGACCTTGATTCATTCATGAAAACAAAATATATATGTAATTCAATGACCTTGGTTTTATCATTCAAATGCAAATTTGTACAAAAGGGGTTATCTACCATGAAAAAGATTTTATGCTCCAATCAAGTTTCATTCAAATAAAAAGATCAATTCATTTTTTTTTATTATTTTTTTTACAAATCTGGCCCTATGAACAAATGGTGTGACGAAGATCTGCTTGTATACACAGACTCATCATCCAAAGGGAATATACAACATTGATACCAAAATTGAAAAAAATCATAGCCTACTACATTGTACTTTATACAATGTATTTTTAGTTTTAAAGCATTCCAGTCACCCATAAAAATATTTAGGAGATGAAGAGAAATTTTGATGATTTCATGGAGGTATGAAACTGAAAACCTAATCATACTATAAAAGGATGAAGGGGATTCATACAAGAGTGAGACTAGCTTTTAAACTTCATGCTTCCATGAAATCAACAAATACTCTCTTCATATTTTATTACTTTATAAGTTGAAGCAAAAATGTGACAATTTCTCCAAAATAAGACAAATTTCTTATGGAACTACTTTTTGCAGAAGACTCAAAACAGCTACATACTCGAGATTGTTTTTATTGTGAAATAAAACCAGTTTTTTGTCTAATCAGAATGCACAATTCTCAATGTACATGACTAAAATTAAATCATATCTTATAGAAAGTAAAGAATGAAAGTAACATTAATTTGTTTAAGAAAAATAAGCACATTAACCAATTCACAGACAAACTTGCTTTTGCAAGCATCTCAGGAAAATCTTTCCTCAAGGGAGAGTCTAAAACTCAGATTGTGTGTGAACTGATGTAAGGTAGTGGACCTGTAATAGTTCCACAATATTTTGGACCTCACGATCTTTCACAATGATGACCGAGTTTTCCTGATGAAAATCATTAGGAAATCTCAGTTAACACTGCTAAAGTTCTTTACTTCCGAAACATTGCAGAACTATTACTGGTCCACTACCTTAAGTCACAATTATTACTGTGATTCAATCCTTTTAAGCATGACAGAGCATCCTGGGTGATGGGCCTCAATATGAGGTTTAACTTGTGCAAAGGTCAAGGGTACAACCTTGGGGCAATATGGGCACTTAAATGTCTCATTTATTGGTGATTGGAATGTTGACGGCTGGGTTGCCAAGGTCGGTCTTGTAACAGGAGCCGTTGGCATGGCAACAGAGACATTGACTGGTACCTGGCTCCCTGGACTAGTAATTAATTGGGTACCAGTCATTCGTATAAATTGACTGGGCATGCCTTGAACAACTTGAAAACTTGGCATTGAAACAACAATATTACCCATATTGTTCAGCATACCTAGAGGCATGTTAATGACTTGAGGGACTTGGGTTGTGGAGACATGAGGGTGTGGGGGTCTGTAAGCCAAGGTGTTGGCTGTATTAGGTCTCACAGTCTGAGGGGGGATGGGGACTTTTGCTGGGAGCTGATGAATGCCTGCTCTATTCTGTAAAGCTTCTTTGGGTAACTGAGCTTGAGTGCTGGGCTTCAAGTTAAATACACTGTACACATCTTGGTTTGACAAATCAGGTTTGTTCTGGGTTGGAGGGATATCGTGTACAGGGGGAGATGTTGCAGGGGAATTTGTGGGCGTGGTTCTGGAAAGATCTAAAGGAGTGGTGCTGGGTTTGAGTTGGTTGGGTTTCGGACTAGAAAGCTGGGCAGCAGGACTTCTATTAGCCCTAGGTACTGAAGGTACATTCAATACTGGAGTCCTCTGTACAGGCTTGAATGAGTTGGGGTCTGAAGTATCGAACAAGGACGACTGAATCTGTCTCGGAGGGATCGATGATTTATTTATGTCTGACTTTGACATCTGTATGGGGGTGGAGACTTGCTTCACTGCCTGTTGAGTTATTCCACTTGATTGCATAGGAACTGCTGCTGATAAGGGAACTTGATTTAATTGGTCAAATCTTATCAAAGGGGGTGGTCCTCTGATCAAAGGGGGAGGGGCGTTGTTATTTGAATTATTTGTTGCAGAATCAGATGGTGCTGGACTAGGACTTGAGGATAAAGGTCCCAATGGACTTTCAGATTTAGTTGAAAGGTAGTCTCTATCTGATACAGACTCTGTCTCCATTTTCTCCATTTTTGCCTGTTGTTCTCGTTGTTTCTGCATTTTAATGTGTTGAATTGATTCCAACAGATTTTTCCTCTTCTTTGCTCCAGTTGGTTTAGCCGGAGCAGGTGATATAGAGGGTTTACTTGCAGAACTGGTAGTACCACTTATTGTAGATGAAGTAGAAGAGGACTGGAGAAATGAAGAAGTAGATGAAGCACATAATGTTGAAGCTGAACTTAAGGTAGAACTAGATGAGACAAGAGATGGTGATGTTACTGCTGGGGTCTTACTGAAAGTGTGTGTAGTAAGAGAAGTGGGAGAAAGCACAGATGTTGATGATGAAGGAGTAGAAACCACTAATGCTGGATGTGGAAAAATAGGCTGTTGTGAGGTGGATGGTAATGTTCTTGTTACAGTTGCTGGTGATATGAGGGGCACTTGTGAGGGTACAGGTGATGGCTGAATGATGAAAGATGGAGGGATGGCAGGATGAGACCCTAGAGTTGACTGTGGGACAACTGCTTGAGGCGAGACTAGGACAGGCTGAGACATGACTGTGGGAGGCTGGGACAACACTAAAGGAGATGCAACCATACCAGGCTGCTGGGCAATAGAACCTTTAGGGGCCTGTGACATGACTGGACCCATGGGAGCAAACTGTTGCTGGAAAAACTGCTGCATGTTAAGACCGTGTTGCAAAATTTGTGCAGGTGTTAATGATTGTTTCTGAAGTGCTTGAACTAAACTACTGGCTCGTGAATTTGTATTTATTTGTGGTTGTGCTTGTTTCACACTTTGGACTGGACTGGGCTGCTTTTGTGGCTGCTGCTGTATTTTGGGTTGTGTAGTGCTTTTACTTTTGCCCTTTTCTTTTATAAGACAAGGTACTCGTGTGAACTGACTTCCATCAATAGCTAATGAAATATTGTTCTCCCTCATTCTGCATATAGGGTCAGTTTGATAATGATGTAATACATCCTTTTCTGTCTTTGATTTGAATACTTTACACGCTGAACACACAAACACAAACACTTCAGTATGAACCCTCTCTAAATGATCGTATATAGCCTCTAGAGATGGCATGTGCACTTTACAGTTCAAACACATATAAATGTCCTTCTCCAGAAAACTTGGATCGTTTGCTTTACTATCAGGCACTCGTACAGAAAGAGTTCGTAAATTGCTCTTTGCCTTTTCAGACAAAGCTACTGGTGGGTTAAGATTGTCAGTTGTATGTATTTTACGAATGTGTTGATGAATTAGGGCCTCTGTCTCTGCCTCGATATCACGACAATATGGACACTGAAACAACCTTGGAATGTCTTTGTGAGCGTTGCGAAGGTGAGCGACCATAGCCCCTAATACCGGGGCATGTACATTACACTTTTCACATTTAAAAGTATTACAGAAATTGCCTGGCGTTAGTAAACCTGGAGTCTTTCTCTGTGGTGGTTTAGTTGACGGGTACGTCTGTAATATCTGTTCACCCTGATTCGATGTTTTGGTTACAACTCCCTGCTGCGCTGGTGACGGAGTAGAGTTGTTTGTTGATCGTGGAAACTGCGGAATTTTCAGTTCAGAGGAAAGCACTCGATTATTCGCAGAATTCACAGAAGTCTCTTCAGTGTTAACAGTATTTACTGTTACACTTGTATTATCCTCATTTTGTTGAGCGGTTTCCTCGCCATCGATTGAACTAATCTGGTCCTTAAGACTGACAACTTCTACTATCTTCAGGTTGAGGCTGCCAGAATCACTTTCATTCCCATCCTCTCTGTAACACAGACAAAAAAGAATGGTTTTATGAGTTACACTTTCTTTTATTTTAGAAAAATAATTCTCAAGAATATCTATCCAAACCCTGAGTTGTGTGTACTTATTTAAATTGGCTTGTCCAGACAATTCAAATGAGGACCCAAAACACAGGATTTTATTGAGACATGACAATTTCAGACTTAAGTGTTATCCCCTCTTATATTTAACTTTCAACCATCTTCTAGTTTAACATCACAACTAAGATACATTTCACAGAAAAACTTGTATTAAGCGACCACTTACAGGATGCGCAAAAAGTGGTCGTTAAAGGAAATGGTCGCTTAATTCACCTTTTCTTTACAAATCTTAAACATAATTTTGTTTGAATTTCTATATTTTTGCAAATTTTTCAATAAACATATGTTGTTTAAACTCAAAAGAATCGTTTCATTGTTATATCTCAGCAGCTGGAGCACCTTACATTGTTATATCTCAGCAGCTGGAGCACCTTACAATGGATTCCTGGTATTACTCTAAAATCAAACAATCATTTTATTTCTGTAATGCATAGATGAGACAAAGGTTTTGCCATGAGACTTTCAAGGTGGTGTCACTTTTTTGGCTCCACTTAGATGACATAAGATAGGGTGAAATGAACGAAATGAAGGAAAGAGGGTTGTAAGTTCGTGATAATTTCACAGGTAAGGTTGTGAGTTTATCAATTGATATTCTACCGTTATTCCTCAATAAACAATCGAAAAGCATTAAAGAAAGCAATTTATAGTAATTTATCTTAAGTATGTTTCTATTTCCTGCTAATAATTACAAGATGTACATTTCAATGGCTCAGTGCAAAATGGTTGTATCTGCCTATGAACATATAGGCAGTTACAACTGTTTTAAGCTGAGCCATTGATTTATTCAAATTCCTATACCCTGATAAACCCCGTATTTTGAAAAAGAGGCATTGATATTTGATCTTCGCAAATACTCTTTTGCTCCTCTTTTCAGATATGTGGGCATAAGAAATAGTAAATTTAGACATATACCTTTTTGAATTTGGTTGCTTGCTCAAGTCATCTTGGCTTGTTTCGTGGTTTGTACTATCTTGTTCTACCTCCAAACTGGGTGCCTTGGCTTCAACATGTGGTTTGTCAACGACTGGGGTTGTAACACTTATATCAGCAACCTTGCTTGAATTGTCTGGTACCAGCTGACTCATCTTATCAAGGATATTGCTGCTTTCTGGCTGTTCATTAGGCTGGGTATCAGCAACTCTTCTGTACATAATTGGTTCCCCAGGGTGAACTTGTGCAAAATGTTTGAGAACTAAATCATCTGTTTTATGGACTTCATTTACACAGTGAGAACAGAAATAGTGAACATTAGCCTTTGTTCCCACAACTCCAATAAACAATGGACCACTTTTCTTTGGGATCTCAGTTGGGGGACTTGAATTATCAATAGGAACAGTTTTCTTAATATTGTCATTTATAAATGAATTCACTAAGGAAGTGTTCTTTGAAATGCTATTATACAGACTGACTTGACTTTGAGTCTCTGTGAAAGAAGCAACAGAAGCAATTGGTATTGATTGAGTGGAAGCAGCTACAGTCACATTACCAGACATTTCCTTAAATTTAGACATATCATACAAAGGTCTGAGCTTTGCTGGTGTTGGAGTGGGAGCACGTATCATGTCTTTCTCCTTGTTCTGGATAAATTCCAGAAATGTTGCCTCATATGGATCTTTGGGAATTGGACTTGGTTTTATAGAAGGCGAAGCTGCAACTATTGCTGTAGGTTTTGACTTTTTCTCTGGGAATACACCAACTTTACCGACCAGTGGAGATTTGTTCCTCTTTTTATGATGATGATGATGATGGTGATGACCTTTGCTGCTCTTGTCTGAGTCTGATCCTGATTTACTGCTAGATTTACTTTTCTTCTTCTTCATTGGTTTATGTAGAGGAGCAGGACTTTTGTCAATATCTTGTCCTTCTAATGCTGATTCCACCATGTAAGTTTTCTTTAGCCCTCCCTTTAACTTAATCTTCAGGGGAGGAACTGTCTTTCTTGCTGTTTGGTGCTCTGGAGTTGATTTTTTGGTTTTAGGAGAACTTTTCTTTTTAGTTTGAGGACTTTTTGTCTTTTCACTTTTAGGTGTCATGGACTGCAGCTCTTGAACAACTTGACTTGAACTAAATGTAGACTGCCTTTTCAGTTCTTTTTTATTAGGACTTTTTTCAGGCTTGCTTTTATTTGGGGTTATTTCAGTTTTCGATGTGACAACTTTCTGGGCTGATAACTCCGTCTTAGCCTCACTTATACTTGTATCTTTCCCAGAATGTGTTACCACTTCAGGATCATTCAGCACCAAATCTTCCTTTTTCTCTTCATTATTCTTATTTTGAAATGGAGCTGAAACTTCAGAGTTCTCCATTGAGTCATCACCAAAATCTTCTGTTTCTGTTGCACTTTCCTCATCAATGGGTTGTTGTTGTGCTTTCTGGAGTTGTTTAAAGAAGTCTGTCACAACAACACTGCAAGGCTTACATTCTTTTAGATAATCCTCAATAGTTTTAGCCTCATAAGATGTATTGTATTCATCATCTGATACTTCACTTTCAGTAACAGTTTCTGCTGTTTCATTTAGACTAGTATCCATAAATGTAGATGCTTGGTCAAGAGGGATGGGTAGTTCTAAAGGATTTGTGGGCTCAAAAGGCATTGAGTTTAACTGTTCCATTGGAATAACTTGAGATCGCTTTGATTTTAGTAATTTTGCTTCCTTTTTATTGGCCCTTTGAACCTCATTTTTGATGTACTCACTCTCTTCAATACTTTGTTTTAGTGCTATATTGTCCAATGGTGATCGTGAGATCTTTTGTCTGAGCGCAAATGTTCTAACACTACTTGATTCTGCAGTCTCCACATTCTTTTCTGATCTTGGCTTTCTACCCTTTTTGGGTCCAGGCTTTACTGGACTTGGTGCAACAGTAACAGGTTTTATGGGAAATACCCTTCTTCTACCATGAAACTTTCTATTTTTCTTTGGTCTTCCTTTCTTCCTTTTAAGAGTTCCAATTTCTGGAACAGATGCACTAAGCAATGCCTCGGTCAAATTATCATTAGAAGCTTTATCTGCTTCCAAATGGTCTGTTTCCGTAGTAAGTACTGGGTCACTCATTTTAACAACATTTGAAATAAGTTGCATTAGAATTTCATGAATTTCATTTTCAATACTAAATGTTTTTTCTTCAGTTATGTCATTTGAAATCACAGTTTGTTCTGTTGGTTCTTCAGCCTTTTGGTCCCAGTCAACATCATCTTT
The DNA here is from genome assembly GCA_948146395.1 of Fragum whitleyi. NCBI lineage: Eukaryota > Metazoa > Mollusca > Bivalvia > Cardiida > Cardiidae > Fragum > Fragum whitleyi. The sequence continues at coordinate 52,483,553 of OX411553.1, forward strand.
ATATTCCTCGATAATTGCATGGTCCTGTACAGTTACTACAATATCCTTAGAGGCAGTTTCTTCATTTTCCATATTTGGAAAACTATTATCATCAAGTTTATCTGTGTTGGTCTTAATCACAGGTTCAAATTTGATGTCAGACTTTATTTCAACATTTTGCATAGCCAGTAAATCCATTGACATAGTATCATATTTAGAAGGGTCCTTAATCTTATTAGGTGATAATCCCCTATTTTCTGGCTTTCTCTTCTTTTTTCTTCTCATTCTTGTTAGAAATGGAGATTCCTTTAATAACCTTTTTCTAAGCTGACTCACAAATGGTAGAGACTGCTCTCTCTGTGCATCCAATTTTTGTTTAATGGCAATAAGTTTTGGGCTTGTTTTCTTTTTAATTTTTGCTGGACTTGAATGTGGAGTAATTTGAGCTTTTATTTGTATGTCATCCTTATTGTCAGAGGGTTCAAAACCTGGTCCTAAAATCCTTGCCAACTTTTTCTCTTTTCTCAGCTGAGCTTCATCCACTAGATCAAACTCTCCACTAAGAGTTCTTTTCCTACTTTTTCCAGGCACTATTTCAACTCTCTGTCTAGTGCGTATTGAGTCGTCTGTGTCTACATTGTCTTCACCAAGAACAAAAATACGCTTAGCAGAACTGATTGAATTTACACTTAATTCTGATGATATAGATTCATTATCACTTATTTTTGACATGTCAACACTAGACTTACGAGATCGGCTTACAGACCGTCTTTGTTCACTTGCATCTGATTCTGATCGAACACGTTTTTGTTCCACTAAGGCTGACAGGTTCTGTATATCAGTATCTTTCACAGGGTCACTTACTAACATACTCTCCTCCTCTGAATAAACATCCTCTGTCTCGATTGTCTCCTCTTTGACTGGGAAAGGTTTTATCAAAGTTTGACTAAGAGACCTGTTTCCACTTAACCTTTCAATCAACTTCATTTGAAGGTATCGTCTAAGGTCATTTTTAGGAAGATGATCTAATGAACTTCCAATATCACCATTACTTGCGTAAGAGTTTAGAATTCTTTTCTTTCTCACTTTCTTATTACCATTATCTTCTTTTCTCAACTTTCCACTTGATTTGATGCCACCTTTTTTCACACCAAGTGTTTTCTTAACTTTTGATTTTTGCAAGTTTTTAGCTTTACTGTCAATCACATTAATACTATCACTTTTTGCTAATTGTTTATCTGTAGATATATCGCCAGTAAAAACCTCATCATTTGATGAAGAAATAGGCACATCCTGACTTTCTGAAGCACTGGTTTGAGAATCAAAAGTTTTTAATTTGCCTATTTTTTCTTCATTGTCATTACTTAGTGTTGTAATAATGTCACTATCTAATTTTGAAGTATCCAGCAATTGTGTTTGTGCCACAGAGACATCATGTTCTTTGACTGGTTCTTGTGAATGTTTGTTATCATTTACTTTTGCATTTAACTGCTCTTTTAATATTGTTGCTTTATTCTTTGCTCCAGGAGGACGACCAGCTTTCTTTTTGACCATAACAGCATTACTTGGTAGAGATTTTGCATCCGAAGTTTTACTGGGACCAAGCTGTTTTGGTCTTTTCAAAATAGATTTCCCTTTCAACTTGGATAAAACCCTGGGACCCTGCAACCCTTTTTTCTGTCCTACCACTTTATTTAAAGTTTTCAGTTTCCTTTTTGGAGTTTCATCTGCTGTCTTTAAAGCAGGAATTTCACTTGGTTTGGTATCATTCAATTTAGACTTTCTAGGGCCCCTTTTCTTTTTGACAACTATTTCTACATTATCTTCTACATCAGCATCAATTGCTCCACTTTCACAACTAGTTTGTGGAATATCTCTATTTACAGACACAAATGTCTCTGCCACACTTTCTTGGACCTTAACTGGAGTCTCCGCTACTAATGTTGGCGGTGTTTCTTTTGGACGTCCCTTTTTTCTTTTCACTGCAACATTACATGGGGTCAATGGGTCAGGGCTTTTAAAACTCTCATCATCCCCATTTGCTATTTTAGAATTCAGATCAAGAGATTTTGGGCGACTTTTTTTCCTTGGGTTTCCATTTGTCTTACTAGCAGAGCCATAAAACTTAGCCTTATCTAAACTTCTAGCCCTTAATGATTCATCATCCTTCTTTCGACCTTTGGAACTTTCTGTTGATGAATCACTTTTCATTTCTGCATTTGCCTTATTTTTCTCTTTCCCCTCCAGACTTGAATCTCTTGAACTGGCATTGTCAGTAGATTCCTTATCCTTCCAGCCCTTTTTTGGACCAGGCCTTCCTTTCCGTTCAGTAGAGTTGTCCCTTGCCATAGTTTTGGTGGGTACTGGGCTAGTTTTTCCACTGGATATAAAACCTTCATCTATCTGGACATTTGATGACATCTTCCATCTTTTGGGTGCACCTGAAATTATATATAGAGGATATTGAATGAGTGGTCATTGAATACCGGGTATATTAAATGAGTCATCTATAAACTTATAAAACAAAATGTGTTTGTGAAACACGAATGCCCCCGTAACAGCGATCTCTCAATAAGGCAAAGGTTAAGTTTGGTTAAGTTTTTGGACAGACGGACAGACGGACAGACAGACAGACGGACAGACGGACATGAGTAAAACAATATGCTCCCGATCTCTCGATACGGGGGCATAAAAAAGGCTGTGCGGAGTTTTTTGTTTATGGATTACGAATTAATGAACTCGGTACTTGATGAGCACAAATTTGATATTCTATTTACAATATGACCCGATTTGTGGTGATGAACCGAGAAAATTACGATATATCAATTCATGTTATTCCCCGAAGCATGTAACGCCGTTTGCAAAATGACATACATGTAGATTCATTATGAGGTCATTTTCCTAATAAAAATATAACATTGTTCTTCGTTCCTAGCTCATTTGCATAGTTATTTAACAAGTGCAATTACACCAGTATAATATCAAAACTATTCAATGGGGTTATTTCACTCCGGTCATGTACGTCATATTATAAATAAAATAACTTGATAGTTAGTTTGTATGGGGTGAAATACAACTTCTAACAGTATTTCAGATATATTACAATGGCTGGTGCATCTACCCATGACTTCCTGTTGTTTCACACACAAGTACAACAACAACATTTCATTTGAGCCAACAGCTGCTATTGCCACTTAACCCTTTCCTGTTGAATCCCTGGTTTTTACGTGCCTAAGATTTTGTAACTGAGAAAATATTGTAGAAAAAGAGGAAATTGTTTTGCTTTTTTTGTGACAAACAATTTCTTCTTTTCCTACAAAATTTTCTACCCTACTGGATGGTTATTTTTCAAATGAAGTCCACTTTAAATTTTCATCTGCAAAACCTTCAAATTTGGACAGGTCCAAAATTTTGTAAAACAGGAAAGGGTTAAGATTACTAATTATTATTCACCCATTGGTGGGGGACAATTGCTTGTGTTGTGTTGCATCATATTTATCTAGTCTACAATGAAAGACATTATTAGTGGTATAATTATGCTTTGAAGTGACTAATCCTGAAACATTTTACAAATCAAGAACAATTAAGTTAACATGCAAAGTTTCGTCGAAATTGCCTGGTGGTGACTTAGAAGATGATTTTTAAGCTCTCATGCCACACCAACATTTGTGGACAAAAAAAAAAAAATAAACAAAAATTTTGGAAAGGGTAACTTAAGGAACATTTCTACCAAGGATGGTTGAAAGTGGCTGAATGGTTACTGAGAAAATGTTTAATGATCTCACAATTGCCTCCCACCACTGCAATTTTTTCAATACAGTAATATGAAACAATACAGGAAACCTTATTTTAATTTTGTTGTCAATAAAGCCGCAAAATTCTTGATTCAAAGGCTGAAAGCACCGGATGCACTTATTGTAAATCAGTATTTATTTTTATTTTTTTAAACTTTTCTTGTTTTAAGAGTAACTTCAGGTAGTATATACTAAGACCATAAGTGAATGCTTATCTTTTTCAATACCTCCAGCCAAAACAGGAATAATGAAAGTTCAGCATAGTATAAGTTAATTTAATGTGAAGTCTTAAATTTCCACATATTTGATCTTGACAAAATTAACATTTTCCTTGACTGATGACACTGAACTTGATATCAACAGAAAGGTTTTGTCCCAAGCAATAATTAAGTGAAATATGAAGTCTCTATAATTTACCACTCAAAATTTAAGGCCAATGATAAAGTTGTTTTGCTGTTGTATTTTCAGACAAACAGAGTTACTTTAATAGACAAACTGACAAACAGACAGTGTTTCATTCTGTATACTTTTGCTGAGCCAAGTTAGCTCACTCAGTAATGCATTGGGCTGTCAACCCTGGGATAATGCGTTCAAATCCTAGCTGAGCCAATTTAAGTATGACATTTTGCAAAAGATATTATGACAAGCTTCATTTATTTCTCACCAATGGACTTTTGATATGTAGCATGCTTAAGTAAGATGGGCAGCTGGTGGCTTTAATAAATTATTGTATAACTGCAGTAACATTGAAAATTTGAAAGCAGCATTTTATCCAAACAATCAATTAATCTCAATTAATTCTTCTACACATTTTTAATTTCAAAATCATCTGAACTGACAAATAAAGAAGTTCAAAGAAGGAGTAAACTAGAGCTACTTTAGGAGCTGATTTGCTCCACAGGCCTGAATCTACTGATATGATAAGATGAGAATTTAAGAGAATGAATGAATGAATGAATGAATGAATGAATGAATGAATGAATGAATGAATGAATGAATTAATTAATTAATTAATTAATTAATTAATTAATTAATACTTCAAGTACATAAGTGTTTTTAAGTATCACATGCTGAAATATTTCTGCAAAGAAAAATTCATGATTTAGTAATAAAGATCATTCCGAAGAAATTTGGTTGATATCCATCCATAAAATTATGATATAATGATTTCAACACACAGAGAAATGACCTCATCCTATCTAAGGCATATTTTTCATCTGATCACAATATTTTTTTGAAGACTGATAAAGTGTCACTCAAGAGGATCATTACAGAGAAATATGGTTGATATCCATCTGAGAAAAGTCATAATCACATCATATATGGAAATAAGCCACGCCTATTTATGCCTTGTTTTTCATTGGATCAAAAACCTTGAAAAAACATTAAAAGAGGGTCACCCAAGGATCATTTCTCTACAGTTTGGATGTAAATCATCCAGTAGTTTCTGAGAACATCTTTAAAGAAAAAGTTTACAACTGGATGCACAGATGGATCCACAACAGACATTGTGCCAGGACAATAGCTCCAGTGGCCTTCTGCCTGTGGAGCTAAAAAACTTTTCGAGATCCTTATTTTCACACAAAATCTCACTCTGTGGTTACCCATTTAAAATTGTCACAGCAACACAATTCTAAATTGAGATATTACTAATGAGTACACCACACTACCAAGGTTAATGGGCGGTGTTGTATTCAGATCCAAAGCCCAATTTCTCCCCTCTATCTGCTACTGTGAACTGCTTTATTTCTACCAATTTATAGTGGAAGCATATTGACCTAAACCTGGCCTTTGTGATTTAAATAAATTAAATACCGGTCGTTTCTCCTCGGCAGAACACGACTTATCTGCGGAATCCAAACGTATAGTTGAAGTGCACATGCTAGCTTTGTTAACCCGTTATCGCATGCTGTTTACTGTAATGGCGTTATTTGGTCACCCTCATTAACTAGTGAATCAATACATAAATTGAGTTTCTTATTAAAAAATCTTTAGATGCGGGTGAGAAAAAATTATATCTTCAAATTTCTTTAAATGCAATTTATGTGTTTTGAATGGAAATGGCACGAAATCCCCTCTCTCAGTCGCAATAATTGTTTTTGAAATGGAATCGTCTGCTACATGACTAGGCGCCTGTATATAGGTAAACTACTAAGTCCAGGCATACCTGTAATTTGTGCAGTATAACGGAATGGCCATGCTTGATCGTCACGTGCCGAAGTATCTTCGGAATTTATTCATGTGCCTAATTATTTATTCTGCATAAAGGTCAGGTTCAAGTTAATATGCGCCCGCTATACCTTCTATCAACAGTGATAGATAGAAATAGGGCAATGAAAGGAAAAACCCATTTACCTTGCATCAACTTGATTACAACCCTTGGTATGGTCATTTTCTGTTGCATTATTTAATTACACAAATACTGGTATTAAACAATTCTTTAGTCAGAAAAATAAGTCACAAATAGATTGTGAAAAAGTAAAGATTTTCAAATTCAAAAATAGAAAACACAATTGATAATTCCATGATTTTCACATTTCCGTCCTCAATGATACAATCTGTTGCATTTATACAATTGACAAAAATGAAACAGTTGTGAAACAAATTACACACAGCTTAGAAAATTATTGATTTAAGGATAAAAATTGACTGCTTAAATTTAAATCATCTTGACTGTTAAGTACTATTTACACTTAATCAGAGCATTATCAAGTAAAATCTGCATAAAATAACCATTTTTACAATTTTTAAGGTATAATAAGTACAAGAATGAAACAATGCAAAGGCACAGAAAACCTAGTTTTTTTCAATTGCACGAAGTCATTTTTAGTGGTTACTTTAAGAAATCAAAATTGCATGATTTTCCTTTTACACCTTGGTCAAGTACATATTACAAAGAGAAAGCAAGTGTTTAACGTTTGGAGTTATTTGGTATGGCAATGCAACAAACAAACTTTTAAAACTCTAGAACTCTTAAGCTTTTAAATAATTTCTTTCAAATGGAACATCTACTCTGACATGTAGGAAATAATTCAGGTTGTGTTTTTTAAACACAAGAGGGTTTGAATTGTTCCACTGACATTTTCAGCTGAGCAAATTGATAACAATTCAATATAACATTGGTTTAGAATGTTATAAGCTATGCTTTGTAGGCAGATAAACATCAGAGACAGTCAAGGTTAAGTGAAAAGGGTAACATAAGGAGGGCCATTCTATGAAAGTTTGAGGGAAATATATCCATCAATTTAGGAGATGTGATAACATGGAATTTTACACCATAAAGGCCCAATTTCCAACACGACACCATCATATCACCATGCAGCCATGGTACAAACATGTTCATACAAGAGGGCCATTGGCCCTAAAATGGCCATCTAAAGCATGGTTTTCTAAGGTTGCAAAATGCTGCTCATCCTACATTTCATATATTTCCTACTTGTCCAGGATCAAAATGAACTTGTCTGCAAAAATGGATTAATAGATATTGAGAAAACATAGTTTTAGCTGTAACCCAGCATTTTCTTCATTTTCTTCATTTAATACAATTCTTTCTATCCTTTGATACAAACATTAGGATGGTTCAAGATATGCACTGGTATGTAGTTGTCGACAGACAAGTGGCCTAGAAAAATGTACTCCCCTGCAAGTGGAAAAGCCTGTGTCAGACAAGTCAGCATGGGAATTCCACACCCCTAGACCAAAATTCATGACATTGAGCCAAACAAGTGACCTCTAGAGTGCACACAAAATTTACTAAGATTTGACACCTTGACCTCGTTTATGCCTCTACTTGACCTTTTTTTTATTTGATCAAGACAAACATTCTTACCAAGTTTCAAGGGATTTGAGGCAAAAAATGTGGCCTCTAGAGTGCACACCAGATGTTGACACACATCAGAAGATGGATGCTAAACACAGCTAGATCATTAAAGCTCATGATGAGTTGTGAGCTAATAACAAGAAACACACTTGGAAAATCCATTCACAAATGAACAAGGCAATGTACCAACAACAAAATTTTACATGACAATTGTTAGTCATTTTCCACTAATACTTCAATCATAGGGCCAAACAACCTTAAGGTAGGGGACCGGTAATTGTTTTGCAATATCTTGGAACACATCATCTTTGACAAACGTTGACTGTGGTTTCCTAATGCATGAGGTTTCCTAATGAAATCATTAGGAAACCTTGGTCAACACTGTGAAAGTTCATTGATTCTGAAAATTGTGGAACTATAACGGGTCTACTACCTTAATATGTACATGGGTAAAATGATTGTATGAATTTTAGTTCAAGAAAATCCATAAACAAATATAGATTAATTCATAATTTTGAGGAATTTTACTAAAAGACTCCTTATTCTGTGACACAGAACAACAATTATGTATGCATGGGCCATACAAAGAGAAACATTTAGTCAGTTTGATGAAAATCCAATGACAAATGTACAAACTAAATTATCCAGAAACTTTTTATCATAAAGGCCCCTTTTCCATGATACAGCATCATACAACCAAACTGGAAGAAATCCCTCAAAAGAAAATTCTTGGTAAAAATCAATTACAACCAATTTTTTAAAACCAGAAAAGAAGACTTTATTTTATTTCACTTAATTTGACCATTTCTTGTGACCTGACTGCCCATTAAGCCCTGTTTAACAAAGCAATCTGGAAAAAAATGTTTAAAGGATAATTTTTGTTGAAATCTGACCAGTAGATTCAAAGAAGATTTTTTTATATTTTACCATGCAGGCCCCTTAATATTTTTGACAGCCAGTTGAGCCCATCTTTATAGCCAAATTAGGGTTTAACAGTGAAATCTGAAAGAGAATGTCCCATTCGTGTGAAGTTTGATTGAATTCTGACCAGTAGTTTAAGTGAAGATTTTTGTATCTTTTACCTTTGGGAACCCATTTTTTTGTGACACAATAGCCTGTTTACCCCCCAATACACACAGACGGGTGGACGCACAACAGATAATAGGCCATGAAAAAAGCCAACTAGATAGAAAACCACCTGATTATACTTTGCACCTAATTTATCGCGGGTATTTTCTATAAATACAGTAAAACTTGAGTTAAGCGACCACCAAAAAGCGGTTGTTGATGAGAATGGTCGCTAAATACAAAATATCATGATGTGACAGTTCCAAGGGTCTTGATATGAACAAACTTGGTAAGGGCCCACAAGATGATGCTATATACCGAAAATGAAAGCAGTGTGCCCTCTGGTTTCGATTAAAGAAGATTTTTAAAGATTTTCGCTCTTTGATTCTATGTAAAAAGGGTTGCGCCCGGGCAAAGCCCAAACATGACCCAAGGGTCTTGATATGAACAAACTTGGTAGAGGTCCACTAGATGATGCTACATACCAAATTTGAAAGCTGTCTGCCTTCTGGTTTCAGAGAAGAAGATTTTTAAAAATTTTCATATTTTCACCCTTTTTGTTAAGGGTAAAGGGAAAGTTTAGGGTGGATTTCATGTATTTGAAAACTTTGGTAGAGCTTGATCCAAGGAACATCCCTGCCAAGTTTCATCAAGATTGGCCCACTGGTTTAGAAGGGAAGATGTTTTAAGAAATTGTGGACAATGCACGATGCATGACGCACAAATGACGACGCACAACTGAGGACGGACATTCTATGATCCCAATAGCTCACCTTGAGCACTTCGTGCTCAGGTGAGCTAAAAAGGGTTGCCTCCGGGTGGAGCCCAAATATGACCCTAGGGTCTTGATATGAACAAAATTGGTAGAGGTCCACTAGATGATGCTACATACCAAATATGAAAGCTGTCTGCCATCTGGTTTCATAGAAGAAGATTTTTGAAGATTTTCGTTTTTTTACCCTTCCCGCTCATAAGAGATAAAGGGATGCACCTGTGCAAGGCCCAAATATGACACAAGGGTCTTGATATGAACAAACTTGGTAGAGGCCCACTAGGTGATGCTACACACCAAATATTAAAGCTGTCTGCCATCTGGTTTCAAAGAAGAAGATTTTTAAAGATTTTCGCTCTTTGATTCTATATAAAAAGGGTTGGGCCCGGGCAAAGCCCAATTATGACCCCAGGGTCTTGATATGAACAAACTTGGTAGAGGTCCATAAGATGATGCTACATACCAAATATGAAAGCTGTCTGCCTTCTGGTTTCAGAGAAGAAGAATTTTAAAGATTTTCATATTTTCACCCTTTTTGTTAAGGGTAAAGGGAAAGTTAATGGTGGATTTCATTTATTTGAACAACTTTGGTAGAGCTTGACCCAAGGAACATCCCTGCCAAGTTTCATCAAGATTGGCCCACTGGTTTAGGAGGAGAAGATGTTTAAAGAAATTGTGGGCGACGCACCACGGACGACGCATGACGCACAACTGACGACGGACGACGGACATTTCAACGATCCCAATAGCTCACCTTGAGCACTTTGTGCTCAGGTGAGCTAAAAACAATGTTGTCTATTCTGCGTTTTTAATGAACTGGCAGGGTTGGGCTTACCAGTGACGTAATTTGGCCAGTTAACTTTTAAATATTTTGGGTGCATTGAAAAGTTAGTCAGAAATAATTGTGAGCGCAAGCAATTAAATGTATCATAGAACCTAAAGGATTTATTAAGCTGAAGCTACAAAGATTTGGTTACAAAATCTACGATTGAAGATCTCAAGTTATTTATGTCGACTCTCTGCAGAAGTTAGTTATTTTAAATTAAAGCTGAATAACCTTACCCTTAAGTGAAATTACCCATAACTTAGGCTCCACCCTGCCATGGCATCAATCATGGGTTATACCCACAGATAACAAGATGTGTTTGTGAAACACGAATGCCCCCGTAACGGCATTTTTTTTTTTTCAAAGTTTGACCTTGACAGATGACCTTGACCTTGTCACATGACCTTGACTTTGGTACCAGCGGATGCGGATCATTGAGATCTATCATCATGCCAAATATTAGCTTTGTATCTTGAAAAGGCTTGAAGATATTGGCAAGGTTAAGTTTTCGGACAGACGGACGGACAGACAGATGGACGGACAGACGGACATGAGTAAAACAATATAACCCTGATCTCTCGATTTTGGAGCATAAAAATATGTGGATAATTTATCTCTTAGAACTTTTAAGGACTATTCTTAAATTTGCTGTTAACAAAAGTCCTCTAAAAATGTACATTTCTGTAAGTAGAAAATCGCCAGTTGGACACCTAAGGCATGGGAATTCCACATCCCTGATATGGGGGAAAACTGGAGTTCATAAAACCCCACAACATAGGGTTTAACTGAGAAATACAGATTTAGAGCAGGATCTCCACTCGGATCCCCTCAATCAGGGATTGACACCAACACCAGTCCTCTGGCCCCAGACCTGTGGATTTTAGGGAGGACTGGTTAATGTTACCATGCAGCAGGTCCTTCAGGCCTTTAGTTAATGGCAGTTCTTATTATTTCAAATCTGTCCAGTTTTGAAAATAATTGCCTTTTCAATACTAAAATTTGCATTACCGTATGGAAAACATTACAGAAAAAGAAGAGATTGCTTGGTAAAAGCAATTTCTTCTTTTCCAACAATGTTTTCCTTGCAATTTATCTCTTAAATTGCTAAAAGTCAAACATGGTTTTCATGCAGGACCTGTTGTTATCAAGGAGGACCTGTAATAATTAGGGCCAACAGGTCCTTCAGGCTGGTGGCAAAATGTAGGTAGTGTCAAACCTTGTCTTAATTGATCAACATTTGCATGGAGCAGGTCTTGATTAAGCGAGTCCTTTCATAATTGCTAAATCTTTATTTCTCAACAAAACCCTAAGTTGTGGATACTGAATGTCATCCAGACAAATAAAGTAACAAATCTTTGTCTAGAGGCTGATATTATGGTCAAAGTAGTATGTGCAAAGTTTCAAAGGATAAGCAATACCTTTAGCAGACGAGATTTTGAGCATTTGCATGTAAAACCTGAAGTAAAGCATTACGCCAATGCTGACACCATGGTTACCAGAATAGCCCACCTGCTTTACTACCAACAGGCAAGTTAATCCTTGTCATGCTGAGCCAGGAATATTCCTGGTTTGTGCAGGAGGTATAGACAGTCTGATCTTAGTCGACACCCCTTATCTGCCTTTATAAACAAGAAAAAAAATTAATTATTATATTCTTGATATAAATACTGACTCACACTTAGTGACTCACATTCAGTGCTTCAAGCCATTTGATTTCAATGTAGTTTTTGCATAGGTTTTTAATCAGCATGACAACGGTTAAAAATGATTTTCTGTCAAGGCCCCAAATCTGGAACAATCTTGCATAAAAACTGTACATTTCCCATAGTCTTTCAAGACGCAATGTTGGGCCCTCATAAATAATCTTGAATTTCAGTTGAAACGGCTATGGACACTTTTAATAGTACATAAATTTGAAAGTAACAACAAGCATGTTCCAAACTATCACCTGCTACAAGGTTCAAGGTCAAATGCAACGTGTTAACCCTTTCCTGTTTTACAAAATTTTGGACCTGTCCAAATTCAAAGGTTTTGCAGATGAAAATTTAAAGTGGAGTTAATTTGAAAAATAACCATTCAGTCTGGTAGAAAATAGTGTGGAAAAAGAAGAAATTGCTTGTCAGTAGCAATTTCTTCTTTTTTCACAATGTTTTCTCATTCATAAAATCACAGGCACGTAAAAAGCAGGGATTAACAGCAAAGGGTTAATCCCTTACTATCCCAGAATTTAAAGCACCATCCCTGAACTATGTAAGGTCTACGAAAATAAAATTCCCTGACTATTTTGAGGTTGAGTTTGATTAGAACTTTAGATACTGGGCTGTTTAATCAATGTGCAATATAATTACAAGTTATATAAATTAATAAGATTTCAAAAAAGGATAAATTGAATTTAAAACATTTAAATTTCAAAAATGGCAAAAAAGTCTCACAATTACATTCTACTCTATTACATGAAAACTTCTGAACAGAACTCAGAGGCTGCTTTTTATTTATTGCAAACTTTATAATATCTTATAATTTCATATACAGGTAGCATACCAGTCTTTTAGAAACAATTCAATTTTGAATATAAATGTCAATTTGCTTCTGAAATTGCAATTGTGTCTCTTGTTTTTCCCTAACTTTTGAGGTAACAATTGAGACATTTGTCTCATTCTTTTTTCTTCCTTGTCAGAAGGGTCACTAAAGGATCACTCCAGCAATATTTGCTTGATATCCATCAGTTAGGTTCTGAGAAAATGAATTTGAAACTTTCCACTATATAACATATAGAGAATTGACCATTGTCCCTCAACTAGAAAGCCATAAATGGCTTGAGTCGCTCCAAAAGCTTGAAATTCTTGTAAAAGCAATAAAAGTTTTGACTAGATTTTGACATATTTTGGGTTCTACGGATGTTGAAAATGTTCTTCAAAGTTTCAATTATATAACATATAGAGAAATGACCTCCGCCCATAAAATACATATTTTCCATCCAATCACAATAATTTTTGTAGACTGATAAAGGATCACTCAAGGATCATCCCAGTGAAATTTGGTTGAAATACAAACAATAGATTCTGAGAAAATGATTTTCAAAGTTTCCACTATATAACATATAGAGAAATGACCTCCGCCCATAAAATGCATATTTTCCATCTGATCACAATGATTTATTGTAGGCTGATAAAGGGTCACTCAAGGATCATCCCAGTGAAATTTGGTTGAAATACAAACAATAGATTCTGAGAAAATGATTTTCAAAGTTTCCACTATATAACATATAGAGAAATGACCTCCGCCCATAAAATGCATATTTTCCATCTGATCACAATGATTTATTGTAGACTGATAAAGGGTCACTCAAGGATCATCCCAGTGAAATTTGGTTGATACCCATCTGTAACATTCTGAGAAAATAATTTTCAAAGTTTCCACTACATTACATTTAGAGAAATGACCTCCGCCCGTAAAATGCATATTTTCCATCCGATCACAATGATTTATTGTCGACTGATAGAGAGTCACTCAAGGATCACCCCTGTGAAATTTGGTTGATATCCATCTGTTACATTTTGAGAAAATGATTTTCAAAGTTTCCACTTTATAACATATAGAGAAATGACCTCCGCCCATAAAATGCATATTTTCCATCTGATCACAATGATTTATTGTAGACTGATAAAGGGTCACTCAAGGATCATCCCAGTGAAATTTGGTTGAAATACAAACAATAGATTCTGAGAAAATGATTTTCAAAGTTTCCGCTATATAACATTTAGAGAAATGACCTCCGCCCATAAAATGCATATTTTCCATCTGATCACAATGATTTATTGTAGACTGATAAAGGGTCACTCAAGGATCATCCCAGTGAAATTTGGTTGATACCCATCGGTAACATTCTGAGAAAATAATTTTCAAAGTTTCCACTACATAACATTAAGAGAAATGACCTCCGCCCTTAAATTGCATATTTTCCATCCGATCACAATGATTTATTGTAGACTGATAAAGGGTCACTCAAGGATCACCCCTGTGAAATTTGGTTGATACCCATCTGTTACATTTTGAGAAAATGATTTTCAAAGTTTCCACAATATAACATATAGAGAAATGACCTCCGCCCATAAAATGCATATTTTCCATCCGATCACAATGATTTTTTGTAGACTGATAGAGGGTCACCCAAGGATCATTCATGTAAAATTTAATTGGTATCCATAGATTAGAATCTGAGAAAACTCACTTTTTACCATATTTGGAAATTAACCACGCCCATTTAATCCATGTTTTTCATTGGATCAAAATTTCTTGAACAACTTTGAAAGAGGGTCACCCAAGGATCATTCCTGTGAAGTTTGGTTGAGATTCATCCAGTTGTTTCTGAGGAGAAGATTTTTAAAGAAAAAGTTTACGACCGGGCGCACAGACGGACGGACTCACGACGGACACAACACCATGACAATAGCCCAGTGGCTTTCAGCCAGTGGAGCTAAAAATCAAATTTTTCATTTGGTCCTTAATTCTTTGTAGACTTTTTTTTCAATGGTTTTTGGTAGTCTGATAAAGGGTCACACTGTAAGTATCATTCTAGTGAAATTTGATCCAAAACTCTTGGATAATTTTGAAAGAGGGTCACCCAAGGTTAATTCCTTTAGAAATTGGTTAAAATTCATCCATTTGTTTCTGAGAAGATTTTTTTTAAAAGAAAGTTTACAACCTGACCCACAGACGCATGATGGACACATCGCCATGACAATAGCCTCAGTGACCTTCGGCCAGTGGAGCTAAAAAAAAATTCTTTGGGTTTATCTTTGATTTCCAGAGTGTATGGTACCCTGGAACTCTTAACACCTGTTGCCTCTAATTAACCCCTAACCCCTTTGCAAAGAAATTTGATGATTCTAATAGTACCCTTTGGGTTGTATTTGAGTCTTTGAAATATTCAGTTTTCAGCGTGCCGAGGGTTAAAAAATACACACCTGTCTCATCAGTGCTGATTGACGAGTAAAAGTTCAACAAGCTGTTGTGTTCTGTAGACTGTGAAGCCAACTTTCTCGTAATTTTTGTCGACACAGGAGGTGGGAATTTCTGAAAAGAAAGAAACAAAACCAAGGGTTCCTAATGGTTACTGTTGTCCAATTGGGTAAGTGGTAAAAAAAAAGTATATTTTTTTAACTTTTTATTTTAACTAACTCCTAAATTAAGTTAACTGAATGTATTGTCTTTTTTAAACCTTATATTCCTCTTCATTTATCTTGTATTCCAATTTAATAAACTTGCCTTCAATATAATATACTGTATGAAAAATCTACTTAAAAATGACAGATTTGTGGCTTGACAGACCTAAAAAGAAACCATACCATTAGTAAGTGAATTTTCATTTGAAAACAGTGGATTAAGGTAAAATAAAAAAAAGTAAACCCGGTAATAAACCAGAAACTCTTTCAAAAGAAAAAAGTGTTAAGAAAAAAAAGTAAAAATCTGCACATTATTTTTTCCTTTCACCACAAAGTTTTAAATGTATTAAGAACAATCAGTTGAGATGGATTGCAATTCATTAGAAATATGTGATATGAAATTTGTAATTTTAATTTCACAATTTAAAAACAAAAACAAACAAAAAAAAAAATACCAGCACTATCTGGATAAAGCTTATCTTTGAGATTACCATTAAAATAAGCTCAGCTGAAAAAATACAAATAAAAGCCCTAGCAATGGGTTAAATGTACAAATATGTGTAAACACAAACCGTCATTATAGCTGTCATTCCTTAGTAATATTACCGCACATGTAAACACAGAAAATGTGTACATGTCGAGACAAAAATAGATTGCGGGCCCCGGTACGCATAACTAAAACATCCTACGAAACACCCATAGTCTATCGATAATTTTCACGAAAAGTTCTAAATTTTACCTGAACAAACCTTGTCATGCCAATAAAAACTCATTTTCGATGTATCCTGTAGTATGCGAAATGCTTCTGGTACTGTAAACTTAGATCAAATCAAAGTAAAATGTTTACGTTCCTATTTTTACATCGAGCGACTTTTTCATGGCTGACTGCGCCCAAGAATGAGGATAACTTCCAACAAACTTGTCGCTATGGCAAATCTCAATAAAACTCATATTTGATCAAAATCGATAATGGAATGAAAAGAAGAAATACTTACCTGTCTTTCCATACTTTGAGTTTTTCTCTGATCACATTCTTAACGGAGTTTTATGTAAATGATTACTAACACATCTCCGCATATGAGTTCCTCGCGAAGTATAATGGCGGACAAGTGACAAGTTGGTTCGGATTTGGTATAGTGACGTCATCAGAGTAGTGCAATCATAAAGAGTTTTGGCTTCATACTCGGCAAAAACAACACAAATCTTGAATTTTACCCTTATAACATGTTGAAATGGGCTACCAGGCTATGCTTAATTAACCAAAGGCCAATGTAAAATTATATTTTAAAGACAATTTTAAGAGAAAGATGGTTAAATGCAGATGTATTTGTTGACTGAACGTGTACATATACATTTCACGCATTTGCCAAACTTGTGGCTTGTAAGATGCTAAGGTTATATTTTTCCTTCGTTAATATGAGGAAATTCTTGCAACATAAAAGCCTCTTTTCTTTGTTTCTCTATTTTCAACATTACTTCACTTGTGTTAAAAATCTTACTGTTGAAATAATTCAGTGTAAAGGTTTAGATTTTTCACATCGGCTGCAGTGATATTTGATATGGGTTTAAATAAAAGGGTTTGATCGTCTGCTGTTTTTGCCCTGTGTATTCAGAAATTGAGTATTCATCACATGACCTTTGTATGAGAATTTAGTTTAAATCTAGCGGAGTATATGCGATCTATGTTAAACAAAAACTGACATGTAGCATATTTAACATATTCTTCATTTTCGCCATATTATAAAGGTTGATATATAAGTGTACATGTAGGCCTATATCTAGCGGGGGCGTCATGTACCAGAAACAGAAAAATAATGTCAACTGGTTAACGCAACACTAAAAAAAAGATGTTGAACCGGTAGTTGCTGCCAGGCCTATATTTCGATTGAATAATAATTATGGTTTGGATCACATGATTAAAATTAAGGACTTGGTTTCAAGAGGTTAGTCTTTTGGCAAGGCGCTTTCGATGGTTTCTAACTTGACCAACACAAATATAGACCAAAAGGCTTTTATGTTATTGGTCTATTTGGTGGTAGGAGGGAATTTTGGACCCTATGGGCCAATCCAGAATTAGAAATGGGGAGCTATAGTGTAATAGCTATACATTAGAAAAAACGCAAAGATCTAATGTCTCTCTTCTCACTAGAAATGACCATGGACCATTAAAAAAGCGTTTCATTAAATAAGAAATACGCTGAAATAAGTGGAAACGTTAACAAAATTGTTGGGCCAATAGATGATAACGTGCAGATTTTTTTAGAGAGGAAAGGTCAATTTTATCTATATCTGTGTCATTCATTAAAACTTTTGGATCTATGGCAAGGCAAATTTGAAAGCCAAATAGTGCAGAATGGCTTGGTTTGAAACTATTTATTTCAAATCGATTGGGAAATAAGTTCATACAACTTAGATTAATCTTGCTCGATTCTGCTTCCTATAAAATTCACCAGTACTCGTGCCAAATGTTTGGGCCAATCATAAATAACCAAGATTGATAGCCCCTCTCGGGAGTCGAACTCAGGACCTTTGGGACAAGAGGCACCACAGAATGGCTCAGAAATTATTTAAAATAAAATCAGAATTTAAATGTCGATTGATTCTTGTGCCCGTTCGTGACATTACCATCAAATTCACATGTGCGTACCAAGAAGACTCAGATCAGCCTGTGCAGTCTTATCAGAGTCTTGAGTACACGCTTAAGCCTATGGATTTGATATTCTCTTTGTTTACGGATGTCATTTTTAATGCACTCCGTGGTTGCCCAGATAGTTCAATGCAGCCTGTCCATTACGCCGCGCGGCACATGTGAAATTGTTTGAAATGTCAAGCACAAGCTCTCTTTTCAAAGACCGCTGAATTCTGCCTGAGTATGACGGACCATCATGCCGCGGCATTATTCATTTTTATTCAGGAACCTCAGCACTTGTCTTTATTCATCATTATCCTGCTGCGTTAAATTTTTGATTCGAATTGTGGGACTGGCTTTTTTACCTAGCTTGGCTCAAGGTTTTCCCACCATAATTACGAAGATAGCAGGTCGTGTAGGATGTGATTAGAGGTTTGCAAAACGAGCCTTTGTGTACAGCAGGAAAATGTCGTGAACAACCGCATGCCTGAGAGGGGTTTATCACGTTAACTCGGGAGACGTTTTTTTTTCTAAATGGTTATTGTAAACTCTTTCAGAATCTCTCGTTACCATAGAAATTAAGGAAAAGTTTTCTTTCTTTTTTACAAAAACTTAATTTGATGATAATCTTTGATTTGGATGCACCCGGCCAAAAGAGAGAAACGTGATCTGAAATTCAAGTTATTAAGTTATAAGCTTAATTAAATAAAAAAAAAAAATCATCAGTCGTTTATACTCTTGTAGAACTTGGGCCATGGCGTTTGCGATGAAATTTTCGCATATCTCTTACGCCACAAAATTAGTGTTTTGTCGTAAAATGCAATAATTTCTCCTAGTTCCATTACTTACACAAGGTGTCTATCTGAACGAAGTTAATCTCTTGTATGGGTATAATTCTTTTTACAAATGCTTTTTTATTGTCATTAGAATTTACTGAAAAGCAGAAAAAGCCATTCTCATATTACATTCCAAATTTTGGCGTGAACTCTATAGTGAACTTTCTTTAAAAAAAACAACAACATAATTTAAACAGATAAACATATAATTCAGATTACGTGTAAACATGGTACCCGAGGATTATTTTTTCAACCGTGTTGCTGTTGAAAAAAAAACGTTCGAAGTGTTAAAGTTTATAAATGAATGATAAAAGAATATATAAAGTAATTTACTAAGTTGAATAAATGAATAAAAATCGCCATGAATAAAAAAAAGAATTTCATTATAATAGCAATACTTAAAAAAATAAATCATTAATCAGATAAATGAAAAAAAAAGAGAGAAAAAAAACACAAAAAAAACCAATACGATAAAAAATGAACTTATTAGTGAATAAAAAAAATAAATGATTTGAAAATATTGCTTTAAAAAAAAAGAAAAAAAAGAAATGACTTCCATATTGATGTAAAGTCAATAGGATTAAACTAATACATTCAAACGAAATAGAACAGACGAAAGAGAGAAACAAAAAGAGGAAAATTAGATAAGATAATCAGAAAAGTTAGAACATATAAATAAATAAATATATTAGATATGTATATAAATATTACTTGGTAAATTGTGAGAGAAGTAATTTTAAAAATAAATAAAGTAAAGTGATAAAATAAATTAAATCGTTTCGCGAACATAAACTGTATCGCGTTTTTCATGAAAATGAAACTTTCGCTTTAAGCACAGCCATATTCCTAACGGATATCTGGATTTTGAAAAGAATTTACATATGTAATCATGATAATGATTAAAACGATTTACGCAAAAAAAGTAATTTTCAATTTTTGTCACAGACAAACTAATGAAAAATGAAAAAAATAATAATATTATTGATAATAATAATAAGAAAGATTGACAACACATTTAAAATTTCGATTTGCGAAATTTGTACTTCGAATCCTACATTTATTCGTCTGTTTAAATAAACATGATTTATAATAAATAGACAGGTCAATTGCTAAATAAAAAATATATCAAACAAACAAACAAATGAATAAATAAATACACACAGAATCAAAAAATATTTTCATTACATTGGATACTTTAGTTTGGATCAAATAACATAATTCGTCGCATATACGTAGTTTTGTTATTATAATTATAATATAGTAAATAGTAATACTAACAAAAATAATTACTATCATCGTTAAATTCGTTAAATTCAATAACAATCGCAGTATAGCCTACGTGCAAAGCGGAATACAATTAAAAATAATAACAATTAAAAAAAAAACTTTTCACGGACGTTCAATATGACCCCAGACTGATCATCACAGTCGACATAAATTTTTGGAAGCTCGGATAAGGTTTCAGCATTGATTGCTTGACTTTCTTCTCTTGAACTTGAATCATTTATGCGACAAGCCCTACATTTGGGGTGGAAACGCTCGCGCAATATCTAAAAAATGTTATCCCAATTATCACATGTTCAATGTGAATAGCGTGGCGTCATTTTTAAACATTTTAAACGGTTTGCGCCCAAAAGCAGGGCTTGTGAGTTCACATATTCGCGAACCAGAAGATTTTTTCAAAGAGGACTTCAAACAAAATCATATCCATAAACACCATACTTTAATCATTTTCCCGATATTGTAACGTTTTATACATGATTTGCACACCAGTTTATTCATTTTTTTTAATTTCTACATTTTGTAATCTGGTTGGTTGGAAAATTGGTTTCATAACTCCCATGTAAATAATTCTTAGCGCAGTTCTATATAAAAATCGTACACCGTGACAATTAAGCAAAAAAAGAAAACAATTTTGTCTTATTATTTCTTCTTCTTCTTCTTCTTCTTCTTCTTCTTCTTCTTCTTCTTCTTCTTCTTCTTCTTCTTCTTCTTCTTCTTCTTCTTCTTCTTCTTCTTCTTTTCCTCCTTCTTCTTCTTCTTCTTCTTCTTCTACTTCTTCTTCTGCTTCTACTTCTTCTTCTTCTTCTTCTTCTTCTTCTTCTTCTTTTTCTTCTTCTATTTCTTCTTCTTCTACTACACGTTCCTTTTCATGTGCTTTTTCATGTTGTCGTTGATCTTTTTCTTTATTCATTTTTTCCTTGTCCTTTATGAAGTTCAGTGTCGTTTTTTTTCTCACCCATGTCTTGTTATCTTTTCGCCGTTTTCTTTTGCTGTGACAAAATATGCGTTTTTTTATGCCTCGGAAAGGAGTCCAAATGGGACATTTTGAGGACATTCAACATTTTTCACGAATATTGGTTCGTTACAAAAAGTCTAAATATTTCATTCTTTTATTTATTTATTTATTTATTGCCCATGGTTGCTATTTTCTAACATATTCATCACATGGGTCTATTACATTCAGCATTAATTTCAAATAAACCTATAAATATAAAAAACAATAGCCACCGGAGCCTAAATGTGTATCCAAGTCAGAACATTGCTTTTATATGAAGCAAAGTACGTAAATTTCAATTATTATAGTGAGATGTATTATATGTATTACATTCAACAGTACAGAGGAAAAACAAACAATTAATTTATTAACAATTAAATAATTAACTCATCCGGCCCATGAACCTACATGTCATCTTGACTAATCGTGTATTAAACTGTGAAGAATGTATGCCTATACGAGAAACTTTCTATGTTTAGAACAGCTTCATTGCGTCCTAAATTGGACATGGGGCATTATGTTAAATTCTTTAATGCTCTCGGTGGATCATCAAGAAAGAAAAGTAGATTATTATTTGATAAACATACCGCCTAGCCAGTGAAATCAGCAAAAACTTATAGCCCTCTTTCGTTCATTTTACTGTATCTGACGTTATCTAAGGGGGGGGGGGGGCAAAACGACGTCATCATGATCGTAAAAAAAAGCGCTCTAAGAAAAATTTGTCATGTAATTTTCACATTTTGTCTCAATTGCTCCGCCTCTCGTGAAAATATAGCTTGTGTTGTTCACCCAAAGAAATATAAATCGATTTTACACAGAAACAAACGATAATTCTCCAAATCCATAGACGACTGTGTTTTGCTATCAAATTATATAATGCCAAAATCTTATCTTTTGTTCATTTTTTTTCTAAAAGTCATCCTGATGTTTGTGACGTCATGTAAGTCCACGTGCGAAACGACGCGATTTTATGGCTGCACGCTTGTTATTACCGAGGTTCCCGATTGAACGTATCAAAGGAAGAAATTCGATCTTTTTTTTTATTATTATTATTTTCGAGCCTTCTATTTCTTCTAATGGTACTTATTCCTTCTCGAATTCCAGCAGACTTTGATTCTAGGAACATCCATTTTTCAGTTTCAGCTGTAGTGGCCTAGCACTTACGAGAAAAAATTTAAACAAACCGTGGAAATAAAAAACGGGCGATGACTGATTCAAACATCATTTAGAAGTTTGTAGATTAATCTAATTAAATCTCATTTTTGAATAAAAAATATAAAAAAGTTCTTTTCTTCACTGTCTTGTAAGAAGGCAAGAAAATACTGAAAACACAATATTACGTGAGTTTTTGAGATGTTTTTTTAAATAAACTACATAACTTTTAAAAACATTGATTTATCAGTCGTAATCGAAATGTGGTGTCATCTATAACCAGAGCACTTTCTCAGGTATTTTGCGACAATACCTTCTGTCTAAATGTTTATGTTTTAAAACTGAAGAAGGTGCGTTTGAATCCAATCTTAGCAATCAATTCAATGAACTTGTTATTGTCAATTTCATTTCAACGAAGAATATGCAGTAATAAAATTGTACAACTCTAGTCTAAATCGATTTATGTTGCAGAATAAAAATAAAATGTAAAATGTAAAGGCTCGGTACGAGTTTTAAAGTTGTAATTAGTCAACAAAGTATCTAACAATGGTTGTTCCG
This sequence comes from Fragum whitleyi, assembly GCA_948146395.1. Lineage (NCBI taxonomy): Eukaryota > Metazoa > Mollusca > Bivalvia > Cardiida > Cardiidae > Fragum > Fragum whitleyi. Next base: position 52,506,430 of record OX411553.1, read on the forward strand.
ATTTGCCAGCTAAAAATCTGTTCAAATTAACGATCTGTGCTTGAAAAAAAGAAAATAACGAGGAACGGGGAAGAAGACTTTTTCGTATATATTTAGAATAAGTCTTAATCAAAAGTACACATTGGCTGATCCCTGTGCAACGTACACATTGTCTGAACCCTGTGCAAGCCATGTAGACTGTATAATTCGTGAAGCACTTATGTACCTCTCAAGCTATTGTAAACTCCTAAAATAAGATTTAGTTAGCGATAGAAATATATTGTTAATTAATTATAACACTAGTAAAGGACGACAAATACAATGGATTATTAAATCCCATTTCGGCGTTAGTGTTTATAGCGACTAAATTCAATATATTCGTTGTACGTCATGTACTGATTTTTTGAGGAGTAAATTTCTTCAATGACCCTTTGGTCGACGGGTCAATTTTTGATAACCTGTATAAATATCTAATCGGTTAAGAAAATGATCTTGTGACAATCATCGAACCCATTTCCCCCCAATTCATAAATTTACCAAGTAACGTTCACAACAAAAAAGCAACTAGCAAAGAAAATCAAATTTCACGCGCAATTGTAGAGATTTGTGTATATTTCCTTAATCATGTATCAAACCTCTGCTCTGATGAAAAAAAAATAGTTTGCAAACTAAAGAAATTATAAAAAAGCTTTACACGTATAAAGTGGGGTATGGTTCTCAATCTATGCTTGAAAGTTTTTATCTTATATGCTGGGCTGGTTCCAGAACAGTTTAAATTTAAAATCTTCTCCTAAATTTTAATGCAGATTTTTACTACTAAAACAACAACAACAACAACAAAAACAAACCCAGAACCTTTTACTATGAATCAAGTAGGTCAAAGAATATGACATTCAGGTATATTTTCAAAGTATTTATAGTGACCTTTATTCAAGCAAGCCCGATCACTCGTATCGGATTTCACACTTTATGACCGAAGATGTAGTGCGGCCAAGGGACTCAATATTTCTTTCATGCCTTTCGGTGGTTTATCGAGAAATAACGGTAGATTATCACTAGATAATCTCACCGCAAAAGCAAGGAAATTACTAAAATCTTATACCCTGCTTTTGTGCATATTATCCTATCTGACGTCATCTGACGTCATCTATGCGGGGCGAAATAAGTGACGTCACAATGAACGTTACATAGCAATCACGTGCAAAATGACGCGCTTTACGAAAATATGTCCTAGAAATTTCACATTTTTTCTCATTTTTGCAATAAAGAAATAGAATAATCGTTTGTTTTTCGAGTAAGATCAATTTATATTTCATTGAGTGAACAACAAAAGCTATATTTTCACTCGTGGCTCTGCCACTCGTGAAAATATAGCTTTTGTTGCTCACTCAATGAAATATAAATCGATCTTACACTGAAACAAACGATTATCCTCTATTTCTTTAAGGTTGCGTTTAGAGTAAATTTATGTAAATATCGTAAACGTATATGCCACCATGGACTAATACTGGTATTCAGGCTCTGTGTCCGAGGTTATTAAACTTTTCTCATTCTCAATTTAAAATTTTCTCAAATTTCAATTTGAGCTTAGAGCCGTAATTCTGTTAAAATACTCATTTTACTGTATTAACATAAAGGATAGTATGAATAAGTTTTTATAAATAACAACTTATTAATATTATCTTTTCTTTTCATACATTTATTTGAATTTAAAATTTGAGAAAATTCTCAATTGAGCTAGAGAAAAGTTTTACTACCTCGGGCACTGATTTATCCCGGCTCGATAATTAAAACAATGAGTCACGTAATATCGAGGCTCGTAGTGGAAGAAAAGGTGTCCCAAAAAAAACCCAACAGAGTGGTTTAACAAAGGTTTGTCTTATGGAATCCTTCTTATAGTAATCAATAGAATTATGACGTTGTTCCTTAGTTTGTTTTTCATTTTTGTCGAGCCCGCTTGTAAGCGAGACGGTTGTTCATTACAAATATGCGCATAGAGTTTTATTCCAAGAGCATAAAAGTGATAGCATTATATTCACAACAAAAAGGAAAACTATCAAATGAATTATGAAACTGTCAAAGGAATTTGAAATTGCATGTGCTGTTTTAGATTTTTGTGCAGTTTTTGTGTAATTTGACGTTGACGTCTTCATAGAGAAACGTCACCGAGTAATCAATCGCAGTATACATGTATGTAATATGTTTAAATTCCAGTTACGTTTTGCAACACAATCAACAGAAATCTGTGTCTCTGAATAATTATGGAATATCTATTAATATTTTTTAAGAATACATATTGGGTACGCTGGTTGTTTATACAGTAATATATGTTTAACAGATATTGAATAACTAGTATGCACAAGGAAAAAGCATCGAAGCAATATAAATCATCTCGCCATAAAAGAAAATAAGAAACATAAAAGACATATTGACATGCATGATACGTTCTTGGTCACTCGGTACGGGAACTGGTACCTCGTTTCGAAATCTGGTAGTTGTAACAGGTGCTGCAAGAATAACGGGGGAGTTTATATCCAACGCTTGACTTAGAATATGAGAAGAATGTATGCCGCCTTTTCCGTTTATTGTTGATATACAAGTTATTGACTGCACGGTTATTGTGATGAATTCTCTTGGATTAGAGAAAATGATCAGTTTGATATCTCACCTTGTATATTCGATGAAGCCATAGTATAAAACTATAAAACTATTTCAGAAAAACAAATTTTTTAGTAGCAACCATCAACTGCAGGAAATTTCTAAAATGGCATTAATATTTATATAGTTCATAGTTTCATTGAAGATTCTAAGATTAACTGAAAATATTCTATTGTGTCTTTTATGCATTAATTTACAGGAGGTTAGCCTTTTGTTGCGAAACACTTTGTTGTAAAAAAAAGTATAGATAGATACGCCTCGCTTGACAACACTGTCAAAAAAAAGTTTACATGGATTCAAATGGTAATTCCATTATGATTTGTTTGTTTAAATGCTATGTTCTTTTATGTTTATGTTCTTTGATATCATTTATGTTGTATTTCATTTGACGAGAAACTGTTAAGTTTAAGTCAATAAACTATCTTGAATCTTGAATCTTGTATTAACATTCTCAAAGCACATGAATCCTTTTGTTTTTTTGGATACAGTAATTTGCACGCGTTCACGATTATTGTCGCCTAACTTTTCAATAAACCCAAAATATTTAAAAGTTAACTCGCCAAATTACACCACGGCTAAGCCACGCCCTGCCAGTTCATTAATAACACAGAATAATACAAATAGTGAGTCTGCATATTTTGAAAAATAAAAAAGGTCTGTAAAAGACACTTAAATTGTTAACAACGTGCTCACGTATCGATTTTCTCGCCAGCTTATCACGAAAATTAGAACATTAATATTGCATATCTATGATATCTGCTTATCGTCTAATTCATTTTCTGAGCTTTTCTGTCGAATAATACTCTTAACAATTTGAGCACGAGAAAAATATCATTACAGGCAAAAGGGACCACCCCCTGAAAGCAAAGCGTCTCTTTTCAGTTACGAGGTTTTACTTTTTTAAGAAATCTTATAATAGATAATATGAAACACGCGGTGACAGTGAAATAAAGCTGATGTATATATATATATTATTTCATTACACATATGATGATAATCATGTAGATATGTGAACATATGCAAATCTGCTAACAAGGTTTTGGTTTAGTAATACCGATCCATTTTCTTTACCGAATTTATATGCGTATATGGGTTGTTAAAAAAATCCATGACATATTCTATAAATAGTGTTATTTTAGCGATATGACATGAATGAATTCTACTCTATTTACTTCAAAATATGTTAGGTATTTGTTTGGAACCACGCACTATGTTTGCAGTAATTCAGATAAATTACGATCAGGATACGAACGCGCTCATCGCGAACAGTTTTTATCTGGAGCAGTCTATCTTGAACGCACCACAAGCGCTTTCCGAAAAATTACCGGCTGCTAGGCAACAAAACCGACTCGGCTGAAAGCTCAATCCCCAAATAATATAAAAAAATATTTGTAGATTTATCTAACGCAGTAACAATATTTGTTAGTCAGAGATTTCGCCCTTCAGACGATCAAATGACCAAACTAAACGAAAAGAACGACGAGAAAATCGATAAAGGTAAACTAGTCACTTCTTGACGTTGCTAGCCGAAATCGCAAGCGCGTCAAGCAAACACATCGTTCTGGATTTGAAAGAAGGAAAGCGCTTGCTAACGTTCGCAAGCAATTTGCTTTTCTGAACGCAAGGCTGAACTCAGGGTTGGAGTATTGATGCGCTAGAATCGTAGATACATCATTTGCAGAATATATTTAAGCAATTCAATTATGTAGAGTTCATCGCAAAAATAGGCCTATCATAAACACACCGTATCAAATTGTTCATGTACATAAAATAACAAAAATATATATGTACTCATACTTTGAAACAGACAAAACTCCATAAAGTTTTTATCTGTTAAAATGTCTCGTTAAATGAATTCAGCAATTTATAGATACTTATTCGATATCCTCATGTTGTGCAATGCCACATTCTCAATTTATAAATATTTAAAGAAGTATAAATTCAAATAACCTCGAAAGAACAACTCAAAAATTTAAACTGAGTTTGATTCTGTAAATCTTTCTCCGGACAATTTATTAAAGTATGAGAGAATCGAAAATAAAGAAAAAGAATTTGTTCACAAACAGTATCTGCATGTTAAGTTAAAAAGTGGAGCACTTAACAAAGATTTTCCAGTGTTGCTATCTCCGGATAAATTCTAAAATGATTTAACAATCTCTTGCTCCGACACTTGCAATGACCCAAACTTGGTATAACGCCCCATTGGGTATTTAATCATTGAAGGTCTCTGGAAATGTTAAAGCCGGGAAAACATGCGTTTATACTTTTTTACATTGAAAGGGTTGAAGAAAATGTAGTTTAAGCAGAAAAGTCAAGAATAGCCAAGTTGAAACATGCGTCAATGCAAGGAGCAACTATCTTTAACCAATTTCATTAATAAATGTTTGGGACAAAGAAAAGTCGGAAGGATATCAGTACCGCTTTATATTTTTTAGAATGTGTCATCTTAGGGAGAGGATATTCAAGTAATCATCTGTTCAGGACGTTTCGTTAGTTTTAGGAAAAAATAATCCTTACATAAAAAATCTTTTTATTTATATATATTTTGTATAAACTTCAAAGGCGAGTAAATAAACGAAAAGTAAAAATATGTTTACATGCTAGATTTTATGTGAAATAGAAGTTTCCGTGGTAACCGTATTTATAACAAGATGACCATGATGGTTCTACATCGCTCACCTGAGTAAGTCAGCTCATAACTTGATAACCATGTTTTAATACCAGAGATTGTTTAATTTACATTTAGGATGGTTTTGAAAGAAAGAGACTAATTTCGTCCTACTGAATATTTGTTATTATTTTTTTTTTTATTTTATTTTTTTTTAATTCGTAAATTTTCAACCTTCTCTTACCATGGCAATCAAAGTTATTGATGGAATTGAATTGTTTCAACAACTTAAGTAGACCTACACTTTAAGAACATCTCCCTGTCAAGTAAAAATTGATTGGCCCAATGGTTTAGAAGAAGTTCATTTGTTCAGATTTCCAGCAATTTTTTGCCTTACCATTACCATGGAAACAGGTTTTTGATGGAATTAAAATTCTTTTAACAACTTTAGTAGAGTCTACCTCAGGAACATCCCTGCCAAGTTTCAGCTTGATTGGCCCAGTTGTTAAAGAAAAAAAAAAGAATTTTTTCTAACATTCTCGGTAATTTTCCGTCTTTCTGTTACCAGGGAAAATATTTTTTGATGAAATAAAATTCTTTCAACAACTTTGGTAGAGCTTTTACCAAAGGATGATCCCTGCCAAGTTGCAGCTTGATTGGCCAAGTAGTTTAGGAGAAAAAAAATATTTGTAAGATTTTCGTCAATTTTCGGCCATTTCGTCAATTTTCGGCCATTTTCAGCCTCTCCGTTACCATGGAAAATAGAGTTTTTGTTAATAATAAAATCTTATAACAACTTTTGAAGAGCTTCGAAAAAAAACATCCCTGCCAAGTTTGTAGTAAAGGAGGAGAAGAATTTTTACTAAGATTTTCGTCAATTTTCGTCAATTTTCAGCCTCTCCGTTACCATGGAAAATAGAGTTTTTGTTAAGATTAAAATCTTACAACAACTTTTGCAGAGCTTCACAAAAAACATCCCTGCCAAGTTTGTAGTAAAGGAGGAGAAGAATTTTTACTAAGATTTTCGTCAATTTTCAGCCTCTCCGTTACCATGGAAAATAGAGTTTTTGTTAAAATTAAAATCTTACAACAACTTTTGAAGAGCTTCACAAAAACATCCCTGCCAAGTTTGTAGTTAAGGCGGAGAAGAATCTTTTTCAAGATTTTTGCCAATTTTGGCCACTTTTCAACTTTTCCGTTACCATGGAAACCAGAGTTTAAGATAAAATTAAATTCATTTAACAACTATTGAAGACCTCCACCCAAGGATCATCCCTGCCCAGTGTCAGCATGATTGGCCATGTGGTTAAGGCGGAGAAGAATTTTTTCTAAGATTTTTGGTAATCTTGGCCATTTTTTAGCCGTTCCGTTACAATGGAAACCAGACATGTTTTATAAAATTAAATTATTTTAACAACTTTTGAAGAGCTTCTCCCAAGGATTATATCTGCAAAGTGTCAGCTTGATTGGCCAAGTGGTTTAGGAGGAGAAGATCTTTCTCTAAGATTTTCGGCCTTTCTGTCACCATATCAACCAGAGTTTTTGATAGAATTAATTTCTTTTAACAACTTTTAAAGAGTTCACCCAAGGAACATCCCTGCCAAGTTTCAGCTTGACTGGCCTAGAGGTTTAGGAGGAGTAGATGTTAAAGGCATTGTTGGCGGGCGGACGAACAGACGGACGAACAGACTGGCGGACGATGGACGGACGACCGACGGATGGTGATCACAATATCTCACCTCGAGCACTTTGTACTCAGGTGAGCTTAAAATCACAAAATTGATTTCAAAGGACGATGATATGGTATCGGCTAAGTTAAAAAAACACTGTTGCATCATAAACCATGTATCAAAGTCAAAGTTTTGATTAAATCAAGACAGAATTTTATTTTGAAAAGGAATCTTGAAAATAAAATTTCCTTATATAGCTCGGTTTTATTGATTCAAATCTGACCCTGTTTTTTAGATGAATAAAAACCTGATTATTCCTACCCGGCTTTGCACATGTATGCTTTCATAGGAATGAATGACAAACGGTACTGAATAAAATATATATTGTGAATTGATAAAATATGCCGGTAATTGCTGTTTAAGCTTATTTCCATAGTGATTAAATACGGGTCAAATACACCAAGGTATACCCCTGGATAAGCAAAAGATCATGAAAATTCGGTTCATGAATTAGATGTTTTTGAAGATTATGGTAAATTTCGTACATAAATTTATTTTGCTTTTTTTTTGATATGTTGTGTAAAATTTACGAGTTCAAAATAAAAAGAAAAAAATGTTCAAGTGCTACTTTTTTCATAAAAAAAGTGATTAAATGAAGTTTACCAAAGAAAATGCAAAACTTTAGTGTTTCTTGCATTTACGGGTGAAATTGAAAATACCTTGGCACATGTGTTTCTCATTGTGTGGAGAAATTTAGAATGCAATATTCGTGACTCCAGATCCAATGTCAAGGTCAAACGGAAAGGTCAAAATTTGGATAAAATTAAAATGTTAATTCAATAGCGCTCGTATTTATATATATGATACGTACTTAGTGTTTTGTATGAGAAAAAATATCTAACGAGGTTGGGAGAATTGATAATTGGCGAGGCTCTGCCGAGACAATTATCATTTCTCACAACCGAGTTAGATATGTTTTCATACAATACACTAGATATGTATTATATTTATCTTATAACCTATATTTGTCTTGTTTTCGTCGATGTTTTTAACTGAAATGCAAGTTTCTAAAAATAACCACATTATATCATGTTCTAAAAATAACTATGTGATATCAAAAAAAATATCATACGGGTTTTTATCACACGGATATTTGTATAGTTATAAGATAAAAGTTATTGTTGAAATAACTTGGCCAAATTGTTATCCAACACCTATCGATGTTTTCATTTGCAAACTCCATGTCAGTGGTCTAAAGTTCAAGATCACGCTGAAAGGTCAAAGGTCAAAATTAGAGTAAAATAATTGATTGATGAGTAGACTTATATTCAAGTGTACCAAAACATCTATGTTATCTGTCCCCGACTGCGAAAAATACCATGGCTCGAAAAAGCCACGTCATGATAAATGCCCCGAATATCCACCATACAGATGTATGATGATGTATATTCCCTATAATCTCCTTTGGCGGCCAAAATATTTTATTTAATGCTTGAAAAGGTCAAGAAAGCGTTGAAAGCTTAAACATTTTGTATACACCAGTCGTGTTAAAGCTTGTAAGTAAATATACTTGAGGAGCTGTAACAATCCACCATCTAATTCTCTTTACTTGCCTTCAGTTAAACAGTTGAAATGGTTCATAAAACACACCTGGTCTATGAACAAAGCGGTTGACTGTGTGAAATGAGTGAAATGAAATATTAAAGTTTAAAAGACATTTATCTTTTTTTAAGAGTTAAGTGTCGCAATTGAGTTGTTTGGTATTTGCTAAATATCAGTAGGGAAAAATTATTCACGTTTACCAGATAGTGTATAGCTAGGATAGTATTTGAAATAAACTTGCTATATTCTGTAATTGTGTCACATTTCCCAATGAAAATGGCAATTGGCCAACAGCCATGTTATATGACGTAGGCTGTCACTGACTCAAATATAACAGTGTCAATAACACAATCCCTTAATACTTTTCCTGTTACGTTAAAAACTTTTTAAGCAAATAACCATGTTTTATAGCCTAGTTGGCTAGGATCAGACTTTACTGTCTGAAAAAAATTGGACACAAAATCTAAATGACATGTTAAGCATGAAAACGACCAAATTAAGGGAGATTCATTCCGCGAAACGGGAATCACCTTATGATTGGTTTAAATACACCGATTGAAAAGGGGATATTTTGACATTCACGTCATTTGGTTTTCAGTCATATTTAAGCTCGATCGTTCTTAATCATTCTCCTTGGACGTTTAATGAAAAAAAGATGAAAACTCCTATGTAATGGTCGTGATGATAAAATGAGAAATTTTACTATTTGAATGAAAAACTTTTCCTTCGGGGCATTACGAGTTTAAAGAATAATAAATTAATTACTATTTCAAAGATATGTAAATCATGGGTATCAAACTGACGAATGTAAGAACTAAAAACAATTTAAAATATCCAAAGGAATTCAAAATTTGGCATCAAATTTCCTTTGATCTGAGGACATTCCAATTATAAGACGCCACTAAAAATGAAGTTTTAAGCATACATATATAAATTACGTGCTGACTCATTTAATATGTACTATACATGTACATTAGAAAATAAGATTTTCTTAATGATTTGCGTAGCGTGTTAAAAAGGTAAAGTTAAAATTGTAAATTCTGACAAAAAAGGTAGTGTGCGATTAAGTCGTCTAATTAGCTCACGTCACTCGCTTGTTATCTTATTCAAGAGAAAGGAAATAATAAGTTTGAAGTCCATTGATAAAGCGATTAGAAATTTAATCTAAACCAGCTATGACCTCTCGGATCATCAATAATTTATAATATTTCTCTTATTTGATATCACACAAAATCATTAAAATCATGTTCATCGTGCACCCAAATTAGATTTTGTTTGGTAGTTATTCTGTCGTTAAAAGTTGCATTGACCATTCATACTCTGAAAACTGATGTAATACAAAATCTTGTGGTGTAGAAAGAATACTTAAGCTAGGGGTGTGGAATTCCCATGCCCGACTTGTCCGCCATGGACTTTTGTAATAGCGGACAAGTACATTTTTAAGACAACTTGTACGAGGACAAGTGATTACCAGGGCAAATCGTGGAATGGCACTGGATATATCTATGCGGTGAATAAGCCCAATAAATGTATGAAATGGTAAAAAACATTGTTTTCAATTGAGAAAATGCTTTGTTTCAGCATTTTCTTCTTTAAAAAACAATGTTTCTCAAATTTTATCTATTGTCTTATATTGCGGACAAGTTCATTTCTATCATGGACAAGTAGAAAATCACATTTTACTTGTCCAGGGACAAGTAGAGAAAACGCGTATTTCCACACCCCTACTTAAGCTATCAAACGTTTAATTAAATAATAAAAACAAGTAGCCGTTAATTCACTACGGATAATGGGGGGAAACAATCTATTCCAAAATCATATCAAAATGATAATTAACAACTTTAAAATCAAAAACAAAGTTTTGAATGAATAGCACAGCTCTTGAAAAAATTCAGGTCATAGCCCAGCTCTTTTCTACCTAGTGCTAAAAACGAAACTAAATGAAAATAAACTACTATATACATAAAAACATAATATTCGGTAAATGACCCAGTTATTTCTACCAAGTGTTGCGTTAATATTGTTTTCAAACAAAGGGGAATTTCATGTGAGAAACAAGGAAACGTCAAGTGAGAACAAGGAAATATAATCAAGTCCTTAACCCCGTCTGATTGAGGAAGCACTGCAAGATACATCTTTAAACTTACAGGATACGCGTTTTACAAGTTAACTTTCGATTTCAATAGTTCTTGATATCCTGGAAATTTCACATCACTTGGGCGTAATATCTGAGTAATATCTCTAGCAAGACTATTTAGCGATATTTAATTTCATTGTAAGACTATTTGCGATATTTAAGTTCATTGAAATGGTGCCTTGAAATACCTATATTCAGTGCAAAATACATTTAAGTTTTATGCAAGAATAATGCCGGGTTCTTTTGTAATGAAACGTCGATTTTAATCGACTTTTTTCCATTGAGCAATAATTTGAAACAGGTTTAACAGTGATATAATTGCCCTTTATAGAAAATAAGTTTAGATAAGCAGGATTAATTTCAAGTATTCGCATAGAAAATAATCTCAAAAAAAAAAAAACTGGACTCGAAAAATCTAGTAATTTAAAAGAATGTGTGTAGCTTAATTTCTTCTGTTTCCATTCGAATGGTCTACTTGAGTTCAGAATGAATAGTTTAACTCAATATTTTACAGATGTGACTTAAGCAAACACAGTTACTCACAAAAAGAAAGCATGGATAACACTATTGATAATGTACACACTTGAAAAGTTTTAACGATAAATCTTTAAATAAAACTAGAGAAAGGCTGAGGCTAAATCTAAAATGGAAAAGATACGAAACGTCGAATAAGATTGGCTTGTCTCAAAGGAAATGTCATTACATATTCCATATATCCTTTATATATTTCTTATCTATCTTTTAACAATTTTGTTTGTTTGAATGGGGTTTTACGCTGCTGCCAACAATCTTTCAGATATATCGGGGCGGCTGGAGCACCTAATAATGGATTGCGGGTATTTCTCACACCAGTACCAGAATCGCATCCTTTTCTAGCGTCCAGCTGCCATCCCACATAGGCCTACGATTATCGACCCCATTGGTGATAGACAAATAGTCGGAAATATTGTTTTCTAGCAGAGAAATAGAAATAGTTATGTAATAATGACGATATGACACTTTTTAATTGCTTTGGAACGAGGAAAACGATTTCGAGACATAACTGTCAAGCGGAATGTCACACTTTTATGCGTTGTGATTAATCATGTTCTTGCTCACCTTTAAAGTTACTTCTTGAAAATAACTAACATTGAAATATTTCTTTCTTACTATCATATTATTGGTAACCGCCTGTTATCGCGGAAATTCTAAATATGAAAATAATATGATAAAGTATTACGTATTATAACATGACCTACGTCGCCGGAGTGAAATAACCCCGTTGAATATTTTTGATATTACACGGGTGTTATTACACTAGTGGAAAAACTATGCAAATGAGCTCAGAGCGAATAGCAACGCTATTTTGTAACTGCTAAAATTACGTCATAATCTATGTTTTGTGATGTCATTTTAATCGGAAAATTGAAACGTCGAATTTCAAGAATTTTGTCGAATTTTCGCTAAAATTCGGGTCATATTATAAACAGAATATAAAATTTGTGCTCATAAAATACAAAATTTATTAAACTCGTCATCTAAAACAGATAAAAACTCGGCGCATCCTCGTTTTTTTATGTTTATAGATGACTTGTTTAATAAATTTGGTATTGCATGACCACTCATTCAATATCCTCTATATATTTGACATGAATCAATGCAACAAAAATTCAGTTGTAATGTGTTTGTTAGCATACCCACCAGATTCCTGCATTGATTTCAATTATAAAACCATGGCGTCAAACGTATATAATTATGAAACAAGAGGCCCAAGAGGGCCTGTATCGCTCCACTGGCTTTAACATCATTAAACTTGCATTAAATGAATCTTGCTTTGAATGAAAAGTACACTTTGAAATCTCTTAAGACCTATTTTATATTAATTAACTGGGTATGGCTCACATTGCACCCAAATTCTCAAGTTTCATGAAAATTGGCCCAACCTTCATCAGGAGATGTAGTTCAAAGATTTCGGGCTCAAAATAAGCCACACCCTGACATGCCAATTTTTTAAGGGCTAATTAATATTTCGCATACAATTTTTGAAAGAGTCACAGAAGGAACATTCTGGTAAAATTTCATTGAAATCAGCCCAGTGATTCAGGAGGAGATGTCCATCAAAGAATTCGGGCTCAAAATAAGCCCCACCCTGCCACACCCATATTTATGGGCCAATCAAAATTTTGAGAGCAACTTAAGGAAAGGGTCTCCCAAGGAACATTCTGGTAAAGTTTCATTGAAATCGGCCCAATGGTTCAGGAGGAGATGTCCATCAAAGAATTCGGGCTCAGATAAGCCAAGCCCTGCCACGCCCATATTTGGGGGCCAATCAAAATTTCAGGAACAATTTTTGAAAAAGGTTACCCGAAGAACATTTTGGTAAAGTTTGGTTGAAATCGGCCCAGTGGTTCAGGAGGAGATGTCATTCAAAGATTTCGGGCTCAAAATAAGCCCCGCCCTGCCACGCCCATATTTGGCGGTCAATCAAAATTTCTTGAACAATTTAGGTAAAGGGTTACCCTAGGAACATTTTGGTAAAGTTTGGTTGAAATCGGCCCAGTGGTTCAGGAGGAGATGTCATTCAAAGATTTTGGGCTCAAAATAAGCCCCGCCCTGCCACGCCAATATTTGGCGGTCAATCAAAATTTCTTGAACAATTTAGGTAAAGGGTTACCCCAGGAACATTTTGGTAAAGTTTGGTTGAAATCGGCCCAGTGGTTCAGGAGGATATGTCATTCAAGATTATGGGCTCAAAATAAGCCCCGCCCTGCCACGCCAACATTTGGCGGTCAATCAAAATTTCTTGAACAATTTAGGTAAAGGGTTACCCCAGGAATATTTTGGTAAAGTTTCATTGAAATCGGCCCAGTGGTTCAGGAGGAGATGTCATTCAAAGATTTTGGGCTCAAAATAAGCCCAGCCCTGCCACGCCCATATTTGGGGGTCAATCAAAATTTCTTGAACAATTTAGGTAAAGGGTCACCCAAGGAACATCCATGCCAAGTTTCATTGAAATTGGCCCAACGGTTTGGGAGGAGAAGATTTTTAAAGATTTCAAAGTGAAAAAATGCCACGCCCTGCCACGCCCATATTTGGGGGTCAATCAATACTTCTTTAACAATTTTAGAAGAGGGTCACCCAAGGAACATTTCTACCAAGTTTCATCAAAATCTGCCCATAGGTTTTGGAGGAGAAGATGTTTAAAGAAAAAGTTTACGCACGGACGCACTGACGCACGGATGGACGCACGCACGACGGACACACCGCCATGACAATAGCTCGCTGGCCTTCGGCCAGTGGAGCTAAAAATAAGAAATAAGATAGAACTTTTATTCACAATAAAATTGATATATCATGTGTTTTACATTGTGTGCAGATAGCTTCGCCCATTTATTATATTCAACGTCATCTGTGATGCTTTTGACGTCACATAACCAACGTACTAAATGACGCGCTTTGCTTTCTGTAAAATTCTTCCATCGTTAATATCATTACTTGTTCATCATTTTAACACCCCAAAAAATGTTTAAAAACTATTTTACACCAAGAAAATGGTAGTAAAACTAATTTTAGATCTGAAATAGTGTTATAATGGATATAACACCATTTTCACGTTGATGTGTTCATTAATAAAATCTGATGAGGGATGAGTTATATGCAAAGCAAAATCCTTGGGTTCCGCTTTCGGGTGTTTCTTTGTAACTCCACCTACTACCGGGTTATGATGAATCGGTGTCAATTCTATTTTTTTTTTTTTTTTTTTACAGTTTATACAATAAGTCAGTGATCTTTGCCTGTTGGTTCTGCGCCGTTGGTGCAAGTTTTTGCTCAGGACACACTATGCAAAAAGTAATGGGCCCCTTAGGACCCATACAATTTAGTTGCATCTGTTCATATTTGCTGTATGTGTAGCCGACTAATGAGTTGTCTTAATGTACCTTGCAATAAAGCAAAAACAACATATTCCATAAAGTTGTATTAAAAGTTTTGTTAACAGCAGGTTCGTAGCACATGGTTTTGTGATTGAGCAGGTTGGTCAGACTGTTCATTTTACACAAGGATAAAAGTGTAGAGTAAATGCTACCAATCTGCTAAATACAAACTATATTACTCGAATACCTTTTTGAACATTGCGAGGGTTGATCCAGAAATTCGTAAACTGGATCAGCAAAATGAATAAAAATGACTACCGAAACAAAAAATACTCAGTCATTTAATTTGACATCTTTGCAACAAACATGGAATAGAGCCTCGTCAAGGTAAGAAAGCAGGGACGTCAAATGCTTGAACGCATGCCATTTAGAATCACATTTCTCTATGTGAATAACATTTTTAGTAGACTCAGATGCAGAACCATTATAAGGAAAAAAGTGAAGATTAATTTGGGTGTTGTCCATTATTTCCTCGGGTATTCTATGCATAAAATATCTCCATGTTTTCATAAAAACTCACTTTATTTAAAAATGTGGCTATTGATTTCCTATTTACGCCCTCTTTACTTGTGCAAAGAAATTTCATGTAGCCTTTCAGAAAGAAACTAAATTTATTTAACAGATTTTCATTATTCCTTTCCACCACCTTGGTGAAGCCAATATCCGTTTCTATGGTTATGAATTTTTTGACTGTTTAGAATGTTTCTGTTCTTTGTCGACACTGAATTCGCAATCACCGAATTAAAAACTGAACAAACTAGAAATGACATAGTCGTAGACCCTTTGAACGAGTTCCTTGTTCATCCCTCGAAGATTATTGTCAATATTTCGAATCATACATATACTTTAAAGATAATGGTCGAAAGTCTGACCTTGACCTTGGATATATAACCATAAGTATACACTTAAGCCTCCTAAATATAAAAAAAAAAAACATGTACATGCACTGTTACTTGAATATATCGGGGTCAACCGGAAATGAAAAATTTTCAGGTTTATAAAACAATATGCTCCGATCTTTTGATGCATGGGAATAATACTGTTTTTGATACAGCTATTTTATTACCAGGGACAAATTTCTTGATAAAATCCAACCCCCATCCGACATCCACCAACTTCATCACTATTACAAAAAAATAAGGATTTTAGAAGAATATGACTAAGACCACTTTAAACGTTATTCCTTTAATGGAAATATCCACTTTCTTTAATGCTTTTCGATGGTTTATCCAGGAATAACGGTAGTTTATCATTCTGTTAAACTCACAGCCTTACCAGTGACACGGTCAAAAACCTTATAACCCGATTTCGTTCATAGCACCCTATCTTGCGTCATCTAAGCGGAGCATATAAAGTGACGTCATCATGAACGTTGCAGTGGAATCACGTGCAAAATGACGCTCTTTAAGATATTATATCGAACATTTTCATATTTTGTCTCAGTAATGCATTAAAGAAATATAATAATCGCTTGTAGTTCGAGTAAGATCGATTGATATTTTATTTCGTAAACAACAAAAGCTATATTTTTCACTCGTGAAAAATAGCCTTTTTGTTCACTTAATGAAATATAAATCGATCTTTGACTGAAAAAAAAAAAGATCACCCTCTTTATCTTCTAGTAACGATCGTGACGCCTTTTATCAGAAGTTGTTTTCAGTTTACTTAAAGGTTGTTTTGAAAGTTCAAGTTTGTTCTAAGTGAAAATTTTCCGACATTGGCCAAAAACTAATCGTTAGAATGACAAGGGTTTTGTCTTTTATTTCACCTTCATTTTGAGCCAATTTTAGTGTTTTTACAAGCTGGTCAAATTGAATAAGAAAAACTATGCTGTCTTCTGCTTAAAATCAACGCACCACAATGCTAAAAACATATCGATGGCTCAGCGCGAAACAGTTGCAACTGTTTCGCGCTGAACCATCGACATTCAGATATATTTTCCCTCAATTATGAAATGTTTAATATGGTACCCAATATAGATGGGTTTTTTTTTTTTATCGTATATTCATTAAAATTAATTCAATTCAAATAAATCATATATATGCTATTTAAGATTAAACTTCACAAGCTTTAAAATCATTGGTTTTGATAGATATATACTTATTTTGAGAAGTTGTATGTTATCATTTATTTCAGATACATTAATTATACATTAGAATTGTACGATTTTCTTTTCGTGAAAACAAAATGTGCCTTTCATTCGCTGCGTTCATTTTCTTTTATCATTTGAAACGTGAGAAAGTTTATTTGTTACAAATCTATGTCTCCTAGCTCCTTTTATGGAAGACTTGGGGTCTGATGCGCTTCCAACTGTGCCATTTTTACTTTGTGTCTTTTGTTTTGGGATGTTCCTTCCTTTTTGCATTTACTTGTACGATGTGTTATACTTTACGCATTCTCTTGTGCGACGTTCTTTCCTTTTCGACTTTTCTTTAGCGATTTTTTCCTTCAGGCTTTTTCTTACGCGATATTATTCCCTTCGTGCCTTTTTCTTGTGCGAAGTTCTTTCCTTTGTGCCTTTTCTTGTACGATATTCTTTCCTTTGCGCCTTTTCTTGTGTGGTGCAATGAAAAAAGAATAGAACAGGAAAATACACATATGCAAAACAAATCTAGATGATGATGCAAAACCCAAGCTACCGAGAAATGTGTGATATTGATTAACCAGGAAGAGTTTTACACGAAGATACACATATTTCGAGAGACAATGAATTGAAAAAATATAGAATTTAGAATTCCACCGACACCATTTTAATTGTTGCACAGAAATTATTTTAAAGCCTATTAAAACTGGAAAAGTTTTAGAAAAATGATGCGAAATCCTTTTTGCAGATTCCGTAAAAATATACCCAAAATTATAGCTGTGTATCAACAATTTAACACGAAGTCACTTTTTCTCTGACGCTGTGTAAAATGTCAAAACGCTTACAATATGCTTTTTGACTGTGTGGGTTTCCGTCTCTGTAAGCCTGCCTCTCTAAATTGTCCATGTTTACCGTTTACATAGAGGATAATTGTTTGTTTCGGTTTATATTTTATTGAGTGAACAATAAAAGCTATATTTTAACGAGTGGTTGAGCCACGAGTGAAAATATCGCTTTTGTAGTTCACGAAATGATAAATAAAACGATCTTACTCGAAAAACAAACGATAATTCTATTTCTTTAATACATAAATGAGACAAAATGTGAATATTTAAGGACAAATCTTCTTTGAGCGCGTAATTTTGCGCGTGATTGCTGACGTCAGATAGGATGAGACGAAAGAAAGCGGGGTATAAGTTTTGGATAGTTTCACCTGTAAGGCGGTGAGTTTATCAAAATGATAAACAATCGAAAAGCATAAAAGAAGGTTTATTCTTTTAGTTTACAAGTTAATAATTGGTTATATTGATAAAAAATCCAATGCGTTAGATTAAAACAGTTATATCTCAACGTGATGGTGTTATTTTTGTTGATGAGTATATTAGTTTTGCATATCAATACGGTGTATTCTGATTGGCAGATTTGTTTTAATTTCAAACACCCATAAACAGTATTTGAGTACGCAATTAATTTCCATGTAAAAAAAACAATCTAGCCCTCTATAAAATACCATAAATCAGTTTTATTTTTTACTAGGTTTCATTCAATTGTATAAAAGAAAACTTTTTTCAAGGATACATTGACCTTAAACATCAAACTGGGCAGTGTGGTTACAAATAAGTATTAGGGATCTTAGCTCAATGAAATGAAAATATTTTTTTCATATTTTAAAAGATGTATTTTTGAAAATACTTGGGTCATCGGCATAAATTTTATTCATTAAAGAATTTAAAATCTTTTGCAAAATCAGCAATCATTTGGGAAATACTTGATGGGTCTAAATGAAAATCATACCAGTAGCAGTGTATCGATACGAACGAATCTATATTATGGTATAAACAAAATGTGCTGTGTTATAAATAACGTTTGTTATACCTTATTACAATTCGATCTCGCTTCTAAATCGTCTGCAGCAGAATTGTCTTTTTTGGTGAACGAAAGTTTCGTTCACCAGTGTTATATACCGTGTATGGAAAATCCTGTAGGATCTTAATAGGTTTTGAAAAAAGCAGTACCTCTTTAGATTCAATTTAGTATCTCTAGATAGTTCTCTCTACAAAATCACTGTTTGTATCGTGAAATGCATGATTCTAGCATTCCTTATCAAGTGAAGATAATGAAAATTACCCTTTAAAAACACAAAAATATCTTGGAATGTCTATACGAGCGAATTTTTGATCGGCGTAAGATTGTCAAGAGTTGAGAGCAAAAACAAAGGTTGTGTCTGTACACTGTATAGACAGATGCTATGTTTTTTATTTAAACCTTCGCTATTGCAACTTGTAGTAATTTGCCGGAAATGTGTGTTTATTGAGGTCGTGAACTCTTGAACTTCTACACACCCCTGATTGGCCATTCCCCACCTGATGACCTACTACGATTTTACCTGCCTTCTTATGAATGAAGTCTTTGGTTATAAGTTACAAAAGGTCAAGTTTACAAACGAATGGAATGTTCCTGTCGTATTTCTCCTATTAAACGCGCCCGAGCGCGATGCAAAACGTCGTGGGGGCGCTATTATTTCAGACTCTTTTACTTAATTAAAAAAATACGTATTTTGGTACCTAAGAGAAGCAAACTTGTAACATGTTCGTAATTATCGATTGAAATACGTACGCTACCCAATACGCTTTTCTGTTTATCTATTAAGGCTATAGATTTAAAAAATAAAATAAAACGTTAGCTAATGAATTGTAATTCTGTCATTTTAAGTCATCTATCAAAATACGGTCACCCTCGACCATTAATTGCAGCTTTCAAAAGCAAGTTATTGTGTTAGCAGAAGCCGAGATTATTATTATTGTTATTATTTGTACAAGGTAGGAAGTTCCAGACGATGCAATATTCAATGTTCCGCTACCGATGGACAAAGCGGTCTAATAAATCATTACCTATTCACGTATGAAATAAATAATCCTGTATTTAATCCTAAAATTTCGTAATGCGTAAATGCACCCGGTACATGAAATGAAAGTGTTTCGTAGTGAAAACACAAAACGTCTGGAGCTAGCTGGGTCACCGCGTGTCGGCACCCTTTGAAGTCCCCAGATTCTTGCAAGCGGTGACGTCGCTTTTGAAATAAGTCACACACGAGATTTTACGGGGTTTTTCCTATTTTAACAGTTTGAATTGTGACTAGGATTTAATCATTTGACTCGGATATTTTGTATATTTGCAGAAGGTGAAATGATTTCAGAAATATTTTCGTAACAACGAAAGGGGATTTTGTTCGCATGTGACTTATGAAGAATAACGAGAAATAGTTTTAATTTTGTGTTAAATTCCACGCGCTAGTTTTCTGATGTTGAACGATCTTTTAATGACGCAACCAGCATTATCCTGATAGGAATGTAAGATAGTTAACCCACAATCTAATGAACATTACGTCGTGGAGTAGCAGCCTTTGAATTTAAATTCGAGACCGGATTTTTCACCACGGACCATGGATGGTTGGATGCTGTTGATGATATAGTCAAGGGCCTGGGAATCGTATTTATGGGGGAGCGCGTTTATTAGAGAGGGCGCGTCTAAATTCTCATTGAAACATAAACACGCACCACTTGACCGTGACCAACCTTGATATGAAATAAAATTTAAACCATTACCAGACGACTTATGTTCTCAACTACCAAATTTACACCTCTTGCTTAAATCCCGTTTTTATCTTAAAGCTTGTTGTTGCATACTTGTGTAATGTAAATATCTTCGGTTACGGGTTTTTTTGTATCATATTACCCAAATCCAATTTCCTGTTTTTTTTGTGTGTGTTTTTTTTTATTTGTTTTGTTTGTTTTTTTTTTTCGTTTCAAACAAGGCCGGAAAACAAGGGATATAGCAATCTCGGTACGACTTACTGTTAATATATGAATGTCGTGAATAGATAAATAAATAAAAGAATCAAATGAACAAATATCCCAACACGATAGACCTAATTTCAAATTTTAACATCGAATGGATTTTTTTTTCAAAGTACTTGACATCGTTACTACAACTGTATAGTAGCGCTTCTATCCCTCGGATGGCTCTAGAATTTCATCAATACAATCATTCATCTATGTTTTACCGGAAGTATGTAAAATATTACAGAAAACGAAACTTGGATTGTGAATCAATCGCCTGTGGACTGGAGCATCTTTACCTTAATATGGAAATTGGTATTTCTCGCACCAGAACTATAATGAGCATACATCCGTACGTAGCTGCCATCTTCTACCCTCTTAGGTTTACGATTATCTGCCGTTTGGTAGGAGCAATAGAATTTAAACAACGACTATATTTGGACAATTCATTAGCTGTACAAAATACCTTCCTACATAGATTTCATCGAATTGTTTTGGGTTTTTTTTTTTTTTTTTTTTTTTTTTTTTTTAATTCATTTTTATGCAATGGTATCAGATGATTATTCTTTCACGAGACTGAATATTACCGAAAGAGACCAAAACCCTGTAATTACAATTACGAAACAGCGGTCTTTTAATTGGGAGGATGGGGGGCATTCAGGTCGTACCAGAGCCATAGCGGATAACGCTTGAAAGTCAAAATGCAGAAAGACTGCTGTTTAATCTGCTAAAATATGGGTTCCGCATGTGGAAATTGAATTACCTTTCTGACTGCTATTTTTTTGAGTTAAGAAAAGAATCATTAGTCTAGACACTATAGTTTCCTGTTTTCTTTTCTCTAGGCTTAGCGCTCTCTGTCTATCGGTCTGTCTCTGTCTGTCACTCTCTCTACCTTTCTTTTCCTCTCTTTCTCTATCTTTGAATTTAGAATTTTGACGAGACACTTTCCCTTGATTATTTTTTATATTTATAATTTCTCTTTTCTCAACGAATTCAATATATCACTTTAGAATGCCAACAGATTCGTTCACCATCAGTACTTTCAGTGCTTTGATTTATGTAATTCAAGTATTTATATAGACAGAGCGAGGTAATAGTTAACATAGCATACATATTAAAGTATCTAACGATAGCATAAAATGGTGCGTTAAATGACTGATTTAAAAATGATTAAGCTTGGGGAAAAAGCTCAAGGTGTGTTATAAAATACTGGCTAACTTAGTTTTGTCAATCTGAGGTTTTTCTATGCCTATTATATTTTATCGCTACAACCTATTCACGCTAGACTAACGATATTCAAGGCCTCTTGTCGACAATAAACAATCGATAACCATGTCGAGATTTAGGACGCGGTATTTGTGTAAGAAGATTTGAACAACGGAAATACGGGGTTACTCACACAACAATAGAAGATATCGATTTTCACCTAAGTGATCGACAAGACAATTAGGGCGTACCGGTCGTTTCGTTTTTAGCCAAACTCCAACTACATGATAATAAAAATGCCTAAAGATATATGCATTTTGATTTTTTTCAACCCCTTTGTGAGCTTCCACACACAACGATTTTAGTATGGATACTTCTATCACCCTAATTTTACTGACTATCCGTGCGGAACGATTTAATTTCCAAATATTAAAACGTTGTAAATTGAACTGTTGTACAGATATTAGTATCAGTCAAAGGCCAAAAACCTTTTCCTTTCAGTTATTCATAAATTTGAAATAAAACTGAATATCGTTTGCATGTTCAATTGAAGACTTTGATATTATACAAAAAGCAGTAGATTTTTATTAGCATGCAAACGGGTATGTTTACTTGAAATGTGGTACGATAAAAACGCTAAACGTAATGCATTTTTTTTTTAACAATTTGCATGAAAGATTTAGAGTCGAAGACCTCAAATTATTTTCAGCACTACCACATTACATTGAAGGTTTCAAATTACAACAAATACCTAGGCAAATCTTATTTTAAAGACCGATTATTATCATAAATATTTACGTTTCGTTTCAATTGAGCCTGTGCGTGACATTTCAAACAATTTCACATGTGCGCAAAGCAAAGATTTTTGTCAGCCTGTGCATTTGCTTAGTCTGACCATAGTCTTGACTTTGCGCACTTTAGATTAAAAAAAGTCTTAACCCCTCCCGTACTGTCAGCCAATAAGCCAATATACTTGTTGCACTTTGTAATTGTATGGGCTCCTCTGTCTCTTTGCCTCACAGACGAGGAATAGTTGGAAATGTCATGCACGGGCTCATTTCTTTTCTTTCTCATCAGCTTTGGATAACAGAACTCTGGTCGTTATTTTGATCACCTTCAACAGTATTTATTGATCAGTTTGAGTTATTATAGGGCAAACACATTATTTTAATTTTTTTTCACTCGTCTCTTGATTCTGAAAAAAACACAAAACAAATTAATTTGATACAATATCTACCAGTGTTGAATATGAGCTGTAAATGTATCTAAATAGAAATATGTTATATTGCAACATAAAATTGCTAAATATTCTTTTTCGCCATCATAAAGTTCTTTGATGACGCATGTGACGCGTGGATTTTATGTAGATATAAACAGAAGAATACGCGTGGATTTTATGTAGATATAAACAGAAGATTGCTATATAAACAGCAGACAAAATGTCCTATTTAGATCGGATTGGTTATACTCTGTACATTACACAAAGGCAAACTTATCAGAATATGTATGCATTGACTTGAAATCCAAAACTGTGTAGTCAATACACAATTTCTTGAAGCGTGTAATATTTTGTACAGATAATATAATCCGGTATACATGAAATGTTATCTTAAGGCTAATTTACACCTTGCTTAAACATTCTACGTACGGTGGCCATAAATTCACCGTAGCCCAAAAAACGTGCTGTGCCGGTTTCCTTGCGATCATTTCGCGGTTATATGGGTGCCGAAGACCTAGCAATTTTGTATCGACAATGTGTCGGAAATCCCGCTGCGCAGTCATTGCACGGTGCGATGTTATGCTTCTAGGTCTTAACAGCATCACCCTACGGTCTCCACACGGATATCCGCACGGGGATCAAGCGGTTACCTTCCGAATACGTTGCGATTGCCGCAGGGATTTTTGTGACAGGTTTATGAAAGAGAAAACCTATGCGGTCATCGATAGAATACAAAAAATCCCGGGCAACGATATCGTAGGGCGTCCTAGCCCATTGTAAACGAGGCTTTACATCTTATTACATGTATATCCTGCTGTATGTTCAAATCACAAACTTGTATTTCAGCATTAATGTAGTTTCAAACTATATAGAGTGGTGGTATTGATATACTAATCGACTTTGTTAATTTGTATTGCGAAACGTCAAAATTTGTTCTCCTGTTTTGGTAGTCAAGCATAGATTTAGTCTCTTTCGAATTTCGAATAAAGGGTCCTTCCAGTTTCAGCCAAACCTTTATCGGAGAAAACCCAAGGTATTACAATAGTCGTGTATTGCATTCAGTGTGGTTAAACGGTCTAAACCGCTTGCAAATTTTAACCCGCTTGGCACGCGCGTATGCTTGCAAAGCAGGCCATGATTTGCAAACAGTTAACACTGTTTTGTCACTCTAAACACAGAGAGGTGTCGTCGCCGTTGTAATATTAAATTATAAGATATGTGAAAAACTTTTTGTAAAGTCGCATTTATTTATTTATTTATTTATTTTATTTCATTTTTTTATTGGGGGGGGGGGGGGAGGGGGTCATACCTCCATCAAATGAAAGATATTCTCTTAATTTTTTGAATGAAAATATATCTATTAACTACAGCCAAAATAAAAATTTGAAATTAATCGAGCGTTATTTTCATGAGTAAATGTAAAATCAATACAACCACATTGGCTGAGCTAATAATAGACAAATAAACTAAATTTTTGGAGGTTCTAGTTATTTTCCCAATCCTGTATAAAATAACGAGAAAATAAAGGGAAAATATATTTAATTAAATATATTCAATGAACACAAGGCGGGTTGTTAAATACAGTAACTAGGAGCGGGAAGCAACGTTTTTTATGCAAGACCAAATAAGAGCTCCGTAGACCTATGTGAAATAGTAGCTGGAGGCTAGGAAAGAATGTGGTGGTTGTATTGGTGAGAGAAATTCCAGGAAACCATTGTTAGGTGCTCCAGCCGCCGCGATATAACTGAAATAATGTTGAAAGCGGCGTTAAATACCATTCAATCAATCAATCAAATCAGAGCTCAACGAAAGGTATATGATGAAAATATGATGAAAGGTTATTACGGCATGTATTAAGTGGTTCATTATTTTGTGCCATTATTATTTATTTTCTGGTTTTCGGAAAAGCCGGCCAAATTTTTCTCTTAACTGGATCAATCATAGAAAGATATCACATAATTATTCCGAAGGGAATTTATTAATCATTTAATCTAATCAGATAAAATAGAATAAAATAAAATAAAACAAAATATGAATGGCTGTATCGATTTATATTATCATATTGTACTTTAAAGGCCGTCCGCTCATCCGGTTTTGGATTTTCCGTCATTCGTAAAACATTTGCGTTTTGTGATAGTTATGAGACTATGAATCGAAGTTAAAACTATGTGTTTGGATAGATCTGCTTATAAGGCCGACACAGCTCGCAAAGGTTGTATAAATTCAAAACAATATTTTTTTCTTCACCAATTTTTGGAAGCATTTCCCCCATTTTAAAGTGTTAAGAGAAAAAGACAAACATGTATTCAACATAACCCCTTGCCTGTCTTTTGGAGAGAAAGCAAATAAAACTTATAAAATTGTAAAAAGAAGCATTACTCCATTACCCTGAACCAAAATACCAACGCATTTGTTTTTTTGTTGTTGTTGTTTTTTTCCAATATTGAAAATATGTTTTGAAATTTGAGCATTTTTTTTAATTACCTCCCTTTATTTTAACAAATAGTTCAATAGAAGTAAAAAAAAAGTAAAACTGTTACCCTAATTTTTCCATATCAAAATATTCGTCATTATGTCACAAATTTATATTGAGAGTATAGGAAAAAGTTTAATATTAGAACTATATTTTTAAGTTGGAATGCGGAGCAATTCCAACTTAGATTTAACAAAACCGCAAAATGAATACAAGATAATTTCATTTCGGGTTTTTTGAGAACACATATCACGTGAACAGGATGTGAATACACTTCGGCCTATTTGGCATATCTCAACTTGACAAAGACATACAGTTTATTTCATCAAAAAGTAATAATGTTGTACAATTAAACAACTATCACTGCGTGTATAGGCTATCATTAACACGCTTATTTATGTTTTAAACGATATTTATTGAAAGTTGCGTACGAATATATTAGTATCACATGTTTGCATTACTGTATTTGGAAATCATGTGATAAGTCAAGTCCAATAAGGTCAGCAATAGACAATAAGCACTAGCCAATCACGTGATCTGCTTATTTGGTAAGGTCGCGACCTGTTTTTCGTAGAATTATGTTATAGCTTCTTTTAAAGGTATAGTTTCTCTTTCTGAACGACCTTATTACACATTTAACTTTTGACAAGGAGTTATATTGTAAATTTCTGTCTAAGCTACGAAATAAATACATTTTCTTAAAGTGATGATACACTTTTAAAGTTAATAAAAAATTTTGCAACATATTGTCGTCTGTTGTCCGTCATACTGTAGTTATCTACATGAATGTTTTATTGTAAAAACCCCATACTCATCCAATAAAACCCTTGCCACCACATATTTAATTGAATTACGCGCTCAGCGCTCCATTCATTCATTCCAAACATTCACTCAAGCCATTCAAAAAACGCTCAAAGTTATAAATAAATAAGATCAACATGTACATTCAAAATGAATTAAGCAAGAACCAAATCGCGATTTCACTGACATGAATGAAATTTAAAGCGTCTGATTGGTTCTTGACGAAATAGAAGCTATTGATTGAACTTTTATGCATTTTTTATATAGGTTTTGTATATCGCTAATTTTGTTCATCCTGAACAAAATAAGCGACATTGGATTCCCTCCCTTAAATTTCACTCAAAACTCGCTCCGCTCACTCATTCAACATCATGCTTAAATCATTCCAAAATCGTTCACCCTATCAATTTCACGATGTTATTTACTGTACCCCCAACTGAGAAGAAGAGGAGCATTATTATATTGATTTCATCATGTCTTTCTCTCAGTCAATTGACCTTTTGCTTTCCGCTAGATAAACGGAGAAGCAATTGACCTACAATAACGAAACTTTACACAAATATTGCCAATGACCCAAAGAAATGCGATATTGTTTCGGGGTCATACATGTCACGGACATCAGTAAAATTTAACAGTTAACAGATTCCACTCTTACTGAACAACCAATTGACCCAAATCATAAAACTTGACACAAATGTTGTCAATGACCCGAGAAAGTGCCGAATATTGGAGTCACAAAGGTCAAAATCACAATTGAACTTCGTCCAAAAATTGCCTTGAGATTCCAACTCATGAAGTAAAAGACTTCCCTGCGAGAAAAGCTTTTCATTATGGAAAAATCACTTGTTGAGGTCCACTTCTAATTAAAAATGTAATTGATAACTCAAATGGGGCAGAAGTTTATTGGAAAATAATATATAAAAACTGTTTTGATTGTATAAGATCGCCTATGCGTCCATAAGTCGGCTGTATGATCCGTATCATTTAATTCCTTTTTAGCTCAACTTACCACAACGTGCTCAAAGGGAGCTTCAGAATCACCCTGACTCCGTCGTCCGTCGTGTGTCGTCACGTTTCTTAAAACTTCTTCTTCTCCTAAACCGCTGGGCAAATTTCAATAAAATTTTGCCAGAATGTTGTTCCCTGGGTGACCCTTTTCAAAATTGTCACTTTATTCTAATTGGCCAATAAATATGGGTATGGCAGGGCGGGGCTTATTTTTAGCCCAAAATCTTTGAACGACATCTCCTCCTGTACCACTGGGCAGATCTCAATGAAACTTTACAAGAATGTTCCTTTGGTGACCTTCTTCAAATATTGTTGGCAAAATTTTCATTAGCCCATAAATATGGGCATGGCAGGGTAGGGCTAATTTTGAGTCTCCTCTGTAAAAAATGGGTTGGCAGGGTCTATTATGACTGCTTATAATTCGAATAATGTCTCCTCTTCAACAATTTGGCAAGTTTGAATGAATCTTTGCCAGAATGTTTCTTGGATAAGATCCACTGGACCAATCGAATTTAGGTGAGCGGTTTAGGGCCATTCTGGCCCTCTTGGTATAATGTTTCTTTCATCAGATTCAGGCCTGTATAGCGATGCAGGGGTTTAAGCGTCATTCGTTGTTGAAATACTTTGATTTATATACGCCCGTCAAAAGACGAGACGTATTATGTGATCACCTGTGGTGGGCGGGAGGCGTCAGCTTCGCTACTAGCTTGAGGTCACCGTATCTCGAACGCATTACAACTTATCAGTACTTTCAGTACTTTGATTATTACTGTGAAGCATATACTAGTAGCCATCAATATTGAATGAAAAATACTTGTACTAAGAACCGAATAAGGATGTGATCTGTTTTCTTTTGCTCCATTCAAATTTCATAATGTTTTAACGATTTAGAGAAATGGCTTGTCGTTTTTAAACAAAACAAAAATCGATGGATTTCAGAATATGAATTTGTCGGAAAAAAACAAAACAAAAACTTCAAATCAAGCGTGTAATTTTCAAAGAAATTCAAAGGTTAGTTGGGGCACTAAAGGGTACCTATTCTCGAAGGGCTATGTGAAAAATAAAAAAAAAAAAAAAAAAAAACTAGCGCGATGATCCTTTTTTTTCTTTTACAATATCGAAATAAAACATTTAGGCCTACTTAAAAATTCAGATTTAAAGACTAGTTTAATGGTGGGAAAAAGCCGAGCGAGCTTCCTTAAGATATGTTTCAAATTTCTCTTGAAAAACAGAAATTGCCGAAATATTGAAATACTGACGAATTGAAAAAAACTTTTACCTCCGATTGGCTTTTTTGTCATGTACGTCCGTCTGTCTGTCTGTCCTTTAACAAATACTTGTTTACGCGATAAAGTCTTAAAATATTATCTGATTACTTGAAATTTTCACGTGTTGAACATAAGGCCATTTGGGAGGTTTCTTTCACATTTGGGACTGATCCGTCATAAAACAAGAGTGCCATCGTCACAAAATACGCCGCCACATTGCTGCTGTTTCACAGAAATAATTGTAGACACTACTTATTTTGACAGAACCAAATTGAAAATGACCAAGTTTCATTTAAATCAAGACAAAAAGTTAGGAGGAGTTGCCTTCACAAGGCTGCAATTTCAATAAGCCCCAGGCACTAAGTTTTAAGGGGGCATAATTCAGGGAAATAAATCCTTGATCCATGTACATCTTCAAATTATGGTGATGACATTGACCAAGTTTCATTTAAATAAAGACAAAAAGTAAGGAGGATTTGTGTTCAAAAGGCTGCAATTTCAATAAGCCCTGGATACTAAGTTTTTAAGGGGCATAACTCAGGCAAAAATCAACAAACCATAAAATCCTTCCTTCATGCACATCTACCAATTGAGGTGATAACATTGACCAAGTTTCAAGAAGATCCAGCCAGAAACTAAGGAGGAGTTGCGTTGACAAGAAAAGTGGACCCAGAGACTAAGTTATCAAGGGGCATAACTCAGGCGAAAATCAATGAACCCTAAAATCCTACCTTCATGCACATCTACCAATTGAGGTGATTACATTGACCAAGTTTCAAGAAGATCCAGCCAGAAACTTAGGAGGAGTTGCGTTGACAAGAAAAGTGGACCCAGAGACTAAGTTGTCAAGGGGCATAACTCAGGCAAAAATCAATGAACCGTAAAATCCTTCCTTCATGCACATCTACCAATTGAGGTGATAACATTGACCAAGTTTCAAGAAGATCCAGCCAGTAGTTTAGGAGGAGTTGCGTTGACAAGAAAAGTGGACGGACGTACGGACGGATGGACGGACGGATGGACGGATGGACGGACGGATGGACGGACGGATGGACGGACGGACGGACGGACAGACGGAGAAGATGACGCCAACATAAGTCCGCCTCCGGCGGCGTATAAAAAGGCGTTATCGATTTTCGCTCAAAGCATTTTGTTTACGCGATATGGTACAAACATATTATTTTGCTCAAAATGTTCTTTTACACGATAAGTTCTACAAATAAAATCAGATTTTCTTGAAACTTTCACAGGGTGATTGTTAGATCATACGGAAA
Organism: Fragum whitleyi; assembly: GCA_948146395.1. NCBI lineage: Eukaryota > Metazoa > Mollusca > Bivalvia > Cardiida > Cardiidae > Fragum > Fragum whitleyi. The sequence continues at coordinate 52,536,166 of OX411553.1, forward strand.
GTTTCTTTCGAAAACAAATTGGGCTTATTTTATATTTATGTTAAAAGTATTCTTGTTTACGCTATGAAGTCCACAAATATTACCAGATTTCCTTGATTTTTCTACATGATAATTGTATTGCCATAAGGAAGGCTTCATTCAAACGTGTGGGGTTAATCCATTCAATTGTATGGGACTATGTGGGGTTTATTCTCATTTACTTGATAAGGTTTATAAATATAATCTGATTCACTTGAAACTTCCTCTTGATGTTTCTATGGTATAAGTAAGGTTCTATATGAAAATTTGATGAAAATATAGGAAAAAGTGTTACTAGACACGTTCTCCTTCAAGCAATAAAATTCCTGAAATAACATATTTAAATGGGGGAAAACTTGATAGTCAGAAGAGCGTCTTAGGCCCTCGTGGGCCTCTTGTTAAACACACCAACAGTTACTTGAAGAGAAGTTTGTTGTTGGAAGGTTCATCTTAGAAGTTTTGAAATTTTATTCCAATTGAATTAAAAGAATAAAGAAAAGGTATGATTTATTTAACAAGAGGCCCAAGAGGGCCTGTATCGCTCCACTGGCTTCAAAATCTTTAGACTTTCATTATATAAAGCTTACTTTAAATGAATACATTAACACTCCGAAATCTCCTAAGACCTATTTAATAATGATTAACAACTTCTGGCCCATATTGCACCAAAATACTCAATCACAATGAACCTGCAACCCTTTACCCATCTTATTAAAACATAAGATTCAGAAGGAGATGTCGTTCAAAGATTTCGGACTCAAAATAGGCCCCGCCCGCCACGCCCATATTTATGGACCAATCAAAATTCCTTGAACAATTCAAGTGAATAGTCATCCAAGAAACATTCTGGTAAAGTTTCATTGAAATTGGCTGAGTGGTTCTGGAGGAGATATCGTTCAAAACTTTTGGCCTCAAAATAAGCCCCGCCCTGCCACGCCCATATTTATGGGCCAATCAAAATTTAGCAAATAATTATTGAAAAGAGACACTCAAGGAACATTCTGGTAAAGTTTCATTGAAATCAGCCAAGTGGTTCAGGAGAAAATGTCATTAAAAAAATTCGGGCTCAAAATAGGCCCCGCCCTGCCACGCCCATATTTATGGACAAATCAAAAATTCTTGAACAATTTAAGTAAAGCGTCACCCAAGGAACATTCAGTTAAAGTTTCATTGAAATCGGCCCAGTGGTTCAGTAGGAGATGTCGTTCAAAGATTTCGGGCTCAAAATAAGCCCCGCCCTGCCACGCTCATAGTTATGGGCCAATCAAAATTTCTTTAATAATTTAAGTAAAGGGTCATCCAAGGAACATGCATGCCAAGTTTCATTTAAATCAGCCCAATGGTTTGGGAGGAGATGATTTTTAAAGATTTCAAAGTGAAAAAATGCCACGCCTTGCCACGCCCATATTTGGGGGCCAACCAAAAATCCTTGATCAATTTAAGAAGAGGGCCAACAAAGGATCATTTCTACAAAGTTTTGTTAAAATCGGCCCATTTGTTTAGGAGGGGAAGATGTTTGAAGAAAAAGTTTACGCACAGACGGACGCACGCACGGACGCACGACGGACACTCCGCCATGACAATAGCTCACTGGCCTTCGGCCAGTGCAGCTAATAAAAATAGCCTTATAGATGGCTTACACGCTGGCGAAAAGGTTTTTTTTTTTTTTTTAACTAACACGGGGGATCGGAAGTCCTTAAGATTTTTTTACCTCAAAATTGAACATCAAATCGTACAATGCATAACACACAAGGGGCTGATGGTCCTAGAATTGGCAAGAAAAGTTTGTTTATGAACAATTACAGAGTATTTTCTGTATTTATGAGAAAGGACATAAATAGGTGGCGATCACAAGAAAAAGAAAGAAAACGGTATTTTACTGAAATAAAACCTGTCCATCCTAGGAATGCATTAATATTGCCTATTACCCATTTAAAGTTGTCAAATCTTTGGGATCTTATGAGCTTTTTTCTATGCATATGTATCCAGTCACTGAAGGAAAACCACAAGGTACTTTGCAAATGTCAAGAACTTTGAATGAATTTCGAAGAATGGACCAGTTGTTCTAAATGGATTTTTCATTTTAACCCCCTTGTGGTATAGTGCGCTTTGACTGAGAGGATAAAGTTTTTGAGACTTTAATCATATTTTCTATCGTAGATGTCCGACGACTGAGAAAATTGCATGGGTTGAATTGTATGCTTTCTGACTACAAATTTACCCAGTTTGAGTAGAATAGCATGAATACACTCAATTCAAGATCAAATTGAATGGAGATAGATGCGGCAAATGAGTGACGTCATGGACGTCATAGACGTCAGGCCCACTTTTGATTGCTTTTGTCATCAATGATTTTATGTTATAAACTTCGAACTCCTATTAAGTCCTATTAATTGAATCTTCCCAGAAGGTCAGTGCACAACTTACATAATACATACAACTCTTTCAGTTAAAATTCGTTAAAAAGATGGATGTTTGAGTTGTGTGATAACGATTGTAAGAGTCTATTCGATTTCCACTCCAACTGAATTAAATATTTCAAACAGGAGAAAACAGTTATGAATTTTCGATAACATTTAATTAAAACAACCCCAGAATTGATGTTCAAGAATTTCAGTCTAATCTTTATTGTTCAATTTGAGACGCAATATGAGTGCGAAAAACGTTATTTAAAACAATAACTCATATTAGTTGTAAGTACCATTTCAAGTGCCCCGACGTTACGTTCTTTCCGAAAAAATAACGTCGTCTTGGTTGATTAGACCTCTTCCAACGTCAAGCCTTTTTAAGGTAACCTCATGGTTGCAAGTACACTTGTGGCGCATTCAATACTTATTTCAACACAATTTGAATTTTCTAAATCGCTGTTGTATTGAGCGTTCTGTAGAAATTTCTTTCACAACAGTGATTTCAAAACAAAAAGTGCCCCGAAAGCGCATCATTCGGTTTCAATAGTGACAGTTCCTAGAAAAACGCGTAGTCATATTTGGTTGCAAGTTTGTATAATTAGAACTCACAACCATGTGAATAATTATTGGCAGTTACATCAAAATCTAATGAATGATACAAAAGATTTTGCAATTGTCTCAAAACTTTTTGATACCCCCTCGTATTTCATGTTAAACGGACTGTTTTAAACGCAGAAGACTTCAAAATCTTACTCCTTTTATAGTTCTGTTGTTGAATGAATGTATTATAATGTATAATGTAGTAAAATGCCAGTGTCAATAAATTAACAAGGATATCTGGTCGAGGTTTGGAGAATTTATCATTCCGAGTCATGATGATTTCTCGCAGCTGAGACCAAATAACATTGATATTTTAAGACACTTACATGTTATTCTATTTATCATGCAATCATTTTTCAACACTTAATAATTTAACACCATTGAAAACCAAAGAATTACAAGGGAAAGCTTATGCAAATTGTTTTTAAAAAAAGACTGCCTGATATCGTTATATGTAGTCATGCAAGTGATATCAGGGCAATATAGGCTACATTGCATGATAAATAATATTCTTCTTTAAGTAAAGTACATTTATACTAATTCTCTGCTATAGGCAAATGAAGTTCTTTTACATTAGCTGAGCAAATTACAAGGGCTGAAATCCCTGATAGAGTTTTTTTTATTAAAGTATTTCTCTTATTTTTTATTTCATAGTAATTTTTATCAACAAAAAAGACTTAGATTACGTATAGACTTAGATTCAAATGCACCCGTGATGTGTGTAGACTAGCCTTTGGTTATACATTACCTACCAAAAGAAGGAATACTACGGGTGCAGCACCACAAGGGTTTCCTTTCTTCAAAATAAGTTTAGAGCTGCATAACTTCTTGAAAGGAAATATCATCATATGTTGTAATTAAAGCGAATAAGTACAGATTTTACTTATTTTGGGTAGATCATTTATCGATGGCTCAGAGAGAAATAGTTGAAACTGGCCATATGTTTATAGTCAGTTACAACTGTTTCGCGCTGATCCATCTTTATGGACCTACTGTGTGTCGTTCTTAGCATAAACACGGACCTTGTGCTCAAAATGATTTATATCGGGCGCGAAACAAGATTTGTCGTATCATAATGTACCTTAGAGATAAACGAAACTAGAAATTAAATTATTCATACATGTATGAGGCTGTATATTAGATGATATCATTTAATCTGATGAGGATTTGAAATTGGTTATCGCATCAATGACAATGATTAATTTACAATGTCAAATGAAATAGGTCATCAATAATACTATTTTTCTCTCAAGGATTTTCATTACTTTACAATAAATTTGAAATATCCGTAACCTTAATGCTAGCTTCAAAATAATCATGTAAATTTCCTTATAAAACGCCTTATGATTTATTTTTATACAACCATTAATTTGACAACTCAAGACTATCATTAAACAAAGCTTACTTTGACTGAAAATAACAGTGAAGTCTATTTAGAAGTATTTCGTAATGATTTACATGCCCACATTGCACCAATATACTCAATCACCATTAACTTGCATACCCTTTACCCATCTCATTACCAACATAAATGTGATTGTAATAAGAAGACCATTCTTAACATATTTTAGGAACAATTTGTGATAAGAAGACCATTTCTAAACACATTTTAGGAACAATTTAAGTAGAGGGTCATTCATGGGACATTCATACTAAGATACCAAGATTCATTGAAATTAGTCCAGTTAATTGGGGAGAGAGGATTAGGTGAAAATAAGATCTACCCTGTTACATCCACATTTATGGGTCCATCAAAATATCGTGTCCAATTAAGTAAAGGCGCATTTCAGAAATATTCATGCCAAGTTTCATTCCCAAAAAGGATGGGTAAGACAAGATTTTTAAAGATTTATAGCGAAAATAAGCCTCGCCCCGCCCTGTCACGCCCATATTTGGTGGTCAATCCATTTTTTACAATTTAAGTAAAGGGTCTACCAAAGAACATCTAAAAGTTAATTTAAATCGGCAAATTATTTTGGGAGAAGGCGTTTAAAGATTTTTAAGTGAAACTAAACCATGTTCTACAACGCCCATCTTCGAGAGTCTCTAAAAAATTCTTAAACATTTGAAGACGTTGGTGACCCAAGGAACGTTTTTACCAAGTTTCATTAAAATCTGCTCATTGGTTTAGCGGGAGAAGATGTTTCAAAAAAGTTTACGCACGGTTTAAGCACTCGAGCTAAATGCTAAAATGGCGGACATCGCGTTATTTTGCGCCTTTTATAGAACTCATTTCCTCATTTTGCTTTATTTTTGTCATTATATATGTTTTCTGTTTCGTTAGAATATCAGATACCAATTAACATGAATTCTTCCCATCTTTAATTTTTGAAATGTCACCTCATACTTAAAAAAATGTCACAAAATAATGATGACAAGTATCACGTTAATAATCAATTTTATTTGAGCCTGCGCATGGCATTTCCAACAATTTAACACGTGCGCGAGGTACAAAGTTTGAACAGCATAGACAGAGACACAATGTAATAAGAATATATGCTGACCACCTAAGGAGCGATTAAGACCTTAACTATCAATAGAGTGCATAGTGAAGACTCTGGTCAGACTGTGCGGATGCACAGGCTAGCTAGAAGCTTTGCTTTGCTCACATATGAAATTGTTGGAAATGTCACGCACAGGCTTATTTATCTTTTTTTAGAGTTTAGTTGCATGCGGGCTCAGGAACTGACAGTAGAACAAAGAACTTAATACGACAAAAACGGTGACTAACGCTTTACCATTTTTGAAAAAAACTTTTGACGTTAACGTTTTCGAAAACGCGGTTTCTACCTTTTTATGTTAAGTAATTTATTATATGATGACAGTTCCAGAGCAAACAAAATAAGATCCCTAGTTTGTTTTTCTTTCGTTTGCCAGCTTGAACACAAAGAAGACAATATCTGCTAAGGCTTTCATCCATGATGACTATAGCATGAAGAAACTTTACTTTGTATTTCATTGTGAATCTTCAAGTTGTCAGGTAATGCTCCTCGCTTCAGCATAAGTTGTCATTGCATGACCTCACCTCCTTATATTAAAAGATAACCATTTGATAATTGAAGGCCAGAAGTCATTTTCAATCAGTCAGCTTTATGTTTCGATTGAAACAACAAAAAACGATAAGCGGAAATTAACTTCCGTTTTAAACTCAAACCGAATCCAGGGGAACCTTTTAATTAAAATGTAGCTTTTCTTTTACGCATTTTGATCTCCCCGTAGACAAAAGAGGACATCCAATTTAAGACTATAATTATTTTTTCATAGAATATTTTATGATGTCACATTCTAATATTCAAATTTAAAATAAAAAACAACTTTCCTTTCAAGTTGTTTAGGTACTTCAAAATTTATTTAAATTTGAATCAGATGGATCTTATTAAATAATATACGAACCAATTGATTTTCGAAGATATTTTTCAATTCTAATTTCTACCTAGTGAAATGAAGGAGTAGTCTACAATAAAACCCCATTCGAATAACGGCATCGTGACGTCACTGGACCTAGTGTCGATCGATTTGTATATTTTGGAAATCCCTTTTAAGCTCGGTTGTTTTCGAAGAAAACCCGAGGTATTATGATCACCTTGGCGTCGTTGGCGTTGATGTTGGCGTTGGCGTGACAAACTTTAACCTTGTTCATAACCTTTGAATGGTCATAAAGCCTTCATATTTCACATGATCATTGCTTGGGACAAGATCTTTCTGTAGGTACCAAGTATAAGGTCATCAGTCAAGGTCAATGTCATTTTTCAAGGTCAAATTTGTTTAAAAAAAATAACCTTGGTCTTAACTTTTGAATGGTAAGTCATAGAGCCTTCATATTTCACATGATCATTGCTTGGGACAAGACCTTACTTTAGGTACCAAGTTAAAGGTCATCAAATAAGGTCAAGTCATTTTTATGGTCATTTTTTTTAAACTTATATTGATCGTAACTTTTAAAATGGTCAGTCAAAGAGCCTTCATATTTCATCTGATCATTGCTTGGGACAAGACCTTTCTGTAGGTACCAAGTTCATATATTTGCATTTGCCTAAGAAATTATAAACAGCCGAGCGTTGGCACCCGCTTGCGGTGCTCTTGTTTCATCTTCTTTTTGTATTAAAGTTTTGTACAACAATTAATCTTTTTTTTAAAAAAAATCAACAAATCCTTTGCTTTTCTTGAAAGAAATGGCTCCCTTTCTTAATCAAAAGACTAAATGAATGACACACAAGAGCTAATGTTTCACTCACTCTTCATTGGAAATTCTGATTCAGAGCGTGGTTTAAATCTTCATAAATAACAACGGAATTTAATTTCGTTAAATGATTGAGCTAATACACACGATGTCGTGACATATCATTCGCAAAAGGAAGGCTGACCTTCACTTAATTATGATGAAATAAATAAAAATTCCCGCCAGACTTACAGGCGCCATAACCTAGTGAAGAAATGTTAAAAAAATAAAGTTTCGACAAGCGTAGCAAATCTATTCAACAAAGGTTGGTTTGTTTACCAGACTCCTTTGAAAGGTTGTTTCGTAGTCAGCTATGTTAATTGGTATATTTAAACATTCGTTTTCTTTTTCATTTTTAGTCTAAGCTCCGTTAAGCGCAATGTACTCAAGGTGAGCTTTTGTGATAATCTTTTGTCCGTGGGAAGTCGTAAACAATTCTTTAAACTTCTTCTCCCCAGTTACATTGGGCAAATTTCAACTTTCGAAAAATGATTCTTGGGTGACCCTTCTAAAAACCTCTTCGAGAAATTTTGAATGAATTTTCGATATTGGCGTGGCAGGGAGGGGGGATATATACTGACCTAGAAATCTTTAAACATCTTCTCCTGCCAGACCAGTAAGCCGATTCCGACAAATGTTGGAAGGAACAACCCATGGGTTAAAATGCAAGTGTTAGGGTGGGCTCATTTTGGCTTTGAAATATTTTAACGTCTTCTCCTTCCAAACTAGTGGGTTGGGGCTTTAAATCAAGCTTGGCATAAATCATTTCTATTACACGGTTCTTTTCTTTCTAATAATAACCCATAATATCTGACAAATGAAAACTTGCGTAGCGGGCTTATCTTGGTGCTGACACCTTGCCGATCATTTGGAACATTACCTGGACTTTTCCGTAAACTGGACAAAACTTCGGACGTAAGTGAAGCAATTTTGGCTTATCTTTTAGGTAATTCATTTCTTGTTGTATTAACGGTTATTTACTACGCTTGAAGAAAGTCGCATTTTGATAATTGTTTTCTGATCGCCTTTGGAAGTCATTTTGGCATATTATAACTTGATGACGAAACGCAGAAAAACACTGCGTTTTGTCATAAAATCATAATATGCCAACTTTTATTCTTTCATTGATTTTGTTTTATGTGACGTCATATTTAACGGGATGGTTGATAATAGTGACGTCATGTAAATCCACGTGCAAAATGAAATTTTTAATGGCTGCGTCCTTATGATTCTCAAGTTCTTGTCCTTAGAATCGCCGAGGGTTCCCGCTTGCTTGTCGATGTCTCTAATGTAACGCTTTCGATTTCATTCAGGTGGATGTCAGTTATCAATTGATAACAAGGCAAAAATATTATGAAATTAGAGGACCGGTCCAACTGCCAAACGGACAGAAAAACGTATGTTAAACGGATTCGACGGAAGAGTAAAATTTCCATCCGTTCTCATATGCTTGATTAAAACTGATAATGGTTGCAAAAAATTGCGAAAACAAAACGGAAAATATGGGACGCGTAAGGAATGTAGCCTGGATGTTGAGCGGATGTTCATCGGAAGCCTTGCGGATAAGAGCGGATGATGGCTCAGAAGAGGTAACCGGGTGTAATTGTGACGTATACGAATATAGGAAAGGGCGGATACATAAAGCATTTGAGGTATACGCCACGTATGCTGAGCGGAAACAAAGTGGATAGAGCGCGGATCATTTAATTTGATTTATACGCTTACATACTTATATATCCGTGTTACTACCCTTTTATATACTTTTCGTATACCTAATAATTCCGCCCTCTGTACGTGCTCATCCAAAGCTGATTAGAGTTTCGATGATGCCTAACGAATGGATTGAGGATACAGCGGAAGTATAACGTATGGTACCGGATACGTAGCGGTTGTTCCTCGCATTGTTTCGTTTTTACATAGTACATAGCGAAAAGTTTATGCGCTCTACAAGTTTTGTGCAGCGCAAAATTTTGTGCGCGGATGAAATCACAGTGGATGGTCAAGGAAACTTCAGTTAACATTATGAAGGATCACGAGTTCCGAATTGTTGCAGAACTATAACGGGTCCGCTACTGTCCGCTTCTGTCATTTTTATTTTTTTGCTGCTCTCAAGCTATAGTAGGTTTGTAAAATCAGTCCTGTGTTCAGCATGTATAAACGTTTCGCGAGCGTTTTGAGATGGTACTCCGCTTTGCACGTGCACATACGTGCAAAGCGATGTATCATTTCGAAAACGCTTCGCTAACGCTTTCGTCCTGAACGCAGCGCTGATGTCGCTTAATCTCAAATAGATTCATTACATGTTGTCGAATAAAACGTAACTTAAATACTTTTCTTAAAAGAATGTGTTTGATTTACAGTGCATAAATGATATATAATACATATGTTAACTTAACTGCTTTAATTTTGATACACCTGAAAAAACAACATCAATCGAAAAGGTGAAATACAAATATTCTAGAACTTTACTAAAACATGTAATACACTCAATATTATTTTAGAATTCTAAAACGTCAAATTTCAAACCGACAATAGATCGATGTCGGCTCATAAACAATGCATTTACAAATGGATAGATATATTTAGCTAAATTTGAAGTTGCGTTATTTCCAAGCCTTTATATGTAAACAAAACAAATTAGATAATGGTAATACTACAATTTCGTTAACGAACTTCTACGATGTTTGCATCTTGTTCTGCTTACGGAAATATATCATTTATTGGCCCAATGACAGCCCGTTGATGGTGATAATCGGTAAAGTTAGCAGATATTTTGATCTGGATTGTATGTTTCAAGATCCAGGCCATACCGAGTGAATTGTCATTTTTGCTTTGAATTTTCTTTCTCCATCTAGATGTAGATATGAGTGGTACTTTGGCTGCATACGCGATATCTATTACTTACGATTTCCAATTTTGAAAAAGAAACCTATATATTAAATAGAGGGTATTGAATGAGTAGTCATTGAAAAGCGAGTTTATCTATAGACAGATAAAAACGAGGGTTTGCCGAGTTTGTTTTTTATTTTAGATGACGAGTTTAATAGATTCGTTACTTAATGAGGGATAATTTTTTGTTCTATTTATAATATGACTAAGGTTTTTTTAATAAATCGAGGAAACTCCTTATATTTTTTAATTTAAGTTATTTCACGAAACATTTAACGCCGTTTGTGAATTGACGTCATTAATGCAAATTATGGCGTCATTTTTACAACAAAATATAACGTGCCTATAAATTTTAAGCTTATTTGCATACTTATTCCACCAGTATCATTACATCCGTGTAATATTCAACGTCGTTTTTTTCTTTCTTTTTTTTTTTTTTTTTTTTTTTTGTAAATTCCTGCGACGCAGGTCAAATTAAAAACTGATTTTTTTTTCATGAATTTGGCTTATAGCGGGACATACCTCAAATAACTACACAGTTTTAAAGTCAATCATTTTGTAATCTCTGTTTAAATATATAGTAGTCTTTCTTTTTATGCAATAGAAGCGTCGATTCACGTTTTCTCGGACGTTAACATTTGCAGAGACCCTCAAAATGCTCAATTGCCTGAGTGCGAACTACTTTTTGTGGCCCAACAAATGTAAACGCCTAAAATGTGAATTTACCCTACATTAATGAAAAAGCAAGCTCAGTTTATTCAACATGAATAGCAGAACTCGAATGAGGTATTGTAAATTGTGATTACAATACATTTATGAACAATAGACGAGTCGAAATAGCGAATTTTTTGTAAACTTACGATGCCAATATTCACATGTTAACCGTTATAATAGTTGTGTATGGTCATTATTTTACTCGCAGAAAGGTTACAGGAGATCTCTTCTTCTTTTGAATCGATGATGAAGCTTTGCCTTCCTTTTCAAAATCATCAGACAATTGTGGGTGCAAATAATCTTTCGCTGTCAGAAAAATCGTAGAGAGACGTGGGCTTGGTGTAGGTGGGATGGGATCTCCTTCGGATCATTGGCCGGACTTTTTTCTCTAAACTGGAAAGTACCTTGAACGTAATTGCAGTTATTTATAGGTAATTCGGCTTCTAGTGGTGTTTTGGTCTATACGCTTCAATAATAAGAAAATCCTTCAATGCTTTACGATCGTCGGTGGAGATCTTTTAGGCATGTTGTAATTTGAAAACAAAACGCAGTTAGCCACTGCCTTTTGTTTTCAAATTATATTTTGCCCAATTTTAACCGTTCGTTGAATTTACTTTTTCGCCACGTCATCTTCAGTAATGTTTGTGACGTCATGTTTCCACGTGCGAAGTGACGCGCTTTCATGGATCTGCTCTTATTTTTTCCCGAGGTCTACTTCGTTTCATTTTTTATGATTTTGTAATTATATATAGTATCTATAAAGAATCAAGCATATCACTTTCAATTTTCATGAACCGCATCAATTAACTATCTAACGTTCATTGAATACTCAAAATAGCACACAATACGATTGGCCACAGGACATAAATAAGAAAATCATAATAATAAAAATATAATACACTGGTTGTCGAAAGAATACTTGTGAAAGGGCGCAACAGATTGATCTCCTTGATTTAACACTCTTATCTTTCGATGCATTGATTCAGTTTTATAAGAATAATTTAATATTTTGTTGTGTTTTTAACCTCCTTGATAAAATATGATGCCTTCTTGACAGTCAATATATTTTCCGTGTTTCATGCGTTTATACGTTTAGTAAAACCATAATTGTCGGTTTTCGCACTACGACGACATCTAGGTAAAAGTAATATCTCGAGTTATCGAAGTCCAGCTAAAAACTTCATGAAATGGTTGTGCGAAGCCTTCAAGGCCATTTTAATATTTTAAACGCAGTGGAGAAAACAGTATTTACATCAACTAGAGTATTTTGCATCTATACAAAACAATAATTCCATAATTATACAGTAGTTGACCCTGAATTCGAGACTTTCAACAATCAAGCTATCAATACTCTGATATGCCTTATCTAGTCTACATTAATAAGCCACTGTGTTATTCGTTTGTGGTTTCATGCCGCTTAGAACATTTTCCGGTTATACAACAACGCAAATATGCTGGTTTCTGCTCTGTATTTAAGATTCAAATTTTATTCAATATGCAAGGTTTTCGGCCCATATACAGACTATTTTAAGAAATAATTTGTACAAAAGTAACGCCACGAAATATGAGCCTTAGCGTGACTTTTCCAACAATTTGAAATGTGCGTAAGGGACAAACATTAAACATACTAGAAAGCTGTATAAGGGAAATAGACGGTTTTCCTGAATGCCTCAAGGTACTTTGAGACATCTATCTACAAAGAGCACAGTGAAGACTTTGGCCAGACTGTGCGGATGCACAGGCTGGACAAAGTCTTTGCTTGGCGCACATTTGAAATTGTTGGAATTCTCACGCACAGGCTCAATATACGAATAAATAATTTTTTGTATATAAGGGACATGTCGTAGAGGTTAAAAAGATTTTGTTTTACTTCTTCAAAAACTTTATCGGCTAAAGATTTTTTGTAGAAAAAAAAAACTTTTCGGGGCTGTAGAAATAATGCTCACTCCTGATTATCTTGTTTTAAGCTGTAACCTAGGGTACCAATTTTAACTGAAAAGATACATAACTTTAATAAACAAGAGCCGTCAGAGACGGATTATGCTCCCCGAATAAGGCATTGTCACAAAAACAAGAGCCATGTTGGACATGGACATCCCCCGCCAAGAAAGCTTGATAGTAAACTGAAGCCTAATAGATAAAAGATTCTATGTACTGTCAAAGATTTGCCTCCTATAAAATCTAAGTAATAAAAATAACAAAGGGCAATAACTCCAAAATTATGCAAGCAAGAGTTACAGTTCTTGTACACTGCACTTCTCCTCTATGAGATCTATCCATCCATTAAGTTTCAAGTTGATAGCTATTATACTTTAGAAGTTATGCTCCAGACAAAATCTAAGTATAAAAAATAACAAAGGGCAATAACTCCAAAATTATGCAAGCAAGAGTTGTAATTCTTGTGCACTGCACTTCTCCTCCATAAGATCTATCCACCCATAAGGTTTCAAGCTGATAGCTATTATACTTTAGGAGATATGCTCTGTGGTCAGATTGCAAGGACTCAAATAAGATGTTATCTTATACAGCAAACATAAAGGTAACAAACATTAAACTCCCTTTTTGCATGACATATTTTTAGACACAAATATCAAATACCTTATGGTAAAGGGCATCTGATTTGCTACTGAAATGTGAAATTTCATCAAATTCTGAGCATGAGACTAGGAGAAATGAAAGAATAACCGTATTTTACGCGCTGGCGTAAAGGTAACAAACATTTAGCCCCCTTTTTCCATGATATTTTTTTTTACGTTAATTTCAAATTGTTTATAGTAAAGAGCATCTGATTTGCTACTCAAATATGAAATTTCACTAAATTCTGACTGTTAGACTAGGAGAAATTTGGGAAAAACTGTTTTTTACCCTAAGTCCCCTTTTCCCGTGACGAGGCCTCAAATCCAAAAACCGTCACAGATGCATCATCACTATATCATAGGGAGTTCACATGGTAAGTTTCATTTGATTTGGCCCAAGGGTTATGGAGAAATAGGTGGAAATGGACGGACGGACGGACGGAATTACTATTTTACATGCTAACGTAAGGTAACAAACATTTAGCCCCCTTTTTCCATGATATTTTTTTTTACGTTAATTTCAAATTGTTTATAGTAAAGGGCATCTGATTTGCTACTCAAATATGAAATTTCACTAAATTCTGACTGTTGGACTAGGAGAAATTTGGGAAAAACTGTTTTTAACCCTAAGTCCCCTTTTCCCGTGACGAGGCCTCAAATCCAAAAACCATCACAGATGCATCATCACTTTATCATAGGGAGTTCACATGGTAAGTTTCATTTGATTTGGCCCAAGGGTTATGGAGAAATAGGTGGAAATGGACGGACGGACGGACGGACGGATGGACGGACGGACGGATGGAATTACGGACGGACGGACGGACAGACGAAGCGGCGGCTATATGCTCTCCCTTCGGGAAGCATAATAAAGCCACCTCTAACATGGCATCACAAAAAATATTTATACACACTTTATTTTTGACGATTGACCAAATAATCTAATATAAGTTAAATGTCCAATTGGTGTTTTTAAAACATCGCAGACAAAGCTTATGGAACGTCGTTGTTATTTTGTTATGAAGCCTTGACGACGATATATGTCGGTTATTATTCCTATACCGTGACTATGGATCACGTTTTTACACGCGTGACAGCTCTATCAACCTAGTAAACATATCAGATACATACTGATATATCCTTAACGCAAAGTTAATACACTTTCTAACGATATCTTGGTAGTTCTGGCCTGTTTTAGATATATTTAGCGTTCGCGAAACAACCGAGAAATTATATCACGCTATGCACCTGTGATTGGATGAATATCAATGTACACTTTTCATCGTTCTTGTCTATTGGCATCTTAGTCGCTGGTATCCTGTCTACTCATTGGGTAAAAAAAGAGTTGCTTTAGATGCATTACTTTAATGCTTTATAGAAGAAAAGCATCATAAACGAAGGTTTCTACTTTAAAAAGTCTGAAATGTTCATACAAGTAACACCAATATATCGTAAAATGAAATACATGGAAAAACATGTATTTCGATTTTACATTCCTAACACTGCATGGCACATATATTCATTTTATAAGAATTTTTCACGGATACCTACACTGTTGTGTGATTTGTAATATTGGCACCAAAATTAGTTCTAGGCTAATGTACTAGGTGCCTTCGACAAAGTGGTTTTAAAAGAGTCTAGGATTGCGACTCTTAAGCTTGGAACTGAACATTCTGAAAATGCAAAAATCATTTTTGAAATATTCTCGAGTGTAAAAAAACTTGATAATAATCTACAAAGCTCAGTAGAGGAAATAATATTCATACTTCGCTAGGATGGTTTCGGCTGTGCTCGTTTAAGAAAGCTTATAATTAGTTAACCGATCAATGCAAGTACACTACAGCGTAATTATGACGCACAGATAACATTTCTGTAGGTCAAAGACCGAATTAACTTCGTCTTCAAAAAATGTAACTCATAAAAATGAAGCCATGAGCTAGGCAGATATATTTGTTGATGTGCTATAATGATAGCAGAATAAAATTTGTATGGCATTCTAATTAATACGCCATGACAGCTTTAATTTGCCTTAAGCGTTTTATGTCGTTAACCAATTATAAATAGCTTATTATTAAATTTCAAATTATTAAAACTCTTATCTGAAAACCGTTTCTTTACTTTTGGACGCGAATTACAACGCCATGGAAGTTGAAAAGAAGAAGATAAGGAGTCAACTTGTGTGCGAATAGTTGTAAAAAAGAAATCACAAAACCAGTTGTGCGGCGTGCTGAATTTATAATGTACTCAAGAAAACACCAAAAGCAACAAAGTAGGCTAACAGCGCGGAAGAGGAAAATTTTCGAGGGGGGATATGCTGATATGCTTAGCAGGGAAATATCTAAGTAATAAAAGGTACCCTGATATGCTTAGCAGGGAAATATCTAAGTAATAAAAGCTATGGTACCCCCTTCGCATATTTTCTCCATTAGCTTATCAGAGAGATTAACGTTATAGTATCTACAGGTCACACCTTTTGTATGCAGGATTTAGAGACGCATTTTAGAATATATCTTCATGTGTGTGTTTTTGTGGCAAAAAATCATATCAGTTAGACCCAAGTTACAAAACGTGTTCAAGATAAATCTAAAAGGCCGAAATAATATTTGAAAATAAACATTTATTTTTTCTTTAGCCACTCTATTTGTTATGTAAACTTTCAATAATTTTATAGAAAAAAACACGCCATGCCATGTGGTGATTTGATATCTGTTTTCAATGCCATGTAAGTGTCATGTGGTTGCTGCTAGTATTAACTATTAAATTTTCGGTTTCAAAATAGTCTGCTTCCTATATTTTTACAGTATTTGTTTTAACAACGTACAGACGAAATTAAGCAAATATTTAGATCAAGAATATTTTTGCTGTTTTTAAACATCTGACCACTCAGGCTCGTGATGAATAAATTTCCATGTTTTTACGGGTTTTATGATTAAAAAAATAGGATATGCAAAATATTACCATCTAATTTAGTGAATTTACGAATGTACCGTATGATTAGCAGACTTTCGAGTCCATGAATATGAAACTCCCATAGTATTATTTTTTTGTGTAGGTGTAACCTTATTTTGTTTCAGAAATAGAGAAATGAAGATTAAGAATCTAATTTAAAAAATGCTTCATTTACACAGTTTTTTTTCTTGTATCCTCTTGTGTTCATCAGTGTCTTATTTCTTAAAAATGACAAAACATATGACGCTATTTTGCATACACATAAAGACTTGACAAAAGTCAAACAGGATAAAAATATGCCAAACTTAATTTAATTAAATTAAGAAAAGTCAAACAGGATAAAAATATGCCAAACTTAATTTAATTAAATTAAGAAATGTGCAAATCGTAAAAAATAATATTTTGAACATCTATGCAAGATTTATCTATTGATAAAAGTTTTAATAAAAATGTTTATGGAAAATCGTTAATAGGGCGAAAACCCACACCACGAGGATATATAACAACTTGTAATATTGTCTATTCCTATCTTACTCTTTCTCTTTTTTAGGATAAAAACGGGCGCAAATGTGTAATTTATGTACAGGCCGCTTCGTCCATACATTCGACAACGAGTTGAGAGAGACCTTTAAAATTTTGGATGACACTGTACCTTTTTTGAATGCACAAAATATCACAATTTTTCCCATAACATTGCTGTCAGTCTTGACCAGTATAACTGACATAAGGTGACAAATTGCTGGCTGCTGTCAATAAAAACGATAGATTTACCAACAAATCCTTCATTCATATCGAAAAAAAGCACTAGTGACATTTTTAGCTTACCTGAGCTTAAAGTGTTCAAGGTGAGCTATTGTGATCATTCACCGTCCATCGTCCGTCCGTCTGTCTATCTGTCAACAATTTCTTTCTCCTTCTAAATCACTGGGCCAATCAAGCTGTAACTTGGCAGGGATATTCCATGATTGAAATTCTTCAAAAGTTGTTAAAAGAATTTAATTCTTTAAAAACAACAACCCTGGTTGCCATGGTAATAGAAAGGCCCAAAATTGTTGAAAATCTCAGATAAAATCTCCTCCTGAATCTTGGCAGGAATGTTCTTTGGGTGAAGCTGTTCAAAAGTTGTTCAAAGAATTTAATATCATCAAAAACTCTGGTTTCGATGGTAACGGAAAGGATGAAAATGGCCGAAAATTGCCAAAAATGTTAGACAAAAATCTTCTCCTCCTTAACCACTGGGCCAATCAAGCTGAAACCTGACAGGGATGTTCCTTGTGTGAATATTTACCATGTTTGTAAAATGTTTAGTTCGCAGCTAATGTTTAGGACACAGACAGACTGTTAGATTGACGATCGAAAAGACATATACAGACAGAAGGAAACTGGTAAAACAATATGTCCCCGAAATCGATTGTCGGGAGGATGAGGGGAGAGATAAAAACTGAAGGAGAGTTACTGACTTCTAAATTTACAGAACGTCCTGAAATGACAGTTAACTTTGCGTATAAAGTTCGAAGTGATTTTCAATGGATGACTAAATATGAACATTTTTCAGTGATAAAGCAATTTCAAACGAGTAATTTTATTAAACCTCTTCATGTACGAACAAACTAAAGTGTAAGGGAAAACATGAGTTGAAATCGAATAATTGCTTGTCTTTTTTTCTGTAGCAGATATTTGAGTAAAACTGCTTATAATATGCCACTTTTTAATCTTTTGTTGATGTTGTTTTACTCAAAGTTGTCTTGGTACTTGTGACGTCATGAAATTCAAAGTACTGCGCCCTTATCATTCCCGAGGTCTTTTCCGTAGAAACGCTAAGGGCATTCGGAAAATCTCTCGGTCATCTTCCCTGTTGGTATTCATGAAGACTTCGAAGACACTCAAGGATGACAAATAGTAGATGCAGTCTGATTAGGTCCATAGTTACACTACTGCACGAATTACTGAACTCAATCATCTATTTGGTAAAAAAATAAGCTTAGTCATACATTTCATTTAATTGCATATATATGGTTTTGAAAGGGGAAATTCAACAGAATAACGTCTTCTCAAGAATCAATATTTCGTAACACCAGAAATATTCGCCCTTTGTTCCTGCGGCTGCCTTTCTATGCTCCTAGAGTAAGGTAAGATGATTTGAAATACCGAACGTGTATCTAGGAAAAGATTGAAATAAGCCCCAACAATAAGGTGTTGCTATGTACAGAATAGTATGTTGGACGGGTTTATGACGTTTAAAATAAAATGGTTAAATTCATTCGAGAATCTCTCTTTTTTTTTTCGGAGTATGAAAATCAAAGCTAAAATGAATGCTTGTAATTTTCAAATTCACAAAATAGAACTTTTGCTAAGCAAAACAGGCCCCGCATTAAAGACGCAAAATCCAAAAAAACATTAGATTGTCAATAGGGTTGGTCATAAAGCTACAATTTGTATGGCCACCTTGATAATCTGTATAGTACAGCGAGACTTGTGGTTAGAACTTTTAAAGAAAGAAATCAATCATGTATCTTGAGTTCACAGATGTTTTTTATTTTCGATGTATGAAAAGCAAAGCTTAAATATATGCCTATTAATCTCAAATTTACAAAATAGAACTTCTGTTAAGCTAAAACTGACCCGCATAAAAGAATTTAGCAAAAATGGGGACAAGCTATGAAAAGTAATCTTTTTAATCTTTAATGCAAGCATCTCTCAATGAAATACGCGCATTCGGTTCTCCCTGTTTAATATATCCTATAAGGGATTTGTCAGTCATATAAATATTTTACACTTATCAACTGTCGTCGTTCTGAGTGTTTAAATTTTCCTGAAAACTCTTGTTTGTCTAAATTTGTTTGTAATTTCACCAATGTTGAAAGTATTTTAAGTATGTAGGTATATCAAATTTGAAATACATACCTTGAGTAATATCTCTGATGCATCGGAACGCCAAGGCCCGACGCCTTTAAAGTTTTTTCGTGCTCAACTGATGATTTACTCAAATTTGGAATTTAAATATAGGTATAAATATAAAGATAATATTAATTAGATGTTATTTTTAACAACTTATTAATATTGTCTTTTATATTCCGGCATTCATATTAGTATAACAATAGAATGGCGGCTTTAATCTTAAATTGAAATTGGGAAAATGCTCAGTTGAGAATTAAAAACATTGTCTAACCTCGGGTCCTGATGTTTCACCAGACCTCTGGTGTCGTTAAATATTTAATAAGTTTCTATTCAGCAAGCTTAAATTGATAAAAGGTGTTGAATAAATACTTCTTGCATATGAAATTCAGCATATATATTTCTTTTACTTCTGAAGAGATTCATCGATTTTCCACCAATGGGCGAATAAAAATGGGCGCAGGGTTGCCGTCCTAGCGCAGTTGGTAGCGTGCCGGACTGTCAATCCTAAGGTCCCGTGCTCGATCCTCATTTTTCCTCGAAACTCATCCTCTCCGACCATTCGTCTCACACCAATGGGTTGATAATCGTAGACCTGTGTGGGATAGCAGCTTGAGTCTAGGAAATGATAAAATGATAATACTGGTTTGAGAAATACCAGAGATACATTGTTGGATAGTCCAGATGCTGCGATACAGATAAAATATTGTTAAAAGCGGCGTAAAACCCTATTTAAACAATTAAAGAAGCAGTGCACCCCGTTGGGATTTGCAAATTATGGATCTGATGAATGTTGTGGTTGAACCTGTGCAAAACCTGTGCAAACGAGGCCAGAAAGTGATGCCATGGTCCATACTCTAAGCTTTCGAAATATAACTATTGCTGTTGAAAATGGCGTTATATTCAAAAGCACCAACATAACCATCTTCCATAAATTATTCATATGTGACCCGTCACGCGAAAAGGGACCATCCGTGAAATCTGTAAAACGAATTATAGAAAAAGAGATTTGATCCAGCAAAGGTCAATCAGAAACCGCATTTCAAAAATTCTTAGACTGGAAGGTAAATTGAACATTCTAGATACAGAAAACTAGGCACGGTACAAAAAGTTTCGACCCTAGTCAGTCTACGCAGTCCTCGCAGTCTGACTAGGGTCGATACTTTACGCACTACCTACATGGTCCATTTTCGCGTGACGGGTCACATATAACTATCTATCCGACTCGTTCTGTCCTAAATGTGCTTGAACAAAATACTGACTACTAGTATTTAATAGAAAGGACTATAATATGAAATTTTAATACAATAGCTTAGAAATACGAGAGAAGACAATTAAAGAACATAAACTCGTTTATTAAGAATAAATTTGTCAAAACTTTTTTTATCTATACTTAATGTAGTGGACCAGTAATAGTTCCGGAACGTTTTGGAAGTAATTAATTTTAACAGTGTTAACCGAGGTTTCCTAATGATTTCATGAGGAAATCTCGGTCAACATGGTGTAAGTTAACGAGTTCCGAAATGTTTTGGAATCATTACGGGTCCACTTTACCTTAACCCATCCTTTTCGCACACCGTTCTAATTTTCTTGATTATTCTGCGCCATGTCCGTGATTGTTTAATCACTATCCGTTTTTTTTATTCTTCAACACCTTCTCCCCAAGCAAGGAATGATTGTCAGGATATTCGCTCTCAAATTCTATCGCTAAGCACTTTTTGTATTTTTTCGATGTATTTAATTCGTGCTTTTTCATATGAACTTATCAACAACACAAGAGAAATATAAATATCATTTTAATTATGTTCTCTTAAAATTGATTGGATGTCAATATTTTAGATTTTCTTATAGCAAAAAATGTCATTTGTTTAAAACGTTCTCAAATCATCTATATTCTTTTGTATTTTTCGGCCATTTATTCAATAACTCCCGTTAAACAAACGCATTTTGAAAGTAGGCATCTAATCATGTCAATTCATGATTCGTATAGTTACATCTGTTGCTTTTGAATTTCATGGTTACAATGAGGGGCAAAGATTTTGCTTTTTGACAAGTAATTCGTAAAAAATCTACACCGTATTCTTATGATTATCTTACAATTTACACCGAACTCTGCATAATTATAGTACATATGCAATATTTTGGCTTCCAGAAAATGCCGTCTATTTGACGCCATCAAGGCTTAAATTATATGTTTTTCGCGTATTGTTTTCTTATATCATAAAACTTGAGGACCGTGGTGGTTCTTAAAACCATGTTAAGGTCGACAAAAATATGATAATATGGACAGAGATTTTAAAAGATTAAAATAATTTTTGACAATTTTGGCAGAGATCCATCCAAACATCACTGCCAAGTTTGACCTAAGTTGGCCATGTGGTTAATGAACAGAAGATTTGTTCTATGATTTTTTTTTAAATTTTCAGCCTTTCTAATACCATGGCAACCATAAGTTTGGCAGGGCATCACAAGGAACATTTGTGCCTTGTATAAGCTTGACTTGCCCTGTGGTTAAGGAGACGACATTTTTTTAAAACAAATTGTTGATAGACGGACGATGAGTGATCACAATAGTTCCTATTTGGCCCTCTGTGCTCAGGTGAGCTAAATTGCGTCACATGTCCTTGTTTTTATTGAACATTCCATGCATTCAAATTTACAGGACGGTAATCATGAAATGACAATGTATCTGCACAACAAGAAGGTCGACAAAAAATACAGCGATATATTGAGCTTTCTCCGAAAACAGCCGAGTTATCTGTCAGAGCTATGTAATCTTTTATATTTTTAATAAATGTCTTCTCTTGACGATTTTATTTCGTCATTTTTTAATATTTATTTATTTTATTATTATTTTTATTATTATTTGCAAAAGATGGTATTTATTAGACCCTACTCGATTTTCTTGAAGAGGTATAATCGAATTATCAAAACATATTTTTTGTCTGAGGAAAAGACTTGGCAGCATAATTTTAGTCGCGTTATTAGTTAGTTTAACACTGACATTAAATGCACATTCGATTTGCATAACGATTTTGGCACGAATACTTACTTGGGAAGACAACAATTGCCATTTTATTCGCATATCAAAATGAATAGCAAGGGACATATTGGGTCATTGTTACCACCCAATGAATTTTTTTCATGCAAATATGTTGTAGATTTTAAATGGTATAGTAAATATATCAAACTCAGAAGGTAGAGTTCCATGCTCGTTTTCATGCTAGAATTATCTGCCCTTGGATTGTATTTACAATTTTTCAGTAAAACGCCTATAATCCTTTCGGTCTTGTACAAGATCAGTGGCAGCTAATAGCTATAAAGCACATGCCCGTTGATAGACCTTATACATATTCACAATAACTGTTAACAATAAAAGTTCTCTGATCAATTACATTTGCATAACATCCTTTCAAAAGTTACAAATGCACTAATTTTTGATAAATTATGAAGGGGAAAATACCGCGAAGACCTATTTCGTGAGAAAAATCATTAAGGATCATATTTGTTCTTTATTTGGTAATAAATGGTTGCCACCTTTATACCTGTACTACAAATATCATAGAATTGATATCATATCTACGTTCAGGATGAGTAAACGTTTACAAACGTTTGGATGTGAAGCAAAGCAATTACTAGTTCTTAAATGTTTCGCGATTGTTTTTCATTTTGAACACAGGGAAGCTTTTTGGGCGATTCAAGGTAGTCCAACCCTATTGAAAAACAAGAAGGTCTTTGGCCCTGGTCCGCTCACCTGTGTCAAAGCACCTGAAGGGTAACTTGCATTACTTTTGATTCAGATGATAAAGTTTTGAACTGTAACAAATTTATGTGTACAGGAAAATAATCTTGTGGTCAGACCAGTAAGATTCCACAGTCTCAGTTTTACTATTTCTGTTTGAAAATACAAGATCCAAAATGGAATTGTTATTAGTCGTTAGTTTTTGCATGATCATTTTACAAGAGAATATCTGGGATAACTTTAGTAAAACATATTAATGCTTATCTTTGATATCAAGATTGAAATCCCTCATGATAAGTAAAGGTTTTGTTATGTCTACATAAGAAACAAGTTCTTTTTTTAACACTTCTAAAAAGACTTGAAGAAGGCATATTTGGTGCTTTATACAGAACAACAAGCTGCATTTGGTTGGAAGTAACATCCAGGTATAATATTGTAAACTCCTGTTGCTTAGAGGTGAAAGACAAATGTGTTTTGATAGGAATATTTTTCTTTACATACATAGCCAAACCATGTGGAGGTCTCGCCCTGGCTCCGCACCTGGTGGCCCAACAGTTATGATTTTAGCTATTCTAATTATGGTCCATATGCTGATCATCCTTGCCATTTTTCAAGTCTGTAGAGCACATGGTTTATCAGAAGAAAAAGGTTAAAGAATTAAGAATTGCTCTGAAAAGCTACCCTCCCGCCCCCTGGTGCTCCGCACCTGGTAGCCAAACATTCATGAATTTAGCTAATTCAGATAGGGTCTATGAGCTGATCATTCATGTCAAATCTAAAGGCTGTAGGGATCCTGGTTCATAAGAAGAAGACAGTAAAAGATTTCAAAATTTTCAACAAAGAACTACCCCGGCCCCCGGATGCTCTGCACCTGGTGACCCAACAGTCTTGTTTTTAGCTCACCTGAGCACAACGTGCTCAAGTGAGCTATTGTGATCACCTTTTGTCCGGCGTCCGTGCGTCGTCCGTCGTGCGTCGTCCGTCGTGCGTCGTCCGTCAACAATTTCTTTAAACGACATCTCCTCCTAAACTACTAGGCCAATTTTAACCAAACTTGGCAGAAAATTTTCCTTAGGTGGTCCCCTTTAAGAATTGCTAAAAGAATTGAAATCGGTGAAAAACTCTGGTTGCTATGGCAACAAAAGTTAAAAAATTAAGAAAATCTTTAAAATTCTTCTTCTTCTGAACCAGCAGCCCTACAGCCTTGAAATTTGGTATGGATGATCAGCTCATAGACCTTAATAAAAATAGCTAAAATCATATCTGTTGGGCCGCCAGGTGCGGAGCATCAGGGGGGGGTAGTACTTTGGGTAAATTTGGTAATCTTTAACCTTCTTCTTCTTCTGATCATGAAGGCCTACAGCCTTAAAATTTTGCATGTACCATCACCTCATAGACCTTAATAAAAATAGCTAAAATCATATCTGTAGGGCCACCAGGTGCGGAGCACCAGGGGGATGGGGGTAGTACTATGATGAAAATTTTGTAATCTTTAACCTTTTTTTAGCTCACCTGAGCACGAAGTGCTCAAGGTGAGCTTTTGGGGTTACTTGATGTCCGTCGTCCGTTGTCCGTCGTGCGTCGTGCGTCGTCAACATTTAACTTGTGGACACTCTAGAGGCCATATTTTTTGCCCAATCAACCTGAAAATTGGTCAGAATGATCATCTAGATAAAATCTCGGACAAGTTCGAAATTGGGTCAATTGGGGTCAAAAACTAGGTCACAGGGTCAAATCTTAGAAAAACCTTGTGGACACTCTAGAGGCCATATTTTCAGCCCAATCAACCTGAAAATTGGTCAGAATGATTATCTTGATGAAATTTCAGACAAGTTCAAAATTGGGTCAAGTGAGGTCAAAAGCTAGGTCACAGGGTCAAATCTTAGAAAAACCTTGTGGACACTCTAGAGGCCATATTTTTAGCCCTTTCAACCTGAAAATTGGTCAGAATGATCATCTTGATGAAATCTTGGACAAGTACGAAATTTGGTCAAGTGGGGTCAAAAACTAGGTCATGGGGTCAAATCTTAGAAAAACCTTGTGGACACTATAGAGGCCATATTTTTAGCCCTATCAACCTGAAAATTGGTCAGAATGATCATCTTGATAAAATATTGGACAAGTTTGAAATTGGGTCAAGTGGGGTCAAAAACTAGGTCACAGGGTCAAATCTTAGAAAAACCTTGTGGACACTATAGAGGCCATATTTTTAGCCCTAACAACCTGAAAATTGGTCAGAATGATCATCTTGAATAATTCTTGGGCAAGTTCGAAATTGGGTCAAGTGGGGTCAAAAACTAGGTCACAGGGTCAATCCTTTGAAAAACCTTGTGGACACTCTAGAGGCCATATTTTTAGCCCAATCAACCTGAAAATTGGTCAGAATGATCATCTTGATAAAATATTGGACAAGTTCGAAATTGGGTCAAGTGGGGTCAAAAACTAGGTCAGGGGGTCAAATCTTAGAAAAACCTTGAGGACACTCTAGAGGCCATATTTTTAGCCCAATCAACCTGAAAATTGGTCAGAATGATTATCTTGATAAAATCTTGGACAAGTTCGAAATTGGGTCAAATGGGGTCAAAAACTAGGTCACAGGGTCAAATCTTAGAAAAACCTTGTGGACATTATAGAGGCCCTATTTTTAGCCCAATCAACCTGAAAATTGGTCAGAATGATTATCTTGATGAAATCTTAAACAAGTTTAAAATTGGGTCAAGTGGGGTCAAAAACTAGGTCAGGGGGTCAAATCTTAGAAAAACCTTGAGGACACTCTAGAGGCCATATTTTTAGCCGAATCAACCTGAAAATTGGTCAGAATGATCATCTTGATGAAAGCTCGGACTAGTCTGAAATTGGGTCAAGTTGGCTCAAAAACTAGGGCACAGGGTCAAATCTTAGAAAAACCTTGTGGACACTCTAGAGGCCATATTTTTAGCCCAATCAACCTGAAAATTGGTCAGAATAATTATTTTGATGAAATCTTGGACAAGTTCGAAATTGGGTCAAGTGGGGTCAAAAACTAGGTCATGGGGTCAAATCTTAGAAAAACATTTTAGATTGTTAATTCAGGTGAGCGATTAAGGGCCACTATGGCCCTCTTGTTTCTTCTAAACCAGGAGACCTACAGATTTGAATATTGGCATGGATGATCAGCATATGGACCTTTATGAAAATACCTAAAATCATAACTGTAGATTCACCAGGTGCGTAGCACCAGGGGGGAGAGGATAGTACTTTTGTGAAAATTTTGTAATCTTTAACCTTCTTCTTCTTCTGAACCACAAGCCCTACAGACTTGAAAATTGGCATGGAGGATCAGCTCATAGACCTTAATATAAATAGCTAAAATCATGACTGTAAAGCCACCAGGTGCGGAGCACCAGGGGGGAGGGGGAAGTACTTTTGTGAAAATTTTGTAACTTTAATCTTTATCTTCTAATGAACCAGGAGCCCTACAGACTTCAATATTGGCATGGATGATAAGCATATGGATCTAAAATAAAATAGCTAAAATCATGAATGTAGGGCCACCAGATGCGGAGCATTAGGGGGCAGGGGGTAGTACTTTGGATCAATTTAGAAATCTTTAACCTTATTCTTCTCCTGGATCAGGAACCCTACAGACTTGAAAATTGTCATGGGTGATCAATATATTGACATTAATAATAGCTAAAATCATGACTGTAGGGTCACCAGGTGCTGAGTGTCTTGGGGAGGGGGTAGTACTTTGGATCATTTTTGAAATCTTTAAACTTCTTCTCATGAGCCAGGAGTTCTTCAGACTTGAAAATTGGTATGGATGATCAGCATATGGACATATATTGAATTAGCTAAAATCATGACTGTAGATTCACCAGGTGCAGAGCATCTTGGGGGAGGGGGGAGTGCTTTGTTGAGAATTTTGAATCCCTACAGCCTTTATATTCGACATGGATTGATTAACTCATTAAAGAAAACTTTAAAAGTCTCAGACTCAGCCTGTATATCTGGCATAGATTAGCTGATCACAGACCTTTTATGGAAAAAGCTTAAATAAATAATGTCCAGGGGAGGAGCAGAGGGGGGGGGGGAATGATTTTTTCAAATGTTATCTGATTGAATAAGTGAAAATCTCTTTTTCTGTGGTTGCATGGACATACCTAGGTAATGAAGCTTTTTTCTCAGGTGAGCGACCCAGGGCCAACGGCCCTCTTGTTAATTTCATAATATGACCTACGTCCCCGGAGTGAAATAACACCGTTGAATATTTTTGATATTACACGGGTGTTATTACACTAGTGGAATAACTATGCAAATGAGCTAAGAACGAAGAACAACGTTATATTTGTTAGGAAAATGACGTCATAATGGATCTGCTGACGTCATTTTGCAAACTGCGTTATGCGTTTCGCGGAATAACAAGAATCGAAAAATATCGTAATTTTCTCATTTTATCACCAAAATTCGGGTCATATTATAAATAGAATATCAAATTTGTGCTCATCAAATACCGAATTTATAAAACTCGTCATCTATAAACAGATAAAAACTCGGCGCAGCCTCGTTTTTATTTGTTTATAGACTACTTGTTTAAAAAATTCGGTATTGAATGACCACTCATTTAATATCCTCTATATATTAATTAAGGTTTATAAGCTGATAATCCATGCCAATTTTCAAAAAAATCGACACTATGTCGGAAAGCTTCACTAAATATATGAGCCTGTGCGCGACATTTCCAACAACTTCAAATGTTCGCTAAGCGAAGTCTCTGGCCAGTCTGCGCATCCGCACAGTCTGGTCAGAGTAGATAGATAATGTCTCAAAATAACTTGCGACAATCGGGTAGCTTACTTTTACAGTATGTGGCTGTCTACGCTGCTCAATGTTTTTCCCTCCTGCACATTTTCAAATTGTTGGAAATGTAGCGCACAGGCCCATATAATGCGTACTTAGTGCAATGTATGGAGAAAAAATCTAACTCCCGAGATAATTATCAATTCCCATAACCGAGCTAGATATGTTTTTCGTATACTAAGTACGAGGGTGAAGCAAAAATTACATAGACTAACGTTATAGAAAGTTTGATTTTACAGATTTACAAAATAAAACTACGCTATTATTATTAAACAGCATTTTTCTGTCTATCATGTAAATTTGAAGGCAATCCTACTTGTTGGTCACATGCAGCAACCATTCTTAAATATGTAGTCATTTGGTACCGGCGCACGGTAACGACGTCAATATAACGCATCGGTATTTACAACTTCCGTTGAAAGTCAAAACTTTTAAAAATACTCAACTTCAATGGTCATCACAATTTCTGTATTGCTTCATGTATTGGATAAGTAATATTTCATTCTAATATGATCCAAACTGATGAACTTAAGTGTGTAACGTGTATTCAAGATACTGTCATGATGTTGATCTGTGACAGCTTTAGACCCAATGTTGAGGTGACTTTTCTCATTCTCCGAGTATCATCCTTTAGAAACTCTCCATTTAAAAAAAGGTCAAATTTTAAACCATTTAAAAAGAAGACAGTTGCTTATAATCGAAGACCCTTTATCATATTTCATCATTTAAGCTTCTCGGTTAGGTTTTCCATAGGTCCAGTAGAACTTCATTATTGCTCGGTTGTCTTTACCTGCGCCGGTGCCATTATTTTGAAGCTCAAAAATTGACGCGTGCCCTGAGCTTATTGACCTTTATTTAGAAAAAAACCAAATGGATTACGCTTAAATTTTGAAAACCCCTACAGATAACGCTAACACGTAAATAGACGAAGTTTTGAATGGTTTGATACAAATATAGAGGGAAAATTATGGGTGATATTACTAGGAGGTAACGTCACGAAATGGGTTGCGCCGATGGCGCCTTATCAGGAACATAAAGCTTTGAATTTTTATCATTACAGTCATAGCAAAGTCTTGTAAGTTCAGTATTATGTCAACATTAAATGGTTAGAAACGCGTACGAAATTTTATTCATTTCCGTCGGGAAACTCCAAAGTTATAGTAAAAGTCCACGTATTTACCTCGTATGTATTATATTTATCTTAAAACCTCTTTTTGCCTTGTTTTTGCCGATGCTTGTAACAGAAATGGAAGTTTCTAAAAATGACCGCTTTATGTCATTGTTCTACAAATGACTATGTGATATCATGAAAAATATCACATGGGATGTTATCACACGGATAAATGTGTAGTTATACGATAAACTTCGTTATATTTCGGCTTAATCAAACATTTTTTTTCACGCTATCGTAGTCTACATGACAAAAAGGACGTCATTCGAGAAAACTCAGCCATGCCGAGTTCAAATTTTTCATGTGATGTGGACTTCCTAAATAGCTGTGTCGAATTCAATACAAACAATCAAACAAATAAATAGTTCTTTCTGACGACCTATGGAAATTGCTTTCAACACAAGTTCCAATTTCTCTTTATAACAGTTCTTTTTAGTACCATTTTATTGGTATCATTCACGTAAAATATACTTCATATCACGAACGAAATATAATTACGGAACAAGGTGGCAAATAGCACGAGATATGATAGTTAGTTTCACTGCTGAATGTCTCAGTATGAGGAAATCAACAAAGAGAATTAACTAAACAAAAATGATAAGCTAGGTACAATCACATTTTTCTGCACTGCACTAAGTACCAAGTTTCAAGTCAATCGGGCAAAAAATACTCCCGACAAAGAAGTGGACGCCACCGGACGCCCATTCGCCACGGCTGATCCAATATTACGTCCCGTCTTTTGGCGGGCGTATATAAATACATGTAAAACGTATATTAGTATTACAGCAAAACTTGAAATAAACTACCACTTGATGGGACTCTCAGAAATAATTACCATAAGAAAATAGTAGGGTAGTCCGTTTCCAAACTAAAACAAGCCAATCATCAAAGAGATCACTTTTGTATGTGGCAGTGGTACAAGAATCGATCCGATATAATTAAGCTTTTTTGGGGCTCCACTGAGAATTTTCTCAAATTTAAAATTTAAAAAAAAATCATGAACATGAAAGGAAATATAAATAAGTTTTTGTTTATAACAACTTATTGATATTATATTTTATGTCAACACATCCGCCTTAATATTATAACAATAATAAAACTTTAATCTCAAGTTGAATTTTGAGAAAATTCTCAGTTGAGAGCGAGAAAAGTTTAACAATCTCGAGCCCAGATAATTCAAACTGTAAAAGAATATCAGACATTTTTTCTATTATTTTTTTTTTATCCATGCTATGTATGTATATATAAATATGCTTTTAATTGCTATTAAATCTTATGATAGTAATATCCAGGAAATGATGATTAATGTTTAATCTGGTTTATATTTTTTCTAGATGAGACAATGTCATGAATATTTGAAAGCAATTAAGTCTGAGCTTTGGATTATCACAACATTTTAAAATTTTCATTACCTGTCATGAAACAAAATCTTTTACTATATTTGTACTGTTATATTTCCTGGGAAAATATTTAATATTTTCAAATCGTTTGTCAAACATTTTCCGGATAGCCAATATCTTGTATCACATGATTTTTTGCCAAGCAAGCTGACTATTTCTAACCGATCAAAAGAGAAAAAAAGTAATGCATAAATGATTAGAAACTTAAGGTAGAAAAAACAACAACAATGAGATAATAAACTGTGTACTTTCTTGGAATAACTTAACAACAATATGTCCGATGATGAAACAAATTACATGAAGTGTGCATGAATCTTTTTCCTCAGCGATCTATCTTAAGTATTCTTAGAGATATGCTTAGAAGTGTCCAGAAAATTGCTGTCGGCGCACTCTAGTAATGTTACCTAAACAGCCGTTACAAAGTAACTTTTCTGAGTAGCATTCTGCAAGATCCCTATACTTAAGACGAAAATGAGATTTATGACAAGAAAGCTCTGAAACGACATGTATCCTCGAGCCAACTCTTGTTGAATCTTTCTACCCCACCATCAATCGGGAACATTCGTCGATTTTAAGGCCCCGGTAATAATGAAGGCGCAGATATATGTTATGTTTGTTTTACTACGCCATCTTCATATTTGGCGGAATTAAAAAAAATGCATGCCGATAACACGACGAATAAAAGAACATCTGTAAACAATTTCTTTCTTGGTGTCAAAACAGGTTATGTCGTCTGGTATCGAAACAAATGACGTCAAGGACAAAAAAGCAATGGATATAAACTAAAAAAAACCCCTCTCAATTTAAGTTCCAAAAGAAAAGAATAAAGGGACAAAGCGCACTTATTTTTTTATTAAATTTTTTTTTTTCATTGAGATCTCGAAATATGTTCTCACTAGTACATCAGTTAACACATATACGAATTCACATCACAAACTGGATCGATAATTTAAAACAGTTAAAAATGAGGGATTATCTGTTCCAAGTACTTTGAATAATGCTTCAACGAACAGGAACAACCATGAACAGTTTTACAAACAATAGAGCGATTCAGCCCGTTTAAACATGTATATGACCTCTTTCGATATTTTTACGTCTGTGCTGATAATGTTACTCATATCGTGTACAGTCTCTATTTTCATACAATCTATAAATAACAGTGATCTTATTTCTATACTCGATTCGTGACTAAGTTGAATAGTAATCTGAATTTATATGACTCAATGACTATGAGACATTATTGAGCAGATGAGGTATTTTTTCTCCAAAGACGATATAATTAATTACGAAATTCCAAATGACAGGCAATTTGATCTACAATTGAATACATCTTTTGCCTTTTTACTGGCATTATTCGTTTGTGCCGACTAGGTCGAATGAATCCTTTTCTCGATCAAGTAGATAATTAACTAAAATAGAAAGGAATGTAAAAACTTGCGAACAAATTAGCAGACGACATAACCAAGATACTGTTTTATCGTTTTATCTTATTGAAGTTTCAAAAATAGATCTGCGAATAGTAAGTGTTCAAATATACAATATCACCATTATGTATTGTTGTCACGTTTATATCCGCGTGACATACGGAAAACATGTGACCCTTTGAATAATGTTCAAACGTTAATTCGTTAAGAAGAATGACGCTTTACAGCCGAATTATAGCATAAATATTAATTGTAAGAAATTGAATAAATAATTATACAAAGCGTCAATACGAATAAAGCGATATAAACAATCATGATAAAATATTCATTCTGAATATATCTACAAAGGTCGGTGAAGAAAATAATGTTGGCCTCAATGCTCACAGGGCTTTTTAGATACAAGTTGAAGATTTACATTCAGAGTTAAACCGTTTCATAATTTCCAGAATGGAATATTCATTAATAAGTCATAGACAAATTAATGGCAAGAGGTCTGAAGAAAGCATTCTGTAAGTGCATTGAAACTGCTGTTTTTATTCGACTTCACTACTTCAATTATTGAATCCTAGTATCCAATGTTTTTAACATAACAAAACAAGAAATTGTGTTTCGTTTTTGTTTCATTATATATATTTCTTTCTTTACTTATTTCTATTCCATATTCTGACTTCGTTTAAACCATAAACTTTCTATACTTATCATTGGTTATTCAAATCACCATTTTGGCAGTCATAAACAATAAAGGTATCCAAATCCAAAAGGATCGTGGCGTCTACAGTGTAACTATGTACATGATCGATAGCCTTGAGTTGGGAGTGTAATTTGAGGGAAATAAATAGAACGCTAGAGATTACACATTGGGCTGTATAAATGTGTACCTAGTATATCAAATTGCTAGGTTTTAGACGATATCCCTTCAGGCTAGGGCTGGTTATAGATTTATAGATCGATTATTAGGCTCATTAGGCTTTTGGTCGTTCGCCCAATGGAAATGTGTCTTTATACCACATTTCTATGAAATTACAAATTGTTATATCAATAGTTGGTTCTGTTGTTAAACATGCAGCATAATGAAATATTTAATTAAGTTCATCTGCTTTACAAAATTACATAAGACTTATATTTTACTACTTAAACAATTGCCATCTTCATTGTTACATTGCGCGGTTCAAAGTAAGCATTTGTAGAGTGAGCCTTGTTGTCAAAACTGATAAAATGCATTTTTCAAGCCAAATTATGGTTGGAGTTTTCTTGTGACATTCGTAACGATTTCTGATTTTCTTTTTCTTAGAACCAGGGACTCTCGATATACA
The DNA here is from genome assembly GCA_948146395.1 of Fragum whitleyi. Lineage (NCBI taxonomy): Eukaryota > Metazoa > Mollusca > Bivalvia > Cardiida > Cardiidae > Fragum > Fragum whitleyi. The sequence goes on from OX411553.1 coordinate 52,569,320, forward strand.
TAATTAGGGTCCGTTTTAGAACCAAAGTCAAAATCTCACTTCTATAAAAAATGTATTTTTTGGTATTTCGCCTTGTGTTAAGAGCTTTTCAATACGAATGAAAGAAAACAAAGGCAAATAGGAACAACAAAGTGTTGGCAACGTTTCATAATAAATACTCTTTGCTTTAGGCTGGTATCAAAAACGCGATTAGATTCTTCTATAATCTGTGGAATTCCTAACAGTTTGACATGAGCAACCTAGTCAGCTCCACAGTACAATTATAAGATTGTGTGTCTATTTAAAAAGATGCTTTTGATACCTTACCTTTCTACAAAGCGCGAAATGTAGACTGGACAGAATGTGCGGATGCACAGGCTGGCCAGAGTCTTTGCTTTTGCACATTTGATCTTGTTAGTAATGTCAACCAACGACTCATTTACGATACAACACAATCGTATCGAAATGTTCGCGTGATTCGTTAAGCATGAAATAGGCAGACTTTTGTGAAATAAATCTTTTAGAATTAATTCATAAAAAACTAATGGCTAGATAATCGTTTTCCTTTGATAAGAGATATATCAATTAGATTTTGTATATATCTGTTTATCGAATTAATGTTGGTACTTAAATAAACTCTCTTCTAGCTAATAAACAGATAGCAGCTGGAGGCTAGGAAAGTATACTGTTCACAAAAAGTAAGAGGATATTGTAAGTTAGATTTGTGGTATTCTGGTCAGCTTGGGCATCCATACATCTTCAGGGCCCCGTTTGAAAATCATCAACAAAAAAGCAAATAGTTTGATATCGTGACAGTATCTGACCGTGAGACACAGGGTTTGACAGCAGTCTGGACTCACGTTCTTCTGGTTTCCAGCATACCATTGACTCACTTACGATGAGCTTTCATTAGACCTCACATTAATCTAACAAAATGCGATGCAAATACAAGATAGAGATAAGCACCAAATAATTTTTCTCGAAGTCATGCTCAAATGTAGTAAGAATTTCCAGTACAACATACGCCATGTTAAAATAAGCGTTATAACCCTCTCTTCTTAGATGCTGAATTTGCAGGACATGTTTAGTAGAGAAGGGAATTCTATAACTATCATATGAACATGAGACAACTGCTAGTTGGCCAAGGATTCGTTAGATTGTCCTAAATTGTTTGCAACCACAATAACCTTATGGATTAACAGATTATCCCCTACTTTTTGTGAACAGTATATGTGATGGTTGTTCAGGTGAGAGAAATACCAGGAATCTATTGTTAGGTGCTCCAGCCGCTACGATATAACGATATGAAAAAAATGTTGAAAGCGGCGTTAAACTCCATTCAATCAATCAACTAAATGAATCTTAAAAAAAATATAGCTTCGCTATGAGTTGCTGTTATCAAGGATAAATTTGACTCTTCAAGTGTCAGTTTTGAATGTTTTCAGAGAAATCAAGTTTTCTTTTCAAGAATACTTTTGATAATTCAATTAGTTTTATACGTTTTCGATGGCACTCATGGAACACCGGCGTGTTTACTAAAGCTAGAAATGTGGTTTTGTATTCTAGATTTGAATTTCCACGAAATATACATTATTTATTTTTTATTTTTTTTTTTTTTGGGGGGGGGGGGATACTTTGTGTTATTTTACAATATTTGTGTTCTTCAATACAATAATGCATAACAATAGTTTAATGGTAACCTCGGAATAAACAATTATATATAAGCATGTGCGTGACAATTTCAACAATATCAAAATTTGCGGAAGGCAAAGACTTTTGCCATTCTGTGCATCCGCACAGTATGACCAGAGACTTTGCTATGCGGTTTGTAGATAAATAAGGTCTTAAAATATCTGTAGATAGTCAGGCAATCTTCTAATTACGCTATGTAACTATCTAGGCTTCTAGGCTGCTAGATGAAGTTAAACAGAGAACAGAGAAGTTAAATTGTTGGAAATGTAACGCACAGGCTCATATAATGGTTTACCTCGAGGTTCTCACCAAACTTTTATGCAATCGGGCTGTAAGGTGCAACACATATTCTGTAATTTTTAAACCTTTTTTGTGTTTTTTTTATCTTCACAAATCAACAGTTATATTTTATCAAATCGGCATCCATAGATTACTTGACCTTCTAATATTGTGCTTAAAAAGATAAATTGGTGTCTGTAAAAATGAATTGTAAGACGATATAAACTCTGTTTTATTCTGGCAAATATTTTCAATTATGTTGTATCAAATTTTTCTTGGATATTAATAAAGTAAATAATTTATGGTTCAGCGTCGGGGTAAAGATTCATGTTAAATATGATATTTGGGTAGAAACAGAAAATGTTTATAAAAAAGAAATCATATTATATCTGAGTTACATATAAAAATAAACCTCTTATTTCGATTAAAATGTCATACTCATGACGGCCAACTACAGTGGAGACTTTCACGTCTTAAATGTAAGATAAAACATAAAATATTGTGTTTTACAAAAATATTTTAAACTTCGAGGGGTGATCGATAAATTCGGGATATTTTCAAATTAAACAAATACAGCTAACACTGTCTGGAAAATCAAGAAATGAATTTTGTTCGTTTGAAGAACCTTCATTGTAGTAATATATATAGCATATAAAACAATAATTTCTTCACTCGTGGAAATTGTTTTCTCTAGATTTGATCAGAATTTAATTTGTAGATAGGTCAACCACCACACCGAAGTAGGATCCTGTTCTATGTTTTTTTTTTGTTGTTTTTTTTTTCATGGTTTACGATTATAACCTCAAAAAACGCAATCTATTCGCATTGTAGAGCTTTTTCAATGCCGGTGAAAACCCATTTTTATATATATATATATATATATATATATATATATATATATATATATATATACACCTCGTTTGATAGCGAGCGCTTCACATGATAACTTGTTAGTGTCCTAAAAAGATTTCTCCCTTACCATACCTTATAATATCAATTATGAAAAGCACTTTCTGAAAAAAAGTGATTCCGCTACACAATTATAAAATTTAAGGGTTCTTGATTACTTGTGCTAGATCACTCTTTGGTTTTAGGTGTACTGACCGAAGACCAGAAAGATAGAGCGATGGCGTTTTTCCTGTCCGTCCGTCTGTCTACAATATAGTTTACTCTGTAAACTCCACAAATATTTTCGGATTTCTTTGAAACAGAATGATTGTATAGGGAAACAAGGAAGTTTCCTTTCGAAAATGAGCCATCACAGAACACAGCAAAGGGCCTTATTGATTTATGCTAAAAAAATTCGACCACACAATAAGGTCCGCAAAAATGATCCGAAGTTCTCGAAACCTTTAGGAGTTATTCTATGGTTCCAGGGCTTTTCTTTGTGAAAAGAAAGTAGACAGTACAGGAAAGGAAACCGCAAGGATTATCCCAAAATCGATTTCGAAGGGGCAAAATTAAGCTTTATCACTTTCACTTTACATATTCTTTTCAGCAATAAAGCTCATGAAATATTAGAGTAAAAACTTGGTATTCGAAAGATCGTCTCAGGCCCTCATGGGCTTCTTGATGTCAGAAGCAGCAATTTTTTTTATTGATTTGGGGCATTCTTAGCAGAGCTAATGCCGATTGATACGAGTAAAAATCATCTCTGTCGCATACTTTTTAAGCATTTTGATTTCGCATTTTGCCGTCTCTGAAAAACGATTCAAGACAATGAGCTATTGCGATCGAGTATTGTCCGTCCATTCGTCCGTCCGTCAACAATTCTTTTATCCTCTCCTCCTTCTTAACTTCTGAAACTTGAAAGGAATATTCCTTTGGCGAGGCTCCTCCAAAATTGTTAAATAATTGAATTCCGTAAAAAAAAATGGTTTGAAGCGTTTAGCTTATTTTAGATTCTTTATTTGGTCCATTTGGCCATAACACTGTTTATCGCACTCATTTTATATTATTTCATACATTTATGATCAGAATAGTATTTTGACGAATCAATTGTTTTAGATCGAAGAGAGATTACCACACAGTAAAGTTAGTAAAATTATGAAAATAACTGCGAGGAGGTTGTTCTTTATCTACATCCTATTGTGGCTTGGAATCAAATTTAAGGAAAAAAAAATATGTTTTTTTTTTCCCTCAAAAATGGCGATTTTCATAGTTTTGGCACAAAGAATCTACCTTAAATATCCACGTAATATCAATTCAGTACTTTATTCCATAGAATATTTAAAAAAAATGGGTGTTAATCAGTCATTATTAGTAATCATACTAATTAGTAATTATAACTCGATAGCGTACAACGCATATATGAAATAAGAAGAATTGCATCATTCGCAATAAAATACATGTCATGTGTTTTACTGTGTACACAGATAGCCCCGCCAATTTATGACGCCGTATGTCATCTTTAGCGGGAACGTTTATGCGTTTGACGTCATAAAACCCATGTGCTAAATAACGCGCGTCGATTTCTGTGAAATTCACCCAACGTCAAAATCATTATTTATTATTATCAATTTTACATCTAGAAAAATGTAATTTTACTAACTTACACACAGGAAAGGATAATTTACTTTATTTCAGAATTGTGTTTTTGTTATGATGGATATAATTTCATTTTCGCGTTAATGTGTCCATGAATAAAGAGTGATGGGGGGGGGGGGGATCGGAGTTCCATGCAAAGCAAAATCCTAGGGAAGCCTTAGGATTTTACCTTTAGCATATAACTCCTCCTCCATCAGACTTTATTCACGGACACATCAACGCGAAAATTAGATGATTTCATTAGTATAATAAACATTCTAGAGTGTATAGAATGAAGGAGCTGTAAGCATTGTAGCATTGCGGCACTTTAATGATTGAAACGGTAATTATAACTTGTTCATCGAGATATTAATAATTATATATTCATATTTCTGAGAAAAATTCAGTAGGTTTTTTTTATATATATTGTTTAAGTAAAGAGACTGACACAGTGCCATGGCAATAGCACCAGTAGCTTTTGGTCAGTGGAACTTAAAACGTTAAGATATAAGAGTGGTGAGTCATAGCGGGGGTCAATTTTACAGAGTCTAAATGCTGAAGTACTCGAACATCACTTTTATCTGGGATTGCTTAGACAGGCTTTTATCTGGGTCCGAGATTATAAAACATATTCCTTGCTCAACTGAGAATTTTCCTAAAATTAAAATTTACATAAATGTATGAATATGAAATTTAATCAATATGCATAGATCATTTTCAACAACTAACAAATATCATTTTTCATTTTCATGCATTTATTAAAGAGTTACAACAGAAATAAAACGTTAATCTTAAAGTGAAATTTTAGGAAATTCTCAGTTCAGTATGAGAAAAGTTTTATAATCTTAGGCCTTGAGGTAAGTGACCGAAGGCTGAGAGTTCTCTTGATTGGGAACTATCTTTTAGTGTAAGTTTGAATTTTTTAACTCTTGTACATATATAAGAGTTAAAGTTTAATGACAGAATTCAGAGACGCTAGATGTATATTGGCAGCTGAACCCAGTCTTCCCTGTGGGTCTCTGAGATTTTGTTTAAACACATAGAATATATGTACATGTATCATGGCAAATGAAAGCCATTGGAAAGTAAAACGCCAAGCTACACCAAGAATATTCGAAGATACGACAGCTTCTGCCACTGTATTTATTTTAGAAAAATGCGGGGTTTCCTCGGAAAAATGTACTTCCGAAGAATTTCAGTTGTCCAGAAAAGTGTCGCCTTTGACTCACATGCCACGTGATGACCTGAAGTATATACCTTGGTTGCAGGTCAAAATGTAGGAAAATCTTGTAGGATCTAATCTTTAAGACATAAAAGATTAAACACTTGGAATATTTGTAAGAATGGCACATTGAAAATACAACCACAACTTGTAGATAGGGCAGATGATAGGGAACATGTTTAAAGAAAATGCACGAACGGACATATCGCACTCACTAAGGGCATGAGGCCATAACTAAAGCCTTAAAAAATAAATACGACGAAACAGTATGTGTTCTATTGTCTGTCTTTATGCAGGAAAGACGCAAAAATTACTTGTTACGTCGAATTCGTCATTTTCAAAATAACACCAAGTTGTATTTCATTGTTTGTATATGTTGTAAGATTATGTTTGTGTATATGATTGTTGAAATGGAGAGTTTTTAGCTCATCTGAGCACGAAGTGCTCAAGGTGAGCTTTTGGGGTTACTTGATGTCCGTCGTCCGTTGTGCGTTGTGCGTCGTGCGTCGTCAACATTTACCTTGTGGACACTCTAGAGGCCATATTTTTAGCCCAATTAACCTGAAAATTGGTAAGAATGATAATCTTGATAAAATCTCGGACAAGTTCGAAATTGGGTCAAGTGGGGTCAAAAACTAGGTCACAGGGTCAAATCTTAAAAAAACCATGTGGACACTCTAGAGGCCATATTTTTAGCCCAATCAACCTGAAAATTGGTCAGAATGAATATCTTGATGAAATCTCGGACAAATTCGAAATTGGGTTAGATGGGGTCAAAAACTAGGTCACGGGGTCAATTCTTAGAAAAACCTTGTGGACACTCTAGAGGCCATATTTTTTGCCCAATCAACCTGAAAACTGGTCAGAATGAATATCTTGATAAAATCTTGGACAAGTTCGAAATTGGGTCAAATGGGGTCAAAAACTAGGTCACGGGGTCAATTCTTAGAAAAACCTTGTGGACACTCTAGAGGCCATATTTTTAGCCCAATCAACCTGAAAACTGGTCAGAATGAATATCTTGATGAAATCTTGGACAAGTTCGAAATTGGGTCAACTGGGTTCAAAATCTAGGTCACAGGGTCAATTCTTAGAAAAAACTTGTGGGCACTTTAGATGCCATATTTCTAGCCCAATCAACCTCAAAATTGGTCAGAATGTTTATCTTGATAAAATATCGGACAAGTTCGAAATTGGGTCAATGGGGGGTCAAAAACTAGGTCACGGGGTCAATTCTTAGAAAAATTCTTGTGGACACTCTAGAGGCCATATTTTAAGCCCAATCAACCTGAAAATTGGTCAGAATGATTATCTTGATATAATCTCAGATGAGTTCGAAATGTGGTCAATTGGGGTCAAAAACTAGGTCACAGGGTCAAATCTTAGAAAAACCTTGTGGACACTCTAGAGGCCATATTTTTAGCCCAATCAACCTGAAAACTGGTCAGAATGAATATCTTGATGAAATCTCTGACAAGTTTGAAATCGGGTCAAGTGGGGTCAAAGACTAGGTCACACGGTCAAATCTAATAAAAACCTTGTGGACACTCTATAGGCCATTTTTTAAGCCCAATCAACCTCAGAATTGGTCAGAATGATTATCTTGATGAAATACTCGGACCAGTTCGAAATTGGGTCAAGTGGGGTCAAAAACTAGGTCACGGGGTCAAATCTTAGAAAAACCTTGTGGACACTCTAGAGGCCATATTTTTAGCCCAATCAACCTGAAAATTTGTCAGAATGATTATCTTGATGAAATCTCGGACAAGTTCGAAATTGGGTCAAGTGGGGTCAAAAACTAGGTCACGGGGTCAAATCTTTGAAAATCCTTGTGGACACTCTAGAGGCCATATTTTTAGCACAATCAACCTGAAAATGGACAGAATGAATAATTTGATGAGAACTTTGACGAATTTGAAATTGGGTCAAGTTAGGTCAAAACTAGGTCATTGGGTCAAATCTTAGAAAAACTTTTTTAGATTGTTAATTCAGGTGAGCGATTAAGGGCCACTATGGCCCTCTTGTTTTGTGTCGTTTTTATCGAGACAAGAACCACACAACCTGACTGAGGCTTCGAGAATTCATGCGTATCAATGTATCAGACATAGGTATTATGCTTGCATTCATACAGTGCCCTTAGGTTTTAGTGGTCTTACCCAAATGAGAAAAACAACAACAAATCTCAAGTTCTTGTATTTACATAAAAGTGGCACGAAGAATGAACCCTACAAGTTTAAAAAAGATTTTGAAGCATGGAAGGTACATCACAGCTTTAACTTAATCTTTTCCCGTGTAATCTGAAAAAACAATCGAGAAGTATATGATCGATTCTCATAAGTCAATTCTCCGCTCTTTTTTCACAGACACGGAAAGTTTCACTTTTTGTCATAAAATGAAGGAAGTATTTGTCTACATACAGCTGTGTTGGGAACAAAGTAATGATGATCTAGTAACAGCTGACAGGATGTTACATGTAACTGTTATGTATTTTCAACGTCTTACTTTGTTGAACATTGCACATACTTTTGTGATAAATCAGTAGAATTCCTTAAATTCATAATCGAAAATTTTTCCTAATTACTTAAAAGGCCGTTTGTAAAATAACGCTATCATGTCCATAATCATGTAATTTTCATGGTAACAAAGTGCTCTGAGCGCAAAGTTAATTTCCTGGTGCAATAACACTCGTTTATAATAAAAATATATAGAACGTTTTTTTTTCACTCCCGCGACGTAGGACGTAGTGTACTTCAAAAAGTTTCAGGGATAGTTTTCATATACGGTTCAATGTTTAAGAACTACAGCTTATACTTTAAGCTATCAAACAATTATTCAAAGTTAGTAATAAATTTTATTCGATAATTTTGACAAGAATAACTTAGGTATATTTTTTTCTGCGGTCGAATTTCAAGATATTAACATACTGACACACTATTTTATTCCTTACAATGTCATTTCCGGAAAAGGGAAAAAGAAGTTTTTTTTTAGAGAACTACGCTAGAATCGAAAGAAATCAAAAACCGTAATGGGTATCGTATAGATCAACTTACAGCCTATTTATAATCATTTCATACGATTTTAAAAGAAATAAATTCTTATTTTATTGCGATATGATATTGCGATATGATCACATTAGATTGATGGGATTACAGTTTTGTACAAACAAATAACCTTGTCATAAATTTACTTATACTACTAAAATAACTTACTGATACATGCATACTGCGAAAAGTATGCATGTCTAGTACAGAAAGATCGGTTAACTGATAAGGAAAAGGTTTGTGTTGATCTAATGATTCAAAATGCAAAATGGTGTTGGCACTCAAATGATTAAAAAATGATACACGCATGTACAAATATATATTGCACTGTTATATGAACAGGTAAGAAGCCTGCAGGCTATAACATGTCAGAGTGATAGAATTATTTACATACGCCTTTCGTGTTTGACGTATCTCGCATATTTTTGTTATCGGTTTAACACTGTCGCCCGAAAAAGTCTTTCTTGTCCGTATTTATTGTGGCTTTTTTACATTTTTACCGATTTTATATAAATCGATTCTTGTCAAGGATCAAACCGGAAACATTTATTTCACAGAATGCTCATAAACAACCAGATCACAAGAAAATCCTGTACAGGTTGAGAGTCCCAGTTTCACACGTCGTTGGATTTTATATATAGGTCACCCATAGGCAGGGATAATTCTGGGATGGGCCGAACTGATTTTGAGGACAAACTATTTATTAGTGATCCGCTTTATCTGATGATAGTTTTGGATGGGCCCCATATATAAACTATTCAAATCCAATGCTTATTTAAATTAAGGATTCTTCGGCCCATCCTTTTTTCCAAATGGCCCAGCAATTTTGCAGATGGCCCATCAAAATCCTAGATTTTACATGTAAATGAAAGGGAGATGGGCCATTGGCTCATTACAATGGCCCATCCATAAAAATTCCAGAAATATCCCTGCATAGGTCATTCATAATACCTTTTTGAGATCATATTTTATTTGATTATGAATACATTTATCAAAATTGAAATGAAATCAAAACGCAATTATCAACCATACTGTTAAAATTTGAACAGTTCTGATTTATCATCAAATAAAATTAAAGGTAGAGGTTAATGATATCATTTAATTATTATAAACTTGATTAAATAATCTATAGACGTACAAGTCAAACTGAGTCTTGATGAAACGGTATCTAACGTGGTTTTTAGTGTAAAATTGATAACTTTACCCTGCCAGTAGCTTGTAGTACATCTTTAGTTATGGTTTAGACTTTTATTTACCCTGTACCATTAATCAAACCGCCTTTCTGTAGCAATATTCAATTTTAACTTTTGTCACTCTTATTTGTGTGTGTGTTTGTTTGTTTAATAATTTCATTTATTTAATGTATCTAAGGCCGGTGGCCATTTACTTGTGAAATAAATCGTTATAGTCTCTGCAAAACAAGTCGGTTTTGTCCGGATTTTAGCGCTTAGTTCAAGGGTCGGCACAAAACACGTCTTTTATGCTTTCGCATTTTGGGCTTTGAGATCACATGTGCTTGTTGGCAAAAAATCAAAGCCATAAATTCATAATTCTTCATTAATACATTGTACATCCAAAAGAGAAGGTACAAAACAGTAGAATTTTACCACATTTTGATAGTCAAATTTCAAGGCAAATTTTGTTTTATTTGAAAAAGAAAAAAAAAATAGAATTCAATTTACGAAATAACGAATAACATTTTTTTTTGAAAAATTAATGGCTGTTTATAACTAAAATTTTCAAGTTCAGCTCTTATGGCAAAATGCTAACATTGTATTGTGCCCTTTTGCCATATTTTGTTTCTCTTTTTGTCATTCACGTGTCAATAGAACTTTCCATGTAAATATCAGCCATGCTGAATGGAGATATTTAGACGTACATAAGTGTATCGGCAAAATCGTGTTTCAGGCCTTTTACAAATTCCTTTGATTAAAGTAGAACAAGTTTTATCTTGTGGCATTTTAGTTCGACACGATGTAAAGAGTAAAACAGGCAAAAAAGAGAGAGAGAACATTTAGAATTTATGAATTCAGTGTCTAATTAATCGACATGAGTTGGGAATCATGAAACGATAATTAAGTTTGATAACAGAAACTATACTCAGCGACTTTAAAATCACAACAAATTAAATTCAATTTTAGAGTACCGAAAATTTAATTTGTTTTAGCTAAAATTTAGCAATTTTCATACCAAAGAAGATGCTTTGTTGGAACGACAATATCCATGTTGGATCTTACGTTTTAGTTAGTTTCGGCAGAACAATCTACTGTTAAATCCTCTTTTGTAATTGCGTGTTGGACGTTTGATTGATTTTATTTAAATTTCAAGTGTCAATAATACTTGATGATATACATTTCAAAAACCGTTAAATGAAATGAAATTTACCCATTCAATTCGAATCGACTGTTCTCAGAATCGAGCGTCATTAACCTCGATTTAACCCACAAATGGTTTATTTATGCCACCAATATTTGAAAATCTCTTAAGGGAGGACCGTGTCAATAAAGATTTTTCAGAAGAATTTGTGTGTCAAATTGAATAGACTTAGCGAATAGATTCCAAACTCACATGAACAACGTTTGCGGTTTTACGGAAGGAATGGAAATGGGTATAAGTGGCGTCTTTTTTGGCAAAAAAGACGACGGTTTGGTGTTGTCTTTAGATCAAACGTGCTTAAACGCTGTATTGGTGATTTGTTTGACCCCTTGATTCATTTAAATTAACTCTAAAACTTGTTTGGCTTTTGTTTCTTTTCAGAAAAAAATATCGTGGTAACAGTAGGGTAATGGAAAAATTTCAAATTCGAACGGTTTGTTTAAAATTGTCACCGTAACTTGAGTACAAGAGTTTGTATCAAAATAACATAAATGTTGAATTAAAGGTAACTTATTACAGTTACAAATAACCACATTTAGTCAGAGTCTGTATTACTTATTTCCCGTTATGGTTTTTAGGTATTGCGTTTTTTAAGTCTCTCTGTATATATAGAATGATAATAGTCAAAGAGTTGTCAATTTTAGCGAATCACTTTATTTCGAAATAAGGAAACACCTTTCTTTGCAATTGATTCAAAAAATGCAATTTATTGTGACAATCGATGAGACTTTCCATGCGTTCGGGATGACAAGCGGTGTATAATTTGCAAAGAGTTTGCACCATTTTGTCACCCTGAACACATGGGTGGTTTTGTGGTAGTTAAAGTATATCCCACAAGATAACGCTACTGTGGATTACAGGAAATCCTTTCATATTTGTGAGTATTTATTTCCATGGGATATAAAGACGCTAGTATTAAAGAACATAAAATAAATGATCGACTCTGCTGATCTTTTCGCAAATTATCATGAAAAAATGGTATTTGAAACGTCAAATAAACTTTAATGAATATATTTCATTCATCTAGTCAATTATCACAAGATATGCCCGTTACACTGCTGGATGTCTAGGTATGAAAAACAATAAAAGAATATAACTAAAAAATTAAGCTAAAAAGAAATACGGTTCTTATGCACTGCATTCCGTAAAACTGTCATTTTCAAGTCAATAGGAAATAAGGTGACATAGTTTTACTCTGGACAAAGAAGTGAACGCCGTCGCCCGCCAGGCGCTACGGTTGATCACATAATACTTCGACTTTTTCGGCGTGCGTGTAAAAAATTTTGAGTATGGGAATTCGTGTAATTTGTTACCCCCTCTCTCAGTGAAACGTGACATGAAACCTTGCAATTTATGATACAAATTATCATATATTTCATGTAAAAGGGCGAATCCATTAGTTCAGGAACATTTTCTATAAAGCGATTAAGCATACTCATTTCCCCCACAATCGATGCAATAATCCGGGATTGTATTTTTGTATGTTCGTATGTACGCAGACAAAAATTAGATAAAGGTGATTATGTTTCCTGGTAGAGCCAACATATGTCACATGTGTTTAGCCCACTTTTCTGTTGGAACTCATCCCAATTTCGCGAGAAAAGGTCAAGGTCATTCTAGTTTATTTATTATTTGAGCCTGTGCGCGGCATTGCCAACAATTTCAACTGTGTGCAAAGCAATGACTTTGGCCAGTCTGTGCATCCGCACAGTCTGACCAGAGTCTTCACTATGCCATTCGTAGATAAATAAGGCCTTAAAGTATCTTAACACAGTTAGGTAATCCTCTACTAACACTTAGCAACTGTCTGGACTGCTATATGTTTGTACCTCATGCAGATGTCAAATTGCTGAAAAATCAGACAAACTCAGCAGTAACTCTCAAATATCGATATAAATAAGTGATGAAGTCATAATTTAGAGTAGAATTTCAGAGTATATCTTGCTCTTTTGACAGTGGTCATATATCACTTATCAGAAATACAAGAGGCATCTAAGATATCAGAGTTTTGATCACTAGTCGAGTGTCTGAGGGAAAACCGTCACCTTCTGTTTAAATGGTGGTACGCCACATGACAGATTTTGCAAAAACAAAAGTCCATTTAAACGTTATTTACTGTCTATCACGTATTCTTGTTAAAACCGAGAAGCTAATGGGTCATCTCTGCAAAAGAAATGATAGATTATGACTTTCTTATTGTTTATCATTGCTGTGAAATAAGAGTGTCGAAACAAGAACGAAGCACCATTCGAGGACAATCAGAAAATCGTTTTAATTTCAATAAATCTCTATTCCTGTTAAAAAGATGAATATATCAATGTGTGATACAAATTCCCTATAACGTATTACCATATTTCCCTTAGCTAACACGTTTTTTTTTCAAAGCTCAAGCACGGTTTTACAGTGTACCCAAAATATTTAAAAAATCCATAACTTGTGATGGAAAACTGTCACAATGCTATAGATTCGTTCCTCAATATTAGCTTGTGACGTAGCTTGTGACGCCCAGCCGTAATAGTGCAAAAAGAGTAGTAACGCGTTTTTCAGAGAAACAAGAGTGAATGATTGTAAAAGAATGGAAAAGAACTTCCGCCACAACATCCTATTTATTTGCTTGACTGTTTAACCACAGACCGCTTTTTATGGTCAAGTTATAACGTGTTTTAACTCAATACTCGCAGTCAATCATAGCACATGTAAGTCAGACATTCTCAATGATTTCAGATCCACCCAAACATTTCAAAATTTAACTCTGCAATGACCGCTTTCACATGACAGTCGCAAATCATGCATTTACAGTTAAGAACGTCGTGAAATTGACACTCATTCCGATCAAAATCATTCTTATTTTATTCACTCAGCGCTCAATTCATTCATTTCACAAACTCTCTCACAACCATTCAAAACGCTCCGAAATCGGTCGAAAATACATCGAAACGTTCAAGACAATTAACATTCTTTCAATTTGATAAAATTATTCCACTTTTGTAATGGCTTGTATGGATTTTAAAGCATATTAAAAGTTTATTCTATTAAGTAGAGGGAAAACAAGGTGTGATACACCAATGCCCCAGAAACTGCATGTTTTTAAAACTTTGATCTTCACAGATGACCTTGACCTGGTCGCATGGCCTTGACCTTTGTATTTGTAGGTATGCACTTTCGAGATATATCATCATACCAATGATGAGAATTGTATTTTGAACAGTCTTGAATAATTTTGTTTTTTGTTAAGTTTTGCAGACAGACAGACGGTCGGACAGACGATTGGAAAGATGGACAACGGTAAAAAATATAAGCCCAATCTTTCGATGCGGGGACATAAAACTTTCGACGATTCCGTCCAAGTTGTACGAAATAATTGGTTATGAATTACCTTCTGTGAATTTCACTCAAAACTCGATCGTCTATGCATTCATTTTAATTCCAAATCCTTCTTAGACCTTGTCAATTTTACTATGCATTTATCTATATATATCGCACCATGTATTTGACGCTGTGACAACATAAAAGTGTCAGCACCTTTTTTTATTGGTCCATATTTAGTAATTTAGTCGATTTTTACCGAAAATATACAAATATTTTTCCTCGAAAACGCCATTTGCTCGAAAAAAAAGGAAGCCTGCTTTTGTACTTTGATTATTATGAAGATATGTTTATAAATATTGTAATAAGTTGTATCTATCACAACATTGAAAATTTAATTTCAGTACAGTTACAACATCGCAAAATAAACAAAGCGAACGATTTAAGAAGGGTTTTGGAATGCAATTGAATGAGCTAGATAAGTGGGTTTTGAATGAAAACAAAGGAATGTAATCCAATATCGCTAAATTCGCCAAAATAGATCCAAATACGCAAGGTCAGGGGACTAGGAATATTTTGTGAAAGTTTCGTTCAAATCGGTCTATAAAAAAAGGAGGAGTTGCGTTCACAATAAATTCTACATCTACATCTACATCGATACGTTGTTCGGTCAAACTTGACTATTATACAACGGTTGACTTCTTATGGTAACGCAAGAAAAGATGTAAAATTAAAGAGAAAAATAGGCAGGAGAAGTAATTACAAGATATATATGAGGCCATAATGTGATTGCAGAAATGTGAGCTTGTAGAAAAAGTACAATAAATTACAATAAAAAGAGAAGAAGGAAGAAAAGTTTTTCCAGAACCTTTGGCTTGCTAGGCAAAGACCAGTCTGCCTTCCTTGGAGGTACCAGGGTCCTTACGTCCCCGACAGCATAGCTCCTCACCTTGGCAAGTTAATCAGCTCTGGGCTTTTAAACTGTTTAGAATTGAATTTTAGATAACCCCTCCTTAAATGATACCAAGGAAGGGGCCTCAGCTACGGAAGCTGGGAGGGATTTCCACAGTGGAACAGTGCGTGGAAAGAAACTGAACTTGTAGGAGTCTGTAGAAGGGGAGAAGCGCCTGAATTTCATTGAATGGGTTGATCTTGTATTTGTCCTTGCTGGTGTCAAGTATCTTTCTGCTGGAATGCCAATCAGGTTGTGTAAAATTTTGAAGAGAAGAGTGACTTGAATTTTTGACCGTCTTGACTCGAGGGAATCCCACTCAATATGTTCTAACATAGATTGTACACTGCTGGTATTCCTATAACGGTTGGTGGTGTATCTTGCAGCCCGTCTTTGAATCATCTCAAGCTTATGGATCGGGTCCTTATGGTGAGGGTTCCAAATTGGACAGCAGTATTCCAAGTTACTACGCACCATGGTGAAGTAGGCATTGGCTTTGGTTTCCTCACTGCAAGATCGAAGATTTCGACGCAGAAAGCCCAACATGCTGTTAGATTTCTTGCAAATCCTGTCTATGTGATTTTTCCAGGACAGTGATGATAAGAACCAAAAATGAGACAGATATACGGAAATACAAAGATTGTAAAAGGGTAGTCCAAAGAACTGAAAGACAATCATACTCGACCTACATCAACAACGTCATTGAAACTGGTACTTATCTACATGTAGATAATAGCTACCAACGATTAGAACTCGTGTAAAGCGATAAGCACTGAAGAAGCAGAATGAAATAAGATAGTATCTTCATAAACTGAAATGATTTATTTGATATATTGGGCAAAAAACGTGCGCTTATTTCATAAATTATATCATAGATTAGTTTATCAATAAATTAATATATTCATTCGGTCTTTCTTTTGTTCGTTCGCTTCCTCATGCATATATTCATCCATCTTTTTCATTTTTGTTAATATGTTGCATGCCTGTCTTCCAATATATACCTTGATATACCTCATTTCTATTTGTATACTAGTATTCATGTATTTTGAATTGAATGTATATTTTGCGTACTCTTCGGTTGTTTGGAGGAAGTAGAGAAAATATATACTATAAACTGTAAATTGGGGGAATTTTCGTGTCCGATTTTTCTCGATTTTAGCTCCACTGGCCGAAGACCAGCGAGCTGTTGTCATGGCGGTGTGTCCGTCGTGCGTGCGTGTGTGCGTCCGTATACTTTTTCTTTAAAAAATCATCTCCTCCAAAACCAATGGGCGGATTTTAACGAAACTTGGTAGAAATTATCCATGAGTGATCCTCTTCTTAAATTGTACAAGAAGTTTCGATTGACCCCAAAATATGGGCGTGGAATTTTTGCACTGTAAAACTTTTGAAAATCTTTTCCCCAGAAAACATTGGGCCGGTTACAATAAAAAATTGTATGGATGTTCCTTGGGTGACCGTTTACTTAAATTGCTCAAGAACTTTTGATTGACCCCAAAATATGGGCGTGACAGGGCGGGGCTTATTTTCAATATAGAATATTTACAAAGATTTCTCCCAAACAATTGAGCCGATTTCAATGACACTTTGCTTGATTGAACCCTGGGTGCCCTTTACTTTAATTGTTCAAGAAATTTTGATCGCCCCTAATGGCGTGGCAGGACTTAAATTCTCTATATAATCTGTAAAAAAAAAACTTCTCCTCCCTAAACCATTAGGCAGATTGCAATGGAATTTGCATGGATATTCCTTGGGTGACCCTTACTTAAATTGTTCACGAAATTTTGATTGACCCCCAAACATGGGCGTGGCAGGGTGGGGCTTATTTTCACAATAATATCTTTAAAATTCTTTTCCTCCTAAACCAATTGGCCGATTTCAATGAAACTTACTATGGATGCTCCTTGTGCGACCCCTCATCTAAATTATTAAAGAAATTTTGATTGACCCCCAAATATGGACGTGGCAGGGCGTGGTATTTTTTCATTATAAAATCTTAAAAATTCTTCTTCTCCCCTCTCTTTGGATCAATTTTGATTAAACTAGACATGAATATTCCTTTGGTGCACTTTTACTTAAATTTGCGTGAAATTTTGATAAGCCCTTAAATTTGTGTGTGACAGAGCGGGGCCAATTTCACTTTTTAATCTCAAAAAATCTTTGGATTACATTTTCCATGATTGACCCTTTACTTAAATAGTTCTACTAATGAATGGTCTACTAATTGCAATCACCTTTATGTTTGAAAAAAAAAATGGTATTATGTGCAATGTGGGCCAGAACCAGTAAATCATTATAAGATAGTTCTAAAGGGATTTCAAAGTGTTGTTTTCAGTCAAAGTAAACTTTGTTAAATGGAAATTGAGAAATGTTAAAGTCAGTGGAGCGATACAGGCCCTCTTTTGGCTGCTTGTTTGAGAATGCTGTAGCATTCGCGCGTTCATATTTCAGCGAGAGGTAGCATTTGCTTTTCCTATTCAATTCTAAAATTGAGTGATATTATCGTGTTCAGTCCGTTACAATAACCAGCGAAAATAAAATACCGCTCAGAAACTCCAATGTACGGTATTACAAAATTTAAATAAAAGCGCATAACAAATTCTTGGTGTCTATAAAAACTGTAAACAAACGCAAAAAATATGTACCAACGGGCAAAAAGGAAACATTTCCATCGGTTGTACATAAAGTGTCGATCCGAGCCAGACTGCACCAAAAGCGTAGGCTTACTAGAGTCGAAACGTTTCGCACTTTGCTAATTTGTGAATCAAGAATGATTATAAGAGACACCTCTGCTATGTCCCACGTGTATTTCAATTTTCAATTTAAACAATTCCGGGATAGTCCTTAATCGCGCAGTGGATCATACATGTAAAAAAAAAACAAAATAAAAACACCATTAAAAATTAAATCACTTTTAAAGAACAAAATTCGCTTTTTATGTAAGAAAATATATACAATGAAATGAGTCTTCGATAAAAACGGTAATATCTTTTACAAGACATAAGTCCTATATATACAATTTGTTAAAAGTAAGGCTTATCGTAGCATTTAGCATAACCCTTGTAGGACTAACAAAACTGCAATTAATCTTATGTGATCAAACTTTAATTGGAAATTATTTCAAGACCAGATGAGTAACCGTTAATGAGTAAATTAATTAACACTTACACGGACATGTGCAACGAGTAAGCGTATTTGAAAGTCCACCTTAAATTGCGAAATACGCAACAAATAATCCTGGTAGCCAATACGCATAAAATCTGTTAGAGTAAAACAACGCAATTGGACTTCCGAATACCTTCTCCTGCAGTCTTGAGTCTTACGAAGTCGTCCAAAATTTTCAACAACTGGTAGAAAAATATGCTGAACCTTAAGCCAGTGGTAGATCTATATTTCAAAATTCAAAAATACATGAGGGCGTCTTTCTTTCTAATTTTGTATGCAGTATTGCCTTTTGGCACTTAACTAAATCAATTGATTGATTGAATGGAGTTTTACGTCGCTTTCAACATTTTTTCATTTATATGGCGGCGGCTGGAGCACCTAACAATGGTATCCTGGTATTTCTCTCACCAGTACAACCATCACATCCTTTCCTAGCCTACAGCTGCTATCTCACATAGACTAAATCGATTGAATAAAAGACCTGGAGCCCATTGAACTAAACATCCTTCGAAAATGATAATCGCAATTCAAAACCACAAATCGTACCTGATGCTTTCATTCATTGTTAGTTTCTGCCATACAATATCTCATTGGAATCATTTTAAGAAGATTCCAATGAGATAATACACGGCAGAATTCCATATTTATTTTTTTCTGTAGAAGCAACTTTAATTTTTGACTAACACAAAAATGATCGTAAGGTGTTAAGAAAACAGGCCTGTGGGATTAAAATAAGCCAAACCTGTGTTGTCAAAATTTAATACAGATAAGTAAAACCTTTACACATTTTTCTCGGTAGAAACTTTATGTAAAGTCTAAAAGATCTCAATCATATTATTTTTGATCGAAGAACTGAAAATGTTGATGTGAGGGTAATCCTTCTTAATGTTTAAATAGAAAATTATCCTCATTTTAGTGTATAAGAACACCTTGAATAACCCGGTTAGCCAAAAGGTGCTAAACTGTTCTTTTAATCCTAGTGCTATTTATACGACAAAATATTCTTATTAAACTACTCTCACTTTTTCTTGTTCATGTTCAGCACCGGGAAATATGTATGCAGTTTCGAAAGACCTCAAAACGGTTACAATTCAATAATTTATTTCTTAGCTTCGTCTGTCAAAAATTTGCGTTCTGATTGAACGGTAAATTTTGTTGGTGAATACTAGTTGAAGTACGTATGACTTCGCGTAAATGAGTTTGTTGATAAAATGTTTCAACCTGTATTCACAAAGTGAATTATATTTTCAATTTCATACCTCATTGAATTTGATTGATATTCTTTTTAATTCACAAATATAGATGTGTAAATGTTAAATGTATATTTCTATCGTGTACAGTTAAAAATGTCCCTATTTTTACCAAAACTTATCCAAATGATGTTTTTATTCTATTCAAGAGATTGAGGGAATATTTTCTGAAGAAGATATTATCCTACTTAAAAAATGTTTTCGTTGAGAGGCTAATTTTAACCATTAATGCCCCCGTCTGTGTTCGTGAACATTTCGGAAACGCAAGACAATGATCCAAGACGACTATGTACACAAAAAGTAGACTTTAAGTCTCAAAGATAAGGTTGATTTTATCATCCCAATATTCGGAAATGCAAATAATTATGACGCGATGATCTAAATATAGACATAGCTTGATGAATATTTATGACCCGCAACATTTCGGACCAGAATCTGAATACCGCTCCTTTACCGCTATTGCGGATAGGCGTATTCCACATGACCAAAATCTTATTTACATATTTTACTTTATACGGCAGATTATGCGTTTCGCGAAAAAGCCGCCGTTTATCGATTGATTTGTATTTTTATGTAACTCTTCGTTCATTAGAATAAACCAAGAAAAAATATTCAGATGATATTCACGAAAGAGGTTTTTTTTATTCTAAACGCAGACTGGGGCTTTAAATAACAATTTTGATGGAGAAAATATACACTGAAATTGATTCATTCTTTCATATTGGAGATAAATTCTCGTTGGGCAATCATTGAAAATTGAAACACAGCGTTTGTTGCCAAAATGAGATAACAACATCGGAACGAATTGATCCCTATGTCTACATTAGGAACATCGCTCGGACTTTTCCGTAAACTGGAAAACACTTCAGACGTAAGTATAGTAATTTTGCGGAATTTTCATGTGATTCGGCTTCTATTGGTACTTTGGTCCATACGATAGAAGAAAATACAAATTCCTTTAATGGATTCCGATCATCTTTTGCGTAGTAAGCATCTTGTAATAAAATTACAAAATGTCCTGTTTTAACCTTCGTTGATTTTGTTTTTCGCGACGTAATCTTCAGTAATATGTGTGACGTCACATAAACCCACGCGCTCTATGACGCGTTTCCATGTCTGGGCCTCACTGTCCCCGAGGTCTCGTCGAGAGTTCCGTAGAATCGCCGAGGGTTGCCGTGTCTATTTTATACACGAGCTTACTAGGAAATTGAGGTACCAGTAATGCTGCAAATTGGACGGACGGACAAAAAAGTCTTCCCCCCGATTTTTCGATGTGGGGGAATCAAGTGGCAACCATTAAATATGAAAATTTTTGCGAATCAACGAGCGAAATTTGTTTGAATTAACTTTAACGCCGCTCTTAGAATTTTATAGAGTAGCGTGTCGACTAGAGCTTCAAAACATGGATTCCTAGTAATTTTCGCACCACAATATCCTTTCCAGGCCGTCAGATGCATATTCCACGTTTACAATTATGCAGCTTTTGATTGGAGGGATTCGACAATTCAAGTCGTAAATAATATGATAATGATATTTAAAAGTGTTCAGTAGTCCAAATGCACATGAGATATAAGACCTATAGACAATCCTAAACTCCAAATAATGATTTGTGGATTACCAATTGTGTAAGTACTCTCGATTGGTAAATTTATAAATTGAATTAATTCATCAATCCAAATTTATATTAGACCAGAAGATATTTTTTTCTTAGAAAAAAAAACAACAACAGATTATAAACATTAAACACATCACTGTTGCAAGTAATAACTATTCACTTATCAAGTGTACGACTGCATCTTAAAAATAAACTATTCTTGTTAAACGATGTACTTATGCAAGTTCCAACCTGTTGGGTAGCACATTTTAAGGTTTCGATGCTGCCTTGATACCAATTGTCTTCTGAATAAACGATTTTCTTTTGATGTTCAAAATTCAAAAACGTGTGTTTAGATTATTTTTGACCAAAAATATCCCACAAGCATTCCTGACAACAATTACTTGTAAAAAGGGATTTGATTATGAAAATTTGGCGGATGGGTGTTTTTTAAATACTTTTAGCATATCATACGGAGCTCAAGCTTAGCCATTGCGATAACTTAACGCCCTTTCGTCCTTCAAGAACTCATTTAAGCCACCATACATATACTAGATAACCTTAAACCAAATTTGTATAGTGTAAAACTTTTTCATGACGTCTGCTTAAACTGGATACGCATCTTTTCTAAGCAAACGTTACATTCAATACAGTATAATCTAAGTTTCTTTACTCATACATTTAGGTCATCTAAATTATTTAAAAGTATGTGCTATCTATAATATCAATTACATCATGGTTTAAAAAGAGCGAAGTTATCCTATGAATAAATTCAATTGAAAGCTATAAAACTAAACACCCATTTACAGGGGTGACAGTCTACGTCATTTTGCAGGGCTGTTGAATGTCGCCATTTTATAGGGATATGCTACAGAATTACATAACACGTTGATTGTAGTAAACAAATTATCGTTACATTTATTTCATCTGGTAATATTATTTATCTTTTAACTATACGAGTATCCGTGTGATAACATCCCATATGATATTTTTCATGAAATCACATGGATATTTTCAGAACAATGACATAATGCGGCTATTTTTAGAAGCATAGCAAAACGCTTGTATTTCTGTTAGAACCACCGAAGAAAACAAGGCGAACAAAATTATAAGATAAATATAATACGAACATAGTATATTGTATGGAAAAAATATCTAAGTTGGTTGTGGGAATTGATAATTGTCTCGGCAGGGTCTCGTCAATTATCGATTCCCAAAACCTCGTTACATATTTTTTTCATACACACAACTAAGTACGTATTGTATTTGTATTTTCACATGCAGGGATATAGAATATGACCAGCAACACAGTTGGAGCTCTTATCACTTTCCTAAAACTTTTCATGACGGACATTCGAAATGCAGCAATCCACATCCCTCTGTGGGTCAACCGCTTTTAAAATTGTGTCGAGGTAATTGAGAGATCTATGGAACTTTTACAATCCAACACAGTTTTTACTAACAAAGAAAGGTTTCAGGTACCAGATGGATCTGGTATTTCTTAAATATTGTAAACGATATTAAATTGAGAACGGAAAAACTTGGTACTCATAATGAAAATAAGTGACCGATGTTGTAATCTTCCTGAAAACTGTGACTTTCTGCGTAAAACATCTGTTTTGGTAAAGAATAATGAAATTAAATGAAATTCGGGTTGATTTCCATCGTTAAATTTCGGAGAAAATGATTTTCAAAGTTTCCACTAACCAACAAATAGAAAAATTATCTCTGTCTACTAAAAACATTAATGATGAAAAAATTTAGCAGACACATTGTCACCACTGGATTAATACATTGAAATTTTGGTACCCATCAGGTAGTTTCTAAATAAATGATTTTTTAAGTTTCACTTTATAACATAAAAGAGGTCATCACCGTATATAAAAGGGGGGAAAATAATAGAAATAATTTTATGCAGTTTAGAATAGAGTAACTTTAAGATCATTCAAATGAAATTTAGTTGATATCCGTCATTTAGTTTATGAGAAAGATTTCTTTTATCATGTATGAAAATAAGCCATATGTGTCATTGGACAAATATTTCTTGAACAACTTTGCACAAATTCAAAGGATTATTTCTGTCAATTTTAGTTGAACTTTACCATGTAGTTTTATTTAAGGAAAGAGCTTACGACCGGGCACGCTGACACTGACGCAATGACGGACGGACGGACAAAGTGCCATGACAATACTCCCAGTGGTTTTCGGCCAGTTAAACCGAAATACTTTAATATGTAATATTTTATATTTAGCCTCTCATTGGTATATTTCACTAGTAATTTCGTTGAACTTTTGACTTTTCGCGATTTAATTGATATAGTTAACGCACTGAAAATACGAATCACTTTCCACTTTGGTATTTAAATCGGTCGTTAGAAACGGATCAATTAGTACAAAAACAAACAATTTTTTCAAATTATTAATTTGAATAAAGGTAGTTAAGGGGACACATCGTCTAGGGCTCCGAAATTAGAATACACAGCACGAATTTATATATAAAATACATTTTTACAAATTTAGAATTGTGTAAATAGGGATAAGATCAAAAAATATAAGTGTGCCCTTGATCTTTTGAGCCATCTGAAAAATCACGAATGCCTGATTGCAAAATTCTCTATTTGGGTTGTAGGCTATAAATCATATCTTCAAAAGCCTCGTCCGATATGGCTGAGGGAGAACATTATAAAATAGTTTTACAAAGCGAACGGAATACCTATTGAATGAACTTTCCTTTATGCTTCTTAACTAAGTTTCACGCTTTCGGGGTTGTTACATATAATTTTAATAAGTTTTTACGCTGCTTTCAACAAAATTTCATTTATATCGCGGCGGCTGAATTGGTCCCTGGTATTTCTCACACCGGTACTACCATTATGTCCTTTCCTAGCCTCCACCTGCTATCTCATTCGATTACCAACACATTGGTGGAAAACATATAGTCGGAAAGAATGAGTGCCGCTGACGGGAATCGAACCAGGGACATTTGAATGATAGTTAAACGCCTTACCACAGCTAATTGACGGCGCCTTACCACTGCGCTTTAACGACGGCTTGTTAAAATTAAGATCGAAGTACGTGTAGTTATTGTCGTAATTTTCGTAACAAATCAGTTCTTATGAAGTTCTTCGCTCAAATTCAATTTATCTTTAAACTTTTTTTCTGTGCGTCTATTTTCTCAGCATCGAGATGCCCTGAAGCTTTTTTTTCTAGCAGTGCCACTGCATTAAGGGTTATAATCAATTAAGTTATTGTAAAATCACAATTAGCTGTACTACACTAGTCACTTAGATTAGGTTTTCTTTATCTTAGTTAATAAAAAAAGAGGAAATAAGTCCGAGATAAATGGGAAAAGAAGCTGCCGTTTTCCCTTAAATTCTAAACTTTCGTTGCGTATTCGGTTGACCGTGTGCCTCAGGTACAGTTAAAAACATAATGAAATTGACTCTCATTCCGATCAAAAGCTTTCTTAGTCGATCCCAAAGCGCTCCACTCATTCATCCAAAACACTCACTCAAACCATTCTTTAATGCTCCAAAATCACTTAAGATGTAAAAACAACAACTGCATTCAGAATAGAATTATGATTTCACCAACATAATTGTAATTGCAAGCGTCGGATTAGTTCTTGGAAGAAATAGGTATTTCTTTTTTAAGAATTCGTATGCATTTTTTATTAAATGGGGGGGGGGGTCATAAATATCGCTATTTTTGTTCAGAATATTAGATTACCTTTCTATTATTTCACTCAAAACTCGCTCCAAGTGTTTATTCAATTTCATTCCAAAATCATTCATTTTGTTAATTTCACTATGTTGTTAACTGTACTTAGAAATGCAAATTGTGATGAAAAATGAGCTTTGTGAAGATATAAGTGGATACCATTCTTTACTTAAGTCCTTCTGTTCTAATTAAATTTTGTTACCTAAGCGGTAAACATTTTCTTGTTGACAATAAACTCTGTATGTTACCGATTATAGCGATAGGATGATTTCTCAACCGAAAACATTCTTTCTCTATAAATTATAAAACGTTCTTGAACTTTCGAGACTATTTTTGTTGGGCTAGCAATTACCAGTAAGCTTTTAGTTCACTTTTACTAAATTCTAAAAAGAATATGATTACATTTGCGCTGTTCGGTATGTAACAATCACCAACAATGATATAAGCTTTTCACTATTTGACTCTTTAAACTACGATTGTGTCCTAAAGACCATTTGCCAAAAAGAAATAGATATTTTCCCTGTATTTTAGCCCTTTCTTGTCAGCATAGTAAAACTGAGCAACGAATGGGAATATTTTTTATATTCAGTCATTAGGTTAAAGCTACTTCTTAACATTGTCCCACTCGTAGCCCCCTTTCTGGTACCTCTCCAACCAAAATGTCTTTAAAATGTCAGTATTAAATGTACATGAATAACCTCTACTTGACGGTTCATGCGGCTTGTTTGCTGACCTACTTTCGAGATTTTATCGATAAAGTGTATTTGTGTATACGTGTTTGAACAGAGAATAGGCTTACCCTTTACGTGAAGTACATACAAATAAAGCCATGCTAAAAATATAACAATTTGCTCTTTGCCTTACAAAAGGAATTGATGGGTTGGTATCGACTTGTTAACTTTCAACTTATTTGTCTGTAAGCCTTCTCCATAAGCTTTATCAAGCGTAAATCTTTTCTGTCCCTTGGGCTAAGCGTAAGATCTCAAACATTTCAAGCGGCAAAAAATTTCTAATGTATCGAAAGGAACCGGATGAAACGAAGGCAATTTGGAGAGGTCAATTGGCATAATCAAATGAAATCGGGCAGTACTTAACATTGCTCAAAAAAAGGGCAGTGTATAGATCCGCAAGCAATAGTGAGGTTTGAGAAACCACAATCTCTTATCTTGTTCAATGTAAAATTAGAAAAGACTTGACATTTAAAATGCTTCAATGAAATTTAAACGAAATATTTAGAAAGATGTTTGACAGATCGAAGTTTCAAATTTTCATTTTAAATGGAACAATAATTTATGCTTAAACGTACTGAACTGCTAAACCTGTTTTAATGTATGATCTTTATGCTTAAAGTTAGGAATATAAGCTATCTTGGAACTTCGCGAATTATTTCTATTGTGTAACAAATAGGCCTGAGCTTTTCGAGGATGCCAAAAGCGGAGTGATTAGAATATACATAAGAACTTGATATATGACCTGTGAACAAAACATAAACGACACCATTTAAGACTATCAAGATATATATTAAACCTTTTCTGACTTTATAAAACACAGACTTTATTTTCTGAGTGAGGTGTAAAATTCTATCCGCATGCGATGCACTGGCAACAACATCGTGAAATTGACACGTTGGATGATTTGTGAATGATTTCCGAATGAGTGGGGGGAGTGAGTGTTGAGTGAAATAAAAGGGAGTGTATTTCAATATCGCTTATTTCTTACGAATAGCGGTATTACATTACCTTCCTTTTATTAAGTTATGTGTTAGTTTGTGTTTGTGTGTCTTCACAGACCAATCAGATATTTGGAAACCCATAACAGACAATAGAACCAAGGAAAAGTTTGACAGATTTATATGAATTGTCGATCGTTTGAAAAAGTTCGCTGTGAGTTTTTTTGGATGAATGAATTGAGCAATGACAGAGCGTTTTAGAATGGTTTTGATTCAGATGTAACTATGTCAATTTCCCGATGACTGTGTATACGCACAACTAGAAATAACCATAGTTATATATGAACTAAATGACGCAGTGAACGTGATGTATATGCACATTTTATAGGCATATGCACATTTTATAAGCGACGATCATCGAATTGCAATATTTTAGGTTCACCTTTAATGATAAAAATCCTGTAAAAATTATGTAAGCAAGCATATTTGCATAATATATGCAAGCACGACCTAATTTGATTTGAATATTTTGCACCTACGCTGTATTTGTAATGCAGGTTTTGTATTCTCAATCATTCAAGCTACTTATCTAAATAACATTTATTATTATACGCCCGAAGGGTCGAATTATGTTATTGCCTCGGTCGTCCGTCCGTCCGTCTGTCTGTCCGTCCGTTAGCATTTTTTTTGTGTGCGCAACTCCTCCTAAACTATTAATGGGAATGAGCTGAAACTTGGCACAATTACTCCCTACGGTGTCTTGTTGTGCATAATTCAAATCGATCAAGTCATTCCTGAGAAATCTTGAATTATCTGCCCTTGATAATAACCAAAATCACTGATTCTAGTGTGCGAAACTCCTCCTAAACTTTCAATGGGAATTTGCTGAAACTACACATAATTACTCTCTAAGATGTCTAGTTGTGCATAAGACCTTTAAAATTCAAATCGCCCAGTCATTCCTGAGAAATCTTGAATTATCAGCCCTTGAATTATACGAAAATCACTATTTTTTTTGTGCGCAACTCCTCCTTAACTATCAGTGGGAATGAGCTGAAACTACACGTAATTACTTTCTTCGATATTTAGTTGTGCATAAGACCTTTAAAATTCAAATCGCCCAGTCATTCCTGAGAAATCTTGAATTATCTGCCCTTGAATTATACGAAAATCACTATTTTTTGTGTGCACAACTCCTCCTTAACTATCAGTGGGAATGAGCTGAAACTACACATAATTACTTTCTTCGATGTTTAGTTGTGCATAAGACCTTTAAAATTCAAATTGCCCAGTCATTCCTGAGAAATCTTGAATTATCTGCCCTTGAATTATACGAAAATCACTATTTTTTGTGTGCGCAACTCCTCCTAAATTATCAGTGGGAATGAGCTGAAACTACACATAATTACTTTCTTCGATGTCTAGTTGTGCATAAGACCTTTAAATTTCAAATCGCCCAGTCATTCCTGAGAAATCTTGAATTATCTGCCCTTGAATTATACGAAAATCACTGTATTTTGTGTGCAACTCCTCCTTTACTATCAATTGAAATGAGCTGAAACTAGACACAATCGCTCTCTATGATGTCTAGTCATTCTAGAGTTATCTTTGATTATCTGCCCTTGAGTTGATGAAAAACAAAATTTCTTGAGAGCTCATTTTCTCCTACATTTTGGATGGGAATGAAAGTAAACTTGCCATAATGACTCTGTAGGTTGTCTGTTTGTGCTAAGGACTAAATATATTTTCATATTTAAAGTAGTTGCTGATTTATCTGCCCTTTACTTCACAAAACAGTTTAAATTTACAGGGTTTTTTTGTGCGTGTGTGTGCACAATGCCTACAAATTTAATTGAATTGAAATGAATCTTGCCATAATGTAACCCTGATATTTGGTTAAGCATAAGACTTCAGAAATTCAAAAGGCTTCGGTCTTTCTTGTATTATCGGCCCTTAAATTGATTGAAATTCACTATATTTCTCTTGTGAGCAACTCGTCACACTTTCAGTTAGAATGAACTGATACTTGCAAAATAACTGTTTGGCATATAGTTGTGCATAAAATTATTTTCAATTTACACTCAAAAGGTCATACTATGTTATGGCACCAGTTGTCTGTCTGTCTGTTTGTAATATTTTTAGCTATCATTCAAGCTCACGTTACTGACAAGCCAAGGTTACTGACAAGCCCCATCGGGCGTCTATGCGCCGCTCTGCGAAGCTCTTGTTTATATATTTGTTAATATCAACTAATAAATATGTGACATCTTATGAACACGGCGTCGGAATCACAGAAAAAATCTTCTTTTTTAATCCTCTTTTTTTTGTAATGAAATGACAGATGTGAAGATACCGGGCAGAATGCAACCAGATTTTACAAGAAGGATGCTAAGGACTTGGTGTTTCAGATTCATTCATTTAATAGCTCCTCTGGACGAAGTCAAGCGGGCTATTTTTATTGACTTTTGTCTGTTGTGCATCAACGCGTCCTGGCGTAATCATCTTCTCCGTAACTTATTGTCAGATTGCAACCAAGTTTCATAGGAATGATGCTAAGGACATGCGCTTTTAGATTACTTCTTTTAATCCTCATCAGCTAGAGGCTAACGAGTCAACAAAAAAGAGCCCCTTGTGATATAATTTATAAAAAAAATCATTTCTCAAACTTCTGGCAATCACTTTTTACAGAAATTATGCTTAGGACATGCTCTTTGAGATTCCATCTTTACATCCTGATCAGGCTGTTAACTTGGAGGCTGGGGGCTGTCGATTCGCCAAAAAGGGCCCTTCATGGTAAAAACAAAAAAAATCTTATTTTCTGAAACTACAGGTCAGACCAAACTTCAAAATGATGCTTAGGATATGCTCTATCAGATTCCCTAATTAGTCCCCTACCGGCGAAAGCTGAAGGGGACTATAGGTTTGCGCTCCGTCCGTCGGTCCGTCTGTCAGTCCGGATTTCAGTTTTCCGGACTTTTTTCTTTACCCTTTACGATATTGAGATGATTTTTGGTATGTGAGCTCGCATCAAGGAGTTACAGAACAAGTTCGAGTTTGGTTCCGGTCCATTTTGATTTTTGTTGGACATTCGGATGCTTGACTAAGAAGTTACCAGGAAATTTCAGTTTTCCGGACTTTTTTTCTAAACCTTTGGAGATATTGAGCTGATTTTTGGAAAGTGAGTCCGCATCAAGGAGTTACAGAACAAGTTCGAATTCGGTTCCGGTCCATTGATTTTTGTGGAAGATATGGATGCTGGACTTTGAAATTACCAGGAAATTTCAGTTTTCCGGACTTTTTTTCTTAACCCTTGGAGATATTGAGCTGATTTTTGGTATGTGAGTCCGCATCAATGTGTTACAGAACAAATTCGAGTTTGGTTCCGGTCCATTGATTTTTGTGGAAGATACGGATGCTGGACTTAGAAAATTTCCAGGAAATTTCATTTTTCCGTACTTTTTTTCCCTGACCCCTAGAGATATTGTGCTGTTTTTTGGTATGTGAGAACGCATCAATGAGTTACACATCAAGTATTAGTTTGGTTCCAGTCCATCGATTTTTGTGGAAGATACGAATGCTGGACTTGGAAAATTTCCTGAAATTTCAGTTTTCCGGACTTCTTTTCTTAGATCTCACAGATCTTGAGCTGATTTTTGTAATGTATGTCCGCATCAATGAGTTACAGATCAAGTTTGAATTAAGTTCCGGTCCATTGATTTTTGTGGAAGATACGGATGCTGGACTTGGAAAATTACCAGGAAATTTCAGATTTTTTTTCTTTACCCTCGGAGCTGATACATAAAATTTGATACAACTGTATTATTTTGGACAGGTAGTTATACCTTTTCCACCCAAAAAAGTTACTGCTCTAGGGATATATAAAATCCGGTAGGGGACTTGGTATTGCCCTGCAATACTTCAGAATGCTTGTTTTAAATCTGATCATGCCCTTGAACATGGGATTTAGGGGCTGTCGAGTATCCAAAGAAAGGACCCCTGGTAAGAATGCAACCAAATTTCACATGACTCTTAGGCACATTCGTTTAATACTGATCAAGCCGATAACTTTGGTGCTACAGGATGTCGAGTCACCAAAAAGTGCCCCTTGTGATGAAATTTAAAAAAATCTTCTCTTTCATTTTCTTTCATTTCATCCCGATATCTAGGGTTCTATGGGCTGTCGTGTCATACAAAACTGGTTCCTTATGGCAAAATATACAAATATCTTCTTCTCTGAAACTGCCAGTCAGAAGACAACCAAACCGCACAGGAATGATGCTGAGCTAGCTCTCCTATGTTCCTTCTTATAATCATGATTGAGCTTATAACACAGTTGCTTCAGCTGCCGCGCCATCAAAAAAATGGCCCATATGGTAAAATATAAAAATATCTTCTCTGAAGCTACCTGTCAGAATCCAACCAAACTGCACAGGAATGATGACTGGGACATGCAAGTGACGATTCCTTCTTCTAATCCTGATTTGGGTGATAATTTGGTGCTGCAGGCTGTCGTGTCACCTCAAAATGGCCCTATATGGTAAATTGTAAAAAGAAAATTCTTCCTCTATTAAACTTCTGGTAAGAATATAACCAAATTTCTTAGAAATGAACATTAAAACATGTTTTCTTAGATTTCTTCCTGAAATTATGAATTGGAAAAAATATGGGTGATGTCGAGTCAGTTTTAAATGGTTCAATATGACAAAAATAGGACAAAAAAAAGGAGAAAAATCACATACATATGTATTATTTTTCTAAATGAAATTTTGGATGCAAATGATTGATGCCAGGTGTGTTCTTTGGCTAGATCTCTCTCTGATTTTTTTCTTGCTGATTATCTTGCTGTGTCATGGAAAGGGTATAGACAGATTTCGTGAAACTGTCTTTTGATTTTACTTACCTTGCTTTACATATGACTATGCCACATTAAGTCTCTTTGAAATTTTACTCTGTGTCATGGAAAAAAAGTTTCTCGTAAGATTGTTTATTGATTTATTTATTTATATATTTATTTATTTTTCTTTTTTTCTTTTTTGTTTCATTTTATGTATTAACCAACGTTGCCATAAGATAAATATCTACTAACAAATAGATTGTGGCTTAGCTTTATACTTTTACTGCAATTTATTAAATGATTTTTGAGCGATACTGGTCCTCTATGAATGCCTTAAGGGGGATGACTTTCCCTTAAAAGATTAAGACAAAGCATGCGATTATAACTTCAACATACCATTCCTAACATGCCTTAGACTTTTGAAGGGTGTCAGTGGAGCTTCCAAAGTCCTTGTAGGTCTTCCGTTACGTCTTGCGTTTTGAA
Organism: Fragum whitleyi; assembly: GCA_948146395.1. NCBI lineage: Eukaryota > Metazoa > Mollusca > Bivalvia > Cardiida > Cardiidae > Fragum > Fragum whitleyi. The sequence goes on from OX411553.1 coordinate 52,601,408, forward strand.
CCAGTTAATGCACTATTCAACCTAACGTTACTGTATTACCATACCCCCCTCCCTCCCCCCCCCCCACACACCTACGAAGTAGAGGGGGTATAGTGGTTTCGCCATGTCTGTCTTTCTGTTCATCCGTCCGTAAACCTTTTCGTTTCCGGATTCTAACTCAAGAACCAAATCACAGGAATGCTTTTGGGACTAGCTCTTTCATATTCTTTCATTTCATCCCGATATCTAGGGTTCTATGGGGCTGTCGTGCCATACAAAACTGGTTCCTTATGGCAAAATATACAAATATCTTCTTCTCTGAAACTACCAGTCAGAAAACAACCAAACCGCACAGGAATGATGCTGAGCTAGCTCTCCTATATTCCTTCTTATAAACTTGATTGACTCTAACCAAGTGTTTTACAATCATGAAAATTTATACAAATGTTTGCTTATGACCCAAGGAAGTGCCCTTTTGCTTTTTAGTCACATAGGTCAAAGGTAAAGGTCAGAGTCAGCCTTTTTTCAATTTCCTTTTCCGGACTCTAATCAAGTGGCCTACAATCATGAATCTTTATGCAATTGTTCCAAGGAAGTACCCTTTAGTTTTTTTGTCTCAAAGTTCAAGGTCATAGTAAATTTTTGTTCAATTTTTGTTTCCGGACTCTTACTCAAAAACCAAGCGACCTAGAATCATGAAACTTTATGCAAATGATGCTTATAACCCAAGGAAGTGCCCGATTATTTTTGGTCACATAGGTCGAAGGTCAAGGTCACAGTCAATTTTTGCTCAATTATCGTTTCCGGACTCTTACTCAAAAATCAAGTGACATAGAATCATGAAACTTTATGCAAATGTTGCTTATGACTCAAGGAAGATCCCTTTTGTTTTTGGGTCACATAGGTCAAAGGTCAAGGTCACATTCAATTTTTGTACAAGAACAAAGCGACCTAGAAGTATGAAACTTCATTCAAATGCTGCATATGACCATATTTGTTTCAAACACATCTTGCACTAATAGCACTTGCATTTTGACAAAGTGCTGGGGGGGGGGTATAAGTCCGCTCTGCGACAGTTCTAGTTGTTTTTACATTCATTGTACTAAAGCAAATGAATGTGCTCAGGTAAGCTAAAAAATCATAAGATCGTCTTATAAAATGCCTCATTAATAATATTCATGAGAACGAGAAAACGCTTAGGCAGTCGCCCTATGATCGATAAAAGTAGTCTACCAAATGGACCGACACTTGGTTACCAAGGATGGTATTGAGCTAAGTATTAAAATTTACAATAAAATGAAAACATGCAGAAACTCTTCATCTCTTAATTTTTGCAAATGAGAATGCGCAATGTATAGTAAAATTTACCTTGTTCAATAGATGTGCGAAACAGAAAAAGGAACAAAGAATAAACATATACTCATGTTAAACAATAGAGGACAACCTTTATTTTTTGCGGCAATTAAAAATCGTCGACGAGACATACAACGCAATCAGCGTTACTTGATTTGAATATTTAAGACTAAAACAAAGAAGTTGCTTCAATAGTTTATCTCAATAGTTTGATTGTAAAATGTCTATGGTCTCGAAATCAGATAATATTTTAACCATGTTAACCCTTTGAGATAAGTTGCCGGTTAGTTAATTCATCTTCCTTCAAATACCACGCCTTCTGGAATGTTGAAGAAGAGTAAATAAAAGCTATGGTTGAAAATCAAAAATGAGCCAAAAAGTATGTCTGTATGGCGTTTTACACCTCTTTAAACAATCTTTCGGTTAAAAAACAGAAAAGTAAATCTAATCAAGATAATAACTTTAACACGTAAAACACTAGGTCATGTAGGGCCTCAGACTTAGGGAGGAGAAACTGGAAATAATGGACCTGTCTTCGCTTCTTACTTGCATGTATTTGATGGAAGACAAAGAGTTCGGTAGCGACTGAAAAGCCGCCACCATAGCGCTGTTGGTTGGGTATTAGACTCCCAATCTGGAAGTCGTGGGTTCGATCCCCGGTGGCGGCAAACATCCTTTCCGACATTTGTTTCTCACCAATGGGTATATGAGATAGCAGTCGAAGGCTAGGAAAGGATGTAATGGTAGCACAGTTGAAAGAAATACCAGGAATCCATTGTTAGGTGCTCTGGCCGCCGCGATATACCTGCGAGATTGTTGAAAGCGGCGTTAAACCCATTCAAACAAACAAACAAAGCGACTGAAAAAAACCCAAAACATTAAAGTTCGTTTATTGAACTGGAAATAAATTGAAGATATGATCAGGATGAATTTGTAAAAAAACAATGCCTAATAAAATCGAGCTTATTAAAATGTTCGATCGAGCCTTTATCATTTATCACATAAAGATTAAAATGTTTTCTGTTTTCTCAAGTCCTAGTTTTTGACGGAAAAACTTATTTGATGTTGTGTTAAAGAGTTTAAAGTAGTACACGTTTGATATGATACTGATTCTGTTTAGATTACACTGACGCGATCTCAGAGATTGCTTTATTATTATAAAACTATATTCATACAGTGGATTTATAGCACTGAAGGACTGAAATCAACTAAGTTCCCCTGATTCATTTGATGTTATTTTTGAGGCCATGAGGTGCAACTACCTATGGAGCTACATTTGCCACGATATTCGAGACTTTAGAATCACCATCATCCAATCATGTAAAAATAACGCTCCCGGGAAATTTGATCATGATCGCTTTCTTGATCGAGTTACTGTGATATTTCACAGTCTGTATGTTTTATGAAACTTGGTTAGAATGTTTGTCAAGTCACAAGGATGAACCCTATTGAAAATGGGATCTGTGCCATATCATGGGAAAAGGGGCCTTGATGACAATATTCTTGTTAACACTCTAGAGACCACAAGTCTTAAAAGTACAATAAAGACTTTCGGTGGATAATTTAATATTTTTTAATATAGACAAAGATACGAAGGTGAGCTATACAGGACCATCATGGTCCTCTTGTATTTTTCATTTGGGTGTGTGTGTGTGTGGGGGGGAATCTATTTTCTTTATCAATATTGCACGTCATTTCTCTTTTTTAAATATAACCTAATATTCTGAACGAAAAAGGATCACAGGGATCATGGGCCATTTTATTAAAATAAAATTTCTTTACGCGTATCACATAGAAGTAAAGCATATTCGAATCAACAAAAGTCTACGGTTGGTACGGCCGCTGAGAAATTAGATGCTGAAGATCATCCCGATGGGATTCAGGTCTGGTGGGACTCTCTTTTGCTGGTCTAGAAACCAAACTCTGTGACATAAGAAGCCGAACAGCAACATATCGTTGGCTTTGTCAAGTCTCATGCATTCCGACTGCCTTGTGCCAATCAACAGCTAGCAAATGCCGTCTCAGTCTTGGTGCAGCTTGATGAAAGTCACTTATAAGCGCTGTATCCACTTAATCAGCAAAATAATGCTATTTTTCGTTCCATTGTTCGTCTAATACAATAAAACTTTAAGAGCACTATGTGGGATAGCAGCTAGAGGATATGAAGGGATGTAATAGTAAAACATGTGTGAGAAATACCTGGAATCCATTGTTAGGTGCCGAAGCCTCCACGTAATAACTGAAAAAATGTTGAAAACAGCGTAAAACCTCATTCTAAGAAACAAAATTGAAGAGCACTTTTTCGACATGTAACCTTTGAGCACGTGCAATTTACATGTATGCAGGTACGATATTTCTAAAAGAAATTATATATGCTGTATTTGCACCCACACCCACACACGCACACACACACGCACATTAAAGAAAAATGAAAAAAAAAATCCCTAACTTTTTTAAGGTATATAAATCACTCAATCGCAGCATTCTTTTCTTATAAAAAGCCGCAGTATACGGTTCCAGTCTGAAAATATTCGATCGGCCTGATTCAATTTAAAAAAAAAAATAGTGAAATAAAAAGCATTCCAAGGGTATTACGAGAGATGATTTTTTTTTTGTTTAAATAAATCAAATAAAAGTGGCAGAATGAGCTATTTGAGAATCAATATCTCAACAGTTTCTTCTTTGTTTCATTGATGCAGACCGAAAAAACCTAGCTGGTAGAGCTAGACGTCAAAATTTAGCGCAGAAATATCGATGGGGAAAGATAATCTAAAATAGATAATACTCGGAATGGATGGGGTATGCCTCTTACAACAATAGTTCAACGTATGCTAAAATTACTTTATATTCATCATGTAATTGTAATAATACTGCATAAGGTCTGTGGGGTATTATTGAAATGGCGCTAAATTGTTGACATTAGGCCCGATTTGTTGTTGATATTTGGAAATACTTTAATGCCATGTATTTTAGGATGTGCCAAAGGCAAGTCTCTAGTAAAAGCTGTATAAAAGTAAAATTGCATTTGGTTTCTTTTCAGACTGTAATTTGAACAGCCTCGGAACGGACTTGTGAAGCCTAGTGTGTCGGCTGCGAGAAATTCGGCTTGGAACTATACATTGCCACCTAAGTCGGCGGAAAGATATTCTCGCTTTTCTGTTTTCAATATGCAAACAAAGTTGTGCAGCTCTGGATTATACATTGTAATTGAAAATGGTTAAGGATATCAGAAAAATCTGGTCTGACTGGAATTTCTACCGGTCTTCCCTATATTCGGTGACTTAATCATATACCTATTTCAAAACAAGATGTGTATGTGAAACACTAATGCCTCCATAACAGCATTTTTTCAAAGTTTGACCTTGACACATGACCTTGACTGTGTCACATGACCTTGACTGTGTCACATGACCTTAACTTTGGTACCTGCGGATGCGGATCATTGAGATCTATCATCATGCCAAATATTAGCTTTGTATCTTGAATAGGCTTGAAGATATTGGCAATGTTAAGTTTTTTGGTTAAGTTTTGCAGACAGACAGACAGACGGACGGACAGACAGATGGACAGACTGACAACGGTAAAACAATATGTTCCCGATCTTTCGATGCGGGGGCATTAAAACTTTTTCAATAGGGTCTAGGTTTTCACTCCTGAAATTTCCTTAGCATTTATAGCATTTGAAACAATTAATTCGATCTATTTTATGTCGTCGTCATTTTGATTTACTCATCATCGTGTAAACAATCAAAACAAGTATTAAGAGAAACGACGTTTTGCTAGCGTATTATTCCAGGTCTAATGAATGTTTGGTGAATTTCGGAATGCTTAAAGCCGGAGCTCCGAGTATGCAAAGTGCATTAATTTTGAGAAGCAGATTCATTCAAATGTAAATTGGTCTTGAAATTCGTACCTCAATAAAACAAAGAAATATTTTTGTCTCTTTTTTTTTCGCTTCATTAAAATAATCAAAGTACTGATAGTACTGAAGGCCATAAAATGGTTCAATTTGTTAGACGAGAGGTGGTCAACTTAACCCTGTGGAAAAATATGACCTGAAGGTTTTTTTTTTTTTTTTTATTTTATTTTTTTGTCTATGATGAACATTGTTGGCAGAAGGAATTGAGTTACCATTATTAAGTCATAACTTGTTTGATTTGTACAAGTACTGTCTTCGTTAAAAACTTAACGCTCATGAACGACTCCCCCCCCCCCCCCCCCCCCCCCCCCCGGGACACAAACTGGATGGATTTCAAATGACGATGCAAGGTAATATTACAGCTAGAAATATCGTGAAATTTACACCGTTGTAATTTGGAAATGAGTTTGAGTGAAACTCATTGAGTGTGATGAGTAACTTTTGTTTGTTTGTTTCATTGGGGTTTTATGCAGCTTTCAACATTTTTTCGGTTACATCGCGGCGGCTAGAGCACCTAACAATTGGTTCAAGGTATTTCTCACACCAGTTCATTATACAACCATCACATACTTTTCTAGCCTCCGGCTGCTATCCCACAAAGGTCTATGATAATCAACCCATTGGTGAGAGACAAATAGTCGGAAAGAATGAATGCCGCCGTCGGGGATCGAACCAAGGACCTCTAGATTGACAGACCGATGCGCTACCAACTGCGCTTTTACGGCGGCTGAGTAAGTTTTGAATGATATTAAAGAAAGGTTATCCATTTTCGCTAATTTTCTTCAATATTTACAACATTAGCGATATGTACTACCCCCTCCAATTAACAAAATATATACTACTCAAAGTTTGCTAGGCACTAAACTTTTTCGCTGTTCTACAGGAGCTGAAAAAAAAATTCGTGTTAGTAATTAAAATTGTACTGCCAAGATATCTAATGTAAACAATACCAAATTTGACACGCATTTTTCTCGCGAGACTCGTTCAAAATGAGGAACCCCGGTTTCTGACCTGTCCTTTCTCTTTTTTTACATGTACAGGTTTCGTGTAGATGCTCAGTTTCTGTTTTTCAGTGTGTACTTGACTTTTAAGTCGTTACTCATCGCTAATCCAAATGTCAGACGACATTTATCTGTCGAACAATTGTAGCGTGTTGTAGGTATGTTGGAGCAAGGGGCTTCCCACCGTGATGTTGGCATGGTACTTTGGGTACACCGTACTATTGTAACCAGAGCTTGGGTACTTAACAGTATGGTACACATGTAAGGAGATATGGTGGATGAAGGAGTAGGGCTACCTCCGTCGCAGAAGACCGTTTTTTATTTATTTATTATTATTATTATTTTTTTTTTGGTAATTCAAGCCCGAAGGAACAGGTTTTACTACGGCAACGCAGCTACGTTCCGACCTTCAAAACGCATCGGGAGTGCGAGTTTCGACTCAAACCATACGAACACGGCTGCATGATCATGACCCGAGGTCAAGAAGACCATGTATTCGTATTCCGCTGTCCCGAGTTCAATGCCGGCGTCTGTTAACATAGACATTGGACCACGTTGGCTGGCGCATAAGACGCTGGCGCCCCCGTGCTATTCACAGATGAGTCCAGGTATTGCCTGGACTACACTGATAGGCGGGTTAAATAGTGAAGAAGGCCGGGGGGAAAGGTTTCATGCAGCAAACATTGCTGAGCACGATCGTTATGGGGATGGGTCCATCATGGTTTGGGGTGGCATCAGCTGGGATGGGCGGACTAATCCTGTTATGTTAGAAAGAGGTACTCTGACAGCTCGTAGGTACATTGATGAAATTCTCAATACCCTCAATAAGATTTTACGCTGGTGCAATCGGGGATGGATTCATTTCAATGGATGTTAATGCCCGTCCACACACGGTCCATATAGTCCACATGTATCGCCAAAACGAAGGCATTCCACGTCTGGACTGGCCGGCTCGCTCATCGGACTTAAATCCTATAGAAAATATGTGGAATGAGCTCCGAGTTTCGGCTCGCCAGGTCCAGCCATGGACACTCCAGGAGCTCGGTCAGATCCTTAGAGAAGAATGGTCTGTTATTCCCCAAAGAGTAATCCAGAACTCAATCAGGAGTATGCAGAGCCGCTGTTAGGCTGTTATTGACAGTGCCGGCTCTCATAATCGTTATTGAACGCTATTCAAATGACAGAACACCTTTTTTGGTCGAATTCGATTTTTTTCAATTTTCAAGAAAACAGACCAATTTCTGGGGTCTCCCTGTTTGGTCAACATTTAAAGTCTTCTTATCATTATAAAGCTTTATTTTTTTCTTAATATTCGATAAACTGATAACAATCGACTATTTTCCAACATTCTTATAATCAAATTTCATTTTTTCCTGAAATTGAAGTATATATTTTTTTTAAAAACCATAAACCAATAGTTTTCATTCCCTTCACAAACCAATCAACCGCTTACAAATTCAAGTGAGTCAGTGACTTGGTGATTTTTATTTTAAAGAATGTGTTGCTATTATCCTGTTGAGAGATTTCTGATCAGTTTTGAATGAGTGATTGGAATGAAGAAATAGAGCGTTGGGTGAGCGATTTAGATTGGTTTTGATCGTGGCGTATGTCATTTTAATAAAGTGATTTACTGTAATGGGGCGCCCGCGAGTGCTTTATAACCTTGAACTGCAGCATGGGCGTTTATCGTCCTCACCCCTCGCTTTACTTCCTAAACGTCGTAATTGCAGCTTAAAGCTGAGTATATTCGAGCTAATGCGTTGTACGAAATCGTCTCAGACTTTCTTAAAATCTTTCGGTGCCTTAAATGGGTATTTTGGTCGGCTTCATTTTGGCATATACTGATTTTTCATTTCGCTTTTGACTAAAATTTACATCCCATTGTGAAACATCTGAATCATGTGATTCGAAAATAAAAAAAAAAAAAACCTGGGATTCAGATCATAAAGGCAGAACATCTAAATCACATAGCTTTCGTTGTTCTAACTAAATGTCGTACATAGAGATTGAAAAATGACTGTACAAACGACGTGACATTTCGGTTATCCATCAACAACCTGATTTCTTTTTAATAACCGCCACTCTCATAAAGTCTGCATATTCTGTTTTATTCCGATAATCGCCTTTGACTCGATGACATCATACGATTGCGACTGGATGGCGTCATCCTTTGATATCGATCCAGGCAATATGTAAAAAAAAATATTACGCGGTTTTTATTCAGGAACAACTGCCTTTGGCCTTTGAAAGTTGACACCTAGTCCAACATTTTCCTTTGAAAGTAGTTCTTGAAATTTCCTTTTGATCGCTAGAGGCAAGGCAATTCTTTTCCTGGCCTAAAAATCATAAAGTAAATATATATCTAATTTTAGGTTTTAAAGAACTTGATCAACACTTATTAACACTCGCGACATCTAAATATTTTTCACAGTGAGCTGACTGTATAGTATCAAATATGGCTGTTTTGTTTTGTCTTCGTTCATAGGCAGCAATGTTAAAAAGAGGGAGAAAACAAAAAACCCAAGAGGGTCTGTGTCTCTTCTCTGTGTCTCTGGTTTTAATGGAAATTTGTGATGTAGTAATTGGCTGAATAAAGTCCTTAACTATTTTTTTTTCTCTGCCCAAGAAAGTATGATTGTCTTGAGAGAAAGTATTATTTCCAAGAAAGATAATACACATGGTTTACATTTTTTTCTCCTTCATTAACCAAATGATTAATCAACGTCATTTATATTAATAAAAAAATGCAAAGCCAAGTTAGTGCGCAAATATTATTTCATAACACAACATAACATCAAAAGTTAGCCATACAATGTTAAAGCTGCTCTTTCACAGATTGGGAAAATGGGTTTTTTGAAAATTTCGTAAAATAAATCGGAAGTTACGATCTCATCATGTTGAAGCCTCCAAAATAATACAATTCAATCTGGTAATCACGGAAAGAAAGGTCGCTTTTCCTGAATTTAGCAAAGTTCATTCTGAAAAAAAACGCAACAACTAACGCCTTTACTGATTATTCTTCAATTTCAAGCCAACTATTTACGCCTGTGCATTCCACATGTTTGTCTTATTCAATCAAAGATTAAGGTAAAAGTATTTGACAGCTGGAAACTTCATATCAATACATGCAAAAATCAAAGATTATTCGCAGAAAAGTACTTTTTTGAAATTTATAGACTGGAAATTAATAGACTGGAAATTAATAGACTGGATCCCGTACTGATCTTTCCTCTTCAAAAAAATAAGTTTCAAAATTATTGAAATATGTTATTTTTAGTGCCAATGCCTTTTGACCATTCTTAAACGTCTAAAAATACACACATTTCCAAATCAAAGAACAAGTTTTGTATTTTTCTATGAAAAACTGTGAAGAGCACCTTTAATAATCAGATATACGGATTGATAAACCATTCTATCAACGCTTCGTGACAATATACACCTAGACGCTTGAGATGTGAAATTTTACACAAAGACCCCCTTTTCCATCACACAGAGAATTGCTACTTAACAACTGCAACAACTAGATGAATTCTTCGATTTTTCTTAACCTCACCTGAGTACAACGTGCTCAAGGGGAGCTTTAAGGATCACCCTGAATCTGTCATTCGTCGTCAACAATCTAAAAAATTCTTCGTCTCCTGAACCAATGTGCTGATTTTGATGAACCTTTACAGAATGTTCCTTCGGTGACCCTCTTCAAAAATTGATCGCGAAATTTTTATTTGCACACAAATATGGGCAGGGCTTGGTATTTTTTCCTTGAAATCTTTGAACGACATCTCCTCCTCAACCACAAGGCCTATTTCAAAGAAACTTTACCGTTATGATCCTTGGGTGACCCTTTCATAACAAGAGAACCATGACGGTCCTAGATCGCTCACCTGTGTCTCTTTGACCCATGGGACATCACATAAATTAAATAGGCAGATGTCAACAAGGAGATAATTTCTACATAAGATCAATACTTTGGAATGTGTTCAGCAAGACAAAATGCCTTTTCACTCTTTGATTCTTTATAAAAAGGGATGCACCCGGGTGGAGCCCAAATATGACCCCAAGGTCTTGATATGAACAAACTTGATTAGGTCTACTAGATGATGCTACATACCAAATATGATAGCTGTCTGCTATTTTGTTTCAGAGAAGAAGATTTTTGAAGATTTTCCTATTTTCACGCATTGTGCTCAGATGAGCTAAAGGGGATGTGCCCACTTGGAGCCCAAATATGACTCCAGGGTCTTGGTATGAACAAACTTGGTAGAGGTCCACTAGATGATGCTACACACAAAATATGAAAGCTGTCTGCCAACTGGTTTTGGAAAAGACGATTTTTGAAAATTTTCCTTTTTTTACCCTTCGTGCTCAGAAGAGCTCAAAGGGATTCGAATTATTTGAACAACTTTGGTAGAGCTTGACCAAAGAAACATCCCTGCTAAGTTTCATCAAGATTGGCCCATCGGTTTAGGAGGAAAAGGTGTTTAAAGAAATTGTGGACGATGCACGTCACACGACGAGCGACTCCTGAAACACTTGGCCGATTTCAATTGAGCTTAAACAGAATGTTCCTTTGGTGACCCTTTTCAATATTTGTTCACGAATTTTTGATTGGCCCATAAATATGGTCTCCTCAGAAATAAATGGTAAGGTAGGGTCTATTTTCACTTTAAATTCTTGGAATAACATCTCTTCGACAATGAGGCAAATGTGAATGTAACTTTGCCAGACAGTTACTTGGATGAGATCCACTGGACCAACAAAGTTCAGGTGAGCGGTTAAGGGCCATTCTTGTCCCCTTGTCTGTAAATCCATTCATGGATATAGAGAAAAATTGTGTTAACAAGGAATTTTAAGTCATGAAGGCCCTTTTTCCATGACAAAATACACTATATTTCAAATATTTGGAATAGCTCTTTGCAAGGAAGTTACTGAAAAATAAATATATATATGATTTCATACAGGTTGCAGACGACAATTTGCGGTGGATTTTTTTAAAAACATCTTTCCTTTTGATGAGTTAACTTTGCAGACATTTGAGAAATTATTTGTAGGTAGTCTTTTCCTCCAGGAACGTTAAAAAGAAGGAATATCTGATAATAAGTTAACGATGTAGAATAACGGTTCACAGAAACTTTGAGAAAAGGAGGTGGTATAAGAATGATACAGTAAAGAACATCGTGAAATTCCGATCAAAACCATTCTTACTCGCTCTTTTAGTGGTTTCAAACATTCCAAACACTCAATCAAACCATTCAAAAACGCTCCAAAATTACTTAAAGATATAAGATAAATAACTATATTCAGAAGAAAAAAAAACGCTTGAAAAAAATTCTTACTTGAATGTCGAAGCGTCTAATTAATTACTAAAGACATAAACAGATTTTTTGGAAACTTTAACTTATATTTTATAAAATGGAGTTAATAGATATCGCTGTTCATCTTGAACAAAATAAGCGGAGTAAGGTTAATATTTATTTCAGTCATGAAAACCTCTTGCAGCGGGTAAACTGCACGCAGCACGTCTACTTTCAACTATAAACTATAAAAGCAATTAACATTTTCTATGAAGAATAAACATGTACAATTATCTTTAAAACAGGTTTAGAATCCCTTGTAATTTTTGAGACAATTAATTATATATTTCCGTCTGTATTAAAATATATGGAGTTTTTGTTAGTGGAACCGCCCGAAGGAAAAAAAAAAGAAAAAAAAACAAGATTAAGTATATTCTACGTCGTAACGTCAATCTTCATTAAAAAAGGCGGATAATCGCGTGACACATAATGTTCGATACCTGTTAATATTCTGTAAATACTTGGCGGATTTGAATTCTCTTTGAAACATAGGAGGCACAAAAAAGCCAGGAATTGACTGGATGTCGATCAGTTTTGGGGATTTTTGTTTGGTCGAAAATTATTATTTAATCAGTAAGCTTTTGACAGATCTGCTGCATGCAGCAAATTTCTCACATATCCCAGCTTCTCTGCTTAAAAACGTTTTCAAATAAGACAAGTATTTACAGAATACGACTTTCTGAAATGTCTGTATCAAGTTATTCTCCGACGTGTGAAAGGTCGGCTTCCCCACAGTCATTCATGTCGAGGGGCATAACTAGACCTGACTCCTTTAATTTATGGAGTAAAGTCACAGACGACTGACAAAAGAACGTATCAGACAAAATAATCGTCTGGAGATTTTGAACCGAGGACAAAAGGTTGAAAATCAATACACTATCGTCATGGGTGTTTTTCAATCGTTATAATTTCATACACATGTACACAGTAGTAATACAGAGTTTTGTACTTTGAATGTGATATGATTTTTATAATAAGCCAATTGGCCTAATTATTGAACAAGATTTACAATTTTTGACATCCTTCTTGGATGTTACTATTCCACCAAAGTAACCTTCATAAATAATTTTTTGTTATACATATGTTATGATATTATATAATTACCAATATGATAAACATCTGATTTTGAAACAATCGCCCTTTTTCTGTTCGACTGAAATATTGAAATAGAATATCAATCGTCGTCCGCGACTAATGCATTGTAACTACAAATAAGCATTAGTGTTCTCTTTATTGTTAGTAAGACACTACTTTCCTTAATGCTTTTTGGTGGTTTATCGAGAAATAACGGTAGATTATCATTTGATAATCTTTCCGCAAAAGCAGTGAAATTATCAAAATCTTTTACCCTGCTTTTGTGCATTTCATCCTATCTGACGTCATTTATGCGGGGCGAAATAAGTGACGTCACAATGAACGTTGCATAGAAATCACGCGCAAAATGACGTGCTTTACGAAAATATGTCCTAAAAATTTCACATTTTGTCTCATTTATTGCAATAAAGAAATAAAATAATCGTTTGTTTTTCGAGAAAGATTAATATTTCATTTCGTGAACAACAAAAGCTATATTTCACTCGCGAAAATATAGCTTTTATTGTTCAATCAATGACATATAAATCGATCGTACACTGAAACAAACGATTATCCTCTATATATCCATTCCTTACTATAAGTTTAACTTTATTTTTTTTTGTAACCCATGCCAACTGGTATGTTTTAGCACTAACATGGGCCATTAACCAAAGAAGTTCTCACAACAACACAACCTATAGCTCAAACCTACAAGACAAATCTATAATACGTACTAAGTGTTTTGTATGAAAAAAACATCTAACGAGGTTGGGAGAATTACGGCTCTGTCGAGACAATTATCAATTCTCACAACCGAGTTAGTTTTTTCATACAATACACCAAGTATGTATTATATTTATCTTATAACCTCTTGTTTTCTTGTTTTCATATATGTTTCTAACTGAAATGCGAGTTTCTAAAAATAACGTCATTATATCATTGTTCTAAACATAACTATGTCATATCATAAAAAAATATAGGGGATGTTATCACACTAATATTTGTATAGTTATAAGATAAAAAGCGTTAAGGCAATTTGGCAAGAAGCCGAGATCATCCCGCGTTCAAGTCCGGCTTATCGGAACTCGAATTCAACTTGTTTGTACCGTTTGAGCCACGCAGCAGCCTCTAAGCGGGCATTAGCCTACCCATATTTGGTCATCTTCTAATTGTGAACAAATGAGCCTATGAGTTTCATTCCTAACAATTTGATATGTGCGTAAGGTGCAACCAAAGAGCAGCGTAGCCAGCTTCATACTATAAATTTAGAAACACCCGATGGTCTACAAATACATTGAGGCATCTATCTACAAAATGTTTATGCTGGACAGAGTCTTTGCTTTGCGCACATTCGAAATTGTTGGAAATTTCACACACAGGCTTTAAATTATCTCATTAAACTTTTATTGTCGAATAAAGTATTATATTTCATATTTATCAATATAAGGCGTAAGATGAAAATGAACAGAAACGCGTTAAAGTAAGGTTGGTATTATGTCACATAGAATGTACCAAGAAAATGTATGAAGTTCGAACAAGTTGAAATTTCATGTTTGTACAAGCCCTGAAACCGCAAAAGGTGAGGTAAATGGAAGAAAAAAAGCCCCAAGCATGTTCAATAAATCGGATTATTGAAATAGTTCGTCATTGATTCAAACACCGAATAATGTTGAATAGTTAGAAAAAATCATCTTATTCCTGGTGGTTCTACAATCTATTTAGGAACCGTAAGGGTTAAATCTTTGTGTCAGAGTATAATTTCCGCTGAAGTAAAGTATGTATTTAGCCGTGGGAACTTTGAATACTTGAATGCCTTTCAAAGATAACAGTCGACGGAAAATAATTGATCGTTGTTGGGTGATATTTGATATGGGAATCTCATCCAACACCCTTAAGGACATGAAGTTGGCGAACAGTTCTAAAATTCGTATCTTGAGGGGCTTCTTCGACACAATTGTAATGCCTTTAGCAAATGTCTCAGGTTTAATCATTTTTAAAGGGAAAAATCTTATGGAAAGAATTTATTCATTCAAGCATCTCAAACCCTCCTACTTACATTAAAGAAGTTTAAATTCGTTTACTTTGTTGCCAAAGTACATGTATATGTAAACGCTCAATGAACTATTTTTCTTTGTGATGCATTGTATTTAATATTTCAAGTTCGCCGAATATGTTATCTCTACGAATATTCACCTTTGTCAACTTGTAAAATTTCACTTGAAAAGGATTCAGTTAATATTTAGCCATTAGATGGAAATATTTATACGAGCAGGCGTTAGAAAAAAACTTCGATGATTGGTACTTAATTCATAATAAAAAAAAGCTAAAGTAGTTGTGAAAACTTAAAGGTTCAAAACAAAAGACAAATTTTATGTCGTATAAAATTCTATCTTATAACTAAACAAATATCCGTGTGATAACACCCCATGTGGTATTGTTTATGATATCCAATGGTGGTTTTAGAACAATGACATAATGCTGTTATTTTTAGAAACAAGGCAAACAACTTTTTTTTTGTTAGAACCATCGAAGAAAAAAAGGCTTACAAAAATATAAGATAAATATAATATGAACTTAGTGTATTGTACGAAAAATTGAAAAAAAAATCTAACGAGAATTGAATTGTCGAGGCTCTGCCTTGACAGTTATCAATTCTGACGACCAAATTAGACTTTTTTTCCGCATAATTCACTAAGAACTTATTATATATTTACTTCAGTCAACTTTATCTGACCAAGAGTACAATATTGCAAATATTGACCGTGAAAGGCTTACAGGTTTTGATCAAGACTTCATAGTTCTTGATCAAACCTTCGTGTTATCAATCTTGGTTTATCTACAGAAATTTCATTCATAAAAAATCAGTTATTTTTGTTTATTTTGTTTATTTTTATTTTATTTATTTATTTATTTGCTCCCAAAAGGGGATTTTGTTTACTGGTTTATGAAGACGTTCCCTAGAAGATGTTTTATTGTACACTGTATATTGACTGCAGACGATTGTATATCATTTATGATGAGTGTTAAAAGTGTCAAATGAACCAGTTACCTTTTATCAGACATTTCAAAAGTCAATGCCAATCTATGTTTTAATGAGAAGGAAATATGTGTCAGACCTTAAACCATGTAAGTATTTACAGACAAATTGGTAACTAGTACCTCGGTAAAGAAACAAGGTGTTAACTTTCATACAAGTGGTTCAATATGTCCGTTTCGGTGTGCAGACGATGGTGAAAACAATGCTTTACCCTAAGGTGCAATTTATTTAATCAGACAAAAGCTAATCTATAAAGGTATCAAACTGATATAAAGCTGATAAGGAACGCATCGGTATTTATTTTGCAAAATCGTTGGCGTTTATTTGGCTGGAGATACAGTCAAACCTGTCTTACAGGCGCTTGCTTAATACAGTTCAATTTCAGTGCAATTGGTTCTTTTGAGAACTCGGTGGCCGCTTGCTTAACACATACATGTTACTTGCTGAATACAGGTGGCCGCTAAGACAGGTTTGACAGTAGTTTGAATATATAAATAAATGCCGCGTTCTACAATGATCATGGTGAAAACTGTTAATCTACATGCGTAAAGAATATGTGTTAATGTGACCGTAACTTTCGTTTAACTTTTGTCTTTCAACCAGTTGGTTAGGCATAAGACTTTCAATCTGGAAGTCGTGGGTTCGATCCCCGGTGGCGGCAAATATCCTTTCCGACGTTTGTCTTTCACCAATGGGTAGATAATCGTAAACCTATGTGAAATAGCAGTCGGAGGCTAGGAAAGGGTGTAATGGTAGTACAGGTGAGAGAAATACCAGGAATCCATTGTTAGGTGCTCCGGCCGCCGCGATATAACTGCAAGATTGTTGAAAGCGGCGTTAAACTCCATTCAATCAATCAATCTTTCAACCATAATCCTTTATTTCGTCTCTCCCGGCCTATAATCGTAAACGAAAGTGGAATAGCAGCTGGAGGTTCCGAAAGGGTGAATTGATGGTACAAAAATACCAGGAATCTATTGGTATGTGTTCCAGCCGCCGCGGTATGACTGCAGGATTAATTAGAAATAAATAAAGGTGTCGTTAAACCCTTTTGAAACATGACACTTTATAACATTAAAAGAACACAGCAATAAGTAGGGTAACCTTTGCGCGTGTTTTCAAAAGCCTACCCTGCGTTCAGGATGACAAAACGGTGCAAACTGTTTTTAAAGTATACCCAACTTTGCACGCAAGTGTACGTGCAAAGCGGGGTATTCTTTGAAAATAGTTTTCACGGTATTGTCATCCTGAATGCAGGGATGGTATATACGTATGGTAGAGACTGTGATCAGCCTAATGCAAAATTAAAGTAAATTGCAAGAGACGTTCGGACAAAATTCCTTGTTCATGTTTTGTCGCCAGGCAGCTAAAAAGATTTTGCTTCATGAACAAATAAAATGGCTGGAAATGTCGGACGCGAGCTCGTATCATACCTTTGTCAAAACGAGGTCGGCTCGGTTTTGCCAACAATGAACAATTATTGTTTCATCAGTGTTTTCACGGTTTCTTAGAATAATTTACTGGTTTCACTTCAGTTCTTAGAGGTAATTTATGTAATGCAAAATCTTGCTGGTCTCTTCAAAATACGATAAGTATTAGTTATATTTGAAGATATCAAGTTAACAATGGGAAATTTCCTTCGCTAACTATACACACCGAAGTAACGCACTATTGATTCATGTTCGCACAGACCCCGTCTCCAAAACAAAACCTTTACCTTTTAATGTTATCAACATTTTTACCACACTCTTTTTTCGGGGCTTTGTCATTCGATCTCGAATTTCGCCAAGAATTCACATTTCATTTCATTATTTCGCACCAATTATGCTGTACAGTCGATCCAATCTTTTTGAAATTATCTTATCCGTAAATGCTTTTAGAAATAGGAAAATTTCAGTTCGATAAAGAGGTAGATAGAAAGACTCGAGAGAAAAAAAATGAACAAGAAAAGAAAGAGGAAAATGCTCGTAGATATTAGAAAATCGTGACCTGAAATCATTTCGAACTATCCAAAACTAAATAAATATCGCATGTAAAGATGAAAAAGCATTCTTTTCAAAGATCATATTTCTCCTGTATTTTATTGCATCAATGATCAAGGGTCAAGAGATTTACGTGTTAAGTATTTCAGACCTAGCAAGTCTATAGCATAGGGTTTAGATCAGCTGATAAGCCAATGATTGGCAATGCGACAAGTAGAGCCTTTTCCGACAATTTACACCTGCAAATCACTTATTGAAAATTGGGATAGGTTGTAGAAGGAACAATCATTGACAAGTAAATTATTCAGCTAATCAAAGTTAGTGCCAATGAACATAATCTTTACTCATAAATATCATTGTAATTATGTACAAGTGAACTCTTTGCATAATCACAAAGCCATACTCCTTTCTCAAAAGCTTATTATTAAGAACGCAATTAGTTCATTTATTATATGATTTTTTTGTGTGTGAGCTTGGCACTTGTACAATCATGGTAGTAAACACGGATGTTGTCTCCTTTTGCCAAATATAACATTCACAAAGACAACAAAGGGAAGCGTAATAAACCAAACATTTGAAGTGATACTTATTAAGCAGGGAATGATTAAGTACGTCGTTTAACAATTATTTTCGTAAATAACCTGCGTAAATTTGTCGATAGTACATGCCGTATAACGAGTGTATAACTTGCCATCAAATACACATTTTCGTACAGCTGTTTATTATCGCTCCGTATCGGATAGAAGGTCGTTTCCTTGGTTACCGTGTGTAGAATCACTTAACATAATTCACTACTACGCCTTGATAAATTAAATACACGGATCTGGGCCAGACGTGTCTCACGAAGACAACACAACATATATACAAGTTTATTGGACGTCTAATGAGGGTCGTATAAATAGTTCATAGGGTAAAAAATATGTTAAATAAAGCTAGACTTAGAATTAAATCACATCTTATTAAGTACTTTGCGGACTTTGACATAACCGTGATTTCGCTTTATCATTATGAAACATCTTTCTGTTTCTTATAAATGGCCTGAAAATAACAGATCACCTGCTATTTCTAGTACTGTTAGCATATACCCTTATTTTAAAGCTAACAACAACAACACCAATATGAAAGCATTACAAAAACAAGACACCGATGCCAAAGAGAACACTAGCACATAAACATATACATACATATATTGAATTGACAATTATCAGCTAATCTTAAAGTTAATCTGATCGATCATTTCTATGTTGGATAAACATTTTAAGAACATCGTGAAATTGACGAGATGAATATTTTTGGAACGATTTTGGAGTGAAATTGAATGGATGTGTGGAGCGTGTTAAGAGTGAAATTCAAGGGAGGTAATTCAATATAGCTAATTTTGTTCATGATGAACAGAATAAGATATATTTATTACCTCCCTTTAAGGAAATATACGTAGCTTTCTGTTTGTGTGTCTTCGTGGACAATTCAGACACTTTAAAAGCCACACAAGCCTTTAAAATCGTAGAATAATTTCATCGCACTGAATTAAATGTTGATAGGTTTGAACGCTTTCAAAATGTTTTCAAATGATTTCGGAGCGTTTTGATCGATTTGAATAGGTGTTTTGAAGAATGAATAAAGCGCTGAATGAGTGATTCAGAATGGTTTAAATCGAGGTGAATGTCAATTTCACGATGTTGCTAACTTTATAGGATGAGTGGTGAGATTGTCTTTGAGACTAGCTGTTCGTCGAACTAATAACTTTAATATTCTAGGCAAGTCTAAGAACAGCTTGTTTTAAGGAAAAATCGAATTTAATAATTTTTTGTAGTCTGTCAGAAAAGTGGCTTATTTACTTGAAGTCTGGTATAAAGTTATTTTCTCGTCAGATTCATGTAGCCAATATTTTGCCTACCAAAAATTCGACTGAAAATAAGTTTTTATCCTTCAGCATTTTGAGAAAATCGAGATTGCAGCTTCGTAGAATACTTGTAGCCGTTTGTGTTGCTTGGATGATAGATATTTACCTATCTTAGTTTTGCTGTGAAGTTTCCCTTGAAAGTAGTAAAATAAATTAAGTCATAAAATGAAAGAAAATTATTCATTTTAGACAACATAAAAGGCGATGGGCGATATTGCATTGAAAAAAGGACAAAACAATCTATTTGGCAAAACAAAAGCTTGAATTCGGCTAAAATATAGTTTGTGTAATATATTATGTAGCTCGGACCATGTCTCTCGAAAAGTAGATAACTGAGGCCATTGAATTAAAATCAAGATGGCAGCCAGGAATGCATAAATAGTTTTATCACAATTGGTTGATTTTTGTACGATATCAATAAAAAATTTAATTTTGTCATACGATACTTGTATGTTCCTAATAAACCAAATAATAGATTATGAATGATAACCAAAGTATGTATTTCTGTTAAGAAGGCTGCCAAAATGAACTTTAATAGTTTTGTACTAATTTTTAACTTTATATGAAGCTGTATTCAATAATGATTTCTGGGTAATATTTATGTTTAACATTAAAAGTAATACATGCATTCACTGTTTTTTTATGTCTCTTTGTTATAACGTCATTATCTTTCCTTGTCAATTTCTTTCTGAATACAATTTTATATATGTGTGGCACAATATAAATATGCAAACTACAAACATTGATAAAAGAAACAATGTTTAAAAATCGCGGCAAAAAAGAGATTTTTATCTGTCGAGGAGAAAGTATTTATTCTAAATTCCAAACATACACCTTATTTTCTTTCGATGACATTACTTATAATCAGAAACATTCGAAGATGAGACAATGCCTATGACGCTTCTGTGTTGCTTGTGTGCCCTCCCTAATGTGAATTCTGTTTTGTTGCACTCTCAGTCGCAAATCGGTTGTTTGCCTTTTCATCAATATTATCATTTTTACAAACATGTAGAGGACATAAGGTTCGAAAGAGTTCATGTTCCAGTTTTTTATTATTCCAGTATAGTTAATCGAGTTAGATTTGCGCTTGGTTGCAATCCTTACAACCATTATCTATTCAGACGCTTTTGAATCAGTCTTTTAATCCCTTTTTTCAGAAAAAACATGTAAACTGCAAACTGACTAGTAAAAATCGAAATTCGTGTTTCAACACTTTGCCTTATTTCTATTTAGAAAATAAATTCCAATTTTTAGAAAGAGTTTTATCAGTTCATTTTTCAAAAGAGCATAGGTTCAACCTAAAAATCAAATGTGAACAAAATGGTGTACTTTATTTTAAGTTTATAGTTTGTTAAACGTGTGTTTATACTGTAATCTATACTGCATTCCATTTGGCTACCACCTTGCATTTATTTCTTTCCAACATTCAAATTCCGATATATTATGTTTTAAGCTTTCAACATTTTAAGGACTAGAATAATTGTATATTTGAAAACCAATCGATTTACGAAATTTCGGCGCTTAGTTATTCGAGGTTGATAAGTTATCCTTCGATACGGTGCGAGATTCGCACAAACTTTGTTTGTATGTTTAAATTGACTTAAGTTTAAGAGAATGATTTTTCTTTATTTAGTGCATATATATGTCCAATTATTTGGAAAGTGCAATCCAAGATGGCGACAAGCAATCACTGAGAATAAACATTCTTAGTATAAATACGCTCTATTCGAAGGGCCGATGTAGAATGAAAATAACAAAATACATTGATTTAAGAAAAAATTATGCATTGAAAGCCAAAAAATTATGATAGAATAAGCATGATATCCTTTCATAAGTAATAGTTATAGTTCATTTCTGACAATTTACGCGATATAACCTAAGCGGAGCGCAAGGTTATGCGCCTAAATTGTCAGAATATGAACTATAACTGTTTTACCGATCGAATTATTTTTTCATCAAATAACGCCAGGTCAAATGAGCTGCGCGTCAATCAATGATGTCAGTCATTTTTGTTGCGTCATACATTCTTCAATCAAATCGAGGTAAACAAAAAGTGGGAGGAGCGAATTTAATTTCCACCGGGTTTCAGTAATTATTTTGTCATTTGGCCAGGCAAAATCAGTTGAGAATGTTCGATGAACACAACCTCGTTTTTGCTGCTAGTGGGTTTTGTATTCCTTTTAGTTAGTTTTTTGGAGGACATTATACCTCCCTTTTGTGTCGCATATTCAGCCGCGCAGTGGTAACGAGTTGGACTATCATTCAAAGGGTCCCGGATTCATTCCCCGAAGGCGGCACTTATCATTTCCGACTAGTTGTCTCCCAACTATGGCTCGATAATCGTAGGCCTTTGTGGGATAGCAGCTGGAAGCTAGGAAAGGAATGGTAGTACTGGTTTAGGAAATACCAGGAAATCATTGTTGTGTGCTCCAGCCGCAGAGGTAAAACTGAAAGATTGTTGAAAGCGGTGTTAAACCCCATACAAAAAAGCCACGGCATATTCTTCATTAATTATATTATGTTTGGAACAAGACGTAGGTAAATAACATTCATAGTGTATTAAAAAGCTGTAGTTACCATGTTTGGGTTCCCCACCGACACGTCACAGTTGAACGGACTACGTTGGCTTTCGATATTGGTCAGCTATCATAGGCATAACATGCTTTGAATAACTTTCTTTCTGCAAATATTCGTATCCCTAGATTGCTTGAAGTAGATCTAGGCATATTTTTTTATTTTTCTACTATTATTTTGCATACATGTACCTTTCATAGGAACGTTTGATTGTATTTTGTTAAGATTCGGACCTCGAGATCTACTAAATTAAAATGTCGTTCAAAAGATCCAGAGTATTAATCTTAAAAAGGAAGTAAGATTTTATATTGTTTCAACCCTGTCGTCTTTCCTTTTTTATGTCAATGTGAAAATGTGGGGTACAGAAAGGCTTGGTTCGAGCAAACTCGGCGATGTCATACTTACTGTTGTATACCATGTAGATTAATACTTCATTTTCAGATATATCAGATTTATCAGCAAAATCTTCTCTTGATAAACATACAGACAAATTATTCAAGATTTTTCTCCTCCTTTAGTGAATAACTATGTATAAGCATAATTAAAAAAACATTCACAAAACTTTTTTTTTATAAATACTCAATTACAAGTTAAGGGACTTTAAGGACATTTTATCAGACAAGATTATGACGTCACTGTCTGGTTTAGGATGTAGTGCCCTCCTTTAATGACCTAAAGTCACGTAGCTGACTTATTCGAGCAGATTGTCAGGTTATGGGATATATTTTTTGAAT
Source organism: Fragum whitleyi (assembly GCA_948146395.1). Taxonomy (NCBI): domain Eukaryota; kingdom Metazoa; phylum Mollusca; class Bivalvia; order Cardiida; family Cardiidae; genus Fragum; species Fragum whitleyi. The sequence continues at coordinate 52,624,315 of OX411553.1, forward strand.
TTCAAACGAAATAGCGACCTTTCATTGGAGGAAAAAAATAGGGCGATCGGTAATATACCTTATTATGCTGTTGGCAATCTCGTCAACTGTTCTTGTTTTAAACTCATATTAATGCATCTTCGTTAAATTATTTTTAAGCCATAACCTGAATATCCTCTACATAGTTATTTGTTAGCCAAGTTGTTATGGAATATAAGCCTTAAACAAAGGTTTATTCGTATACGTCGATCACAAGGTAACGAGGGATCCACGAACGGATATCCTCGATCGGTCAAATATACGCTCAACTCTACTTTAAGGCCGCCTACGGTTTAGCAAATTTCGTGTTACCTTTTCTATACAAAACCGCAAGGTATACACGGTACCCATTAAAACGCTGAGTGATCGAACAGAAACCGAATGCCGTTGCACCGCACGATTTTTGGTACGGTGAGTTTGCGGGCTCCGTAGGTCAAAGTGAGCTAATGCAACATTAAATTAATACATTTGAAAACATCGTGAAATTGACTAATTGAGTTATTTTGGAATGATATTGAATGAGTGCATGGATCGAGTTTTAAATAGATTTCAAAGGAGGTAAAACATAATGGTTAATTACGTCACCATTTGACGAAAAAAGCGATACCTTTTTACCTCCACTGAATAAAATTTACTTTTTTTCCGATTTTGTGTTTTTGGGGGCAAATTTGACGCTTCAAAAACAATACCAGTCAATAGAGTTAAACATTATTTTTCAACCGTTTTGAACGACTTTGAACGATTTCCGGAGGAGTTTTGAACTATTTCGGAGCGATTTTGAGTGATTGGAATGAGTGTTTGGAATGAATGATTGGAGCGCTGAGCGACTGATTTTAAATGGTTTTGATCGCGGGGAGTGTCGATTTCACGATGTAAGTAACTGTAGGTCTTACGTCTTTTATATTCAAGCCCGCGTATAATTCTTTCAGTACAATCATGGTAATTATTTTTTTAACCGAACCAATATAAAATTAGAAAGAAATTACCACGATAGCCATTCAAGGTTTCAAGAAAATGTCATATAGTCAATATAACTATTAAGAAATACGAAATATAGACATATACTGACGTCAAGAAAAAACGCATCACTGAAATATGTTGATTTATTTTCCATATGGTATATTATATCGTAAAACAATAGATTGGCTTTATTAAAACTCCCTCTACACGTGCCAAAATGAAAAGAATTCATGAATTTGTTATGCCTAACTTGAGTAGCGATCACTGTCACGAAGACGAAAAAACGATGATTGACATTGATATATTGGCCTCTTGGGATGGGATCGAATCCAGAAAAAAGTTTTTAGTTGTTTCGTTATTACATATAAAATAATAACAACTTATTGATCTTATCTGCTATTTTCGTAAATTTATTCAAATTCTAAATCAGTTGAGGACGAGAAAAATTTCACGATCTCGCGCCGTGATCATTCAAACAAAGATTTTGTCAAGAACATGTCCATTTCTACCGTGAATGGAATATTAATCCGAGATTCCAAGCCTATAGCAAACAGTCACCATTTATTGTGACGCAAACTCATCACAAATCTTATTTTCGCCATGACGACTAATCGTCACGAATTAATATTCATAACTAGTCTTTCTTTCATGTTTTTCGGTGAATTGACGAGAAATAGCGGTACATATCATTTGAAAACATTGACTTTTTTTTTCGGAAAAAATGACACGTGACATACTACACATAACAACATCGTGTGATTGACAATTTACATGCTTTTGGAATGGTGATGAATGATTGTATTTAGCGAGTTTCGAATGAAATTTAAGGAAGATTATACTTTATCAATAATTTCGTCTTAACTGAACGAAATTGAAGCTATATTTCGTCGGCTCCGTTCTATAAGGACGTATATGCAAAATTCCATTTTTTCTTTTATTGCGTTTTTGCACACAAATGATATTCCCGCGTCTTTTGCGAAGATGCTGGACCTGATAGCTAATCGTATCCCCCCAAAAAAGCTTCTTGAACTTGTAAGATACGTCATTTTCGCACCGGAAGTGGTCGAAAAGTGAAGTTCGAAAATGACGTATTGACAAATTTGATAATTGTTCATGTTTCCTTATGATAAAAGTTTATTTTTAAAGATCTGTTTGAAAAAGAAGACAACCTTTACCCAGGCCATATAATTCGTGTGTCTCAGTTACATACATAAAAATTGTTATATGCGTTTTTCACTTTTTTTGAGAAACGTCTCACTCAACGGATTTCGGGGTCTCGTATGCACCCGAAAAGAATTTTTTTACAAGCTATTTGTCCTATATCTTATATAACATCAAATTTAATTAGTTTTTTTCATGCATTTATCTTTTATGCCTTTTTTTGTCTATACGGCATTTTGTTCCGTAAAAATTAAGTGAAAAAATGACGTACTTGACGATTTTTTTGTTGTTTTTCTTAAATAACTCATTATTGAGACAGAATTTTATATTTATGACGGCAGATAATATATATAGTGATTCGATTTAAAATGTTTTCGACCAAAATGGTTGTAATAGTGTTTAAAGGTAAAAAGATATTAAGTTTTTTCCTTCTCCTGAAAAGTAGGCTTTTCACGGGTTCGTCCTTATAGAACGTAGCCGACGATTTATTACCTTCTTTTAAAAAAAATATACGTTCTTTCCTATCAGTGCGTCTTCACGGACAAATCAGACAATTGAAAACCCATACTCGTCGATACGAAATAGAAGATAATCGTTTGTTTCAGTGTAAGATCGATTTGAATTCATTGAGTGAACAACAAAAGCTATATTTTTCATATAGCTTTTGTTGTTTACAAAATGAAATATAAATCGATCTTACTCGAAAAACAAACGATTATTCTTTTTTCCTTTTTGCAAAATTTAGACAAAATGTGAAATTTCTATGACATATTTTCGTAAAGCGCGTCATTTTGCGCGTGATTGCTATGCAACGTTCATTGTGACGTCACTTATTTCGCCCCGCATTGATGTCGTCAGATAGGGTGAAATGCACACAAACAGGGTTTAAAATTTTGATAATTTCACTGCTTTTGTGGTGAGATTATCAAGTGATAATCTACCGTTATTTCTCGATAAACCACCGAAAAGCATTAAAGAATGTGTAATAACTTGATACATTTCAATTAAAAATTGACAGCTATGAACAATTTCCAAATGTTTTTTCTAACGATTTTGGAACGTTTTTGAGTGATTGGAGTGAGTGTTTACAATGGATGAAATGAGCGCTGAGTGTTTGATTAAACATAGTTTTGACCGAGGTGAATGTTAATTACACGATGTTACTGACGATTTGCCAAGAGATCCTCGATTGCCAAGTGCATATTTACAAATTCTAATACTTTGTGTCCGATGATTCGATTTTCGAAAACGATTTGCCAAGAGACCCTCGGCTGCTAGCCACCCCTGCGTTTAGGATGAAAACGTTAGCGAAGCGCTTTTGAAATGATACCCCGCTTTGCACGTATGTGCACGTGCAAAGCGGGGTATCATGTCAAAGCGCTCGCGAAACGCTTTTATATTCTTAACTCGGGGCACATTTATTACAATTCGAAAACGAAATATTACCGGATTGCAACTTGTTGAATACCCCCTGTGAACCTGCTATTGGCAGAGTTGTTATATGTATAATTTATCTTAATGCAGATTTCACACGGTTGCCAAATGCCAACTACTTCAAACATTCTTGCTGACTGCTTTGTAAAGGCACGATAACACTTTTTACTGTTCAAATTTTAATATTTTATGAATACGCATGGAAACTGACTATTCGTTGTTTTATTATCATGAGTTGTATTAGGACGAAAATACACTTCGAACCTAAATTTACATTTCAACCAACGATAAATTTTCAAATTTGCGCTGGGGATAAAAGGTTTAAATTATGTAAATGCCTCACTGCATGCATGATTAAACTGAAACAAATATGTTTACCCTTTAACGAATGTACGAATCAGAGTCCACTTCATGAGAGATATTTATGGTTTTTGGTGAACGAAATTTTCGTTCACCAGTGTTATATACTGTGTATGGAAAATCCTGTAGGATCTTAATAGGTTTTAAATAAAGCAGTACCTCTTCATATTCAATTTAGTATCTCTAAAGACTTCTCTCTACAAAATCACTTTTTATCTCGTTAAAAACATGATACCAGCATTCTTCATCAAGTGAAGATAATGAAAATTACCCTTTAAAAACACAAAATTATCTTGGAATGTCTATACGAGTGAATTTTTGATCGGCGTAAGATTGTAGAGACTTGAGAGCAAAAACAAAGTTTGTGTCCGTACACTGTATAGACAGATACTATGTTTTTGATTTAAACCTTCGCTATTGCAACTTGTAGTAATTTGCCGGAAATGTGTGTTTAATGAAGTCGTGAACTCTTGAACTTCTATACATCCCTGATTGGCCATACCACACGCGATGACCTACTACGATTTTACCTGCCTTCTTATGAATGAAGTCTTTGCTTATAAGTTATGAAAGGTCAAGTTTACAAACGAATGGAATGTTTCTGCCGTATTTCTCCTATTAAACGCGCCCGGGCGCGGTGCAAAACGTCGTGGGGGCGCTATTATTTCAGACTCTTTTACTTAATTAAAAAAAAAAAAAATACGTATTTTGGTACCTAAGAGATGCAAACTGTTAACATGTTCGTAATTATCGATTGAAATTCGTACGCTACCCAATAGGCTTTTCTATTTATCTATTAAGGCTATAGATTTAAAAAATAAAATAAAATGTTAGCTAATGAATTGTAATTCTGTCATTCAAAGTCATCTTTCGAAATACGGTCACCCTCGACCATTAATTGCAGCTTTCAAAAGCAAGTGATTGTGTTAGCAGAAGCCGAGATTATTATTATTGTTTTTATTTGTACAAGATAGGAAGTTCCAGACGATGCAATATTCAATGTTCCGCTACCGATGGACAAAGTGGTCTAATAAATCATTACGTATTCACGTATGAAATAATTAGACATGTATTAAATCCTAAAATTTCGTGATGTGTAAATGAACCCGATTCATGAAATGAAAGTGTTTCGTAGTGAAAACACAACACGTCTGGAGCTAGCTGGGTCACCGCGTGTCGGCACCCTTTGAGTCCCCAGATTCTTGCAAGCGGCGACGTCACTTTTGAAATAAGTCACACACGAAATTTTACGGGGGTTTTCCTATTTCAACAGTATGAATTGTGACTAGGATTTAATCATTTGACTCGGATATTTTGTAAATTTGCAGGTGAATTATTTTCGTAACAACGTAAGGAGATTTTGTTCGCATGTGACTTATGAAGAATAACGAGAAATAGTTTTAATTTTGTGTTAAATTTTAACCTTTTGCGCTTCCGGAAGACTGAGCGATTTAGGACGCGCTAGTTTTTCAGATATTGAACGATCTTTTAATGACGCAACCAGCCTTATCCTGATAGAAATTTAAGATAGTTAACCCACAATCTATTGAACATTACGTCGTGGAGTAGCAGCTATTGAAATTAAATTCGAGACCGGATTTTTCACCACGGACCGTGGACGGTTGGATGTTGTTGGTCGTATAGTCAAGGGCCAGGGAATCGTATTTATGGGGGGCGCGGGCGCGTCTAAAAGGTGAATACGGTATATTTAGTCCAAAATCTCATTGAAACATAAACACGCACCACTTGAACGTGACCAACCTTGATACGAAGTAAAATTTAACCCATTGCCAGACAACTTATGTTCTCAACTACCAAATTTACACCTCTTCAGCTTAAATCCCGTTGTTATCTTAAAGCTTGTTGTTGCATACTTGTGTAATGTAAATATCTTCGGTTACGGGTATTTTTGTATCATATTACCCAGAACCCATTCCCTGTTTTTTTTTGTTTTTTTTTTCGTTTCAAACAATGCCGGATATAGCAATCTCGGTACGATTTACTGTTAAATTTATGAACGTCGTAAATAGATAAATAAATAAAAGAATCAAATGAACAAATATCCCAACACGATAGACCTAATTTCAAATTTTAACATCGAATGGATTTTTTTTCAAAGTACTTGACATCGTAACTACAACTGTATAGTAGCGCTTCTATCCCTCGAATGGCTCTAGAATTTCCTCAATACAATCATTCATCTATTTGTTTTATCGGAAGTATGTAAAATATTACAAAAAACGAAACTTGGATTGTGAATCAATCGCCTTGACTGGAGCGCCTTTACCTTAACATGGAAATTGGTATTTCTCACAACAGAACTATAATGAGCATACATCCGTACGTAGCTGCCATCTTCTACCCTCTTAGGTTTACGATTATCCGCCGTTTGGTAGGAGCAATAGAATTTAAACAACGACTATATTTGGACAATTCATTAGCTGTTCAAAATACCTTCCTACATAGATTTTATCGAATTGTTTTTTGTTGTTTTTTTAAATTCTTTTTTACGCAATGGTATCGGATAATTATTCTTTCACAAGACTGAATATTACCGAAAGAGACCAAAACCCTGTAATTACAATTACGAAACAGCGGTCTTTTAATTCGGAGGATGGGGGACCCCATTCAGGTCGTACCAGAGCCATAGCGGATAACGTTTAAAAGTCAAAATGCAGAAAGACTGCTGTTTAATCTGCTAAAATATGGGTTCCGCGTGTGGAAATTGAATAATATAGCTGACTGCTATTTTTTGAGTTAAGAAAAGAATCATTAGTCTAGACACTATAGTTGCCTGTTTTCTTTTCTCTAGGCTTATCGCTCTCTGTCTATCGGTCTGTCTATGTCTGTCACTCTCTCTACCTTTCTTTTTCCCTCTTTCTCTTTCTTTCAATTTAGAATTTTGACGAGACACTTTCCCTTGAAATTCTTTACATTTATAATTTCTCTTTTCTCAACGAATTCAATATATCACTTTAGAATGCAAACAGATTCGTTCACCATCAGTACTTTCATTGCTTTGATTATTCTACTAATCTTGATAATCGATTTTATTAAATTTATTTATTTATTTATGTACTCGGCCAACAATTCGGGAGTTGATTTTAAATAAAAAAAAAATGGTGCATAGAACCAGTGATCTCTGACATTGGAACACCTAACTCCGTTAAAAGATGAAAATGGTTTAAAGTTCAAAGATAAGATAATGCCTGAATATTGTTATGGTTCAAATATAAATATCTTTATTTTTCCCTAGTCATATTGTATTAACATACTGAACAAAATCTTACAAAATAAGTTTTAATAACAAAACTGAGAAGTTCATACGAATTAGGGGTAATAATTCTGCAAAGCAAGATAGCGTAGTTTAGGTTCTTATAAATCGCACTTCTCCTAGTCATGTTTTTTAAGTGTTCGAATTTACAAGTTGAAGCTTGTCTAGATTGATGAAGAACAGAGCGACGGACCAGATGCACAGAGATTGATTAATCACAATAACTTAACCATTTACACTTCGTAAAATAGCAACTTAAAAGAAAATAAAATAAAAATAAATAAATAAACAGCTTCAAATTTCTTTAAATAAACTTTGGCACAGCAATAGGGTTGAAATTGGGCTAGTATTGAAATCAACAAGGTTTATTTTTTTTAAAAAAACATCCTCTCTAAACATACTGATTCAAATAAAACACAATCTGCCATGAAAGAACTAAGGTTGCCAGCTTCAAAAATGGTAAATTGAATAGAATTCCGTTAAAAAATCGCATTGATATGGTAATCAAAAAAGGAATTCTCTAAAAATTACCCAACAAATTATTACAAAGCGAGTTGGGGATGTTAAATACCCCTCGAAATCATATTTGAATTCTTTTCCAACCCGTTTTGAAATAAAACCCCGGTTTGAAATAAAATGTTTCGCCATTCAAGAAAACAAATAACGTGTTGTATAATTCTTTGATAATACAAAACAATGAAAAAACAAAAGAGGACAACAACAAAACTATCTTGGATGATCCTTTGAGAAATTTCGTTCCAATACTCTCTTGATATTGACTGACATCGGTGTTTTTCCGAAGAATGTATATCACGACCTATAAAGAGGGTTAATTGTTATTTTGTTCGTATTTGAATCCCCACAAGAACAATCGTATTAAAAAACTATTTGTGCAATCTTTCATTAAATTATTCACTCTAAGATTATTTCAAACCGGGGTACAATTTCAATACGAGTTGAACTGATAGCATCGCGTTTTGAAATAAATGTTTAACCAGTATTGAAAGACACTTAATTCTTAAGACAAATACTAGTTTTTCAAACATATTTTCCTTGCAAAGTTGCTCTTGAGAGCCGGTATCAACTGCATATATTTCCACTTTGAAATAAACATTTTTTTATAGGTGAATAATTAAGTTTTGTAAAAACAGCCCTCTTTGAAATATATATATATATATATATATATATATATATATATATATATATATATATATATATATATATATATATATATATATATATATATATATATATATATATATATATATATTCAAAACGGGTTAATTACTTACTTCAAAACGCGTTGTTTTCGTTTCATCCCGTATTGAAATCAAAGTACTGAAAGCTAGCAAAGCATAGATTCTTAGTAATCTTCCTTTTAAAAATATTATGATACAAAATCAGGGTTCAAATAAAACGAGGAGTTAAAAAGCATACTTTCGAATGAGTTCTTATTTGAATATAGTTCATCCAAGTGACCGTACAATGTAGTGTGCATAGTGAAAATTCTAGTCAAGCTAAGTCATAACTTTGCACACATGTGAAATTCTTTGAAATCCACATTCCAATACACTGTGCAACCGTGAGTGTGAAATATTTCACATAAAACCCGATTTTTCTTTCCTTTTTTTTTCTGTTCAGATGTTCTCATTTTCTAATTGAGTCCCCTTTCTGACATAAAAAGTTTTCTGGTCATCACGGGTGAGCCAAATTTTCATGTCCCTACGTTTGTATTTTCAGATGAACTTTGCTCTTTCAGAAGGTTTTATCATTTTGACTAATAAACTGAACACGTTTCATCATAAATGGGCTAAATGTATGGCCCATAGAAACAAAGAGAGCGTCAACAGGTATCCTTTCCTCGTGTTTTCATATGGAAAATTTCAAATTTTAATTCATGCGGTTCATCTTAATGACCCCATAATTGTCGCCCCTATGATATAAACACTAAAGAGAGTTGATGACGAACGTCGTACGAGGGGTATCAGCTCACAGCTCACAACAAGCCCGATTTGCCCTTACCATCTTAAAGTATGAGGGGGTGAAACTGCAGACATACGGTGCTCTCAAGAGGGTCAAAACCAGGAGTTTAAGTAATTCCATGTTGGAATTTCAGGATTTGTTTTACAAAGTAAGGAAATTTACCCCCCCCCCTACTTTCCCTTTCCTGCACACTTTGTAAATGCTTGTTTCCTTATTAAAAATAAGTTTAAATCTTGCTCCCAAAATCCATTATTCTGGGTAATTCTTTAAGAAGAAACGACTTCCAAGCGTTAAAACTTCTAGCTTGAACTTTCAGCTGAAGATTTCCGAAAATCACCCATTTAATGGTCAATATTGACCAATAAATTGAAAAGGGGGCTCGGTTGCATTTGAGCTAACGGCTCCATTAGAATTTTTTTCGATACCTCACAATTTCTTACATATCTGTATCTAATGGTTTTCGTTCTCCGGCTCCCAAACTCCGAGTTGTCATGTCCTTAAACCCTTTCCTGTTTTACAAAGTTTTAGGCCTGTCCAAATTTAAAGGTTTTGTAAATATTATTTTAAAGTGGATTTAAATTGAAAAAATAACCATTCAGTAGGGTAGAAAATAGTGTGGAAAAAGAAGAAATTGCTTGTCAGAAGCAATTTCTTCTTTTTTCACAATGTTTTCTCAATCATAAAATCACAGGTACGTAAAAAGCCGGGATAAAACAGCAAAATGTTAAAGAAGGGGCGATTAGGCCTACGCAAAAATACACATTAATAGTTAAGGTAGTGGAACAGTAATAAGTCTGCAACGTTTCGGATGTCATGAAGTTTACCAGTTTTAACCAAGGTTTCCTAATTATTTCATTCGGAAACCACTGTTAACAGTGTGAAAGTAAATAAATTCCGAAATGTTGCGGAACTATCATGCGCCCATTTCCTTAACCCCAAAATAATAAAAAGAGGCGAACAACTTGGGTTTTCAAAGACATATTATTTAAGATGTATAAGCGGCCACGACGTATAGCTTTTCAACCTTGTAATTCTGTAAGACTGTATAACTGTGTCAATTGCATTCGAAAATTCCTGTTGGTGTTATTGCAAAATAAACAGGATATTTAAGCGGCTCAAGCATATTATGAAATGATGATATATACATATAAATGGTTCTTAAGGTAGTGGACCCTTAATAGTTCCGCAACATTTCGGAATGTAATTATCAGGAAATCTCGGTTAGCAATGTTTAAGTTTATGACTGCCGAAACGTTGTGAAACCATTTAACAGGTCCATGCACTACATTAAGTAAACCGTGAATAAGGAAATTTCAGTCTTGAGCAAAAGTATCCGGGCCACAAATCCATGCAGGGTTTTAAGGGATTTAGGTTTGTTTTTTTTTCATCTAAGACTCATAAATAGGTAGCCTGGATCCTCATAACTATGTGATATGATTCCAAAAGACCAATTTTCTTCATTTTTTCCCGAAGCTGGACCCACAAAAGTCAATATATTTTAGTTTCTCTGCCTCATTTTACCAGGGAATAGCTCTTAATTCATTTAAAAAACAGTTAAGTGCTTAAAATAGATGACTACTTCTCAAGCAGGGACTCCCAAATTTCACGAAGGGGACCCTAAGATCCCAATGATTGAGTCCTTTGGACCCTGTTTTGTCGAAGTCACACTAAATCCATGCCCATGTAAGAGAGAGAAACGCCTAGCTCTTCAGAAAGAGGGCTACGTTTTCACAACTTCAACGGTTTAGGTTCCTCCCTTGCCAGGTTTCATCGCGGGCTCAGACTACCCGTGCGGCTTTCCACCTGTACTTTGATTCATCAGCAAACTACGCAATTTTTATATCCACGACATCTCGGGTCTCTCGCTCCGCTCTTTCCTAAATTTTAAGTTAGACATACGTATTATACGTACGTACGCAGAGGGCGGCAAAATCGGCCGGCAGGAACTTTTGACGCCCTCACCGAGTATACCTCAGTAATAATAAGGGTACGGCCACAAAAGGGCGTCTTTTCGCACGTGGCCGGTTTACATGAAGTCACAATTATCAACTGTCTCCGACCAAATCATCGAAAGAATAAAAGTAAGCATATTATTATTTGATAGAAAACCCGTTTTGAATCCGTTTTTTTTTTTTCATCGAATTATAATATGTCGGAAAGATTTAACAACTTTTTTTCTTTAAAAGGACTAACTGAAGTACCACCAAAAGCCGATTTTCATAAAAAACTGAACCAAAATTACTACACTTACATATAAGGTACATTTTCGGTTCACGGAAAAGTGCGAGCGATGTTTCGAACTTGATGGCAGCCCTGTGGATACCAACTCAAGTGAGAGGAGGTAACAATAAATAATAAACAGCCACACCAGCGGATATGTAGTAACGAGTTTTGCAATAAAAACGAGTTTTGCAATATTATTGCTAAGCTCGTCTCAACAAGATTTGCAATCAAATTGAGAAATGTAATAAGCTATTTTTTGTATGATATCTAACGAACATGCACTCCCCAAAAAGCCATTCGTTTATTAAATAGAGTATTGACATTTTGTTTTGCTTGATATAGAATAGTATTATATATCTTAAAGCATTTCTAGTTGTTTAATTAGACAAAAAAATGTATTCTTGTTGCGTAAGATAAATCTTTCTAAACTATTCGTTATTAATGCTTACTTGTTTGGATATCTTGACACTTTTTGTTTTGAATTACAGAACGATAATTTTGACAGAAGGTATAAACCTCTATTAATGGAAATGCTAGTTCCTATTCTCAACACAAATCTGTACAAAAATTATAATAATTTGATTCTGGGTTTGCCTATTATTCTGCTAGATCTGCTGTTCAATATTTAATTGCTTCTCGATTCTGTAACAAGACCTTTATTGTAGTGAATTTTAAAACCATAATTACAATTAAAGATTCTAAGAGAGATATAAACCACAAATGAAAGAAATGCCAATTCCAATTATCTTCATAAATCTTTACAAAGAAATTGTATTATTAATTGCAAAATTTCACCTAAATATTTCAACCTATTTAACGGCCTTTTAACGGCAGGTATATTTCGAAACGGTTCAATATATTGTTTCTACTCGTTTTCTATGACAAGACTTTTATTGAAGAGAATTATAGAACGGTATTAACAATTGAAGATTTCAAAGGAAATATAAACCTAAATTGATGGAAATTCCAATTTTGATTATCTACATAAATCTTTACAAAAAATGTAATAAATATTGCAAAATGCCTTGCGATGACATAAACCTTATTGCAATTCAGTGCACAGCAATATTTGCAATAAAATTGAGAAATGCATTAAACAGCTAACATACATGATATTCAACGAACATTTGCCATAAATGTTTCTACCTGTTATTAAATAATGTTTGAAGTCTGAATTTTGCCTGATATTTATAACTGTTACATAATTGTATTTTGAGAATTTGTCGCACAAATGGTTTTCCTACAACGACAAGGATAATATTTGGAAACTATGCGATGTTTTATTGCTACTCGTTTCTGTAACAAAACTCTTATTGTAGAGAATTATATAACGATATTAACAATTGGAGATTTAAAGAGAAGGTATAAGTCTTAATTGGTGAAAAAAAAATACATCTATGTATGTACTTAAATCTTTACCAAAAAGGTAAAAAAAAAAAAAAAAAAAAAAAAAAAATGCACAACCCGTCGCGATGGCAGAAACCTTATTGCATTTCAGTGCTCTACAAGATTTGCAATAAAATTGAGAAATGAAATGAACGTTTTTTTATGATATCGTACGAGCATGCGCTCGAAACAATTGCCATATGTTTATTGAATAGTGTATTGAAGTCTTGTTTTGCCTTGTTTTTCGAAATATTAAGCTAAGCGTTATAGGATTTTTGTGTCAGATTCTAAAAGGCTTTAAAACTTCGCACAATATCAGGCAAAACAAGACTTCAATACTCTATTTAACTTCACACAGAGACAGGGATCATTTTTGGGCGAGATCTGCGTAAATTCTCTAATTTTTCTGCCAGAAATATCATTCAAATTAGCTAAATGAGAGAAAAATCTCACAGCAAAATGTATTTTTAACAAAGGGATGATTTGGTTCAAATTGCCATTGAAAACTCAGTATTTCTCATAAGTTACGACTGAATGAGATTTTTTACACATGAAATTCTGAGTCAGAATTATCCATGCAGAGAGCAAATATTTTGGGCGCATGTTCGTTGGGTAGCATACCAAAAAAAAAAATGTTTTTGCATTTTTCAATTTTGTTGCAAATCTCGTTGTTCACTGAATTGCAATACGGTTTGTCATCGCAACGAGTTTTGCAATAATTTTTGCTAAACTCGTTTTTATTGCAAACTCGTTTCTACATAGCAATCCTCTATAAAACAGGAAATTTAATAATTTGGCCGAACATGGATGGATACAAGGTAACTACCATTACACATTTACGCAAGTGCTTTAAACAAAATAAATCCTCTGTCAAAAAAAATGTTGGGAAATAATCATAACATCGTAACTATACAGTTGTTGTTTTCAAGGCTATAGTTACGATGTATTTACGATTTATCAATGTTGTTATCTTGCCGTGTCCTCCATATCTCGCCAAATGGAGCGGATGAACGCCAGTTTTATTGAGTTTCCCTAACACCTAAATATTTTCGGGTAGTCGCCAATTCTGTGCGTACGAATTTTAAAATCCTAGTTACGCAAATGAATGATCAAATATCATAACTACGGCGTTAATAAGCTTTCAGATTCTTCTAAGTTTCTGCCGTGATATTTTTTTGATAAATAATATTTTTAGTACGCATGAACGTATTTTATTACCAGTTGCATAGGCGTAACTAGGACTTTGAATTTTTTACGCACTTTAAGTCTTAGTAGTCCAACATATAATATATAGGATCAAGGCGATATTAGGACTGTGACAAAAGAGCATGTTCACCGTCCGCTCCCCTTTCTATGATTTGAGCGGTGGTGAATAATCAAAACATCGTAACTACAGCTTCAATAAGCTGTAGTTTCGATGTTATGATCATTCACCAACAACATTTTTTGAAAGAATATTTATTTGTATTACGCAATTGCGTAATGGGAGCTACGCCCTTGTGATGATAGGGCATTGCTAGTCGATTGTTTCGGGGCTTTCTTCCCTTTCATGAAACAATAACAATTTCTGACTAGCTGTGTAATACTACGGTTATGCATTTAAATTACTTCCCTTTAATTCAATATTTTCTATTACCTTTCCTTGTGACAAAATATGATCTTAGTGTTATGATAAAGGGCTTTTTTGATAAAAATAAATGTTTTTGACGTGATACTAAAATGATAAAAGTAAATTATGGGAACACAATTTAAAGGCGATCATACAAATTCTCTATTTAAATGCATTTAGCATGTATTACTTAAACTAATTCCAACCGTTACACGATGCCGACGCCCAGGTGACTGGATAAAAGCTTGACTATTAATGCTGGATAGTAATTAATGAAATTTTGAAGCCGCACTTTGTGTGGTCAAAACATCGGAGAACATGAAAATGCGCAATATATGAAGATATAGGTTGAGGTATTTTATCCGTGTCCCGTAATATTGCCGCAACGTTTCAGAAGCAATTAACTTTAACAGTATAACGGTTAACATTGTGAAAAATCATGAGGTCTAAAATGTTGCGAAACAATTGTGGGTCCACTACCTTGAGATTCCTGGCCTGACAAGGTGCAATGAACCAGTTCTCAGTGGGCTCGGTTTAATGTATCAGTTAGCCGCTTGAAGTATCGTCCAATTGGTTTCAATGCCATGCAAACAGAGACTTTGAATTATAACAAGAAAACTCTTAGGATGATGCACAGTATTCATTAACTAAACAAACAATTAAAAACAAACTAACGACAAACAACGACAGAACGAAGTAGTCATCCGGAGTATTGTGTTATCACAGGAACCGTCATGGAGGATTGAACCTTAAAACTAAACACACTGTCTGATTACTGAAACGCGAAGCAGATATTCATACATGTACTAAGGTGTTTCTATATTCTATACTAGTTTCATACCTACTTGAGTTAAAGAAATTTTTTATACATTTCTGAGGCTTATAATTATGTCAATCCATCATAAGGGTATCGATATTTTTCTCATGGTTGCGTCTACTGTTAAGGCTCATTTCTCCCGAAATGTTGCGGAACTATTAAGGGTCCACTACCTTAAACAATTCACTTTTAAAATGATAAGTCAACGATGACGGACACATCTGTATTGATACCCGTTCATTCCGTCCGGTCACCGACGGTCTTAGTCCACCCTGCTCAGTCAAACACGCACGTGTTTCACACACGCGTACATTTATTATCCGTCACTAGTCTTTGGCATTGACATCAGTATAGGGATGAGTGTCTTTTTCACTGCGTTTATTGGGGTATAAAGTGCAATTGCCTTAGCACATGGCAAATAACGCCCGTAGGGCGTTATGATAAAGCCATGTGCTAAGGCAATTGCACTTTATACCCAAATAAACGCAGTGAAAAAGACACTCGTCCCTTATAATTGCAATCATCTAGATCGAAGAAACTCTTGAAATACTAAGCCAAACATTTAAGCTTCAAGTCTACTTTCTGCGCGTATAAATTACACGATCTATTTTTAGATCGTGTATTGTTTATCTCGCTATCAAAGTGTAATGCCATATAGTAAAACAAATGATATACAAATAAAAGACAACATTGAAATTCGTAGAGGTACTTATGACAAAAAAGCTTGTTTCTGCCAAGTTAGTCTGTATTTTTAAACGAAAACGGTGTGGTCGGTCTTAGTTGAAAGGGTTGCTTGAAGGTCTTCGTCGACTCGCTGTTTTCTTAGTTTAGGTCGGCTCAAAATCAGAACTGCATGCTTGTAATCGTAAATTCTTTCGAAAAGCAATGTTGCGTTGATGACCGGGATCTAGGTTAATTCGAGTTCCTACAACACAGGACTTGCAGATCGAATTTCGGGGGTTTCCCGAAAGACCTATTGCATTTTATACAGAAATAAAGTGCAATGGATTTCCCCACGTGATGCGATTTAAACCAATCAAATTTCTTTATTTTATTGGATTGCAATTATAGCTGGATAATAGCGTAGATAATTAGAGTTTCTTGCAATATAACATCTGAAAGAGAAATATTTAAGATATGAAGAGAAAAAGTGTTTGTTGATTTGAGGAAGGTATGAACTAAAAATCTAATCACCGGCTGTATGAATACGCAATGCGTTCATACCCAGCTAAATTTAGGTTTTTTTAGTTTCATACCTCCATGAAATCAACAAATATTCTCTCCATAATCTAAAGATTCAATATTTTGAAGAAAAACTGTTAATGTTTATCAATAAAGAAACAGATTTCTTATTTGGCAGTATTTTGTGTGGACGCTTACAAAATAGATGTGTACTTAAAGTTGTTTTTATTGACGAATAAAATATTTTTCCTGCCAGTCAGAATGTATATTTATTGATGGATACAACTTCAATTAAATCATTTTTATCATGCAATGAAGCCTGTATTACCCTGATAACACCTGCCTGATAACATAACAGTCAGTCTATTTTTAGAAACAATTTGCATACACTTTCACCTGAATTTCTTTGATTTTTCAGGGTTTATCATAATTAAGGGCTGAAATTGATTGCATGATAAATAGAATAACACGTAAGTGTATTTAAATATCAATGTTATCTGAGGTGCGTTCGTTAGAGCAAGATGAAAAATCCATCTAAATGAGATTTTCAAGACGTCTTAATGAACGATTTTCGATATTTTGAGTGAAAATATTCGACGTCGTCATGACTACTCGCTTTAAGCCAATGCAAAAGCATCTTCGTTTCCTCATTGAGATATCTTAAGATTCTTATTGAGCCGCTTAAAAATCTCGCTCTACCGAACGCTTTATCTTAAAAATCTTAATAAGAATCTTAAGAATCTCGCTCTAACGAACGCACCTCTGGTCTCGACTGCGAGAAATTATCATGACTCGGCAGAGCCTCGTCCTGATAAATTCTCCAAATCTCGACCAGATAACATTGTTATTTTTAGACACAAATATGTTATTCTCTATATAACAAAACTCGGGTTTAACATTCTTATGTTTGATAATTATATAAAACGGCATTTCTTATTTTTGGTGAACGTTGGTTATCTAGTATAGGATAAAATAATGGTTAATTTGCATTTACCGACATATTAAACGATATATTCTACACGTCCCCCAACTTCCGCTAGCGTAACAAGGGCCGGAACACAGAGGTCCTTGCGCACATGGCATATCGAACACTTGGTGTCGTCCGACGGCAATGGGCAAATAAAGACACGCGAAGAAAAGGACAAGCAATTGACCACAGTACATCCTGGAAAACAAATAGTAATAGTAACAAATAGTAGGTCTGACAATTGAAAATTAGGCCAACCACGTGGCGATGTTATGGTAGTGGGACTACTTTCCTGATGTTTAGCGTGGTGAATCGAGTATTCGAGTCTGTCTAGACGGGATACAATGTCCGCTAATACAGCTCCGATGTCCTTGGTATCGTGGGAAGCATTTGCGCCGTACTGTAGGGTTCTATCGGCATGATTTTCGCGATTTTCGTCTTTACACATATTGTCAATATTTTGACCCCCTCCGGTGATTTTGCACGCGGAATCGAGAATAACATATATTCCTACGCACTACCGGTGCATAGGTAAGATATTATACACGAAAATAATCCTATGGATGATCTGTTCGTTATAACTACGAGCAACGCTTACGGTAGACTGTTGGGTGCTGTATAGTTGGTAAAAAGTCAAAGTCGAAAAAAAGGGACATTTAATACGCATAATGTATCTAGAGCTTTGTCCCTTGGTTGTATCCTTGGCTGTTTATGTTACACTTTTGATAGTGAACATATGTACCAAGTTTCAAGTGAATGCCTTTTGGCAGA
This sequence comes from Fragum whitleyi, assembly GCA_948146395.1. Classification (NCBI taxonomy): domain Eukaryota; kingdom Metazoa; phylum Mollusca; class Bivalvia; order Cardiida; family Cardiidae; genus Fragum; species Fragum whitleyi. Next base: position 52,642,460 of record OX411553.1, read on the forward strand.
ACCAGAGATATCACAAAATGTCTTCGCACGACAACGTTGGCACCAAGGCTAAAACGATGCCCCAGATTTTTAAAATTCGATCATTGCAATGTGTTGTCCATTCATCACTATAAATAAAACTGTGTATTGTGAGGTCAACTGCAAACGCATTGAATTATGTATCTCGTTTTTGTTGTTCAAATACATCGCAAGCGAAACTGAATCATTGAAATGTATCTATATTTGAGAGATGAAGAGGCATTTTTTCAATTAATGACTTAAGAAATTAAAAACTTATACAGGCTTTGAATACGTTAATCGAGTTCCTGTGTTAGTGTGATTAAATTATCAATGTAAAAAAATTGATATCTTTATATCACCATTCAATGTCATGAAGCAAATGAGATTTATTTTTGGACTGTTTTTAAGTACAAGCTTACTAAATTATGCTTTCATTTGGGTATAAAATCAATTTTCAGGCGACCAGAATACAATAGTTAACTCAAGGTTGGTGCTAATAACTTGAATTGAGTGATATAAGAATAATACAAAATTAATTGCAATTGACAAAAACTTATAATAATTTAAAAGATAATTGAAAAGATCAAACCATTAATGACAATCACAAGGACTAAAATATGTATCCCTGACGGGTATTTAACTCGATACGACATATCGATGGCTCGGCGCGAAACAGTTGTAACTCCCTATATGTTTATAGGGAGTTACAACCGTTTCGCGCTGAGCCCTCGATATTCAAGCGTTACGGAAAGGCGCCTGTGACCACAGTACTGCAGCGACTCTTTAAGTAGATGTGAAGTAATACAAATAAAACCATGAAATGAAATTAAATTACACTGCGGGAATACTCGAGCAATGACGGAATTTAATGAGTGCCATTTCATTTTAGATAAATAAACCAAATTGCAAAGCGGGATGAGCGAACGCGAACATATTTCATTGACCAAGCTGAAGTCACGAGGGTTTGGTTTCCCATGTTCGATTAAACGTTTCATATCAGCTATCTTTAAAAAGTAAGAAAAATATGAAAAAGCTGATTTACCTTGACCTAAATGCAGAAACCGGTCGTCTCATGCTCGCCCTGTTAGGAAAACAATCATGGACTTTAAAACAGAAAAGAAATACTTCAAATATTAATGTGACCCGTCACGCGAAAAGGGACCATCTGGGTAGTGCTTAAAGTGTCGATCCTAGTCAGTCTGCGCAAACCGGTCGAATTTTTTCGCAATGTGTTTATTTTCTGAATCTACCATGTTCAATCAAATTTCAATTTTAAGAAGTTTTGAAATACGACCTCTGGTTGACCAATGCTGGACCTAATCTCTTTTTCAAATATTCATTTTACAAAGGTCCCGGATATTCCCTTTTCGCGTGACGGGTCACAATTAGTACATTCTTTAAGTAGCACTAACACACGTCTTCAGAAATACTTTAAGAGAGGCTACAACTAGTCGTACTAAAAACCTTTAACTCATTACTCTGAAGCTGTGTACGGAACACCGTCAGGACATAAGTTAATTGGTTGATAAAGGCATGCGAGCTATACTAAATTAATAAATGAATAATTGAAACTAATTATTAACAAGGGAGTCAGTATGGCCATAGACCGCTCACCTGAATTTTGTTGGTCCAGTGGATCTCATCTTAGTAACTATCTGGCATAGTTTCATTCGCTTTTGAAAAACTGTTGCAGAGGAGATGTTTTTCCGAGAATTTAAAGTGACAGTTGACCCTGCCCATCCATTCATTACTGAGCAGATTCAAAATAAGCCCCGCCCGTATAAATGGGCCAGTCAAAATTTTGCGAACATCTTTTTCGAGAGGGTCATCAAAGGAACATTTCTGCTACGTTTGGTTAAAATCGACCCATTGGTTACTGAGGAGATATCATTCAAAATTTCTGGCTCATAATAAGCCCTGTCCTGCAATGCCCATGTCAAAATGGCCTATCAAAATTCAAAGAAAAAAATTTAAGAAGGGTCACCATTCGAACATTTCTGCCAAGTTTGGTTGAAATCGGCCAATTGGTTACTGAGGAGAAGTACTTTAACGATTTTTTTAGTGATTTTGGCTCAAAAAAGCCCCGTCCTGCCACGCCCATATTTGGGCTCAATCAAGATTCCACGAACAAGTTTTGAGAAGGTTCACCCAAGGAACATTTCTGCCACGTTTGGTTAAAATCTGCCAATTGGTTACTGGGGAGAAGATGTTTAAGAATTGTTAACGACTTCCAACAGGTGATCCAAAAGGCTCAGCTTGAGCACGTTGTGCTCGGCTGGGCTAAAAATATTGATCACCGTATTCGTTTTCGAGATAATTTGTTGACCACTGCGAAAACCCTGATCGCTTCCGTTTTCTGTGTTATTCTTTATCATAATTTAAACAGACTGTGGTGATCTCGGCTCGCCCTAACGATATGACTCTGGTACCCTCTCGATTTGACCATTTGACCCAAAAATCCCACGCTTTGACCCTCTTTTCCTCGTGTTCTGATTCTATTACCTTGGCGTTTTGCGAATTGAACCCGATGGCGTGACAATCTGACCGGACCCGTTCCTTGCGAACTTAGCATTGCGATCTGACTCTCCTTTTTTAAGCAATCTGGTCCCAGTCTTACTGACACAATCACACCATTGTACCCTTGCGATGTCTTACCCACGTGCTCTTCCGATCTGACCGTATGAGCTGAACATTATCCATGATTCTACTGAGTTTCCAGATAGATGTTTCCCAATCGTGTGAGGGGTCCTGTTTGTTGAATAGTGAATTTCTCAGTTCAACTATCCCTTTTTTTGCGACTAGTCATGTCAAGTTTGAGGGCTTATCTTCATTCGACCAATTTATAGCCACAAAGTGTTCTTATACTAGTATCTAAACTTGGAAGGCTATTTTTCAAAAATAACCATATTTCAGGTTTGGTAACACTACAACAAATTAACGTTCTGAGACATTTAACGGTAAAATATTACGACACTTTAAAGATCGAGAGGACAATGATGGTCCTATATCGCTCAACTGAGTTAGTTAACTCATAACTTGTCAACCATCTTATAAGTACCAGAGATTGTTTGATGTACATTTAGGGTGGATTTGAAAGAAACAATTCTAATTTCGTCCTACTGCAGTTTGATTTTCCTTTTAATTTCCCATGGTAAACAAAGTTATTGATATAATTAAATTCTTTTAACAACTTTTGAAGACCTACACCTTAAAATCATACCTGCCATGTTAAAATATGCCCAATAGTATAGGCGAAGATTAATATTTTCTGAGATAGGCAATATTTTGACATTTCCAATACCATGGAAACCAGAGATTTTGATTGAATAAAATTATTTTTTACAATTTTGGTTGAGCTTCACACAAGGAACATCCCTACCTAGTACCAGCTTAATTTGCCCTGAGGTTTGGGAGATGAAGAATTTCGGTAATTTTCGGTTATTTTCAGCCTTTCCGTTACCATGCAAACGACAGATTTTGATGACCTTGAATTCTTTTAACAACGTTTGAAGAGCTGCACCCAAGGAACATCCCTGTCAAGTTTCAGCTTGATTGTCCTAGTTGTTTAGGAGGCGAATATTTTTTATACGATTTTTGGCAATATTCGGCCATTTTTCATCCTTGCCGTTTCCATGAAAACAAGAATTTTCAATGAAATTATTCTTTTAACAACATTTGAATAGCTTCACCCAAGGAAGGCCCCAACCAAGTTTCAACTTGATTGGCATAAAGGGATAGGAGGAGAAGAATTGTTTCTAAGATTTTTTTTTACACTTTTCGGCCATTTCCAGCTTTTCGCTTACAATTGAAACCAGAGTTTTAAATGAAATTTAATTAATTTAACAACTTTGGACGAGCTTTATTAAAGACACATGTCTGCCAATTTTCAGCTCGATTGGCCTTGTGGTTTTGGAAAAGAATATTTTTTTTCTTCTTGTTCCTACCTTACCCAATTTCGAATTCATCCAAGATTTCATGAAGTCAAACATTCTGAGAAATTTGCAAGACAATTGGGAAAAAAAATGGCCTTTAAAGTTTAGAAGAGTTGAACCCCATGTACAATTTTAGTGATCATACTTGACCCATCCTCGGTAACCCAGAGTCGCTCCATTCCACAAAGAAGGGGCGTAGCCAGCACATTTTTAATGTTGAAACACAAAAAGGGGGAGAGCACAATAGGGGGTTTGGGGTCTCCCCCAAGAAAATTTTAAAAATCTGGTACGATTTGGTGGCATCTGATGATATCTGAATATACGAGTTGCTATTAAAGTTTCTCAGAAATGAAGATATTTTTATAACGAAAACTGGAGGATAAATTGTTCAAGTCAATTAATATTCAAATTAATGTACATATTTGAAAAACTCAACTCCGTAAAAAAAAAAGAAAAGAAAAAACTTACATCTTTAATTAAACGTTTGCCATCTGTTTTTTAATAACTATGATTTAAGGGGTCTCTCGTTTTGATATCTTTTCATCCTATTTCGCACTGAAACACTTAAAAAAAATATTCTATTAAAGGACAGAAATGTTTTATTTATATTTTGGTAACAAAATATTCGAATAATCGTGAAAGAAATTTGTTTCCCACAAAAAACCCTTTTCAACTCTCAACCTAATTGTTCCTACCAGGTCATTTGCATAAAACACAGGTTTTAATGGCGTTGAAACTGAAATCAATTTTTGCACGTCTCCCACACCTTAATATTTCAATAAAGAAGATGATTTCTCCGAAGAAACCTCTTTTCGCAAGCACATTCACTTTCTTTTTCGAACTTGAAAAAATTTCTTTTCTATAACAGTTATTAACTTGTCTTTTTAAATTGTGTTTTTGATGTTTATAATAAGCCTTCAGAAGATGAAGCTAGGATTTTAAGTTGATCCTGAATAATGAAGGGGTTGAGTTGAAATGGACGATCTGATGGATTTTACCCATAAAGTTTCTCTTTTATCTACCTTTTCACTAGTACAAAGTTTGGAGTAGAAGCTCTCCGCCTCTTTATATTTTTTAGAATCAAAATATAAGTTTATTTGTTAACAAAAGATGAAACCCGGAGATTAAGTTTCATCTACCCATATCGTCCAAAGAGTTTGCTTCCTACGTCCCTGGGTTACATGTAGCTGGGATTGGTACATCTAATTAACGTTTAATGAAGCCAATCCAGTTTCGTTCTCGCCATAGGCAAAGTCGTTGCCGAACGAAAATGAGATTTAGAGCACGTCTGAAATTTAGAGTTAGTTGTTTCATGAAATTCAAAGTGCTGAGTTTGTGAATAGCAAATTACCAATAAACTCACCTTAAAGATAGAAATATAAGTAATTTAGACAATTTTAAACAAGTTCCCTGTTATGTATAAGCTATAAATAAACCTAATGGTATTTACCGTGTCTATTTTTAGACTGGGAATTTTCTTATCTCTTGATTCTGTTACGTAAATGTATGTAGAATTATGTAGATCTTTCTAGAAAGGCCTTTTGGAAGGTGATTCAGACTCTAGAGTATTCTTATGTTCTATACTATTCCAGATTGTTCTATAGTATTATATAAAGGGGTTCCTACAGCATTCTTGGTTCACTTGTTTTAGACTTATGGTTTCATTTAGTAGTACTGTGTTAAACTAAAAGGGGATTTCTTCTTATCTTAAAAGTGTGTTTGAAAGCGTGTTTAATTTTAAATTCGGATATTATTGGACTTATTATTTGTGGACCAGGAACTTAATTAAATTGGATCTAAAATTAAAACTTTAGGATTAAACATTCAAGGTATTGTAAATTGTTTTTGTATTTATTTCATATTGTCAATAATTCTGGTATTATTGTCAATAAATATTGTTAATTGTAAAGTTTGTTGCTGGCTTCTTTGTTCGTGTTACATTGGCACGTAACAATTTGGGGGCTCGTCTCGAGATACGAATATCAGACAAACAAACAAAACAAAACAAATCAAACAAATTCTTTATTTATATCTACTGTTCAAAATTATTTAAGAAATTAATTTCATATTTCAATTTTGATAAATCTAGAGTGCACTTTCACTATTATTTATCGAAATCTTACATTCTTATTCAAATACAGCAACAAGCTACCATGTCTTTTGACTTAGAAAAATTTACGCACGAACCTTCCGTGGAGTTATTGAATTTGGGTAAAAAGCCTGATTTGCTCAATCTTGCCAAGCATTATGAATTAAAAGAAGTCAAGTCCTCATTGCGAAAGCATGAAATTAAGAATATTTTGGTTCAATATTTTGTTGATGAGGACATTTTTGATGAAAAGGCTCTGTCTCTCATTGTTGATGTTCCATCAGTTTCAAGCTCAAGAGATCTTGAACTGTTAAAACTTCAACAAAGGGAGAAGGAATTGGAAATAGAAAGAGAGAGAGAAGAGCGGAAATTTCAAGAAAAGCAATTAGAAATTGAAATTGAAAGAGAAAGAGCACAAAGAGAAATTGAAGAAAAAGAAAGAGAAAGGCAATTTCAAAGGGAAAAGGAAGAAAGGGAAAGAGAGAGAGAAAGGGAAAAGGAAGAGCGAGAAAGAGAAGAGAGAGAAATAGAAAGAGAGAGGGAAAGAGAAGAAAGAGCATTTCAATTACGATTAAAAGAATTAGAAATACAAGATAGAGCAAATCAGCCCAGAGATATGTATAATGACCATTTTGATGTAACAAAACATTTTAGGCTTGTTCCTCAATTTCAAGAAAATGAAGTTGATACATATTTCGAACATTTTGAAAAAGTTGCAAATAACTTGAAATGGCCAAAGGAGCAATGGACCTTACTTCTCCAAAGTGTCTTAGTAGGAAAAGCTCGCAATATTTATTCGCAACTTAGAACAGAACAAAGCAATGATTATGATACTGTAAAAGAACTCATTCTCAAAGGTTATGAGCTGGTTCCAGAAGCATACAGACAACAATTTAGAAGTTGTAGAAAAGAATCTGGCCAGACTCACGTTGAATTTGCAAGAAACGAAGAAAAATTATTTGACAGGTGGTGCTATTCTAAGAAAATAGACCAAAATTATGATAATCTTAGACAACTTATATTAATTGAACAATTCAAAAATTGCATTCAATCTGACATTAAGTCACATTTAGATGAAAAAACTGTTGAAACTATACATGAAGCAGCTCGTTTAGCTGATGATTACTACCTTACACACAAAAATTCTTTCGTTAATAAAGCAAAACCTGCTTCCTCACATCCCCAAAATAAATCTATGTCTGGTGATTCATCTAGCATGTCTAGTCAATCGAATTCACCTAAACCAAAGTCTACTGGTGAAACCAATGTTCAAAATCCCTTATCTCGAGTACATTGTACTTTTTGTAAAAAACCAGGTCACCTTATTTCGGAATGTTTTAGATTAAAAAGGAAGAAGGAACTGAGTGCAGCCAAACCTACAGGGCTCACCAGCCTTCAGCCTAAATCACAGCCTTCTTTTGAGTTAAATTCAATTGTTAAGGCAGAACCAAATTCTGATTCCTGTATGGAGATTTTTGAACCGTTCATTTTGGATGGTTTTGTATCACTTTCAGGTGATATGTGCCCACCTACCCCTATTAAAATTTTAAGAGACACAGGAGCTTCTCAATCTCTTATTTTAGCAGATGTTCTGCCTTTTTCTGAGAAGACTTCGTCTGGTACTAGTGTCCTTATTCAGGGTGTAGAGTGTGGTGTTATTAATGTTCCTCTTCATAAGGTTAATTTGTCCTCGGATTTGGTTACTGGTTCTGTGGTTGTTGGTGTTAAACATTCTTTACCATTTAAAGGTGTACATTTATTGCTAGGCAATGACTTAGCTGGAGATAAGGTTGTTGTTAATCCTCTTGTAACTGACACACCTAATGTAGGTCAAACAGATGATCCTATTTTGCAGGAAATACCTGATTTGTACCCTTCATGTGCAGTAACTCGGGGTATGGCTAAAAAAGCTTCCTTGAAAAATTCAAATGATATTGACTTAACTGATACTTTTGTTGGTCAATATTTCAATGACGAGATTAAAAAGTCTTTTAATCTTAGTCTGCCTGATACTCAGACAGACTCGTCAAAATTTTGTCAGTCATCTCCAAGGTCAAATGACCAAGGTCATGAAACGCATTCAAAGTCAAAGTTAATCCAGGAACAGCAAAATGATCCTGAGATTTCAAAGTTAATTGATAGGGCATTACCCGAAAAAGAAACGTCTCAGAATCCTGTTTGTTACTATAAAAAGAATGGTATTCTGATGAGAAAATGGCGACCATTTGATGTCCCAGCTGATGACGATTGGGCTGTTCATCACCAAATTGTTGTTCCAAAGTCATATCGCCATGAAATACTTAGTATAGCCCATGAAAGTCCAATGTCTGGTCATTTAGGTGTAAACAAGACTTATCACAAGATTATGACTCATTTCTTTTGGCCTGGACTTAAATCGGATGTTTCCAAATATTGTAAAAGTTGCCACACTTGTCAAATGGTAGGGAAACCTAACCAAGTTATTCCAAAAGCAAGGTTACAACCCATTCCAGCTTTTGATGAACCTTTCAGTCGAATAATAATAGACTGCGTTGGTCCTTTACCAAAAACCAAGTCAGGTTCTGAATATTTGTTGACAATTATGTGTGCTTCTACCCGCTTCCCAGAAGCAATTCCTTTAAGGAACATTAAGGCAAAGTCAATTATTAAGGCTCTTGTCAAGTTCTTTACTTTTGTTGGCCTTCCAAAATCAGTTCAGTCTGATCAAGGATCAAACTTCATGTCAGGCATATTCCAACAGGTTATGCATGAATTAGGTATCAAGCAATATCGGTCATCTGCTTATCACCCTGAAAGTCAAGGTGCTTTAGAAAGATTTCATCAGACCCTAAAGAATATGATAAGGTCATATTGTTTTGATACTGATAAAAATTGGGATGAAGGTATTCATTTGCTATTATTTGCAGTCAGAGAATCTGTTCAAGAATCTCTTGGCTTTAGCCCCTTTGAGTTAGTTTTTGGTCATTCTGTTCGTGGGCCATTAACACTCTTAAAAGAGAAATTTCTTGCTGATGATGAAACACCCTTGAACTTGTTACAGTATGTTTCTGACTTCAGAAATAAACTGTCTAGGGCATGTGAGGTTGCTAGGTCAAATCTTAAATCATCTCAGAGCAAAATGAAGGCAAGATATGACAAGCATAGTGTTGATAGGAAATTCGAACCAGGTGATAAAGTCCTTGCTCTTTTGCCAATACCTGGCCGACCCTTACAGGCAAGATATTATGGCCCGTATACTATTGATAAGAAAACAAGTGATTTGAATTATATCATCAATACTCCCGGAAGGCGTAAAAATAAACAAATGTGTCATGTAAACATGTTAAAAAAGTATTTTGACAGAGATAGCTCTATTTCAAAACCAGTTACAGTTGTAAACACTGTCCCACAACAATCAAATATGATTGAATCAGAAGTTAGTTCAGACTTTAGTGAAAAATCTGTTCCTGGTCCACCTAAACTTGAGAACTCTGAAATACTTAAGAATCTTGACGACAAACTTTCACATTTGGAGCCATCTCAACGAGAAGAGCTGAAACAGTTGATTAATGAATATAAACACTTATTTCCTGACATCCCCACAAGAACTGATAAAATATATCATGATGTCATTGTGGAAGATTCTCAACCAATAAAACAACATCCTTATAGAATGAATCCAGTGAAACAAAAAGCCCTTCAAGATGAAGTGAATTACTTATTGGAGAATGACTTTATTGAACCCAGCCAAAGTAATTACAGTTCACCATGTATATTAGTTCCAAAGCCAAATGGAACATACAGAATGTGTACTGACTATCGAAAAGTGAACTCTGTGACAAAAACTGACTCTTTTCCAATTCCAAGAATTGATGACTGTATTGACAAAGTCGGTAATTCTAAATATGTCACCAAATTTGACCTTCTCAAAGGATTCTGGCAAGTTCCGCTCACTGATAGGGCTAAAGAAGTATCAGCATTTGCTACTCCAACTGGTCTGTACCAGTACAAAGTTATGCCGTTTGGGATGAAAAATTCTCCTGCGACGTTTCAGCGGCTTGTAAATATGGTTATAGCTGGCTTGGATGGCTGTGACGCATACATCGATGATGTCATCATCTATACAGATACATGGAGTGACCACCTTCAAAGAATCAAACAATTCTTCGACCGTCTCAGTGAAGCAAAATTGACTGTTAATCTGGGAAAAACAGAATTTTGTCATGCTACTGTTACTTTTTTAGGACATCTTGTGGGACAGGGTCAAGTTAAACCTTTAGAATCTAAGGTCAATGCTATCTCTGAGTTTCCAGTGCCTGCTACTAAAAAGCAACTGATGCGATTTCTTGGTATGGCTGGCTACTATAGAAAGTTTTGTAAGAATTTTTCTATAATAGCTGAACCTTTAACAAATTTATTAAAGAAAAATGTTAAGTTCAAATGGAATGATAACTGTCAAGTTGCCTTTGATCGCTTGAAAGCCATACTAAAGAGCACACCAGTTCTTTTAGCACCTGATTTTGACAAATGTTTTAAATTAGCTGTTGATGCAAGTGATGTGGGTATTGGTGCTGTTCTCTTGCAAGAAGACGATGATGGTATTGATCATCCCGTTTGTTATTTTTCTAAAAAATTAAACAAACATCAGAAAAACTACTCAACCATTGAAAAAGAATGTCTTGCTCTGATTTTGGCAATCCAACATTTTGAAGTTTATTTAACATCTGCAACTTCTCCTATAGTTGTTTTCAGTGATCACAATCCCTTAAGTTTTCTTCACAAACTTAAGAGTAAGAACCAAAGATTATTGAGGTGGAGTTTGTCACTTCAAGAATTTGATCTTGATGTAAGACACATTAAAGGAAAAGACAATATTATACCAGATGCTCTGTCAAGAGTCTAAAATTTTGAATTGTCTTATCTTTAATATAAAATTGAATTTAACAGTACCATTTCACTATATTTTTTGTTTATATGTATATATGTTTGTATATATATATCTCTTTTTCAATTCTTTTGATGAAAATTGTTTGTATTTTCATGCTAGATGTGCTGAAATGTTTCAACAAATCATGATATTATTAATTATGTAAAGTATATTATCATTGTATATGCTAAAGATAATACAAAAAGAAAGATTTATTTCATAAACCTTTCTTTTTTCTTTCAAGGGGGAAAGTGTTATGTATAAGCTATAAATAAACCTAATGGTATTTACCGTGTCTATTTTTAGACTGGGAATTTTCTTATCTCTTGATTCTGTTACGTAAATGTATGTAGAATTATGTAGATCTTTCTAGAAAGGCCTTTTGGAAGGTGATTCAGACTCTAGAGTATTCTTATGTTCTATACTATTCCAGATTGTTCTATAGTATTATATAAAGGGGTTCCTACAGCATTCTTGGTTCACTTGTTTTAGACTTATGGTTTCATTTAGTAGTACTGTGTTAAACTAAAAGGGGATTTCTTCTTATCTTAAAAGTGTGTTTGAAAGCGTGTTTAATTTTAAATTCGGATATTATTGGACTTATTATTTGTGGACCAGGAACTTAATTAAATTGGATCTAAAATTAAAACTTTAGGATTAAACATTCAAGGTATTGTAAATTGTTTTTGTATTTATTTCATATTGTCAATAATTCTGGTATTATTGTCAATAAATATTGTTAATTGTAAAGTTTGTTGCTGGCTTCTTTGTTCGTGTTACATTGGCACGTAACATCCCAAAGGGTATCATTCTACCTTTTTACATAAGTATGGTCATTCTCACTCGTATTTCTATGCCAAGCAACTCACCTATTTTATATATTTTTAAACATGATTATATGTTATATGATATATAATTTTTTCCATTTTTCGCTGTTAAAAGGTGTTCACTCCTTCTTAAGCCGAGGGACATAACTGCTGATAGTTTTCTAGGAATATTCTATTTCAATGGTTCAGTTACTTTTGAAGGCGTAGAATTGGCAATTTACGCGACAGAAGACAAGGACAATCCAAAAAAGTCTAAGTAAAACATGCATTTTAAAAAATTGTAGTTTTATTGCATCTAAATAATATTTAAATCATTTTCAGAATTTCGAAAGAGTCGCCGGTTCGTTGAATAAGCAACCGAATACGAAGTGAAAAATACTATATACGGTGGAAGATGGAATCGGAAGGTCAAAAATGACAAAAACAAAGAAGATATCAGCTGACATGAAAATCTTCAATTTTTGTTAGGTTTCATCTTTTTTCAAATTTCTTTCTTTTTCATGTTTATATTCGCTTTTTCTCATGGCCTGGAAAAATTCATAGTTGAAAATATAATGTTGAAGCCAGGGCTTCCTGGCGTCCGCCTGCATAAACAACATTTATCGACCCTGGGAAAACATGCTAGTGATTTCTTGTTATCATGATTAATTTATGAAGAAATTTGATTGGTGATCTAAATTTTTTGTGAGAATAAATGGATCTAAATCTTAGTATGCATTACACCAAAGGAGACAGACGGCAATACCTACGTTTTTGGCCCAATGTTAATTCGGTATTGTCGGTATTCGGCCATTCAGCCACATAACCTCACAGGTAATCTTCTTTAGTATTATACGTCAGTCACGTGTACTTCCTCGCGGTATTAAGGTGGTGCGCAACATTAGTTAAAGGCTGGTGTGGTGAAGCGGCCACTTTCCACCACAAATGTCTCTAATTCTGATAGGATTGTGTTTCTCCATACTTTAAATTCATCGTCCTCTCTTGCTTCAAGCAAAACACTTGTGCCCAGATGAATGATTCCACATCGTTCAAATAAATTCTTTCTCATTATCTCTCTTTCATTTTCAAATTTTTGGCATTCAATCAAGTAATGTCTGACAGTTTCGATTTCTCCACATTGGCAGCGATTATCCTCCCTCAAGTCACATTTGTATAAATATTCATTTAGTCTCACGTAACCGGTTCTAAGCTGGGAAACAATACTATCACCTTTTTTGGTTACAAAGTTATGTTTAAACTTCTAACCAACAATAGGTCTGTGACTAAACAAACCCTTGCCTTTCTCTGAGATATCCCACCGGTCTTGCCATTTTTTTAGAGCTAAATCTTTTACAGCTGTTTTAATGTCGCCCATACATATTACTGGGGGGAGATCTTTCAATTCCATATCTTTTGTTTCTTAAGCTGCCTCCTTTGCTAACTTGTCTGCCAACTCATTTCCTTTAATATCGGAATGTCCAGGTGTCCAAGAAATCTCTACCTTGACCCCTGACTTTTCTAATTCCTGAATATCATCTTTAATCTCCATTATGGTTGATCTATGAGAGCTGGCCTCCCGACCCAGGACTAGATGGCCAACTGCGCATTGACTGTCACTAAAAATGTGTAATTTTTCAGTAATTCTATGTTCTGTTCCTGTTATTCTTGCCTGTATGTGTTTTACTGCTAATTTAATAGCAATTATTTCCCCTAACAAAATAGAGCCAAAGGAGCTAACTGGGTGTTTAATTAACACTGGCTCTGGGTGACCTGGCCGGAAAATGCATGCTCCAGCCCCACAGGGACCAGGATTTCCCAGACAAGATCCGTCAGTGAAAGCAATAGCTGTTCTCTCATTGCAGTTTTCTATCTCTTTCCCTCTGACTTCCCTTGAAACGGATTCTTGTAACTTAGTTCTTGTTTTTGATGACCCTAGGTTTTGCCAATATTCAGGCCTGCGTCTTCCTGGCTGCAAGGAATCTCTATATGTACATTCCTTTTCAAGGCAGTGCAAAGGTATGCCAGTGTTAGACACCATATCTGCTATTTGAACATGCATCTTTCCAAATGGCGAAGTTCCTCTCTTCTCAAATCTAACGGCTTTATCCCAGACTCTACTTCCAATGCTTCCAGACAAGCATTTCCGGGTATCCCCAAAAATAAAGCTAACCCTTTTCTTTGTACTTTCTCCAGTCCAAAACAGTTACCAATCTGCCATACTCCAGCTGCATATTCGAGCTGAGGAAGTACTAAAGCTTTATATAATGGTAACATACAGTTACTGTTTATCATCTCGGTTTCCTTCACTTTTCTCAGAGAATTCAATGAGCGTTGTGCTTTGTATTCCACCATTTCTATATGTGAGTCAAACTTAAGTTTCTCGTCTAAAATCACTCCAAGCAATTTTGGTTTAGGATTATAGTTCACTGTTTGACCATTAATTTTAAATTCAAATGTTTTAGCTTCTGAAAGTGTGTGATTATCCATTGAAAACATTGCAGTTTCTGTCTTTTCAATTTTTAATTTTAAGCACTACTTCTGTGCCCATTCAATCACTTCTCCAAAGTCTTTTTGAAGACTCTTCATCAATTCTTTCCAATTTCTACCTGACATCCACAAGGTTCCATCATCAGTAAATTTCACTTTTTCACTTTTAACCCTTTGATACCAATAAGCTATAAAAAGACTAAATAATAGAGGAGATATTACAGAACCCTGTGGAAGTCCTATTTCTGTATCAAATACAAAATTCGATTTACCTTATCGAAGCGCTTTTCTAAACAGGCATGACAACTACATCACAGTCTGCGTCATTTGACAGATTTTTGCTAGCATATTTTCATTATACATATCAATTTTTATCCCCCGCCGAAAAAAAATTTCGGGGGGGGGGGGGATATTGTTTTTGCCATGTCCGTCCGTCCGTCCTTCCGTCCGCCCGACATTCGTTTCCGCGCTATTTCTTGAAAACTATAGACCGGATTTCAATGAAACTTGGCACACAGCATCACTACAATGAGGACATGCGCATATCGTCGGGGTTACCCGGTTCGACCGTCAAATTTAGAGTTACTGCCCCTGACTGTTTAAGCCATATACATACATAGTGATATTCGTTTCCGCGCCATTTCTTGAAAACTATAAACCGGATTTCAATGAAACTTGGCACACAGCATCACTACAATGAGGACATGCGCATATCGTCGGGGTTACCCGGTTCGACCATCAAATTTAGAGTTACTGCCCCTGACTGTTTAAGCCATATACATACATAGTAATATTCGTTTCCGCGCTATTTCTTGAAAACTGTAGATCGGATTTTAATGAAACTTGGCACACAGCTTCACTACAAAGAGGACATGCGCATATTGTCGGGGTTACCTGGTTCGACCATTGAATTTAGAGTTACTGCCCCTGACTGTTTAAACCATATACATACACAGTGATATTCGTTTCCGCTCTATTTCTTGAAAACTATAGACTGGATTTTAATGAAACTTGTCACACAGCTTCACTTCAATGAGGACATGTGCATATCGTCGGGGTTACCCGGTTTGACCGTTGAATTTAGAGTTACTGCCCCTGACTGTTTAAGCCATATACATACATAGTGATATTCGTTTCCGCGCTATTTCTTGAAAACTATAGACCGGATTTCAATGAAACTTGGCACACAGCATCACTACAATGAGGACATGCGCA
This sequence comes from Fragum whitleyi, assembly GCA_948146395.1. Classification (NCBI taxonomy): domain Eukaryota; kingdom Metazoa; phylum Mollusca; class Bivalvia; order Cardiida; family Cardiidae; genus Fragum; species Fragum whitleyi. The sequence goes on from OX411553.1 coordinate 52,657,895, forward strand.
TATCGTCAGGGTTACCCGGTTCGACCGTCAAATTTAAAGTTACTGCCCCTGACTGTTTAATCCATATACATGCAGAGTGATATTCGTTTCCGCGCTATTTCTTGAAAACTATAGGTTGATGTAGATAAAAGATGACCTGTACCTAAGTTTATTAACTCCATTGACAATTAAAATATGTTCGGCGGGGGATATCAATTCAACGAATTTGCTTTTTTAGATATTGCGAATAAGTTTATCTGATATAACTTACAAGTCTTTGTCACAAACGCAATTCAAAATGGCTAGTATCCAACAGCCCTACTACAGTACATGACGGGTTTTAACCCCCGGAATTTCCATATTTTTGACAACAGAAACGTTCGCTTCGATCCTTTTTTTCAAAGAGTAGCATTACGTCATGGTAATTCTTATTTGCTAACCAATATATACACTTGTTATAAATATTCACAGAAACCACGTTTAGCTAGCGTATTGTAATGGATGGAGAGTAACGTAATGCTTTACACCTTGACTTCAAGGATTACTTTGGCAAATTTCAAACTCATCCCGAAGTATCATATAGAAATGTATACAAATATTTTTGCCAAGGTTAAAGTCATGTGCGAAATTTCACATGACTTCCAAGATTTGCCCTGCGACCTTGCTTTTGGACCCAAATTTGAGGTATCACTCAGACAAATATTTTGACTAAGTTTCAAGTCGTTTGGGCCGAAAATGTGGCCATTATAGTGCACATAAGATTTGTTTTAGATTTCACATTGAAACGTTGTTTTTGACATCTTGATATGATATAGAAGTCATCCGGTATATGTAGACAAACATTTTGACCAAGTTTTAAGATATTTTTATGCAACTACGTAGTCATGAAAAAGCTCACCATGAGCCAAAAACAAAACCTGTAAAGCTCTGGGTTTGTATTTTTAATTCAACGACGCCTTAAGCTCTTGCTACTTATATTTTATATGAAAATGAAATTGAAGTTAAATCATAAAAAAATTATTAACATTGATTGATTGGTTGAATGGAGTTTAACGCCGCTTTCAACATAATTTCAGTTATATCGCGGCGGCTGGAGCACCTAACAATGGATTCCTGGTATTTCTCTTACAAGTACAATCACCACATCCTTTCCTAGCCTCCAGCTACTATCTCACATAGGTCTACGATTATCAACCCATTGGTGAGAGACAAATAGTCGGAAAGAATGAGTGCCGCCGTCGGGGATAATTTCATAACAATCTTTCGTTATAACGTATTTTAGTATAATTTGTAAAAATAGGATTTTTTAAATGAAAGAAGACGCAGCGCAAATATCGAAAATGTAGTTTGCTTTTTTACGTTACATTTTAATGTTGCAATACCGTACGCGACGCCTTAGCTTGTCGTACCACAACGTAATTGAGGTTTTATGCAGCTACGTAGTCATGAATGTAGTAGCAATAATTTGAAACATAAGAATTCGTGGTCCTACTAACCCAACCAGTAATTAATCATAAAATATTTTACGTGCAGTCTTTTTAAGCGAGATAATATGACTTATTACATGTAATTCTATAATAATAATGCTGAAATCATTAAGAAAAAGAGGACCGTTCGGCCTGGGTCATTCTCCTGGGAATATAGATCTATTATCTAGGTCTGTCTATGCAGCCCCAGAAAAAGAGATTTGCACACATTCATTCAATAAAGCTCCGTTAATCGGAACTCTTCCTACAGATGTGGTTGACATTGGCAATGTGATTTTGTAATCTAAACTTTTTGGAGAGTTTGGAGAGGGCATCGAGAAAAAGAAATCATGACAAAATGTTCGAAAATGAATTATTAGTTCAGGAGATAAAATTTAAAAATATTCTTCTTCTTTTTTTTGTTTTGCTGGACATTAAAACGTAAAGATTCAGAACCCCCCTCCCCCATCCTGCTTCTTCCTTAGCTTTGTGAATGAGCTATTTTCATTAATATCTATAAAAACTAGATACAAAGGCTACCAACCTCCTGGCTCAGTATACGACTTAAAGATTTCAATATCGATTCGAGATCTAACCCCCCCACAAGTGTCCATGGTAGTCAAACATTTATTGTTCGATCTTTTTTTCATAAAGGCATATATGAACTGATGATACATGCGAATATAAAGGCAGGTTTCGTCTGGTTCAGAAGGGGAAACATGATTATTAATATACAAATTCCGAGACCTACACCCTAGTGATGGGTAGATTAATCGATTACAATCGATAGTCAGTTGGCTATGGCTTCCGATTGTGATAATCGAATAAGAAATTTCATAACAGATTAATCGGGTCCTAGCACATAAATGGAAGCCATTATATTTTGTTTACGGAACTGACATCAGTTTGATGGCTCAGCATCAAACAGTTGTAACTACCTATATATTTAGAGGCAGATACAACTGTTTCATGCTGAGCCATCGAGTTGGTAGAAAAATCTGCAGGATAAGTGTCTAAGTCATTTAAGTTTTGACTTAACTTTCATATTCAATTTTTCAAAGGAATGATACTGGGAGTGATGTATTAATTTCAAAGAAAACGATTGTACAAATCGATCATTATCATCGCCATGATTTTATTTATTTTCAGGTTAATTATAACCTGAAGATCCATATCAAATATAATTGTTATTAGCCACCGGGGGCCGTATTCACCAACGCATTTTGCATCAATTTAGCACACTAAATCCCAAGAATAAAGAATTTAGAATTTAGTACGTATTCACCAATCCATTCTAAATTACGGAATGGACTAAATTCTTAAGAATAAAGTCGTTTTTCCAAGTCTAATACCTACCGTGCTAAATGTGAAAAAATGGCGACTGTCCGCCCGCCTCGCTTCGAATGAAAAACATTGTTTTATATCAAAGTATTGACAAATAACATGTCAAAATAGAAAGAAATTCCACCTAATTTTCCTTTCTGACACATATTTTCTGTTTTCGGTCGAATTACTTATCGAATGACGTCAAACACATTTGTGACGCAATCTAACCTTGAAGTGTATGTTTACATATCGACAGAATGTTAAATTTTACAATATTCTCGGCGAGTTTTCAGGGATTTCACGTTGGATTTACATTTACAAGGAAGGAGAATGGTTAAGGAGTAATATATTTAAAGCGAAGTTAAGTTTTCAGGGGTGGTGGTGTGTGGATAGGAACAAGACAGATGGAGGAAAGATTACGAAGGCAGATTGTCATTTCAACTCGAGCAATAGATAACTTGGTGCATTTTTACTCAAGATTCTATTTGTTTGGGTGCCGATACTTTCTGCATAGCAACATTATGAACTTGGGACAAGTTAAAGGAGAGAGATTATAATTCTCACATCTTCAAAAGCGACTCATTTTTATTGAAAAGTTGGAAAGCTCTCTCGGTGAAAGATTTAGGTAGGAATCATGTTGACCTCGTTGCAAAGTTTGTGTTGAATTATTATTTTTTTTGTTCAATGTTTCATTTCTTATTGTAAAGTCTAATTTGGTATCGGAACAACCATACTGGCGTACATCACTTATTACTACTTATAAATACTCGCCTTATTTACTCCATAAAAATGATACACGGTCTGTCAATCGAAAATCCTGTAACTACAGCGAGTTATTTCACGTTTTTATCGAGTGCAAAATAAACACATTTGTTACTCTCGACTGTAATCGAAGTTATTATTGCTAATTTAATGGATCTTTGCTTTCAGCCAATCAATTGCCCAACAAGATATCGAATTTTTAGATATGACAATTAATTTCGACTGAAAAAATACATGAAAATGTCATTTGTAAACAAGGAGGGAAATTAAGAGTGAAGGACATAAACTTACTGGTTACTCTTTTCATTTGCGCCTCGTCAAAATTGGGGAACCATCGTAAGTCTGTGGCCGCTTAAGTACTGTACAAACCGTTCTAAATTAAGTCTATTCTAAATTGCGTTGGTGAATACACACTTTAGTTCATTCTTGGGAAAGTCCAGACTTGGTAATTTAGCCTAGACTAAATTCTAAAATTTAGAATAGGTTGGTGAATACGACCCCGGGTTTAGAAAAGGTAGAATTTTGAAGATATTTACATACAAGGCCCATTAGTCCTATCCCATATGCCCTGTCGCTGATTGCCCAATAGTGATGATTTTAATTTTTCATACGGGTATTTCATCTAATCTATGTCAAATTTAAAGGTTGTTGGATTTCTGGTTAAGAAGATTTTTTAATAATTCTAAATCTACTCCCTTCCACCTATTGCTATGCGTCTGATGAGCGAACAGTCATAATTTTTGCTATCTACATAAAGGTTTATTAACTGATGATCCTTGTCAAACTTAGAGGCTGCTTTTGAAGAAACAAAATTTTGTATAAATCTAACTTGTTTGAAGTTCTAACACCCCCGTAGCTCTGTTCCTGGTGGCCATACATGCATGCTTTAGGCTAATTTATTAAAGGTTAAAATCTGATGATCCGTGCCAAAGAACTAGGTTCACATACATTAGAAATAGGCCCTATTAAATCGGCATTTTTCAAATTTCTTAAGTACATAATTAAACCTAATTTTTTCTCTAAAACTATGCACGATCTCTTAAATAATGTATGAAATAGTTTTCAAAAACCACACAAATTTCTTAAAATAAGCCAATAAAGTAGCCTAAATCCGCAGAAATGCCTAAATTTTCCCCAAAAATAGTTGTTTAAAGTTACAAAAATATGCGATGCCCTTCTTGCCACACCTCCATATTTTTATCAAGTATTAGCTATGACTTCTAGAAGGTTTTGGTGAAATATTGTGGTGTCGCAATAAGGGCTTCATATTTTTCAGCTGATTGAGTTTCCAAATTTCTTGAAAAATGGGCAATTTTACAGTTCTAGGCCTACTTTAATGCCATTTTGTTCGAGTAATGATGAATTTATAGAAAAAATTCTTGTACACTTAGAGAGAAGGGGATCAGGGTACGCAAGAAAACTTGGTTTCATTGAGATCATTTGAAATCAGAAAAAGTCGATTTTACAGGGCCAAAAACTTCAGTTAATGAACCATGTCCTTTAAAGACAGTGGGAATTATTGTTCATCAGAAGGATAATTTTCAATATTTTAACATTCAACTTTCGTTGCCATGGCAACTAGAGTTTTTAACCTATCTCAATTCCTTTTATTCATTTGAAAGAGGACCACCTAAGGAACGTGCCTTTACAATTGCATGCAAATTGGCCCAGTAAGTTTGGAGATGTTAAGTGAAATTGTTGAAGGAAGACGGACGAAGGGTAATCACAAGAGCTCACCTGGACACTTTGCGAATATTTGAAAAACGGCCAGCGGATATCTTTTCAATGACGTCATAGATGACAACCTACGTCTTCCAGTCGATGTTTGGTTTGAATGGAATTATTTTGTTTTCATTCTCAAATAGTATGAAAATAAGGCAAAGACTTCGATTGGGGTCGAAGGAAATAATGATTTACAATAAAATATGATGAAATTTAGTACTTGCGTGTGAAAGTCTGTCAATAAAAATAAAATGAATATGTACACCATGAGTAGATTTAAAAAGAATATTTTCAATGTTACAGAATATAGTATGGTGATTTGCCCAGTTTTCGTGGAGGACCCTAAATTCGTGGTATTCCGGATAATCTTGCATCATTCTAAAGCACGCGACGTCCACGCGCTTTAATTTTGCCGTTCGTGCGTTCCTGCGTCAACGAACACCCTACGTCATCTTCACTCGCTTCTTATCAAGTAAAGAAAGAAAATTGTAAGAAGAGACCCTCAAGTATTGTTGAAATAATTGATCAGACTGTACAACTAAACTGACTGATCCTAGTCTTGACTGTCCATCTAAATCTCCACTGTATTCTTTTTAAAACAACTTTTAATCATTCACAAGGAATGTTTGATTTAAGAAGTGCCCAGTTTCTGGAGGAAAATTTAGAAACAAGGAATTTGTCATTGACTTTTTGAAAGACCCACGAATTCTGGAGCCTCAATTCCAATCATGTCAAGGGTCAATAGCTTATCCAAAATGGCTTCCAATGTAAACAATAACACGCATTTTTTTTTTATTTTTTTTTTTAACATATATGATAATATAGACATGGGTCGAACTCCATTTTGGAGCGAAAATCACCCGGTACGAATCGAGAGTTGATTTCTAAGTCAGTTTTTACCCAATCTGAATGACAAATACATCATTTCATAGCTAAATGGATAAACTACCAACGAGTACTTAATTTAATGACCAAACAAACTTCGTTTACGAAAGCCAAACTAAAATGTCGTGCTATTCGACGTCAATTTCGCATCTAAGACAAATACCTGCACAAAATGTTACCATGGTTTGCATTTGCATTGACCTGTCTAGTCAGTTTTTTTTATGCCCCCGTATCGAGAGATCGGGGGCATATTGTTTTACTCATGTCCGTCTGTCCGAAAACTTAACCCGAAAACTTAACCTTTGCCTTTTTTCCAAAAGTATTTGACATACAAAGCTGTACAATGCTGTTACGGGGGCATTCGTGTTTCACAAACACATCTTGTTTAATCTATTTTGTTACAGCATCTGTCTCAATACAATCTAAACAAACTGCATTTGATAGTTTATTTGAATAATACATGTTCCATTTTAGAAATATTGGAGGTATCTCTATAATTGCAAACGATATTGAGGGAAATTGTTTTTAAATGGAAAAAAAGTACTCAATATAATTTTGAAAAAAAAAGGTACTGTTCTCAAGAAGAAAATTACTAATATAAAAGGACCTTGATTTTATGTAATTTCACAAGATTCATGCCAGAAAAAGACCAACTTGGGACCTTCCCTTTGACTAAAGAATGAATTTTAGATTTCAAGCAGGATAAGCCGTCAGCAAGCTTCCTGCCAGGAAAATTTTTCCCGGGAAACAATTTTTGCTTGGCAAGAAAGTGTATCGTATTGTTGTTTCAAATATCTACCTTTACTGTCAGATTTAAATAAAATGTTTGCATCAGTAGTGACCTGTTGCTGACTTAAGTTTGCTGAATAAGCCAATACCTTAGACAGACTCATCTAAAATGTAAGGTAAGAAAATGGACAGACATTAAAATGAAATTAAGTAATTATACGGACATCACAAAATTTCAGAATTAAAACAATCATGTGCCAGAAATATTTCGTTGCTAATATATGCTAAAGCTATACCTGAGATCAAAATGATAGTCTTTCTGATCATACGGTCAAGTGAGCTATTATGGTTGTCCGGCGACAAGCCCTTTATACTATATACTACTAAGCTAATTTATGCCAATTTTAGCTGAATACACATTTAATAAAAACACTCGGCATTTCAATATTTCGGTAAGTAAAAATGACATAAATCTTAACACTACTACACAATACTATAAATCCATACAGCCATTTTATTTCATCTCAAAAAGGATATGACGTCAACGTTGTTTTTCAATGTTCACGCAAGGTTGACGTTCCTGAGTACAATTAGATGCCAACTAATGTTATGTAGAATTGTGCGTCATTTACGTTGCAACCCATTGGCTGTACAGTTTGTGGCTGTTTGATCCATGCTGACTCGTTGATTTGGCGCTGTGTTCGGGCTGCGGAATACATCTTCTCTAAAACCGTAAATCACACATCGAAACTAGGAATAGCCTGCCATTTTTTAAAATGGAGATTTATCGGTTCACGAGATGAGAGCGTACATCCCTCAGATGCTCTTTATTTCAACTGTCTGTCTGTCTCTCCCACATACACCACCTTTTCACATTGTTCGCAACCGATTGCATACACCACGTGCCTCTCCCTACAAGAAGTATTTGGTGCAACATTGCATCACATGTGCTTCTGCAGTAACGCACCACACATTTGGTTTTACCGTGTACCAGGGTGTCACTCAGATTTTTATCCACCCTAAATACCACTATAGGGTTTGTGGTTTTTTTTTTTTTTTTTGAAAACTTCCTTAATTTTTTCGGACTGAATAGTTCCTTCAGTTGTCCTTTTTCGAAGTAGCTTAAAGACATTGGTTGCCATAAAACTCTAAGAAAAACTTCAGAAATTCTTTGTCTTCTGAACTAGTAAACCTTCAACCTTTATATTTTCATAGATATTCAGCTCATAGACTTCTATGAAAAAGCTAAAATCATGCTTTATCAAAAACATTTTTTCCGTCCAAATCTGGATCCCACAGCCTTGCTATTTAGCTTCAGTGTGCTATTGAAATATATTAAGTACCTTAAAAGTTCAGGAAATCATTCTTGAAGTTTGTGTATATCGATTGACAATGCATAGATAATCACTGTGCTTTTTGTAAGCATAGGACATATAGTGTCACTGCCTCCAAGTCAAACAATACCTCTTGTGCCCTCTTGACCAGAGCCTACGTAAGTTGATATTTTTTATGTGATTGAGGTAAAAGGTCCTCTCCCTGCTATCCTGTAAGTAATGGACACAAAAATAGTGTGTAAGTGAAGAAAGTTCATGTTATCTTAAAATACACCCCCTTTGGCATCATGTGTGGGGTAGGTTCTACCATGAAAATATCAACTAAATTTGATTGATAGTCCAAACCAGGCTCAAAGAATTTAGACAGTTTAAGAGTATCTATATAAAGCCACAAACATGTATAGAGAGTATGAACATACTAATATGGTTAACTGATACATTTTTACCTCACCTGAGCACGAAGTGCTCAAGGGGAGCTTTTGTGATCGAGCAATGTCCGTTGTGCGTCGCCCACAATTTCTTTAAACTTCTTTTCCCCCTAAACTGGTGGGCAAATCTTGATGTAACTTGGCAGGGTTCTTCCTTGGGTCAAATTCTACCAAAGTTGTTCAAATTAATTAAATCCACCCTTAACTTCCCTTTATCCTTAACAAAAAGGGTTAAAATAGGAAAAACCTAAGCCAGACAGCTTTCATATTTGGTATGTAGCATCATCTAGTTGACCTCAAGTTTGTTAAAATCAATACCATGGGGTCACATTTTGGCTTCGACCGGGTGCAACCCTTTTTACATAAAATCAAAGAGCGAAAATCTTTAAAAATCTTCTTATCTGAAACCAGACGACAGCCCGCCTTCATATTTGGTGTGTAAGATCATCTTGTGGGCCCCTATCAAGTTTGTTCATATCAAAACCCTGGGGTTATATTTGGCCCCATCCGGGTGCGTCCCTTTTAGCTCATCTGAGCACGGTGGGTGAAAATAAGAAAATCTCTGAAACCAGAAGGCAGACAGCTTTCATATTTAGTATGTTGCATAATGTAGTAGACCTCTTCCAAGTTTGTTCATATCAAGACCCTGACGTCGCATTTTGGGTGCACCCCTTTTACATAGAATCAAAGAATAAAAGGCATATCCTTCTTGCTCTTGGCTGAAAACATTCTATGGTTTTGATATTATGTAGAAATTATCTCCTTGTTGACATCTGCATATTTAATTAATGCGATTTCCCAGGGGTCAAAGAGACTCAGGTGAGCGATCTAGGACCATCATAGCCCTCTTGTTTTCAGAACAACGGAAGCAATCATAACACCTAACAACAGCTGTTGCAAAAGAATATCCAGACAGTCTTGAAAGAATTTTTCTTCCATTTTCAGCCTCTAATTTCTGCGTATATTTCTTTCGGTACGATGAGGTATAACATTTTAAACCGTCCGATTTTACTGCAACACTTCGCTTAATTTGGGAACTTCTCTTAGAAGAAAATCAAACAAAAAATTATAATATACGAAAAGGCCCTATCGCTCACCTATCTGTATCTCGAGTAAACAATAGAAACAAACATATTTAAACTTACTTAGGATTGAAATTTACCTAAAATTTACCTCTTTTTCCGAGTATACAAAAGAAAAAAATATTTACACGAATAATCTGTTTTCCGGGTGAAACTGATTCAACGTGTTTATAAGCTAAACTCATGATAACAATATATATTTTTACCCGAAACAAAACTTATGTCAAACGAGGGAAGTGGTTTGGTCCAGACCATATCTTCTACGCCTGTGATAGCTTTCAAAATAATTTTGCACAGTTGCTCATCTTTTTAAGCGCTTCTTTCATCTGCAAAATCTTATTAATATTACAGAGAAGATCTTGTTGTGTACGCCACAGAAGGTGGACGTATATTGGTAGCATCTTCTCCGTCCGTCCGTCCCGATGTCAGTACGAAAGAACATTAAAATCTTGTGAACGCATCTTCTCCCTCATTTATGGACCGATTTGGATGAAACTTTCACAAAATGTTCCAAAGTCACATAGCGCATAGAGTCACAAGCACAGGACGAAGGGGGAGAACTCGGGTACATATCTTCAAAATTCTTATATCAAACCAAAATGCTTGATCCTGTTAACATAATATGGTTCGGCAGTTCATTGATCAGAGGACCAAGGCTGGAAGTCTAGATATAAAGAAGAAAAGAATGATCATTTCAAGCTTCTGGTTTCGTTTGAAAATACTTTTCAGCCAATGTCGATGTAAAGTTCACCTCGTATGTGTTATTGGACACAAAATGTTAAACTTCGGAATGGTTTGAAAATATTTATTGCTATCAAATCTAGTCAACTTTTACTTGATACATGCCTATTTTAAAATTATTGTTCGGATGTAAAATGATATAAGGTAAATGGTTTTACTCCTAAAATCTGATAACTATAAGCCTCTCGACACATTCTCATTATCGCATAAAAGATTACGTTATCTAAACTGTTGATAGAGAGGTGATTGGTCCGGTCAATATGTGAGTGACCGAGGTAGTGAATGGAAATCAATTATGAAGGCTGATTACTTTCTAGCTTGACCAATTGCCAAACCTATGTTAATTTACTACAAATCTTGACGATGTGGTGAATGGTTCTATTTATCATCCTTAAAATAATTAAAAAAAAAAAAAAAAAAAGACCTACCTGAAGTTGAATTGAAAAGTCAGAAAATTTGAAAGATCATTATGTATATAAAGGATATTGAATGAGTGTTCATTGAATACTGAATTTATCAAACGAGTCATCTATAAACAGATAAAAACGAGGCTGCGCCGAGATTTTATCTGTTTTAGATGACGAGTTTAATAAATTCTGTATTTTATGAGCACAAATTTTATATTCTGTTTATAATATGACCCGAATTTTAGCGAAAAATCGTCGAAATTCTTGAAATTCAACGTTTCAATTTTCCGCGAAACTTATAACGCCGTTTCAAAATGACGTCACAAAACAGATTATGACGTCATTTTGTTTGTTACAATATAGCGTTGCTATTCGCTCTGAGCTCATTTGCATAGTTATTCCACTAGTGTAATAATACCCGTGTAATATCAAAAATATTCAACGGGATTATTTCACTCCGGCGACGTCGGTCATATAATATTTTCTCCTATAGGGTTTTTAATTAGATACATATATATTGAATGCATCAAAGTATTAAACTTATGTAGTAAGGTGGAAAATATCCTTTCAAAAGACAATTTACTATCATGATGGGTTTAAAATGTCAAAATGTAAATCGGACTAAACGAATTTTTTGTTCTGCATGACCATTATTTACGTCTATCAATGATATTATGTGATAGTTTGCTCTTTTCACAGTTACCTACGGTGTATTGCATCGGCATTCTTAATATTGTATGGCTAAACATGCGGCCATTTAATGATCTTGCATGTAAAAATATCTACATCACTTTGGGTGGAATTTACATAGACAACGATTTATAAATATTTGCATTTATTTTGTCACGTATGAAAATGACATCCGATGGAAGTTTCACTTTGAGAATATTTTCATGTATGTGTGTGTGTGTGTGTGTGTTTTAAAGCTGCTCTTTCACAGTTTTTCATAGAAAAAATACATAACTTGTTTTAAGTTTTGGAAATGTGTGTATCTTTAGAATATTAAGAATGGCCTAAAGCATTGGCACTAGAAACAACATATTTCAATAATTTTGTAACTTATTTTTTTGAAGTGGCAAGCTCAGTAAGGTATCCAGTCTATTTATTTCTAGTCTATTTATTACAAAATCGTTATTTTCCGTGAATAACCTTTCATTTTTTGCTTGTATTGATATGAAGTTTACAGCTGTCAAATACTTTAACCTTAATCTTTGATTGAATAAGACAATCATACCGAATGTCAAGCGAAAATAGTTGGCTCGAAATTGAAGAATAATTTTTTTAGCGTTAGTAGTCACTTTATTTTTCAGAATGAATTTAACCTAAATTTGGGTATATCGGTCTTTCTTTCGATGCAATACCAGATTGAATCTTGTTATTTTAAAGGCTTCAACATGATGAGGTAGTTTATTCCGATTGATTTTACGAAAAATGTTAAAATTCACATTTTCCCAATCTGTGCAAGAGCAGCTTTAAATAATAGTGTACCTTCCGGTTTCGAAATACTAAAAATCGATTTCACCATTCAAAATACTATACACCATGATATACAAGACGATTTTTATCGATTTTTTCATCGTACCTATTTCATCGCGAGAGTTATGAAATATCGCGCAAATTGCTGCCACATTGTTTAATTGCTTTAGTACAGACATAAGAAATTTTCGGAGCCTCTAAGGTTACAGCATGATTATTTTAACTGTTTGCCAGGGGACGGTTAAGAAATTAACCCTTTAACACTTAAAGTAACTCATGATACGCTGAGGTGTATGTTTCTTAAAAGTCTGAATGACAATGAAAAAGTCTATACCTGATTCAATCATTCTTGACCAATTTTGGTATGATTTGATATTTTCCTTCGAATTTATTTGACAAGATCTCTAATTAAGTCCGCCGATACCGCAATACGGAACTCTATGGTACGTATCAGTTCAATTGGCAAACTATTGTTTGACTATAAAAGGCCGTTATTTTTCCTTTTCTTGACGCCTACAGTCTATTTGCGTAGGCCTAATAATCTAATTTGGTACGACAACTGAGGAAAGGCTATTGACGGATTGTACTAAAATAAACAATTAGTGTCAATATCCTTCTATAGCTTTACTAAGCATTAAGTATTCAAATTGAGCTACATTGAATTATCATAGCAAAATGTGTCATTTTGTCGATCGGTCGGTCTGTAGCTTTTTCGTGTTCGCTCAATGTCCCAACAACCGATGTATCTTTGAACACAAGTGTTACTATACTCAAACACAAAAGAAAGTAGGCATATTTCACGTAAAGATATAGACAGTTTTATCGATCATAGGCATTTCATTTTGTACCACGAGAAGCACGCTGGTCATTTTTAGCTCGCCCGAGCACAACGTTCTCAAGGGGAGCTTTTAGGATCACCCCAAGCCCGTCGTCAACAACCTAAAATTTTTCTTTTCCTGAACAACAGGGCCTATTTCAATGAAACTTTCCCAGAATAATTCTTGGGTGACTCTTTTCAAAAATTGTTCACGAAATTTTGATTGGCCAATAAATATGGGCGTGACAGGGCGGGTCATAATTTGAGCCCGAAATCTTTGGACATCTCCTCCTGAACAACTGGGCCGATTTCAATGAAAATTTACTAAACGTTTCTTGGGTGACCCTTTTCAAAAATGTTCGCGAAAATTTAATTGACCCATACATATTGGCATGACAGGGCGGGGCTTATATTGAGCCCGAAATCCTTGAGCGACATCGCCTTCTGAATCACTGAGCCGATTTAAATGAAACTTTACCAGAATGTTCCTATGATGACCCTCTTCAAAGTAAGTTCGTAAAATTTTGATTGGCCCTAATATATAGGTGTGGCAGGGCGGGGCTTATTTTGAGTCTCCTCAGTAATGAATGGGTGAGCAGGGTCTAATATCACTTTTAATTTTTGAAATAATATCACCTCTTCAACAATTAGGCAACTGTGAATGTAACTTTTCAAGAAAGTTACTTGGATGAGATCCACTGGCCCAATTAAATTCAAGTGGGCGGTTTAGGGCCATTCTGGCCCTCTTGTTTCTAACAATGGACACATCCGGTCAGTATCGTAACGCCCGAAATAAGCAAAACGTAAGAATTCCTCGTGTAAATCCTTGTCTAATGTAAAATCAACTAAATTAACTCTCATTCCATTCTTGCAACTATCGGTAGTAGAAAAACTCAAAGCAAATTAGGAAAATTAAAACTAGCTATGCCACGGCTACCTGAATGCCAGCAAATTGAAGAGAAGTCTTTTAAAGAGAAAAAAAGCCCCGCCCTGCCACGCCCTCATGTTGGGGTCAATCAAAATTTCTTTAACGAATTAGGTAAAGAGTCTTCCAAGGCGCATTCTTGCCAAGGTACATTGAACACGACCGAATGAGAGAAGACTTTTATAATTGTTCAAATGCTCCCCCCCCCCCTATGTTTTTTTTTCTCTTTTTTGTGGGGTGGGGTGGGGGGTCGAAAGGAGGTCACCTGAGGAACATTTCTATCAAGTTTCATTAAAATCCACCAAGTGTTTTTGAAGGAGAAGATGACCAACATTGGGCAGATTTCAATGAAACTTGGAATGGATGTTCCTTGGTAGTCACTTGAACAAATTTGTTAAAGAAATTTTGATCGACCCCAAAATATGGGCGTGGCTTATTTTGACTAATTTTCCACTTTCAAATCTGTACAAATCTTCTCCTAAACCATTTGGCCGATTTCAATGAAACTTGGCATGGATGTTCCTTGGTTGACCTTAAATTTAAATTGTTGAATAAATTTCGTTTGACATCCTAATATTGGTGTGGCAGGGCGGGGCTTATTTTCGTTTTAAATCTTTAAAAATATAATCCTTCAGAAACATTGGGCCGATTTCAATGAAATAAGCTTTGGATATTCCTTGGGTGACCCTTTAATCTTAATATTTAAAGGAATTTTGATTGATGCTCAAATGTTGGCGTGGCAGGGCGGTGCTTATGTTGACTAAAGCTTCACTTTTTCAATCTTTTAGAAAATTTTCCAAAACAGGGCTGGGCTTATTTTCGTCTAAAGTTTTAATGTCTTCTCCTCCAGAACCATTGGGCTAATTTCAATGAATTTTGCCATGGATCTTCCTTTGGTGACCCTTAGTTTAAATTGTAAAAGGATTTTATAGACCTCCCAAAAGTGGGCGTGACAGGGCGGGGCTTATTTTCACCTAAAAACTTCTCCCCAACCACTGGGCCGATTTCAGTGTTTCTTGTGAGACCCTTAAATTAAATTTTGATTGGCCCAAAAATGTGGGCAGGGCCTTGCACAAAAATATGGGCAGTGCCTTTTTTTTTAAATACATTTGTTTTTTAAATCTTTAAACATCTTTTCCATTCAAATCATTTTGACTATTAAATGAAACTTGGCATTGTTGTTCTTTGGATGATCCTTTACTTACATTTTTGAAAAAAAATTGATTTACCACCCCCCCCCCATTGGTGGGCGTGGTACACGGACGGGGCTAACTTTTACACTCGGATCTTTGAAAATCTTATCTTTCCCAATCAATTGACCAAATTTAATGAAATTTTGCATGAATATTCCTCAAATGCACCTTCGCTGAAATATGACACAAATTTTCGACGAGGCCGATAATTGTGTGCAATTTTCACATTGAACTCTTCAAAGCTTGTAACTGCAATCATTCGGTCTTATTTCATTGAATCTTGGCATTGGTGTTCCTTGGCAGACCCTTTACTTTTTTAGCTTACCTGAGCACAAAGTGCTCTAGGTGAGCTATTGTAATCACTCGTCGTCTGTCCGTCAACATTTTCTTTGAACTTCTCCTAAACCACTAGCTCAAACAAGTTGAATCTTGGAAGGGATGCTCCTTGGGTGAAGCTCTTAAAAAGTTTTAAAAAAAAATAATCATATCCCCCCCCCCAAGAACGAAGTTAGGGGGGGGGGGAATACTGGAATCAGGTTGTCTGTCCGTCCGTCCGTAGACATAATTTTGTGTCCTCTTCTCCTCCCACAGTTTTGGACAAATTTTGCTGAAATTTAATCAGGTTGTTTCCTATCACATGAAGTTGTGCACCTGCACTTTTCATCCTGATTCAGTCATTAGTTTGAGAGTTATGCCACTTTAAATTTTTTAAGGATGGGAGGGGGGGAGGGACATAATTTTGTGTCCTCTTCTCCTCCCACCGTTTTTGATCAATTTTGCTGAAATTTTATCAGGCTATTTCCCATTATATGAAGTTGTGAAACTGCAATTTTCATCTTGATCCAGTCATTAGTTTCAGAGTTATGCCACTTTGAACTTTTTAAGGAGGGGGGGGGGGGGGGAGTAGTCGCAATTTAAAGATGCAAATCTCTTAAAAAGGGGTCATAAAATGCCCCTTAATTCCATTCCTTCATAGAAAAGCCTATGTGGCGGTGTGATCACGTTAGCCCTTGGTGGCGACAGCTCTAGTTTTATCAAAAACTCTGGTTGCCATGGTTACATTAAGGCCCGAATTTGCCGCCAATCAAGCTAAAACTTTGCAGGAATGATCCTAGGGTTAAGGTCTTAAACATTTGTTAAAAGATTTTTTTTCATCAGAAACTCTGGTTTCCATGTTAATGGAAAGTCTGAAAAAAGGCTTAAAATGGCTGAAAATATTATAAAAAAATCTTCTCCCCTAAAACAACTTGGCCCATCAGGATCAAGCTCTGAAACTTTGTAGGGATGATCATTGAGTGAAACTCTTCAAAGGTTGTTAAAAGATTTCGGTTTCATCAAAAATTCTTGCTTCTATGGTAACCGAAAGTCTGAAAATGGCCGAAATTGCCAAAAATCTTAGAAAAAATCTCCACATAAACCACTGGGCCAATCAAGCTGAAACTTTGCAGGGATTATTCTTGGGTGAGCTCTTTAAATGTTGTAAAAAGAATTACAATTCATCAAAAAATTTTGTTTCCATGGTAACGGAAAATGACCTAAATTGCCAAAAATCTTCTCCTCTTAAACCATAAGGCCAATCAATTTTAAACTTAGCAAGTATGTTCTTGAGGTGTAGGTCTACTACAGTTGTTAAAAGAATTTAATTCTTTCAATTACTTTGACCATCGTTGTTCTCTTATTCCCGAAAATGTGTCAAGAATGTTTACTTATTGTAATCGCCTTTATGTTGGCGATAATCGGTATGCAGGTTAATGGTTAATGAGTATTTTGGTACAATCTTGGCAAGACATAGTAAGTCATTACAAAATATTTCTAAAGATGCTACCAAGTGCTGTTTTCAGTCAGAGTATAAATTTTGTATAATGAAAGTCAGGAGATGTTAAAGCAAGGGGAGAGATACAGGCCTTCTTTGCCTAATGTTTAGGTCATTTTGAAGCGGTGATAATTGCCGATAGGAAACAGGGTTTTTTGTGCCATGTTTATGCTCTAATGAGCTGTGTCGATATATGTATTTTGTAGTTAATAATACTTTTGGAAGGGGTGACAACAAGATTTATATAAATATTTATCATGCAATGAAACCTGTATTGACCTGATATCGCCTATCTGATAACATAACATGATATCAGGTAGTCTATTTTTAGAAACAATTTGCATAAATTTTCACATAAATTTCTTCAATTTTTAAGGGTTTAATATGATTAAGCGCTGAAAAATGATTGCATGATAAATAAATAGAATTACATTTAAGTGTCTTAAAATATCTATGTTATCTGGTCTCTGCTGCGAGAAATAATCATGACTCTGCAAGGCCTCGTCCTGATAAATTCTCCCAATATCGACCAGATAACATTGATATTTTAATACACTAACATGCTATTATCTATATAATTTTTATCAATATGAAAATTTGTAACCACATATTTTAATATTAACATAACAAAGAATCCTAATATGATTATGTAATTCATCAACATTTAGTTTAGACGTTTTGAATTATTTATGAATTTTAACTCTTGTTGGAATTAAAGGTCTATCTTCAGTATTGAAACATTATGGAGCATTTTTGTGGTTCGTCTTATCTCTTTCAGCATTCTATTTAGCAATTAGTCCGGATCATATCTCCTAAATGGTGAGTGAAAATCAATCAGAAACACTTAACGAACACTGTTTAGTATCTTAGGATACTTGATTTAGAAATACAAAATATTGTAAATAATAGCTTGTTTGATAACCAAGATTTGATCTTGAAAAAGAATAATCCAAATGCTGTAAGAGGGGTTCTGAATGGAGTTTTAGTATGTGAGGCTGTACAAAAGCGTATAATTCTTAAAAGTGTTCTTTATTTTCAAGTTTCCAAGATCTCTTTTCGAATGCGTTTAGTTATTCAAATGATATTCGTTGGAATGATTTTTTGGTGTTGTTTTGGTGAACTAACGTTTCTTTCACCAATGTTTCTACGTAAGGAGCCTCTTCTAGGTTCTTTATTGTATCGAAATAAAGCAGAGCCTTTTTAAATTGATTATTTCTCAAGACTTCTCTTCTCAAAACCACTGTTCATTTCGTAAAAGGTGTGATACTAGAATTCTTTAACAAGTGAAGATAATTCAAAATTCCCCATTAAAATATAAAATGAAGTTTACATATTTTATCGGGCGAATGGAACATCCGCGTAAGCTTATCGAGAGTTAAGAGCAAAAACAAAGTTTGTGTCAATACACTGTGAAGATACATACAATGTTTTCTATCTAATCCCTCGCTACTGCAAGATGTAGTAATTTGTCTGAAATGTTATGTTTCTAGGTCATGACCTGAACTTGTTTATAAGGTACATATCTATAGTGACATCTGTGGTTTCTTAAATCGGGTTTTACATAACTTTTCATCATGCGACAGTCAGTCTAGAGACGGGTTTCAGGGATTATTTGAAACGTGTTTCTTGTGCCTAATGTTTGAAGAACGCCGCTATAAACAATTTCTCTGTAAAATCGCAGTGGCTGAAGAACAGGCGATTTTTCATAATTCGACTTTTTCCAAACATGTTTATATATAATAACCTTTAAGACGAAAGCCGGATTATGAATCAACCGCCTGTGGACTGGAGCACTTACATGGATTGCTGGTATTTCTCGCACCAGATCTATTATTAGCCTTAATCCCTACCTTGCATTCTCCTTCCACCCTATTAGTTTTACGATTATCCACGCATTGCTAGGAGCAACAGAATTAAAACTACGACTTTATTTAGACAATCCATTAGCTGTACAAAATACCTACTTATATAAATCTTATTGTTTTAAACTTTTTACACAATGGTCTTAATTGTAATTTAAGCGTTTTGGTTGAAGACGACACTATGGTCTTTGAATTAGGGGGATTAGGGACCCCATTCATGTCCGTTCCAAAGCCCTCACGGATTACGTTCATATTCAAAATGCAGAAAGACAGCTGTTTGATCTGATAAAATATTGGTTCGGCATATTGAAATTGAAGTACTATTCGGACTGTTTTTTTCCGTGTTAAGAAAAAATGATGTTACATTAATGAAGCACGACGCTACCACTCGGAGCACCGAATAATTGAAACAAACTAAAATATACAGTAAATGAAATTAAATGCCGTTTGTATCATGGACCAAAATGTAGGATAAAACAACGAAAACAAAACCCAAACAAAATCACACTTCTTTTTTCGTTAAGTGGTCTTCTATTGTTTTGTGGGTGTAGTGCTTTACGGCCCGTCGACAGTCAAGGTTATTTTGGGCGCAAGCACAATAAACATGAGAAAAATACAATTAGGTAAACTGCTATAAAAAGATAGACAAGAGGGACATAGTTGCCCTAAATCGCTCACCTGAATGAAATGTCAAAAATTTTCAAAAGTAGGTTAAGAAAGAGAATGATGAACCAATGTCACTAAACTAAACAATGCTGTTGCTTCAATACAACTTGATAATCCCTTTTTTTTTAATTTTCAGGTAGACTTACAAGGTTTCTCTATGCTTTGACTCCATAACCTAGTTTTTGACCCCATTTGACCAAATTTCAAACTCATAAAAAATTGCACCGATTCAATCATTGACCAAATTTCAGGTTATTCAGGCAATAAACTGTTGCCTCTAGAGTGCATACAAAGTTTTCAAATATTTGACCCCGTGACCTAGTTTTTGACCCAAGTTGGACCAATTTTAAACTCGTGTGAGATTTTATCAAGACAATCATTCTGACCAAATTTAAGGTTGAACGAGCAAAAATGTGGCCTCTAGAGTGCATACAAGGTTTTTCTAAATTTTGACCCCGTGACCTAGTTTTTGACCCAAGTTTACCCAATTTCGAACACGTCCAAAAGACATCCATTTTGGCCAAATTTCAGGTTGATCAAGTAAAAAATGTGGCCTCTAGTGTGCATACAAGGTTTTCCTAAGATTTGACCCCGTGACCAAATTTTTAATCCCAGTAAGTCCACTTCTAAACTCGTGCGAGATTTTAACAAGACAATAATTCTGACAAAATTTCAGGTTGAACGGGCATTAATGTGGCCTCTAGAGTGCATACATGGTTTTTCTAAGATTTGGCCCCGCGACCTAGTTTTTTACCCCAGTTGACCCAATTTCGAACTCGTCCTAGATTTTATCAAGTAAGTCATTTTGAGCAAATTTCAGGTTGATCGGGCAAAAAAATAGGGCTTTTAGAGTGTATACAAGACAAATGTTGGCGACGGACGACGAACGTCGCACGACGAACACCTACTTCGTGCTCAGATGAGCTAATAAATGCGATCTGGAAAGAAAGTTAAGAATAATGCTTCTATTTAGAAAGCTGTGACAATCAGTTTTGAGGCCCTGAATCGCTGCTTGGTAAATCTTGTCAAGAGTATTTATTAAATGACATGAACAGCATCTAATCTCTGAAGTTATTGAGAATATTGTATTCTATCAGGACATCTGTTTTAAATTTCGGCGATACAACACTCACTTGAGACCTGTATTCCTTTTTTTTACAAAGAAAACATTATGCATGGCTTTTAGAAGCACACTTAATCTGCAGTATCACCGACGGTTGGCTTGACACTTGTCAAGAACTTGAAGATACATTTTCCATCTGTTGATCAGATGATCAAGACTTCGGTATTGTGACTTGTCTTTAGTATTCCAGTATACTGGTCGAATACATTTACCGCATATGTAATCCTTGTCACTTCGTTCAAGAAGATAACTCTTTCTTATATATTTCTGGATTTTCTGGTCAACAAACAGGCCTTCCATCTGTTACATTGGTTGTCTTTTTACACAGGCCACAAAATTGTTTTGAGGAGGCATGTTGTAAAATGAAATAAAATTTTAAGCTCAGAGAAAACCCGAGGTATTGCTAGTCTTGGTGTCGTCGTGCGAAAACTTGGATATTTTGTTATAGCTCGGATTCTACGGAAGGGTATCACTTGAAACTTGGCATACATGTTTACCATCAGAAGAGCAACAAACAATATCAAGGGAGATAACCTTATTTGCATTTTGTGCAAATTACGCCCTTTTCGGCACTCAACAGCCGAGCGTATGCACCCGTTGGTGGTGCTCTTTTTCATACTAATCATAGTGCTTATTAGATGAATAAATCGAACAATGATAATAACAGCATGGGCCGTTGTGATATCGTCATCATTATTTTCAATGGACACTGATCATTATGGGATGTTCACTATTCTTTCACTTATGTGTTCATATTGATAGGTAACAGTGACGGATCCAGTTGGGTGCTTGGTGATGAATCGCCACCCCAGAGTGTCCAAATATTTTTGACCCTTCACGAAAAAAGGAAAATTCCGGGTAATGCGTAAAGTATCGACCCCTGCCAGGCTGCGCGGGTTGCACAGACTGACAAGTGTCGAATCTTTTCGTATTTTACTAATTTCTAATACATTATGTATCTACCTTCCTTTGAAAGAATTTTTTCAATACGATCTCTGTTGACCAATCTCTTTTCCAAATATTCATTTTAAGAATTTCCCAGATGGTTCCTTTTCATTGAGAAATTCGGTCAAAATAGCGTGAAACTAAGAAAACGAGCCACCAATTTGTATGTTCGAACCCAATTTACTAAAATCTACGATCCGCCGATAATTGCAAAACTTCATTTGGTGCCTTGATTGGTAAAGGTGCGCTTATAAAGTAAACCGTCTTGTTTACCCACCAATTTAGCATAGGCGTAATACGTATTAGTTATAACATTTGGTCATTGTAAAAAAAAATGTTGTGTACAAGTCTTACGTGTTTTTGATTTTTCTTAAAAAGCTAAAACTTTTCATGTAAAAAGCTTGGTGAAAAGATATGAAAATTCTTAATTTCCATTACGTAATTGAGGGGGACAAAGCATTGTAGCTGTAGCTAACATAAGCAGAAATTAATAAAAGATTGTGGTCGCCTGAGAGGTATCTTGAAAAGTGCTTTTTTTACGAATTCATTTATCTTCTCATTTGTTCATCTTTTTACAATGATATTTAATTTTTAATTCATGGATGTACGAAACAAACATAGTAACAATACTTGAATAATGCAGCAGGTTCAAATAGCATGAGGGTAAATAGGTATTTAAGTTTTATACCAAAATAAATTCCAAAAATAATCTCTTAATATCCTGAAGCAAACGTGAAATGATTTCTTCAAATTTACTAAATTTCTAACTACGCTGTTCGCAAGTTGGAGAAATCCTCCGGAAAACCTTAATTTGGTGAAATTAACGAGTTCTTCAACCAATCATAGTAGGTGCTTCAAAATTTCAGATGCACAACTTCATATGCAAATATACTTTATATGGGCCAGTGCGTAACATTTCCAACACTTGGGAGTAATAGACGGGGGTGTTTTTTCCGAAAATTGCCAAAAATCGCCATTTTTCACCTGTTCAGAGTGAAAAAAAATATGAACGCGCGATGGCCCAGACAACGTTAAAAATTGTTGATTCTACATTTAAATACCAATTGAATATTCCTTTATTAAATTGACCCGCGCATGCATTCATGATTTAAATTTGATTATTACATTGATCGTGCGTTAGCCGTTTATTAGATATATCCATCAGGTCAGAATATCCTTAAATAAGATCACAGAAATTTCCGTTTCAAGAATATAATAATTTAAAACAAGAGGACCATGATGGTCCTATATCGCTCACCTTTGTATCTTTGTCTCATTTAATAAATCAAATTTTCCAGAAAAATTCATAAATATACTTTTATAATTTGATGCCTCTAAGACTGTAAACAAGAAAATTGTCATTTTCCTGTGATATGGCATGGATCTTTCCCATTTTCAATAGGGTTCATCCTTGTAACCTGAAAAACCTTCTGACCAAGTTTAGTGAAGACAAGACCATATTTGTGGCATCTAGAGCGTTAACAAGAAAATTGTCACTTTTTCCCTTTTCCTGTGAAATGGCATGGATCCTTATGATTTTCGATATGGGTCATCCTTGTGACCTGACAAATATTCTGACCAAGTTTTATCAAGATTGGACCATGTATTTGGCCTCTAGAGTGTAAACAAGAAAATTGTCAATAAGACCCCTTTTCCTGTGATATGGCACAGATCCTTACCATTTTCAAAAGAGTTCTTCTCTGTAACCTAACTAACGTACTGACCAAGTTTTATCAAGATTGGACCATATTTGTGGCTTCTATAGCGTAAACAAGAAAATTGTCATTAAGGCCCCTTTTCCTGTGATTTGGCATGGATCATTCCCATTTTCAACAGGGATCATCCTTGTGACCTGACAAGCCTTCTGGCCAAGTTTCATGATGATTGGATCATATTTGTGGCCTCCAGAGTGTAAACAAGAAAATTGTCCTTAAGGCCCCTTTTCCTGTGATATGGCTCGGATCCTCCCCGTTTTCAATAATGTTCATCCTTGTGACCTGATTAACATTCTGACCAAGTTTAGTGAAGATTGGACCATATTTGTGGCCTCTAGAGTGTAAAAAAGAAAATAGTCATAAAGGCCCCTTTTCCTGTGATATGGCTCGGATCATTCCCATTTTAGATAGGGTTCATCCTTGTGACCTGAAAAACATTCTAACCAAGTTTCATGAAGATTGGACCATATTCGTGGCCTCTAGAGTGTAAACAAGAAAATTATCATTAAGGCCCCTTTTCCTGTGATATGGCTCAGATCCTTTCCGCTTTTGATAGGGTTCATCCTTGTGACTTGCCAAACTTCCTGACCAAGTTTCATGAAGATTGGACCATATTTGTGGCCTTCAGAGTGTAAACACTAAAATTGTTGACGCATGACGACAGACGACGCACGACGGACATTTAATGATCACAAAAGCTTACCTTGAGCACGATGTGCTCAGGTGAGCTAAAAAAAAAAAAGAAAGTTAACAAAAAATATAATATTTTGCTTGGAAAAAAGTGCGTAAGATAAAAATATCTTGTTGAAGAAGAGTTCAGCAATCTCAAACCAAAACTAAGCAGTGAACACCTAGAACACCTACAATCAAAAATAATGACCCTGATTATCATCCAAAGCCCTCAACATCTGTACAACTGTTTCATAGTTCTTTATCTGTGAGTACTTAGCAGATTGATAATCATTAAAAATATAACAAGAGCCGTCAGAGACGGATTATGCTCCCCGAATAAGGCATTGTCACAAAATCAAGAGCCATGTTGGACATGGACATCCCCCGCCACAAAAGCTTGATAGTAAACTGAAGCCTAATAGATTAAGATTCTTTTGTACTGTCAGAGATTTACCTCCTATTAAATGTATTAAAAATAACAAAGGGCAATAACTCCAAAATTATGCAAGCAAGAGTTATAGTTCTGGTGTATTGCACTTCTCCTCCATGAGATCTATCCACCCATAAAGTTTCAAGTTGATAGCTATCATACTTAAGGAGATATGCTCCAGACAAAATCTAAGTATCAAAAATAACAAAGGGCAATAACTGCAAAATCATGCAAGTAAGAGTTGTAGTTCTTGTGCACTGCACTTCTCCTCCATGAGATCTATCCACCCATAAATGTTCAAGTTGATAGCTATTATACTTTAGGAGATATGCTCCAGATATTATCTAAGTATCAAAAATAACAAAGGGCAATAACTCCAAAATTATACAAGCAAGAGTTGTAGTCCTTGTGCATAGCACTTCCCCTCCATGAGATCTATCCACCCATAAAGTTTCAATTTGATAGCTATTCTACTTTAGGAGATATGCTCCAGACATAATCTAATTATCAAAAATAACAAAGGGCAGTAACTCCAACATTATGCAAGCAAGAGTTGTAGTTCTTTTGCACTGCACTTCTCCTCCATAAGGTCTATCCAGCCATAAAGTTTTAAGTTGATAGCTATTATACTTTAGGAGATATGCTCTGTGGTCAGATTTCAAAGACTCAAATAAGCTGTTATCTTATACAGCTAACATAAAGGTAACAAACATTAAGCCCCCTTTTTGCATGACATATTTTAAGACACAAATTTCAAATAGTTTAGGGTAAAGAGCATCTGATTTGCTACTCAAATGTGAAATTTCATTAAATTATGAGCATAAGACTAGGAGAAATGAAAGAATAACTGCAATTTACGCGCTTACGTAGAGGTAACAAACATTAAGCCCCCTTTTTCCATGATATTTTTTTTTACGTCAATTTCAAATTGTTTATAGTAAAGGGCATCTGATTTGCTACACAAATATGAAATTTCATTAAATTCTGACTGTTAGACTTGGAGAAATTTGGGAAAAAACTGTTTTTTACCCTAAGTCACCTTTTCCCGTGACGAGGCCTCAAATCCAAAAACCGTCACTGATACATCATCACTATATCATAGGGAGTTCACATGGTAAGTTTCATTCAATTTGGCCCAGGGGTTATGGAGAAATAGGTGGGGACGGATGGACGGACGGACGGAATTACGGACGGACGGACAAAGCGGCGGCTATATGCTCTCCCTTTGGGGAGCATAATAAACATTCAACAATAATAATAATTTTGTTATAATTATGATAATAAGATGTCATATCTATAACAAGAGGACCATGATGGTCCTATATCGCTCACCTTTGTATCTTTGTCTAAATTAACTAGTATCAAATTTTCCAGCAAAAGTCGTAATTGTAGTTTTAAGACTTTTGGTCTCTTTAGAGTGTAACAAGAAAATTATCATGAAAGCTCCTTTTTCCCGTGACATGACACAGATCCTACCAATTTTCAAAGGATTCATCCTTGTGACTTGACAAACATTCAGACCAAGTTTCATGAAGATTAGACCATATGTGTGGCCTCTTGAGCTTCAAGCTGAAAAAAGGCATAAAGGCCCCTTTTCCCGAGATATGATATAGATCCTTCCCATTTTCGAAAGGGTTCATCCTTGTGACCTTACAACCTTTCTGACCAAGTTTCATGAAAATTGGACCATATTTGTGGCATCTAGAGCATAAACAAGAAAATTGTAATTAAGGCCCCCTTTTCCGTGATATGACACAGATCCTTACCATTTTCAATAGGCTTAATCCTTGTGACCTAACAATCATTCTGACCAAGTTTCATGATGATTGGTTGGTATTTGTGGCCTCTAGAGTGTAAACAAAAAAATTGTCATTAAGGCCCATTTTCCCGTGATATGACACAGATCCTTCCCATTTTCAAAAGGGTTCATCCTTGCGACCTAACAATTACTCTGACCACGTTTCATGAAGATTGGACCATATTTGTGGCTTCTAGAGTGTAAACAAGAAAATTGTCATTTAGACCCCTTTTCCCTTGATATGGCACGGATCTTTCCAATTTTCAATAGGGTTCATCCTTGTGACCTGATGGTTAATCTGACCAAGTTTCATGATGATTGGTTAATATTTGTGGCCTCTAGAGCGGTAATACTTAACTTGTTGACGACAGACGACGCACGACGGACATTCAATGATCACAAAAGCTCACCTTGAGCACGATGTGCTCAGGTGAGCTAAAAACCAGATTCAGTATTTCCAAAAATTAATTAAGTGTTTTTAGCATTTCACCAATCAGTTTGTGGTAAATATTTATCTTGTGAAAATAGTGTTATCACAGTTTGTATAAAGTTTTCATATACGTAGGCATAATGAAATACACTGATGTTCTTTTTAAAAACCTAACGACTATCGCATTACTGGTAAAATCAGAACTCAAAGGATTGTGTTGTTGTTGTTGTCTAAGTAAGTTTGGTATATTCTTTTTCAGATCAAATTGAACATTCCGTCAACAAGTAGATGTCACTCCAGGTGCTTTGTTTGTAAACGTCTTGGACCGAAATTGGTTAGTTTGTCTGCAGAAGGCCGCCTGTCTCCCTTTTTGGAACACAATGTAGTGATATCAGCGGATTCTAGATGTTGCCCTGTCCATATCAATGAAGGAAGTCTGAAACCGGCAGCTGTAGACAACATCCAAACCTTGACAGATTCAAGTAACTTTAACAGAACATCTGTACAATACCTTATACAACATATGAGAATTTTATGTCTACAGAAGAACAACTCCTTAAACTTTGATACCCTGAATGAAGCTGATTATCCATCTCTCACCACACTAACTCGCTCTCAATTTGATGATGTATATATCCACCTTTCAGACAAATTGAAGAATACGCCAAACCGATCTTCAAGAACAAGTCCTGGTATTTTCCTGCCGAAACTCTCGTCTGGTTTGTCAAACAGACTTTTGTCAACCATATTTGGCATAAGTAAATCCAGCGTCCACCGCGCAGTATCTACAGTGAGACAAGCCTTTAGGCGCAGCTTCGTGTCACTTTACCCTGGGTTTGAGAGCTTGACCAGAGAATCTGTCATCAGAGAACATACTCGCCCTTTGACTAAAAGCCTGTTTGGTTCAGCAGTTGAAGTTTTTCTAGTGCTGGATGGTATGTTTATTTCTATCAATAAGTCTAACAACTTCAGGTTTCAAAGACGAATGTACAGCATGCGCAAGGGACGCCGCTTGTGAAGCCGATGGTAGTTGTAACAACAACTGGATAATTTGTCACCATCGTAGGTCCATATCTATCAGACAATAAGAATTACGACGCCGCGATACTAAATCATATGCTTAGAACAAACACAAACGACATACGGGGTTTTTTTAAGGAAGGAGACGCCTTCATTATAGACCGTGGATTTCGAGACTCCTTGGCAATGTTAAAAGACCTCGGAATTCAAGCAGAGATGCCGACAATCTTGACTTAAGGCGAAAAACAAATGTCAACTGACGAAGCCAACACAAGTCGATCCGTGACTAAGGTAAGATTGGCCCTGCCACAACAATATTTATGGGCCAATCAAAATTTTGCGAACAATTTTTAGCTCCACTGGCCGAAGGCCAGCGAGCTATTGTCATGGTGGAGTGTCCGCCGTGAGTGCGTCCGTCCGTGCGTATTTTTTTTAAACATCTTCTCCTCCCAAACCAATGGGCGGATTTTAACGAAACTTGGTAGAAATGATCCTTGGGTGGCCCCCTTCTTCAATTGTTCAAAGAATTTTGATTGGCCCCCAAATATTGGCGTTGCAGGGCGTGGCATTTTTCCTCTTTGAAATCTTTAAAAATCTTCTTCCAAACCATTGGGCCGATTTCAATGAAACTTGGCATGGATGTTCCTTGGGTGACCCCATGCTTAAATTGTTCATGAAATTTTGATTAGCCCAAAAATATGGGCGTGGCAGGATGGGGCTTATCTTGAGCCCGAAATCTTTGAACGACATCTCCTCCTGAACCACTTGGCCGATTTCAATGAAACTTTAACAGAATGTTCCTTGGGTGACCCTTTACTTAAATTGTTCAAGAAATTTTGGTTGGTCCATAAATATGGGCATGGCAGGATGGGGCTTATCTTGAGCCCGAAATCTTTGAACGACATCTCCTCCTGAACTACTGGGCCGATATCAATGAAACTTTATCAGAATGTTCCTTGAGTCACCCTTTACTTAAATTGTTCAAGAAATTTTGATTGGTCCATAAATATGGGCGTGGCAGGGCGGGCCTATTTTGAGCCCGAAATTTTCAAATGACATGTTCTTCTGAACCACTGGGCTGATTTCAATGAAACTTTAACAGAATGTTTCTTGGGTGACCCTTTACTTCAATTGTTCAAGAAATTTTGATTGGTCCATAAATATGGGCGTGGCAGGTGGGCCTATTATGAGCCCGAAATTTTCAAATGACATGTTCTTCTGAACCACTTGGCTGATTTCAATGAAACTTAACAAGAATGTTCCTTGAGTGTCTCTTTTCAAAAATTATTTGCTAAATTTTGATAGGCCTATAAATTTTGGCGTGGCAGGGCGAGGCTTATATTGAGGCCAAAATCTTTGAACGATATCTCCTCCGGAACCACTCAGCCAATTTTAATGAAACTTTACCAGAATGTTTCTTGGGTGACTATTTACTTAAATTGTTCAAGAAATATTGTTTGGTCCATAAATACGGGCATGTCAGGTGGGGCCTATTTTGAGCCCGAAATCTTTGAACGGCATCTTCTTAACCTTATGTTTTATTAAGATTGGTCAAGGGTTGCAGGTTTATTGTGATTGGGTATTTTGGTGCAATATGGACCATTTAAATAGGTCTAAATAGGTCTTAGGAGATTTTGGAGTGTTAATATATTCATTTAAAGTAAGCTTTATTTAATGAAAGTCAAAAGATTTTAAAGCCAGTGGAGCGATACAGGGCCTCTTGTTGAAAAGGGTCACCCAAGGAACATTTCGGTAAAGTTTCATTGGAATCGGGCCAGTGGTTCAGGAAGAGATGTCGTTCAAAGATTTCAAAGTGAAAAAAATCACGCCATACCACGCCCATATTTATTGGCCAATCAGATTTTAGCGAACAATTTCAAAAGAGGGTCACCCAAGAAATATCTGGCAAAGTTTCATTGAAATGGGCCCGGAAATGGTTCAGGAGAAGAAGAAAATTTTCTAAATTATTGACGACGGACTCGGCATCAACCTCAAAGCTCTCCTTGAGTACGTTGTGCTCAGGTGAGCTAAAAAAACCCAAAACAAATCAAAAACAAGAGTAAAATGCAGAGAGCCAAGTTTAAACACACCCACCATGGGTCAACTTATTTCATGCCCGGGCGGATCTCCTTGTTGTATTTTAAGCCGAAAACCAGCCTTGTGTTAAGACCGAAAAGATGTTGCAAATCGTTTTAAAATATTATCCTACTCGCTACGCAAGTGCAAAGCGGGGTTCAACTTGAACCGTTTTATCATCCTGAACGCAGGCCTGGTTTCCGGCAGAAAAAAACAACAACAGGACCCGTACAGACCTGAATAACTTTGGCCAAATGACACACTGGTTCCCGTCGAACGAGTGAAATATAACTCGAAAGCGGTTTCGTGACTTCGAACAGAACATTCGTATACATTGGCAAGACAAAATATCGTATCTACTTATAAGTAACAATTCTCATTCAATAAGGATGTAAACAAAATAGATAAATCAAAGTCCCTTATGACATGATATTCTTTTATTCGTTTTGATATCAAGTGTTTCGAAACGTAAAATATACAGCGATACAGGATCCAATTTCACGCATTATGAATCCCTACTTCAAAGTCGATCCTATTTCACGTTTGGCTGAAAAAGAACACTTGGGAAAGTCGATACAGCTAGACGTTCTGTACTTGGAATATTTAGAGGATATTGAATGAGTGGTCGATGAATACTAAAAATATGAAACAAGTCATCCGTAAACAGATAAAAACGAGGATGCGCCAAGTTTTTATCTGTTTTCGATGTCGAGTACAATAAATTCGGTATTAAATAAGCACAGATTTGAAATTCTATTATTAGGATAAAATGGGGAAAATCATAATATTTATCGGTTGAATGTATTCTGCGAAACATTAAACGGCGTTTGTGAAATGACATCAACAAATTCATTATGACGTCATTATCACAGCGAAAATATAACGTTTCTATCCGTTTCTTGCTTAGTTGCATAGTCATTCCACTTGAGCAATAACACTCGTGTAATATCAAAAATATTGTACGGGGTTATTTCACTCCCGCAAAGTAGGTCATACTATGGGAATTTATTATGTATCTTTGACCTAAAACAAAAAAAGAAAAGAAAAACCACAGAGTCGATGGGCAATACCCGAATCAAATTGATTTGAATAACATTTAAATTTTAAGACTCTGGTGGAACTCAATATGATAGTATTGCATGTGTGTGCTCCACCGTATTAGGGTGGTTAGAGATTACAAAATTTCACTTGTAACAAGAGGACCATGATGTTCCTAGATCGCTCACCTGAGTCTCTTTGACCCCTGGGACATCACATTAATTAAATAGGCAGATGTCAACAAGGAGATAATTTCTACATAAGATCAATACCATGGAATGTTTTCAGCCAAGAGAGGTAGAGGTCAACTAGATGATGCTACATGCTAAATATAAAAGCTGTCTACCTTATGCTTTTAGAGAAGAAGATTTTCCTAGTTCACCCATCATGCTTAGATAAGCTAAAAGGGATGCGCCCGGGTAGAGCCCAAATATGACCCCATGGTCTTGATATGAACAACTTGGTAGGGGCCCACTTGATGACGCTTCATACCAAATATGAAAGCTGTGTGCCATCTGGTTTTAGAGATGAATTTTTTTTTAAGATTTTCGCTCTTTGATTCTATGGAAAATGGGTTACGCTCGGATGGAACCCAAATATGATCCCAGGGTTTTCATATGAACAAACTTGATAGAGGTCCACTAGAAGATGCTACATATCAAATAAAAAAAAGCTGTCTACCTTCTTCTTTCAGAGAAGAAGATTTTTGATATTTATTTTTACCCTTCGTGCTCAGAAGAACTAAAAGGGATGCACCCAGGCAAAGCCCAAGTATGTCCCCATTGTCTGCCATCTGGCTTCATAGAAGAAGATTTTCGCTCTTTGATTCCATTTCAAAAGGGTTGCGCCCGGTTGGAGCCCAAATATGACCCCAGGGGCTTGATATGAACATACTTGGTAGAGGTCCACTAGATGATGCTACATACCAAATATGAAAGCTGTCTGCTTTCCACAATTATATTTTGAGAAGGGTCACCAATAAAAATATCTGCTAAGTGTGGTTGAAATCCGCCTATTTGCTACTGAGGAATAAATGTTTGAACATTTTGGGCTCAAAATATGCCCTCTGTAAGAGCGTCCTAGCTCTTAGGAGTGCATTTCGACGTAACGTAGCGTCGCGCCGTACTAAAATACGCGCGACGTTCACGCGACGTCAAAATGACGTAAATGTTTTGCAACGACCGTTTTTCAAATCAGTTTTAGTTGTGCGGGCTTGAAGAACGGTCAGCTCAATTGTTGAGAATCATCAGCTTTCTGACATTGATAACTAACGAAGATTATTAAAGATGCATTAACTCAAAAGAGCGTTTTTTGATATCCGAGCCCCACTACAATTCTCAACAAGCTATTTGACGATAAGAGATGAAAATGGTTTTCGAGACAGCAAAGAAGCAACGGTCAACGCATCTGGCGCAACTTACGAGACTGTATAAGGACCTCGAGAAGCATATGGTCAACAAGGAGAACAAAGAGAAGGTAGACGAACTTTATTTATCATTATGCTCCAGATATGAACATTTCAAAACAGCGCATTTCACATGCGTAGATAACTGTGAGAACTCAAGTGTGATTGAAAATCTAGAGGAAAGTTATAAAAGCCAGAAACAAAACTATGACGAATTCAAGGAACATTTCAAAAGGTGGAATGACGATTGTGACAATGAATCGGATATCGGGTCGGTCGCTTCATCAAGAAACCAAATACGAAGTGCGAAAATAAAGCGCATGATAGCAGAAAACAAGATGAAAACATTGAAAGAAAGGATGCGGCTCGAACACCAACAACGAGAAATCGAAAATAGGAAACAAATGTTGGCTATCGAGAGCGAGATTGAGGAGGCGAGAATCGAGGAATCGGTTTGGGAGGAAGAAGCCCAAAGACGCGTGGACCTACAAAACAACGTGGAAAAAGAGACGAGGTTACTTTCTACATCGAATGCAACCACAACTACGACGACAAGTGAAATAGACATTGCTTTCAATAGATTGGCGAACACTCTACAAGAAGGTTTCAATTTACCAAAACCCGAGATATTGACTTTCGACGGTAACGTTTTGGATTATTGCAAATTCATCAAAAACTTTGAGACTAATGTAGAAAGTAAGGTGAGTGATAATAGATAAAGACTGAGCTATCTCATTCAATATTTTACTGGCGAAGCTAAATCATGTATTGAGGATTGTGTTTTGATGGACTCTAACGAGGGTTATGAACAAGCTAGATCTATTCTATGCTCTCGTTATGGCCGATCTCATGTTATTGCTAGAACCTGTATTGATAAATTATTGACTGGTCCACAGATTCAGGCTTCAGATGTTGATGGGTTATCGAAGTTAGCGCTGGATATGCAAAAATGCCAAATAACATTATCACAGCTAGGATTTGTGTCTGACGTTGATAATTCTGAGAACTTAAGAAAAATTGTTAGACGAATGCCTTTGCATCTTAGGACAAAATGGGCCGATACTGCGCACTCTATTTATGAAACTGGTAAAGAGCCATGTTTTAAGAACTTGATGAAATTTGTAGATGAAAGAGCGCGCGTAGCCCGCTCAATTTACGGCATCGACGTTGCTCAGGAAAGTTCGAAGCAAAAGTACACAAAACCTGAAAATTTGTCATCTGAAAATGTACATAGAAAGAAAATAACCACATTGTCTTCGTTCTCTGAGGACGACAGAGAATGTGGTTGTTGTTCCGGCAAATGTGCAGATCTTAGTAGTTAAATTCAAGAACATGAAATTAGAAGATAGGCGAAATTTCGTTGTAAAGAACAGGTTATGCTTTAATTGTCTTAAAAGAAATCACATGTCTAGGAAATGCCGAAAAGAGAAAATGTGTAAGGTTAGTGAATGTTCAGGTAAGCACCACACACTACTGCACAGCTGGACTCGGATCAGAGATGACAATGAAGCCGTACAACCGTCAGTTAATTGCGCGACATCAAAGGGATCTCGTGTAAAAACTTGTTTAGGAATTATTCCCGTAAAGATTCAGTGTAAAAACGGCAGATCCTTCCACACGCACGCGTTATTGGATGACGGCGCTGACAAAACCCTATGTGACGAAAGATTATTGAAGAAAATAGGATGTACTGGTAAACGGATAACTTTCCAAATATCAACCGTGAATTCAACAGGAAATGACGTACATGGACGTGAAGTCGATCTAAACGTGAGTTCTGCGTATGGTGATGGCACAATTACAATTCAAAACGTCTGGACGGTGAAGAAGTTACCAATTTCACTTCGTTCTGCCGCTACCATTAAGGACATTCGGAACGTTTCATACCTGTCGGATATCCAAATTCCCGACGTTAACGTCAGTGACGTCATGCTATTAATCGGCACAGACGCACCTGAGGCTCATATTCCGGTGGAAGTTCGCTCGGGAAACGAGGATCAGCCTTATGCGATTCGATCAAAACTTGGATGGGCTGTTCGAGGACCGATCGGAGATGCGAGTTGGACTCCTTCGGCAAGCGTAAATTTCCAACAGTCAAGTGACAATGTGTTGCAAGAACAATTAGAAAGGCTGTGGACAACCGATTTCAGGGACGGGATTATGGCAGAAAAGGAATGCATGTCAGTAGAAGACACTATGGCCTTGGATAAGATGAAATCATCTATCGTACACCAGGATGGACATTATAAGATGGATCTTCCATGGAGAGACGAAAGTAAAGCCCTACCAAATGATTTGCCGCTTGCGCAGGCGAGACTTACGCAGTTAAAACGTAAACTGTCACGTGATCCGAAATTGCACGAGATGTATTCAACCGCTATGAATAGCTATATTGAAAATGGCTATGCTACAGAAGTTGATGAGCCTTCGATAGTTACCAGCAAAACTTGGTATTTACCCCATCACCCCGTTTTGAATGCAAATAAGCCGGGAAAAGTGAGAGTTGTGTTTGATTGTGCCGCGAAATATAAAGGAATATCACTAAACAGTCAACTGCTACAGGGTCCAGACTTAATGAACAATTTAGTTGGCGTAGTGATACGGTTTAGACAGGAGAAAATAGCCTTAGCCGCGGATATAGAGGCTATGTTTCATCAAGTTAACGTTACAGAAAGGGACTGTGACTCTTTGAGGTTTCTATGGTGGTCTAATGGGGACATGAACAAACCATTAAAAACATACTGCATGCGTGTACATTTGTTTGGTGCGACATCTTCTCCGAGCTGTACAGCATATGCGTTGAAGAGAACAGCTAGTGACAATCGCGGCCTGTATGAAGAGGATGTTATTCAAACAGTTGAGCGAAATTTTTATGTAGACGACTGTCTGAAATCGGTACCTAGTGAAGACAAAGCCATACAATTGGCCGAAAATCTATAAAGTTTAATGAAACGGGGAGGATTCCGACTTACTAAGTAGCTAAGTAACAGTCGGAAGGTTCTAAACGCAATACAAGAATCGGAGAGGGCGCCATCGGTGATCAATCTTGGACCGAACGTTGATTTACCGTGTGACCGGGCATTAGGTGTAGGATGGGATGTGAACAAGGACACAATACAATTTAATGTGAATATCACAGAAAAGCCACCCACAAGACGGGGATTACTATCTATTGCGAGTTCGATCTTCGATCCCCTAGGATACGTTGCTCCTATCACTTTGCGCGCGAAAGCCATAATTCAGAGTTTGTGTCGTAAAGGGATTGGTTGGGATGAGGACATTCCTGCCCCGGAAATGTCGGATTGGAATCAATGGTTATCTTCTATACCATCAATTGGACGGATTCAAATTAATCGCTGCTACAAGCCAACCCACTTTCAAGAAATGAAGAGCACGCAGTTACATTTATTCTGTGACGGGTCGGAGGCTGGATATGGGGCATGTGCGTACCTACGTCTAGAAGATGTGATGGGAAATGTCGTCTGCCCACTTGTCATCGGAAAATCTCGCCTGGCACCAATTAAACAGATGTCGGTACCGAGGCTCGAACTTTCAGCAGCCACTCTTGCCTGTCAACTATACGGTATGTTATCAGAGGAGCTCGAACTGGACGTCGAATCCGTAACGTTCTGGACAGACTCAACGATAGTACTAGGCTATATCAATAACACGACAACTAGATTTAAGACATTTGTTGGAAATCGATTACGCATTATTCATGACGCTACCAAACCTAGCCAGTGGAGACACGTAGATAAAGATTCGAACCCAGCAGATATTGCGTCCAGGGGAATTAGTGGAGCGGATACCGAAAAGCTTCATAAGTGGTTATACGGACCGTCATTTTTATTGAAGTCGGACGACTATTGGCCTCGAAACGTGTGTGAGTACAGGATCCCGAAGGGTGACGTTGAACGGAAGAAAAACGTAACGGTAAACGCGACCGTAACAGAAAACGGACTAAGCAAAATTATTGACTATTTCTCTGATTGGACAAAGCTCAGACGATGTGTAGCTTGGTTATTACGATTTCAAGTGTACTGTGTGAATAAATACGTGGACAGTGACGTAAAAGTGAAAAAAGGAGAACTTACCGTCGAAGACGTTAGAGCGGCGGAGCGTGCCTTGATTACACACGTGCAGTATCGGCATTTCCAGGGAGAGATTGAAGATCTTAATGCAAAGAATCACGTGAAAAAAGATAGCAAACTCGCTTCGCTTAATCCTATCATTGAAAATGGACTAATTCGTGTGCAGGGACGAAGGCTACCAATAGATATGAAAACTTGCCCTATTATCGTACCACAGTCGGATCACATATCGAAACTGATTATACGTCATATTCATGAAACACACGGACATGTTGATAGAGAGCAGGTGCTCGCTGTTCTCAGACGAAAGTACTGGATTCTACGAGGACCGAGTGTCGTTAAAAGAATGCTTGGAAGTTGTATAGTATGTAAACGTGCGTATGCTCCTTTACTTAGACAACAAATGGCCCCTTTACTAAAGGAACAGATGACCCCCAACAAACCCCCATTCACCTACGTTGGAATAGATTACTTCGGCCCTTAATGATTAAGACACAAGATACGACCACGAAAAGATACGGATGTCTATTTACGTGTTTAACTACTAGAGCGGTACACTTAGAAGTGGCGCATACGTTGACTACAGAATCGTTCTTAGCGGCTTTTCAACGTTTTGTGAGTAGAAGAGGCTTGCCGGAGAAGGTATATAGTGACAATGGGACAAATCTCGTAAGTGGGGACCGTGAACTCAGGAGATGCTTCAATAATTGGAACCAGTCAAAGATAGGACGTGAAATGGTGAAACGGGATATTGAGTGGCATTTCAACCCACCGAGTGCAAGTCATATGGGTGGATTGTGGGAAAGACTGATTCGATCTACAAGGACAGTGTTGAAGTCGATTGTCAAGGAACAGTTACTTAATGATGAACAGTTGTTGACATTAATGACAGAAACTGAAAACATTCTAAATAGTAGGCCTATTACACAAGTGAGTCGTGATCATAGTGACCCGTTACCGTTAACACCAAACATGTTGTTAATGATGAAATCAGAGTCCCATATTCCATACGTAATTAACAACGGTGAACATTCATCAACCAAACAATTATGGAAGCAAACTCAGTACTTGATAAACGTGTTCTGGAGGCGTTGGATAAGGGAATACTTACCTACATTACAAAAACGTCAAAAATGGAGACGGCTTACTCGTGATTTGCGTGCTGGAGACCTCGTATTAGTAGCTGACGACAAGATTCCGAGGGGACAATGGCCGATGGGCGTGTTCGAGGACGTCAGAACTGACCGAGACGGGCATGTGCGTAGTTGTGTGATCAAAACAAAAGGGTCAAAATTAGTAAAACCGGTCACAAGGCTTTGTCTTTTAGAAGGGGTGTAATTGCTTTGCATTGACATGTAAATTACAAAGGTCGTTATTTCAATATGTTTTAAAATGAGTAATTGTATTATAAGTACCAGAAATATTTCAAGATTTATAGTGCAAGATCATTGTTAATTACATTATTTCAAATGGTTTGTGATTTAAAAAGCATTTCTTTTACCTTCGCACTTAATTGCCTTTTATTTATGAAATGATGTGATTTCATAGAGGGGAGTGTAAGAGCGTCCTAGCTCTTAGGAGTGCATTTCGACGTAACGTAGCGTCGCGCCGTACTAAAATACGCGCCTCGCGCGACGTTCACGCGACGTAAAAATGACGTAAATGTTTTGCAACGACCGTTTTTCAAATCAGTTTTAGTTGTGCGGGCTTGAAGAACGGTCAGCTCAATTGTTGAGAATCATCAGCTTTCTGACATTGATAACTAACGAAGATTATTAAAGATGCATTAACTCAAAAGAGCGTTTTTTGATATCCGAGCCCCACTACACCCTCCCTGCCACGCCCATATTTGGGGGGGTCAATTAAAAATCCTCGAATAGGTTTTTTCGAAGGGTCGAAAATTGGTTGAAATCCACCCATTTGTTACTGGGGAGAAGATACTTAAAGAATTTGGGCTCAAAATAAACCCCGCCCATATGGGGGGGGGGTGTCAATAAAAATTCCACGAACAAATTCTGCGAAGGGTCACTAAGGAATATTTCTGCCAAGCTTGGTTGAAATTGGTTACTGAGAAGATGTTCAAAGAATTGCTGACGACTTCCGATGGACAAAAGGTGATAAAAAAAACTCGCCTTCAGCACATTTTGTTCGGGTGAGGCAGAACACTTACCATTGGCAAACACTTCAAGGAAATTCAAGATACAATGGTCATATGATCATGATAGATCGCGATGATGCCCATCTACAGATATCAAGATCAAGGTAATGTGATAACGTCAAAGTCACTTTTTTTTCTTTAAGATGCCTTTTCAGGTTTTAAAAAAACACATATGGTATAAACATACAATATGATTGACCTTGGCAGATGATCTTGGCCTTGTCACATAACAATGACTTTGGCATGAGCAGATGTGTATCATAAAGATCTATCATCCGGCCAAATATCGGGCTTTTATCTTTGATAGTTTTGAAAATATTGGTAAAGTTAAGTTTTCTGGTTAATTCTTTGAATTATTTGACCTTGACAGATGACCCTACCTTTTCACATGACCTTGCCTTGGTATGAGCAGATGTGCATCATTAAGATCTATCGTCATGCTAAATAAGAGGCTTATATCTTGAATAGGATTAAAAATATTGGCAATGTTAAGTTTTTCTGGTCAAGTTTTGCGGACAGACAGACGGACGGAAGAACAGACCCTCAACGGTTAAACAATATGCACCAGATTTTTCGATTCGGGGTCATAAAAAATTATAGGAAGCTTATTATTTTTGCATAACACTTTAAGCCAATGCAAAATATGCTGTACCTTTATTTTGCATGATGTGTACTGTTTTATTATAGAAGTTTGCCTAGCAGGGCGATTTTCAATCGAAGATATACTCAGATACCTTGATGAAAGTGGGGTTGATGAAAAGCAATAAATGAAATTACATTACGTAAATCATATAAAGTACGTAGATTCCAGGTCATTTTCGTGAGAGAAGATTACCTTCCCCAGTGAAACAATATTGATTCATCGCTGATACATGAGCAATTTATAGAGGGTATGACGTAGGCAACTCTTTTTCATCAATTTATTTACTTTTCTTCATAGTGATATTTTGCTTTAAGCTTTATCATAAATATTTCCTCCTTTTTTCTAACAAGTTTTGAACAAATATAACAAAATCTTGTCTACTGACACAGTCTATATTTCAAATTTGCCTATTTTATGACTGGTTTGATTGACAATGATTAAATTTGTTTATATCGCTGAAATTTCTCTATGTGAAAGATTTAAGAGAACTATAACAAAGAAATATTCCTTTAGTTTACATATGGATTTTCAATGCTGTTGACGATTTAGATATTGATGTAATTCAAACGGTGAAGGCTTTCAATGTAAAATTTATAAGATCTACCTTTCTATGATACTCATTTCGGCTTTTGGCAAAATTTTAAGTTTTGGCCATTTGATTGTTTGCACCAGAAATAGTGTACTTCAAAATTGTTTCCTTTTGTATTCCTATTCGTAACGAGATCGCTTTCCATAGAAGTAATACAGACATATCGTAATCTTTCCATATCTTTTCATGTACAACAAAAACGCCTTTTGTGTGCCCAGAGAAAAGTCCGCTTACATATCATCCTCAATTTTTTTTCAACTCAATAAAAAATATTACATTCTACACACTGCTTCTCTAATATTGATTTTCGGCTTTCTTAAATCTTTATATCCCAATTGTATTGTAGTTATTTCCAATTATGCCGTTTGACAGAGGAATGAAAATTATACGATTCTCCTTACACTTTACGCTGGTCGGTGTCTTAAGTTTTCTTTCGGTTTCTATCAACAATAATGTAAAGAATTTTCGAAATAACTGGACCATTTGGCAGATGTCATTTTTACTGCCTTTATTTACTTAATCTGTAGCAAAGCAGAGTGATACCCCCACCAGCGCTTTTTCCCAGTTCCGTCAACCGTATGCTGACAAATTCAAATGTGCCATTGACCCTGGACCTTCGAGACCCCGAAAATATTGAAAACTTTCTGGGGTCATGTGCGACAATCGTTAAAAAATTCATATTTTATGTCAAGTTGTTTTTGAGTCCGGAATTAAAATGAAAAAAAAAAAAAAAAAATGAAACCAATATAGCTTCTTTCCTACGTAGGTAAAGCTGCGTCTTCGGTTGCGGCGTGTATTGCGAATAGCTTTAGATAAAATTTCAAGTAGGTGAGGGAAAAGGAAATTCGTTTTAACTTGTTACCATTTTCACTATTTTTTGTTTATTTTCATACCGCATTACAAGAATTGTGTTGATTTTGTTGAAACGGGCAACCCCCGACGGCGACACTCTTCCTTTGCGACTATTAGTCTACCACTATGGGTTTATAATCAAAGACCTATGTGGGATAGCAGCTGGAGGCTAGGAAAGGATGTGAGGGTAGTAATGGTGAGAGATATACCAGGAATCCATTTTTAGGTGCCCCAGCCGCCGCGATATGACTGAAATAATGTTAAAAGTGGCATAAAACCTCATTCAATCAATTTACTGTAGGAAATGCATACATGACTGGCTCTGGTCAGAATACGGAAACTAGTGCGCAAGCCTACCAAGATCGAGAGCCTTCGCTTATTATTAATGAATCTTGTTTGGTGATTCTACCATTCCATACAATAATTTTAGATATGTGACCTTTTCAATTTGGCTCCAACATCTCAAGACTTTCACAGCTTATTTTGACTGAAAAACAACATTTTGAAGCGTCTTTAGAACTATTTTGTAACGATTTCCTAGCTCTTGCCAATGTTTCTCCAAAATACTCAATCACCATTAACTTACATACCCTTTACCTATTTTCCCACCAATATAAAGATAATTGCAATAAGTAGACCATTCTAAGAGACATTTTCAGGATCATTTTAGGTAAAGAGTCATAAATGCTGTCATTGAAATCAGTACAGTTGATCGGGAGGAGATGGTTTTTTAGATTTCAATGTGAAAATGTTTTAGATTTCAAGGTGAAAATGAGCCCCGCCCTGTCACATCCACGGGTCTATTAATATGATGTAACCTTCAGTTCCATGCGAAGTTTCATTAAAATAAGCCAAAATAAGGGAGTAGAAGATTTTTAAGATTTTAAAATGCACTGCCACGCCCAAATTTGGGCCCCAATAAAATTTTCTTGACTGTTTGTGTGCATCGTACTTACACATTATGTTTGAAACATTTAAAAGTTCCCTCTCCATGCATAACATAAACAAGCTCTTTCTGTGTTTCAGTTATGCGATTTTTGTCTAAAATCGTTTGCTTGCTATTAGCCCAATGTATACACTAATGCGTATTAAAGTCTTGGGTGATTAGTTCTGTCTGTCCGAACAAGATTTTCAAGTTCAAGATAAAGATAGACAACAAATGTCCTATGAGAATTATCATTTTAGTCAATGAAAAAGAAACCATCTACAATATCACTTGCAAAATGTCGTCAAATTGTTAGAGGATTCCCCATTTCAAATCTCTTAACAGTAAGCGCAACTTTGACATTTTTACAAAGTTTGAAATGGCCATCAATGTTGATGCTGGACAAAACCCATCAATGATACAACTGAAAGATCCGTCGATTTAAGGAATACAACACTCAAGGAAGCACTCACTCGGCATGCAACACAATCTTTTCCTGTCGCTTTGAAAGTCCATACAAAGGTTTGACCTGTCTGTGAAAAGAACAGAGATATATTGACCCATCTTCAAATTCACATGGTTCCTTGCTCAGAGCAGTCTTGAAATTTGACGCCGTCTCGTCAGGTAGTACTGCTATTTTGCAAGTACACATACGGAAAATCTGAGTCATGTTCTTGGTTTACTTGGTCGATACTTTTTTAAATATCTTTTTCCAATAGGACAACATGTATTCTATAGTTACATGTAGATATAGCAGATTCCCTATTGACATGGCATGGTGAATATTAAAGATATTAAATAAATAAGTCCTATACTTTTATAGATGTAGACATTTAAAGAGAATTAAGCAGTAAATCGCAGACCTATTCTAAATAGATATCTATATAAAATTTCACTTGTCATATTACGTATTGGCTAAGCTTTGCCCTGCCCTTTCAAAAAAGTCATATGATATATCTTTATTTTTTTCATTCTAAGAATTCTATCATTAGAAGTTTCATTGATAGAGATAGAACTTTGTATGTAAATCTATTACTTTTAGATCGAATACTTACCCTTGTCTGGCTGAAACAATCATCTTAGAAAAATAACTCAAAACATAACTTTTCTAATTTAAAGGGCTCTGTCAAGGAAATATTTGGCATCAGTTTGACAAGGTAAAAGCATTTTTCAGTAGACTTTATCATATCAAAAAAGGAAATAAAATAACTTAGATAACTATTACTCAATGGCGTTTTATGCGTATTGTAAGTATTTTTTTTTTAAAAACTAAATAAATGTTGTTCAAACATTCTAATCACAAATCACTAAGCTGTAGTTGTAAAGTGTCAACGTCCCTCGAACGACTTATCAAGATATAAAAATTAAATAGTTTCGTTATAAAAAAATAAGGGTCCCAGAATGACCCTAAACTGCTCACCTGCACTTTATGTGTCAAGTGGAATTCATCCTTGTAATTTTCTGGCAAAGTTTCATTCACATTTGCCTAATTGTTGAAAAGGAAATGTTATTCTAAGTATTTTAAGTGAAAATAGACCATGCCCAAACGTTCATTACTGAGGAGACTAAAAATAAGCCTTGTCCTGCCAAAACCAATACTTATGGGCCTATCATAATTTCTTGAACTTACGTGAATTTTTAAAAAGGGTCACCCATGAAGCATTCTGGTAAAGTTTAATTGAAATCGGCTCAATGGTTCAGGCTCAAAAAAAGCCATGCTCTGCGACGCCCATATTTATGGGCAAATCAAAGTTTCGTTAATAATTTCTAAAAATGGTCACTAAAGGAACATTCTGATAAAGCTTCATTGAAATCAGCCTAGTGTTTCAGGAGATGTTCATAGATTTCGGGCTCCAATACGCCCTGCCCTGCCACGCCTATATTTATGGGCAAATCAAAATTTGCGAATTTTTTTTAAAAAAAGGGTCACCAAAGGAACATTTTGGTTAAGAATAGATTAGAAATATATTTAAATTTGTTCTTCTTGTGTCAGGCTGTCGATTGGCCATAATGCACCATTAAAATATCTATATTTTCTTAGAAAACGAATTTCAATTCAGCTCTTGTCTTGATTAGAAAGTGCTATATTTCTATTAAGTGGGTTTTTTTTACCTGTTTGAACAATGTTTACGTTAAGGGAAGTCTATTCACAATTCACTCCAAGATGGAAGATAGCTATGAAAAAAATCCGTATGTTTGTAATATAGAAGAAATTGTACCAAATGGCAAATTGGGGGAAAGGGAACTTTTAAACCATTCGCCAAGATATTTACATTAACATTAGACCACCAAAAGATAAGATTTCGAAAGGAAACCGGTATTGAGACATGCAAGTAAAATGAACATCTATGTGGGTAATATCAGCTGTTACGATGAACTGCATGACACCTCCTTTTAAGCCCAAGGCCCGTTTTACTTAACTTCTAACGAAAAAATTAATCGTA
The DNA here is from genome assembly GCA_948146395.1 of Fragum whitleyi. NCBI lineage: Eukaryota > Metazoa > Mollusca > Bivalvia > Cardiida > Cardiidae > Fragum > Fragum whitleyi. The sequence goes on from OX411553.1 coordinate 52,701,862, forward strand.
ACTCAAAATCACAAATCGTATCTGGTGTTTTCATTTATTAGGTTCTGCCTTGCAATATCTCATTGGAATCGTCTGTAGAAGAGGATTCCAATGAGATAATGGATGACCGAAATCCATATTCAGTAACTAATCTAGAAGAAACTTTATCTTTTTGTTTGATGCAAAAAATGATCGTAAGATGTAAAGTTAAACAGGCCCCAAAAACTTTTTCCAGAAATCTCTTTGAAAAATTGTGACGAAGACGGCCATGAATGATGTCGGAAATTCTACACATGCTAAGCAACAAAGATATCAAATGATCTGAAAGCTACAACTCGATACAAACTACATATGACAGTTTTTCTCTGCCTTCGCAGACACAAAAAAGACATGACGATTTTATATCACAAATTTGACGTCAAAACGGGCATATGTAATGAACCTTCTCGGTGAAATAATCCATGGGAACAATAAACTGATTATATCATATATCAATAAAAACTTTTGAATGTCTTTGCTTTGAATATGTAAACATATACTTTGTTCGAATGTATGAAATAATAGCAATTTAAAGGGACCAGATACTATAATATACGGAAAAAATGCGAGACTCAACAACAAGACGAATATGATTTAGTCAAATTTGTAAAAATGGTCATCTCAAAACCAAAAAATTGAATTGTTTCCTTTGTTTCAATTGAAAACCCTACGGTCACACAGGAAAAGAAAATAAAATCATTAATTGCTTAAAACCATATTTTAATCCTTTTTAAAATGCATCTTAAATGACATTATGCAACTTCAATCCCGGCCTTGACGTTGCGTCATAGTAACGAATGCATTAAGTCATTATACCTTTGTTAGGGCGAGGCGAAAGTCGAGGCGCTTATAGTTTTCGTCCCTAGTATTTATTTAAATTATTGCTATAAGTACATGTAAATTACAGCGTGAAATTGACATTCACTTAAATCAAAACCATTCTTAATCGCTCGCTCAGCGATCCATTCATGCATTCTTAACACTCACTCAATCCATTCGAAAACGATCAAACCCAATGAAAAATATAGAATCAACAACGTAATTCAAAACAAATTTGGATAAAGAAAAATCGCGATTTCACTGACATAATTCAAATTATAAGCCTCTAATAGGTTCTTAAAGAAAAGGGAATCTATCTATAGAACTTGTATGTGTATTTTATTAAAGGGAGCTGATCATCCTGAACAAAATTTGCTATAATGGATTACCTCCCATTAAATTCACTCAAAACTCGCTCCACGCACTCAATCAATTTCATTCCAAAATAATGCCAAAATCATTCACCTTGTCAATTTCACGATGTTGTAAACTGTAAAATGCGTGTCATGTCACAGTTTACATACTAGTAATTCAATATGATCCTCATTCCTCTCAAATTAAAAGCTGGAAGTCTGGGCATTTATGAATGTAATCAAAATCGAATGACGATTGGTAAATCTACTATAATATAAGAAACGAAATCAAAATAACAGGATTAGAATTTTTTGTTTCGAAACCACACGTAAATGGAGAAAACGGATTAATTTCGGTTTCATGAACAAAAAGCTATTCAGTTGTAGGTTAAAAAATAAGAACAAAGCTACTTGGTCAGTTTTATACAATAATTCAATGTATTTCAAGAAGAAAACATTATACAATAGTATGGTTCTGAGTATGGATAAAACGCTCTTTGAAGTGATACGAGTATAATAGACTTTAATGATAAACGACTTGTACAAAAATACCTAACTAGATTAAACAGCTTTGTTTAAAAACAAAAAGAGAGAGTGTGTGGGTTCTCATGAATGTTTATGAAACTTGATAATATTTGAGAATGAAAAGAATCGAAAGAATAAAAAAAAAAGGCGGTTCACAAAGAGAGAAGTGTTAAACCCCGTTACCATGGAGCTTTCATTGCAGACGAATCAATAAAACATGCTTGTGCCTAAATACCAAAGATATATATACCTCGCGTGGAGCACAATCAAGTATGAGAGGAAATCAATAACAAGCGCATAATTAGGTCTTGTCAAGGACTGCCAAGGTATCTTGATAATGAGTTTACATAAATATTAATATAATATGTCATCCACAATATCAAACTTCGTAAAATATATATACTGTCCTTAATAAAAGATGCTTGTACAAATATTTTTTTTAAATCGAGTGTAATCTTGGCTTTTTTACAAACCATTTTATAAAAGGGTAAATACTATAGAAACGTCATTTGCTCAAATATTTGTTTATCCGATATTTGAATAATGATAAGTTTAATGCACAAATGGTTGGTATAATGCATCTTCCACTGGCATTCCCTGTTTTTAAGCGCGTATCGAAACGGCTACCAGCAGTTATTTTCTGTTTGTAAAAAATTGTTTCTTATGTAAGTAGAAATTATGAGCCTCTAGCCCAGTGACAAATCAGTTTAGAAGGATCAACGGTCCACAGGCAAGGAAATTACATTCATCCAGGTATTTCTCGAACTTGAGTCTAGACTGTTGGATCAATGGCCGGCTTTGGATCGACAATACAGAAAATTTAATCAGGCTGCCTGGGAGGAGATGGCGACAGTATAACACACGCAAGTAAAATGAGTTTATTGATTCAATAGAGTTTTACGCCGCTTTCAAATTTTTAGCTCGGCTGTATTCGGAGAAAACCGGAGGTATTGCTAAAGCCTTGGTGTCGTCGTCGTTGTGCGAAAACTTTGTCATTTTGTGAATGTTAAGTGATTGGGCATTCATATTCCACATGATGATTGCCTGTGACAAGGCCTTTCTGTTGGTTCCAAGTTTAAGGTCATCAGTCAAGGTCAATGTCATTTTTCAAGGTCAAATTCGTGAAAGAAAATGCAAAAAACTTTGAAATATTGCGATATCTTTTGAATTGTATGTGATAGGGCCTTTTTATTCCACGTGATGATTGCCTGTGACAAGACCTTTTTATTGGTACCAAGTTGAAGGTCATCGATCAAGGTCAAGGGTTTTTTTTAAGGTCAAATTTATTGTAATAAGCAAAAACTTTGACATATTGTGATATCTTTTGAATTGTAAGTGATTGGGCCTTCATATTTCACATGACGGTTGCCTTGGACATGCATTTTCTGTTGGTATCAAGTTCAAGGTCATCAGCCAAGGTCATTTCTAAAGGTCAAATTTGTGGTAAAAAAGCAAAAACTTTGACATTTTGCGATTTCTTTTGAATGGTATAAGTGATAGGGTCTTCATATTTCACATGATAATTGCCGTGGACAAGTACTTTCCATTGGTTCCAAATTCAAGGTCATCAGTCAAGGTCAAGGTCATTTTTCAAGGTCAACTTTGTGAAAAAATTCCTTTTTTTCTACATCTTGTGATATCTCTGGTTCTACTGAAAGCATTCACTTGAAACTTGGCACACATATTCACCATCAAAAGAGCAACTTTTTCTATGAAGGGGGATAATTTTAGAAGCATTTTCTGCAAATTATGCCCCTTTATCTACTTAGTTTTTAACCATCCATTAGTTTTCTACCATCCAGCACTTACAGCCGAGCGTAGGCGGTGCTCTTGTTTCAGTTATATCACGGCGGTTGGAGCATCTATCAATGGTTTTCTTGTATTTCTCTCACCAGTACAACCACCACATCCTTTCCTAGCCTTCAGCTCCTATCTCGCATAGGTCTTCGATTATCAACCCATTGGTGAGAGACAAATAGTGGAAAAGAATGAGTGCCGCCGCCGGGGATCGAACCCGGGACCTCTAGATTGACAGTCCGAGGCTTTACCAACTGCGCAATGACGGCGATCGTAAGTTAAACGGGAGATTCGAACTAAATACCACTCATCACTCGAAAATGGACCATACAGAGGCCCCCCAAAAAATATAGCTCTTAATCGACGACAAAATATGACGACGACTCCGACCAAAAGGTATATCTTCCTGAGAAAACTATCATATTTAATGACAGATTGATATAATAACATGTAAGGTTGCGATTGGTCAGTTTTAGAAAAAAAAAAAAATAAAATTCAATGCCAAGGGTTACATTTACCTATAGGGATCGTAAGCCACATTCCGAGCTGACTTCAAAGGAAAAAAAATGTCGAACGGTATGCCGAGTCCGCCAAAAACAACTAATTCCTAAGGTATAGATTACTATGCCCGATACCGCTTTGCAGAAGGCACAACTCGCGTTTTTATAATTTTGGTTGAGTTGATTCGTTTGCTACTAGTCAGTCAATTTATCCATTCGATCATTCCGTCTAACAATCGTAGAAATGCTGTTTTCCTAGGGGTACACGCTCGTCGGCTCTTTCTTTAACATGGAATTGAATTCCATAAAGAAGTTGTATTTTACTGTGGGAAAACAAATGTGTGATAGGGTCAATTTCTCCCTTTCCCACAATATGGTCCACCCTATACTTTTACCCAAAATATTTGTTTTAATTTCTACCCTAGATATATATCAAATTACACCCATGTTGTTTTATTGTCCGCAACCTGTTCCAATTTGGACCAGTCTAAAATTTTGTCGTCTGTTAAAGGGTTTAAGGATGGGACAAGGCATTTAATTTTTTCTAAATTAGATTAATCCATTACAAGACAACAAATGTTTAGACAGGTCCGAATTGCAAAGGGATGCAGATCTCATACAATATGTGGAAAATTAGTAAAATTTGTAGCAGAATGGAAAATTAGTAAAATTTGTAGCAGAAAGGGTAGATAATATAGGGAGAAAGGAGAAAGTGTTAGTTAGCAGCATTTTCTTCTTTTCCCTATTAACAAAATCATCCGTCAAGATCAAATATAAAAGCTATGTATATTTAACACAGCAGTGATTTTGGCAGCGATAGGAATAAAATATCTGGTATACATAACAAGGTGAGTAATCAAGGTTATATTCCAGAAAATTGACCTCGTGTGTTGTTTCGTCTATTCAGTTCCCTCGCCTTCAGTACTATCAGTACTTTGATTTTGGCACAGTGTAGTTATATGCAAGCACTGCGTTGAACACAAAGCACTTCCTTACGCACAAAAGTTGACGTTTACTAGACCTATTTTTGCGCGCGCAAGAGCATTAAAAAGCTACGCAGTACACACGTTGCTCGGTTTTTGACTCGGCTATCTTTTTCCAAGGCAATTTCCAGCATACAGGGTTGTTTTCTATGGTCTGCTAAACCAGGCCAAAAACCACCTTTGATAAAAATGTCGAAATATTGACAAGAAAGGTGCATGATTGCATCTTTAATTGAAAATAAAATAGTTTATGGCATGGATAAAGCATACCTCTTAGTTCGCATGTTTTGGTGTTATTAGAACAATATTGAAATATTACTCTCTGTGACGCGTTTGAAAATAAATTTCTATATCCAGCAAATACAGGTCATCATCAATTTACCGCATCAACTCTGCGCTTACTCCCTCATAATTTTTAACCCATTTTGCTTTTCCTGTGGGAGATCTCCTCCTCTCAAGTATATGCCTGGTTGCAACAGTATTCTTTTCACTTTGAAACCTTTGAATGTCTTTCCAAACTCTGCATGAATGTTCCTTGGATGACCCTTCTAAAAAAATGTATTTGCGAAATTCTGTTTAGCCCATTAATATGGTTGTGGCAGATTAAGGCCATTTCTCATTTTCAAATCAACTCCTTAACCTAAGACTATTTTAAATTAACTTTTGTCAGAATGTATATCCTGTGATCCCTTAAAACGTGATATTCTGATTTTGCAACAAATGTGGGCGTGACAGGGTGCATATGAGGTCTATTTTCACTTTGAACCTTTTGAATATTATCTCCTCTTCAACAACTAGGCGAATGTGAATGAAACTTTTCCTGAAATTTATTTTTGCGAGATCCACTGGACCAATCGAATTCAGGTGAGTGGTTTATGGCCATTCTGGCTCTCTTGTATTAATTTTCCTCTAAATAAATAATGAAACTTGAATCGTTAATCTATCGTCAGAGGCTGTAAGTTCGGGTGAATTATGAGTTGTGATAGCGGGTTTTCTTAAACAAGAGTGCCAACAGACGTCATCAGTCACATAGCTTCGCCAAAATATTTTCATTCTGAAAGCCAAGATTTTTTGAGCTCGTCCTTAAAAAATGTTTTAGATCCGTATGAAAAGAACGAGTCAATGTTTTTCCTTCTTTCGTACGTTTTAATTGTATTGTAGTCACAGTCACAATTTATTTGTCTGACGTTTTAATTTTTAAGATAACGTCTCGGTCTAAAAAATAAATGAGATAAGTGCATAAAAATTGGCATCTATGGAAACCTTGTCTCAACCGTGTATATTTTTTAACGTACAATTTGAAATTTACGTTGCCACGCCGCCGCTAAAATGACAATTTCGCACGTTATCCACAAATGACACTACTCGTTCTTAAACGCTTACCGTAATCGTATTTAAGACTATTCAATTTAAAGGAAAACACCAAAATGACGCTAAATAAATTGTGAACATTTGCATGTTTTTATGAAATACTTATATTCAACGATAGAAACATGTGATTGGATAAAGGTTGAATTCTAAAAATTAGCATTTTAAAAAATAGCATTCAATAAAGTTTTTAAAAAAATGGCCCGATAAAATTTGGCTGAAATTTTGTATTTCTTTTCCTGTTTCCCTTTTATATGCTTCCAACTTTTTGTGACGTTTCACCCTACGAAGTTCCGGCAATAGGAGATCAAATTTTTTATCCTCACGTCAAAATATTGGAAAAAGACAAACTCAGTACGTCGAAAAATTCGCTAAATCTTTTTATAGACTTTACCAAAAGTATCTATAAGATATCTTTACATAGAAAAAATAGTGATTATATCACTACTCCCACAAAAAGTCTCCAAATAATAGGAATGTCAAAAAGTCGAGCTTGCGATATAAACTTACAACAATCAGTGTTCATTTATAGCGATGTCGACGTAATACTTACTGAGGTCATGATAAGAACCTTGTGTTAGGTAAATACATGTGTACCGCGCAGTTCTAGGTGTATTGGAATTAAACTTTTATGGCCTTTTCCTCAAAGGCTATTGAAAATCTCTGGGAATTTTAATATTTTTTATACTAAAAGATCGCGAACTAATCAAATTAAAGATAGAAAAATAATAGGTTTATTTTGAACGTCAATATCACAGTTTTAATGTCAAAATGTCAACCTTTAAATCTTGATTATATAAAATCTGCACGGTGATTTTTTTTTAAACTTTTCCTTTACACGGAATTAGAATTTGAGAAAATAATACCAAAAGTTGAACGAATTGAATCAAGCAAATTTTCTAAAATGTTGTTAAAAGTGAGATTTTTGGAATAGTAAAAAAATGTGAATATTGATTTCAACCAACCCACACGTCTACAAGTTTAATTATAAAGATTTATATTTATATAGTATTTTGGCTATGACTATTTATTAAGCTTCATTTCAGTGCGATTCGCGGAACGAAAACGTATTGTATTAAATCGCACTGCGTATTTAAATTGGAATAGGGTCGTTTTTAGAGAGCACGCGAAATAGCGAGTTTTTCGACGTCATGGTAACTTTACTTCTAAATCAAAAGAAAAAATATATGCCGTTAAGATCGCATTCACTCAGAGATTACATACCAAAAAATATTCACTTTTCTCAAAAATCGCTATTGTCCTCTTCCCCCTTAATTAAAGCACTAAGTTAAGGACTAAGCTTTGCAGAACCAAAATCGGCTTGCGAAAATAATTTGGGTGACGTCACGATGACGTTAATAATAGATCATTTTTGTCAAGTTGTAAGCGTAAGGTCAAAAATTTCTTGAATTTACTCGACGTTTTATATTTCCAGCAGTAAACAAAATGTCTAACGTATAAATGTAACGAAAAAAGTGTATAAAATGTGTAGAAATTAAGAAGCGAAAGGAAGGTCCAAGGTAATCTTCTGAATACGACATCTTAACAGTTTCTTAGTAGATCTAGATAGCTTTTAAAAAACGTATCCTCTGTGAACGTAGATTCGCAAGACGCTGTAAAGCTTATGAGTATTTTGACCGCCTAACAAAGTACACACACACAAAAAACCCACACATTTGGTCAGACATAAATAAAGTCCTTGCTTTAGACAGGCGCGTACTTAATTTAGGTTAGTTCAAGCGTAAGTTCCTCATTTTGGACCTCGTTGGATGCATTCTTTATACAAGTTTCTTTCTGAATACGGATGGCCGCTAAGACGGGTTTGACTAGTTCGCCTAATCAGGCAAATCAAATTGTTAGTAAAAGGAGTATGAGGCATAGGAATTAGACTAATCTTAGAACCTGTAAGGCCGTTTTTATTATAATGATTTTTCTTTCTTATTCTTTTTATTCATTTTGTGAATTTAAAAAAATCAATGTGACGATATAACAAACATTCAGAAACAAAATCAGAATAAAATTTGATTGTTGACATGTCTTGATTTGCAGATGGATACAAGTAACCTTATTTCTAAATGTGCAAATTTTAATTCAGAAAACCATTTTTAAGATGAAAAATCCGTTTTACCCCTAGACAAGCAAATAATGAAAATTTGGTTCTTGAGTTACAGGTTTCTTAAGATAACGAAATATTGGACAACGATTTCAAAAATAATAAGAAGAGATATATGTTCGTGCATTTTAAGTAGGTACCTAATAAAGAAGGTACTATCGAAACCAACATTACCAAAGAAAAAGCAAAATGTTAATTTCTCGGACATTTTATGCATGGAATTAAAAATAACCTCGCACATTAGTTGAGCATTGCATGGGGAAATGTTGAACGCATAAGTCTGGTCATATACCTTGGAAATTACCCCGTAAAACGTATGATTAGAAGTTGGTGGATAGTTTTGTAGTATTTAATGAATTTTTTATGAATACTTTTAAAAACTATTCTTTTGATTGAACTGAATTTGTATCAAATATTTATGCAGTAGATTTGATAATAAAATCGTATTTTCACCTGTTCATGCGTTTCTAAGTACGGCCACTTAAAATTCTATCCACACTGAAACTTCTTTGAATAATACTTGAAAATGTTTTCTTTGGTGCAATCTTTAACTTCATTAACTAGGCTCGAGGTAATTTTCTGGCAACATTGACATTGGTATAAACTTAGCTCGGGAAGATTTTCCATGATGGAATACACAAAGGTCATGGCCCCCGAGTAATTCGGACATCGCAATAGCTGTTAATTTACGACGGGAAACTTTATCAAAGCACTGAAAGTACTGATGGTGAACGAACCTGATGGCATTCTAGAGTGATATATTGAATTAATTTAGAAAAGAGAAATTAAGAATGTAAAAAAAAAGTGGGAAGAATTGTCTCGACAAAATTTCCGTTATTCGGAAATTTCACTGCAAATTCAAAGAAAGGGAAAGAGAGGAAAAATCCTGTCCTGTTTCTATCTGACTTAGACCACGCTTTTCTATCAGTGTCTGTATTTTTACCCGAACCTCTTTACAATAAAAAAAATGGTAAAGCTCGCTTTGATATTACTAAAAATGTGTGTAATAATGCTGAAATAACTTATCAATCTATTTCCGTTACTTTTGTAGATCTTTAGCATTTTTGCGACAGTAAAAAGTGTTTTTGAAAAGGCGCTAATATAAAATGGACGTTATCTTTTTGCAATGACACGGCACGCAAAACCTGTCGAGATTCACATGCACGACATACTACCACCGTATATCTGTAAATACAAGGCTCGGAGTTGTATCAGTGATTTATACTTTTGAAATACTGTTCTCTGATTGGCCAATTCGCTTCAAGCGTGGTCTAATCAATTTTATAACACTGCAGGATGAGAAATATTTAGGTATAGGTTATAGATTTTGATTGATTGAATGGGATTTACGCCGCTTTCAACATTATTTCAGTTATATCGCGGCGCCTGGAGCACCTAACAATGGATTCCTGGTATTTCTCACGCCAGTACTACCATTACACCCTTTCCTAGCCTCCAGCTGCTATCTCACATAGGTCTACGATTATCGACCCATTGGTGAGAGTCAAATAGTCGGAAAGAATGAGTGCCGCCGTCGGGGATCGAACCCGTGACCTGTAGTTTGACAGTCCGACGCTAGTTTTTGCTTAAACTGTAGTTAACCAATTCTAAACGAATTTTGGGAAGGATGGAGCCAGTTTTTATTCATAGATTAAGATTTTTATGATTTCTGTAAAAAACGCAATGACTTTTCCAGAATAATTTAACAACTAAACCCGCCTGTCGAATTGTAAACAAGTGCATGACGGATCTGGTCCCCCCTTGACCACGGCAATATCTACTCGTCAATTGGAGTGGTATCTTAGGTTGAATATTTAGCTATCATTTATTTAATTTTCAAATAGAATTTTGAATTGATATGGTTTTACAGATTGAAAAAATGCAAAGTAGAATGGCCCCAATGAAATATCTTCCGTGCCTGTCGCATTTGGTATTCGGCAATATTCGCTTCTGAGACAGACGAATAGGAGTGACCCCACCGGACTTTGGGCCTTCTTTGTTCTATATAAAATTGCACTCTTTTCCGGTGCTGTGGTCGGTTCCACAGAAAGGGTTGACCTTTGACCTCTTTAGCCCTTCATCTTCGTTCAATGTCCTACCTTAAAGTAACAAAAAACCTCGAGAAACTCCCTTCAACTTTTGCGGTACCCTAGCTTAAGTAGAGGTACCGTCTTTTTTCCACCCATGAAGAGTACAGCTACTTTGGGTACGACCCCCACCCGTTATCCGTCCTTTCGCAAAGGAAATCGTACACAGAGAAGGTCAAATCAAGCGTTTAATCAAAGAAGAGATGCAAAACTAGGTGAAAAGAACAAAAATGAGCACACGGGTTACTATTTTACCCTCAAAATTAACGTTTCAATGTCGCACTACTTTTTCTAAAGGATCTACTTTTACCCTACAATGACCTCCGGAAGAAAATTCCAGTGAGGTCACTCCAATACGAAACGTTTTCGCTGGGAATAAGTTCACCGAATATTCGAGTGTATCCGTACAAGCCCTACTTCAGCCAACGCAATTTTACAGAAAAATCTTAATAGCGGCGTTCATTCCTATTCAAATTAAAGTACAAGAAAGGTTGTACATGTAAAACACTTGTCGAATCATTCTTAAAACCCCTCTCGAGACTGACTGTCGCTAGTTGAAAAGTTATGTAAAACCGCGCTACCGATTCTAATGACACAGGGTGTCTTGATGTGTCATTCGTCTCAACTCGGCCGATTCCTCTAACCTACATTTAAATCGGAGCCGTCGGAGATCGCCCGAGTATTGCCGAATGTAAGTTCAAGAGGACATGACCTAAATAAACAAGTATTTCCGGCTAATTACTACAAGTTGCACCAGCGAAGGCTTGGGTCAAAAACATATTATCTGTCTCTACGGTGTCTAGACACAAACTTTCTTTTTGCTTTAAACTCTCGACAAGCTTACGCCGATCAAAAATTCCATTGATAAACAGTCCAAGATCATTTTGTGTTTTTCAAGGCGAATTTTCATTATTTTCACTTGATAAAGAATACTAGTACCATGCCATTAAAGAAAATAAAAGTGATTTTGCGGAGAAAATCATTTAAAGATACTAAATTGAATTTTAAGAGGCGCTACTTTATTTAAAATGTATTAACATCCAACAGGATTTTCCTGACATGGTATATAACACTGGTGAACGACGTTCGTTCACCAAAAATGAGTGAATAACACTTACTTTAGCCGATTGACCCATTGACAAGATTTTAACGTGTAACAATTACAGTTGGGAATCTATGAAGAAGTATCCAAGGGAACACTTCCATGAAATTTGGTTAAATTTCGAATAGTACATGCAGACAAGAAAAGTTTATAATAGTTCAACGCTATATACCATCTTTTATGACTTGACAGCCCTAAAAAGAGTCGAATTAAGATTAAAAGTGGAAATCTGAAAGGACATGTTACGAATATCATTCCCGTGCAGTTTTGAAAAATCCTGATCGGTAGGTTCGGAGAAGAATGCTTTTGAATGAAAAGTCAACGCGCGGACGCAAAAGGGGCCGAGGCATACTCCCCTTTCTTGTGGGCTAGGGCGGTTGTGCTTTCATGTCTTTTAATCTTATGTCCGTTACAGCCAAATTTTTAACGAAAGTGCTCGTTATTTTCATATTTTTTTAAATAAAAGAGTATCATGTCTAAAGTAGCTGTCATTGTCTTTCAAACGGATAGGCATTAGCTTATCGGTTTGTGTCATACAAAATCAACTCTCGAATCCTTTATATCTTACGAGTGTCACAGCTAAAATCTTATCCAGTATAGGCCGTTGTCTGTACATTCATATCTGGTTACACTTCTGTCTATTTCGGCGTATTAGATTTGCTCTTGAATACATCTTCGGAAAACACTACTTTGCATGATAATATGTTTCACAATTTTTCTTTGCGCTCAACTACCCTAAAAATTATCTTGTTAGGCAAGTGTTTGCAGACCTTGGTACCTCCATTGAAGGTCGTGCCCCAAGTAAAAATAGTTCGCACCTATATGCATTTCATCTCATGCATGAAATGAAGCAGAGGTCTGGCACTTAGCTGAACCTCATATCAAGCACTGTACTCTTACTTAAACATTAAAACAGTGTGGCAAAAGGAGCACATCATTTTTCTGACTATTTTAGGGTACAACGACCTCGGAAGTAATGCAAGACTAAAATATGAAACTTTTTTCTTATTAATTCTGACAAAACTACTTTCAATCTATGCATATGTGTATTACAATATTCCATGTTTTTCATTTTTTCAAGAATATGACTTCTAAGTGAAATGGCAAGAGAATAAGTACAGGGCCTTTATTTCTGAAATTAGGACCAAAAAGGAAAAGTTGCAGCCTCCCTCACATGATGATTAGAAATTGACATATCTTTTGTAATAAGTGATCAATTTCCAAAAATAAAAAAAAGTGTTTTGCAGAAAAATTATCCTTCTCTAGTTTGTGACCCTTTTCAGACGTCTATGCTAAAAATTGGTTGCAAAAAGATCATTATATAAAGAAAAAATTGAATTTAAGTTTAACTAAAGTTCAATTTTTCTTTAAAAATATAGATACAATCAGGGAAAAAACTCATGAATGGCTCATTTTGTAAGTGTGATATTCAAAAACTAAGTCAAAGGTAAAAAAACAAACAGGAAAAGTTAATTGGACAGTGTTTAAAAGAGTAAAGATCTAAATAAGAATTAGCATTTGAGCCTGTAGAGCAAAAAAGTGGCTGTATTAATCTTTTGTATTATATATAGAGGATATTGAATGAGTGTTCATTGAATACCGAATTTATCAAACGAGTCATCTATAAACAGATAAAAACGAAGCTACCCCGAGTTTTTATCTGTTTAAGATGACGAGTTTAATAAATTCGGTATTTTATGAACACAAATTTGATATTTTCTTATGATATAAACCGAAATTTTGCGAATAATCGTCAAAATTCTTGATATTCAACATATCAATTTTCCGCTAAACTTATAACGCCGTTTAAAACTGACATCACAATATATAGATTATGACGTCATTTTCGCGGTTACCAAATAGGGTTGCCATAAGCTTTGAGCTCATTTGCATAGTTATTTCACTAGTGTAATAACACCCGTGTTATATCAAAAATATTCAACGAGGTTATTTCTCTCCCGCGACGTAGATCATATTATAAATTAAAATCTTTTAAAAGTACCTTTTTTTCGCTTTTCCATTTTGTTTGAAAAAGCTGAGCTGTATCCGATACAAAAAAAAAAAAAAAAAATACGAAACAATTTAAAGGGGATACCCTAGTGAAAATATTCACACAGGGCTTAGGATTTGGAAGCTTATTATCTTCATTTCAAGTGGTTACTTAGACCTTCAGCTAATCAAATTAGAGCCGTTTTAGTCATGTGAGACATTGTGGGGTAGGTATAAAAGAAGGTGGGGATTCCTTTTATTACCAAAACTAGGTATTATTTGAATTTCTAGACATCTTAAAACAAATTCTTATTGATCATGATTTAAGGCAGCAGATTTAGAAGAGAAAACTGTTTTGAAAAAGAAAATATGTTTCATTTATTGAGAAGTAACCAACTAGGCCCTTGCAGTGAAGCTGATCAAAATAATAATAATAATAATGATAAAAAAACATTGCAAGTACTTTTTCTACTACAGATGACACCATTTTAAACGATCAAATGTGTAACCTGCGTCAATGACAAAAACGACACTTTTAGAATGAATCGCCTAAAAAGCAGAGTCGTCATGGAATTTCAATACCGTGAGTTTAAGAATGTAAGTGAAAAAGAGGAATATGTTGAAGTGATGGCATACATAATTATACGTAGACTGTCCACTAACGGTGAAATAGACAAGCTGAAACAGAGCGACCTCTTATTCGAGCTCAAAACTATAGATTGGCACAAATGAGATGTGATTGCATAAAAAATGAGGATACAAGAGTTTAACACAAAAAAAAAACCTATAAAAGGGTGGGGGGTAATTATATTGCAACTTTTTCCAGAGAGAGAGATAGTGAAAAGAGAGAGAGAGGGGGCGGGAGAGAGAAACAGAGAGCCAGACAGAAAATGACAAAGGAGACGAATAGAGATGGGACCGACACACAGAGACATAGCTACTTTAAGAAAGCTCATTCAAACAAGGTTTGATTTTCCAACAATATTTTGTGCTTTTTGCTTACCTGAGCACGACTAAGTCAAAATCAACCAAACTTGGCAGAAATATTCCTTGGGTGGTCCCTTGGAAAAAATGCCAAAATGGAAAGGTTCCGTGCCATATCATGGGAAAAGGGGCCTTAATAACAATTTTCTTGTTTACACTCTAGAAGCCACATATAAGGTCCAATCATCATGATACTTGGTCAAAATGTTTGTTAGGTCATGAGGATGAACTCTCGATAATGGGAAGGATATGTGACATATCACGGGAAAAGGGGCCTTAATGAAAAAGTTTTCTTTGTTTACACTCTAGTGGCAACAAATATGCTCCAATCTTCATGAAACCTGGTCAGAATGTTTACAAGGTCACAAGAATGAATCCTATGGAATATGGGAAGGACTCATGCCATATCATGGGTAGAGGGGCCTTAATGACAAGTTTTTTGTAAGAGCTCCAGACGCCACAAATATGGTCCAATCATCATGAAATTTGGTCAAAGTGTTTATTGGGTCATGAGGATGAACTTTTTTGAAAATGTAAAGGATCCGTGCCATATCACGGGAAAAGGGGCCCTATTGCCAATTTTCTTTTTTACAAATTAGAAGCCACAAATATGGTCAAATCACCATGAAACTTGGTCAAAATGTGTGTTAGGTCATGAGGATGAACTTTATTGAAAATGGGAAGGGTTTGTGCCTTATGGGAAAAGGTGCCTCAATGACAATTTTCTTGATTACACTCTTGTGGTCTCAAATAAGGTCCAATCTTCATGAAACTTGGTCAGAATGTTTGCCAGGTCTCAAGGATGAACCCTATTGAAAATGGAAAGGATCCGTGCCATATCACGGGAAAAGGAGCCTTTATTACATTTTTTTAAACTCTAAAAGCCACAAATATGGTGCAATCATCATGAAACTTTGTCAGAATGTTTGATAGGTCATGAGGATGAACTCTTTTGAAAATGGGAAGGATCCGTGCCATATCACAGGGAACGGGGCCTTAATGACAAAATTCTTGACGCCACAAATATGGTCCAATTTTCGTGAAACTTGGCTAAAACATTATTCAGGTGAGCAATTTAGGGCCCTCGGGGTCCTCTTGTTTGTCCTGTAGAGTCGATCTGTTGATTCTGAATCTCAAAACAAATATATTGTCCCATCGACCATCGCTCATACCAACGAGGCTTTAGGGCATATTCTAGGGTGATGGCATTATCCATACCTTTTTCAGGTGAAAATTAATGTTCTTTACAGCTGGAACTTCTTGTTCAGGTGATCAAATTGTGCAGACAGCTTGTTTTGACATAATGGGAACAAACCAAGGAGGAAGGGATCAAAGTACATTAAAGGCGTGAAAATAACAATTTAATATTTTTTTTAAAAATAAAATTTAAATTTTAAATATATTGAACGATTCTTCTGAAAAAAAATCTTGATCATATTTACTAGTTGACTGACATTTGAGTCCAAAATTTATGAAAACAACATAATCAATATTTTTGTGTGAACACCCCCCCCCTCCCCGCCCCCAATGTTCATATAGGTTACACTCCTGTCTAATTTGACCGTGTTAAATTATATAAAATTGGCACATTTTGACAGTCTGTAGCTCCTTAAAAAACAAATTTGGGATTTAAAACTAAGTGTAACACATGTGGTACCTACTAAACTGAAACCAACTTCTAATCGGTCACTGCATGTTTTCCTTTTTCCGATACATTTACAATAAAAGAATTGAATAGAACATTACGTTCATGCAAAGACAAATCAATATCGGGGATTTTGGTGAAAGAATTGTGTAAAAAGAACCGACAGAACGATTGTAGCAGACAAAAGAAGACACCAACCCTACTTTGAAAAAGTCACAAAAATCGCATAATCCAGGGAATTTTCAAAATTTCAATCGGAGAAATCCCGCCATGTTGTTGAAAAATCATTATGCTTTCGATGCCTTAAAGGTATCTGAATAGAAAAAAGAAAAGAAAACATTATTTTAGACGTTCATTTGCGTATATGAGGTGAAATTGTTAAATTTACCCCACCCACCAATGTTAATTTTGAAATTAAGGGTACCCATGTTCTCATGCAAAATAAAGTATTTTCCCTGAAGAAGTTTTTGATGCATTTTGGTTTTGCTATCTACCAAGTGCGGGGGCTATCGGAAATCATCAAATACTTTCATCTTTAA
This sequence comes from Fragum whitleyi, assembly GCA_948146395.1. NCBI lineage: Eukaryota > Metazoa > Mollusca > Bivalvia > Cardiida > Cardiidae > Fragum > Fragum whitleyi. Next base: position 52,718,684 of record OX411553.1, read on the forward strand.
CATTATTAAGCATTACTTTTTGTGCTTTATTTGAGTGACCGATTAGAAGTTGGTTTAAGTTTACATTACCCAGCACAATAAGAATGGTTATTTTTCGTGATTATACAGCACAATAAAAAAAGTTATTGATTGTGACCATAAAGATTTATTTGTTGATTTCAGTTGGCAGGTTGTATGTACGTCTGTATGTGCAATCATTTCTGTCTCTCTGCCTGTCTGTCTATGTGTGGGTGTATTCAAAATTGTAAAATTGTAACAGAAGATTTAAAACGGCTTTATATCTCAACAGTATAAAAACGACATATTAAAAATTAAGAAATTAAGTAGAACTAAATTCTCGGTAAACTTCATATTTTAATTTGTGGATCTGTTTCAGCAGAACGGACATAGAGCCAACACAAATTAGGTCTAATCGCGGCAGATGAGACAAAGGCGAACTTGTTTGTCAGACATGAACAACTTAAAAGGTTCTATTTCTTATAATAATATTCAAATAATTGTCTTTTATTATATTTCGTTGATTATTGGATGTCATCCTTAGCGGGAATGTGGGTTCTTCTGACGTCACATAAAAACACGTGCAAAAGGACGCGCTTTCATGTATGTCTATTATCGGTCTAGGTAAATAAGAAGTAGTTATTGTTGATTTTCGTTGTTTAAGAAAAAAAACAGAGAGTATCCTATCTTTTCAGTATTTAAGCTTTTATTCTATCCATTACACGTTGGTCCCATTTTCAATTCATAATAATTCATAACTTCAAAAACAACATCTCAATTACATTCACGAAATAAGTGAAATTTCTCTAACCATCAAACTTACTTTTTCCTTTGATTTAACCACGAGATAACGTTCTTAGACTGTACTTTCGGATTAAATCTTTTGCGATGTACTCCTCATCAGGCTATTTTGCAGACACATCAATGCGAATTGCCACAATTAGATAAATTATTGTTATCCCCTAGAAGGGAGTTCGTCTGTTGTTTACCGGTCTGTCTGTACCGTCATACCTGTCTCTCTGTCTGCCTGTCTCTGAGTGCGTTTTTTAGCCACAAATTTATATAATTTACATGTTTACAGTTACATGTCTTCTCAAAGCATGAATGAAAATACCGAAAATATTTTTTGAAAAGTTAATGTAGTACTCGTTAGGTAACCACACCACCCATCGCTTCAATAAGTGTTATAATTTTTCACGATTTAAATACAATCTTCGATGATACCCTCTAAAAAGTAGTTTGCCGGTCTGTCTGTGCAGTCATATCTGTCTCCCCGTCTGTCTGAGTGTGCGTCTTCGAACAAAAATATATGATTTGAGAAACTTATATACTTATAATTGGTTGTCCGATGGTTTGACATGGAGACCCGTATAAATGTGACCGTATTCTATTTTAACACATGTATCCAGAAAATCTATTTATCGATTACTGTACCGCACTTAAACACTCATATTTTGTTTATATATTGTTAGCATGGGCTGCGTATTCAAAAAAAAAAAAATTTCACTCCAAACCCACAGTCAAAAATCATCGTCAGTAAAAATAGTTATTATTATATAAATGTATGTTGATTTTTTTGTTCATAAGTTGTTCATTCTATTTTCTGATGTAAGTGCATGCGAAATTCTTTCCGAATTTATATTCGATTGCGACACAACTTGAACCCTCTAATGGTGATGTTCTTCGGTCGAGAGCCTCCTTACATACCCGTAAGCCTCCTTTTTTGGAACCGGTGAATATAATGTATATACATCGAAGCAAAAGAGTATGCAGTCTTTCGGAATTGCCTTTTGGATTTTTTTTAGTTTATTTGTAAAATCTGTTGCGTACCTTACACAGCTAGGAGAAGCCTCTACATATTCATTTAATGTATTCAGCAACTTCTATCCCTTCAGTGGGGGTGTCTTTGACCTTCCCGAGTGAAATATATCTTGGAATGAGATATGCATGTAAATCCTTTGAAATTGCATCCCGTTTACTCATTGCATTGACAAATTTCTTTACCTTTTTAGCGACACTTTTCTATCATTGTATCGTCCGGAACAATTACATCATGCATTACACCGTCCATTTTGTTTATACCGACGTGGCTTGATCAATTTATGACGTCACACAATTTACTGCGGGAATTAGAGAAACGTCTTTAGGTATGCTCCAAGAAAATGTTGTGATAATGATATTAATAATGTTCACGCATTATACTTATCAATGCGTTCAGTGTACGAGATCTTAATTTTTGTTGTCTTTTGAACAGAATGCATAAAACATCCTTTTAGGACAATCTAATGTTGCAAAAAATAAGAATCATTGAAATTGATTAAATTGTTTAAGCCCAAATCGCAGATATTAAGTAAAAAGCCGGGCATAAACGGCACGTGAATTAACTGATTAATCAACGTTTTCTCCCGTTTACGCACGGGTTTTCTCCGTTAACGTATGCCTTCAACGACCCGAAAACGTACATTTTATGAAATAGTTTCGCTTAGTTAAATTCTTAGAACAACATTTCCTCTTCAACATTTTGGCAAATGTGAATGAAACATGTCCCCTTTTTTTTCTTTGTAGTCTGTTTAGACTTTTTGGAATTCAGATCAATCAGTTTATCAATGAGTTTATTAAGTGTGATTTTTTTAAAGTGATGTAAAGTCTTCTTCCGTGTAATTTTACATACTAGTTAATTTCAAAAACAACATCTCAATTAAAGTCATGAAATTTCTCTAAACGTCAATAACATTGATTGTTTATTCATTTGAATTCGAGAAAGCTTATATCTATTACAATATTTATGTATACTTTCTTTTTCCTTTGATTTAACCACGAGATAACGTTTTAGAATCCACTTTCGTATTAAATCTTTTGCGTGCTATTCCTCATCAGGCTATACTATCGACATATCAATGCAAATCGCCACAATAAGTTAACTTATTTATTTACAGTGATATTGTTATCCCCTGGAAGGAAGTTCGTCTATTGTTTACCGGTCTGTCTGTACAGTCATATCTGTCTCTCCGTCTGCCTGTCTCTGAGTGCGTTTTTAGCCACAAATTTATATAATTTACATGTTTTTAAATTGTCTTATCAAGGCATGAATGAAAAAACCGAAAATATCTTTTTGAAAAGTTCAAATAATACTCGTAGGGTAACCACATCACCCATCGCTACAATTAGTGTTATAATATTTAATGATTTAATTAAAATCACCGATGATAGCCTCTGGATAGCAGTTGGCCGGTCTGTCTGCAGTCATATCTGTGTCGCCTTCTGTCTGAGTGTGCGTCTTCGAACAAAAATGTATGATTTGAGAAACTTATATACTTACGATTGTCTGTCCGATGGTCTGACATGGACATCTGTATAAATGTGACCGTTTTCTGTTTCAAGAAATGTATCCAGAAATTCTATTTGTCGATTTCTGTACCGCAATTCAACCTTAATATTATGTTAATATATTGTTGGCATGGGCTGCGTATTCTAAAAGTTTTTCGCTCCCAACCCACAGCCCAAAAACCATCGTCAATAAATATTCATTCAATTTTCTCATGTAAGTGCATGCGAAATTCTTTCCTACTTTATACTAGATTGCGACCCACTCTGTCTGTATAAAATTGCTATCCATAAACTGAACAGTTATTTTCAATAAGAGTTTCTAACATCTGAAGGACATCTTGAACCTTCTAATGGTGATATTCTTCGGTCGAGAGCCTCATTTCATGCCCTTAAGCCCCCCTTTTTTGCAACCGAGGAATGATTTTTTGTGTTCATTAGTTTTTAATTCTTTTTTCTCATGTAAGTGCACGCGAAATTCTTTCCTAGTTCATACTCGATTGCGACCCGCTCTGTCTGTATGAAATGGCTATCTCCAAACTGAAACACGTTATTTTCAAGAACAGTTTCTATCATCCGAAGGACATAACTTGAACCTTCTAATGGAGTTGTTCTTCGGTCGAAAGCCGCATCACATGCCTGTAAGCCTTCCTTTTTTGGCACCGAGAAATATGATTTGCATACATCGATATACATAGATATAGACTAGAGCTTAGGAATATTATAGCCTGATGGCACACTGTATATTCTATTAGCCGTAGTATCCATGACCTGGTTACCTATATCACACATCGGACAACCAGCGTCACATGTGCTACGACAATTTCGCACCACACTATTTGTTTTACCGTGCACCAGGGTGTCACTCAGATTTTTGTCACGCCTAAATGCCACTATAGGGGGCTCTTTGAAAACTTCCTTCATTTTTTCAGACTCATACAATACCCTTGTGTGCTTATTTACTATCTTATGGATATCAGGAAGAAGATGCGAGAACGTCAGAACTAACGGTGCGCGGGAACACTCCTTTTTAGTATCCCTTCCCTTATTTCCAGCCAATAACACGTCTCTGTCAAGTTTGTCAACTCTCCCCAATTGCGCTTCAATACTCTTCCCACTATACTCTCTCTGCCTAAGCTTAATCTTAAGAGTTTTCTTTGTTTTTCATAGTCGGAACTCTTCTCACAATTTCATTTAAGACGTAGACCAAGTCCATAGGCTAATCCTCTTTTTGTTGACGGTGGGTGACATGAGGTTTGATTGAGATACAATTGTCTGTCTGAAGGCTTGACATAGAGGTACGTATAAATGTGACCGTTTCTTATTTTAACCAGTGTATCTAGAAATTCTATCTGCCGATGACTATACCATATAGTATAGTATACTCATCGGCAATAATAATAATATTATTAAATAAATAATATTAATAAATAATAATTATATTAATATTTCTTTTTTTCAAATTCTATTTCATTTTTATTTATTAATAGTATAGTCATCGGCAGATAGAATTTCTATAGAATAGAATTTATTTACAATTAAACGTGAATTAAGCAACCACCTACTGGACGACCAAAAACGGTCGCTAAAGAGAATGGTCACTTAGTACATGTTCTCATTCTAATGAGTCGCAACAACATAGGGTTAATAAATTATAAATTTAAGACTAATAAATTCTACTTTTAAAAAAATTTGAACTAAAAAAGGTTTTGAATTGGAAAACATTCGTTAAAATTAGAATAGTCGCTTGATAGACTGAGTAAGATGATCTGTTTTTAAAAACCTAGAATGTCATGCAAAAAAATGAAAAAAAAAAAATAATCAAAACAAAACCTTTGAATTCATTTCTTCTGGAGCTTTGGTAACAAGAATATGCATCCATCGTGTTTCTTTAAGCAGCCTTTTCCAGTTATTTGATTTTTTTTTTTCGATCCACATGAAAGAAAAGGCTTGAATACTATGTCCTGAGGAATTGAAATGTTCAGAGACATTTGTCATGACACCAGAAAAATGCATGATATCAAATTTATGACTATTCACACGATTTGAACATTTTTGGTGAGTCAGGCCCACATACTGAGCTTTGCATTTCTTACAGTTTGTACATGTAATAATGTAAAAAAAAACCATCAGTTTAAGTGCAATTAAGATTTTGTTTTATCCTATAGCTTTGTAATGTAGTGGTGCAAACAAAACTATCAGATTCTTGAATTGTAGAGCAATGTGAAAATCGCCGTCTTTTACATTCATTTGCCTTTCAAGAAACAGGAGAAGTGTTTAGTTTTGAATGAACAAGTCCGATACTCAGTACTGACGTCACATAAATCACGTGCAAAAGGACGCGCTTTCATGTATGTCTATTATCGGTCTAGGCAAATAAGAAGAAGTTCTTGTTGATTTTTGTTGTTTAAGAAACAAAAAAACAAAAAACAGAGAATATCCTATCTTTTCAGTATTTAAGCTTTTATTCTATCCATTACACGATGGTCCCATTTTCATTTCATAATAATTCATAGTTTCGAAAACAGCATCTCAATTATATCCACGAAATAAGTGAAATTTCTCTAAACATCAATTGTTCATTCATTTGAATTCCAGAAAGCCAAAAGCTATGACAATGGTTATATATACTTTCTCTTTCCTTTGATTTAACCACGAGATAACGTTCTTAGACTCCACTTTCGGATTAAATCTTTTGCGTTGTACTCCTCATCAGGCTATTTTGCAGACACATCAATGCGAATCGCCACAATTAGATAAATTATTTATTTATAGTGATGTTGTTATCCCCTGAAAGGAAGTTCGTCTGTTGTTTATCGGTCTGTCTGTACTGTCATACATGTCTCTCTGTCTGCCTGTCTCTGAGTGCGTTAGCCACAAATTTATATAATTTACATTTTTACAATAGCATATCTTATCAAGGCATGAATGAAAAATACCGAAAATAGTTTTTGAAAAGTTATTGTAATACTCGTAAGGTAACAACAACACCCATCGCTACAATAAGTGTTATCATTTATAACGATTTAATTACAATCTTCGATGATACCCTCTGATAAGCAGTTTGCCGGTCTGTCTGTGCAGTCATATCTGTCTCTCCGTCTGCCTGAGTGTGCGTCTTCGAACAAAAATATATGATTTGAGAAACTGATACACTTTTAATTGTCTGTCCGATGGTTTGACATGGATCCGAATAAATGTGACCGTATTCTATTTTAATAAATGTATTCAGAAATTCTATTTGTCGATTACTGTACCGCAGTTCAACCCTCATATTTTGTTTATATATTGTTAGCATGGGCTGCGTATTCTAAAAGTTTTTTTCGCTCCAAACCCACAGTCCAAAACCATCGTCAGTAAATCTTATTATTATTATATAAATGTATGTTGATTTTTTTGTCCATAAGTTGTTCATTCTATTTTCTCATGTAAGTGCATGCGAAATTCTTTCCTAATTCATATTCGATTGCGACCCGCTCTTTCTGTATGAAATTGTTATCTTCAAACTGAAACACGTTATTTTCAAGAACAGTTTCTATCATCTGAAGGACAAAACTTGAACCTTCTTATGGTAATGTTCTTCGGTCGAGAGCCTCCTTCCATACCCGTAAGCCTCCTTTTTGGAGCCGAGGAAAATAATTTGTATACATCGAAGCAAAAGAGAATGTCTTTCGGAATTGGCTTTTAGATTTTTTTTTAAGTTTATTTATAAAATCTGTTACGTGCCTTACACAGCTAGGAGAAGCCTCTACATATTCATTTAATTCATATTCAGAAACTTCTATCCTTTCAGTGGGGGTGTCCTTGAGCTTCCCGGGTGAAATATATCTTGGAATGAGATATGCATGTAGATCCTTTGAAATGGAATCCCGCTTACTCATTGCATTAACAATCTTCTTTACCTTTTTGTGACACTTTTCTATCATTGTAAGATCCGGAACAATTACATCATGCATTACACCGTCCATTTTGTTTATACCGACGTGGCGTGATCAATTTATGACGTCACACAATTTATCGCGGAAATTAGAGCAATGTCTTTAGGTATGCTCTGTGCAAATGTTTTGTGATAATAACATTAATAATTATCACGCATTATACTAATCAATGCGTTCAGTCTACGAGATCTTTTTTTTGTTGTTGTTGTCTTTTGAACAGAATGCATAAAACATCCTTTTCGGACAATCTAATGTTGCAAAAAAAAGAATCATTGAAATTGATTAAATTGTATAAGCCCAAATCGCAGATATCAAGTAAAAAGCCGGGCGTAAACGGCACGTGAATTAACTGATTAATCAACGTTTTCTCCCGTTTACCCACGGATTTTGTCCGTTAACGTATGCCTTCAACGACCCCAAAATATACATTTTACGCAATAGTTTCACTTTAAATTCTTAGAACAACATTTCCTCTTCAACAATTAGGCAAATGTGAATGAAACATGCCCTCTTTTTTTTCCTTTGTAGTCTGTTTAGACTTTTTGGATTTCAGATCAGTTAGTTTATCAATGAATTTATTAAGTGTGATTTTTTTAAGTGATATATAGTCTTCTTCCATGTAATTTTACATACTAGTTAAATGTGCTCACTTCTGATAGCTTGTAGATAAGTATGAATTTGGAAAAAGTCCGAAATTCTGAATGATGGTGACTATCATTACCTTCTATTTTCAATATCTCTCTTTTAAATCTTGAGATGAAAAAGCCAGTGGAGCGATACAGATCCTCTTTGGCCTCTTGTTTATGGTGATCATAAGTTTTTATCTTCGGGAAGGTGGTCTTTTGTGTGTTTGTCTGACTGTGAAGTCATATATGCCTCCGTATGTCTGTCTATGAGTGTGCTCTCTCAAACCTGTCAGATAGTAATACATCTAATACACTAACATGGCAGCATGTCGAAACAAAAATGAAAATACCAACATCAAATGAAACATCCTTAACATTAACATCAAATTGTAATTTACTGTGGTAACAGTGCTCATAATAATTGTTTTGAAAGGTGGTATATATGTTTGTCTAAGTAGTTTATATCTGTCCATCGGTCTGTGAGCCTGCGATTTCAAAACTGTAAAATTGAAATATATGATTTTAAACATTAATAAAAGTCTTTCAAAACATAAATGAAAAATGAGAAAGTAATTTTTTAACATTTAACAACACATGTAGTAACGATAAGGTGAACCCTACTATATCACTCAGCACAATAAGAATAGTTATTTATCGTGATCATAAAAATTTATTTGTTGATATTTCTTGGCAGGTGGTCTGCTATACGTACGTCTGTATGTGCAGTCATTTCTGTCTCTCTGCCTGTCAGTCTATGTGTAGGCGTATTCAAACCTGTAAAATTATAATAGACGATTTAAAAAAAAATTATATCTTAACAGTGTAGAAAGGACATAATAAGTAATAAGAAATGAAGTAGAACTTCATTTTCGGTAAACTTCATATTTCAATGTATAGATCTGTTCAGCGGAACGGACATAGAGCGAACACAATTGGGCCTAATGGCGGCAGATGAAACAAAGGCGAACTTATTTGTCAGAAATGAAACTAAAACATGTAATTGAGTTGAAATGGGCATTTGTTACTGCCATAAAAACCTTATTTACATCCTAAAAAAAGCATCCCAAAAACGCGGTAACAATATATCAAATGGAATTTAAATGTTTGCAAAGCTCTGCTATGAAGAACAACCTCACAGGAAACAAAACATCTAAAAAAATGGTAAAACGAGTCTTAATGGCACAAATACTTCATGCCTGACAAAAGCAAGAAATACAATTTTCAAATGTAAAGGTCCCATAACCATTGCAAAGGCACAGAGGTGCATTGCACTGTGTGCCGGAGCATAGGCAGGGGGAGGTGGCGGATTTCCTGGAAAATAAAACGACAGCCTTCCTCCTTCCATAAATCGACAATAATGGCTAAAATTGTTTCTGATTGGTTTTGACGGTCATGTGATGCTTTTACCAAGGTTTCTAATTGGACAATAATTAATGAGCTAGATAATTTTATTAACAGAAATATAGACTAGAGCTTAGGAAGCCTGGTAACTTTCTGCAAGTTGATTTAAAACTGACTCAATCCATTAAAGGTATCATGTAGTCATAAAATTACATATGTTTACTGTGTACTCAGCCTTTTAGCGAGGTATTATACATATTAATCAGAAACTGCTTGCTAACATATTCTTACTATGAATGCAATGATAATGACAAAATTTTAAAATACCCCGGAATTTGATATGAATACTCAGTGAAACAGTAAAAGACAGACACCTCACAATTTCGTTGATTATTGGTTGTCATCTTTTGCGGGAATGTGGTTCTGTCGTCACATAAATCACGTGATATATCAGGGGTCGTATTCACCAACCCATTCTAAATTTTAGAATGAAGTCATGGCTAAATTGCCAAGTCTGTACTTTCCCAAGAATAGACTAAAGTGCGTATTCACCAACGCAATTTAGAATAGACTTAATTTAGCACGGTTTGTACAGCACTTAAGCGGCCACAAACTTACGATGGTTCCCCAAATTTGACGAGGCGCAAATAAAACGAGTAACCATTGAGTTTCTGTCCTTCACTCTTAATTTACCTCCTTGTTTACAAATGACATTTTCGTGTAATTTTTCAGTCGAAATAAATTGTCATATCTAATCGAAATAAATTGTTATATCTAAATATTCAATATCTTGTTCAGAAATTTGATTGGCTGGATGCAGGCATCAATTAAATTAGCAAATATAACTTTGATTACAGTTGACAGACACATGTGTTTATTTGGCAATCGATAAAACGTGAAACTACTCGCTGTAGTTACGGGATTTAGATTTTCAATTGACAAATTGTACATCATTTTTATAGAGTAAATACGGCGATTATTTATGAGTAGTTATAAGTGCTGTACGCAAGTGTGGCTGTTCCGATACCAAAATTAGACTTTACAATAAGAAATAAAACATGAAATAAGAAAGAAAAACAACTTATTTCAACACAAACTTGGCAACGAGGTCAACATGATTCCTACCTAAATCTTTCACCGAGAGAGCTTTCCAACTTTTCAATTAAAACAAGTCGCTTATGAAGATGTGAGAATTATAATCCCTCTCCTTTAACTTGTCCCATATTCATGATGTTGTTTTGCAGAAAGTATCGGCACCCAAACAAATAGAATCTTGAGTTAAAATGCACCAAGCTTTCTATTGCTCGAGTTGAAATGACAATCTGCCATCATCTTCTTTCCTCCATCTGTCTTGTTCCTACTCCACCAACCCTGAAAACTTTACTTCGCTTAAAATATATTACTCCTTAACCATCCTCCTCCCTTGTAAATGTAAATCCAACGTGAAATCCCAGAAAACTCGCTGAGAATATTGTAAATCGATATGTAAACATACACGTCAAGGTTAAATTGCGTCACAAATGTGTTTGACGTCATTCGATAAATAATTCGACCGAAAACATACAATATGTGCCAGAAAGGAAAATTGATGGGAAATTCCTTCTATTTTTGACATTTTATTTGTCATTACGCTGATATTAAACCATGTTTTCCATCCGAAGCGAGGCGGACAGTCGCCATTTTTTCACATTTAGCACGGTAGGTATTAGACTTGGAAAAACGACTTTATTCTTAAGAATTTAGTCCATTCGGTAATTTAGAATGGGTTGGTGAATACGTACTAAATTCTAAATTCTTTTTTCTTGGGTTTTAGTGTGCTAAATTGATGCAAAATGCGTTGGTGAATACGGCCCCAGAAGTTCTTGATGATGTTCTTTGTGGTAGAAAAAATACAGAGAATATCCTATTTTTGCAGTAATTATCCTTCTATTCTTTCCATTACACGGTGGTACCGATTTCATTTCATAATAATTCATAATTTCAAAAACAACATCTCAATTCATATTCCCGAAAAAGTGAAATTTCTCTAAACGTCAATAAAATTAATTGTTTGTTCATTTGAATTCCAGAAAGCTTAAAGCTATTACTATATTTATGTATACTTTTTTCCCTTTGATTGAACCACGAGATAACGTTTTGGACTCCACTTTCGGATTAAATTTTTTGCGTGTTATTCCTCATCAGGCTATACATACTATCGACATATCAATGCAAATCGCAACAATAAGTCAACTTATTTATTTACAGTGATATTGTCATCCCCTGAAAGGAAGTTCGTCTGTTGTTTACCGGTCTGTCTGTACAGTCATATCTGTCTCTCCGTCTGTCTGTCTCTTAGTGCGTTTTTAGCCACAAATTTATCATTGACTTGTTTAAAATTGTCTATCAAAGCAAGAATGAAAATACCGAAAATGTTTTTTTTTGAAAAGTTAAAATAATACTCGTAGGATAACCACATCACCCATCGGTACAATTAGTGTAATAATTTCTAATGATTTAATTAAAATCACCGATGATAGCCTCTGGATAGCAGTTTGACGGTCTGTCTGTGCAGTCATATCTATGTCGCCGTCTCTCCGTCTGTCTGAGTGTGCGTCTTCGAACAAAAATGTATGATTTTGGAAACTTTAATACGTATACATTGTAATTGTATGTCCGATGGTTTGACATGGGCATCCGTATAAATGTATCCAGAAATTCTATTTGACGATTCCTGTACCGCAATTCAACCTCCATATTTTGTTAACATATTGTTAGCATTGGCTGCGTATTCTAAAAGTTTCACTCCCAACCCACAGCCCAAAAACCATCGTCAATAAATCGTTTATATATTTTGATTTTTTGTGTTTATAAAGTGTTAATTCTTTTTTCTCATTCAAGTGCATGCGAAATTCTTTCCTAGTAATCTACCATCTGAAGGAAAACTTGAACCTTCTAATGGTGATATTCTTCTGTCGAGAGCCTCCTTTCATGCCCGTAAGTCTTCCCTTTTTTGAACCGAGGATGGATTTTTTTGTTTTCATTAGTTGTTAATTCTATTTTCTCATGTAAGTGCAGGGGCAATTTTTTCCTAGTTTATACTCGATCGCGACCCACTCTGTCTGTATGAAATTACTATCTCAAAACTGAAACACGTTATTTTCAAGAACAGTTTCTATCATCTGAAGGACATAACTTGGGCCTTCTAAAGGTGTTGTTCTTCGGTCGAGAGCCTCCTCACATGCCTGTAAGCCTTCCTTTTTAGGCACCGAGGAATATAATTTGTATACATCGATAAACATAGATATAGTCTAGAGCTTAGGAATATTTATAGCCTGGTAATTTTCTGAATGATGATTGAAAACTGACTCAATACATAAAAGATATTAGTAATCATGATATTACATATATTTACTGTGTACTTTGCCTTTTAGCGCGGTATTTCGACTTTGAGCATGCATATTAATGAGACAGTGCTTGCTTATACACTCGTACTCAAAATGCAATGATAATGACAAAATTCTAAAATATCCCGGAATTTTATATAAATACTCAATCAAACGGATAAAGAGATCAAACTTCCAAGTTGATTTGATTTAATTTAATTTTATTTCCGACTAGTTTCGGTTTAAAACAAAACTTTTTAAGGGGAAACCATTTTGAACAATAACAATTTATGATGTCATCAACGTCACATGACGTCAACGGCAACAACGTCACAAATGGCTACGAGTTCGGCTGAAAAAAATTCAATATTACAATATATGAAATAAATAAACAGATACAAGAGCTAAAATGATTATGTATTATTAAAATAAAAGATAATGCTAAGTAATAAATATTTGGATATTTAAATTCACTTTAAAACAGTTAAAAATTCAGGTCGTTATGCAACTACCCACTATGTACATATATTCATTAAATAAATAATAATAATAATAAAATAATAATATTAAATGAATAATAATACTAGTAATGATTATAATTAAATAAAAGAGGGGAAATAACCGAAAGAAATTAATTAAATGTGAAAAAAAAAAGATTTTAAAAAAACGAATTAGAGTTTGAATTAAAAGAAAAAGAATAAAACTGAATAAATAAATATAATGGTTAGTTGTAAACAGAATTAATTACTTGATATGATATTTACCTTATAATTTTTTTAGCAAAATAACATTTTGGACCCGTCACATGAAATGGTACCATCTGAGAGGTCACATGAAATGGTACCATCTGGGAGCTTCGTAAAATAACCAAATGAAATAAAATAAATGTGAAAAAATCGATAAAAAAATACAATAGATTTAAAGAAAAGAAAGACAATTAAATTGAATAAATAAATATGATGGTTAGTTGTTAACAGAATGAATTACATAATATGATTTTTACCTTATAATTTTTGTAACAAAAAAACATTTTGAAGCCGTCACGTAATATGGTATTATCTGGGAGCTCTGTAAAACTAACATTTTTTTTTAAAAAAAAGGACTAGTTCTAAAAGAGGTCAACTGGAAGTCAATAAACTTCGCGTTAAGAATGGTAGAAAGATCATTAAAGACTCAGAAATAACAGCAACATGCAAAAGTTTTGAACCAAAGTAAGCCTTCACAACTAGCGTAGATACCTACTCATTATCCAGATCGTCCTATTTGCCTAAATAGTAAAATATATGAAGCTGCAAGAAGGGCAAATGAAAAGGCGAAATTTTGATAATTAGAAACACAAAATGTATACACCCTGCTTAAAAAACAATCAATCTAATTTGATATTATTTACAATAAAACGTGAATTAAGCAACCACACACTGGACGACCAAAAAACGGTCGCTAAAGAGAATGGTCACTTAGTACATGTTCTCTTTTAAAGTGGAAACATAATTTAATTGAATATGTATATTTTTACGACTTGCTCAATAATCCTAAGGTGTCAGAACTCAAAAGAATTGTCTCATTGAGACCATTCTACTGAGTCGCAACAACATAGGGTTCATTAATCATAAGTTTAAGAATAATAAATTCTTCTTTTAAAGAAATTATGAACTAAAAAAGGTTTTGTATTGGAAAACATTCGTTAAACTTAGAATGGTCGCTTGATAGACTGAGCAAGATGGTCTGTTTTTAAAACCTAAAATGTCATGAAAAAAAACTTAAAATAAAACCTCTGAATTCATTTCTTCTGGAGCTTTTGTAACAAGAATGTGAATACATCGTGTTTCTTTAAGCAGTCTTTTCCAGTTATTTGAATTTTTTCGATCGACAGGATGTTCAGAGACGTTTGTAATGACATCAGGAAAATGCATGATATCAAATTTATGACTATTCATACGATTTGAACATTTTTGGTGAGTCTGGCCCACATACTGAGCTTTGCATTTCTTACAGTTTGTACACGTAATAATGTAAATAACATCAGTTTAAGTGCAATTAAGATTTTGTTTTATCCTATAGCTTTGTAATGTAGTGGTGCAAACAAAACTATTAGATTCTTGAATTGTAGAGCAATGTGAACATCGCCGTCTTTCACTTTCTGCCTTTCAAGAAACAGGAGAAGTGTTTAGATTTGAATGAACAAGTCTGATACTCAGTGAAACAATATAAGTCAGACAACTCCCAAGGTTCTATTTCTTTAAATAAATTTCAAATAAGATGACTTTTTTAAATTTCGTTGATTATTGGTTGTCATGTTTTGCGGAATTGTGGGTTGTTCTGACGTCACATATATCACGTGCAAAAGGACGCGCTTTCATATAGGTCTAGGTAAATAAGAAGAAGAAGTTCTTGTTGATTTTTGTTGTTTAAGATAAAAAAAAAAAAAAAAAAAAAAAAAAAAAAAAAAAAAAAACACAGAGAATATAAAAAAAACCCCAGAGAATATCGTATCTTTTCAGTATTTAAAAGTATTCAATCCATTACACGATTGTCCCATTTTCATTTCATAATAATTCATAGTTTCGAAAACAGCATCTCAATTATATTAACAAAATAAGTGAATTTCTCTAAACATCAATTGTTCATTCATTTGAATTCCAGAAAGCCAAAAGCTATGGCAATGGTTATATATACTTTCTTTTTCCTTTGATTAAACCACGAAATAACGTTCGTAGACTCCTCTTTCAGATTAAATCTTTTGCGTGTTACTCCTCATCGGGCTATTTTACCGACACATCAATGCGAATCGCCACAATAAGATAAATTATTTATTTATACTGATATTGTTATCCCCTAGAAGGAAGTTCGTCTGTTGTTTATCGGTCTGTCTGTACAGTCATACCTGTCTCTCTGTCTGCCCGTCTCTGAGAGCATTTTTTAGCCACAAATTCATATTATTTACATGTTTACAATTACATGTCTATCAAGGCATGAATGGAAATACCGAAAATATTTTTTTTAAAAGGTTTATGTAATACTCGCAAGTTAACCACATCACATATCGCTACAATTAGTGTAATAATTTATAACGATTTAATTAAAATCTTCGATGATAGCCTCAGGAAGGTAGTTTGCCGGTCTGTCTGTGCAGTCATATCTGTCTCTCCGTTTGTCTGTCTGTCTGTCTATCTGAGATCGCGACTTCGAACAAAAATATATGATTTGAGAAACTGATACACTTATAATTGGCTTTCCGATATTTTGACATGGAGATCCGTATAAATGTGACCGTTTTCTATTTTTTAACAAATGTATCCAAAAATTCTATTTGTCGATTACTGTACCGCAATTCAACATCAATATTTTGTTTATATATTGTTTGCAAGAGCTGCGTATTCTAAAAGTATTTCTCATTCCCAACCCACAGGCCAAGACCATCGTCAATAAATCTTTCATAAAATATATGTTGATTTTTTGTGTTCATAAGTTGTTTATTCTATATTCTCATGTAAGTACACGTGAAATTCTTTCCTATTTTATACTCGAATGCGACCCGTTCTGTCTGTATGAAATTGCCTCATCCAAACTGAAACACGTTATTTTCAAGAAAAGTTTCTATCATCTGAAGGACACAACTAGAACCTAGTATTGGTGAAGTTCTTCGGTTGAGAGCCTCCTAACATGCCTGTGAGCCTTTTTCTCTTTTTTTGGAACCGATGGATATAATTTGTATACATCGAAGCAAAAGATTATGCAGTCTTTCGGAATTGGCTCTTGGGATTCTTTGAGTTTATTTATAAAATCGGTTGCGTTCACAAGTAGAAGAAGTCTCTACATATTCATTTAATTCATATTCAGCAACTTCTATCTATTCAATGGGGGTATCTATACCACTCACTGTTGTACGATACGAAGTATTCTTTTTATTGTAATTTAGGATTACCCTTGAGTTTCTCGGGTGAAATATATCTTGGAATGAGATATGCATGTAAATCCTCTGAAATGACACCCCCTTATACATTTCATTGACAATTTTTCTTTACCTTATTGTGACACTTTCCTATCATTTTAGCATCCGGAATAATTACATCATGCATTACACCGTCCACTTTGTTTATATCGACGTTGCGTAATAAATTTATGACGTCACACAATTTATCGCGGAAATTAGAGCAACGCCTTTAGGTATGCTCTATGATAATGTTGGACATTAATAATTTTCACGCATTTTACTTATCAATGCGTACAGTCTTCGAGATCTTATTTTTGTTTCATATTGAGCAAAATACATAAAACATCCTTTTAGGATAAACTATATTACAGAAAAAATATAATATCATTGAAATTGATTAATTTTCATAATCCCAAATCGCGGATATTTAAGTAAAAATGCGGACGTAAACGGCAAGTGAATTCACTGATTAATCCACGTTTTCTCCCGTTAACACCTGGGGTTTGTCCGTCAACGTATGCCTTGAACGACCCGAAAACGTAAATTTTATGCAATACTTTCACTTTAAATTCTTGGAAAAACATCCCCTCTACAACAGTGAGGCAAATGTGATTGAAACTTTGCAATAAAGTTACTTTGATGAGTTCCACAAGACCAATAAAAGTCCTTGGAGCAGTTTTGGGCCATTCTGGCCGACTTGTTTCTTTGCAGTCTGCTGAGACTTTTTGGAATTCAGATCGATCAGTCAAATTTGTCAGGTAATCAGTGAAAAAAAATATTTAGCAATTCGAGGAGTTTAATAAGTGAGATTTTTAAGTGATATATAGTCTTCTTTCATGTAATTTTACATATTACTTATATGCGTTCACTTTTTATAGCTTGTAAATAGTATAAATTTGGAAAAAGTCATAATTCCTTCTGAATGATGGCTTTCATTCCCTTCTATTTTTAATATCTCTGTTTTCAATCTTGAGATGTTTAAGCCAGTGGAGCGATACAGGCCCTCTTGGACCTCTTGTTTATGATGATCATAAGTTTTTATGCCCCCGATAGGGAGGCATCATAAATTTGACTTGTCCGTCTGTCCGTCCGTCCGTCCGTCTGTCCGTCCGTCCGTCATTCCGTCCAAAAACTTTAACATTGGCCATAACTTCTAAATCAAAGCGGTGTCGGGGGCATTGTCATCTTACAGTGACAGCTCTTGTTATCTTCGTGTCTTTGTGTATGTCTGTCTGTGCAGTCATGTCTGTTCCTCCGTCTGTCTTTCTGTGAGTGCGATTTCTGATACACTAGCATGGAAGCCTGTCGAAAAAAAAAATGAAAATACCAACATCCCACAAAACATCCTTAACATTTACATCAAATGTTATAGAAACAGTGATAACAGGGTTCATAATCATTGTTTTGAAAGGCGGTTTAAATGTTTGCTTAGTAATTAATTACTGCACATCGGTCTGTCAGTCTCCGATTTCAAAACTGTAAAATTGAAATATATGATTTGAAACATTAATGAAAGACCATTCAAAATAATAGAAATGAATTTTTAACATTTCACACATGTAGTAACGCTAAGGTGTACCCTACTACATCACTCATCACAATAAGAAACGATTATTTATCGGGATCATACAGCACAATAAGAATTATTCATCGTAATCATGAATATTTGTTTGTTGATATCTCTTGGCAGGTGGTCTGCTGTATGTACTTCTATATGTACAGTCATTTCTATCTGTTTGTCTGTCTTTGTGTGGGCGTATTCAAACCTGTTAAATTTTATAGGAAGATTTAAAACAACTTAATATCTCAACAGTGTAAAAAGGACATACTAAACAAGAAGAAATGAAGTAGAACTTTATTCTTTGTAAACATCATATTCTAATTTATGGATCTGTTTCAGCAGAGTAGACAAAGAGCCAACACATACTAGGCCGAATGGCGGCAGATAAGACAAAGGCGAACTTGTTTGTCAGAAATGAAGCTTAACATGTAGTTGAGTTGAAATGGACATTTATTAATGCAATAAAAACCTTATTTACATCCTCAATTAAAGCATCCCAAAAACTGGGTAACAATATAACAATGTGTCCAATATTTTGTTAACTCGAAATACTTAATTTTTGTGACGTAATATCGATTGACCCAGACCTATGTAGATGGCGTTATAGTCCGTTTGACTTCTATATGGACCAACATTTTGCCGAAAATCTCAGAAAATAATTAATGAAACGCATATTTTTCTTTTCATATCATTTTTTCCAGCTAATACCATTACGAATTTTGTTTTTCAGATTTTTTTAATGTAAGATAATGATTTTGTCCGTCCGTCTACACGTTAACTTTCAGCATTTCATACCTACTTGTTAATGTATAAAACGGAACAGCGAATTGTATAACCAAAAATAGTACTGATTTGCATAGGGACCGAGTCAAAAGAGTAAGATTTTAAGTGAATTGTATTACTATAAAATCGAGTTTTTCAATATAATTAAGTTTGTCTAAGAGTTTTGCTACCGTTGGATATCAGGGGCCGTATTCGCCAACGCATTTTGCATCAATTTAGCACACTAAATCCCAAGAATAAAGAATTTAGAATTTAGTACGTATTCACCAACCCATTCTAAATTACGGAATGGACTAAATTCTTAAGAATAAAGTCGTTTTTCCAAGTCTAATACCTACCGTGCTAAATGTGAAAAAATGGCGACTGTCCGCCTCGCTTCGAATGGAAACGTTGTTTTATATCAAAGTATTGACAAATAACATGTCAAAATAGAAAGAAATTCTACCTAATTTTCCTTTCTGACACATATTTTATGTTTTCGGTCGAATTACTTATCGAATGACGTCAAATACATTTATGACGCAATCTAACCTTGAAGTGTATGTTTACATATCGACAGAATGTTAAATTTTACAATATTCTCGGCGAGTTTTCAGGGATTTCACGTTGGATTTACATTTACAAGGAAGGAGGATGGTTAAGGAGTAATATATTTTAAGCGAAGTAAAGTTTTCAGGGGTGGTTGTGTGTGGATAGGAACAAGACAGATGGAGGAAAGATTACGAAGGCAGATTGTCATTTCAACTCGAGCAATAGATAACTTGGTGCATTTTTACTCAAGATTCTATTTGTTTGGGTGCCGATACTTTCTGCATAGCAACATTATGAACTTGGGACAAGTTAAAGGAGAGAGATTATAATTCTCACATCTTCAAAAGCGACTTCTTTTTTATTGAAAAGTTGGAAAGCTCTCTCGGTGAAAGATTTAGGTAGGAATCATGTTGACCTCGTTGCAAAGTTTGTGTTGAATTATTAATTTTTTTGTTCAATGTTTCATTTCTTATTGTAAAGTCTAATTTTGGTATCGGAACAACCATACTGGCGTACATCACTTATTACTACTTATAAATAATCGCCTTATTTACTCCATAAAAATGATACACAGTCTGTCAATCGAAAATCTAAATCCTGTAGCTACAGCGAGTTATTTCACGTTTTTATCGAGTGCAAAATAAACACATTTGTTACTCTCGACTGTAATCGAAGTTATTATTGCTAATTTAATGGATCTTTGCATTCAGCCAATCAATTGCCCAACAAGATATCGAATTTTTAGATATGACAATTAATTTCGACTGAAAAAATACATGAAAATGTCATTTGTAAACAAGGAGGGAAATTAAGAGTGAAGGACAGAAACTTAATGGTTACTCTTTTCATTTGCGCCTCGTCAAAATTGGGGAACCATCGTAAGTCTGTGGCCGCTTAAGTACTGTACAAACCGTTCTAAATTAAGTCTATTCTAAATAGCGTTGGTGAAAACACTCTTTAGTTCATTCTTGGGAAAGTCCAGACTTGGCAATTTAGCCTAGACTAAATTCTAAAATTTAGAATAGGTTGGTGAATACGACCCCAAATCTGTGTATATTCTCTCTTTCTTCAGAAACTGTTTGACCAGATAATTGATTATTGATTTTATTCATTCTAAGATGAACCCTACATTTACATGTTAAGACCAATCAAAAAGCATTATTAAACGAAGTAGTTGGGAATTTCACGAGGAAAACTTAATGAAAAGGCGAGTAATAACGGTAAAAATCACGTGCTATTTAAGTTTAAGATGACATGACCGTCGATATGCTAATTAGCATGTCCAAATAAGGAATAATGGACATTTCATTTGTCAAAAGTTTAGTATAAAACCACGTGTTTTTACTATATATGTTGACATTTTCTTACTATTGAACAGCCTCCATCACCCCCCGTGTTTAAGAACGGATAGAGCGAAAATATTAACATTAACTAGATAGACAAAATCATTATTTTGAACTCATTTTATTTTCAAAAAATATTTTTTGGAATAGTATTAAGCTGAAATTAAAATTTTACTACATACAAATCCTTTATTCAAACGCAATTTTATGTAATTGATGAAAAGGTTGGTCCATATAGAAGTCAAACGGACTATATATAAACCAACAACATTTCCGACACACGTTGAGGAAGATATTCTATTGGAGTTAAAACTTGTCTGCGATGGTTTTCTCTTTCAGATTTAAAACTGTTTGTCTCGTCTTAAGTAGCATGGGGCTTGCTGATTAATAATACCAACCCTCTGCAACCTACATTTGAAATTGATGTAACCCGCCCTGACCCACTTCCATAAATTACTCTATAGATTAATAATTGTGCGTAGGGTAAGCATTTTTTTCATTGAGGGCTACAGAGAAGGGTCAACTACGCATAAAATGCTTAGAATGTCCAGTAAAAGGTGGGTTTTTTTGTTAACTTATCTTCGTCCTAGTGTCAAATGCTTGACTCCTGTCTATTTGGCGTTGATTGTAATTGACAATCAACCCCAACAACCACCGTATTTTGTCTTTTGTTAATCGATATCTTTCTACTGTTTCTTCCTCTGTTAGATGATTAAACGAGTTTTTTCTCTCGCGAAAGCAGCGATGCCTACGTATCGCGGCCATTTTTACGATTCCACATACCACGTTCTTCTTGACATAACTTTACGCAAAAGGTTTCGTCAATCTTAGTGACGTTAAACTTTAAGTAAAGCGCACTTAAGATAAAATTCAACGTACGCAAAAACTTAAGTTAAAAAAATCGTAAGACCGTGAGTAAAGCGGTCCCCATTCCCATGTTTCACTCAACATCTTACGATCGTTTTTAGCGTAAGTCAAAAATGAAAGTTGCTTCTACAGTAATAACTAAAAATGTAATCCTGCCATGCACCATCTCATTGGAATCCTCTTAAAACGATTCCATGAGATATTGCAAGGTAGAATTTAACATTGAATAATCAAAGTACTGAAAGTACTGATAAGTTGGAATGCGTTTCAAGAGACGATGGCATCATACCGCTAACGAAGCTGACGCCTCCCGCCTACCACATGTGATCACATAATCTCTCGACTTTTGACGGGCGTATATTAATCAATGTATTTCAAAAGCGAGAGACGCTTAATTCCCTGAATCGCTATACAGGCCTGCATCTGATAAAAGAAAAAAAAGAAGAAATGAGAGAAATAATTCTGTATTAGAAAAACCAAGAAAATATATTCGTGCTCACTTTACTGTACACACAGATGATATGATTACCATGCGCGAATCGAGGAGAAAAGAGCATATTTGTTCATGAGTATTGTAGGTATTTCAGTGGTACCTGGGGTCTCTTTCAAGAAGAAAAATCGTACGATAGCTATTATACTTTAGGAGATATGCTCTTGACAAGTTTAGTGACGGAACATCGGAACGAAAGAACGGCGAAATGACGGACGGAGACCATTACTATATCTCCTCGTCGAAAACGGCGGGGGATAAAAGAGTTGTTAACTTACATCTTGTACAAATGTACAATTTGTATCAAAAGAAAATTAACAATACGGACATTTTATCCATGAAGGAGAAGTTGTATTCAAAAGAACTTTGACATGAAGGCCCCCTTTTCCATGACGCGACTGAAATTCACTTAACTGTAACAACATGAAAAAATTCAGGTAACAATGTACATTTCGCAAGATAAGTCCATAAATTAAGGAGGAGTTGCGTTCACAAGCATTTTACAAGAAGGTCCCTTTTTCCATGACGTAACTGTAATTCATTCCATAAATGGAGGAGGAGTTGCGTTCACAATTTTTTTTTGTTCAAGAAGGCCCCCCTTTTCGGGCTAAAAATCACCAAACTGCGTTAGAATATGCGCTAAGTCAGGTGACAACGAACGTTTTGTGAAAGTATCATCAAAATCGGTCCATAAATGGAAGAGGAGTTGTGTTCACAAGATTTTTTTAAATGAAGGCCCCTTTTCCCAATACGTGGCTGAAATTCGCCAAACCGTGAGTTTATGCGCAAGGTCAGGTGACTAGGAACATTCTGTAAAAGTTTCATCCAAATCCAACAAAAAACTTTGGAGGAGTTGTGCTTTACAAGAAAAGTGGGCGTACATGCGTATGTATGCTTGCACAGTCAAAATCGCAAATTCACGACTAGCCTTTAGGTGTCGCAAATTTATGAGTAAATTAAACAATACGACATGTTTCTTGAAAGCCAAAAATGTTTCTTGAAAGCCAATTTTAATCTTACGATTGTGATACGATCAAATTTCGGTCGTAGGACCTTTCTTGAAAGAGGCTCCTGAAGACAAAACACGTGGGTTTGCTAAACTTGTTCAGATATTTGATAAAAACCAAGGCTGTAGTTAACCTGTCATAATCTTCAATGATATCTGAAGGATTGCGCACATGCGTATTTTTGCAAAAGTGAATCTATTTACAAAGCAACTTTAAAGAAAATGGACAAAAGCAGAAAGAGAAGATAAATATTTGCCTATAGACCCGCAATTTAGGGTGAGTAATAAAAGGTATTTTTTTCTATACAGGTGGAGACAAAATTGACCTTTGATCACTCACTTAAACTTGTGGATCTATACCTTTATCGATCCTTTTGTTTTAGAGAAGTATTAGAAAGAGAATATTTGCTGGATCGGATTTTAATACAGATAGATAATCTGCATATGTTGCGCGTTTCTAATGATGCTTTACGGAACAATTAGATACAAAAACATTTAAACTTTTTTGTAGAAGGTCGTAAAAGGTTCGTTCAGAAAGAGAAACTAGACCTCTAAAAGAGGCTACAACATAATTCTACGAAAAGCCGCTCGCGACATTACCATATAAGCAAATCACGTGATTGGCTTGTGCTATTTCCACAATTCTATGAAAAACAGCTGGCGACATTACCAAATAAGCAGATCACGTGATTGGCCAGTGCTATTGTCAATAGCTGACTTTATTGGACTTGACTTATCACATGATTTCCAAATATAGTAATGCAAATATGTGATAAGTAAATTCGTACGCAAGTTTCAATAAATATCGTTTAAAACATAAATTAGCGTGTTAATAATTTACATGAAGTGATAGTTGTGTAATTGTTCAACATTATTACTTCTTGGTGAAATAAACTGCATGTCTATGTCAAGTTGAGATATACAAAATAGGCCGAAGTGTATTCACATCCTGTTCACGTGATATGTGTTATCAGAAAACCCGAAATGGAATTATCTTGTGTTCATTTTGCGGTTTTGTTAAATCTAAGTTGGAATTGCTCCGCATTCCAACTTAAAAACACAAGGTGCGATTTGTGTTTATGACTAACGATTGATTTTTTTCGTAAGAAATTTAGTTTTGATTTTCCTCTATTTCATTGACTGCCAAGATGACAAATACCACGAAAACGTGAGTTTGATAACATCGTGATGACGTCATTTTGAATTTGATCTTGCTGATGTGTAAGACATAGGTAACGGGGGGGGGGGGGCAGTTACAGCTTGTCCGGAAATTACTTCCTCTATTTAGGTTTATAATAGCATAAGATTGACATTTAAGTTCTCGATCACGTTCAGTTGTACCGTTTTAAGGTCAAAGCACTATTTCAAAAATTCAAAGTAGGCTTATCAAAAACTATTATAATTTATAAAAATATTACCGGCTCTACAGAAGTTGTCCTTGGACAAACTTCATAACGATTATTTCATATTGAAAATATACAAGCGAAATAATGTGACTGTTGACGTAGTTTACACAGTTATCCCCTTGAAATATGTCGCGAAGTTTCCAGTCTTAAACCCGGTCCACGGAAAGTTGTTTTTAAGTTGGAATGCGGAGCAATTCCAACTTAGATTTAACAAAACCGCAAAATGAACACAAGATAATTTCATTCCGGATTTTTTGAGAACACATATCACGTGAACAGGATGTGAATACACTTCGTCCTATTTTGTATATCTGAACTTGACAAAGACATACAGTTTATTGCATCAAAAAGTAATAATGCTGTTCAATTACACAGCTATCACTTCACGTATATTGTTAACACGCTAATTTACGTTTTAAACGATATTTATTGAAAGTTGCGTACGAATATATTAGTATCACATGTTTGCATTACTATATTTGGAAATCATGTGATAAGTCAAATCAAATAAGGTCAGCAATTGACAATAGCACTAGCCAATCACGTGATCTGCTTATTTGGTAATGTCGCGATCTGGGGTCGTATTCACCAACCTATTCTAAATTTTAGAATTTAGTCTAGGCTAAATTGCCAAGTCTGGACTTTCCCAAGAATGAACTAAAGTGTGTATTCACCAACGCAATTTAGAATAGACTTAATTTAGAACGGTTTGTACAGTACTTAAGCGGC
Source organism: Fragum whitleyi (assembly GCA_948146395.1). Classification (NCBI taxonomy): domain Eukaryota; kingdom Metazoa; phylum Mollusca; class Bivalvia; order Cardiida; family Cardiidae; genus Fragum; species Fragum whitleyi. The sequence continues at coordinate 52,743,925 of OX411553.1, forward strand.
CACAGACTTACGATGGTTCCCCAATTTTGACGAGGCGCAAATGAAAAGAGTAACCATTAAGTTTTTGCATTCACTTTTAATTTCCCTCCTTGTTTTCAAATGACATTTTCATGTAATTTTTCAGTCGAAATGAATAATTATATCTAAAAATTCTATATCTTGTTGAGCAATTGATTGGGTGAATGCAAAGATCAATTAAATTAGCAATAATAACCTCGATTACAGTTGAGAGAAACAAATGTGTTTATCTAGCACTCGATAAAAAACGTGCAATATCTCGCTGAAGTTACGGGGTTTAGATTTTCGATTGACAAACTGTGTATCATTTTTATAGAGTAAATAAGGCGATTATTTATGAGTAGTAATAAATGATTTACGCCAGTATGGTTGTTCCAATACCAATATTAAACTTCACAATAAGAAATGAAACATTGAACAAGAAAAAAAAAACAACAACTACATTCAAAACAAACTTTGCAACGAGGTCAACATGATTCCTACCTAAATCTTTCACCGAGAGAGCTTTCCAACTTTTCAATAAAAACAATTCGCTTTTGAAGATGTGAGAATTATAATCTCTCTCCTTTAACTTTTCCCATGTTCATGATGTTGCTATGCAGAAAGTATCGACACCCAAACAAATAGAATCTTGAGTAAAAATGCACCAAGTTTTCTATTGCTCGAGTTGAAATGACAATCTGCCTTCGTAATCTTTCCTCCATCTGTCTTGTTCCTATCCACACACCACCATCCCTGAAAAATTTACTTCGCTTGAAATATATTACTCCTTAACCATCCCCCCCCTTGTAAATGTAAATCCAACGTAGAATCCCTGAAAACTCGCCAAGAATATTGTAAAATTTAACATTCTGTCGATATGTAAACATACACTTCAAGGTTAGATTGCGTCACAAATGTGTTTGACGTCATTTGATAAATAATTCGACCGAAAACATAAAATATGTGTCAGAAAGGAAAATTAATGGGAATTTCTTTCTATTTTGACATGTTATTTGTCAATACTTTGATATAAAACAATGTTTTCCATCCGAAGCGAGGCGGACAGTCGCCATTTTTTCACATTTAGCACGGTAGGTATTAGACTTGGAAAAACGACTTTATTCTTAAGAATTCAGTCCATTCCGTAATTTAGAATGGGTTGGTGAATACGTACTAAATTCTAAATTCTTTATTCTTGGGATTTAGTGTGCTAAATTGATGCAAAATGCGTTGGTGAATACGGCCCCTGTTTTCTCAGTATTGTGGCAATAGCATAGACCAATCACGTGATATGCTTATTTGGTAAGGTCGCGACCTGTTTTTCGTAGAATTATGATATTTAAAGGTATAGTTTCTCTTTCTGGACGACCTTATTACACATTTAACTTTTGCCAATGTGTCATATTGTAAATTTCTGTCTAAGCTTCGAAATAAAAATCCTTTCTTAAAGAGATGATACACTTTTAAAGTAAATTAATATTTTTACAACATATTATCGTTTGTTTCTATCTACATGAATGTTTCATTGTAAAAAACCAATATTCATCCACATAAACCCTTGCCACCATATCTTTGATTGAATTATGAATATCTTTGCCCAATTGCATTCATCACCAAGACAATTTGCCATTTGAAACAAACCAACTAGTTAAACTTGTTTTCTTAACATTATTACACATCAACACGATTAAGAGCACCATCATACAGTTAGTTACATCGTGAAATTGACATTCATCTCAATAAAAACATTCTTAATCGCTCACTCAGCGCTCCATTGATTCATTCCAAACACTCACTCAAAACATTCAAAAACGCTCAATGTTATTAAAAAAATAAGATCAACATGTACATTCTAAATGAATTAAGCAAGAACCAATTCGCGATGTCACTGATATAATTGAAATTTAAAGCGTCTGATTGGTTCTTGACGAAATAGAAAGCTATTCATTGAACTTTCGTGCATATTTTATATAGGTTTTATATATCGCTTATTTTGATCATCCTGAACAAAATAAGCGACATTGGATTCCCTCCCTTAGATTTTACTTCAAACTCGCTCCGCTCACTCGTTCAACATCATGCCTAAATCATTTTAAAATCGTTCATCTTATCAATTTCACGATGTTATTAACTGTACCCCCAACTCAGAAGTAGAGGAGCATATATTGATTTCATCATGTCTGTCACTCAGTCCATTGACCTTTTCCTTTCCGCTAGATAAACGGAGAAGCATTTGACCTGCAATAACGAAACTTTACACAAATATTGCCCATGACCCAAAGGAATGCTCTATTGTTTCGGGGTCATACATGTCACGGTCATCAGTAACAGTCTCCACTCTAACTGAACAACCAATTGACCCAAATCATAAAATTTGACACAAATATTGTCAATGACCCGAGAAAGTGCCCAATTTCGGAGTCACAAAGGTCGAAATCACAATTGAACTTCATCTAGAATTGTCTTGAGATTCCAACTCTTGAAGTAAAATACTTCCCTGCGAAAATAGCTTTTCATCATGGACAAATCACTTGTTGATGTCCACTTTGCGACACCTCTAATTAAAAATGTAATTGGTAACTCAAATGGAGCAGAAGGCATTTAAAAAAATATAAAAAAACTGTTTTGAGTGTATAAGTGTTCGCCTGTGCGTCTATTAGTCGGCTGTATGGTCCGTATCATTATCTTCTTTTTTAGCTCACCTGAGCACAACGTGCTCAAGGGGAGCTTTTAGGATCACCCTGCCTCCGTCGTCAACTTTCTTTAATTAAAACTTCTTCATCTCCTAAACCGCTGGGCCAATTTCAATGAAATTTTGCCAAAATGTTCCCTGTGTGACCTTCTTTAAAATTGTCGCTATATTCTAATTGGCCAATAAATATAAAAACTGTTTTGAGTGTATAAGTGTTCGCCTGTGCGTCTATTAGTCGGCTGTATGGTCCGTATCATTTTCTTCTTTTTTGGCTCACCTGAGCACAACGTGCTCAAGGGGAGCTTTTAGGATCACCCCGCCTCCGTCGTCAACTTTCTTTAATTAAAACTTCTTCATCTCCTAAACCGCTGGGCCAATTTCAATGAAATTTTACCAGAATGTTCCCTGGGTGACCTTCTTTAAAATTGTCGCTATATTCTAATTGGCGAATAAATATGGGTATAACAGGGCGGGGCTTATTTTGAGCCCAAAGTCTTTGAACGACATCTCCTCCTGAACCACTGGGCAGATTTCAATCAAACTTTACAAGAATGTCCCTTTGATGACCCTTTTCAAATATTAATGGCAAAATTTTCATAAGCCCATAAATATGGGCGTGGCAGGGTAGGGCTAATTTTGAGTCTCCTCTGTATTGAATGGGTTGGCAGGGTCTATTATGACTGCTCATAATTCGAATTACGTCTCTTCTTCAACAATTAGGCAAATTTGTATGAATCTTTGCCAGAAAGTTTCTTGGATAAAATCCACTGGACCAATCGAATTCAGGTGAGCGGTTTAGGGTCATTCTGGCCCTCTTGTTATCATTTTTCTTTCATCAGATTCAGGCCTGTATAGCGAATCAGAGGTTTAAGCGTCTCTCGTTGTTGAAATACATTGATTTATATACGCCAGTCAAATGACAAGACGTACTATGTGATCACCTGTGATGGGCGGGAGGCGTCAGCTTCGATAGTAGCTTGAGGTCACCGTCTCTCGAACGCATTCCAACTTATCAGTACTTTCAGTACTTTGATTGTAAATATGTAACGCGCATGTTTCGTCATATGCCCGAATGTGTAAACATTCATCACGCGTCCATAGCCAAGTGCAAGTTCGTTGTCAAGGTTAGGCTTTTTTTAGTTACGATAGAGAGTATTTTGCCGATTCACGATGTAAAGCGGGGCTAGGGGTGCAGGAGCCGTCTTTATTACGGCTAAATTTCGAAATATAATCATTAGATAAACAACAAAATTATCTTAATGTGGGTTCGGGGGCGGTTGCCCCGGGGTAATGAATAAAATAGAAAGAATAAAATCTTGCCTTTGCAGTCATCAATACTTGACGACGACTGGTTTTGGACCAGGGTAAAAAATGGTGTTCTGCTTGCGGATGCTTGTTCTTATTTTGTGTCGGATTTAAATGCCACAGGTATGAATTTATTTCGTCTTCCGAAGGTTGAAATTTTTGCCATGAGTAGATACTTAGCCTCGAGAGTAGACTCCTAATACATAGAATCAATGAGTCCAATGCCTGTTCCTTTTTGAAGAAAGGGTGAGCTAAGCAGGATGAAGAAAGGGTGAGCTAAGCAGGAAAAGCGTGTCTTATATCAAAACATTTCAAAGTTATTTTAATATCACAAGATATAATAGTCATTTCGATTGAAGTACACAAATTTTTCTCAACTCTTGTTTAAATAATTGAATGATTAGGGCCAATCATACACAATTTGCCTCAAATTTGCAATTATAAATGGAGCTCTTTGTGTACACAATGTATGCCATGAATCTTATTGCAAATGAAGTTCTACGTAAGTTCTTTTTATTTAGTATAAGCCTATTACGCTATCATGTTATAAATAATAAAATTGATATTACAAATAATTAAATAAATTTAGCCTGGGTGAGCTCATTTCATTCAATAACAAAAGCAGATTTTTTTTCTCTATTAAGGCCCTCGCTTTTTATAAAATTATCTCGGGAATGTTCACAGAAAGGTCATTAAAGTATCCCTAAGGATCTATCCAAAATAGATGTCATGAAATTTCTTCAAAATATATTTTGAGAGCGATTGATAGCCAAAAAGGGGTATTGCATTCGAATAAGGCGAATATCAAGTCAAATATCAAGTAAGTTGTTTAATTTTTGCCCCTGAATATTGAAATATTCAAACTAATAAGCTCTTTAAGTAAAGGTAAGGATTCAGGATCCCTCTTGACCAAAAAGAAAGAGGTGAACCTTTTATTTAATTGTCACAGTTTGAACATTTACCAGTTTACCCAATTATCTAAACAAATCAATTTAGCTTCAATAGATACTTTTTGTGGTAATAAGTACGTTTTGAGTCCATATATATATATGTGCTATTTTTCATACTGTGATACTTGTTTAATGTTGGTCAATCAAGATTGAATAGCTTAAATTGACTATTATTCTCTGTGATACTTAGATCTTAGATAAATTTGTATCTGTGACATTTTCAGCTCATCTTAGCAGGAAGTGCTCAAGGAGAGCTTTTGTAATCGGATGATGTCCGTCATCCTTTGTCCATCGTATGTAGTCCGCTTTTACTCCGGTTTCACTATAAAGGCCTTCTTTTTGCATAAGTTATGAAACTTAATCTTGATGTTTGTCTCCTCTAAATCTAAATAAACTTCTAGAATGTTGTCTTCATCAAATCATGCCAAAGTTTTAGAATCGATCAAATAGGGTCAAAAATGAGTTCAAGGGGTCAAATTCATAAAATTTCTCGTGTGTACTCTAGAGGCCACATTTTTGCTTGAACACATGTGAAAGTTGATCAGTATGTTTGGTTTCAGTTGTCTTGGCATTTTGCCTTTTTTAACAATACCTCAGGTGAGTGCTTAAGGGCAAATGGCCCTCTTGGTATAGTTATCCATAATAGTAAAAATTGTATGCTATATATTTGTGTTCTCTAATAATAATGCTCATTTAGAACCGCTGATATCAACTTAGAATATAATATTGTTCATGTATGCAAAAATCTTTCAAATCTTGAAGTTTTTGATCAGGCATGAAGTGATTAATTGATTTTAAGTAATTTTCAACGTAAATTTTGTGCAATTGTACCTCATTTAGCTGTCGACAACTGCCTGAATATTAATGGCATGATATCCCTTTCTGCAAACGTACGCATCCTCTCGTTCTGCAGGGGCTATGATGAATACTAGTTGCCCATCAATAGCCCCCACACAATTTGGTATATCTGCTATGTTGTAAAAGTTTTGTTTAATAACTGCCAATACTTGCTGATCTCTTTGAAAGGTAATGTTTAACAATCTCCTGTCAATGGCATCAATTACCTGAAAAGTAGAAAAAAAAAATATTTCAGAAAATCACTTATATTTTGAAATCAGAAAAATAAACTGTTCAAGTTGGCACCCAGTAAGCTTTGATGGCTCAGAGAAAAACAATTGTATCTGCCTACATGGTTATAGACACTTACAACTATTTAGTGTTGAGCCATCAAGTTGATTTTTATTTTAGATGTAAGGCCAATTTAACTTTCATATAAAATATTCAATGTTTTTCATAAAAGAAAGAATAATTCATCTGACATGTATAATAATAATTTTTAAATGCGTTTGAATGAATTTATGGATTTTTGTATTACATTATCACATGATAGCGAGCGCAGCTCGCGAACGGCCGAAGGCCGTGAGCGCAAATCGAGCGTTTATGGTAACGTGTGTTATTCTATTCTATACTATCTTACTGTCAAACGAAACAACCGTGTCATTTTCCACCCGGAGTGAAGTCACTTGCAGGACCGAAAAAAAGTTAAAAATTGTATTGAAAAAATACCTTAACGAATCCTTTGTAAATGAAAGATTCAAAAATTGAAAATCAATTTAAGCTATCCCGAAAAAACGATGTTTGTATGAAACTTTTATTTTCTACCGGAAGCAACATAAACAAAGCCAAAATCGAGGCCGACCGAAGCAATTCTCGCGGAAATCCCCACAAAATGATTATTAATTTTCGCTATACAGAATGACAAGGCTAATTTCAACATTCCTACCTTTATACCTTACACATGTACGGCCTAGAACACATTTAAAACTTCAGATTTACATGGTGCATGCATGTTTAGATTAAAATGACAACAAACATTTTTGACGTCATCAATGATGGCTGATGACGCCACGAATACTATAGTCTAGAACTTTAAACACTTCAATCATAGACTAGTGAACTTATGAATACATGCAACACTGTTCTACACTATTTTCAATGAGTTTGATATAGAAAATGGTGACCTTAGTTGAAGTTGTAACATCCAAAACAAGGTCATGAGAAAAAATGGTGGGAAAGATGGAAATGCTTGTTTGTAAAGTTTATGTTACTGAGTGTGGATTTAAATGTTGGGTACGGCTAATAGGACCCGTCGCCATAAGTCTTTATTTGTTAAAGATGTTAATTTAATTCCAGTTTTTTAAAAAGGTTTACGCATTCTTATTGGCTGAAAAGTTTGTTTCAGCGGAAAGTAGCCCCCTAAAGAATTGATAAATCTTCACGTTTTGCGATTAAAGTTATGACTTGATTATTTTTTTTAGTTTCATACATAGGTGAATTAAAGAAATATTATTTTCATCTCTTAAATGTTGGAAGGATCACGAAGTATTGGAGAAATAGACTGTGCATTAGAAACATTAATCTACCCAATACAGTCGCACTTAACTATATATTACATATGCCCCCCCCTCTCTCTCTCTCTTTTCCATCTTTCTCTCTCTCACTCTCTCTCTTTCTTTCCGACTTTCTTTCTTTCCTTCTCTCGCTTTCTTTCTCACTCTGTCTCTTGTAACAAACATTTTTTTCAGATAAGCTGCGATTGCTTTTAAGGTTTTGCCTTATTTCATATTACTTTCAATTATTAAAATGTGGAACTATAAAAATGATCATTTTGAACAGTCTTTTGAATGGTTTATCCCAACTTTGTCTGGGACTAAAATTGGTCTCTCGTTATTTTTAGCTTGGCGGTAATTTACTAATCATAGATTTTGATTACATTGAGAAAAAATTCTTATCCATGCTCCAGTCACCATGATATGACTAAAAGATAAAAGCCTATTCAGACTGACAAAAAAACCTTCATTGACAAAATCCAATTTGGCGGGGCATCTCAGTTCAATGAAGTATTTTTTAAGCTCCACTGACTGAATGCCACTGGGGCTAATATTATGGCGCTGTGCCTCAGTGTGTCCGTTTTTAAACTTTTTTCTTTAAAAATCTTCTCATCCGAAACTACAGAATGACATTTCTGAACCAAACTTTAATGAAAATGATGCTGGGGCGACCCTCTATCATGTTTGTTCGAAAATTTTGTTCTGATGAAATACAAGCCCTTTATGGGTAGAGGTCAATTCTATATTTGCTAAAAAGTAAAAACTTCAATAATGATTTTATAGGAATGATCCATGGGTGAACCTTTATCAAAGTGAAAAAAATCGAGATTAGATAAAAAAAAAAAAGCTATTTTGTCGGCACTGGTCATTTTCCTATATGTAATATATTATATACATAAAATGATTTACAACCAGATATATTACCCCTACCACAAAACCCTGCAAACTGATTTTTTTATACTCCATGTGAGAGGTCCCCTTAACTGAAGAACCCTCCTTTGGCCAGATATCGTAGAGTTATGAGAAGCTGGAAAAAATAAAATAATTGTGTTTGTGTTTTCCAATGCAAAGTCAACAAATGTATTCAATAGTTGGCTTATTTATGCGAGAGAAAATGTAAATGCATGCACCAAGCTTGCGATGATCCAGACATAATTGTCAATATGTGTCGACCAATAGTGTATGTGTGTTAGTCCGTCCATCGCCTTCAATTATTGACTGCAAAATAATTTCGCTTAATTGTTCCTACAATGGGTAGATGTGCAATTTGCATCTTGATAGGCATTATTGATAAACGAAAATCAGGTCATTTGCCAAGGCCAATATGATCTGTTTTGATACAACTTAATAATTATATGTTATTAAATGCTTGTGTTTGATGTGTTGATAGAATATTGATATGCGTTCTCAACATCTGCGTTCAAAGGTCATTATTACCAAATCCTAACTAATAAACATAAGTAAGTTATATTTTGTATAATGATAGGTCTCATAAGTATGATCTTCAGATGCCAAGGTAATCTGCATAGGCAAAGGTTACCTTTCAAGGCGAAACTTTGAAAGGATTCATGTTTTGGGGGATTTTGAGGACATTAGATTTTGACAAACACGTTTTTATTTAAATTAAAGAAATCATTACAAAGTCCAGCGTTCAGGATGGTAAACATTTCGAATGCGAACGTAAGCTTACGCTTTCCTACTGCCCTATCCAGTGTGCTTGCTTGAGGGGCTTGTGATAATCGTCTTGCAACTTTACAAGCATAGCGAAAAAAAATGGTGGATAATTTTTTTTTTTCGAAAATCTCGTCATTTTACTATTGTTTCCACACAACGATAATAGAGAAATGTGGATTATTGTATAGATAAGCCTGTCCAAGTTTCATTAAGTTCGAGTATTTATCACATAAAATATAAGAACTTTAATTGCGACTTAAAAGTATCCCATAGCGCATATTTTTCGACGTCTGAAATTTTCTGACGTACTGGAATAGCCCCTTTTCACGAAAATATATATTAGACAAATAGATGATAGACGATATTTCAAAACGCCATTTATCTAAAGTTTCAATCTATTTAACCAAAGGATCATAGTATAAAAGTACAAAATTATCAACATTAAATTAAAATGTCTTGTTCAGCAAATGATTAATTTTTGCAATTTTCTCCCATAAAAAACTAAAGTGTCTTAAGAAATGTCGATTGGATCAGGATAACGGAATTCGATTTAAAGCATGACAAATATGTATAAAACTCAAACAAACATGTTCCATAATTGTTAGAAAATACCTGATTTTGAATTCGATATTTAAACAAACAATACGTTATTATACGCCCGTCGAAAGACGGGTACGTATTATGGGATCACTCGTGTCCGGCGGCCGGCACTCACTTTGTCCGCAGCATAGCCCAGTCATCTTACTAATATCGCTCAAGGTAAACTGTCTACATAAAGTTTTAAGTAGCGAATGAAGGGTGAGAGATTATTTAAAATCGATCTTGCTAGTTTAATTTCGATTTAAACTGCGTCTATCACCAGCATTTAGAGTTACGTCAATGCAAAGATGGACAATAGAAAAAAGAACGATATGTTTGATTAGTCTGCTGTTTGGAGGCCTGTGACTTTTTTAAATGAATATTGCTATGCCTTAAAATTAAATCGGAATATTTTGCAACGTGTATTCTTTATTCGGCTATTTTCGAAATAATCCCGAGGTATCACTATAACCTCTGCGTTGTCGTCGTCGCGCGAAAAACTTTGACATTTTGTGATATCTCTGGTCCTTGTAGACATTCACTGGAAGCTTGGCAAACATGTTCGCCATCAAAAGAGCAACCTGTACTATCAAGGGGGATAACTGTAGATGCTTTTTGTGAAAATGATGCCCCCTTTTCGACATAGATTTTTATCCGTCAACCAACAATCTACAGCTGAGCGCAGGCACCTTCAGGCGGTACTTTTGTTTTACTTTGTACTAAAATATCTTAGAATATCCAAATTTAGAAATAATGTGCTATTCCAATGTGCTAAAGCTTGGCTGATTGGTGTTGGATAGTAGAAAAACCTAAATCGAAAAATCAGCATAAGTTCTCATAAAAATCTTCAGTCATTCCCCTTGATAGTATAGATTACTCTTACGATAGTGAACATATCACTGTACAGATATCATAAAATGTCAAGGAATTTGCAGGACTGTACATAAGGCTATACAACTACCTAGGATTTTGTTTAAAGAAACAGTCGAGCTAAAGAAAAGTCTGTCAAACAGCAATAATCGGTCTCTTTTGTAATCTGTTTAATATTCCTAACCCAATATTATTGGCTCTTTTGAAACATTCAGTTGAAAATTAACACATCGTTGCAACCAAAGAAATCAACTGACCAATCAAAACACTCATTTCTAATCGGATGGCCTGACCTCTGTCATTTTCCGCAGTATTTTGTTTCAAAATGTCTTGTGGAAAGGCGACTGAAAAATCGTAAATCCAGCTTGAAGTCAAACTGTAGCTGCATTGTTTATATATCTCCGTCGATCTGCTTTTTACATGCCCGTCGATTGAGGGGACGTATTATTGAATCGCCGGTGGCGTCCCGTGTCCGGCAAGCGTGCGGCGTCCATTTTTTATTGTCCTGAGAATAATCCTTTCAACTTATGTCCTAGTTGAAACTAGGTAGTTATGTTCAACTCTCCATTACGGAGTGCCGTGCACAAAAACTCTAACTCAATTTTGCTTATTTTTCATTTATTTCACTTTGCTGTTTTTCATACTTGGACATCCAGCAGTGTTGAAGTTGTATCTTGTGACAATTTGCCGTCTTCTTGTTCCAGTCCCGTGACTAGGCCTATAAAATTTTCAGATAATTGACATTTTTATATTTGAAGGGCACGTCGTGGCGAAGATCATTAAATGCCGACCACTATGTTACCGGACATTAAAAGTAAAATAAACTTTCTGGTTTCGATTCTTAGGCTTTCTTTTGAATTAATATGATACTACTTGATTCGAATTACTCCTGATTTATCAATATTTTAGCCTTGCAAGGTGCCCAACATATGGTTAACTCGGGTAGTTTTGTCGAAATTCTTAATCCTTATGACGTAATGTCGATTGACCATGACCTATGTAGATGACGTAATATGAATCAACACCATTTTCGACACACATTGAGGAAGATATTTCATTTGAGTTTAAACTCGTCAGCGATGGATTCTTCTTTGGATTCTTCTTTTAGATTTAAAGCTGTTTGTCTCGTCTTAAGTAGCGTTGGGCTTGGTGATTAATAATACCAAGCCTCTGCAACTTGAGTTACACAGCATGAATAAACGAGACGGAACCTACGTTGGAAATCGATGTAAAAAACACCCAAGAAATTATAGATAGATAATTGTGCGTAGGGTAAGCATTTTTGTTTTTTTTACATTTGAGGCTACAATGGAGGTTTAACTGCGTATATAAAGCTTAGAATAATGTCCAGTAAAAGGCGATTTTTTTTAAACTTACCTTCGTCATAGGGTCAGTTGCTTGACTCCTGTCTGTTTGGGGTTGAATGTCATTTACAATCAAGCCGAACAACCACCGATTTTTTTTTCTTTGATTAATCCGTCTCTTTCCACCGTTTCTTCGTCTGTAAGATGGAGAAGCCATTTTTTCCTGTTGAGAAAGCGGCGAGGCCTGCGAATCGGGGCCATTTTTATGATCCGACTAACTCCACGTTCTTCTTAACGTAACTTTACGCAAAAAGTTACGTCAATTTTAGTGACGTAAACATTTAGTATACGATAAAAATTTAAACGTACGCAAAAACTTACGTAAAAACGTACGTAGGGATTTGATTATCCCCTATTTAATTCATTGCCCAGATGACAGAAATACCACGAAAACGCGAGTTTGATAACATCGTTATGACGTCACTTTGAATTTCATCTTGCTGGTTTGTAAGACAGAAATATTTCAGGAGGTTTGCCGAGGTTATTAAAGTGTGGAATTCAAAAGAACTTTGCCAGCTTGTATTAACACCATGCTATCTGAAAGGGATTTTAAGATTGCTCAAAGTTCACGGGTTAAATAACATACGATAGATTTGAGCTTGTACGGAAATTACTTCCTCAAATTAGGTATATAATAGTATGACATTGAAGTTCTCGATCACGTTCAGTTGTACCGTTTCAAGCTCAAGGCAGTATTTCAAATGTTGATTAATTTATAAAAAAATATTGCAGTAGTTTAAAGCGGATATTTCATATTGAAAATAAACTAGCGAAATAATGTGACTAATGACGTAGATTATAACGTAGTTATCCCCTTGCTCATGCTTCGTCATATGTCCGAATATGTAAACATTCATCACGCATGAATAGCCAAGTGCAATTTAGATATCGATGCCTTAGAATAATAAGGTCGTAAGTGCAAAAACATAGTTTTGAGAAAACTTGAAAAAACTGTTTTATTTAAAAAAGAATATATAATTTTAAACAAATCAATCCCGAGTGTCTTCTAGATATAGTATAGGTTTAGAATGGATGAAAGCTGTCATAAAATACTTCGTTGTTTATTAGAAAACACGCGTAAACACTTGCAAACGACCTTATTACTGAAAGTGTTAAACAGCTTATATGTAATAAAAGGTCGTAATTGCCAGTTACGACCTTTTTAGTCTAAAAGATTCTGAGTTCAAAATATAATAAAACTTGTTTTGAATGAATTGAATAAGAACCTTTTGAACAATACACCACAAATGAACCTTCAGGAGATCGTCTCTGTCCATATAAACAAACCGTTTGAGGAATTGCAGTGCCAATTATTAGCTCACCTGAGCACGAAGGATTGTGATCGTCCAATGTTCGTCATCAGTTGTCTGTCGTGCGTTCTGCACAATAATTCTTTTAATATCGTCTCCTCTTATACCGATGGGCTAATCTTGGTGAAACTTTTGCATGGATGTTCCTTAGGTCAAGCTCTGTCAAAGATGTTTAATTTATCTATTCCACTATTCACTCTGACTTACACGGCAACAAAAATCTTCACCTCTGAACCAAGAAGGTATGCGGCTGTCCTATTTGACATGTAGGATCACCAATGCACCTCTACCAAGTATGTACATATCAAGACCCTGGGGGTGGTATTTGGCACAGGCCAATCTCGATTTACATAGAAACAAAAAAAGGAAAATCCTAAACACAATTCTCTAAAACCAGAAGGCAGGTGACTTTCATATTTGGTATGTCATCTAGTGGACATCTAATATGTTTGTTCATATTATGGCCCTTTGGTCATATTTGGGCTTTGCCCAGGCGCATCCTGAAGCAAAGAGTGAAAATCTTTAAAAAAATATTTCCCCAAGGCAAATAACTTTCATATTTGGTATGTAACATCATCAAGTAGATTTTATTATTTTCCTTTTTACATAGGATCAAAGTGAAATCATTATAAATATGTTTTTCTGAAACCAAATTGTAGACAGCTATAAATTTGCTGTTTCGCTTCATTAAATAAACCTATATGAAGTTTATTTATATCATGTTCTTAGGGTCATCGTATACTTGGGCTATGCCCATGTGCATCCAATTTTACAGACACAACATAGCAAGTGTTTCATTAATAATCTGAAAACAGTCCAGGCCATTAGAAAAAAGATAAAAAGTATCTCCTTTAGAATTGGACAATCTGATTCATGTGATGTCAAAATGGTCAAGAAGACTTAGGTGAGCGATTTAGGACCATCATAGTCCTTTTGTTTTTCACTTTCTGTCAATAAGTTGTTCAAAGAATGTCAAGATTTGGAAAGTTGCTTAATATCTTTTATTAGAAAAAGAGACAACAGAGGGTAATGATCGCTCCACTGGTACATACTGCCTAGCGGATGTATGAAAATTCATTTATAAACTGCATTAAAAGTATTAAGCTAAGACATACTCTATTTGTAAGAAGATAGTCATCTAAAGCCAAGATAGTTAAATGCATGATATGGAAGAAATCTTATGTCAACAAACAATATAACATGAAAGTCTCTTTTTTATCCGCAACGAACCTGATCAGGAATAAAAGAAGGAATCTGAAAGAGCATCTCCTAAGCATCATCCCTGCGAAGTCAGTAATTGAATTCTGCCTAGTAGTTTCAGAGAAGAAGAGTTTTTTTTAAATATATCACAAAGTAAAACTCTTTTTTCTGTGACTCGACAGCCTGTTGTCAACCCGATCAGGATTAAATGCTTGAATCTGAAAAGCATTTTACAAGCATCCTTTTTATGAAGTTAGTTCGACTTAGGCCAGTAGTTCCAGAGAAAAAGATGTTTTTTGATACTTTACCATGTAGGGGCATTTTTAGTTGATTCGAAAGCCTGTAGCACCCGATTTGAATTTAACGCAGAAATCTTAAAGAGCATATCACAAGGATCATTCTTGTGAAATTCAGTTGAATTCTGACCAGTAGTTTTATGAGAGAAGAATATGCTTAGAAAAAAAGGTTAGTGGCCGGACAGACGCACACACAACAGGCACATTGCCACAACAAAAGCCCCGCTGGATTTTGTTCAGTGGTGTTGAAAATTATGCAGGTTTTAAATTACATCGTCATTACTTTTTGCTACCACGATCACAACATGTTCAAGGCAAGCTCTTTAAACAACATTCTGTCGGCTGTCTGCCGTCAGTCAAGAAATACTTTACTTATCAAGTAGCATCTTGTGATCAAACTTACTGACAGTTTATTAGAAAACATTGTTGCGGGCTTGAAAAGGATTTTGTTAGATTCATTTCCGAGTTCTGTCAGATCTTTCTGTAGACCTTAAGTCGAACGAATATCATTGCCAAGGTTTGCAAGTAATTTTCTTTTGTTCAAATCTCCTTTGAATCCATTTTACCTCGAATGTTTAATCCTATTAGCCTTTGAAAATAATATAATTAAGTAATTCATTTTGTTTTCTTAACCATGTTTTGCATTGAATAAGGCTGCCAAAAGATGCATAGTATATTTTAGACCCGTCCGAATACTATTACACTTATCTGCCTTTCCTTTTGAAATTATTGTCAAAAAAGATTCTTGTCTTGTCTAACCTGGTTGGGTTATTTTAGATTAATTTTATCAATTAACAGTTCATTATATCAGAGCATGAAGCAATAGATAAATCTTCTTATTTCAAGTTTTCACATTTTCCTGCATTATAACTCTGATCTGTGCTTTAATCTGAACACCAAAATAATTTTTGTAAAAGTTTTGTGAATAACATTTGTTTTCAAATCATTTTCTTATTATCTAAAATCTACCACTATTTTGATATTATTTGTGTAGTTCTGTTATCTAGCATTCGAGGCTAAGGTCTGAAATTGCGGAAAAAAGGATTCATAATTTTATGGACTATGAGATAAAAATTGTGCAAAAAGGTCGTAAGTAGCATTTACGACCTTTTCTTTTTAACAAAACAAATCTTTGTGTGTTTTTCAAGAAGGTCTTAAGTGCCACATACGGCCTTTTGTTATGAACAGCCTGGAACATATTTTACTTACGACCTTTTTCTACAGCCAAATTGGTCAGCATGACAAGTTCAAATTTCCACGAAACTTACATCATGTTATAGAGCTTTAAACACCCTTACCAAAAATGTATGCATCATAAAAGGTCGTAAGTACCACTTACGACCTTATTTTTCTAAGGCATCGATATCAAGGTTACATTATAATGTAATGAGTGCCGATTCACTATATGCGCGGGCTAGGTGGCTGGAGTCCTCTTTATTACGGCTAAATTTCGAAAGATAATCTCTAGATATACCACAATATTATCTTAACGAGTGTGGGGTTGGTAGCCCCAAAAGTAATGGAAAAATGAGGACTAGAATGGTCCTAAACCTCTTACCTAAATTTTATTGGTCCAGTGGATCTCATTTTAGTAACTGTCTGGAAAAGTTTCATTCACGTTTGACTTATTGTTGAAGAGATGTTTTTCCAAGAATTTAAAGTGAAAATAGACCGTGCCCAACCATTCCTTACACGTGGAAACTCAAAATAAGCCCCGACCTGCCACGCATACTAATGGGCCAATCAAGTTTCGCGAACAATTTTTGAAATGGGTCGCCCGTGGAGCTTTCTGGTAAAGTTCCATTGAAATCAGCGGTTCAGGAGATGTTCGGGCTCAAAATATGCCACGCCCATTTTTATGGGCCAATCAAAGTTTCGCGAACAATTTTTTGAAATGGGTCATCCAAACAACATTCTGTTAAATTTTCATTGAAATCGGCCCAGTGGTTCAGGTGGAGCTGTCGTTCAAAGCTTTCAAAGTGAAAAAATGCCACGCCCATATATAAGGGCCAATCGAAATATCGCGAACAACTTTTTAGAAGGGTCACATTGAGAAGGAACATTCTGGTAAAGTTTAATTGAAATATGTCCAACGGTTCAGGAGAAGTTTTCAAAATTGTTGACGGGCTCAAGGTCATCCTTAAAGTTCCCCTTAAAAATAGAGAGAAAAAATCTTACATTTTACATCACAGATATCAAGACTTGACGACGATTGGTTTTGGTCTTGGATAAAAAAAAATAAAGTACGTCATAGTTTCAAATCCTAAAAAAAATCTTGTGGGCAGTCAACCTTCGGATTGATCGGAGTGATTTTCTTGTTGATTAAAACGAAAGTATTACTTTTGCTTGTCATTAATTCCATCATATTCTTTAAAGCTTTCTTCAAAAATTTAGAATAATTATTCAGGTGAGCCATTTGGAGCCTCGATGGCCAACTTGTGTTATTTTTTGCTTACCTGGGCATACTGACATTTTGTGATCTGTCCACCTGGCTTGTTGTTAGATATTACAAAGAATCTTCTCTGAAACTACTGAACAGAATTTGCCCAGAATTCACAGATGTGATCCCTGGGTCATTGTTTTGTTTGTTTTAAATACTTTTGAATCTTGGTCAAAAGTTCAAACTTAAAAAAAAAACTTCTCTGAAACTACTGATCAGAATTTGACCAATTTTTTATATATATATACGATATTATCAAAATTAGGGTCCGAAAAAACGTCAAAACTCTCTTACTCTAGAAGTCACCGTTTTGGCTCATTCTTTCTGAAACTTGCTCTGGATGTTTTTTCTTGGCTCATGGAAGATCCCTATACATTTCTGATGCAATCTGACGTATGTCAAAGAAAAGGTACCTCATACACAAATATCTTATTGCCACTCTAGAGGTCACAATTTTGGCTCTAACTTGCTCAGGATGTTTGTCAAGTCCATAGACGAGGTTACTGCCCCTAGATCTATACTAGAGACGGGTATACTACAAATTTTTGCAAGGTCATGTGATCCGGATGTAACGTCGATTCTACCCCAAGGCGATAAAGTCCTGATCGGATGAATGGGTTGCCATAATCACCACGTGGTAATTTCTTGTAAAGATCAGAGGGAACCGCACTCTGTGTCGGTTACTTTTTGACCGTGGTAGGCTGGTGTATACCAAAGTTGCATCACGTTACGTAATAGACTGATAGGGCAACGCGTTGTATTCGTCCATTATCACGATTAAACCTTTTACCGTTGAAGTTGAAATATTGATTTGCATTTTGTAAGAATTATCAATATAATTTAAAATATTTATCTACCCATTTGAATTATGCATAACCACGTGCGTATTCTTTTTTATCTTTTCCTCGAAAATTTCGTAAGATAACGAGAAAAAGAATTTGATAACAAAAATGTTGTCTCTTAGACTGTCGTCGAAAATTACGAATATGACTTCGTTTATGATATTGCAACAGAATCAAATGCATACACGAGCTTTGATTCACAGGCCTTTTCTGAGAAATGCTAAGACACACGGGTGCGAGCGGTCATAAATCGTGATCATAATCAAAGTACTGAAAGTACTGATAAGTTGGAATGCGTTCAAGAGACGGTGACCTGAAGCCAATAACGAAGTTGACGCCTCCCGCCCTCCACAGGGGATCACATAATACGTTGCGTATTTTTACGGGCGTATATAAATCAATGTATTTCAACAACGAGATACGCTTAAACGCCTGAATCGCTATAAAGGCCTGAATCTGATGAAAGAAAAATGATAAAAAGGAAGAAAGCGATACGGACCATACAGCCGACTAATGGAAGCACAGGCGGACACTTAAACACTCAAAACGGTTTCTATGCTATTTTGCAAATGGCTTCTGCTCAATATGAGTTATGAATCACATTTGTGATTAGAATTGTCGCAAAGTGGACCTCAACAAGCGCTTTGACCTTGATGAAAAGCTATTTTCGCAGGGAAGTCTTGAACTTCATGAGTTGGAATCTCAAAGAATTTTAGACGAAGATCAATTGTGACTTCGACCTCCGTGACTCCAAAATTGGGCACTTTCTTGGGTCATTGACAACATTTGTGTCAAGTTTTATGATTCGTGTCAATTTGTTGTTCAGTTAGAGTCGAAACTGTTAACAGTTAAAGCTTACTTATGGCCTTGACATGTATGACCTCGAAACAATAGGGCAATTTCTTTGAGTAATGGGCAATATTTGTGTAAAGTTTCGTAATTGCAGGTCAATTGTTCCTCCGTTTAGCTAGCGGAAAACAAATGGTCAATCGACAGACAGATATGATGAAATCAATATATGCTCCTCTACTTCTGAGTTGACGGTATAATGGTGCTCTTAAACGTCTTCAAGAATGCGAAGAAAACAAGTTGAAAAAGTCGGTTTGTTTCAAATGGCAAATTATCTTGGCACTGGGATGCAATTGGGCAAAGATATTCATAATTCGATTAACGATGTGGTAGCCAGGCTTTTGTTGGAAGAATATTGGGTTTTGACAATGAAACATTCATGAAGATAACTGCCATATAACGGAAAACAAACTACAATATGTTGCAAAAATATTCATTAACTTTAAAAGTGTATCATCACTTTAACAGAAACTAAAGATTTTTATTTCGATACTGCAGACAGAAATGTACAATATTACATTTTATTAAATGTTTTTTCAACAAATAATGCTGAGCAATCCAACACCTTTTAACCCACAAAAAAAGCCATCTTTCATGTGTTTATAACAGGGTTAAACACTAAAGGGAGTCCAGGAAAATCAAAATTATTATTTTCTAGACAGGACTTAATTTTGCAATACAGTGGTGCAATTGTGCCTTTGATTATACGAGAATAATTCAAATGAAAAGCACAGTTTTCTTTTTTGATGTCTCAGTCAAAATATTATTCAAGCTTTTTCAGGTACAAGTTTTTTCATCCATTACATATCATTTAAAAATTAACAAAATTGTAAATTCTTATATGCCTATATATAGGAACTTACAACTGTTTTACACTGAGCCATAAATATTATTATTGGCAAGTATTGTCGAAAAGAAGTTGTTGTTTGTTATGAAGAAGCACTTTTTCTTTGTGAACACTTTCACCTTAGTATTTAAGTATCCCTAGTTTAGCTTGGGCTCTTTGTGTTCAAAGAGCCACTGAAGTAAGAGTCAAACCATTTTGAAATTAAGTTGTTTGTATAGCAAAGGAAATCATTTTTTTTTCTTAAAATTCAGTAAGTAAAGCGGCTTTAGCAGGTGATTAGCTTCAAAGGCCTAAGTTTTGGTTGATATCCATGTTTTAGGTTCTGAGAAAATGATTTTGAGAGAGTCAACTATATAACATACAGAGAAATGACCTCCGCCTATAAAAGACATATGTTTTCATCTTATCACAATATTCAATTTTTTTGTAATCCGATAAAGGGTCAGCAAAGGATAATTCAAGCGAAATATGGTCGATATCCACCTTTTATGTTATCGAGAAAGTTATTAAGTTTCTACTTTTGCCTATAAAAGACATATATTTCATCTAATAACAATATTTATTGTAGTCTGATAAAGGATCACCCAAATATCCTAAGAAAATATAGTATATATACTTAGTTCCAATAGAAAGTGTGCACTTTTGAATTTTGAATATCTCTGAAAGTACACAATCTATCGTCACGAAACTTCGTATGACTATCCCAAAGAGTATGTGCAAACGACATTTGAAAACAAAAATCACGGGATGAGCAAACATTTTCAGTTAAATTGAGACATTCGATTTCGCATGATTTGCATGTGCATCACGCGTTAGACGTACAACTGGTCTGCAAATGCATTCAGCTGAATGTTTGCGGCTTTGCTAAGCATAAAATCAAATTTTCATTACAATTGTGTATGATGCTTCAGCGAGGTTTGACTACCAATAAGCGTCGTTGAGCAAAATCGAACCTTGTCAGATTTAGAACGTCATTAAAATTGATGGAGCATTCACATTCCAATAGAATTGGAGATCATCATTTTTAAGTCCTTTAATATGGAAATTGAGATGTCAAAGAACGCCATAGTACCATTCAACGACAAGTTACTGGCCTAACAACGTAGCAATGTCTTACGTTGACGTACACGTAATGTCTGCATAAAAATTAAAACTTTTGTTCGGAAATGGCTTGGAATGGCTTCTTAAACTCTATAATGCAACATCAACACATACCTCTTACCAAAGAAAAAGTTGTCAGGCGATCAAATCTAAATAGCTTAAGTAATGCCATCGCGTATGCAGCATACGATACTTTATCCAAATCTGATTTGACTTTTAAGTTCAAATTCAAAAAGGTCTTGTCTAAAGTATGGTATCAAATTTACTCCATAATTTTCAGTCCACCAAATTTGTAAAAATCAAGAGAATTTCAAAAAATGAAAGTGCACACCTTCTTATGGAACTAAGGATAGTATGGTAAACCAAGAAAATATACTTTGGACAAAATTTCTTTCCGGTTTCGTCTTATACAATGAAAGTTTAACTTGAAAGTTAATGTCTCGAAATTATTGCTTAGTAGTATCGACCATATTTTCTAAACATAGCATTTTTTTTTACTGGCATTGGATCACAAGTGACGTTGATTTAGTCCCAACGACGTTGATGATATTTGTAACTTTTAAAATCAAACGACATTGCATAGTAAAATTTTGTAGGAGAGCCATTCTTTATTTATAATCTAATAGGAAAACACTAAAAAATTGGTAGAAAATTGGGTGGCTTTAAGAGGCGCTATTTTCATTTTAGGGTGCGTCGTACTTTTCGCAGGTCTGTCGTTGGATTATGAAATAAGGACGTCTTCTGCCATTTTTTGATTAACGAAACACGCGTTTAAATAATTTGGCATTGTTTATGAAGATTGATATCTTTTATCTGAATTTTAGTGTTAAAAAAGTCGGCGTATTTAACGACGTCAGTCAGAACAATTGAAACAACGTTATGTTAACCCCTTTCATTTTTTTAGGAAAATCTATGCGCGATATCATCAAGATATTGTGTACAAGCATGCATGATTTCTATTCATTAAACTTTGCTCTCGCTTGGATAATGCCGTGTCATAATTAGACAATCTAACCCATTTTTTATATCGTCGTCTTATTCTTAGACCGTAGATCAAAGTTTTACAAAACCATCGTAGATTGAAATTTTAAACTGTGTACTTTGAATAATGATTCATTCATTCATGTTCTATTTCTCGAAAAAATGTTTTGTCTTATTTGCATATTCGCGAAACCGGACACGACTTTTGTCAATTAGTATATATTGGTGCTCACTTTAAATCAACGCGGATGATATGATTACCACGCGCGAATCGAGGAGAAAAGAGCATAATTGTTATTTGTATTGTAGGTATTCCGGTGGAAGTAGAAAAAGGCTGGACCCGAAGTCAAAAAACGTTTGGTTGGTAAACTCGTTCAGATATTTGAAAAAAGGCTGTAGTTAACTTGTAATTATCTCCAATGATATTTAAAGGACTGTGCACGTGCGTATTTTTGCACTAGTGAATTAATGCTTAAGCATTTTTAATGAAAATGGACAAAGGCAGAAAGAGAAGATAAATGTTTGCCAACCTTCATCGATCCTTGATGCGTCCACAATCAAGTAAATTTATCGCGCTATTCGAAAATGGTTTTCCGTTTTTTTTAGAACAGAACAGAACAGAAAAACATATTTTTTTATATTCATCCAAGTACAATGGGGTACAATACGGACAATATACATTAATAATGTTATTTGTAATAATTTAAGTACTTCCGGCAAAACAAAAAACTGAATGATTGGATTGGGGAAATTTTAGACTCATCCTAAGGATAGAAGCGCTACTGCACAGTTGTAGTTACTATGTCAAGTACTTTAAAAAAATACATTGTTATAAGAAATAAACTAGTGGACAGGAAAAATTGCCGGTTGGGACTTAAAAGATCGCAGCTAAAGGTTAAGTATGCTAAAGTTACGACGTTTCGACGTCTGCATTCGATGTTATTAATTGAAATTATATCTATTGTGTTTTGATAATTATCTATATTATATTTGTTTGAGTACAAAGTAACAACGACATGCATATACATGTATATTTATAGTAAATCGCTCCGAGATGGCTATATCCCCTGTTTTTTTCGTTCTTGTTTGAAACGAAAAAACAAGGAACAGGATTTGGGGAATATGATACAAAAAAATACCCGTTACCGAAACAAAATATTTATATTACACAAGAATGCAACAACACAGTTTGGGATATAAACGAAAGGCGTAAATTTCCGAGACAGTTGAGAACATAAGTCGTCTGGTATATGGGTAAATTTTACTTCATATATATAGGAACATTCCATTCGTTTGTAACCTTGATATTTCGTAACTCATGAGTTCAGATTTCATTCATAAAAGGGCAGATTAAATCTTAGTAGGTCATCAGGTCGTGTGGTATGGCCAATCAGAAAACGGCTTTGTTTACACATGCGTGAGTTCAACTCGTGTCATAGGAGAGTACACGGGAAAAAGATTTCACGGTGTAATAAAAGTGAATATTTAATGGATCGGGGTTTTAATACAAATATAATCTGTAAATGTTTCGCGTTTCTAATGATGGTTTACGGAACAATAAGGTACAGAACATTTGAACCATTTTGTTGAAGTGTGTAATAAGGTCGTTCAGAAAGAGAAACTCGACCTTTAAAAGAAGCTATAACATAATTCTACGAAAAATAGGTTGCGACATTACCAAATAAGCAGATCACGTGATTGGCTAGTGCTATTGTCAATAGCTGACATCATTGGACTTGACTTATCACATGATTTCCAAATATAGTAATGCAAACATGTGATACTAGTAAATTCGTTCGCGACTTTTGGTAAATATCGTTTAAAACATAAATTAGCGTCTTAATAATAAACATGAAGTGATAGATGTATAATTGTACAACTTTATTACTTCTTGATGTAATTAACTGTATGTCGATGTCAAGTTGAGATATACAAACTAGGCCGAAGTGTATTCACATCCTGTTCACGTGATATGTGTTATCAGAAAACCCGAAATGAAATTATCTTGTGTTCATTTTGCGGTTTTGTTAAATCTAAGTTGGAATTGCTCCGCATTCCAACTTAAAAATCTCTGCCGGCAGTTCAGAAAAGCAATGCAATGAAACTGTACATATACTAATGTAAATGTAAAGCAACCAAAACGGACGCACGGATTGAGTGATCACAAGTGTCTGTTTTAGGGCCGAGGTCCTTCCTGTGAGCGGACTGGACGGGAGTTTGCCAAAGGTCCAAGTTTCAAAAGATTGGCTGAATGTAGCTTTAAATGAACTTATTTAATTAGGTAGTGACGAATTATATGACAATTTACATTAAATTGTGAAAAGCAAATAAGATTGCTTGAAGGTATGAAATTGTTGGAAATGTCGTTGAGTGACAATACATATTTACATTTCGCCTGTGCGTCCCGTGTTGTTAGATCCTATGTCCTGGACCTTGTCCTAATATTATTGAAAAAAAGGTCAACAAACTAAATATAAAAGAAGAATTTTGAAGTTAACTGAAGAAAACAGAGATTTTTTATGTTGATATGCCAAAGTTCCAAGTCGGAAAGCTACAGTTCCAAGAACGCCGGTTCTTTTTATTATCCCGCGCCTTTATACACTTCATCTTTCATCAGAGTTGTCAGACATTGAATGACCAACCAAACATAAGCTCATGTAGAGTCTATGTAAATCCTGTCCAATGGTTCCTCTTTCGGATAAATCCGAAATATGTACAAATCCACCTTACAAGTAGTCCCGAATCACCGACCGCCTTTCCAAACAAAATCTCAGAATGTTTTCCGAAAAAGAGCCGATTTGAAACTCGTGACTGCGAGAATTAATGAAAACAAGCACTTGATCGATTCCCGAGTTAAATATAATTGTATTAAATGCATTCCATGGGCTGCCAAAACGCATGAAGTGGATAATTCACAGTTGTAATGGGTTTTCACGACCTGTCAATCTCGAAGTCAACAATGTGAGGTTCTCTTATTACCAGGTAAAATCGATATGAAAATAAACGAAAAAAGACTGCTAAAGCTAAGGATAGCTAAGATGACCCTTGAAACATGTATACGATGATCTCAGAAACAGGAGAAGTGCAGTGCACAAGAAACCACAACTATACTCATCGTATTTTGTGAGTAATTTCCCTTTGTTGATTGACAAAGAAACTATTGACCTACGTCAGGCTATTGACCTGCTTTCATTGGGGGGGGGAGAGGGGTAATTATTCTACAAACATCTCTTGTTTCTGTATATTTTTAGCTCACCTGACCTCGAAGTGCTCAAGATGAGCTATTATGATCGGGTGATGTCAGTCGTCCGTCGTCAACTTTTACTTGTGTGCACTCTAAAGGCCACATTTTTTTGCCCAAATGTCTTGAAACTTCGTCAGAATGTGTGTCTTCTTCAAATTTCGGTAAGTTCTAAATTGGGTCAAGTGGGGTCAAAGAAGGGGACAAAGAGTAAAATTTTAGAAAAAACCTAGTGAACACTCTAGAGGCCACATTCTTAGCCCAAATGTTTTGTAACTTGGTCAGAATATTTGTCTCCATCAAATCTCGATCAAGTTCGAAATTGGGTTAAGTGGGGTCAAAAACGGTGTCAAGAGGTCTAATTTAAGAAAACCCTACATTCAAAGTTTTTCTTAAATTAGACCTCTTGATCCCGATTTTGACCCCACTTAATTTAGGGGGCAAAATTTCGGCTCAAATATCTTGAACCTTGGTCAGAATATTGGCCTGAACCAAATCTAGGTCAAGTGCGTAATTGGGTCAAGTGGGTTCAAATTGGGGTTAAGGGTTTAATTTTAGAAAAACCTTGTGTGCACTCTAGAAGTCACATTTTCGGTCAAAATGTCTTGAATTTTGTCAGAATGTTTGTCTCCTTGAAATGTCGGTCATGTTTGAAGTTTGCTCAAGTGGGGTCAAAAATAGGGCCAAGGGGTCAAATTTAAGCAAATCCTTGTGTGCACTCTAGGCGGGGGGGGGGGGGGCATGTTTCGACTCAAATATCTTGACACTAGGTCAGAATGTTTCTATACATGAAATATCCGTCAAGTTAGAAATTGCGTCAAGTGCAGTCAAAAATGGTGAGAAAAAAGAAAACCACCTTGTACACTCTCGCCTCATTTACCAATGGCTGAACAATGTCTTTTTTCATTTTGAATAACATCTTCTCTTTATTAACTTGGCAAATGTGAATGAAACTTTGCCAGAAAAGTGGGTCAGATCCACTGGACCAATAAATTTCAGGTGAGCCGTCAGCGGTTTAGGGCCAGAATGGACCTCTTGTTCTAATAATCTTGGCACAATATTGTTAAACTTTTCTCATGCTCAACTAAGAATAACTTTATTCTGTTATTATAAAATTATCTTTCATATTCATATATTCATTCAAACATAAGTTTTAGAAAAT
Source organism: Fragum whitleyi (assembly GCA_948146395.1). Lineage (NCBI taxonomy): Eukaryota > Metazoa > Mollusca > Bivalvia > Cardiida > Cardiidae > Fragum > Fragum whitleyi. The sequence goes on from OX411553.1 coordinate 52,770,018, forward strand.
TAACAGTTGAGAATGAGAGAAGTTTTTGATATTGCGCTCTGATACTTTTTCTACACATAATCAGTTGCAGTGAAGGTGGCAATGGACATCGGCCTCCCGACTCTATATACCGGAAGTGGGTTTTCGTTAATAGTACGGCTCTTTTGAGGCTTTTTATTAAAAAGACCTGTTTTTTATAAGATTCTACTTATTGAAATAACGTAGAATAACGATGTTAAAATGTCATAACTTAGCTGCATTTCAACATTTGATATTAATTGAATGACTGGTTAATTGAATTAAACAATGTAATTATGTTATAAGTGTCAATCAATTAAGAGGGGTCAATATAAGATAGGGAAAAACTTTCTTATTTGCATGGAAAGGTATGCTGAATTTTTTACCAATTAAAGGAAAATATGTTTTTTAAACATATCGAAAATAAGAAAAATTCATTGGGTAATTAATTAAAAGAATTATGTTTTTGTGACCTTTTTTCTCCTTGAAATTATGAGTGCAATTTTAATTTTTGAAGGTACATCATGAAAATGCAATTGATCAAAGAGAAATTTCCCTGGCAACAGCCATTATATAGATGTATAAGCTCAATCAACATTTATGTTTTTAAAGCTTTCAGTTGGTACTAAGTTAATACTAAAACGAATATAAACGGTTTACTGAAAAATGGCAAGTACCACTCAAGGTCAGATACTCTAGGATGAAAACGAACATAGAAAGGTACCTTCAAATTTTGATACAATGTTAATCTACAACATATGTGAACAAGAAAAAATCATTGGGCGAAAAAAAATGAGGCCATGTGTGCATTGCTACATGTACCTTAAGCATTTAGTTGCTATTATCGGGATTGCAAGTAAGATGCTACCACTATATAACAATAATTATAAGCATGAAAATCTCAATGATAAAAAGCTATCACATGATTACATTGCCAATCAATAGTAAAAAATCATGGAATAACAAAATATAGAAGGCATGGTGCACTATTGGAATTATATTGTTCTGACATAGACTTAAAAGGTCAGCATAGTTCTTTCTCTTGTTATACCGGGTAGGAATCATGTCATTTCTTAATTTTTTCAGACTGATTTGATTGATTGAGTGTAAATGCTTTATTTCTTGACCTTTTCAACGAGTCAACTTTCTTCAATGGACCCTCATGATCAGTTGTGTATTCAAAGATATTACTGTGACTGAAGGAAAAATTTATGCTTCTAATTTTTAACCAGTGGACTCGGTCATTTTCAGACTATAACTCAAAGTTACTAACTTTCTGAGACAATAGCTTTTAGTCAAAGAAATCCGACAAAGCCCTTACTTGATATAGGTTTCTATGTCTAGCAGTTCTCATAGTTGCCGCCAATAGGGCAGTAGTGAAGATCTTAATGTTTCAATTGATGCATGAATTGAATCATTTTCAGCAAAAGTATTGCCCTTTCTATGTATCTATGGGTCATATTTATTGATACAATACCCCATCATTGTACATGTATATACTGTCTATTTTTTCGGCCTTGACAATTATCTTTATAAAAGATGAATTGCCTAATCCATTGTCTCCTTTACAGTTATATTAATGGCAATACCCAAGAAGCACCTTCTGATCCTTCTCTCTTTGCAATTGTCTCATTCCAGCAAAAAATATCCTTTTTATTAAATTTATTTATTGTAAAACTATATGTGCTGAGACGGTGCTTATAATTTAAGGAGGACTCAAAGCTCTGTGGTGTTAGCAAGTTTTGGTCCATATCATAACAGGCCACGCAGATACTCGGATTTAGAAAAGAAAAAACTTTGTCATTAAGCTTAAATCTATTTACAACATTCATATTTTTGATATGAGCTTGATAATCCTTTTCAATTGATTCATTCTGAATGCAGCTATTTTTTTAATAGGTGACACAGAAATCACACTGATCCTTTAAAGGTCTATGGAAGGCTAAGTTATAATCATTGTTAAACATCCTTCTGTAAATATGTCTTTCTACAGGTGTTACTGAATTAGATGAACAATTTTCTCTGTACAGATTGTACATTTTTAGCTCAACTGAGCACGAAGTGTTTAATATGAGCTATTGTAATCGTCCAATGTCCGTCATCTACAATTTCTTAGAACATTTGCTTATCCTAAACCGGTGAGCCAATCTTGATTAAAACATGGTAAGGATTTTCATTGAGTCTAATAAATGAAATACATCCTTAACTCTCCCTTTCAGCCTTTATATTTGGTATGTAGCATCATCTAGTGGGCCTCTAACAAATTTGTTCACATAAAGACCCTGGGGTCATATTTTGGCGCCACCCTGGCGCATCCCTTTTTACATCGAATTAAAGAGGGAAAAACTGTAAAACCTTCTTCTCTGAAACTAGAAAGAAGACACCTTTCATATTTTGATGCAGCATCATCTAGTAAACCTCTACTAAATTTGTTCATATCATGACCCTTGGGATTATAGTTGGGCCCCACCGGGGGCAACCCTTTTTACAAAGATTCAAAGAGCAGAAAACTTAAAAAAATCTCTTCTCTGAAACCAAAAGGCAAATATCTTCCTTATTATGTCTGTAATTTTATATAGTGGACTTCTACCAACGTTTTCATGTCATTCCCCTGGGATCATATTTGGGCTCTGATTGAGTCAATTATATTTTACCTAGACACAAAGGAGGAAGTCTTGAAAACTAAGTCATCGACACCAGAAGGCAGGGTCTTTTCATAATAGTTTAATTTAATTGCATTTCATTGTTCTTTGCATGCCCATATGTTCATGTAAGGTCTGTTGCCAGGCATATCCTTTTTACTCTATGCTGAAAACCTTCCACGGTATTGATCTTGTTTAGAAATTATCTTCTTGTTGACATCTGCCTATTTAATTAATGTGATGTCTAAGGGGTCAAAGAGACTCAGGTTAGCGATCTGTGAGCATCATGGTCCTCTTGTTTGAATACTTAAATTACTTGGCAAATACTTTTTTTACTGTCTTTCCTGCAATAATGACTGTCAACTGGTTTGAATGATTCAATGTGATCCCTTATTTAATCAAGCTTTACTGTACTGTACTGGTTTTGTTTAATCTAGAGTTATGCTTACCTTTTGTCTTCTTCACACATACCTATCACAGACTGTTTTGGCCAGGTTTAGCAGGCCATAGGAAACAACCCTGTATCCTGGAAATTGCCTAGCAAAAAGATAGTCGAGTCAAAAAACAAACAACATGTGTACTACGTAGCTTTTTGGTGCTCATACGCCCGCAAAAATTAGGTCTAGTAAACGTCATCAACTTTTGTGTGACAGGAAGTGCTTTGTGTGTTCAACACAGTGCTTGCATATTACTACGCTGTTATAAAATCAAAGTACTGATAGTACTGAAGGCGAGGAAACTGACAAAACAACACACGAGGTCAATTTTCTGGAAAGTAACCCTGATTATTCGCCTTGTCCTTATCATGTATACCTGTTTTTTTTTTATTATTTATCACTGCCAAAAGCAATGCTGTGTTAAAGATACCTTGCTTTTATTTTTCATATTGACGGATGACCTTGCTAATAGGGAAAAGAAGAAAATATGGCTAACTAACACTTTCTCTCTTCTCCCTAATATTATCTACCCTTTTTGCTACAAATTTTACTAATTTGCCCACATACTGTATGTAATCTGCAACCCTTTACGATTTGGACCTGTCTAAACATTTGTTGGATTAGTTTTAATTAGAAAAATAGAAAAAGCCTTGTTCTATCCTTAAACAGACGACAAAATTTTAGACTGGGCCAACTTGGAACAGGTTCCAGGCGTAAATCAACATGATTGTAATTTGATATATATCCAGGGTAGAAATTAAAAGATAATGGGTGTGAGTATAGGGTGGAACATATTGTGGGAAAAGGAGAAATTGACCCTATTAATTTATCTGTGTTCCAACAGTGAAATACAACTTCTTTATGGAATTCAATTTAATATAAAAGAAAGAGCCGACGAGCTTGTGCCCATAGAAAAACAGCATTACTACGATTGTTAGACGGAATAGTCGATTGGATAAATTGACTGACTAGTAGCAAACCATTCAACTCAACTAGAATCATAAAAACGTTAGTTGCGCCAGTCTGCAAAAGCGGTTTCGAGCGTAGTAATTTATACATGTACCTTGAAAATTAGTTGTTTTGGCGGACTCAGCGCTATATAGTAAGCGTTACGTTCGACATTTTTCCTTTGAAGTGAGTTTGGAATGTGGCTTATTATCCCTATAGGTAAATGGAACCCTTGGTTACCTCGGCTAATATAGCCTTGTTAAAAAGATTCAAAATTGGACTGCATGCCTTCAAATGTCACCTTGCCTCTTTATAAACCAAGCCTTCGGCGCTTTGATTGATGTACAGTTGCCACAAATCTAGGAGTGATATCTGATGTTTGTAAAAAGAATGTTTTGCAGAAATTTTGAACTACATAAGAACCATCAACCTTTATAGGTAGTGTCCCTTTAATAGAATTCTTTTGTTAGATCGCCAATTTCCAAAAACAATGAAAAGTATTTGCCTTTCAATCTCTCCAAATTATTAATGGCTTTTAAATCTAATACACGCATTTCCACAACCCTTCCTTAGTGTCCAAGCTGACCTTACTTTACCCACCCTTGATGTCTAAGGTATTAACACCAACTGAATCTAGGAATACTGCAGACTCATTGAAGCCATTTGTTGCATCGCTTGTAAGAGAGGTAGCTTATGATGAACATCTCAATCGAGATTCAGAAATGTCAGTCACATCAGAACCGAGAGACACATGTGCTAGAAAGAGCCTACAACTAACCTACCCTTCACTGACGGACGAAAAACATGAAAAATTCTGAAACTGAATCATTATCTTTCTCCTTTGAAGATATTTTAATTTGAACAACTTCAAATTTTGTATCTTATCTGCCATTTAACAAAGATGCCAAGAGTATAATGAAATTACATGGACCAGAAATAGAAGAATGGATGGTTATTGTTGCAAGTCCATCAGCTATAAAATTCCCTGTTGCTGATCTAGATTGTTGATTAAAACAGTAGATGATATGGTTCGTTCTTAAAATAGCAAAATAGCACTAGTGTATACATATTCTTTATTTCCATTGGTATTAAAGAAACATTCTTGTTCTTGAGATTGAAACTGACAGAGTTCATATAAACCATCTGATATTGTATAAAATGGCTCCTCTGTATACTCCCTGTCAAAATTGTCACTTAAAGGAGGTTTGTTAAAGTTAAATCACAAATACACTGGAATCTCATCAAATGGTATGTAGAGTGTAAAATCATCCCCGGTTTTCAAGATACAGTTCATTTTATCCAAGAAAGCTGGGGGGGGGGGGGTTCTCAACGTTTTTTTAGTTGGAATGCGGAGCAATTCCAACTTAGATTTAACAAAACCGCAAAATGAACACAAGATAATTTCATTTCGGGTTTCTTGAGAACGCATATCACGTGAACAGGATGTGAATACACTTCGGCCTATTTTGTATATCTCATCTTGACAAAGACATACAGTTTATTTCATCAAAAAGTAATAATGCTGTACAATTACACAACTATCACTTCGTGTTTATTATCAACACGCTAATTTATGTTTTAAACGACATTTATTGAAAGTTGCGTACGAATATATTAGTATCACATGTTTGCATAACTATATTTGGAGATCATGTGATAAGTCAAGTCCAATTAGGTCAGCAATTGACAAGTAGCACTAGCAAATCACGTGATCTGCTTATTTGGTAATGTCGCGATCTGTTTTCTCAGTATTGTGGCAATAGCATAGACCAATCACGTGATCTGCTTATTTAGTAAGGTCGCGACCTGTTTTTCGTAGAATTATGTTATAGCTTCTTTTAAAGGTATAGTTTCTCTTTCTGAACGACCTTATTACACATTTAACTTTTGACAAGGTGTTATATTGTAAATTTCTGTCTAAGCTACGAAATAAATACCCTTTTTTAAAGTGAAGATACACTTTTAAAGTTAATATATATTTTTGCAACATATTGTCGTTTGTTTTCCGTCATATTGCAGTTATCTACATGAATGTTTTATTGTAAAAAACCAATACTCATCCAATAAAACCCTTACCACCACATCTTTAATTGAATTATGAATATCTTTGCCCAATTGAATTCCAACACCAAGACAATTTGATATTTGAAACAAACCATCTAGTTCAACTTGCTTTCTTCACATTCTTACACATCAACATGTTTAAGAGCACCATCATACAGTTAGTTACATCGTGAAATTGACATTCATCTCAATAGAAAACATTCTTAATCGCTCACTCAGCGCTCCATTCATTAATTCCAAACACTCACTCAAACCATTCAAAAAACACTCAAAGTTATTAGAAAAATAAGATCAACATGTACATTCAAAATGAATTAAGCAAGAACCAAATCGCGATTTCACTGACATAAATGAAATTTAAAGCGTCTGGTTGGTTCTTGTCGAAATAGAAAGCTATTGATTGAACTTTTATGCATATTTTATATAGGTTTTATATATCGCTAATTTTGTTCATCCTGAACAAAATAAGCGACATTGGATGCCCTCCCTTAAATTTCACTCAAAACTCGCTCCGCTCACTCACTCAACATCATGCTTAAATCATTCCAAAATCGTTCACCTATGAATTTCACGATGTTATTAACTGTACCCCCAACTCAGAAGAAGAGGAGCATAATTATATTGATTTCATCATGTCTGTCTCTAAGTCCAATGACCTTTTGCTTTCCGCTAGATAAACGGAGAAGCAATTGACCTACAATAACGAAACTTTACACAAATATTGCCCATGACCCAAAGAAATGCGCCATTGTTTCGGGGTCAAAGATGTCACGGGCATCAGTAAATTTTAACAGTTAACAGTTTCATAAGTGAACAATCAATTGACCCAAATCATAGAACTTGACACAAATGTTGTCAATAACCCAAGAAAGTGCCCAATAGTGGAGTCACATAGGTCGAAATCACAATTGAACTTCGTCCAAAAATTGTCTTGAGATTCCAACTCATGAAGTAAAAGACTTCCCTGCGAAAATAGCTTTTCATCATGGAAAAATCATTTGCGACACTTCTAATTTAAAATGTAATTGATAACCCAAAGGGAGCAGAAGTTTATTGAAAAATAATATAAAAACTGTTTGGAGTGTATAAGGTCGCCTGTGTGTCCATTAGTCGGCTGTATGGTCCGTATCATTTTCTTCCTTTTTAGCTCACCTTACCACAACGTGATCAAGGGGAGCTTTGGGATCACCCTGACTCCGTCGTCCGTCGTGAGTCGTCACCCTTCTTAAAACTTCTTCTTCTCCTAAACCGCTGGGCAAATTTCAATGAAATTTTGCCAGAATGTTCCCTGGGTGACCCTTTTCAAAATTGTCGCTATATACTAATTGGCCAATAAATATGGGTATGGCAGGGCGGGGTTTATTTTGAGCCCAAAATCTTTGAACGACATCTCCTCCTGAACCACTGGGCAGATTTCAATGAAACTTTGCAAGAATGTTCCTTTGATGACCTTCTCCAAACATTGTTGGCAAAATTTTCAATAGCTCATAAATATGGGCGTGGCAGGGTAGGGCTAGTTTTGAGTCTCCTCTGTAATGAATGGGTTGGCAGGGTCTATTATGACTGCTTATAATTGCCGGAATGTCTCCTCTTCAACAATTAGGCAAGTTTGAATAAATCTTTGCCAGAAAGTTTCTTGGATAAGGTCCACTGGACCAATCGAATTCAGGTGAGCGGTTAAGGGCCATTCTGTCCCTCTTGGTATAATTTTTCTTTCATCAGATTAAGGCCTGTATAGCGATTCAGTGGTTTAAGCGTCTCTCGTTGTTGAAATACATTGATTTATATACGCCCGTCAAAAGACGAGACGTAATATGTGATCACCTGTGGTGGGTGGGAGGCGTCAGCTTCGCTAGTAGCTTGAGGTCACCGTCTCTCGAACGCATTCCAACTTATCAGTACTTTCAGTACTTTGATTTATATTGACATTAATGAGTTAGTTGGCTACACATTGGTGACCACCCAGTTTGGTTTGATTAACCAGAATTTTCTGGGTCAAACATTACCGTCATTCAACATTCCTTCACACCTTTTCCCGCTATCTGTCTAATTAACAACGCCATGACAATACCAATATTCTGGTTGGCTTAAAAAATTTACTTCATTCTGAAAAAATGAATTCATTACTCAATGAAAACAATTTTGATAACAACTATTTTGGAAACTGCCACAAAAAGTAGTCCCGTAATCAATCCATGTATTTGAGGGCAAATCTTTTCATTTTTGCTCCAAGAAATTAAATTATATAATATGAAGAGAATTTTAGTTTATTTCATGGGGTTATGTATCTAAAAACATAATCAAACTGACTCGTGTATGAATCCCTTTTGCGTGTTCATACAGTGTGATTATTATGCCCCGCCGTTTCGGCGAAGGGATATAGTTATGGTCTCTGTCCATCATTTCATTTTTGCTTCAAGAAATTAAATTATATAATATGAAGAGAATCTTAGTTTATTTCATGGGGTTATGTATCTAAGAACATAATCACACTGACTCGTGAATGAATCCCTTATGTGTGTTCATACAGTGTGATTATTATGCCCCGCCGTTTCGGCGAAGGGATATAGTTATGGTCTCCGTCCATCATTTCGTGGATCCGAGGTTCTGTCACTAAACTTGTCCGGAGAATATCTCCTGAAGTATAAAAGCTATCAACTAGACACTTTACGATATCATGGAGGAGAATTGCAGTGCACAAGAACTACAACTCTTGCTTGCATAATTTTGGAGTTATTGCCCTTTGTTATTTCTAATACTTAGATTTTGTCTAAAGCATATCTCCTAAAGTATAATAGCTATCAACTTGTATCTTTATGGGTGGATAGATCTCATAGAGGAGAAGTACAGTGCACAAGAACTACAATTCTGGCTTGCATAATTTTTGAGTTATTGCCCTTTATTATTTTAATACTTAGATTGTGTCCGGAGTATATCTCCTAGAGTAGAATAGCTATCAACTTGTATCTTAAATTATGGATGGATAAATCTCATGGAGAAGAATTGCAGTGCACAAGAACTACAACTCTTGCTTGCATAATTTTGGAGTTATTGCCCTTTGTTATTTTAATACTTAGATTATATCCGGAGTATATCTCCTAAAGTAAAATAGCTATCAACTAAAAAAATTATGGATTGATATATATCATGGAGTAGAATTGCAGTGCACAAGAACTACAACTCTTGCTTGCATAGTTTTGCAGTTATTGCCCTTTCTTATTTTAATACTGAGACTTTGTCTCTAGCATATCTCCTTAAGTAAAACAGCTATCAACTTGAAACTTAATGGGTGGATAGATCTAATGGAGGAAAAGTGCAGTGCACAAAAACTACAACTCTTGCTTGCATAATTTTTGAGTTATTGCCCTTTGCTGTCTCTTAATGTACAAAAGAATCCTTAATCTATTAGTTTACAATCAAGCTTTCACGGCGGGGGATGGCCATGTCCGACATGGCTCTTGTTTTTTAAGTTTCTTACCTCCATAAATCAACAAATACTCTTATCATCTCTTGACTGTTTTTAAACTACCAAGTTGTGTTGTAAGCTTAACTGTGAAACTGGAAATATTTTTTTCGAAATTTGGAATATATGCGTATGTTTTTGTCAATAATCATATTTCATCACTCTACACAATGATTCCCAAACTTGCCATTTTGCATTTGCAAGCACAATAGCAAGAGGTAAGGATTTTTTTCTGTTTAGTGGTTATACATGCAGAAAATCCACTTGATAATATTAAATAATTGGCAAACAAACAAAATTCTGATTTTTGTCTATGTGCATATGTCTGCAAAATTGAGGCCAAAGGCCAGCGAGCTATCGTCATGGCGGAGTGTCCGCCGTGCGTGCGTCCGTCTGTCCGTGCGTAAAGTTTTTCTTTAAAGATCTTCTCTTTCAAAACCAATAGGTGGAATTTAATGAAAGTTGGTAGAAATGATCCTTGGGTGACACTCTTCTTAAATTGTTAAAGAATTTTTGATTGACCCCCAAGTATGGGGCGTGGCATTTGTCCATGTTAAAAGTTTTAAAAATCTTTTCCTCCCAAACCGTTTGGCTGATTTCAATGAAACATGGCATGGATGTTCCTTGGGTGACCCTTTACTTTAGTTGTTCAAACAATTTTGATTGATCCAAAACTATGGGCCTGGCAGGGCAAAAGTCTGGGGTTATTAAAACCAGTGGAGCGATACAGGCCCTCTTGGGCATTTTTTCACGTAAAAATCTTGAAAAATCTTCTCCCAAACGATTGGGCGGATTTCAATGAAATATGGCATGGATGTTCCTTTGGTGACCCTCTACTTTAGTAGCTCAAAAAAAAATTGATTGATCCCAAAATATGGGCCTGGCAGGGCAAAAGTCTGGGGTTATTTAAGCTTATTTGAGCTTTTGTTATCATTGAATGTTCGTCGTGCGTCGTCATGCGTCAACAATTGAAGTGTTTACACTCTAGAGGCCCCAATTATTGTCCAATCTTCATGAAACTTGGTCAGAATGTTTGTCAGGTCACAAGGATGAATCCTATTGAAAATGGGAAGGATCCGTACTATATCATGGGAAAAGGGGCCTTTATGACAATCATCTTGTTTACACTCTAGAGGCCACAAATATGGTCTAATCTTCATGAAACTTGGTCAGAATGACTGTCAGGTCACAAGGATGAACCCTATTGAAAATGGGAAGGATCCGTGCCATATTACGGGAAAAGGTGCCTTAATGACAATTTTCTTGATTACACTCAAGAGGCCACAAATATTGTCCAATCTTCATGAAACTTGAGCACATAATGCTCAAGGGGAGCTATTAGAATCACCCTGAGTCCGTCGTCAACAATTAAGAAAGACTTCTTCTCCTGAACCACTGGGCCGATTTCAATGAAACTTTACCAGATTGTTTCTTGAGTGACCCTTTACAGAAATTTTTCGCGACATTTTGATTAGCCCTTAAATATGGGCGTGGCAGGGCGGGGCTTATTTTGAGCTCAAAATCTTTGAACAACATCTGCTTCTGAATCACTGGGCCGATTATAATGAAACTTTACCAGTATGTTCCTTGGGCGACCTTTAACACAAACCTTTCGCAAAAGCTTGATTGGCCAATAAATATGGGCGTTGCAGGGCGGGGCTTATTTTAGCCCGAAATCTTTGAACGACATCTCCTCCGGAACCACTTGGCCGATTTTAATGAAACTTTGCCAAAATGTCTCTTGAGCGATCTTTAACACAAATTATTCGCAAAAGTTTGATTGGGCCTTAAAATGGGCGTGACAGGGAGTGGCTTATTGCGAGCCTCCTCGGTTATGAATTGGACAGCGTCTATTTTCACTTTGAAATCTTGGAATAAAATCTCTTATTCAAAATTAGGCAACTATGAATGAAACTTTGCCAGAAAGTTACTTGGATGAGTTCCACTAGACAAATACATTTCAGGTAAGCGATTTAGGGCCATTATGGCCCTCTTGTCTTCTATTTTTTAAAAGCCATTTTGTGGTTTGATGTGATCTTCGTTTCTCTTGATGGTTTGGCAGAAAAGTCATCTGCAAAGACTTGTATTGATGATGTAACACTGTCTGGGAGGTAGTCTATGTGTTATAGGGACATTAATGGACCCAACACGATCCCTTAAGGGACATCAGAGTCTACTGTTGTTTATTCCGAGATTTATCTAGCCACAACTGTTCTCATGGTTCTTCTTTTTAAAGTTTGATAGCCATTTGTGAATGTTTCTTGTATTCAATATTGGTGAAGCTTGTGTAAAAACTTGACATGTGGACAGTGTCCACAAGACGGCAACATCAACTTGATTCCATACATTTGTCATTTTCTGACAACAAATCATTTAGTGTTGTTAACAGTTGGCTTTCACACAAGTATCCAGATCTATTTTAATTCCATGGTCAAGGCCTTAACTTGCTTCTTGGCAATATTCCATGGGTCAACTTGGTCCCTAAAACACGACAAAAAATATTCACAGGTTAAAGTTAATCTAAGAAGTACTGAAAAAAAACTACATTTATCATTTCATGTTGCTTGGACATTTATTGGGTGATAATGCTTTCTGTTCACATAGGCACCCTCGTGTTCCTTAGGGGGAGATTGAATGCGTATGTGTGTGCCATCAATGCACCCAATTACTGAGGGAAACCTTCTCAAAGAGTAAAATCCTTGGGCAGTTGTCCGTCTGTCATTGTCACTTGTTGGAAAATTAATTAACTCGTCCTTTAAGTCAAAAATAATGTCCACTACCTTACTAATAACTCTAGACACCGTGCCTTTATCCACACAAAATGTGTCACCAATTAACTGCAAGAAACGGCCAGATGCAAAATAACGTAGAGATATAAGCATTTGCATTCTGGCTGTCAAGGCACGATTCCTCTTTTTCTCGTGCTGTAGTCTGTCGCCTATCATTTCCTCCAGTCTGTCTAAACTGTCAGTACCAAATCTGTACCGTTGTCTCAGTTTGTGGACAGTCGTGGTCTCTGTCTGTCCAGCAATGCGTCTAAATTGTCTAGGGCGTCGAACATTCAGTCCTAAGAGGGCTTCCATTTTGTAAAGTCACAAATTGGTTAAGTTCTGGTTAATTTTGTCATCAAACGACAATTTAAATTACGTAGACAAAGCTCCCCAAATCATCATTTCTCGCTAAGTGTCCGTAATGAATGTGTTTGTTTTTTTTTAATTTTTCTGTGATAAACAAACGTGCAATATGTCACTTTTATTATCATCGGGATCTATCCAACCTTGATTCGGATCTTTTGACAAATTAGTGGAAATTATTTCGGGTCGAAACGAATCTGGTAAGAAAAATATCGAAGTCAATTTACTCACCTCAATCATGGCTATTACGTTGTGTTAGTTTTCTCGAACGATTTATCATAACTATGTTTTCGTCGGATTTACTAGTGTTAAACAGAAAATGTCAATGAGAAATGGCAATATCAAATTTCGAAGCGGTGATTTTCACAGTTCCGCCATTTTTGGTTAAATTTAACCCGTCTCCGGAGTTGGGTTAAATTTTACAGGAATTTTTCTTCATGCAACCGGTTTGGGACGTTTTAACTAAATTGGTAACCAAAACACCGGTTTAACCAACTGGTTAAAGTTAACCAACGCTTATACAACCGGATGTAGATGTATGCAAAGATTGACCACTCCCGACAGCTTCCTTGTCGCTATTAGAATAACCTTACTCCGATTTATTGGAGCTTATTCAAGAAAAGGAGAGAGAAAATGTGCAACGAACATTAAAATATGAAATCTAACGTTTTATATTCAAAGGGACGCACAGAAGACACTTTTTAATAAACTGTACAATTGCGCTCCATCTACTACTACGCTTTTCAATTGATCAGAAGGCATTTAATTACTTTCAATGAATAGTCTGTAGTTGAGAAATGAGATAAGTACTTTTTCTAAGGAAAAAGAATTCGGATATGGCGATGAAAAAATTTTAATAAACGAAAATTTAAAAGCTTCAAGGTTGAGGGTATCTATTCTTTAAATATGTTAAAAAGAATCCAACAGTCGTAAAAGCATTTAATTCAGATTGTGAGTGATAAATTCAACACAAGTTTGGCAGTTGCTATACATAAAACAAAGTAAGTTCCATATATATTGGTCTCAAATAAATGGAGAACAATTGGCAATGCAGACACTAGATAAAACCTTTTTGAGATCCCACCTCTGCCAACAAAAAGGAATTGTCCTACTGTAACGACCCGGTGCGCCGACGAGCGACAGCAATGGTACTAGATTCCTGAGGGGTAGTGAAAGCTTAATTGCCGAGCGATCAGTGAACAATCAGTTCATGGTCGATCTATGCAGTGGAAGTTGAAATATAAGAAGATCGATCTGAACTTGTACTATGTAGTTCGATTGATACCGAGTTAGACCTACTTCAATGTACGTACATCTTCTTCGATTCGGTGTCTTAATACCAGAACTACTCCGAATTTTGTATGATCCAATTTATTCTCAGGAACAACAAATCACGCATTCAGACCGATGGCATTGATGGGTCTCATTTAGACGTGAGTGATTTACCAATCAAATCAATGCGTTACTGTAACGGATACGGGTGATTGGCTATAATAAGAGGACCACGTCGGGGTAAAATCAAAAGCATTGCGCACGCCTCTTTATTTACTCCCGGTTGCGGCCATTTACAAAATGCCACGTAATCCACTCGGAACATGATTCTCAGAATTTGGTGTCCGTGGTCTGGTGGTAGAGCGTCGGCCTCTCGATCCAAAGGTCCTGAGTTCGATTCCCGGGAACGGCTATCGATCTTGGTTCTTTTATTGTCCCACACCTTCGGCGCGAGTACTGTTGAATTTTCCAGGAAGCAAACTCGAGAGGGATTAATCTAATTTGTAAGAACTTGTTTCCAAGTCGATGTAAAATAAATAGGTTTTAACTAGAATATGGTCGCTTAGGAGAAATACAGAGGTATAAAAGATGTAACCTTATTACTATCTCACCGCTTTCTCACTTTCTCATTCCAATCGGAATGAAACAAATCTTAACGCTATTACATAAAACAAGAAATGAATACAGCCTTTTTATTTTATCTCATAAAGAAGATACGTCAACATCGTTTTTTCCACGTTCCAATGTTACCTGACCAATTTTCTAAAGTAACCATCATTTTTTTGGTAAACTCTCATTGAAAGTTTGAAGAAAATAAGATTTAACATGGTCTCTCTCCAATAACGAGAATATTTTAATCAAATTTCCATAATGTCCGTTTTCCCGTTATACTTGATTGACACCTTCACGCAATCCTTATGTTAAAACAAAAATGCTTTCAAAGCCCCAACCCCCTTCATAGGCTGGTACACATGTAAAATTTCTAGAATCTATCTCAACTAAAAACAGCGATGCTATCAAAGTTTTGCATACAAATGCCAACACCAACGACATTAACACCAATTCGAACAACGCCAATGTGAGGACATCAACTCGGGTTTTTAGCTCACCTGAGGACGAAGTGCTCAAGGTGAGCTTTTGTGTTTACTTGATGTCCGTTGTGCGTCGTCCGTCGTCAACATTTACCTTATGGACACTCTGGAGGCCATATTTTTAGCCCAATCATCCTGAAAATTGGTCAGAATGATTATCTGGATGAAGTCTTTGGCAAGTAAGAATTTGGGTCAACGGGGTCAAAAACTAGGTCATGGGGTCAAATTGCAGAAAAACCTTGTGGATACTCTAGATGTCTTATTTTTAGCCCAATCAACCTGAAAATTGGTCAGAATGAATGTCTTGATAAAAGCTCGGACAGGTTTGAATTTGGGTCAAGTGGGGTCAAAAACTAGGTCACGGGGTCAAATCTTAGAAAAACCTTTTGGACACTCTAGAGACAATACTTTTATCCCAATCAACCTGAAAATTGGTCAGGATAATTATCTGGATGAAATCTCGGAATAGTTCGAATTTGGGTCAATTGGTGTCAAAAACTAGGTCACGGGGTCAAATTTAAGAAAAACCTTCTGGTCACTCTAGAGGCCATATTATAAGCCCAATTAACCTGAAAATTGGTCAGAATGATTGTCTTGATAAAATCTCGGACAACTTCGAATTTGGGTCAAGTAGGGTCAAAAACTAGGTCACAGGGTCAAATTTTAGAAAAACCTTGTGGACATTCTAGACGCCATATCTTTAGCCCAATCAACCTGAAAATTGGTCAGAATGATTATCTTGATGATATCTCAGACAACTTCGAATTTGGGTCAAGAGGGGTCAAAAACTAGGTCATGAGGTCAAATCTTAGAAAAACCTTGCTGACACTCTAGAGGCCATATTTTTTAGCCCATTCAACCTGAAAATTAGTCAGAATCTTAATAAAATCTTGGACGACTTTGAATTTCGGTCAAGTGGGGTCAAAAGCTAGGTCACGAGGTCAAAACTTAGAAAAACCTTGCTGACACTTTAGAGGTCATATTTTTAGCCCAATCAACCTTAAAATTAGTCAGAATGATTATCTTGATGAAATCTTGGACAAGTTCAAAATTGGGTCAAGTGGTGTCAAAAACTGGGTCACGGGGTCAAATAATAGAAAAACCTTGCCGACACCCTAGAGGCCATATTTTTAGCCCAAGTCTAACTAGAAAGCCATGAATGGCTTGTGTCGCTCCACAGGCTTGAATTTCTTGTAATAGCAAATCTAAGTTTTGACTAGATTTTTAGATATTTTGGGTTCTACTGATGTTGAAATAATTTTCAAAGTTTCCACTATTATAACATATAGAGAAATGACCTCCGCTCATAAAAGACATATTTTTCATCCAATGACAATAACTTTTTGCTGCATGATAATGGGTCACCTAAGGATCATACTTATGAAGTTTGATTGATACCCAAAGGTAACATTCTGAGAAAATGATTTTAAAAGATTCCACTATATAACATATAGAGAAATGACCTCGGCCCATAAAATGCAAATTTTTCATCCGATCACAATAATTTTAGGTAGACTGATAAAGGGTCACACAAGGACCATTCATGTAAAATTTGGTTGATATCTATCAGTTAGATTCTGAGAAAATGATTTTCAAAGTTTCCACTATATAACATATAGAGAAATGACCTCTGCCCATAAAATACATATTTTTCATCCGATCACAATAAATTTTGGTAGACTGATAAAGAGTCACTCAAAGACCATTCATGTAAAATTTGGTTGATATCCATTGGTTAGATTCTGAGAAAATGATTTCCAAAGTTTCCACTATATATAACATATAGAGAAATGACCTCCGCCCATATAATACATATTTTCCATCCGATCACTATAATTTTTGGTAGACTGATAAAGGGTCACACAAGGATCATTCCAGTGAAATTTGATTGATATCCATCGCTTATATTCTGAGAAAATGATTTTGAAAGTTTCCACTATATAACATATAGAGAAATGACCTCCGCCCATAAAATGCATTTTTTTCATCCGATCTCAATAATCTTTTGTAGACTGATGAAGGGTCACACAAGGATCATTCATGTAAAATTTCATTGGTATCCATCCATTAGAATCTGAGAAAACTCACTTTTTACCATATTTGGAAATTAGCCACCTCCATTAAATCCATATTTTTCATTGGATCAAAATTTCTTGAACAACTTTGAAAGAGGGTCACCCAAGGATCATTCCTGTGAAGTTTGGTTGAAATTCATCAAGTAGTTTCTGAGGAGAAGATTTTTAAAGAAAAAGTTTTCGACCGGACGGACGCACGACGGACACAACGCCATGACAATAGCCCCAGTGGCTTTCAGCCAGTGGAGCTAAAAATTGGTCTAAATGACAATCTTGGTGAAATTTATGACAATTTTGAAATTGGGTCAAGTGAGGTGGAAAACTAGGTCATGAGGTCAAATCTTAGAAAAACTTTTTAGATTGTTAATTCAGGTGAGCGATTACGGGCCACTATGGCCCTCTTGTCTCAAGAAACGGCTGAGCTAAAAGGGGTGGACAACATTTATATAACTTAGAAAAGACAAACCATGCTTTCCCATTCATCCACTGTTTCTATTATTTGAGGGACTCCTCCTGTTTCCTTAAAAAATTTTCATGGCATCAATTCTTTTTTCTCGATAAAACGTTGAAAATTTAAGTAAACAAGAGATGACCCCTATAAGAGTAGGTCGATGGCATTAACAAACTTCGATGACAGAAGAAATTTGACGAGTAGAGTAACGGTTCTTGTGTGATGTACTTTTCTCAAGAAATATCCACCTATGAAGTTTTGTGATTCTAGCTTCCATACTAAGAAAAAGCATTATGTCCAGGTACATTGTATATAAAATTGAAGCTCTTTTTTAGCACAAGCAGTTGAGCAACATAAGACCACCATACCTTTAGCGGTAAAGCCAATATATTGTGGAAAAGGGTCATTTTGTACAGAGCAAGCAACTGCATGACGGTTGGATAAATTGGCTCATATTTTAACAAAGTACAGTATTAAGTACTATTCAGGTACTACTACAACCTTAAGAATATAAAACTCGGTCTCATTAGGCTTCTTGAAACAATCAATTTCCATTTATTTTGTCAACATACATGTCAAACCTGTTTGGTCTGTTTTAGAATAGAAGTTAGGTATGGTGCAACAGCACACCATAATATTGTGAAATATTTTCTGCGATTTATTTCAAATTATATTTTTTGAATTCGATGATCTATAATAGATTACTATATATTTATCATTTAGTGAAAAAGAAATCGATATATTGCTAAACAACCGTACTGGTATACAAACTATCAATGTTTATTTATGTTGTGATAACACACCATACCTTACAAAAATCCACACGTAAGTCAAAATAAATTGCTTACATAACTACGTTTTGGGCTCGGGTTTTATACCACCGTTTGTAGAAGTACCTTGATAGTACTTTAGTCTGCACTTTGTTCAAATATGGGCCAATATTACCCAACAGTCTTGCAGTTTCAATTTCAAAGAAACTTTGTCAGATTGTTCCTTGGGTGACCCTTTTCGAAAATTGTTGGCGAAATTTTGATTGGCCCATAAATATGGCAGGGCTTGGCTATTTTGAGCCCGAATCTTTGAACAACATCTTCTGAACCACTCTGCCAAATTCAATGAAACTTTACCGGAATGTTTTTTCAGTGACCCCTTTCAAAAATTGTTCTCGAAATTTTGATTTGCCCATAAATACAGGCGTGACGGGGCGGGGCTTACTTTGAGCCCGAAATCTTTGAATGATGCGTTCTCCTGAGCTACTCGGGTGACAAAAATTGTTTGCGAAATTTTGTTTGGCCCATAAATATTGGAGTGGCATAATGGGGTTTTTTTGAGCCTAAAATCTTCGAACGACATCTCCGCCTGAACCAATTGGCCGATTTCAATGAAATTTTACCAGAATGTTCCTGTGATGGCCCTATTCAAAATGTGTTCTGTAAATTTTGATCGTCACATAAATAAGAGTGTGGCAAAGGTGGTCTAGGGTCATTATGGTCCTCTTTTTTTCTTTTCTTTTTAAGTGTGCTAAGACATTTTGGAATACAGATCAGTCAAGGTCAAAATTATCGGGTAATGGGTGAAGTATTTTTTGATAAAGGGTCACTTAAGGATGAATAAGGTGAAATTTGGTTGATAACCATCCATTACATTCTGAGACAATGATTTTCAAAGTTTCACTTTATTACATAAAGGGAAATTACGTTCGCCCATCAAAGACATCATTTTATCGCAGTATTTTTTGAAGACTGATAAAGGGTACCCCAATGATCAAATAGGTGAAATTTGGTTAATACATTGATTCTCAGAAATATATAATACATACTTAGTGTATTATATGAAAAAAAATATCTAACGAGGTTGGGAGAATTGATCATTGTCGAGGCTCTGCCGAGACAATTGTCAATTCTCACAACCGAGTTAGATATTTTTTTCATACAATACACTAAGTACGTATTATATTTATCTTATAACCTTTATTTGTCTTGTTTTCGTCGATTTTTCTGACTGAAATGCAAGTTTCTAAAAATAACCGCATTATATCTTTGTTCTAAAAATAACTATGTAATATCATAAAAGATATCATACGGGATGTTATCATACGGATAGTTGTATAGTTATAAGATAAAATGATTTTTAAAGTTTACACTATATTACATATAGAGATGACCTCCGCCCGTAAAAGACAAGCAAGAGTTTTCATCTAATCACAAAAACTTTTTGTAGACTAATAAAGGGTCACTCAAGAAATTTGGATGATATCCAGATAGATTCTGAGATAAGTCACATATTACCATATATGGAAATTATCTACGCCCAATCAAGCCTTGTTTTTCATTCCATCAAAATCATTTAACAATAAGAAATAGGTTCATCCAAGGATCATTCCAGTGAAGTTTGGTTGAAATTCAATCAGTAGTTTTAGTAGTAGGACGGACGGACACAGACCAATGACAAAAGCCCGAGTAGCCTTCGGCCTGTGGAGCTAAAAATCATCAGAACATTATCGTCGTAATAACAAGAAAACCTGGCCTTTTCAACATTTCCCAATAAAAGGTGGTTCAATGTAGAAATAAAAATATAAGAGAAAAAATATACGAATACAAGAGGACCATGATGGTCCTAGATCGCTGATCTGAGTCTCTTTGACCCCTGGGATCTCATATCATTTAAAAAGGCAGATGTCAACTAGGAGATAATTTCTCCATAAGATCAATACCATGGAATGTTTTCGGCAAAGAGTAAAAAGAAAAGGATATGCCTGGACACAGCCTAGGCACAGCCCTTAAATGAGTATAGGGGCACGTAATGAATAGACTTGATTAAATTCAATTAATGAATTGAATTGATTGAATGAAAGGAGTTTAACGCCGCTTTCAACATTTTTTCAGTTATATCGCGGCGGCTGGAGCACCTAACAATGGATTCCTGGTATTTCTCTCACCAATTCAGCCATTGCATCCTTTCCTAGCTTCCAGCTGCTATCTCATATAGGATCATTTGCCGTTAAGCGCTCACCTGTGGCATTAGTGGACTAAGGTGACAAAGTGTCAAATTCATGACTCGCTCAACATAAGTCCGAGATATCAAGAAGAAAAAAAATCGATTACATTTCACGACATTTGAGTCCAATATGTTGCCTCTAAAGTACCTTTAAAATCTCAAGATTTGAAGAGGTGTCCTAGTTCTTTACCCTTTTCCTAACTTGCCTTAGATGTCAATGCAAACATACTGACAATTTGTTCAAAAATATTTATGTCCTTTAGAGTCCGAAAAGGTTTTTCCTACATTTGACCCGTTAACCTCATTTTGACCCCATTTTTTAACTTGACCCAGATTTGGTGGAGACAAACAATCTGACCAAGTTTCAAGATATTTGGGCTAAAAATGTGGCTTCTATAGTGCAGACAATTTTTTATAAGATTTGGCCCATTTATGACCCAACTTGACCCAATTTCGAACTCGACCGACATTCATGGAGACAAACATTCTGACTAAGCTTCCTAGACTTTTGGGCTAAAAATGAGGCATCTAGAGTGCACTAAAGTTTTTTCTAAGATTTGACCCCATTCCTACCCAACTTGACCCAATTTCAAACTTGACCGAGATTTGGTGCAGACAAACATTCTTACCAAGTTTCAAGGCATTTTTGCCAAACATGTGGCATCATGAGGGCACACAGGGTTTTTCTTAGAAATGACCCCGTTATCCAAATTGAACCTCACTTGACCCACTTTTTAACTTGGCCCTAAATTTGATGGATACTAATATTCTGACCAAGTTTCAAGACAAGTTTTGGGCAAAAATGTTGCCTCCAGAGTGCACACAAGGTTTTTTTAATATTTGAACCCTTGACCCCACTTGATTTGATGGAGACAAACATCCTGACCACTTTTCAAAACATTTGGGCTAAAAAAGTGGCCTTCAGAGTAAACACAAGATTTTTCTAAGATTTGACCACATTTTTGACCGCACTCGACCCAATATCGAACTTGACCGACATTTGATGGAGATTTTAAAGACATTTCGACCAAAAATGTGGCCATTAGATTGCACACAAGATGTTGACAACGCCGGACATAGCTCGATCACAATAGCACTTCGTGAGCTAAAAAGGACGCGCTCGGGTGAAACCCAAATATGACCAAATCGTTTTGATGTGAACAAACTTGGTAGAGGTTCACTTGATGATGCCATGCCACATACCAAATATAAAAGCTGTCTCTCTTTTGGTTTCAGAGAGGAATAAATCTTAAAGATTTTCATTCTTCTGTGTAAAAAGGGAAGAAGATTTTTTTTAAGATTTTCCTATTATAACCCCTTTTGTTGCCTTGGCAACCAGACTTAAGAATAGTTCCTTTTTTTGCACAACTTTTGTGTAGCTTGACCCAAGGAACATTTCTGCCAAGTTTCATCAAGATTTGCCCACCGGTTAAGGAGAAAAAATTATTCAAAGAAATTAAGCACGACTGACGACAGACATTATTAATCAAGCAGGGTTTTAAAGTGTTTAAGATTTTGGGATAATTTTTTTAATTTGAAGTTGACCTTTCAGAAATAGTTTTGAGTAAACAGACAGAGAGATTGACACACAGACAAACACCAGCCAACAATACAACAATATGTCCCGAATCATAAATCCAAGGAAATTACAATTAAATCAGCTTCTTCCAAATGAAAAAATGCCATACCACTTCATTGTAAATTTCTCTTTTTTTCTTAATATCTTCTACAATATTTTGCAGGCTCTTTTTTTGTTTCAGCGAACATTGAATTTACGGTTAAAATTCTATGGATTTTGAAAATAGTTTTAAATTGTTCGTTTTGTATAATCTTGATAACGGCTAAAATTACCAATTAACATCATTCATGTATGTTTTCGGGATAGCGGATCAAATATGACTTGATGAATTGAATAGAATATTTCATGGATGCTCGGCGCTAGACAAGTTTAACTTGAGAGTTGGTCAGTGGTCCAAAATAGTTCATTCTTTGAATATATCTATTTCTTCTTACCACTTACATAAAAAGTTGAACCGTCGCGCGAAAAGGGACCATCTAGAAACTCCATAAAATAAATATTTGGAAAAGGAGTGGATGCAGCATAGGTCAACCTTAAGATCAGAAATAATTTCGTAGGAAGGTAAAACAATCTTTCTCCACTGAAAACTTATAAACTTGATGAAATATCGGTCAAGTTCGATATTGGGTCAAGTGGTGTCAAAAACTAAGTAACGAAGTCAAATCTAAGAAAAACCTCGTAGACACTTTAAAAGTCACAATTTTTCTCATATAACATGAAAATTGGTTAGAAAGATTTTTTTGTGAAATCTTGGGCAAGTTCAAAATTGGTTCAAGTGGGGTCCAAATTGAGGTCAAGAGGTCAAATGTCAGAAAAACCTTGTAAATAGGCTTTATCACCGCCTCAATCAACCTGAAAATAAGTCAGAATGATTGTCTCGGTGAATTCTCGATCAATTTTAAATTTGGGTCAAGCGGGGTCAAAAATGAGGCCACTAGGCCTTGTAGCCACTCTAGATACCATATTTTTGGTCAGTCAATCTGTAAATTGGTCATTTTTATTGTTTTAATTAGATTGTGGGCAAAATATACTATTCTTATCCATCTTAGACAGCAAACTCGAGTGAGCGATTCAGGGCCACTGTGGACCTCTTGATGTTTTGGGGGTTTTTTTGGGGTTTTTTTTTTCATTCGGAGTACCCTTAGCTATAATATCATAGAGCTTTTGAAAAAGGGCGTTGAAAACGGAGCATAAAGCTGATAACATCGTAAAATTGACAAAGTGAAAGATTTCGGAATTATAATGAATGAATGTGTGTAGCGATGGATTAAGTCCCCAACACCAACTCTCCTTTTTACAATCCAAATGAAAGAAACATTGTAGAAAATGCTTGTAACAATTTATTTATTTAACTATTTTCAACCAAGAAAGAATGAACGAATTCCTTTTAATTGCTTTTTAACCGTGATCTACAACTTCTTTGAAATATTCAGTTAAGAACATCGTAAAATTGACATGGCGAATGAACTTGGAGTGAAATTGAATGAGTAGAGCGTGTTTTGAGTGAAAATGAAATGAGTTAATCTAACATCGATAATTTTGTTCAAGATTAACAAAATTAGTTATATATATATTTATTACCTCGCTCGGAGAAGATACGTACTTTTCTGTTTGTCTTCGAGGACATTTCAGGCACTTTAAATCCACACAAGACAATAAAATCGTAGAATAATTCTACCCTGTCAAGGGTTGTCCGAGTAATTCGTGCACTTTTTCAATAACTTTGATACCTAACATCCGATGAAATTGAAAATTACAAATAATGTGAAGCAACAACCAGGGCTTGAGCTTGTGTTTAAAATTAGGGAGTCATTGACCCCTTAACCATTAAACTCTAGGGGTTCAAGAGCAGAGAGCAGATGATGAGTAAACTTTTAAAGGTTAGAGAGTCAATTGACCCTTTCTTGTAAAGATAGGAAGTAAGCAATTGATTTGTTCAACTTTAGATAGTATATAGGATGCATCAAATTTTATCCGACACGCCATTTCACAATACGAGTCTCTTATTTTTAATGAAGCGTCCCTTATGTTCGAAACACTTGGTATTTTTAAGGATAGAACCAATTATGAAATTCATCCTTAAACCGTTGTTGATCCAGGCTTACGTTGAGTCTTTTCACTCGTCAGTGAGTAAAGCTCAATCCGTTGAATCGTGTTCCACGAAGAAACGCCTTCAAGTCAGGGTAGTGGTCATATTCAATCGGTGCCAAAACTGATAAGTACGGCGAGTGAGGTAGTCTTTTGAAGCCAAGTAATGTGTTTTCAAGAATAGTCACATATGCACAACAAGAGCCATGTCGGACATGGCCATCCCCCGCCGAGAAAGCTTGATAGTAAACTGAAGCCTAATAGATTAAGGGTTCTACTTTAAGAAATTAAGCCCCTACAAAATCTAAGTCTTTAAAATAACAAAGGGAAATAACTCCAAAATTATGCAAGCAAGAGTTATAGTTTTTTGCACTGCACTTCTCCTCCATGAGATATATCCATCCATAGAGTTTCAAGTTGATAGCTATTATTCTTTAGGAGATATGCTCCGGACAAAATCTAAGTCTTTAAAATAACAAAGGGAAATAACTCCAAAATTATGCAAGCAAGAGTTGTAGTTCTTGTGCACTGCACTTCTCCTCCATGAGATCTATCCACCCATAAAGTTTCAAGTTGATAGCTATTATACTAAAGAGATATGCTCTGGACAAAATCTAAGTCTTTAAAATAACAAAGGGCAATAACTCAAAAATTATGCAAGCAAGAGTTGAAGTTCTTGTGCTCTGCACTTCTCCTCCATGAGATCTATCCACCCATAAAGTTTCAAGTTGAAAGCTATTATACTTTAGGAGATATGCTCCGGACAAAATCTAAGTCTTTAAAATAACAAAGGGCAATAACTCCAAAATCATGCAAGCAAGAGTTGTAGTTCTTGTGCTCTGCACTTCTCCTCCATGAGATCTATCCACCCATAAAGTTTCAAGTTGATAGCTATTATACTTTAGGAGATATGCTCTGGAAAAGTTTAGTGACGGAAGGACGGAATGACGGAACGGAATGACGTACGAAGAGCACTACTATATCCCCTTCGCCGAAAACGGCGGGGGATAATTAGAAGGCGTGTTCGGCGCTCTAAAGCCTTATTATTTCATTTTCATGTCGAAAATCAGTCGAAATTATGCAAATTTAGGAGAAACAAGCCCCTTTTGTATATTCGAACCCCCTTCACAGTTATCCTAAGTCCGGTACAGACACGAAAAACGCTTCCTAACTTTTCTGCGATCTCGGGTGCGGATTTGGTCGAGAACGCCCTTTACACATTTTCATCGCCGCAACTTGGTCATTTTTCGTTCAGCCTCTATCTTTACTGTACTAAAAACGGATTAATTTAAGGATTCTTTGAAAGACAAAACACTGCGGCAACGTTTCACGTTTGCTTGTTCCACGTCGAGGGGTCAGTGCAACACTGTTGTAAGTGCCTATATGTTCATAGGCACTTACAATAGTGTTGCACTGACCCCTCGACGTGTAAACAAGCAAACGTGAAGCGTTGCCGAAGTCTTTTGTCTTTCAAAGTTTCCTTATGGACAAAATATGAGTCATTCCTACGTCAACGAATAATTTGATAACGGTTTTATCTGCTGAAGTTCCCTCCCGGCATTTTTACGTTTGAATTTCAGACCGGAAAATCAAACCTCTTAGCGGTGAGCTCCGTGATTTCAATTGTTTGAAAATGCACATGCATTGGCACCAAATCTAACTGCATAATGGATTATAAATTATATCAACCGATTTGAAAAGACTTCAATCAAAGCAGTTTAAACATCCAAAAATACGATATTCGTAAGTTCTAGTTTTGCCCTGCGCCGACTAGTCTTGCCCTGTGTGCGTTTTATATAGCTCTGATTCTGAATACGAATGTTAGAAACACATAAAACCCAGGGCTCGTGTTCGACCCTAAACCAGGGTTATGACCCTAAAAAATCTGACAATGTCTCATTTTGACCCTTAGAAATTCTTCTTCGTGATAATTTTCTAAGGGTCAAAACTTTTAGATTCATCCTATTTACCAGTACAAATCAATTGCTTCCTTTCTATCAAAACGTTGATTGACTCTTAAACCTACAAAATTCTACTCATGATTTGCTCTTTCTATTCTTTTGACCCCTTTAAAATATGTTTTGACCCCCAGAGCTTAATAGTTAAGGGGTCAATGAGTCCCTATTTTCAAACACTAGCATGAGCCCTGTAAAATCTGTGTCAGGCTGTTGCAAATAAATATTTGTAGTTAACTTGGTAGTTTTAATATAATCGGAAGTTATACTTGAGAACTATCGAAAAAGCTCACGAATTTCTGGGCAAACCTTGTACATGTATGTTAAATGAAAGAAAACTAGAAATTGCTTGCTAAAAAAGAATGTTACATCTTCTCTCAATGTTTTAACACTATTAATAAAGTGTCGAAAACAAAAGTTAGATAAGAATAAATGCTTCTATTTTAAAGACAGAACTGAAAAACACATTTCTAAAGTTTTGTTCACTAAATATTCATGTCTACTAAATAAACGTCCAAGTTAAGTTGTTTAATGGCAAGCGAAAACAGATAATAGGTATTAATGAGATCTAACTGCTTGCCAAATGATGAACTTTGTATCTTAATTGGCTTTTTTTAAAAAAAAAAGAGGCCCAATATCACCCACTGACTTTAACATCCGAATATTTGAAATAGGGATATTGAAAATAGAAGATAATGAAAGTCACAAGCATTCAGAGGGAATTCTGACTTTTTCCAAATTGATGCTTATTTACAAGCTATCAGAAGAGAACATATATAACTAATATTTAAATTACATGGAAGAAAACTTTTTTATATATCACTTGACTAAAAGCTATTACACTTATTCAACTCAAAATTATTATATAAAATTCATTTCACCCATTACCTGACAGTTTTGACTTTGATTGATCTGAATTCCAAAAATATCAGACTACATAGAACAAAGCGGAATAATGCAAAAAAAAAAAAATCATAGAAAATGAAAAATTGCCAATAAAATCAACTTTAGCTACATTATTTGACTAGGAAAAGGGGGCTCTGTGTTGGGGGTATTCATAATGTAACTAGTAACTAGTTTTATTTTTATCACTAAATAAGCTGCATTAATCTCCCTTTGATCTGTGTCCTACAAACTGTACAGAGAGCTACAGATGGGGAGTATTTTATTTTTCAAATTTAAGCATTTCATTCTTCCTAACTTAAACCCTATGTTGTTGATACTCATTTGAAATGCCTCATCAAGACTAGTCAAATGAATACCAACAACATAGTGTTTCTTGATAAATTTAAGTAAAGGATCACCCATGAAACATCCATGCCAAGTTTCATTGCAATCGGGCCAATAGTTTGGGAGGAGAAGATTTTAAAAGACTTTAACATGAAAAAATGCCCCGCCCTGACACACTCATATTTTTGGGTCAATCAATTTTTTTAATAATTTAATCAAAGGGTCAACCAAGGAACATCCATGCAAAGCTTCATTGAAATCGGCCCAATGGTTTGAGATGAGAAGATTTTTTTTAAGATTTTAATGTGAAAAAAATGCTATGTCCCGCCATGCCAATATTTGGGGGTCAATCAAAATTTCTTAAACAATTTAAGTAAAGGGTCACCAAAGGAACATCTAAGCCATGTTTCATTGAAATTGGCCCAATGATTTGACAGAAGATTTTTTAAGATTTTAAAATGAAAAAATGCCCTGCCATGTGACACAAATATGGGTCAATCAAAATTTCTTTAACAATATAATATGAGGGTCACCCAAGGATCATTTCTACCAAGTTTCATTGATAGCCACCCATGGGTTTGGGAGGAGAAAGATGTTTAAAGAAAAATGACAATAGCTCAGTGGCCTTTGCCCAGTGGAGTTAAAAATGTGAAGATTTTGGGACAATTTTTTTGCACATAAAATTTGAATGTGATGACTAGACAACATCATGTTGTTATTTAAATAATCGTCACATGAAAAGGGACAATCTGGGAAGAGTGGAAAGTATTGATCCTAGTCAGATTTTATGAGTTGTGCAGACTGACCTGGATCAATAATTTTACGTTCTTAGTTTACTGAATCAAAAATGATCATTCTACCTAACCATTCAATTCACTTCCAACCATTGTTGACCTCTGCTGCATCAAATCTCTTTTCTCAGATATAAATTTCTACGAGATTCCTGGATGGTTCTTTTTCACACCACAGGTCATTATGTGCTTGAAGCATTTTTTTTCAAATTATGTTATTCCTTTTTAAAACTGTATCAAGGGAAACAACTACACTACTTACACAGTCAATTGGTGCTTTTGATCTCCCTTGCTTTGATTGAATTCTACCTAAAATAAGGTCTGAATTCAAAGGGTTTAACTTTCATTTGAAGAATTTTTTAAGAACACAATCAAGGATTATTGCTGTGAAATTAGGTGTCTAGGTTAACATTTTTCCATATAATATATTTTAGAAATAAGACTTTATAAATGCATTTTAAACTCTAAACAAAATTAGAGCCTGTCTATGACAATTCCAACAATTTCAAACTTTTGCCTAGCAAAGAATCTGGCCAGTCAGTGCAACTGCTCATGTTTGTAATTAGAGAGTCATTGACCCTTTAACAATTATATTCCAGGGGTCAAAATGGATTTTAAAGGGTTCAAAAGACAAGACACAGCTAATCATGAATAAGAGTTTTATGGGTTCAAGAGTCACTTGAGCTTTTTTTTTTAGATAGATTTGTAAAATTCTGTATACAGTCACACCTGTGTTAGTGGCCATCTGTATTCAGCAAGCAACCTGTATTAAGCAAGACCACTGAGTTCCCAAATGGAGCAATTGCACTGAAATTGACCTTTATTAAGCAAGCACCTCTCTTCAGCAAGCACTTTTTGGATGTCCCTTGGGTGCTTGCCTAAGACAGGTTTGACTGTAGTATATTGGATGCCTCTTAATCAGTTGTGACCCTTAGAAATTTCTCTCAAAGGGGGCACAATGACCCCCTTGGAAGAAATTTCTAAGGGTTAAAATAAGATATTATCAGATATTTGGGGGTCAAAACCCTGGTTTAAGGCGCGAATATGAACCCTGACAAGATAAGCACATATGAAATTGTTGAAAATTTCAACACAAATGAAAGCGTTGGAAATTTCACACACATGCTCATGCCACATTGACAAAAGATCATCCAAGATCCAGGAGAAATTTTGCTTTAATATTTAACATTTTTTTTTGTAAAAAATATCTCTATCATATTTAGAATGAAGTCAGGCCAAAAAGAGGTATGTTTTCAATTGTTCAAATTATTTTTTGGTAAACATTGTGTCAGATCAAAAGCTATTGTTAGCTTACGTTTTATGTTGCAATGTCTTGCTGACTTTGAATAAATCTCACAATGACCCACTTGGGAGAAATTTCTAAGTGTCAAAATAAGACATTTCTAGATTTTGAGGGGTCAAAACCCTGTTTCAGGGGTCAAATACAAGTCCTGAGTGCCAGTCTAAAACTGTCATTTCTCAATGAAACCCTAAATTGTGGTCCTCAGCTAGACAATTCCAAAGAGTATACACAATGAATGCAGGTTTTGTTCAAGTATTACTGAAAATATTTCAATCTATCTTAAATGTGTCGCAGACATGGATGCCCCTATCAATTCTTGATATTTTATGTGTGATCCAATTTAACCTTCAGTCATGATCATGAAGGTATCCAGTCAAACTCTTCCCATGACACAAGTACTCACTCAAAGAAACCTTGTAAGTTTGAAATATATTCTTAAGTAGTAGTTTTGCTCTGGACAAGGATGGGACACACCTACACAAGCAATGGGCCAACTTATTTTTCACCCAAATGGGTCCCGTTTTTAAGCTGGGCCACAATAAGAAACCAGCTCTATGTTCCGGCTGTCAAGATATTGCAAACCGTTTTCAAATAAAACCTGTTTTGCGCGCATGTGCAGGCACAAAGCAGGGTATAATTCGAAAACAGTTTTCAATATCTTGACAGCCGGAACAACGAGCCCTATACATGCTTTTCTGAAGAACCATCTTTATTGTAATCTAACAGAACCCCTACAACCCTTGCTTGAGCTCTTAACCCTTGTCATGCTGAACCTGAAATATTCCGGCTCCTGCAGGAGGTATAGACAAAGATCAGCCTTTACATGATGTGCAGTCTAATCTTAGTCTTTACCACCTGTTTTCCCCTTTAAACCAGGAAAGATTGAAGGTTTTATTTTTAAAATGAATATTGACTCATGATTAGTGCGTGAAGTGCTTTCAGCACTTTTTTGTTTTATTTTCAGCATTTCAAGAGTTTACTTCACAATCACTGAATAAGTAACACAGACACCTCTTTTGCTCAAAGCCTAAATCTTCAAGTTATCACAGGGCACCCTACTACTAGTTCTCTTTCTTTTTACTGTAAGGGGGTTCAGCCAACAAGTCATAGGTATCCTTATCCTTGGAAACATTCCTCCCAATGATATCATGAAGTTCCATATATTTGGCGACACACCTGTCCATACATACAGCCTCGTTCTTCATCAGTTTTGTACTCTCGTAGTTCTGTGTTACACATTTCTCTGTACATGTCCTCTTCATCCTATTGAATTAAATAAAGGTCATTTAAAAAAAAAACTAGAAAGCCATGAATGGCTTGAGTCGCTCCACAGGCTTGAAATTCTTGTAAAAGCAATAAAAGTTTTGACTAGATTTTTAAATATTTTGGGTTCTACAAAATATTTTGGGTTCTACTGATGTTGAAAATGATTTTCAAAGTTTCAACTATATAACATAAAGAGAAATGACCTCCGCCCATGAAATACATATTTTCCATCCAATCACAATATTTTGTGGTAGACTGATAAAGGGTCAGTCAAGGATCATGCCAGTGAAATTTGGTTGATATCCAACTATTAGATTCTGAGAAAATAATACTCAAAGTTTCCACTATATAACATATAGAGAAATGACCTCCGCCCATAAAATGCATATTTTCCATCTGATCACAATGATTTTTGGTAGACTGATCAGGGTCCAAAGAATCCACTCGTCCGCTCGTATTTACGAGTAAGAAATCCCGGAGGACGAGTGGAAATTCTAAGGCAGTCGTCCTCCCGGACGAGTGAAGAATTACTGGTATTTAATCGTAAAGTCTAGTGTCAGGATAAAAATAGATAAAATACAAAAAAGACGCCTCGAAAAAGTACGCGATGATTGAAGTTCGCAACAACTTGAACTGGAAACAGTCATGTACTTTGATTTCTAAAAATAAAACTTCCGGTTTGCGCATGATATAACCCGGTACCCGAACTTCGTAAATACAAAACGATCTCACGATCAAGGAAAGTATCGAAAATAAAAATAATTTTCCCCCATTTGTACTTCTTTTGTCGCATATAGCCACAAGCATCGAATTTTACCCGAAAAATCTACGGAATTGTGTTTTCAAATGAGATATATTTTACTTGTCCCGATCATTGTACCGGTATTTATTACCCGGAATTCAATGTTTTTGAATGTCGTAAAAATTTGTACTTTCGTTTCGTCTGCACTTCAATATGACGTTTCCAGATACAAAACATGGTCTTCAACGAGCCATAGGCTTATTGTAGGGCGAGTGACAGTCAAACCAGGACGAGTTACTTTCTCAAGTCACTTGCCCTGCAGGACGAGTGCCTTTTTCTGAATTCTTTGGACCCTGCTGATAAAGGATCACTCAAGGATCATTCCAGTGAAATTTGGTTGAAATCCAAACAATAGATTCTGAAAAAATTATTTTCGAAGTTTCAACTATATAACATATTGAGAAATGACCTCCGCCCATAAAATACATATTTTCCATCCAATCACAATAATTTTTGGTAGACTGATAAAGGGTCATGTAAGGATCATTCAAGTGAAATTTGGTTGATATCCAAAAATTAGATTCTGAGAAAATAATACTCAAAGTTTCCACTATATAACATATAGAGAAATGACCTCCGCCCATAAAATGCATATTTTCATTCAAGTGAAATTTGGTTGATATCCAAAAATTAGATTCTGAGAAAATAATACTCAAAGTTTCCACTATATAACATATAGAGAAATGACCTCCGCCCATAAAATGCATATTTTCCATCCGATCACAATGATTTTTTGTAGACTGACAAAGGGTCATCCAAGGATCATTTATGTAAAATTTAATTGGTATCCATTGATTAGAATCTGAGAAAATTCACTTTTTACCATATTTGGAAATTAGCCATGCCCATTAAATCCATGTTTTTCATTGGATCAAAATTTCTTGAACAACTTTGAAAGAGGGTCACCCAAGGATCATTTCTGTGAAGTTTGGTTGAAATTCATCCAGTAGTTTCTGAGGAGAAGATTTTTAAAGAAAAAGTTTACGACCGGACGCACGGACGGACGGAAGCACGACGGACACAACGCCATGACAATAGCCCCAGTGGCTTTCAGCCAGTGGAGCTAAAAAAAGAGAGATGTCAAGATTTTGTTGTTATTGTTTTTATGGAGCACTCGGGTGTGATACGTACAATTAATAAATGGTATGAGTATGCTAAGCCAATTTTTCATAAACTTTGTGTGATATTCTTTTTTTTTTCATTTCATATCTCCATGATGATAACAAGCATTATTCATATAAATCCTTAAAATTTAATGAATGCACACCAAAAAGCTGATTTCTCCTAATTGATTTCATAATGGTATGAAAATGATTTTTTAGTCATCCAAAATTATAAGTAGAAGAATAAATAATAAATCATATGTGAATCAAAAGGGACCATCTGGGAACTATGTAAGATAAATATATGGTTCCAGTAGAGGTCAACTGGACCACGTCAAATTTCATTATTGATGTATCAAAATAGTGGCTATGTAACTCCAAAGCAATATAAAATTTTCAAAAGTTGGTACTAATCAATTGCAAGGCGCTTGATGTGCCAATGATTGCTTGATAGGCAATATTTCCAGACTACAAATATTTCCTGATTTTAGAATTTTAAGAATAATTTGTTTTTCTTCAGATGCTATCTTACTCATCAAAATTCTGCATGATTTTACACAGGATG
The DNA here is from genome assembly GCA_948146395.1 of Fragum whitleyi. Taxonomy (NCBI): domain Eukaryota; kingdom Metazoa; phylum Mollusca; class Bivalvia; order Cardiida; family Cardiidae; genus Fragum; species Fragum whitleyi. The sequence continues at coordinate 52,803,271 of OX411553.1, forward strand.
AATTAGTTTAAAAAGATGCTTAATCGAGACTTCAGTTAATCGGACCGATAGACACAACACCAGAACACGAGTTGAGGTGTAAGGTCACCTGGCCAAGTACTTCCGGGGTCGTAGGGTGCTGAAATAGTCCCTAAAAAAAAATTAACCCCATTTTCAAGTGTGTTAGTAGGCATACAAAGAAGAACTTTCTGCTCTTTTATGTTTAGATCTTTGACAATGTATTCTCTTGCAATAAGTAAGCCCATATTTTCTTTGTTTTTCAGGACTACTTTTTGTGTTCAGCTGGTTGGTGTACGCCAGGGTGGTGTAAATTGAGCTGACTGTTTTGTGTTGGAATTTAGACGGTACATGTGTTTGAACTGATTTTGCAGAAAATCCAATGCATCATGATCTGGTTTAATGGGGATTTTTCAAGAGTCCTAGGGGCAATCTATTCACATTGGGCACCCATATAGCCAAATGAATGTTGTGGAATTTGTGTCATTGTGTTGAAAATGTGGAATTTACATGTATTTATATAGGAGAAAAAATGAGTGTACTGCAACCTAGATCCAGTTCGTACTCATTTTTTAAAAATTCAACATCTCAGCCAAATATCAACCTTTCCGCCTCAAATTTTGACTACAACATACTCATTTTATGAAAAACTAGATGTGATTGAAATTTTATTTCTGGTGAGTCAATTTTGAATTCAAAATTAAATTTAAATTAATTTATTTAAAATTTAATTAAATTGACAGCTACTGACTGGTGCAAGCTTCATATTATAGCCACACTGCTTCTGCAAACAATAATAATCAACCAAAATAGTTTTAAAAGTTTCTAAGCCACTATTTGCCTTTGAAAATTGATTTTAAGGTGGGACGTTACAGTTTTGGGGAGACAACTCGCATAGAAAAAAAATGTGAGGGGACCTTGATAAAATCAACTTTATATGAAGTTGCGCGTGCACAGTGGAAGGCTTTTTTTTCAAACAATCGTAATTTTGTGAACTTACACACAGGATTGTCCTGAATTCAAAATAAAAACGTTCGCGAAACATTTCAGAAACATACGACTGCTAAGAAAGGTTCACTTTCTAAACGTTTGCAAATGTTTTTGCATCCTGAACTGCAGGGTTTGGCAATCATTACGAGGGACAAAATGAAATCCGGTCATGCGTTCAGAATAACGAATCACAAACGATCATCCGAAAAATGGTAGTCTTCATTACCGTGTAAAGTATATCTAATGAGTGTTTCACACTTGTGCTTCGTTATTCCAACGAAGTACGGGCGACGTTGATAGACCTATCACAAGCTATGCATTCAGGATGACAAAACGGAGCAAACATTTTTTTTCTATCTATACCCTGCATTGCTGGCATTGTGCATGAGCTAAACGTTTTCTCTTTGTTGTCCTGAACGCAGAGCTTGCACGTTCTCTTCATCACCGAAAGGGAATGTTTGCGTTCAGGTCATATCGTTGTAAGTATCATATAATGGATGCTTATAAAAGGTATTCATCTTTCAGTTATTTGAACATTGCTTGAAAAGGAGAAAAAATATGATTTTTTATTTACGACTTCGGTAAAAACTGATACGGGATGACGAATCTTATCCCAAAATAATAAGATTTTGCCACTTGGATGCGACTTCTCTCCTTTTCAGTTTATTTTTCTGCACTGTTAACTGTCTGTTCGTTTTTCACTATTCTTTTTATAAATTTTCAAAATGATATGACTTTTGCCTATAAAGATCCCATTCATTACGTATGTTAGACGTTGTAAAAACGGTAAAGGAGACAGCGTAGAAAAAGGACAATTTCAACCTTCATTTCTTCTCTCTAAATTTATATCTTTATTTGATTCCGTTTATGTGTGTTTGTAAGAGTGAAAACGATAATTAGATAACAATTATTAATATTCCATCAATAGCTTTGCCAACATTGAATATTTCAATAAGTATTAATTTCAAAAAGCTTTCGTATTATTCGAAGAGCGTATGTATTCGAGAGTTACTGCGTCTGCTCCTTGACCAAGAAGGCCCGAGATCGGGTATAAATACCGGCGATTGTATTTTTTCCTTTATTTGGCCCCGAGCTTGCTGAACTCTTCTGTAATCCACAGAATCAAGAGGGATCAATGTAAAATTTAAGAAATTGTTTCAAAACCATTGTAAAATAAATTAGGCTAAAATTATCAACATAATCACAGAATTCTAAAATCTTTAAAATCAATTGAAAGTCATGTTTTCTTTCTTTTTTGTTTCAATCGAGTAATAAACCACCTTAACTTCCGTTGCAACTGAAACGACATATCATATTTATATGTAATTGCCTCATATACAATACAATACAATACAACTCTTTATTCAAAACCACATATGGTATAAACATACAATATGGTTATATATATAGAAAATGAGTTCATGGAGGAAAACCTCTAGTTTTGATCAGGATAATGGCTGTGCATGTGGCGGATCAAGAGGGAATGGGGTGTTCGATCTTTCACTCTGTAATTCGGCAAAAGTTTGGTAATGATGTGAAATGACTACCCCCCCCCCCCACCCCACCCCCCACCCCCACCCCCCACCCCCACCCCCCCGCCCTTAATTGTAGTTTAAACCCCGTTACAGAAATCCTACAACTGCCATAGGCGTTACCAAGTGTATCAGAATTACAAATGGATTTTATTATTGATTGGGAAATCAGGGGACGTAACATTGCCTGGACAAAATCAAATTAGATTATTAAATTATAAGGGGTACTGTACTTCAAACTTATGAAATTGAATAAAAGTGCCTGGATACATATACTTTTCTTTATTAATTTCAGTTGTACGATAGTTGGGCTAATTTTCTATTGACATATTTCGAGTTTATTCAATATACGTGTTTGCTTTTTTTGCCTTCAAAAAAATTATTCACTTTTTATCTTTGAGGAGCATTTAAAGCAAAATGTCCACTTGTCACTTATTTATGCCCGTACAAGAAAGTTTATTATATTTTTATGTTTTCCATATCTATGTCTATAATTATATGTTAATTTAGCACACCAGCATTGTGATTGGTCGGTGTAATTAACAGTTTTCTTTGATATTTTCGAAAACATGGCCACCTTAAGAAAAATGAAAATATTTTCAAAATATGCGTGGAAAGCTATGTTGATATTTTCAATATATCTGTGCATGTGAATGCTCTAAAACATACATCTGTTTCGCGGATATCAGGATATCCCCCGAAACTGTAACGGCCCTCCTTAAAACAAATTTCATGTTTTAAAATGTTAGTTTATATTTTTGAAACTGGTGAAACTGACTTTTCATGGCCTATTTCAGGGATAATTCTGGCTCAAGAATTTCATGTGCAAAAAAACTCTTCCAGTCGGAACTTATGAGAAATACTGAGATTTCAATGGGAAATTGAACCAAATCCTTAGTTAGAAACATGTTTTGCTGTGAGATTTTTCTCTCATTTAGCCACTTTGAATGAGATTTCTGGCAGGAAAATGAGAGAATTTACACGGATCTCACCCAAAAATGATCCCTGCTACTCGATATGACCTGTAGCCAGTGTGTACTCCATTCAACTGAAAACAAATGTTTCTGACTGAAAGCCTATAGATTTTTTTTTTGAAAATACACATACACTGTTCACCCTCCCCCTTCCCCCCACCACACACACACCTACAACTGACAATTTAACTGTTGAATGATTGCCAAATTGAGTCGGAATCCGACCGGTGATCCAACCGGTTGGACTGACTATAGAAATTTCTCCTTAACAATCACCTGTGTGTATGTGACAGCTGTGTTGAAATCTGGATCTCTTAGAAATATTACCTACCTCTAAGGACATCCATTTCAATTAAAGAATTATTTTAATGTGAATGTCATAATTTTTTGTTCCGACTTGAAGATCAGAAATTTCAAGTGTTGGACGACTGCCCGATTTCAGCCACCCTAGCTCACCCTGATGCGATATGCTTAAACACATTCACTGGCTCCAGGAAAGATATACCAAGTCCCATGGTTGGCAATATTGATTGGTCCTGTCCCAAAAAAGGAAATCTAAGGAGTGTCACTAGCTTCACACCCTTCCCCAAACCCAACACCTACCCCACCCACCCCGCGAACAACTCTGCAGGCTCATGTGACCCTCCGGAGACCTAAAAAATATTTACATGCTACCGTATAACCTGTTAGATGAAATTTTATGCGGTTTTGGTTTAAACAGTTACAACTGAAATTAAAAAAGAAATGTTTTGTTTGTAGATGCAATTGTCTCAATGAAATAATCTCACTCACTTGGCTTTATATGGTTCTTTTACAATGTGTCTCAGGGAGCATCATGGTATAAGGAGAAACTGTTCATAACAATCAATTTCTCCTTTAACCACAATGTTTCCCACAAGTATTTACACCTTTTTCAATTACAACTGTTACAAATCTTCCGCAAATGAATCTTATTTGGATGTTTTGAAATTGAATATTAACCATTCCGACAAGAAACGCATGTATAGGTTGTCGGTCGCTAGAACCCCGCTTATACGGTATATTTTTCATTAGAATTAATGTCCTACCAACTCTAATGGCAAATAACGCCTTGAAACATTGAGGATGAATTAAAATTCACTGCGTTTGAAATAGTTTTTCTTGTTTCAAAGCAAAATTTGGAGTTATAAGGAAAGTCTGAAGAATGCCGAAAAACAGACGCGGATACAAGTTTAGTCGCGAGACATGCATCTTTTTGAGGAGACATTATTTGCTTGAAATCACACTCTCTGTGGCAATAATTGTATTTTGCAAATGTTCATGTGCTAGATAGCTAGAATAAACTCTTTCTTTGGGTCTATTGATAAATTAAGGTTTCATTTAGGTGTTAGGTCACCTGGCCAAGTACTTCCGGGGTCGTAGGGTGCTGAAATAGTCCCTAAAAAAAAATAACCCCATTTTCAAGTGTGTTAGTAGGCATACAAAGAAGAACTTTCTGCTCTTTTATGTTTAGATCTTTGACAATGTATTCTTTTGCAGTAAGTAAGCCCATATTTTCTTTGTTTTTCAGGACTACTTTTTGTGTTCAGCTGGTTGGTGTACGCCAGGGTGGTGTAAATTGAGCTGACTGTTTTGTGTTGGAATTTAGACGGTACATGTGTTTGAACTGATTTTGCGGAAAATCCAATGCATCATGATCTGGTTTAATGGGGATTTTTCAAGAGTCCTAGGGAAAATCTATTCATACTAGACACTCAAATACCTCAACGAATGTTGTGGAATTTGTGTCATTGTGTTGAAAATGAGGAATTTACATGTATTTATATAGGAGAAAAAATGAGTGTACTGCAACCTTGACACCGTTGAATATTACGACGAATATTGAGTACGAATGATTAACCTGTTAAATGTGTCTAGAACCATGTCTTCCATCTCACTCATTAATTTCCTCTGTGCATCTTGCATACTTATTACTGAAGAATTCGTCTTAGAATCGGACTTAAGCGCCATATTTCGTTCAATACGCATTGAATATCACTGTTTATTTTTGTGTGATTTGGGTTTTCCCCACCATCGGTGATATCATGAAAATCGTCAACAAGGTGAAATATACAATTCCAGCCCGTTCGGATACGACCACCTGAAAATGCATGAATTCATTAAGCCGCACTATTTCATTTAAGTTATTTTGACAAAACGATGACTAATTTTCTTTTTTGTACTTTTGTTCGAATTATTCATACTAGTTATGCTTCTAAGTGAAAAGCTTTGGTATTAAAACGGAGGAAAAGAGGGGTCGTGTATCGCCCCATACAAGGACTCTAAAAATTTGAGAGGCCCTTCTACATCTGAAGCAGAATAAGTATAATAAACAATTGCCTCCCTAAACAAAGTCGGTTATTACGGTTGTTTTGTTACATTGAGAATGGCACAAGTACAATTCCAAATTTAACTCTCAAACTAACCAAGTTTAAACCGTTTTATTTTACAACGTTTGGGAAACAAGCTCTTACAACTTAGATTAATCCCTCTCGATTCAGCTTCCTGAACAATTCACCAGTGGTCACGCCGATTGTGTAGGCCAATGAAAGAAACAAGATCGATAGCCGTTCCCGCGAATCGAACTCGGGATCATTGGGTCAAGGAGCCGACGCTCTACCACTAGACCACGGACAATACGTGCACACTTACTTAACCCTTTCCTGTTTTACAAAATTTTAGACCTGTCCAAGATCAAAGGTTTTGTAAATCATACTTTAAAGTGGATTTAAATTGAAAAAATAACCATTCAGTAGGGTAGACAATAGTGTAGGAAAAGAAGAACTTGCTTGTCAGAAGCAATTTCTTCTTTTTTCACAATGTTTTCTCAATCATAAAATCACAGGCACGTAAAAAACAGGGATTAAACAGCAAAGGGTTAATATGATCTCTGAACGACATTTTACTGATCGTCGTCATAGAGACACGTGCAGAGAGTATCGTGAGATATTTGCCAAAACCAAGCGACGGGTCGGATCCAGAGGGTATTGGGGGGGGGGGGGGTGTCTAACGAATCCTTGCTCGAAGCCCTATTATTTCATTTTCATCAGGGACTCTCAATATACATGAATATTTAGGTTCCGTGTATCTGTTTTCATGTAGAATTTTATTTTGCTCCTCTTCCTGTTGAGACAAAGTTTTGGCAGAAATATAAACTAAGATCAGCCTGCACAGTCGTGTCGTCTGATCATAGCATATATCTTATAACTATACAAATACCCGTGTGATAACATCCTGTATGATAATTTCTATGATATCACATAGTTATTTTTAGAACATTGGTATAATGCGGTTATTTTTAGAAACCTGCATTTCAGTTAGAAACACCGACGAAAACAAGACAAATAGAGGCTATAAGATAAATGATACGTACTTAGTGTATTCACGGTATGAAAAAATATCTAACTCGGTTGTGAGAATTGATAATTGTCTCGGCAGAGCCTCGACAATGATCAATTCTCCCAACCTCGTTAGATATTTTTTCTCATACAAAACACTAAGTACGTATTATATATATATATTACCTGCCTTATTTATACTTGATTTTCTTAAACATTCTTGTTATAGGTCTGTTTGAAAAAAAAAAAACCGAAAATTTTTAAAATAATAATCAAATTTCAACAAGATTATGGTTATACATATAGATCTATATTACGTACTTAGAAATTTGTATAAAAAAAATCTAACGAGATTGGGGAAATTGATTATTGTCGCGCCTCTGCCGAGACAATTATCAATTCTCACATCCGAGTCAGATATTTGTTCATACAATACACTTACGGTATTATCTTTATCTTAGAACCCCTATTTTCCAGTTTTTCGTCGATGTTTCTAACAGAAATTCAAGTTTCTAAGAAATAACCGCATCATGTCATTCACGGCTCTAGAAATATCTATGTGATATCATAAAATATATCATGTGGAATGTTATCACACGGATATTTGTATAGTTATTCGATAATTGTGTGATACTACAAAAACGAACTCCCTTTCTATATATTCAAACCCCGATAGAGCGAGATTCTAAAAAAAAAATATTTCTTAGAATAAGAGTGACTGATTAAATTGTAATTAATAAACCAAGCTTGCTCGGCATTTGCTTTAACGAGCAGTTTTAACGAAGTCTATTTCACTCTAAAATACATGATAGAAAATCCGTTCATTATGACGTCTTATCATTTAGCTTATCTACCTTATCTATTATTTAGCTGGACTTTCATCTTGCTTTAACGAACTTACCCCTGTCCTATGTCCGGGATGACAAAACGGTGCTAAAAGCTTGCAAAGCGGGGTCTGATTTGCAACCAGTTTGCACCGTTTTGTCATCATAAACGCAGGGCTGGTTTTCGAAACGGATGGTTAATGACTGATGTACTCGCGATATCAAGCTGCAGTTGTTTGGAAGTCAGGTGTTTTACCCGGATTGAGCCATTCGGACTGACCTTATCGCGATATTGGTTATGTCTTATACCTGTTCGCGCTATGGGTGATATGATACTTTTTCGCGTTTTGAATCTAAGTGATGTGTTACGCGAGTTTATGTAAAGCTCTGATAGAAGAAGCCGGGTTATAAATGATATAGAGAGATTTTAAATAGAACAATTGGAATAAATGTATACAAGGTACGTTTTCTAAATTTACATAGTTTTATGTTGTAATATAAGATGCGTGAAACTATAAAAATAATTTACTGTTTCTTGGGTTTTATATTCACAATTATAAAGATCTATTTAGTGAACTTTACAAAGTTCAATTGCGAACATGCACATTTTCTTTGTTTGAAACGGGTTTGAGACCATTTTGACACAATATTTCAGTCTTAATGCGGAGACTTGAGCACGTACCCATATATTCCCGGTATTTCTCTCACCATTGCAACCACAACATCCTTTCTTAGCCTCCAGCAGTCCAGCTGTTCATTAGTTTTACAATTATATACCCATCGAGAGGTTCCACGTATCAGAAAAAAAATATTTGCCGCGATTAGGCCATCTTGCATCTGAGCAAGGGGTACAGTAAATAACATCGTGAAATTGCCAATCAAAATTTGTCTAAATCGCTCCACAGTACTCAAATTGTCATCTCCAAACATTATCGCATCATTCAAAACACTCCAAAATCGTCAAATAACGTTCCAAAGTCGACCAAATGCTCTATAACTGACTCATTCAAATTGATGAACTCATTCAATAATTTCATTGCGTTGCGTGGATTGGAAAGCCTTCGATAGGTCTGTGACAAGTCCATAGAGATTTTATAAAAAGGAGGTGAACGAAATTAACAATTTGATATCGCCTCCCCTTTGTATTGATATAAATTTATCGTCACGCTCATTCAATCTCATTCCAAAATAATTCACCCTGACATTTTCACGATGTTATTAACAGTATCGAATCGATAGCTCCTTCTTGATTAAAAAATCGTTAAGCTCTATTAAAACCAAGGGGTATTAGAATAATCATGTTTCTAAAAGAAGGAAATGGTTTTTTTAAGGTTACAGTTGTTAAGACGTGGAAAATGACCAAAATGCCACTGCATTGTTAGCCATTTTCCCACGTCTTCGCAACAGATAATCTCATGTACATGTTAATCAAAGAAAACATTGAATTATGACAATAACTTTACATTGAGCCGGAAAAAGTTAAATTTACCCTCCATTAAAATCATTGTTACATCGATTTTGTGGGGTAAAGGCTTATAAGAACGTGTTTTCCGAAATTCGATAAAAAAAAAACCCAGATTTTTTGATGCCCGAAGAAGGTGGGTGTAGTTATATTAGAGCATTGGGTCTATTAGAACTTTTACGGTAAGTAGATTCGCAGCTCGCTTGGTACGGCAGGATGGACTTACGATTCAGAGTAGGAAGATCAAAACAAGTTCCCCACTTTGGTAGCTGCCCGAACATACTTAGATTAATGGATGTACAGCTAAGAACATCTTGAAATTGACACTCATCTCTATCAAAACCATTCTTAATATTTCACTCAGTACTCAATTCATTCATTCCAAACACTCACTCTAACAATTCAAAAACGCTACAAAGCTTAATCGAATTTTGTAAGCACCTGATTGGTTCGTGAAAAGATAATGAACTATTTGAAGAACTTATACACATATTTTTTAAAGGGAGGCAATTTGTCTTGAAGAAAATTAGTGATGTTGGATTGCCTCTCTCTAATTTCATTCAAAATTCTCTCCTCCCGCTCATTCCATTTCACCCTAACCTCATTCAGCTGGTCGATTTCACGATGTTCTCGACTGTACATCTATTCATGTATTTTTATTCTGCATTTTGTGGTACATTATTCTTCATTTAAGCGCACTCTCTCGAACTTTAGAACAGACATATAACAAATATACCTTCAAGGGATCGGCTTTCAACTTTCAGTTCATATTGAATTTTGCTCTTCGTTCATTATGAAACGTTAGCGAAATGTTTAATAAATGCTTTCGCGCTTTTCACCTTCTAGAATTCAAAGCAGGGTCATATTTCCAAGAGGGTGAAGATTTTATTATCCAGAACTCGCGTCTGCTTATCATCATCATTACAACCCTTCACATAGATTTTGAAGAAACATTGCACGTAAAAGAAGAAATTACTTGTTTCCTCAGTCGTTTATTTTCAAGGACCATGAATCAGACTTTATGTAGATAGAAATAATTAAACATTATCTAAAACTTACTTTGATTTATGAAATAACAGTGATTAAGTCAGTAGGCTATCAATGAGCGACCGAAACCTCGTAACTAAAGTTAATCTAAGACTACTGTTACGACAGTTTTGAACCATCGCGATGAATATTAGATTGGGTACTTTCTTCATTGAAGCCAAGGGTCGTCAAAGCGAGAGTTTGCGTATCGCAGTGCAAGCGGAATTCAGGAAGTAAGATTGGACCCATATTTTTTTCTTATTTAAATTTTTACCGTTTGAGACCTCATAAACGGAGTAAATGTATGTGACCCGTCACGCGAAAAGGGACCATCTAGGAAGTGCGTAAATTCTCGATCCTTGTCAGACTGCGCGGATTGCGCAGACTGACTAGGGTCGATCCTTTACGCACTTAACTACTTTTCTGAATCTAGAATAACCAATCTACCTTCCCGTGAAAGAATTTTTTGAAATGCGACCTTTGGTTGTCTCGTACTAGAACCACTCTCTTTTCAAATATGTTTTATAATACGAAACTCACAGACGGTCCTTTTTTGCGTGACGGCCCACATATCTTTTCAAATACTTAAGCTTTCCTCGGTTCAATTCCGTAGACTTCATCAATCGAGTTGAGAGAATAAATGAATTAAGTGTAAAGTAATATTTTATGTCTGGACCTCGAAAATAGAAATGATTGATTGTTCAATTGATTGTTTGAAGTTTAACGCAACATTCAACACTATTGCAATTGTATCTCGTCGAATGGTGCACCTAACCATGATTCCCTGCCGTTACCCCAGTACAACCACAAAATTTTATCGGAATGACTTGTGTCCAAAGAACTTTTGTCAAATGTCGATTGAAAATTGTTCGAACCGAGGCTCGAGCTAACGACCCGGAATTGACAGCTTTATACGTTACTGCTGAGTTAGCCGGGCTTGACGCTGATGGAAATGAGCCTGTGCAATATATTCAAATAATTTCATTGATGGATGATGGACATACATTGAGCGGCATGAACAGGCACAAATAGCACTTGAAATAATGTCGATTGGAAATATTCGTTTTTTTTTGTTTTTTTTTTCATAGGAATTTATATATGAAACGTGTTGTAAAGACTCCTATCAGACTATGCGCATATTTGAAATCATTATTGGAACGGTACGCTAGGCTTATGTGTTTGGTGAGAAACTGACAGAAAGTGTTTTGACTAGGACGAACCCACCAATGGCACCCAGAAACGATCAATTTGAGAATTTAAAAAAAGTATCGAACCTGGTCCGAACCTGGTCAGGTCAACCTGACAAGATCTATTTATTTTCGTTTCTCTTTTAAAGTAATAATTGTGACCCGTCACGCAAAAAGGGACATCCTGTCTCTCAGTAAACAAATATTTGAAAAAAATGAATGGTTTTACTAGAGGTCTTCCGGCGGTCGCATTGCAAGAATGTTTATACATGGCGGTAGAATGATCTTTCTAGATTCAGGAAATTTGCCCATTGCGATAAGCTTCGACTCTAGTCTGCCTGCGCAGTCCGCGTAGACTAACTAGGGTCGATGCTTTACGCACTGCCCTTTTGGTCCCTTTTCGAGTGACGGATCACATATAAAAAGTATTAACGACGCCTTATTCGGACTGTCAGATGGAGGTTCGGATAAAATGGAGTTGCCTTGGTGTGAGAAAAAAAAATCATCAATATGTGCACCAGTCGTCGCTGTATAGCTACAATATCAGTAAATGGCGTTAAATACACGCGATGCAAACAAAACTTGCAGCACAAATTTCGTAACACGGATAGCATGAATGTATTAATCACCAAAATGCTCAACGCCCAAGCTTCCCCAATTTGATTCGAAAGAAATATTGGAAATGAAAAGTACGCCCCAGTTAAACGCAAATCAACTTCCAACAATGCGATGACGTTATTTCTGATGATCGATAACTGTGTAAGCTTTGAGTGACTCAAATCGATCACTGTCGCTTTTCAAAGCAATATCAATAGTATTTTGTGCAACTAGCTTTTTTCCGAGTATATTTTACCATTGCTTTTAGAATATTCCACGGATGAGTACATATTTCATCCAAACGAAAATCTCAGGTATGCATTTTTATTTCGTTGTTTGTGATTTCGAACAGTCTTGATTATCAACAAAACCGAACCCGGTTAACACAGCGGTAACGCACTGGACTGTCAATAATGGAGTCCTGAGTTCGAACCTCGGCCCGGCATACTTTCAACCGATATTTGACAAATGTCGATGTGAGATAAGTTATTTGTGACCCGTCACGCGGAAAGGGACCATCCGGGAACTCTGTAAAATGAATTTACGAAAAAGAGATTGGGTCCAGCATAGATCAACCAGAGGTCGTATTTCAAAAATTCTTTCATTGGAAGGTAGATTTAACATTCTAGATTCAGAAAATAAGTACATTGCGAAAAGTTTCAACCCTAGTCAGTCTGCGCAATCCGCGCAGTCTGACTAGGGTCGACAGTTTACGCACTACCCAGATGGTCCCTTTTCGCGTGACGGGCTACATTTGTCTTGTCTCCCACCATCATATCGGTGCATGATACGTAGTACGCCTAGGTTGGATGAACAGCTTATGGTTCTCGGGATATGTTCCGGTTGCACTGGTGTGAGAAACAAACAAACAAATAACTATCAACACCTCGTTAAGCACGTGCACAATACATTTAGCCGCCGTCATAGCGCAGTTGGTAGTGCGTCTGACTGTCAATCTAGAGGTCCAGGGTGCAATACCCGACGGCGGCACCCATTCTTTCCAACTGTTTGGAACGAATTCATCAATGGGTCGATAATTGTAGACCTATATGGGATAGCGGTTGGAAGATAGGAAGGGATGTGATGTGAAGGGATGGTACTGGTGTGAGAAATACCAGGAATCCATTGTTAGGGGCTCCAACCGCCGCGATATAACTGAACGATGGTTGAAAGCGGTGTAAGACCCCTTTCAAATTCAAATTAAGCATAATACATTTAAAAATGATATTCTATGCTAAAAATACCGTAGATGATTGGTCATAGTTTCGTTCACTACATGCTATAGTCATGATGTTATAATCAGTCCCCGACATTCAAGTAATCTCTTAGAGACACCCTCACCAACCCGCACAAACATACCCCCCCCCCCCTGCCTGGCTTGTTTAAATACTCGTAATTAGAATTCGGGAATTACGCTGGACAAAATTTACTTTAACCTTATGCATTTAGAGCACTCGCTCAGCGCCCCATTCATTCATTGAAATTGAGTAAATATTATTATTAAAAAAAATGTATAGACACCAAATTTTTTGGTCGAGTGTTTCGCTTCAATTCAACCTAAAACTTGGAGAAGTCACAGCTTGGTAACCCAATTACTCAAAATGACAAGGATGGATGTTGAGCACTGATTAAAACATCTTCACATGTAGGTCAATTTATTTAAGGTTATATTGACTGATTGACATCTAGGTCACATTTTATTCACTCAAACAGCTACATGAATACTATACTGGAATACTACCCCTAGAAGGGCTTCAAGTTTACGTTTTTACCAGCTTCAGGAGACTTAATGCCGCGCTACAACACTGTCAAGTAAGAATGAATTTGATTAAGTTTAAAAATCTTTTAAGGTAGGCTGCAATGTAATTACAGTTAACAACATCGTGAAATTGACAAGGTGAATGATTTTGGAATGATTAAGGAATGAATTTGAATGAGAGTGTGGAGCGAGTTTTGAGTGAATTTAATGGGAGGTAATCCTATATCGCAAATTTTGTTCAGGATAAACAAAATTAGCGATATTGATAACCTCCCTTTAATAAAGTATGCATACAAGTTTTATACATAGCTTCCTATTTCTTCAAGACCTATGAGACGCTAACAATTTAAATTATGTCTGTGTAATCGCGATTTTTCTCTATCAAAATTTATTTTGAATGCCTTTGTCGATTCTATATTTTTCAACGGGTTTGAGCGTTTTGGAATGGTTTGAATGAGTGTTTGGAATTAGTGAATCGAGCGCTGAGTTAACGATTGAGAATGGTTTTGATTGAGGTGAATGTCAATTTCACGATGTAACTAACTGTACAGTTTCAAAAGCACATCGTGATATTGACTGTCATTCCGATCAAAACCATTGTATCGCTCACTCAGCGCCCCATTCATTCAATCCAAACACTCACCCAAACCATCCAAAACGCTCTAAAACCACTTAAAATGAAAACATCAATAACTACATTCAAAATTAAAACCGGTAGATAAAATTAACGTTTTCATTGACATAATTGTATTTTGTAAGCATATGATGTGTTGGTGAAAACATATTAAGCTATTCATAGAACCTGTATAAATAATTTGTTAAAGGGAGGTAATATATCGCTAATTTTGTTCTTATTGAACAAAATTAACGATTTAAGATTACCCTCCTCCGCCTTTAATTTTACTCAAAACTCGCCCACACACTCATTAAATTTTATTCCAAAATCATTCCTAACACATTCGTCATGTCAATTTCGTTTGTTCTTAACTGTACAACTTTCATACGACATTTGACACAAGTCTATGTGACACGCGTCATTTGTCCCCCCACAATAGACGAATGATATTTCGTCCAAGCGGGATGGGTAGCTGAAACGTTGCACTGGAGTTGGAAACGACTTGAACCATGGAAGGTTCACCATCCACGCGAAATGATTGAAATTCATTATTTTTTGAAAGCGCGGCATGAATTGGCACCGTTATAATTAACAGTTGAGCATGTGCGTGACATTTCCAACGATTTCATGTGTGCGTGATTGAAAGATTTTGGGTAGCCTGGGCAATCACGAAGAAAATTGAAATTATTTGTAGTTTGTGAACAGCGATTTTAGGTCCGTAGCCATCTATTGAGCGCATGGTTAAGACTCTGATCAGACTGTGCAGCTGCACAGGATGATCTGAGTCTCAACGTTGCGCGCTTGTGAAATCGTTGGAAATGTCACACGCAGGCTCATTTAAATGTGTCACTATATTTCGCGAGATGTTCAAGAAGCTACGATGTAAATTGACGTCACCCGTCATCAAGACATCAAAATAAAAAAAAGATTGTGATTAATGCTGACTTTTAATGCATCTCCTCATTATGTAAGCTAACTTTGAAAGAAAATTGGGTTACGACAATCACGATGTAATTAAAAAGGGCAGTCGAAGTTTGTGTTCCATTTTTTCAACTTACAAATTATAATAAATCTTCATTCTAATTTATCTAGTCTCACTTACTTTCTTTTTTTGACGATTGAATTTTTTTCTTACAACGTATTCAATGGAAAAAAGGATAACAAATGAAGATAGATTCATAAGCATTCTTCCTGACGACACACATACGTTAATCGATGATTGTTGATTTGATCAATATTTTCTAAAGTCGAATTTCTCTGTCTTTTTTTTTCAATAATGTATATCACATTGTTTAACCAAAAAAATGGTCTTCGGCAGCCAAAAACATGAACTATGATCGCACGGACTCGTACACCTTGCCTTGCGCGCACATCCAATAATTTTTCATTATATTCATATCTTTATTTACTCCATGTTTACAATGAAGATTTACATGAATAATATATGCATAAATAACAACAAATCGTACGGGTTTGCACACTTTCAATGAAAATAAAGAACTCGTCTGAACTAGTATAATGTTTAATTTCGCTTTTGGCTGAGCTGGGGTTACAAGCGGTACAAAATAGCAGTATTTTGAAGCCCCGTGAACTACTAGCGGAACAAAATGATATGTCTAATACGTTTTAATACGTCTGAACAGAAAACATTCTGCGAAAACGGATTATTTGTCGTCATCGAAGGAAATACAATATTGGTCAATACCAGTTCGTTTATTAGATTGTTAGATTGTTCCTATCTTATAAAAGTAAACTCTTTCTTTAACGTGTGCAAGAAATTCTTACTTACGTTGTAGAAAATTCATACTGATGTCGTGAAAAGTCGTAATAAGTCTTAGATCTCGTTTGATTCTTTTACAGTTTTACCTTATTCGAGACTCTGCTTTCATTAAATCATATGTCAGGTACTTTTGTTCTCGATAAATTCCTACTGAAAGCTTTGCGAGGCTTTAAAGACTAAGATCAGCCTGCACTGCCAGCTTGGCGCCTGCTTCTTTTTATTTATTTTTATTCGGAAAAGTCATAAAAGTCCATTGGTAGTTGTCAAAATTTTTCCTGCATCCAGAATTCGCAAGAGTTTGCGAATGTTTGAAAATCGTACCCCAGCCTTGCACATAAGTACACCTACAAAGCGATATACGTAAGTACACGTGCAAAGCGGGGTGCCAATTTCTTAAAAGATTTTTGTCATGCCCAGGGGTACTATCTTTTACATATAATATGACCTACGTTGCGGGAGTGATATATCCCCGTTGAATTTTTTTTTATGTTACACGAGTGTTATTACACTAGTGGAATAATTTGCAAGTGAGCGGAGACCTCATAATGACGCCAGATTTTCATTGTGGAAATGAAATCACATTGCATTTGCTGATGTCATATTGCAAATGTTGTTATATGTTTCGCGGAATAACCTGAATTTATAAATTTCTTGAACTTTCTCGATTTTTCGCAAAAAATCATGTCATATTATAGATATAGTATCAAATTTGTGCACATAAAATATCAATTTTTTTAAACTCGTCATCGATAACGGATAAAAACTCAGCACAGCAAGCCTCGTTTTTATCTGCCTAAAGATGACTCGTTTAACAAATTAGGTATGCAATGACCTCTCATTCAATATTCTCTAAACACTTTAGTTTTGAACCCGGAGCAGGTACCCCCATTTCACAATTTCCCCAAGTGCACTTGAATGATAGGGTGCGAAAACACGCTCGGTCTTTCGCTCGGTCTTTTCCGTAAACTGGAAAGTAACTCGTTTAATAATTTTGTTCATTTCTAATGTCATTTGGCTTATGACTATACTTCGGTTAATACGCTTGAAGAAAAACAAATAATGTCTTTCAATTGTCTATGGAGATCTTTTGGGCATATTATGATTTGATAGCAAAACTCAGTAAAACGTTATCATTGATGCTTATGACGTCATGTAGACTCACGCCCGAAACGACGAGCTTTCATGGCTATTTGGTCATAGTTTCGTTCACTACATGCTATAGTCATGATGTTATAATCAGTCCCCGACATTCAAGTAATCTCTTAGAGACACCCTCACCAACCCGCACAAACATACCCCCCCCCCCCCCTGCCTGGCTTGTTTAAATACTCGTAATTAGAATTCGGGAATTACGCTGGACAAAATTTACTTTAACCTTATGCATTTAGAGCACTCGCTCAGCGCCCCATTCATTCATTGAAATTGAGTAAATATTATTATTAAAAAAAATGTATAGACACCAAATTTTTTGGTCGAGTGTTTCGCTTCAATTCAACCTAAAACTTGGAGAAGTCACAGCTTGGTAACCCAATTACTCAAAATGACAAGGATGGATGTTGAGCACTGATTAAAACATCTTCACATGTAGGTCAATTTATTTAAGGTTATATTGACTGATTGACATCTAGGTCACATTTTATTCACTCAAACAGCTACATGAATACTATACTGGAATACTACCCCTAGAAGGGCTTCAAGTTTACGTTTTTACCAGCTTCAGGAGACTTAATGCCGCGCTACAACACTGTCAAGTAAGAATGAATTTGATTAAGTTTAAAAATCTTTTAAGGTAGGCTGCAATGTAATTACAGTTAACAACATCGTGAAATTGACAAGGTGAATGATTTTGGAATGATTAAGGAATGAATTTGAATGAGAGTGTGGAGCGAGTTTTGAGTGAATTTAATGGGAGGTAATCCTATATCGCAAATTTTGTTCAGGATAAACAAAATTAGCGATATTGATAACCTCCCTTTAATAAAGTATGCATACAAGTTTTATACATAGCTTCCTATTTCTTCAAGACCTATGAGACGCTAACAATTTAAATTATGTCTGTGTAATCGCGATTTTTCTCTATCAAAATTTATTTTGAATGCCTTTGTCGATTCTATATTTTTCAACGGGTTTGAGCGTTTTGGAATGGTTTGAATGAGTGTTTGGAATTAGTGAATCGAGCGCTGAGTTAACGATTGAGAATGGTTTTGATTGAGGTGAATGTCAATTTCACGATGTAACTAACTGTACAGTTTCAAAAGCACATCGTGATATTGACTGTCATTCCGATCAAAACCATTGTATCGCTCACTCAGCGCCCCATTCATTCAATCCAAACACTCACCCAAACCATCCAAAACGCTCTAAAACCACTTAAAATGAAAACATCAATAACTACATTCAAAATTAAAACCGGTAGATAAAATTAACGTTTTCATTGACATAATTGTATTTTGTAAGCATATGATGTGTTGGTGAAAACATATTAAGCTATTCATAGAACCTGTATAAATAATTTGTTAAAGGGAGGTAATATATCGCTAATTTTGTTCTTATTGAACAAAATTAACGATTTAAGATTACCCTCCTCCGCCTTTAATTTTACTCAAAACTCGCCCACACACTCATTAAATTTTATTCCAAAATCATTCCTAACACATTCGTCATGTCAATTTCGTTTGTTCTTAACTGTACAACTTTCATACGACATTTGACACAAGTCTATGTGACACGCGTCATTTGTCCCCCCACAATAGACGAATGATATTTCGTCCAAGCGGGATGGGTAGCTGAAACGTTGCACTGGAGTTGGAAACGACTTGAACCATGGAAGGTTCACCATCCACGCGAAATGATTGAAATTCATTATTTTTTGAAAGCGCGGCATGAATTGGCACCGTTATAATTAACAGTTGAGCATGTGCGTGACATTTCCAACGATTTCATGTGTGCGTGATTGAAAGATTTTGGGTAGCCTGGGCAATCACGAAGAAAATTGAAATTATTTGTAGTTTGTGAACAGCGATTTTAGGTCCGTAGCCATCTATTGAGCGCATGGTTAAGACTCTGATCAGACTGTGCAGCTGCACAGGATGATCTGAGTCTCAACGTTGCGCGCTTGTGAAATCGTTGGAAATGTCACACGCAGGCTCATTTAAATGTGTCACTATATTTCGCGAGATGTTCAAGAAGCTACGATGTAAATTGACGTCACCCGTCATCAAGACATCAAAATAAAAAAAAGATTGTGATTAATGCTGACTTTTAATGCATCTCCTCATTATGTAAGCTAACTTTGAAAGAAAATTGGGTTACGACAATCACGATGTAATTAAAAAGGGCAGTCGAAGTTTGTGTTCCATTTTTTCAACTTACAAATTATAATAAATCTTCATTCTAATTTATCTAGTCTCACTTACTTTCTTTTTTTGACGATTGAATTTTTTTCTTACAACGTATTCAATGGAAAAAAGGATAACAAATGAAGATAGATTCATAAGCATTCTTCCTGACGACACACATACGTTAATCGATGATTGTTGATTTGATCAATATTTTCTAAAGTCGAATTTCTCTGTCTTTTTTTTTCAATAATGTATATCACATTGTTTAACCAAAAAAATGGTCTTCGGCAGCCAAAAACATGAACTATGATCGCACGGACTCGTACACCTTGCCTTGCGCGCACATCCAATAATTTTTCATTATATTCATATCTTTATTTACTCCATGTTTACAATGAAGATTTACATGAATAATATATGCATAAATAACAACAAATCGTACGGGTTTGCACACTTTCAATGAAAATAAAGAACTCGTCTGAACTAGTATAATGTTTAATTTCGCTTTTGGCTGAGCTGGGGTTACAAGCGGTACAAAATAGCAGTATTTTGAAGCCCCGTGAACTACTAGCGGAACAAAATGATATGTCTAATACGTTTTAATACGTCTGAACAGAAAACATTCTGCGAAAACGGATTATTTGTCGTCATCGAAGGAAATACAATATTGGTCAATACCAGTTCGTTTATTAGATTGTTAGATTGTTCCTATCTTATAAAAGTAAACTCTTTCTTTAACGTGTGCAAGAAATTCTTACTTACGTTGTAGAAAATTCATACTGATGTCGTGAAAAGTCGTAATAAGTCTTAGATCTCGTTTGATTCTTTTACAGTTTTACCTTATTCGAGACTCTGCTTTCATTAAATCATATGTCAGGTACTTTTGTTCTCGATAAATTCCTACTGAAAGCTTTGCGAGGCTTTAAAGACTAAGATCAGCCTGCACTGCCAGCTTGGCGCCTGCTTCTTTTTATTTATTTTTATTCGGAAAAGTCATAAAAGTCCATTGGTAGTTGTCAAAATTTTTCCTGCATCCAGAATTCGCAAGAGTTTGCGAATGTTTGAAAATCGTACCCCAGCCTTGCACATAAGTACACCTACAAAGCGATATACGTAAGTACACGTGCAAAGCGGGGTGCCAATTTCTTAAAAGATTTTTGTCATGCCCAGGGGTACTATCTTTTACATATAATATGACCTACGTTGCGGGAGTGATATATCCCCGTTGAATTTTTTTTTATGTTACACGAGTGTTATTACACTAGTGGAATAATTTGCAAGTGAGCGGAGACCTCATAATGACGCCAGATTTTCATTGTGGAAATGAAATCACATTGCATTTGCTGATGTCATATTGCAAATGTTGTTATATGTTTCGCGGAATAACCTGAATTTATAAATTTCTTGAACTTTCTCGATTTTTCGCAAAAAATCATGTCATATTATAGATATAGTATCAAATTTGTGCACATAAAATATCAATTTTTTTAAACTCGTCATCGATAACGGATAAAAACTCAGCACAGCAAGCCTCGTTTTTATCTGCCTAAAGATGACTCGTTTAACAAATTAGGTATGCAATGACCTCTCATTCAATATTCTCTAAACACTTTAGTTTTGAACCCGGAGCAGGTACCCCCATTTCACAATTTCCCCAAGTGCACTTGAATGATAGGGTGCGAAAACACGCTCGGTCTTTCGCTCGGTCTTTTCCGTAAACTGGAAAGTAACTCGTTTAATAATTTTGTTCATTTCTAATGTCATTTGGCTTATGACTATACTTCGGTTAATACGCTTGAAGAAAAACAAATAATGTCTTTCAATTGTCTATGGAGATCTTTTGGGCATATTATGATTTGATAGCAAAACTCAGTAAAACGTTATCATTGATGCTTATGACGTCATGTAGACTCACGCCCGAAACGACGAGCTTTCATGGCTGTTTCCCCCCCCCCCCCCCCCCCCCCCCCCCATATCGTAGAATCAGTTCCCGACTGGAATGAAAGTTCAAAAAATCTAGGACAAAAGTGTTATAAAAGCAATGTAAGGTTGACAAATGGTAAACCTGTATCAGCATGAATTGTCAATTAGATCAAACGATTGAAGACCTTGAAAAACTACGCTAAGGCCGTGATCGAGAATGAAAGATGTGTTCACTTTAGCGCACTTAATTAATTCGTTTTAATCAATCCAAAGTCAGTTGTGACTATTCTCTACAGAAAACATTAAACACTTTTATTAAAAAAAGAACATCGGCACAAAATTAACCATTGCCATGAAAAGAAATGCTACATGAATTATAGACCTGCAATTTCAAGTGAGTGATCAAAGATCAATTTTACATTGAAAATGATAGGAGATAACGGTTTCTCGGACCTCACTCTTTCTTGCGGAACTTTACATATGCACAAAACAAACACAAATACATACAAACAAATCAAATAGAAAACGTGAATATTTACTAGTTGCTTTTTAGTTCATTTTAACAAATAAATAATGTTTAGCCCCCACTTTAAAAACAAAAATCAAATCTAACGGCAGAGATTGATATCAGCTCCTGTCTCAGGCTTCCTTTATACTTTTTAACTTATTTTGGATATGAGCATTTGAAGAATTCATTTGTCTTCCAAAAATTTCCAGACTTGGGAACGTGCAAAAAAGTACAAACCATCACTTTTTCGCAATTAGAAGAATAAGGTATATTTCTTTTAGATTTTCGATGTATGAAATATCAAACGTTATCATACTGCGTGATCGCGCGAAGAATAGGATTTAGTTTCATACCCGCATGAGTTAAAAATACTCTCTTCATTTCATATAATTAGCGACATGTTCTTAAGAAACAACTTTGTTTTCAAAAAATGAAAAAATCGTTGCGTGCTCAAATTTGTTTTCTTTGGGGATATAAATATATTTTTCAGCCAATCAGCTCGTTATTAAAAGAAAATAAGTTATTAAAGTAAATTTAGAACTTATAGAAATAAAATGGAATAATTAGATTTAAAAAAAATACAGATACTTTCGGAGATTTTAAGTTTTCTTTTGTCTATCACTAATAGAGTAAGTATTTTCTTCTTGTGTATTAATTTGTTACATACAACTTTCATAACGGATAATTCCGAAATCAAATTGGTGAATATTATACTTCTTCCCGAGCATGTTTTTTTTACCAATATATTATCTTTTTTTAAAGCTGATTCATAATTTAAATACATGTATAGGCTACTAATATGACAAATGCTCTTTAAAAAATTACGGAACCACAAACTGGAATAATAGTCTTAACTCTGATGAAAAACATTTTAAAACTTGAGGATTCTTTTATTTAAGGTGGAAGAGGACAGTATCATTTTTTGAGATATGTGCATAAAGATTGGTATATATGGAACACCTTCTTCAACGCTTACCAATATCGTATTTAAGACGATTCAATCGAAAACACCAAAATGACGCCAAATAAATTGTGAACATTGAAATGTATTCAGGAAATACAACGATAGAAACCTGTGATTGAATCAAAGTTAAATTTTCAAAAATTTGCGACCCGAAAAAATAGCATTTAACTATTTTTTTGAAAAATTGGCCCGATGAAATTCGTCTGAAAATTGTTATTTCTTTTTCCTATTTCCGTTTAATATGCTCGCATCTTATTGTGACGTTTCACCGTACGGAATTTCTATAATAGGGGATCAAAGTTTATTACCCTAACATCGAAATTTGTAAAAAGACAAACGCAGTACGTCGAATTATTTTGAGATACTTTAGTAAAAGTATTTAAAAGATTTCTGTATATAGAAAAAGCAAATGTCGAAAAGATTTTTCATTTTTTATAAGCATTCATTGGGATTTTTCATTTTTATTTTAAAGATATCACTTCACCCACAAATTGTATTAACGTGCTAATTAATAGTCATAACGTCGAGCTTGCGATAAAAAACTTACAAAAAAAGCTAAAAGCGCTGAATGCCTGGTTTATAAAGAGGCAAAGTGACATTTGAAGGCATGCAATCCATTTTTTAATCTTTTAAGAAAGGCTTTTTTAGGCGGGGAAAACCAAGGGTTCAATTTATCTAAAGGGATCGTAAGCCACATTCAGAACTCACTTCAAAGAGAAATGTTGAACGGAATGCCCACTATATACCGCTATATACCGCCGAGTCCGCCAAAAACAACTAGCTCACAAGGTATAGATTACTACGCCTGATACCGCTTTACAGACAACTCGCGTTTATATAATTTTAGTTGAGTTGATTGGTTTGCAACTAGCCAGTCAATTTAACCATTCGATCATTCCGTCTAACAATCGTAGCAATTCTGTTTTTCTAGGATACAAGCTCGTCGGCTATTTCTTTTACATTGAATTGAATTCCATAAAGATGTTACATTTTACTGTGGAAACACAAGACATTGATAGGGTCAATTTCTCCCTTTCCCACAATATGGTCCATCCTATACTCATACCCCATTATTTTTCAATTTCTACCCTAGATTTATATCGAATTGCACTCATCCTGATTTATTGTCTGCAACCTGTTCCAAGTTGACCCAGTCTAAAATTTTGTCGTCTGTTTAAGGGTTTAAGGATGGGACAAGGCTCTTCAATTTTCTAATTTAGATTAATCCGTTACAAGACAACTAATGTTTAGACAGGTCCAAATTGTAAAGGGTTGCAGATTACATACAATAAATGGGAAAATTAGTAAAATTTGTAGCAGAAAGCCAAGGGTAGATAATATTAGGGAGAAAGGAGAAAGTGTTTGTTGGCAGCATTTTCTTCTTTTCCCTATTAGCAAGATCATCCGTCAAAATCAAATATAAAAGTTATGTATCTTTAGTGATTTTGGCAGTGATAAGTAAGAAAATATTTGGTATACATAACAAGGACAAGGTAAATAATCAAGGTTATATTCCGGAAAATTGACATCGAGTGTTGTTTCGTCTATTCAGTTCCCTCGCCTTCAGTACTATCAGAACTTTGATTTAGCACAGCTTAGTGATATGAAATAACTGCGTTGAACACACAAAGCACTTCGTGTCGCACAAAAGTTGATGACGTATACTAGACCTTTTGGCGCGCGCGTGAGCACAAAAAAATCTACGTAGTACACACGTTGTTAGGTTTTTTGACTCGACAATCCTTTTCCTAGACAATTTTCTGGATACAGGGTTCTTACCTATGGCCTGCTAAACCAGGCCAAAAATCAGTCTCCATTTATAGTGACGTCGACGTAATTTTTACTGAGGTCATAGATCAGCAACACTTGTGTTAGGTAAATTCATGTGTATCGCGAAGTTCTCGGTGTATTGAGGGCCTTTTCCTTAAAGGCTATTGAACACGTCTGGGAATTTTGATCTTTTTATACTAATAGATCGCAAATCTATCAAAATAAAGATAGAAAATTAATAGGTGAAATTGAACGTCAATGTCAAAGATTTAACGTCAAATTGTCAAACTTTAAATCTATATTATAAAATATCTGTGCGGTGAAAGTTTTAAAAAAATTCCCTGTTAACAGAACTAGAATTTGAGAAAATAATATAAAAAATTCATCGGGCCAATTTTGTAATTTCTGTTAAAAGCAAGATTTTTCGAACTTTGAAAAATGTGAATATTGATTTCAATCAACTCACGTGTCTATATATTTAGATTCGAATGATTTTATATAGCATTTGGGTGATGACAATTCACTAAGCTTCATTTTAGTACATGGCGGAACGAATACTCAATGTATTTAAATGGGATTATGGTCGTTTGTAGAAATCGCGCCTAATCGTGAACTTTTCGACGTCATGGTAACATTATTCCTAAACCAAAAAGCAAAAAGTATACGCCGTTGAGATCGCATAAACATAGATTACATTAATGACAAAAATAATACATTTCTCTGAAAAAATGCTATTGTCCTTTTCCACCTTTAAAAGGACTTTCAATTTGTTCTTTATCCGTTTAGAACGCAGGACCAAGTGCAAAGCGCAATACCACCAAAAACATGTCCTACATTTTCTTTTTGGACGCTGGGTAGTTTGAGAATTGTTGTCCTACTTTGCTCGTGTACTCTAGTGAAAAGCGGGGTTTATTATCAAAACGTTCGCAAACGTTTTCACATCCTGAACGCAGGTCAGGTTGTGGTTAGTTTTCTTTCTCCATATGAAACCAATATCTTAGTAAATAAATTCATATAAAAAAATATAGTCGGCGCATGTCGCTTCTGACATATGCACATAAAAAACAACTAACGAAAGGAAACGAGGTTGATAAGAAAGCTTAATCACATCATCCAGATCTTCATGTAACGAATTCAAGAAATCAAAGTAAAGATACCGAGAAAAAGTTTCTAAAGACGACGTGTAATGAACAAAACTTTAACATTGTAAAAGCCTGAAACCAGAGACAGATTTCTAATGCCACCCACATACACAAGCCTTTAATGTTCTCTTCATTAAACGGTTAGGACGGTGTCCTTAGAACGTTACATCGTTAAGTTTTTGGACGTTCTGGAACATCTAGCGTCAAATGGATGTGTGTGCCAATTGCATACAGCGCGAGAACCGTGTAGCGCCTACCAATTAAGATACGTGGGATAATGTTAAACGTTTGCCAATGTGCCTAAAGCGCCCGGTGAAAGATTTACCAGCATTCTCCGACGATTTTCGGCGGGTTACGAAATTTGTGTTTACACAACGTTCATTTTGCGTTAGTGTAACAACGATATGAGATTATATGTTCTTACGTTTCTTTAAAAGATGGCCAGAGGCCAAATTCTCTTGACGGCTTTTCACTTTTTCAGATGATCTAATATGGGAAAATACGTTGATGAGGATGTTGATCCCGAGTATGAGAAACAGCTTTTACCGGAAACAATTCTGACACAAAATGGCGACGGAAACCATGCCAACAAGAAGTTAGTACCGGAGAAAAGTGGTGACGTCATACCGGGCAGGAAGAAGCACCAAGATGGCCCCTGGAGCATTGCAGTGGCATTTGCTTCTTTTATAGCGCAGGTTTAATTTTTTGGTCGGTTCTGTTTCGAATACAACTCTGTTTATTATGCATATTGCTCTTTTCAAATTTTATTACAGATAACAATGTTCTTTTCTTCAAAATCCTTTTTAGACGCGTATTATTTGCGATAGAATTTATACTTCAAACGCGTCAAAAGTATCTTTGCAAGAAGGAACCAAGCGACTCTTTTTGGATATTTCTAAAATCCCATTGTACTATCAACTCTTGATCATGAATTTTATTTTTTAATATAAAAGAAAAGAAAAGAAAAAAAATACGATAAAATGTACCCATGTAGGGTTTAAGTCTTACTTCTACAAAATGGGATCAGAATGACTCAACCATAGGAAGCTTGCGAGTCTTTTCTAAATGTTTTGGGTCCAAGCTTTGGATGAAGAACATTTGTTTTAAGCAATAAGTTCGTTTATGCGTGAATTCAAAGCTATCCCCTTGTTATAGGTTTAGAATGTGTTGGATATATTAGAGTATTTTTAGTCCGGCAGATATTAAGCTTGACCCGGAAGTAGGGTTCAAAGTTTTTTTCTTGACTGATTCTTGTAGCTTAGGCCTTTTCTAACCAGAATGCGGCTGATGACATCTTGTCATCATTGAGCATTTTGAGAAAATCGAGATGGCAGCCAGGACTATCAAATTTCGCTCTAACAGCTCAGTTGATCACTATGACAACCTTTTAATTTGGTGTTTTGAGGTTTATTTGCTGTTGAATTTCTAGATTGTAAGTATTTGACATAATAAAAGCATATCATGGCATTAGAAATGAGTATGGTAGTCAAGATGGCAGCTAAATCGAATTGTTAAATGGTACTCAAAGTATTTCTTGGCCCATGTGACGTAAGAATCTTAAGAAAGGATTAAAGGGCTTATTCAGAAAACATTGTAAGAAGTATTATGCCTCCTAAATATCAGGCTAGTGCCAAATCTAATCTTTTGCTACATTAATTCTATACTTGAAGATGGCAGCCAGGAAAGATGTTAAGTTACGTGTGTTTTACTCAGGATTTTAGAATATTTTTGCGCCTACATTAATTATTTCAAGACCAATTTCACAGTTGCTTTACAATTTGATGCCCTATAGATAGAATATGAATAGCTTTCGAGATGGCAGCCTAGAAATATAATCGAAAGAAAGTTTGATGTTGCAAAATTATATTTGAAAGTGATTCATTTCACTAATGAAAATACAAGTCATCATTTTGAAATTAGAAGAGTTAGTTATGTCATATGATTATTAAGTATCATTGTGTTCTAGGATGGCAGCCAATATTGCATAAATATCGCATTTCCGTTGTTTATAAATGTTTTGACAATTCAAATTAAGATATTTACAGAATTCATGTGTAGGCAATCATTTTAATTCCAGAGACCAAGAACACATCCTGTAAACATAAATTAGAAAATGGAAGTCTTTCTTCACTTGTAGCATCATTCATATACGCATTCCACTGATTAACTCATATATAGCACTTACGTTGCATGGTAATTGAAAATAAAATTGTATTTGCTTTGACAGAAAATATTCAACAACAAACCGATGGATTGGCATGAAATTATTGTATCTCGCTGTAACATAAGGGCAATTTCAACTGTTTCATGCTGAATAAATGATATGGTCAAATACTGATAGAAAATTCTTTTTAATGAAAATCGTAGTTATTTCATTATTATCATTTCATCTTAAATATTTTTTCCTGCAAGTTAAGTATGGATATGTTACGCTGTGCTTGAGTTTATTAATATTATTTTCATGCTAACCATAACATATAAGTGCTAGAGTTTCTCTATAATAAAATACTCTGGTAGATTCATTGTAGCTTACATATTTAACAACACCCATATCAGTATGCACAGTGACATATGATTATTGGTTGAAAAGGAGTTTTTCTGCTAAGGCTTATTTAGCAGTAAAAAAGACTCTTAGTGGTAAATTTAAATTGCATGTTCACAACCGTTTAACAGGTCTTGTACGCATGATGATTGACGCTTCCGTTTTACCCTAGTGTATTGGGTTATGCTTGACAGAATGCAATGTACTCCCTCGATTTATCTTTGCGACAAATGAAAGCTTTGTGAAGCCTACATGTTTGTGTCAAATTACTAGCAAAAGTGATTCAGTGCCGATAAAGCTGCAAAAGGTTGTCAAAAGTGTTTGTTCAAAAACACTCTCTTGTCATTCCTTAACATCAATTTGCTTGTATTTGATATATAACAATTTGGCAAAAGTATTGTGGCTTTACTGTATTGCTACGATTGTTTTCATCTTTTTTTTTCATGTTAACTGAGATTTATTATCATAGGAAATGGCTCACACAATCATGAACAAATTGAGCAAATGGAAAGAGTAACGGCAGTAATGATAATGGTAATTCATGATACATTCCCTGTCCAATTCGAAAGCATTGAATCAAGAAATAAGCAAAACATACACCTATTACAAGCCAATGTCCGTAGACATAGAACCAAATTTATTTTTAGAGAGTGACCATTTTGTCTGTATAAGGGTAGAATAATACTCAATTATAAACTCACACACAATGAAAAAGCACCACATTATCTTTTTTTTGTTAATTTATTTAATGTACCAGAACTTCAGACTTGAATATCAATTTGTAAGTATCTATATAATAGACCATTTACTACACAATAATACATGTATGACTGTGTCCTCAGACACGCCTGTAGGTTTCTGAATCTTAGACTTTTAAGGGAAAAGTTAAAAATCATAAGTCTTATATTTGCAGTGTAGGTTTAGAAACATTTGCCACCATTCAATTTATGGTAGCGTAACCACCTACTCAGTGCAACACATTATTACCCACTTTGTGGAACAGAAACGTCTTTAGTCTGGACACTTGATTCGAGTATAAGCTAGCGGGCATCATCTTTTATGCCTTCATCTTACCGTAAACACCTCTGATGGACTTGGACATGTCGCTTTAGGTTTTTTGGTCATTTAGAAACCACATAATAACTATAATTATACCATAATGTTGTATCAACATGTAACTAGCGTTGTCACAATAGTTCAAATCAATTTGATACTCTCTTGAAGGAAAAGCAGCAGCCGAGGCTGCCATCTTGAAAATAAGATGTTGTAATACTTTACATCTGAACATAGTTATCAAAAATTAGTTTTTTTGCAGATATGATTAAGCTTTAGGAAAAACAGATCATCATATTCTCAAGCTTGTCATTAAAGTACATGCACTTATTAATCATAAACTCTCTAAACAGGCTGTCATCTCGACTACCAAACTGAATTTCACTGTAAGGTCATTATTTTTCTTATTTGATCAGGCAGCAGTTCAATTCCATCATACTTCCACATGGTAGGAGGTGTCTATAGTCACGCAAGAATTTAATCCATTAACTTATCGGAATAAAAGACTTTGGTTGTATCTTCAAATGGTTACAAAAATCCATATACTCCTTTTTTTACACTAGTAACAATACAGTTTTTTCCCATTTGGCAGCCATCTAAAGTGACAACTATACTTATTCTTATCTTCATTACGGGTGTTCATTAAATCACGAAACTTCAAAATTAGTATTTTAGTTAAATTTAGTACATAATTAAGATGAATTGTTAAATAAGAGTAGCAAGTCCATGAACCGAAAAATGCTCTAATAGAACCCAATTTCCCTTTTTTTGAGGTTGAAATCGACATTTTTCGATGTGAAATCTAGGTGTCTCATATAAAGGCCAATAGCCACAAAATTAAGTCCACTAAAATTCAACAGAGATTTTGTGTACCTTTATCCCAGTGTAATGTTAATCCTCTGCGTGGATTTTGTTTGATTTTGCCATTTTGCACCGTCTTAAGAAATGCCAATGGCTCATCGCGAAACAGTCGTAACTGCCTATATGTTTATAGGCATTTAAAATGTTTCCACTTAGTCATCAATATGTAACATAGTCTCTAATAAAAGCCAATTCCTTTCTCATGGAAGTGTGATGATTCTAATAGAATATCGGGGTTCTATAATAGCTTTAACGGTATGTTTTTAGTTGACGTGGCTGCCATCTCGATTTTTTTTCAAAATATTACATTTTGAAATTCACCATCACCCAGATTCTTTGTGGGCTAGGCCTTGGCTACTTAGAAAATAGTTCACTGTAAAATGCCTTTAAGCATGAAATAAAAATTTTGTGTTTCCTGGCTGCCATCTTCAAATTGAAAATTTGCATAAAACTGGATGTGAGGTGTAACTAGTCTGGAATTTTGAGATCATAAACCAGCCTACTAAAGTTAATTTAGAAAACCTCAAAACACATTTCTAAGAATTGTATATCCCTCTTGGGACGAGAATTATTTTAAGAACCATTTTATAATTCAATTGGCTGCCATCTTTATTACCATACTCATATCTTAAGTCATATTATGCTTTTATTTTGTTTTATAGCTTAAAGTCAGTATCTTAAAAATAAAATGAACACTCAAATCAGTTTTATTTTTCAAAGAGAGTGATCTACTGAGCCGTTGACTTTATTTTTGATAGTCCTGGCTGCCATCTCGATTATTTCAAAATGCTCAATGATGACAAGATGTCATCAACCAGATTCTTGTTGGGGAAGGCCTTGGCTACAAGAATCAGTCAAGAAAAAAACTTTGAACCCTACTTCCAGGTTCAAGTAAAATTTGCCATATTTCTGCCGGACTATTTAGGCTCATCTTCAGGAAAGAATTAAAGACTGTCTAGAGCAGTCTACAATTCTATTCTAAAGTTGATCCAAGGAGAGTTCTGGGGACTCAAAGCATGTAGGAGGGTCCTAGCTACTTATTTTAGGGTCTCAGACTCACAAAACCTGCGTCCCTTAAAACCCTGTCCATGTATTTCCTGCTTATGATCTTCTTCTATAATAGTAACACTCAAATTTTATAACCAGTGTCCATCGCTATCCGAAAATTGATCAGAGTAAACAACTTCTTTGGAAAATGGTAAGTTACAGGTTCCGGCGACTAGCAAGGGATATCTATCTTTCTATTTGTTGCATTTTTAAGATTGAAAATGTCAAAACGAGGTTATATATCCACTTTCAAGGGAAACACACTACTTTATTTCACACATAAACAAGAGCACCACAACGGGTGCCTACGCTTGCTTGTTGGATGTTGGATTGTCGTTTAAAAATTCAAGTCGAGAAAGGGACAAATTAACAATGCTTCTGGAGTGTTCCTTCTTAAAGTAAAGGGTACTCTTTCCTGAAAGTGAACATATGTGCCAAGTTTCAAGTTAATGCCCTAAGTAATACCAGAGATATCACGAAATGTTGAAGTTTTCGCACGAGGACAAACTACAACGATGACGATGACATCGAGACTATAGCAGTTCCCCGGTTTTCACCGGTTTTCTTCGAAAACAACCGAGCTAAAATTGTTTGAGGGAAACTAGGAATAATACATACATATTTTTTTTATTGAACTTATGATAAATTACATTTCTTTTGTTCACTCTTTGAAAATCCCAAGTAAAAGTTTATTTCTGTCTTTTGTCTGCATTTACCCTTTCTTTTGCATGCCATGTCAGTTAAAGACATAATCATGATGAATTTTTTTGATACATTATGTTGTAGGGTTTGCTAGGTGGGTATTGTTACACAGGAGGAATATTTTACACCATCTTCCGTCAAGAGTTCCCGGATGTTGGTACTGTCACGATCAGCTGGCTTTGTACTCTACCGCTAACACTCTGGTTTATTGGCAGTAAGTATAGTTTGTTTGAATTGTGTTTAACGTCGTCTTTAATAATTGTCAGTCACATCGAGTCAGATATAGCACCGGACCATATATTCCTTGTTTTTTCTCTCACCACCATTACCACGACATGCTTCCCGAGCCGAGCTGCTCATTCCGCATAGATTTAGGATTATGCAGATATGGGAGTGTCAGTGCGTGAGTACTCTGATGGAGCATCATAGGAATGCTCCTGTTCATAAGAAGAAGATTATCATTTGAAAGTATCCATAAATGGAGAGTTGTTCCTTTCAGTTTTACAATAAGGCAACTTTTTCCATGACATACATGTAATTAAGTTCACGAAAATCACTGCCCTTTTTCCTAGACGTGGCTGAATTTCACCAAACCTCGACAATAAACAGGTCAGGTGACAAGGAACTTTATGTTAAAGTTTCATCCAAATTGGTCCATTAATGATGGAGGAGTTACGTTCACAAGAAATTTGACATTTAAGCCCCCTTTTCCACGTCGTGCGCCGCTAAATTTCAACAAACCGCTACATAGAATAACTGTTTCAAATGAAAATATTCTCTTGGGTTTTGATGATCATTAACATCACCATAAGCATACAGATATTGCATTTTATATATCGGGAAAGAGAGTTCATTTTATTTCTTTTCAGGTCCAATTGGTAGTATAATTACCAACAAGTTTGGTTGTAGAACCTGTTCATTAATTGGTGGATTAATGGGCTCCATTGGGCTATGTTTATGTTACTTCGCAACGGAATTTTATTTAGTTTTCCTGTTGTATGGCGTTCTCACTGGTAGGTTTTACCCACTTTAAAATGACTGAGGCAATGTGTAATAGGATTTCGAACAAAATTGGTGGAAAAACCACATTCCAGCAGCACGGTTAGAGTGTTATGTCATAGCAGAAATGTACAATTTACCAATTCCTCAATAACGTTGATAAATACGTATTTTTGCTTAATTGGAAGGTACTGTGATCTTGATTTATTTAATGTTTTCAAGTATATATTCAGATTTATCGGTAGATTAGCGCTAGCTAACCACTGATCTTTCCAAAAGATTATATTCTGTTTTCATGTATTTCTTTCTTCTTTGTTTTAAGCAGGCGGACCCGTTAAAGAGTTGTTATCTTCATGTCGCAATCTTATAACATGCTAAATAACGTGCATTAATATAATTTTATCCTAAAACTTTCACTTTTCGTCCGAATTTTGCATTCAAGAAGAAGAAGAAAATCGTTCTTTCATCTATTTGTTTTAAAAATAATTCTTTCAATTTACGAACAACGGCAAAATATAGCCTTTGTTGTTCAGTCAATGAAAAACTGATTCACCTGAAAATGAAGAATTATCCTCTTTTTCAGGGCTAGGAAATGGTATCCACTACGTTGGATTCATAAGTGCTGTAGGGCGGTACTTCAAAAAGTATAGACCAATAGCAAACATCCTTACAACCATTGGTCTTACATTCGGCATGGCGGTCTATTCGTTTCTGGTTCCCCTTCTCAATCGACATTACACTTGGAATGAGTCACTTCTTATACTTGGTGGAGTTTCTTTAAACGTATGCGCATGCGCGTGTTTGTTGTTTCCGCTAGAAAGCACAGTGCAAAAACGAATATTTAATTTCTCAATACTCAAAAGGAAACGATTTTTGCTCTTTTGTTTTCAGTGTTTATTTTGTAATATTTCAAACGGTATGACATTTTTACATTTACCGGCAAAAATTCTTTCAATAGATCTGAGTTCAAATGTTGTATCACTCTCATTGACATTATATGGAATTTGTAATTGTACAGCTAAAATATTGTTGAGTATATGCGGCCATGTTGGCAGAAGTGACGTCATAATAGTTTACACGATTTCGTTGTCGTTTTGCGGAATAACAACAGTGTTACTTCCGGTCTTGTCTCATATGTTCTGGATTCTATGTATTGTCGGATTTATTGGGTTGACATACAGTGTGTGTGGCGGACATTATCTTGAAGTGACGCTTGAGCTGGTTGGACAGGAGAACTTTTCGGATGGATTGGGTATTGCACAAATAATGAAGGCAGGAGGTACACTTATTGCTGGACCTTTAGCAGGTATAAAAAATATCATTTCTATAGATATCCAGAATACATTAAAATACATCATTAAAGAATAGTATCTATGATGATGTTTATGAAATTATGATAACAATAACTATACCTATAATGATAAAAAAGTAAAATTTACCACAATTTATGTAACGAAATTGCAATCTTTTTTTTTTTAAGTTTGCAGAACTTTTTCGTTTCAGTTGAAACCTGTAGGATCGTGCATAAACCTAACTAAGCTTTTTTAGTTTTCACACACCAATAATAACAAACACAATTATTATAATCGAATAATGTAATATACTACTCAAAATTTGCTAGGAATCACTTTTTCTTTTAAGGATATTTTGCTTATTTTTTGACATACTGATCCCATTTTTTTCTTTTTCACGAAGATTGGTAAATATTCGGACTTGATGACCCTGTAGCCAAAATGTAGATTCGGCATGTATGCTATACACAAAGAGCTCGTGAAAAGGCATAGCCCCTGAAACGTGTTTCATTCAACCCTGTATCTTCAAGCACGTTGGTACATTTTTCGAGCTTTTAAAAAAATTATTGCAAGTTTTACATTCAGTTCCCATTTAGATATGGCAGACATGCGTTTTAGGCGACATCTTAGTCAAGGTGAGATGAATAGGGGCATTGACATGCTTATTTCTGGGTTTTCTCAAAGGAACGTTGCTAATACCCTTGGTGTGCGCCAGAGAGTTGTTTCCCGAATGTGGACGGTTTATAACGACTGGTAAATTAGGCATTGGAATGCTGGGGGCCGAGAACGCCCAACCAATGAGGTTCACGACCGATTTTGGTGGGTCAGGCACGGCGTCATCGTTTGACAATGCAACAACGTTACAACGTTACGTAATGACTTCCAGAACGCAACTCGTGTGCGAGTAAGTACCCAAACAGAAATCGGATGCATGATGCTGGCCTGAGGTCAAGATAGCTTGCAGTCCGGATTCCATTCACCCGATTTCACTTGCAAATACTTTTATCATGGGCCCGGGTTAATGTGAACTGGACCAGAAATGACTGGGCCCCGTCCTTTTTACAGACGAGTCCAGGTTTTGTGTGGACTTAACCGATAGGCGTCAAAGGGTCTGGAGGATGCCGAATGAGCATTTTACTCCAGTGTGTGTGTGTGGACATGATCGGTTTGGCGGGGTGTCAGGCATGGTTTTAGCGGGAATTAGTGCTCAGGGGAAAACAGATCTCCACGTCACTGAAAACGGCACAATGGCGGCTCTCAGGTACTTAAATGAGATCTTAGATGTTTACGCTCGACCATATGCAAGTGCAGTTGGTGAAAATTTCATTCTAATGGATGACAATGCGCAAGCACATAGAACCAACATCACCAATCATTATCTCGAGCCACAATCGTTCGTATGGAATGGTCAGCTAGATCCTCGGATCTAAATCCTATAGAGCATAATTTGGACATGTTATAGACAGCTGTTTCATCACAACCGGCATCGGTACAGGAGCTCAGAAGGGCTCTTCTTGAAGAATGGGATCAAATTCAACAATATTATCAGGAGGCTTTTAAACAGCATGCATAGGCGATGTCAGGCCGTAATCGAAGCCAAGTGACATCACACGCGCTATTGAAGTGTACAGATTTTTTTAGATTTTTGGACAGACTTAATTTTTTTATTTTGATATTTCAAGACAACATCAAAATTGTTGATTTTTTACCCTTGTGTCCTTTCCTTTGGGTAAATCTTTCTCTTGAAGCAACATCAAGACAATCATTCTTTAAAAAGATCTGAATACTTAAATCACAGAAGTTCTCAGAAACAAAAAAAAAAAAAAAAAAAACTTGTCTAAATTGATCATGTTACAAAAATATTCAACAAGAAAAAAAGTGATCCTTAGCACATTTTGAGTAGTATAATATAAAGTATGAAAGTAAAGTTTGTTTTCTTTCTTGAGACAGTTGCCTAGTGAAACTTCTTAGAGTCCACGCATACAAAATAGTATAGCATTTCATTCGAAGTGCTGTGATATTGATACTATTAATTTAGCCAATCGGGTTGCATGGTACTTGAGATAATGAAATATTAATTATAGAAAATGCGATCTTTCTTCATGGGAAGTACTGTAGAAAGTAAATTAAATTCTTATTTCAATCAGTTTGTTTGTTACACATTTTAAGTTTTCCAATACATTACTTTTCATTTGGACATAAAATCGAGCGAATTAAACACACACTTTATTGCAATGATATAACTTCCTTCAATTTCGTTTAAGGCATAAACTCCTTGACTTTTGTTGATCTTTGCAGGTGTTTTATTTAAACATACCCTCGACTATGACCCAACATTCTACGTCAGTGGGAGCGCGATGCTGATTGGCTGCTTGCTGATGATACCCATAATACTTCAAAAACATTGTTCGTCACCTGTAAAAAGCAGTACTGTTGTCATTGAAAACAGTTGTTCCGCCTGAAAATGTCATCATAGCATATTTACGGGGTTCGGACTGTAACGGACTTGGCGTGGTTGCGATCTTTATTGTGTACTTTTAAATAAACTTAACACTTTTACGAAATATTTTGATGTAGCTTACTTCTTTTTTCTTCCAGACAATTTATCCGAATATAATTTGCGTTTGAAACTCTCTATTTTTAAAAGAAAACTTCGACAATTAACAATTATGTTGTTTTTTTCTTCCATGTTCCTTTGATTTTGAATATGTAAAATAGTTGTATTATATAATGTCTGAATAAAATGAAATAAATAATGAAATCCGTTGGTCTCGTGAATGGGTATAAATGCCCTGGCAGGGCGGAGCCTAAGTATCGGTTCATTGCATTTAAGGTTACGGTAGATCAACTTTTATTCATAATTACTCAGTTTAATAGGTAGTCGCTGTCTTTAAATCGAAGGTTGGCAACCATACACTCCTAACTTCAGCAAAGTTGCGAGGCTTTGTTAACCCAACGATGAAATGTGTCCACCTTCCCTAAGCACCTGAATCCTTTGGTTTTAGGATACAGTTATGTGCACCTGTTCACGATTATTGCCGACTAACTTTTCAATGAACCCAAAATATTTAAAAGTTAACTCGCCAAATTACGTTACGACTAAGCCACGCCCTGCCCGCTCCTTCACATTCAGCAAAACTTATCTGAAATGTCCTTTGGATTGTTCTTCTAAAAACTTGTTCGCGAAATTTTAATTGCTCCCATGTTATTGGCGAGTTAGGGCGGGGCTTAGTCTTATTTGGAAATCTCCTCAAAAGCAATGGAGCGGTTTCGCCAAAATTGACCGAACATTCACAGGGCTACCCTTCTTAAAACGTTTTGTGTTCAATTTTTCTTCACTTAAATCAAGTATATTATTTTGGTGAGCCACTTAGGACGCAAACAAGCAACTTCCTCTTTAGGCCATTGGCTGAGAATGGTTTCGCCCCCCCCCCCCGGGAG
Source organism: Fragum whitleyi (assembly GCA_948146395.1). Taxonomy (NCBI): domain Eukaryota; kingdom Metazoa; phylum Mollusca; class Bivalvia; order Cardiida; family Cardiidae; genus Fragum; species Fragum whitleyi. Next base: position 52,840,956 of record OX411553.1, read on the forward strand.
TATTTTGCGGACCATATTTTTCTTGCGAGTATTTCAAGACATGTTAGCCCTCTGAGAGTGGTAGCTTTATTGTGTAACATAACGTTACCTACACCACCTATCAAAATTTGAATGTATGACATTGAAACCTTAAATACTAGTACATGATATGTTGAAGAAAGATTGTCAAATTATATAAATGAGTGTATTTTCCACTAATGCTTTTCAAGTGTAAAAAATCTTTGCCAATACCAAGTGAAAAATGCGCTCTAGCATGTAAAATACGTTGCATTTTCACTATTACCCGATTTTCTTAAAAAAAACCAATGCCTTATGTTTCCTCTCAAAATTTCATTAATTTAGATAAAGCATTTCTTTTGTTATTGTCAAAAAGGCAATCTAATTATCTTTCAAAAACTGCAAAGAGTAACTCTCTACGTGACCAAATGAGCGTGTTATACACAAATGAATATAGTGACCCCTAGTGTCGTGCGTCTTTTTGCTATCAGGTGTAAAATTTATGCCTTTTTCCACAAAATGCCACTAAAATTGAACTTTAATACTGATTGAATAAAGAAAAAAATAATGTCAGGAATTTCTGGTGTTTAAGTGGTTGGGTAACGTATGTAACATTTACCCATATAGCACTTATTTGATGCATCACTACACTGATTTAAAATCCAATTTCATATCTTTATCCTTTGAAGTATCTTTCAATAATATGACAATTAAAAGTTAAATAGTTGATTATGATACATTGTCTAATTGATAACATATGTAGGCCCAAACACTGATGTGAAATACATGTAAAATATATTATGATAATTATCACTCAATTTATAAAACTCAGCATATTTATTTCTATTCACATGAGCTCTACCTCCCAAACAGGGAAGTTTCGATGATTGATTTCATAGAGGAGCATGTCTTACAAAAAATTAAAACATGTTACCATCTGAAAACGGTAGCTTATCCTGTAATCTTATGTTACGTGCACTATCTGTAATATTTATTTGAATATCAATTATAATGTATTTATCTGATTACATCTCTCTCAAATGATCAAAATAAGTGTTCTGACTAGAACAAGAACTTAAGACTTTTGAGCCTGTTAAAAAAAAGAATTTAGCCTCCTGTAGTGTTACATACATGTATATTACATTTTCACATTTGTTTATGTCTTACAATTTGCGCCCTAATGGTTCGGAAAGTAATATATAAATTAGAAGAAAAACATAAGATTCTTGTTAAAGCTCATTGAATCGGTTTTTATTTGTATTTAAAGAAGTAAATATTTAAATTGAATGTTCATACAGATGATGCTGTACTGATCAGAACGTTCCTATATTAATTTGTAAGTGGTAACACATTTAACATCAGACTAATTATTGTGTTTGTTATGACTTGCAAAGGAAAACAATCTATGTCTGACAACAAAGTTTTTGCTAAGCAATAGTGATTTCATATTGCCAGATAGGTTGTGAGTAAGTGGACACATGCAATCTATCTGAAAATGCTAAGTGTTTTTGGGGTTTTTTTTATTTGTGTGTGTGTGTGTGTGTGTGTGTGTGTGTGTGTGTGTGTGTGTGTGTGTGTGTGTGTGTGTGTGTGTGTGTGTGTGTGTGTGTGTGTGTGTGTGTGTGTGAAACTGTCTAGTTTTTCTTGCTACTGTTATATTTTACAAAAATTAAACGAAAGTAAATAACACAAAATCTTCAACAGTATTTGAGGTAAAAATACTTATCAAATTCAATATATTGATGAAAAATAAGAATTGATTATTGTCCTACACATTACAAATGTTACATGTGTAACCTTGTTCTAGAGAATATATGTGCATTTGTAATGTCACATTTTCTCTGTGCCATATTTTCTATTAACCATGTATTTATTAAAAGACCATCAGTTTTCATTAGCTCAAATAAAAATAGAAAGCTGTATTTATTCTGTCATTGCTTTAAAGTCTTTTAAGGTTCAATTTTGTATTAACACAATGTTGCATTAATCTGTAATGTGGATTCATCTGTTACAAGCTAAATGGCAGACACTTGACTATAGAGTAATATATTTATATTCGTCTTGGTTGGCAGACCTCTGGCTACCGTAAGAGACCAATATTTAAATAGGAAAATTAGAGAAAAACAATACCTTTTAGAAAGAAGCACAAGCCGGACAAAATATCTAACTTGCTTTTTGTCAGCGAAAACCTGGAAATTTGAAAGCATCTTTGTGACTACATTGTGACTAAATTAGCTTCAATTCATTTTGCTTTTCCGCTTGATCAGCTAGTGTAATCCAGTTGTTTTCTTTTATTCTGTTAGGGATTTTTCAGTTTGTTGCCAAATCCATTATTTTGGGTTTACCTGAAAAGTAGCTAGCCCTTTTATGCTTTACAGGTCTGGGGATTATCCATAGATGCTCGCAGTCACAGATATTCAGATTAATCCTTTGATCAAAACCGTCAAAATACAATATAACCTTAATTATCCCCCGCCGAAAAAATCTTCGGGGGAGGGGGGGGGGATATTGTTTTTGCCATGTCCGTCCGTCCGACATTCGTTTCCGCGCTATTTCTTGAAAACTATAGACCGGATTTTAATGAAACTCGGCACACAGCTTCACTACAATAAGGACATTCGAAAATCGTCGGGGTTACCTGGTTCGACCGTCGAATTGAGAGTTACTGCCCCTGACTGTTTAAGCCATATACAATCAGTGATATTCGTTTCCGCGCTATTTCTTGAAAACTTTAGACCGGATTTCAATGAAACTTGGCACACAGCTTCACTACAATGAGGACATGCGCATATCGTCGAGGTTACCTGGTTCGACCGTCGAATTTAGAGTTACTGCCCCTGACTGTTTAAGCCATATACAATCAGAGTGATATTCGTTTCCGCGCTATTTCTTGAAAACTGTACACCGGATTTTAATGAAACTTGGCACACAGCTTCACTACAATGAGGACATGCGCATATCGTCGAGGTTACCTGGTTCGACCGTCGAATTTAGAGTTACTGCCCCTGACTATTTAAGCCATATACATACTGAGTGATATTCGTTTCCGCGCTATTTCTTGAAAACTGTACACCGGATTTTAATGAAACTTGGCACACAGCTTCACAACAAAGAGGACATGCGCATATCGTTGGGGTTACCCGGTTCGACCGTCAAATTAAGAGTTACTGTCCCTGACTTTAAGCCATATACATACAGAGTAATATTCGTTTCCGCGCTATTTCTTGAAAACTAAAGACCGGATTTCAATGAAACTTGGCACACAGCTTCACTACAATGAGGACATGCGCATATCGTCGTGGTTACCTGGTTCGACCGTGGAATTTAGAGTTACTGCCCCTGACTGTTTAAGCAATATACATACAGAGTGATATTCGTTTCCGCGCTATTTCTTGAAAACTATAGACCGGATATCAATAAAACTTGGCACATAGCTTCACTACAAAGAGCACATGCGCATATCGTCGGGGTTACCCGATTCGACCGTCAAATTTAGAGTTACTGCCCCTGACTGTTTAAGCCATATACATACAGAGTGATATTCGTTTCCGCGCTATTTCTTGAAAACTATAGGTTGATGTAGATAAAAGATAACCTGTACCTAAGTTTGATATTAACTCCATTGACAATGAAAATATGTTCGGCGGGGGATATCAATTCAACGAATTTGCTTGTTTGATTTGAAATGGGGTCCTACGCTGCTTTTAACAATCACTCAGTTCTATCGCGCATCTGGAGCAACTAACAATGGATTCCTGGTTCGGACAGGATGAGTGCCGCAATCGGCAATCTAACTTGGGGCCCTTTGAATGATACTCCAACGCGCTACAAACAGCCCTTTGGAGGCGGCTTCTACCTGAATTTGAAATTGAAACATCTAGATTACAAATTAGGCTTTCGATTATAATCGATTGTGTAATTCCTGTGATCTTTTTTCTTGAATATGGTTTTAATAAACTAGAAGCGCTTTAGCGCCTGATTCGCTCCACAGGCCTGAATATCCTGATAATGATTATTAGAGGATGATAAGGCTGTTTGAACAAGAATTGACGTGAATGAATGAGTGAATGTTTATTTCAAGTAAATAAATGTTTTAGTGTTTTTATGTATATGCTGAAAAATTTCTGCAAAAAAAAAATTCATGAACAATCATTAACATATTGAAAATAGATTGTATATCTTTCTGCTTTTCATTTAACACCACTAAAAGACTAATAAAGGGTCACTAAAAGATCATTTCAGAGAAATTTGACCTCGTCCCATAAAATACATATTTTTCATCTGATCACAATATTTTGGTGGACCTATAAAGGGCCACACAAGAATTACTCCTATGAAATTTGGTTGATATTCATTATTTAGATTCAGAGAAAATGTGTTTCAAATATTCCACTATATAACATATTGAGAAATGACCTCCGCACATAAAATACATATTTTTCATCCAATCACAATCATTTTTTGTAGGCTAATAAAGGGCCTCTCAAGGATAATTCGTGTAAAGTTTCGTTAATAACCATCATTTAGTTTCTGAGAAAAACCATCTATTACCATATATGCAAATTAGCCACGCCTACTTCAGCCATGAATTTCAACCGATTACAATTCTTTTAAAGAATCTGATGGAGGGTCAACCAAAGAACATTCCTGTGAAATTTGATTGGAATCCATTCAGTGCTTTATGAGGAGTAGATTTTAAAAGTAAAAGTTTACGGACGGACGGACGCACGCACGCACGGATGACGGACACCCCGCCTTTCGGCCAGTGGATCAAAAAATTGATAAATACTTACATTAATGGTAATAGATGTAGCAATACTAAATCATTTTAGCAAAAATAACATATGTAACAATCAAATGTGGGAAAATAATGCTGTAAGTCAATTTCATCATCATAATTTGAACCGAAAATTGTATTGAAAACTAAAATAATATAATAGATAAAAAAATATTTTCACCCTAGTCTTCCTAGAGGCTATATGTTAGGAAAGGTTGTTGTGGCGGAACCAGTGAAAGAAAGGTCGGGTAATCATGGTTTGGTGCTCCATCAGGCGTGAAATGAATAAATAATTATTAAAATTTGCGTATTACGAGTGAGAGATGGAGGGGGGAGAGAAAAAGAGAGAGAGAGAGAGAGAGAGAGAGAGAGAGAGAGAGAGAGAGAGAGAGAGAGAGAGAGAGAGAGAGAGAGAGAGAGAGAGAGAGAGAGAGAGAGAGAGAGAAAGAGAGAGAGAGAGAGAGAGAGAGGGAGGGAGAGAGGAAATCGAATGCGAAGACCATATTTCATTTTGTTTTCATCCATATTTCAACACCAAGAGATTTTCTTTTGGGCCTTTTTCTATGGCGGAATTAAGTCTGAGTTGTTAAGAATTTAAAACGACTCTTGAAGTTTTAGAATGGAATGTTAATAGCATGCCGTCTCTGACAAGCTTTGCAAGTTGTTCGATATTTAATCTATACTTAAAGGTCAATCAATATTTCTTTTTCTTTTTTACTTCCGCGTTGTTTTTATTTGTTCTTATGTAATCCCCATCGAATTGATATATTTAAAAACAACATTTCCACAATTTAGCAAAGATGAAAACGTGAAGGTTATGGAATTTATTTTGGTAAAATATTTATGAAGAAAAAAACAAAAGACGCTCGTGGTTAAGGTTTCAGCATTACGAGCGTATGAGCGGTTTGGAGATACCAACGTAGATTCTATTAACACCGGGAGCAGTAAGTAATTTAAAATCAAATATTAAAGAAAATATAAGGTTTAAAAAGAAACAAGGAGAACATTGGTGAATAAGTGCTCGTTTGAGAGATTGTAAACGAACTACTTACCTAAAATCCATTCAAGACGTTACAAAGAAAGTGTGGTCCCTAGAGAGCGCAAAATATTTTTCGCAAGATTTGACTATAAGTCCTTGTTAAAAACACAATTCGACCCATTTTCATGCTCGACCGATATTTCATGAAGACAAACATTCCAAGTTTCAAGACATTTGAGCAGAATATCACCGCTCGAGTTCACGCAAGGTTTTCTTAATTTGACCAATTGAACTCATTTTTCCCCACATAACCCACTTTCGGAAGCGGCCGGTGTTTCATATAGACAAACATTATGGCCAAGTTTTAAGACCTTTGAGCCAAATATTTGGTATAGAGAATGAAAACGAGTAGTGTTTTCCCTAAATTTTGATCCATTGACTTAATTGACGCAATTGATTTCTATATAAATGCTATTAAAAAGATATATGCGTATTTTTTCCATAATACACTATGATATCTCCAAACAGCCACATTGTTTTCATGGTTAATATTGATTATTCTTTGGATGTGAAGGAGATTTGTGTTTGTTAGGAATTTATAAAAAAAGGGTCCATTTTCCTTGACAAAGAATGAAATAACTTCACAGCTAAAGTATAAGCAAGGCTACGTACTTAGAAAAATATTCTGGTGAAGATTTTTTGGAAAATTGCTGACTTGACGACACACAAGAATTTCTAGAAGAAAACTGAGATAGTATGTCCCAAATACCATTTCTGTAAAATTTCGTATGATTCTGCACAGCAGTTTATTGGCAGAAAGTACATTTGGCTTACATAGGGTTTTAACATTTACGTTCGCTTAACGTTTTCTTCTACGGAATAGTAATACGCACACAGTAGTTGTTGCTTAAATTTAGATTCGCTTCGAACAATAAGAGACATCAAAGACCCCATTATCTTGGGTACCTTCATTGGCATTTAAAGTTTTAATGACAAAATTTAAATTATTGAAACATGCTGTCATAACGTTTTTTTTTCTTTTTTTTTTTTTGCATTTAATTGTTCTCTTTCGAAAAGTTTCTTCTAAATTGAAAGTGCAATACGCACACAGTTGTTGTTGCTTAAATTTAGATTCGCTTCGAACAATAAGAGACCTCAAAGACCTCATTATCTTGGGTACCTTCATCGGCATTTAAAGTCTTACCAGATAGGCGACACCTGAAGGGTTTCGCGGGAGAGAAATGAGAGAAGATGAATTGAAATTAGTGAATAGTTTAGGTCCAAAGTGGATTTATATACGTGATACATGTATATTCAAACATATCTTGAAAAATAGTGAAAACAGCTGTTCTGGTTTTGACTGAAAATTTTACATTTAAGAGTTGATATGATTATCCGTTAGTTTCATTGAAATATGAAACTTCAAAACTGAACCACACTGTATGAATACACAGACTTGCCAAAGTATTTTCAGGTATATACTATCGATCTACTGAACATCTGTAATGAAGACTCTTGGAAGGTCGCTCTAGCCCCGATTCAATATGATACAATTTACAAGAGGACCATGATGGTCCTAGATCGCTCACCTGAGTCTCTTTGATAACTGGGACATCACAGCAATTAAAAAGGCAGATGTCATAAAGAAGATAATTTTACATAAAACAGTTTTACAAAGTTGTGGCCATATTTGTGTCTATTAATTATTTCAAGTAAATTATCATTAAGACTCCTTTTCCTGTGATATGGCATGAATCCTTCCCATTTTCAACAGAATTCATTCTTGTGACCTGGCAAACATTTTGACCAAGTTTCATATAGATATTGGGCAATATTTGTGGCCACTAGAGTGTAAACAAGAAACATGTCATAAAGGCCCCTTTTCCCGTGATATGGCACAGATCCTTCCCATTTTCAAAAGAGTTCATCCTCATAACCTAACAAATATTCTGATCAAGTTTGGTGATGATTGGACTATACTTGTGGCTTCTAGAGTGTGAACAAAAAAATAGTCATTTAGGCCCCTTTTTCAATGATATGGCACGGATCATTTCCACTTTCAATAGGGTTCATCCTTGAGAGCTGACAAATATTCTGACCAAGTTTTATGAAGATTGGGCCATATTTGTTGCCACTAGAGTGTAAACAAGAAAATTGTCATTAAGGCCCCTTTTCCAATTATAAGGCACAAATCTTCCCATTTTCAAAAGAGTTCATCCTCATGACCTGGCAAACATTCTGACCAAGTTTGATGAAGATTGGACAATATTTGTGGCCACTAGAGTGTAAACAAGAAACATGTCATAAAGGCCCCTTTTCCCGTGATATGGCACGGATCCTTCCCATTTTCAATGGAGTTCATCTTCATGACCTAACATTTATTTTAACAAAGTTGCATGACGATTGGACAACATTTGTGGCTTCTAGAGCGTAAACAAGAAAATTGTCATTAAGGCCCCTTTTCTCGAGATATGGATTGGATCCTTTCCATTTTAGCAATTTTACAAGGGACAACCCAAGGAATATTTCTGCCAAGTTTAGTTGATTTTGGCTCAGAATTTTAGGAGGAGATGTCGTTTTAAGAAATTATTGATGCCCTGACGGACAGATTGACTGATGGATGCCGGATGTTGATGGATCACAATAGCTCCTTTGAGCACTTCGTGCTCAGGTGAGCTAATAACATCTTGAAATTGGCACTAATTTCGAGCAAAACATTCCAAATCCCTACCTCAGCCCTCCATTCATTTTAAATAATCAACCCTATCATTTAAAAACACTCCGAGAACGCTTGTTGAAAAACACTTTTTAATTGTAAAATCATATTTTCATTCAAATTGAATATAAATCATTCTACGACTTTTAAATTAATCTGATGATTTAGGAGAGCTAGATGTCTGTCATGGTTTCATAGTTGAAAATTGC